>JACAZH010000019.1:1238362-2476725 GCA_014462675.1 Mycena sanguinolenta
TTCATCTTGCTGCAGGGGTGCTGCGTCGGTCATTTCGACCTTCTGTAGCTCGGGGAGCGTCGCGCTTGGCGGCGTCGAAGGCGGTGTGAGCGGCGGCGGCGTTGCAGCGGAGATGGGTGGAGTGACGGAATTTCCATCTCCCCCTTCAATCTGCACGTCTTCCTGCTGCAATTTTTCGTCTTTATTGAACGAAACGTCGCGCTCGACGGTCACCCTGCGCTTCTCCGGCCAGTAGATGCGCAGGCCGTCCTTCGTCTCCTCCTCGTACCCCATGAAACGTCCCTCGATGGCGGGATTGGTGAGTTTCTTCGATTTAGTTCGCTTCACCCACACCCTAGACCCCCACTCAATGAGATTTGCCAGATTCGGCTTCTTCCCCCGTCACCATTTCGTGCGGCGTTTTGTTTTCGGGGAGTGCGCCGCGTCGGCGCACGGTTGCGTAGCCACGTCGAGTGTTGCCAAGCCTCAGCCCATAGGTACTTCGGCAGGCCGCTGGCGTCGAGCATCGCTCGACTGCACTCTACGTGCACACGATGGCTGCGCTCCGACGCGCCGTTCTGCGAGGGTGAGTCGTGCACTGTAAGGTGCCGAACTGTTCCCTGTTTACGCAGATGCTTATCGAACTCATCAGATTTGAATTCGCTGCCACCATCGCTGCCAAAAATCTCGATATTGCGCTTGCGCTGGACCTTAACCCACGCCTCGTAGTCTTTGTACTTTTCGAAGGCTTCAGACTTCTTTTTCATAAAGTAAGTCTTTTCTTCATGGGAGTAACGGTCCTGAAACGTCAGGCTGTAGTCTTTCCCCCCGAGGGAGGTGACCTCTGCTGGCCCCCAGGTGTCGCCAACGACCTTGCCGCCGTACACGGTGCGGCGCGCGCTTTTGCTCTGTTTTGGAAACGGCTTGCGCTGCGCCTTTGCACGGGTACACGGCTCGCAGAACTCGGGTTCCGAGTCCATGTCGAGCTCAATGCCCTCGACCATCCCTTTCCGCACCATGTCGCGCAAGGTGTCGTGGTTGATATGACCCATCTTACAATGTAACTCTGAGATTGTCATCAGTCTGGAGGTGCTCGTAGCTGCGGTAGGTGATTCGGTGCTTGCGGGGGAAGGTTTGGCTGACGTGGTGATGCGGTAGAGTCCGCGGACAAGTGGGATACGGCCGACAATACAAGAATTAGGACGTGGTGTGCCCAGTACACACGTCCCTTCCTCAATATGGGTGATCCAGCCCTTACAGTCGAGGCTGCTGACCGAGAGGAGGGTGAACGCGAAACTAGGTGAGTAATATGCGTTCTTGAATAGCGCTCGAGTCGGCTTTTCGCCGTCTCCCATCGGGAGCTGTATCTCGAGGTCCCCACGACCTGTCGCGCTTAGTGTGCGGCCATCGGCAGCGTGTATGGGGAGTGGTGGAATCTCCACAAAGTTGACGAATTTTTCGCGGTCTGGGGAGAAGTGGCGCGTCGCGCTGGTGTCGATAATGACATCTCGTTTCGAGGATGGTGTAGCGGCCGCTAAGGCCTCGTTGCTGTCCTGGAGGGTGACGGAGAAGGCGAGATCCCCGGGCTCATCATCGATGGTGCCCAGGATTGCTGACGCAGCTACATCGTAGCTGCTGTCGCTATCGCTGTCCTTCCTGGCGCTATTCGCACTTTCGGAATTTTTCTTCTTCCCTTTCTTACTCCACGGTGACTGACCCTCTTTTCCTCCCCCTTTCAACCAGCAATCCGTCTTTGTATGACCTGTACGCTTGCAATTTTCGCACTTGGTTGAGTCGCCGCCCTTGTTCCCGCCTCCACGTCCACCTCCACCTCGGCCCTTTCCTTTCCCCGCTGACGCAGCCATGGCCGTTTCGGCGATGGCATCGGACTTCGCATGGATGGCGCTCTCGTCGGCGGTCTCGAAGATTTCCTGGACCAGCGCAGCACTCGTGATGGGATGTCCAGCAAGTCGGGATGCGGTGGCGATGGTTGTAAGGAGTGGACGGAATTTGGGAGGGAGCGAGGCCTTGATGTACGCGGCAAACTGGGCGTCCTCGAGCGGGGCGCCCATGGTGTCGAGTGCTTCCTTGAGCCTCTGCATCTCGGCGATGTGCTTGACCACGTCATCGTCGTCGAGACAGCGCATGGTCTGCAACCGGGTGAGTGTGTCCATTTGGACCATCTCCCCCTTGTTTTCGAAGATGCTAATGAGTTGGCCTAGCATCAGCGCGGCCGTAGGCTGCGATTTGATTCGCATGAATGTAGCCTCGGAGACCGTCTCGTAAATGATTTGACGGACTTGCGCTTCCTTCTGTAAGTATTCATTGACCTTGGTCTCGTGCTCTTCTAACTCGTCGTCGGACAGGGCTGCCAACCGATTCGGGAGGAAGTATTCCCCATCGCGGACGGTGAGCTCGGCGGGTTTTTTCATGGTGCCGAGCGCGGTTCTTCGTAGGCCTTTAGCCGTAATGGCATTGAAAGCCATTTCCTTGTAATTCCCCCAATTCGAGCCATCGTCTTTTAACTTGGCAAGTTTCGTGAGCTTCAGGAGAGAGGACAAAGATGCGTCGGTGCCCATAACCTGTAGGCGCAGATAATTTCGGAGCTAGAATAATTAACACAGATCTCAGTGGGCGTAGAACCAACTATATTGAATATATGTACCTAGAACAATTAATAGAAGCTAGGTACGATAAGTAAGAGTCAACAGAGACAATGTAATGAGTGTACTCACATCTCAGTGGGCGTAGAACCAACTGAGATGTGCACGTGAGGCTAGAGAGATTAAGGACCGAACGGGAGCTGAATTAAGGTAAGTAAGTCCATAAGGAAAGTAAGTAAGGAGAGACGCCGTTAGGATTATACCTCCAACACGGCGGTGGACGGCCGAGCCGTGCCAACATTTCGACATCCCTTGATGACTCCGGCAGAGGCAACACGATGCTTCCGTGAGCACAGAACTTTATCGGAGTACATGCATCAGCTATAACCCAACTATAACCCAACGATGGTGATTCAAAGTCAGTTATGTGCACCAAGTGTAGAAAGAACTCGGCGGAAGGCGCTTGTTTTCTTTGTCAGCCGCTCAAGGCCGTATCGGCCAGATATGTGAAAACTCGAGTGGAACCGCAGACAAAAGAACAAGCCATAACATCACATATACATCGTATCCGCTAGTGAACAAATTTCATGACTTGAATGTGTTTCAAGCCACCTCCCTGAAGAGGCATCAACCCGGCACTGTTCGGCACTGTCCACGGCATTGTGAGGGTTTCTGAATAGAATTATCCTAGAAACTGTCGTGCAGTGTAGCAGGTGGTAATTTCATTCGGTGAGCCGTGTATTGTGGTTTGTTTTTGAACGCTCGCTCAATCGATGCGTTGGGTCGCACCAAAAGTTCATAGTCCTGATCATCGGAATAAGTGGACCGGCACGGACTGAACCGGACATTGTACTTAAACTTCTAACTAAAATAACAAGGGGTAGTCAACTTTCGAAAATCGGATATACAGTCGGAAAGTTTTTTAAGGCCTTGACCGGGACCCCTCCCCCCTTCCCCCTTTCCATATAGGGAAGGTTGTTCCCGCGATGCCTCGGCAATCAATCGGCAATCAGTGATGGTACCGCGCCTCTTGACTAGAGTGTAGCACGAATACCAAATATCGTGAATATTCGTGCCAAGCCATTTGCGAATAGTGAATATTTGTATTTGCGAATGGCTGTGGCTGTGCTATTCGCACGAATGTGAATATCAGTTTTCAGAAAAGTTGATATTTGCGAATATTTGCAGCTGTAATACACAGCTAAACTTTCAATCAAGTATAGTAAATTTGGGTCTGTTTAACACATCCCCTCTTTGGAACTATAACACACATCATTTACACCAACTAGATCTGTAATTCATATGCAAACCAACCACTTTAGAGACATCTTCGCTTTGACAACTGCTTGACAGGTTGACAGCAAGTGTGATGATGGTCAATCAAATGGTTGAACATGCAAGACAAGGGCTTGTATGAGTCTTCGACAATGTTTAAACTCACAAGATAATATAAAAGTGTTTTCAGCAACTTATTGGTGGCTACTAAACCCCCGAATCTCCAATATATTCACTGAATATTCATATTCATGAATATTCGCAAATATTGCTGACTAAGCAACGAATATTTGCCATCAATATTCGTACGAATGCGAATATCAATTTCTAGGTTTCAGTGAATATTCATATTCACAAATATATACTTGTGCTACACTCTACTCTTGACACAGTGTTCAAGCAGTGTTCACCCGTGGTTGTGCCTTTGACCTTATTAACACATGAGTGAAAATGCTGCTGAAAACCCTAGATAATCTGAAGGTTTTTCTGGGCTCTATCTTAAATTCATTCAGCAAGCAAACTAACTGTCCAGCTGCGGCCGGCCGTTATGGGCAATATCTGTGGCTGCAAGACAAATTAATGAAGTATCAATATGGAGTATGCAAAATAGGCTCTATCTGGGATCCAGAAGTCACCACAGAAGCCTCATGAATTGAATAGTAGGGTAGCGGTACTGCACGTGACTCACGTGATAGACTTCCTAATCTGGTAAATGCAACCAATTGTCGTCCCCAAAGCCTTCCAGTGTTGCCTGAGGCAATTTTGATCATTCAGTGATGTTTTCCAACCCATCTCAACCTTTTTCAGAATGTAGGTCAAAAAGTTTTTTAAGTCCTCTCCGAGGACCCCCCCCTCCCTAACCCGGTGTCGGATTTTCGGCCGTTGCGGCCCCCTTGTAAAATAAGTACAAAACACTCGGAAAAGTCCGAGTACAGCCATGCGAAGCAGTGGCCTAAAGCCTAGTACAAACAATGATCTCGGCTAATGTCTTCGTCCACCGTGTGTAACCGTGCGCATACGTCTTACCTCTTGCTCCTCAGTCGTGTAGTGTCTAAGTATGTACTCTGGAGTCTTGACAACACACACGTATACAACTTGCAACTACGACTCAGATTCGCAGACAGTGGATCCACTCCACTGGCCCGACGCTGTATCTGGATGAAATCCATGTTTACTGGAACCAATGGATGCTTTCTTTACTCTCCATACTGGTGTCATGAAAGTAAGCCTCGACTGAATACAACACCGGGTGATTTGTTCCTGTTACATTGGACGTGTCCGGCGCGTTCTCTTGATGCACCGGAGACTTCTCTCTCGCTGATGGTAAGATCATGGTTTTATATCTTGCAGTGCCTTCTGTTTCCTAGACTCTGGGGAATTCACTGACCGGGTAAGCAATTAATACCGCCGATGTCATGAGCGCGAGGTTGCCACACAGATTTCGCCTGCTGGATCCGACATGGCTACCAGGTGCCTGCGAAATTGAAGCAAGTACCAGAATGGGCAACAGGGGCGTTAGTAGGTGCGCATGAGCAAGAATATATTCAAACCAAAGCTCAAAAATTCCAGATGACTGCATGTGAAGCCTGCACAAGAAGGGGCATGATATAGATGTCGGGTGAGTTTATTAGTCCTGTTTCGGTCGGCTCAATCTAATTCATCATGGCGTACACAGGAATCATTAGTGTCAAGTGTCGGTATATCTGTTCACCGACTACGCACCATGTACAATTTCATACGTGGTAATAGTAAATCATTTCTGAAATACTTATAGATCCGTCAACGTACGGGGGGACACGAGGAACCAACCGGAGGTTGGTGACGAGTGTCCCAGTGTTCATAGTGTACAGACGGAGTACAAAATGACAGCAAATTGATTTTCAGTCAGAGTATGGTTTTCATAAACGAATACCCGTAGCGAAGCACGGGTTTATGCTAGTATAGTAATACTTAGTATTGGTTGACGCAAGGCAGAGATGTGGCTGTACCGATAAGATTGTGTCGAATCGATCTTATCAACGCAAATGTTATCTTGTCCTTTGCTAACAGAGCAAGGGCGGCTGTTCACGACGTTCGAGCCCCACGCTGAATTCGCAGGCGCACAGTCCAGGCCGCTTTCTTTTGATCTCACCGAATCGACGACGCCTGCAGCTGACCAGGAGAGACAACAGGCTGCGCTTTTTCGTCGTCTCAACGACATCCTGTGCGCTAGAGCTCGCGGCTTGCGTACCTTTGGATCCCCTGCCCGTCGACGCATATACCACGCTCTTCGCTTCGTGCGCACCCAGCGCTGCAGCCTCTCGGACTTGGCCACCCCGCCCTCCACGCCGAGCAAACAGGATCATCGCATTCTCTTCGTCTCCACCTCAATCCAAGTCCCCACGCCATCGACCGCATCTCTGGCTTCAAGTTGGATGGATCCTCGGCAGAGGCAGCGCCGTGCAAGATGAGAAATGGTTATAACTAGGGAGCGGGTTGGGACTTCGACTCGCAATTCTAGACCATGTAGACTTGTCCTCGTACCCGTCCGCTGCGCGCTGTGTCTTGCGGTCTTCGACTCGCGTCCCCGAGCTCGCTGCCCGATGTATCCGCGTTTCTGCACTCTCATTAATCACCGTGTTCGTCCCGCTTTGCCGAGCCTATATTTTGTTCCTGAATCCTCGTACACTGTTGTGCTGAATCCAATGACTTCGGTTACAGTATGTCAACGCGTCTACACACAGTAAGGTACAAGTCAAGAAAACAAAAATTCTACGATAATATTGATAATAATCGAGTGCAGGAATGTGTATGCGCCCGATTGTATAGCATGGCCTCGAGCTCGCGATGCCGCCGTTGAAAAGCTTTCCGCCTCATCATTGGACACGCAACACGACTGTCCTGGCCTGGGTATAGACACAAAGGTAACGAGATACCGGCGGACGGTGCCCACGGTTTTGTGCGAGACCGGCGCGGAATAGGCTTTGAAGTCCTTCGCGTTTCCGTGTGCTCCAGCGCGCAGTTGCAGACCGATGAGGTAAATGGAGAAAGAAGAACGGGGACCGTATTCCAGCCGAAGGCGTTTCGGATTTGGTTTCTGCCACATCGAATTGGATCGAGTCTTGCAAGGGCTGAGGCGTCCAAGTCGGCGTCCGCGTCGACGGGCGGTGTGGTCGGCGCGCGGTAGGGCAGCAGCAGGATAAGCTCGACTCAGAACACTGGACATTGTAAATTGGTCCCAAATTGGCAGTATCTATCGCCAAGGACGACGCCCAGAATCGCCGAGAACAGCACTCAGAGAAACCGTAGAGACCTGTCGCAGCGGTCAGGTAGCTTCGAGATCGGCTCGGATCTTGAAAGCTGGCGGCGGCAGGCAGGCAAAGAAAACAAACCGAAACGACGAGGGAAGCGCGCAAGAGTCGAAAGCAGAGAGCGCGCTATGTGTCCGCGCGCGAAGTACGAGGCCTAACACGTGTCCCAGTCAGCTTCGGCTTGACCCAGGGAGGTGCTTGACACAATATCGGCATCGACTCGGTACGTCAAATGAACTTGAAGCTAGTCGCGGGGTCCAGAAAGAAACTGAAAGGGAAGGAATCGAAAGGACGGGGTAAGCGTGCAAGAGTCGAAGTGCGTCCTAGAACCTGTCGCAGCTTGAGCTCTTCGAGTTCGGCTTGACCGATATTCGACACGACTCGGAGGGTCTTGTTTTCAAGTTCGGTGATGCAGAGGAACGCAGCTGTTCGGAGCAGAGCAGAGGCCGGGATACAGAGAGGACATGAGCCCGAGACGCAAATTGAAGACGCGAAAAAATCCAACGTGTCCGTGTCCGGGTCCCGAGTCTGGGACCGATTCCAAATCCATCTTGCGGCGGGGCACCCTTGTCAGTGCGATGCGAATGGAATGCACGACAACCGCGCCGGGACGCGATGCGTGGGACGGTCCGAACCAAGGTGGCCTCCGCACGCAGGTTTTCGAGTCTGAATCCGGTCGTGCGAATCGCCGCACAGGTAAATCGGTCTGAAGAACATCGATAATGATGCTGCTTGAAGCTTGAAGGAACGCCAGCTCCGAAACTGTTCGCGTTGCTGGAATCGGCCGCGATGAAGTGACGCGTGGGTGACACCAGACAGAGCGAGCGAGTATGTTGCGCAACGGGAACGGAAAAAAAATGTGTCCATCGGGTGCAGGATACGGTGGTTCGAAGAGATAATCGGGTAAAGGCGGGCGCAGTGGGCTCCGGATCTCTCGCATTGAATGGATTTGAAGTGCGCCGATGCCAGATTAAAAATCAATAGCGGGAGATGCTGCGCATGAGGGGCGGGAGGTCTGTGGACCTCCGAATGAGTTCGGGATTCGAGGAGGAGTGGGAGATGCGGACGCGGATGCCAGTGGCACGTTGTTCGCGCTTCGCAGGCTCTCGTCGACGTACGCGACAGCAGCGGGCGGTGCGTCGTTGTCACATACACATCGTCCGCGTCAAGCCTTGAGAGATGTGCATTGCGCAAAAGATCCAAAATACCATCCACCCCCGCTGTGCAAAGTGGGACGGCGAAGCGCGAGGGAGGGCCGACCCTTGATCGCGAGAGTACACGAAGACAGACACGCACACAACGGCGTTCGATTGAGTCTCGTGCAGAGCCCTGCACCACGGCGGAGGACTTGAGCGGTGTCCGGCCGTGGTCGATTCCGAGTTCCAGGCCATAGATTCCGCTTGTTTTTTGCAAATTAGTGCGCCTTTTCGCTAAGAACAGAGTCGATTTCGAGTTCGTTGCGGGAGAAGCAGAGGTCGCGGACTATCAGGAGATGAAACAAAATCGTGAAGAAGAATGAGCACGGCACGAACCGCGTCTACTCGAAAGTAAGCCTGTCGCGCGCCGATCCCTCTCCGCCGATGCCCATCCTCCCCGCCACCCATCCCCAGCCCATCTTCCCTTCACCTCCCGCAAACTCACGACCCAGGTCCACCCTCGTTCTTGCTCTCTATTCGGACGCCTTCCGCGCCATCTTCCTCGGCGCCCCACTGGTGGCTCTCACCGATTTTTAGCTGTGCCGCGCGGCCTGGGGGCTGACGCGGAACCGTTCTGGTAAAACGGGGCAGCGGAGGTGGTGAGATCGACGCGGTGTAAGAAAGCCGGCACAAAAGGCCGTCCATGACGGTCCATCGCCTCCAGAGCTCGGAGTTGTTTTGATAGCCGAGAACACCGCCATCAAACGCGCTTTGTACAACCACTCGACGAGCCAGTCTACGCCGCGCGCACACCGTGACGTCGTTGTGTCTGCATGACGTCTCGATGATGCAAACGAAAATAGCTCGCGAGCTCGATCGCGGTTCGACAAAAGTACGCTGATTTCTGCCTCTTGCGTAGAAGCTCGAGTCGTTGCGACCAGCCAATGGTCGGCTCGAAACCAGCCATGGTCGCGGCTGTACTACCCTGTGTGCTTTCTGCTTTGTGGTACCACTTGCGCGTTGAGCGGGCCCGCTCATGGATCTCAGCACGGTCAATTCTTGACACAACAACGACGCGCTCTTCCGCGAGGCGATGAACAGCCTGCTGTGCCAGTTTTCTTCACTGCGTCGACCCCAGCACCTACCCCGTTTTGGAAGTAGCCGTTCCGTGTCGCCTCGAGCGTGTGGCGCATCCTCAAAAGAAGCCTGAGGTGGGATCCATCGGAGGAAAGGCCAGGGACGAAGATGGTGAGTTGAGGGAGACAAGTGAAAGGGCGGAGGCGCAGAGGGCGATGCAGAGATGGATGGATTGGTGCGGCGAGGCGGGGGGATGGGCTTGAGTTGGGTCGCAAGGAGAACGGGAGCGGACATAGGTCTGGGGCATGGTTATTGGCACCGAGGAATCCACGCGTGCGACAGCCTTACTTTCGAGTAGACGCGGTTCGTAATTCTGTTCATTTTTTTATTCGCGATCTTATCTTCTGCAGGCACCATTTCTTCCGCAATGTTGCAGAAAGACGCGCTAATTGCGACGCACGACTGACCGAATACATGGCCTGGAACTTGGAGTCGACCACGGCCGGTTCAAGCCCTTCGCCGTCCGGGGTTTTGCTCGGACGCCCCGTGCCTGCGTCTGTGTCTGGGTACTTTGGACGATCTCCCATCCCACTTTGACGTACTGGATTCTGGACTCTTCGCACCGACACACCGCCGTTGCTGTCGCGTATAACGTCGACGAGAGCCCGCTCAGCGGGGCCAGCATGCCACTAGCATTCGCATCCGCGCCTTCTGCGCCTCGTTGAACCTGAACACGACCTCACTTTCCATCCCAAGGTCCACAGGGCCCCGTCTCTCGTTCGCAGCATCTCTTATTATTTGGATTCAGCATCGGCCCAAGTACTCCAAATCCACTGCGCAATGCAATTCATCAACTCTGAATCTGGAGCCCAGCCCGATGCACATCCCTGCTTAACCCGACCACCACATACCGTACCCCCGCGGCCCATATCTGCTTATCTGCCGTTCCGGTTATGCTTACTCAACTCACTCGCTCTTCCTTGTCCCGTCCCGTCTGGCTGCCTATATGCATCACAATGGCCCAGTCACACCCTCGCAGCCATCGTTCAGGCTTCTAGCATCTTGAACGAGATCGTTCAGACCGATTCCCTGTGCGGCGATTCGCAATTCACGACCGAATTCAAACTCAAAAACCTGCGTGTGGATCCCGCCTTGATTCGTCGCATGCCGGCGCGGTGTCCATGTCGGTGTCCACTCCCTCAAATTTGATATCCTAATTCGTATCGCATCGCGTCGCACCGGGACAAAATGGACTCAGACTTGGGGACACACTTTGCTTTGCCCTCGGATAGCGCTCCCCCCCTGGTTTTGCACGCGTATTGCGCTTCCCCGCCGTCTCGTTTCATTTCCTTCGCGTCCCGGCCACAGCCAGCTTCATATTTCATTTGACATGTCGGGCCGATGTTGCGCGTGTATGACCCCCTGCCCTCACTGATGGGCACACGTCGGCCCGGTTGAGTCACACATCGCGGGCGTGCGCAGGATCATCAAGGCGGAGAGCGACGCTTCGAACGCTGTCAGGGAGCCTACGATCGAGCAGACGAGGAGCTTTCCACCTACGAACAACGATGCTGCCGTGGCGGAGAGGGTGGACAAGGCGTTCGCTGAGCACTTTGGCGCGGGCGAGCACGCGTACATGGCGGACTACCCGCGCCTGAGCTTCAGCGAGGACTTTTGCATACTCGCGACCGCAGTACAGAGGCCATACCTCCTCTTTGCATGGGGGTGCGCGGAGCACGAGCGGTACGATGAGGCCAAGGCTGGTCGTGTGGCGGAGGACATTCCCTGGAATCATAGCGCGCTGTTTGCACCGCAGATCTTCCCGACGATGCAAGTCGGCGTCGATGCGTACGCGGCATGTGCACTGGCCTGGCTATCCAAGGCGTTGGCTTCAGAAAGCGTGGTCCGATGATATGGGCGTACGATGCCTCGGCGGCTCGCTGTACCGCATGACTGCCAGGTTTTGGAGTTGCCTCTTTCTAGACCATAGTAGACATATGAGACAAGGGATCCAGTCACCGAGCCACCAAACAATCAGAATAGCCTGAGGCTTAGCGGATAAGTGTGAGATGTTATGCTGTATTATCACGTACGGTCTCGCTGCCAACAAAGTTCAGCCCGCTGAAATCACACCTACCGCCCGCTGCAACCTCCAATGCCAACGGCCAGATCTTACTGCCATTCCTTCTCGAGTGCTTGTGGTCAGATCCCACCACCAATGTGTTCCCTTTCGTCGCAGTTGAATAACACCGCCAACAGGCTCACATATTCTCACGGTCAGCTCCCACCGCCAACGCGCTGACTGTCCTCGCGGTCAGATTTCACCGCCGTACTCATGTCGAGCGGCGGCAGAATCACACCGCCACTTAATTTGCTGCACCTGGCGGTCAGATCGCACCACAGATGCGTCTCTGTTCTGGCGGTCTGCCGACGTGCTCACTTGACCTAGCGGTCAAATCGCACCGCGAACGTGCTCGCCTGTTCGATCTTACCGCCGACAAGTTCACTCATGCTCGCGGTTGGATCACACCGCCGATGCGCCTACCTGTTCTGGCGGTTGAAACACACCGCCGACATGCCCACTTGTTCAGGCGGTCAGAACACACCGCCAATGCGCTCATCTGTCCCGGCAGTCATATCTGACCACGAACGAGCTGGCTTCTGAATCCTACCACCAATTCGCCCACTTGGACTCGCAGTCGTATCTGACCATGACCGCACCCACTTGTTCTCGCAGTTAGATTGCGCTGCCAATCGTCACACTGGCTTTGTGGTCATATCTGTCACGTTCAAGCGTTTAGTGGTCAAACTCTGGTGAAGCAGAAGGGTTTGGTGGCACCATAGGTAAGAGGCTTGAAAGAGATGGAATAAAAGACTAGAGACTACAGTCAAATAACTACTGTTTAAATACTATACTACGAGTCGTGAGAAAATATACTAGAACAATAAGACCGTGCGACTACAAGTATGGTCCAATCAAATATCGTTCTGTTAACACATCTTCTGGATAATAACCATGTCATGACAACACGTTTGACATGTGTCATTAATTAATGTCCAAAACTCTGGCGCTGCCTCCTTGTTCTCACACCGGCAGAAGTGAATATTCGGCTCGGCTGAGCATGTTGCCAAAGAAAGTAGTTTCGGCTTCAAAAGAACTGAAGCTGAAAGTATGGCTTCAAATAATGTATTTGAGAAAGCTGAATTGGTTACTAAAAAGAGAGGATTCAGCAGCATTTTCTGACATGCCGAATGGAACAGTTTAAGCGGCAAATTCTTGATGTTCGAAAGTGGTGCTTAAAATGATCAAATCAGCTGCAGTTTTAGCTTGCGCGAAAATAACAATTTCAGCATTGCCGAAACTGTAGCTGAAAGGACTGGTTTCGGCTTCAGTTTCCACCAAACCGAAACAATAAGATTCGGCATTGCTGGAAGTGCAGCTGAAAACAATAGTTTTGGGTTCTGCCAAAATGACAGCCGAATGTAATTGTTTCGGGTGTGGCTGAAAGTGCAGCTGAAAGCACAACTTTCGGACCAGCTGAAAATCATCTGCAGCTTAGCTGCTGCTCGACTGTAGCTCATCTGCAGCTGAACTGCAGTTAAACTGCAGTTGAACTACAGATGAACCGCGGTGACCATGGAGGGTCACATGTGGTAAATGTACCAGGGTGATGCAAGTCTGTTACTTTGAAGACAGTTTTGATGTAGACAGATTTGGTGTTTATGTTGCTAAAAAATGCTCTCTGAGCCTGTGATTCACCCTATTTCGGAATAAAAAGCATTCATTACCCTCTTACATTTATCTCACGTGACCCTCCATGACCGCCGCAGATCATCTGCAGTTCAACTGCAGATGATTTTCAGCTGGTCCGAAAGTTGTGCTTTCAGCTGCACTTTCAGCCGCACCCAAAACAATTACATTCGGCTATCATTTCGGCAGAACCCAAAACTATTGTTTTCAGCTGCACTTCCAGCAATGCCGAATCTTATTGTTTCGGTTCAGTGGAAACTGTAGCTGAAAGGACCGGTTTTGGCTTCAGCTTCCACTGAACCGAAACAATAAGATTTGGCATTGCTGAAACTGCGGCTGATTTGATCATTTTAAGTACCACTTTCGAACATCAAGAATTTGCTGCTTAAACTGTTACATTTGGCATGTCAGAAAATGCTGCTGAATCCTCTCTTTTTAGTAACCAATTCAGCTTTCTCAAATACATTATTTTAAGCTACATTTTCAGCTTCAGTTCTTTTGAAGCCGAAACTACTTTCTTCAGCAACATGTTCAGCCGAGCCAAATATTCACTTTTGCCGGTGTGTCTCACAAGGATAGAGCCATCGTGTGCTAGATGCCCTGGTGCTGACGTTGACTTATCCCAATTCTACATACATCAAATCTGTCTAGCGTCTATCTGTGGTATCCTGTCACGTGTTCAGCGCTTAGATAAGATGTCACAAATTAGGGCAAAATCGTGACAATATCTGACCGCCAACGCGCTTCGCCTGTTCTCATGGTCAGATCACACCGCCAACATGTTAAGCTGGCTCCGTGGTCATATCCAACCGCCACCTCGTTGGCTTGCCTTGGCGGTCGTATCACACCGCCAACGTGATTACTTGACCTCGCGGCTGAATCATACCGCCGCTGTGTTCACTTTAACTGGCAGTGGGATCACACCGCCAACTTGCTCACTGGACTGGTGGCAAAATCAAACTGCCAGCATGTTGACCTTGACGGTGGTAGAATCGCACTGCCGACATGTTCACCAGGCGGTCAGATCACACTGCGAGTGCTCTCAGCTGGCCTCACAGCAGAATCACACTGCCGCACTCACCTGGTGGTGAGACCGCACTGCGTGCGCCCTTGCCTATTCTCATGGTCAGATCGCATGCCCAACAGCCCCCCCTGACCTAGTGGTTGCATTATACCACTGCTGCACTCACTTCCACTGGCAGTGGGATCGCACTGCCAACCCTCTCACCTCCACCTGCAGTAAGATCACACCGCCAATGCTGTCACTTTGACTGGCGGCATCATCACCCCGCCAACACAACCAATTAATTTACCTTGACTTCCTCTTCTTTCCCCTTTCCTCAAAACCAGCATGCAGGTACTTCTGGTTTCTCATTGATCTAACTTGGACATAGCTGATTCCATATTCATAGGTGGACTCTCAGGAAGTGAAGTAAATAATTACCCAGTGTCGTCCAGACTTTTGAATGTAATAGGATTCACTACTATATTCATCCCTGCATGAGCCGGTATATGTGGGTCAGGGATCAATCCAAATCACAATGAGCCTCGGGGAAACAGCTGGAGAGTGTTTTGTGACCCACTGAGCAAAACTTGAGGTTTCAATGAGAAATTACTGGACGAATTTGTCTCTGGCATCATGTGCAATACTTTCCAGCTCATCTATGCTACTTAGTTCAGTTGATTTGGATGTTAGGAACAAGATTCTTTCGCAGTTGAAGCCACAATTGCCTGTCCAAGTCATTGAAAGAAGTCAATTGAGTCGCGAACTCATTACGGCCTTATCACGAACTCGTTACGGCCATACCTGTACTTGTACTACTTGGTACTCAATGAACTGTTCAATTCTTGGGCTTTCAAAATATAGGATGCATATTTAGTATGACTCGCTTCATTCTGGAATATTTTCGCAAATTACGAGCAGACATGCATAACATGCTATTTGTCCCAATGTGACACGAAAGATGGTCCATGTTTACATAGCAGTTCTTGAACTCAACCACTACCATGTCAACTCAAACTTTTTTCGTACCTTAAATTCCAAGACAATACGAGAGGTAAGGGTCACTAGTACTTTCTGGAGCATGATTCCAACAGAACTACTACCTGAAAAGTCTGGGAAATGGCCAAAATTCGTCTCATACATGGTTTGTTGATGGTTTGTCAAGTACACTACGGAGAGCCATCGTCGTGCTACTGCTGCATTTCACTCGAGGTAAGCTGAATATAATATCCTCCCTCCCATCTTTCCAGCTCTTATTCGAGCTTGGTTGCATTCCCGAGGTCAGAAATTTGAGAAACAACCCATGGCAGACTTCTTCTAACATGAACTTCTGGAGATATTTCCTCAGACAAATTTTGATGTACGTATGCCCTTGTCTTCTTTCTTCATTATGAGATGCATATGCCACCAACGATGCACAGACACTTTAGGGACAAAATTGGAATACACCTGGCTTTTGGTGCCGAATACTACATTCAACACCATTTTATATCCCACATTGTTGCACCTTTGCACATTCAAGATAACCACCGCTGAGGTCATATGGTTTCACTATGCATAACTAGAGTGCTATGCATGCCACCAGGCAGACATCTCTGAAACACCCACGAGACAAACAAAGCACCGTACAACACACATAGGTTGCCAATGTACAATGGGGCCCAATTCGAGTCAGTCTGTTCACATTCGATATGGTTCATTCTATACCACTCATGTATTTGTTCTGTAACTTCGCATTTTCACAATAAGTTTATTACATGTTTCCTCCGTCTTAATCTTTCTCTGGGTGCGGAGTACCAGTCATTGAGCTTTCCTTGACGGAGTTTTATACAAAGACATATATAAGGTCTTCTCAGTGTCTTGTCCAAGATTTCGTTCAGCCATCAGGAGGGAGCAAGGTGTCAACAGCAATTTCAAGAAGATAGTGCAGTGTAATCATAACGCCAGAAGGCAAGAGATGCTGGCAGTGTGATCTGTCCACGAGGGCAATGAAGGTGTTGGCGGTGTGATACCACCGCCAAGTTATTGTGGCCACGGTGCTATCCAAACCTCAGAATAAGTGAGTAAGCTTGCGGTGCGATCTGACTGCCAGAGTGAGAGTTGGTGTTGGTGGTCAGATACAACTGCGAGTGCAGGTAAGCGAGTTGGCGGTCAGATATTACCGCCAAAATACATGTGCGAGTTCACAGTGCAATCCGACTGCCAGAACAAGAGGGCAGTCAGATACAACCGCGAGTGCAGGTAAGCAAGTTGGCGGTCAGATATTACCGCCAGAATAAATGTGGGAATTGGTGGTGCGATCCAACTGCCAGAATGAGAGTCAGCATTGGCAGTCAGATATGACCACCAGAATAAGTCAGAGGGTTCGCAGTGCAATCTGACCATGAGAACAAGATTTGCTGTTGGTGGTGCAATCTAACTGCCAGGGTGAGAGTTGGTATTGGTGGTCAGATACGACCGCCAGTCCAGGTGAGTGAGTTCATGGTGAACTCGCAGTCTGATCCAACCGCCAGAACAAGAGTTGCTGTTGGCGGTCAGATACGACCGCCAATATGGTTGAGCAAGTTCGTGGTCAGGTGCGACCGCCGGAATAAATGGGCGACCTCACGATGCAATCTGACCACCAGAATGAGAGTTGGTGTTGGCAGTCAGATATGACAGCCATTATAGTGGTGGTGGTAAAAGGTGGTACAGCGGTGAGATCTGCTCGCCATCACTTCCGTAATCCAGCCCGCTGAACCAAATCACAGCGCAAAACCGTACCTGATAGTACAGCTGGGCATCTCTGACTTAGGCCAGGCTTAGCTACTTTATGTGGTGGAGAGCTTTTATTGATGTCCAACTTTGCTACAAGGACAAACAAAAAATTGGTCAGGTGAAATTGGTCATCGCAGAAAATTGAAGCAGTGCAGGATTGACTAGAAAATATTTTACATCCAGCTGGGAGAAACAACTCCGAACCTGCTGCCTCGCATTTTTATGGATTTTTTAGTCTCATGGACAATTTGTTAGTGCTTGAAATGCTGTCCTGTTGATGTGTCACTTGCGTTTAGTAGTGTTCAGGCAACAGGATCAATTGCTATGTCTACAATCAATCCATCTCCATTGGAATGCCATTTCTTTGCTGTCTGGCCTGTCTCAAACAAGGGTATGGTGGGCCATGATTGCCAGCCCGGGGGCTGGGTGGTTGGTTCAGCCGAAATTTTTTTTCTGGGAACCACCAAGTTTGGACCTGGAAATGGCTTCTGAAGCACCATTTTGGTTCTGTAGCAAGTTCCAGCTCACACAAATTCTGCAAAGCAAAAGCTTGAGCGAACATACTGGATTGGGTCAATATCACATGTTGGCGAACAGCAAACAAAAAATTCTATTGGAGCCATGGCAATCCAGATTTTGATCAAATTGCATATACAGAAGGTGCTACTGAACAAGTTTAATAGATCTCACAGCATATAACCTGGCAAATCGCTCTCCTGCTCATAGAGGATAGGGGAATTTCCTTATTTGGACATCACGTGGTTGGTTGGTTCAGCGCCGAGGTCTTATTTTCAAAAGGTGGGTCTGGTTCCACTTTTCACAAAAATGTATACCCTTGGTCTCAAAGTAGCTGCTAGTTCAAGTGGAATTGATAAAGTTTCCAAAGTTCACAGAGCTGAAATTGGTGCCAGAGTTGGCAGTGGTTGTATATTTGACAACAATTGGGGCCTGGAGCTCTGTTTTACTGAGTTTGACCTAGGTATTCCAGGACTGCTGCTTAAATCCCGTTGCCTTCCCCCACAATGATAACATGTGATACTTTCCCATCACATGTAAATGCGACATGTCGATAAAACAAAGCATTTTATGGACATTTTCATTGTATTTCAGCTGAGGGGAACAATTTTCCTCCTCTTTTGGCATGATTGCATGCTCATATGTATTATTATTCATTTATTTCAATATTTTTGAGGATTTAGACAGTTTACACACAGATATTAAGTCTTTTAGCGCGGCAGAGACCCCCCGCAGACCCCTCTTGATGCTCGTCATTGCGTGGTACATCTGCATGCTGCAGGGGTGAACTGTGTATTCTTTTGGTATTTATTCCCCCTTTTTTTCTTGGATCCTGGGGTTTTCCAACCTGGGCGCAGGGGAAACTCCCTTGATGCTTGCCGCTAGGTCTATTGTGTGGAGCTCCCGCTTGCCACGGGGCCCACTGTGTGGTGCTGTGTCATGCCGGAAAAAAATAAACTAAACTAAACTAAAATGAATATCAGTGGGGCTTGAACTGGCATCACAAACCAAACACCAGAGCCAGCAGACAGCAGCAGTAACCACTATGTCAAGTAGACAATATCGAGTTGTCGATAACTAAGTAAATTGGACAAGGCTGAGGCAGTTCCCGCACACACACATCATCCGATAAGATGAGATTATCCTTTTAAGGTAATGTCATTGTGGGGGGAGGCATGCGTCAATCCTGCCACTTTGCTGTCTCGAGACCATGGTAAGGTTTGTACTTGGAGAAAAGTTGAACACCTATCCAACCAATTTTGGCCTTTGTGCGAGTTTTATGCCTGGACCCTGAACAGACATTGGCATACATCGGTGTACATTGGTGGATACAGACCTCATCGAACTTCTATACAGGTCACCGGATATCAAGACGGGTTCGTTGAGATCAGTGATTGCCGTTGCTCAGGTTGATTTGTTGCGCTGTACACCATCGAAATGTCGGCAATATATTGGCCGCCTTGCAACTGATATTCTGTGCTGCAATTGCACTGCTGCAACCTTGTTGCTGCATTCAGCATTGAACAGCTCAACTTGTGGCTTAGTAATTTCAGGCACAGGTCCAAATGTCAGGCACATTGTGGGTTTCAAAAAATCAATGGCAGAAAGCTAGTGAAGAAGCCAATAAGAAGTTGTTTCTTGCTGAAAATGTATGCAAGGACATTTGAAGTGTTTATTGTAGTAAGATAGGAGCAATGTATATAACATTTTTGTTCGTGATGGTGATTTTGCTAAAGCAATGAAATGTTTTTGTTCTTGCAATTTAAATCAGCACTGTCAGTGGAATGCGTCAAATAACCGGTGTATTTCAGTGGGTGTAGGCTAGAATTCAATGGTTATCGCTGTATTTGCTTGCAAATGCGTCCGGAATCCACTGGGTTCCAACAGAGTTGATTGTCTTTGTTGAAAAATCCTTTGTATTACACTGTTTCTGAGCCAGAAATATTCTAGAATACAATTAAATCCACTGGAATCCGCTAGATTTTTCGCATGGCACCACAGTTTCGGTGTCCATAGAATAAATGCAGACATATCAATGGAATACACCGGAGACAAATGTATAGCAAAAATATGTTGGTGGAATTCAGTGGATGATGGATCATATACAATGGAATTCATTTTGGGTTTGGCTAAGTTCACCGAAGCTCAATGGATTCCAGTGAACCTGACTGGCATTGCCAGTCCAGGCATATTACTGCCTTGTGCTCCATTCTTCAGAATGATAGCAATGGTGTTGCAATGTGGCCCATTGAGAGCTGGTTGACATGGCAGCATCAACCAAGCAACCTTTGGGCTACCTGAAAAGATAACTAAGATAAATGATGTAGTTTGAATACGCCGGGCAGCAGACTCAACTCTGGTGAATGCAACTCAAAGTGTAGATGTTCAATTGGTTGACTTTCTATAACTCCCCCAAAGGTTCAGCCTCCCGCCTCGCAGAGGCCTAATCCCCCATCATATAGGTACAACATGAATGATGAAACAAAAGCAGCAAGTGTGGGGGGGCAATGATGTGAAGATGGTGTGCAATCCAGGAAAATAGCAGCTATATCATTCGGGCGCCATCAACAGGAGGTCTCCCACAGAGTGAGCCCAATGTCGAACTCGCTCGCAGGCCACTGCGAGTCAGCACAGCTGTCTGTAGACTCAAAAATGGTCAGTGTGCAAAGATTTGGTGTCAGTCACGCGCGTGAGACGCGAAATGAAAGGGCCAGATGCACTAGAGCAAGTTTCAGCAAGGGCGAGATGGAAATGCATGAACTACGCACCAGTGACCATGGTCACATTGCAACTTGCACATTCCAAATGACCACTAGGCGACTAGAGTTGGGACAAGTGCTGAAAGCAAATCATAGTGAGGAGCTGTAAATGGTCAAGGCTGGGTTAGGGTGAGCAAGATTTGAGCGAGGTGTGGAGAGAGGGGAAGGGATGTTGTGTTTGTGTGTTTGGTCCAGAAGCTTGTCAGCTCTCGGGATCTCAGCAGAAAGACTTAAGCTGCCGAACTGCTGAAAGGTTCATGGTGGTGTTCATCCCAAAGAGGTAAAGGGGTGGAGGTGGAATGTCTCGAGTGTCTGACCACACTTTCTTGAACTTGCCTTATTGATCCAACCCAGTCGAGTTATTGATTGGGCACACAGAGTTACTGATCTGGCAATTTCCAGTTATTGAACCAACCCTACTTTCACCTATGGTATTTTATTTGAACCCACCTCACTTTGTTCAGTGCCCAGGTTATTGAACTAGCCATATTTTGATCAGGTCATGTTATTGAACTGACCCTACTTTTGAGGGTTGAACTTACAGTTCAACTAACCACACTTTTGTCGGAGGGTCACATGATGCTTGTCTATCTGACAAATTACCTTTGCACAGAGTCCTTTTGAGGTCCCAGACTCATATGAACTGGATTTGTTGGTTTTTTGAAGTCTCGACTCAAAAAATTAAATAATTCTCGCATGCAAGTGAGTGCACTGGAGTTGCACCGACATTTTGATGCGCCAAGTGATCGTATCAAACTTTCCTGTCTACAAACCATTGGGTGTGTATCAATTACAGGCATACATGAAGGGAGCACATACTTGATACACCCAAATATTTCTATGAATTCAAGTATCATTGTAGTGGAGTATGATTCCGACCTCACTATAGAGGTGAGGCGAGCGGGATTGATGGCCTGATGCGCTTCAATATTGTGACACATGCTCAAAAGTGTGGTTGTTTCAATAAGTTGAAGAGCTGAAAGTAGGGTCAGGTCAATAATGTGACCCATCAAAAGTGTGGTTACTTCAATAACAATGAACTGCTCAAACTAGAGTCAGTTCTATAATGTGACCAGCTGCAAAAGCATAGTTATTTCGATAACTGGAAAGAGTCAGATCAATAAATGTGACAGGCTCCTTCAATTTTGGGAAAGTTGGGTCTGATCAATAATTTTGCATCCACCAGATCAGTAACTTCGAACTCCAGCTGGGTCAATAACTAGAAATGGCAAAAACATGTTTTGCATTTGCAAGCAAAGCAAGCAATTACTGGCTAACACGTGATGAGGGGACAGGGCTGAATTTTGCATGTAAACATGAACAAATTCTGCATGTGGTGGCTGACTGTCCTTGAGGGACTAAATGCCTTCAAAAACCTTCAATTCTGAGTATATCACACTGAAAAATAGATCAAAAGATGAGCATTCATGGCAGCTTCTGGCCCATACCAAAATGATTGGGACCAGGGAAGAAAAAAAAGCATTCAAAAAAAAAGGAGTTGTATAATAAGGATTACACACTTTGCAAGCACCTTGCACTTTCAGTGGATCCCTAGTATCACTCCCTGATGGCAAACAGGTGCACGAGCTCACTGCGCAGATAGGCAACAGCACCAGAACACAAGTAACCAAAAACCCACAAAAACCGACTTCACATCGTGCATCTCGGGAACGTCTATGCATGAGATCAGGACACTTGCTTTTTTCTGTTTTGGGTGAAGCTGATTCAGTTGGCCATCTGGCACCATTCTCCCTCCCGCTTTGTGCCAACAAACGATGACAGCTCTCATTTTCACATGCAGACAGGCAGCAGCCAGGAACCACGGCAAACAGGTGCATGAGGTCACTGCGCAGATATGCAACAGCACTGGAACACAAGTAACCAAAACCCCACAAAAATCAACTTCACATCATGCGTCTCGGGAACACCTATGCACGAGATCGGGACACTCACTTTTTTCCATTTTGGGTGAAGCTGATTCAGTTGGCCATCTGGCACCATTCTCCCTCCTGCTTTGTGTCAACAAATGACAACAGCTCTCATTTTCACATGTGGACAGGCAGCAGCCAGGAACCAGGAGAATAAGTAAAACTATGCAGAGATCCGAGGGTGTGAGCAATCCAGACATAGATGCTTTCTCACCGTCTTTGTCAATCTCCTTTCGGTTCGGTCCAACTTCCACATTCAACCTTGTATATTCTCCCCATCAGTGTTGGATATGCAAGGTGGGATGGTTGGCATGGTGAAAATCCCATGGATGGCTGAAGGATGTTGATTGAGAAGGAGGTCCATGCAGATGCTGACTCAAGGAGAAGGTGCAGTGCATCTGAGTTCAACATACTCATGACCTCCATCCACACCTTGTCATTGTTAAGTAGTTCTGAACAACTGCGTCTATCTCCACACACTCCCTGTGGCCACAAGATACAACACGCCCAGGCTCAAGATGATGGCGACAATGTTCACAATGGTAAATTCAGCAAATTGTCTGAGCGAGTGGACGATCAGTTTACACTTGACAGTGAGGGAATGTACATTGTCACACAATATATGTATTGAAGGACTGGTGCACACATAAGAATTAGCTGAATTTCCCTCCACATTAAATTTGGCTCCAATACTTGAAGTTTTGAATCACATATCAATTTATGGGAAATTAGACAAGACATTACAAGTATATGTCATAAAAATACCCTGGGCTTACTATATATGGGAAGCCTAAAGTATTTCAGCATGCAGAAAACACAAAATATCCAGCTAATTGATACTTAATTTGAAACTTCAAGTATTAGAGTCAATTTAATGTGGGGGGAAACTGTAAGGGGTACATGGTTACAGCAGACACTTAGGGTTGACGTATAGGGATCGATCGAGCTAGATAGTATTTAAGACGTAGTAGTTGTGTTGTATGGCAGAGTCTTTCTTACAACAGAGCTTATCTTTGTTCTGTTCATCTGATTTGGTTTTCTCATGGGCGGATTGCTACATCAGTTGTAGCCTCTGACCTTACACTTTTGTGAACTCTACTACAGCTCTAGGCAACAAACTACTTGGTTTCTCACTCTGTCTGCTCTTTAGCAACGTCTCTCGGATTGATCACCCATACGGCACCACCAAAGAACAGACAACTAAATATGGCTATGCAATGTTCTTCTGGGACCCCGAGTGGTTCCTTAAACTCCCCAAGCTCGGCTAGTGGGAGTATCGAGATGGATGCCGCAGCTGGCACCTCGATTGGCATTGGTGAGTCGCTCTCACCCGCGCCTGTGCTGACGTCCTCGGTTATAGGTTCCATGGGCCACAGCGCCATGAAGTCCCACTCCAGCATTGGTGCTGACGAGTCTGGGCACCACTCCCGCAATGCAGATGTCGGTTTCGAGGGCGAGGGCATTTTCGATAATGACCCCTCAACCCCTGTTGTCCGTCTTGGCAACCGCGCTCCTAACATGCACGGACCTGACCTGGTCCCGATCAGTACTCCTGTCTTTTCGGCCCTGGATGACGAATTGGCTCAGTTTGCGACGTTCTCTACACTGAAGAGAACATCTCGCACCTCGTCCCCTTGGTCGCCTTCTCCTAGGCTTAATCCTGCTCACTGGTTTAGCCAGGACATCCTCACGGTTGAAGAGCCGGTTGAGCAATTGTCTACAGTGTGTAAGGGGAACCTCTACTCATTTGCTCCATGATCCCACTATTTCCGAGGACTTCCATGACATTTGACACTCTTTTACAACATCTGACACTTCCTTCTGACATTTGACACTTCTTTCTGGCATTTGATGTTAAAATCCATACCTAGGATGTCATACGGTCTCGTTCCTTCCCTTTCTTTACTTATTTTTACTTACCGCGCTTACCGCAACAGTCACTCTTTCCATATTCACTCATTTGTCACACCTGTCACTCTCAGTGTCGTTTTTATCTTAACGCGTTCGCTGAGAGTGAGTACCATATTATATATTTATTCTATACCTTACTTACAATGCCCTAGAAGGGACTCTGTCTTTTAGGTATTTAATATAGCGTCGTTTTTCTCTTAACGCATTCGCTGAGAAAGGGACTCCACTCCATCTTTTAGGTTATGGGCCCTGACGCCGGCTACTTCTAGACAACCCGTTGAACGCATCGCACGTAAACGTACGAACGATCCGAGCAACCGAACTTGCAAAATCACTCCGCACCAGCTTGCGCGACTCCCGTTCTTCCTCAATATCAACTGCCACGTCATCTGGAATTTTTCTTCCAGCTGTGCAACCCCAAACTAGCCAGCGAACGCTCGACTCCCCCTCGTTCTCTTTTCAATCCTCTCGAATTCAACCTCTTTTGACACCTCTGGACCCATGGTTGTGTTCTCGCTGTCACTGATGTCCTCGGAGTCGACCACCTCGGATTGGCGCCACATCACGCCTCTCACCACCAGTACCTATGCCGAGTGGGAGCCCAAGGCGATCTCCGAGCTGATGCGCATCGGCGTCTATCGCCTCTGCACTGGCGAAGAGATTGAGCTTGATAAGCCGTCTCCACTGGTCATCGCCGCAGATGCCACAGCCGCTGTTAGATCAACCATGCAACGCGAGTACAAGGAGGATGTCCGCGCATACAATAACGGCCTCCGTTGCCGTGACAAGGCCATCGGCACCATCTGTTCCATCATTGCCGAGGCTCAACTCCAGCATCTCGAGGGCAAAACTACGCCCCAGGAGGTCTGGGAAGCCTTGAGGGAAAAACACAAGGATGCTACCTCAGGTCTCACCGCATATTACATTAAAATTGGCATCCTGGAGAAGAAATACAACGAGGATGAGAACATGCATACTCATCTTTCATTCATTCAAATGGAGAATCGCAAGCTCCCAGTAAAGCAGCACTTCGACAACGAGTTCCTTGCACAGATCATGCTCATGTCCCTCCCACGGGAATCTACCTGGGAAACCTTGCTCGTCGCACTCCTGCAATCTGTCACCGACAGCAACACGCTAAAAACTGTCGATGTTGTAACCCGCCTCATACAGGAATACCGTCGCCTCACCGGAAATGACTCATCCCCTTCTGATTCGGCCCTCCTTACCAAAAACAAAGAGAAACCTGCGAAGAGCTCAAAAAAGCCTCGATGTGGTTACTGCCGCTACAAGGGCCATCTTGAGGATGATTGCCGCAAAAGGAAGTGAGACTTGAAGGAGAAGGGCAAGGCAAAGGAGGAGAAGGGCAAAGGAGACTCTGGACCAGTCGCTGGTGCCGCAGCTGAAGTCTCTGACTCAGACTCTGATTTGGACAATAGCGAGACCTCGGAGCACGCTCATCTTGCATCGCTCAGTGCCGAATTCACTGCCCATACTGAGCAGTGGGAGGATGGCTCGATCCATGTCTTCCTCGCTTCCACAGTCACTGCACTGCTCGTGAAGTCTGCCAAATCAGATGCATTCATTGATTCAGGCTGCACCCGTCACTTGTCTCCCTGCCATGAGCATTTCAATGACGCCACTTACGTCTCCCTCGAGAAGCCGATTTACATTCATCTCGGTGACTCCTCTGTCATCAAGGCCATCGGACGTGGGACGCTCCAGTACCTCATGGACTGCTCTGATGGAGTTGTTCCAGCCCTCATTCCTGAAGCTCTCCATGTTCCCGACCTTGCCGCCACACTCCTTTCGGTCTCTCGCTTCACAGACAGGAAGCATGAAGTCGTCTTCAAAGGAAAAAACTGCCGTGTTGTTGCTCCTTCTGGGCATTGCGTCGCTACAGCTACAAAAACCAGCGGTGGTCTTTACAGACTGCTTGCTCGCCCAATGCTCTCGAAAGAGTACGCAAATCTCGCTGCTACCTCCTGCACAGTCGACATTAACCTCCTTCACCGTCGCTTAGGCCATCTCGGCTATGACAATGTCAAAAGACTTGTCGATAAAGGCATGGTGGACGGTGTCGATTCAGTGGGAGGTTGTATAGAATTTTGCGAGGCTTGTGTAAACGGCAAACAACATAGATTTCCTTTTCCCCCTTCTCCGAAGCGTGCACGGCACAGGCTGGATCTCGTCCATTCAGATGTCTGCGGCCCTTTCCCGACAAGCATCGGTGGCAAGCGATACTTCATTACCTTCACAGATGATCACTCATGCGAAGTCTACGTCTACTTCATGTGGCACAAGCACGAGGTATACAAGAAGTTTTGGGAATTCAAAGCTGAAGTCGAGCTCCAGACCGGTCAAAAGATCAAAGTCATCCGCACTGACAACGGCGGCGAGTACACCTCTGATGAGTTTGAAGAATATCTCAAAAACGTCGGAATCATTCATGAGAAAACAGCGCCCGACACTCCTGAGCAGAATGGGCTCAGCGAGATCATAAATCGCATCATCGTCGAACGCGCATGCTGCATGCATCAGGGAAAACCCCCCCAGAAATTTTCGCAAATTTTTCGATAAAATGTGTGAGAATATGTCTAGTTTTGCGAGTTACCGAAAATGAGCAGAAATATGTTCTCACACTTCAGGCTACCTCCCAGCCTATCCTCATAGAATATATGTTTACACTATGATATTGGACCTAAGGGTGCCCCATAAGATGGATGCATCCAGGGGGGTGGATGCATCCCCAGAGGGTGGATGCACCCATTATAGTGTCATTGTGGATGCATCCAGCATATATTGAGAGCTGTGCAAGCACAGCCCATTTTCAGCTCCTTTTGGGCTGTTTTTCTGCTCTGTGGGTGGTATATTGTTTGTTCTACATTAGGAGGCTCTGATGCATATTCCAGAGCCTGGAGCAGCTATGTGGCTGCTGCATTTTCCCTGTGCTTGCACAGCTTGTTTTCAGCATATTTCAGCTCATTTTGGGCTGTTTTGCTGTGTATATCATTTAGTCTGGACACCGCAGGTTTTGAAGCATAGTCCAGAACCTATGCTTCAGAGCCTAGAGCAACTGTGCAGCAGCAGTTTGTCTTCTTTGGCCAGTACTCTCTACTGCAGGCCAGTCATCAGGGTCAGAGGCTATATACCCTGTACCAGTTACTTCCTGCTACTGCACATCTATTGCATATATGCAATGCATTTTGGGACCTCTATGCTAGCCCACAGCTGCATTGTTTTAGTGGTTGCTGCACACCTGCGGTAGCCCACTGCCACATTGCATTTGTTTTGGTGCTCCACACACCTGTGGTAGCCCACTGCTGCATTGTGTTTGTTTTGGTGCTCCACACGCCTGCAGTAGCCCACCACCGCATTGTGTTGTTTTAGTGCTTGCTGCACACCTGTGGTACCCACTACTGCATTGCATTTGTTTTGGTGCTCTGCACACCTGTGGTAGCCCACCACCACATTGCATTTGTTTTGGTGTCTGTTGGCTCATTTGCTGCCGTTCACTCACATACCAATTCCTGCTAGTCTATTCAGTGCATTTTACACTCCCAATTGCCTATTGGCTCATTTTCTGCCTTTCATTCACATACTGATGCCTGCCGGCTTATTCAATGCATTTCATGCCTGTCAACCCATTTGCTCCCATACCAATGCCTGCCAGTATATTTGATACATTTCATGCCTGTTCTCATTCGCTGCCTTTCACTCACATACTGATGCCTGTATGTGGCCTGCTGGGAGAAGCCATATGATTTCTCTTGCAGCCATACCTTTAAGCAGTGGATGCATCCACAGGTATCTTTTTCTTTCACAGTGGATACATCCACCATCCTATTTTTCTTTACTGGTGGATGGATCCACACCTTTATTTTCCTTGATGGTGGATACATCCACAGGCTATATTTACATGGCCATGGATGCATCCACAGTGGCTTGTGGATCCTCCATGTGCAAGGTGGCTGCATCCACCTCACAATACATGTGGATGCATTCATACCCAGTATTTTCAATGCTGTGGATGCATCCTTTGTCTCATCCTCCCCGTGGATGTATCCACCCCATGGTGGTAGTATCCACCACCCGTCATTTTATCCGGTGGATACATCCACCTTGCTTATTTTACTCAGTGGGTGCATCCACTCTCACCACTTCCTCGGTGGATGCATCCACCTTGCTGATTTTACTTGGTGGATACATCCACCCTCACCACTTCCTTGGTGGATGCATCCACCTTGCTGATTTTACTCGGTGGATACATCCACCCTCACCACCTGTACTGTGGATACATCCACCAATGCCAATTTGGCCCATGGATCCTTCCACCATCTTCCTTAAAGACTCTGTGGATGCATCCCCAGACTTTTAATTTTCGTATAAAAACCATAGACTTGGTGGAAGTTATCATTTGGTTAATCATCTATATTCCATTGAAGTATATTGGTCGGAATAACCTCTGTTCATTCAGAGATTATCGCTTGATTTAATCCCAATTTAAAGCTCTTTCCTTCATGCTAGATGGCCAACTTTTCCTTTTTCGGTCGCGACACGTTGTACTTCGTGCCAGTGTGCTGCTAACCCAGCCTTCCGGGCCCTAAGCGCAGCCTCCCGAGTCCTAAATATCCCTTCACCTTGTTTCCCATTGATGTAGAATTGAATATATATTGGTTGGGAGAACATCAAGTCACTCATATTCAAGTAGTTCCCCCAATATTCAAGGTCCCATTAAAAATCCCGTTTCGATCTCATTTCCGCCTTATTAGTGCTAATTTATTCTCTCATTTCGGACTGACATGAATTCCTTTCGCATGCGCCCGGCGAAAATTTACTTATTCAGTTGCGATGCATTGTTGTATTTGGTTTGAATGTTGCACCTATTCACTTGGTAATTCTATGGTCTATGTTCTTAGTTCCCAAACTTTCAAGTACAGACACAGACATACAGTGGCTGTGCTGAATCCCCGTGTGGTCCAGAGAAACTCAACACAACGCGGTCGGTAAATCCAGCTTTCGCAACTAACAGCCACGTATCAGTACCAGCGTCTGCAGCGATTCTTTTGGTTGGGATGAAGAACAAGGGTCGTGGGATGCATTGGACATGAACCGAGACCGAAATCAAAGTGAAACGCAAGGAAAGAAGGGATCTAGAACACACACTCGCGATTTAATTAATTATCCTTCCTCGTACACGCGTATCAGCTGAGTCCCTACTTGTACACAATCAACCACCATTGTTCGTCTGTTGCTCTCATGGTCGCACGGTCCATCCAATGATCTCACTGCTTGATATGAAATGAGCCCGAATGAATCAAGTTTTCAAATGAAGCGGAAAGGTTCACGAAATATGATGAGTCACCAAAGCGTCAGAGATAGCAACGGAGGGGAGGAAACTGAGTGATATACACAATCTATTGATATATGACTCGGGCGCAAAGATGCATGTACACAGTGTGTCGAGATAATTATAAACACAGAGAGACCAAATCGGCAATGGTACGTGTGAGGGCTCGGGTCCGAGAGGTATCCGGCAAAAGAAGGAGGCATATCAAGGCGAGAGCTCATTGCAGAATACATGGACGCCAGGCAGGAAGCATAGTCTGATTCAGAAAAAATGCCATCGGAAGGGCTGGAGAGATCATCGAGGGTACAACGTGCTCTGGACGTCGGAAGGCAGAAGAAAGGATGAATAGACGGGTGAGATGGATGGATGAGTGGACGAATGACGAGCGAGAGCGTAAGCGCCAGGAAGGGGGGACAAAGAGGGTGGCGGAATAGATGTGCAGTGTGGATTGGGAGGAAGGGAAGTACGGTTGAGCCTTGGGTGCAGTGCAGGCCGCAATTCGCAAGACCACGTAGAACGGCAATGAACGCGGCTAGTCCCGATATGCGCGATGTGAGGAATTGAAGCTTTGCCAGAGGACTTCCAGAAAATAAATTATTGAAGTTGAGTTCGTCTGCGGACATGCTTGTGGGAGGGAATTACAAGACGAAGGCAGAGGGAAACACGGCAGCGGATGGAATGGGGCATGAGCGGGAGTCAGGGAGGGAGATTCGAGTAAAGGGGATAGTGAAGCCAGGATTCATAAAGTCGGTGTCGAAGCCAGTGAAGAAAGATGGAGTCTATGGGAGACAGAACGAGATGATGGGGGGGAGAAGACTCGCAGAAAGCGACATAGCCGCATCATGTCACCTCTTTTTGTCGTGCCACCTCCCATCGCATTCCTCGCCTCGTCTCGGTGAGACGCCCTCGCGTCCACGGAGTACACACGCACTCCACCATCGCCTATCTGCACCACCGCCCAGAGTCTGCCACCCCCCGGCCGCAAGACGCCAGTGGGGAGACGGTGGGTCTGCAGAGTGGACGAGGATGTGCGAAGCGAAGGCAGACAAGGCTTGGCAGCAGGGAGTACGTCCAAGAAGCGCAGACGACAACAGGCAGCGGTGGACGGCTATGAGCCGAGGAGGACACGTCCGACTCCGAGCCTTGGCATACATACACGTCGACGCGTGGAGGAGCGGAGTCCAGCCATTGACACAGAAATGACTGAGAAAGAGGAATGGAAAGAGAGGTCCCTCCGCACTATGGTGTCTCGTCTTCGAGCTCCAATTAGCCAGGACGAATCGAGGTCATGGCCTGAGAGGGAAAAAAAGTGATGGCTGTCCACGGGAGATCCCGCCATCAATCTTCCTTGCTCCGAACGCTCACCACGAATTTCAGGTTTTCCTTTAGCTTGCTCTGTTATGGCTCAATCAACGACTGTGTTCTTTTGTCTCATGTCCCTCGAGCCTTCTGCGAAGATTCGTTTTTCTCCGACCATCGGATAGACTCTTGCGCTGGATCTCAACGTACTAGTAGGGTATCCATTTCCTCATCTGAGCTGATTGCAATGCTATTGTAGTCAATGTCGGAATGCTGGTAATTGAAGTAGAAGTGGCTACAGTAAAACACGAATCCATCAGTGAAAAGTACTTGACTTTCGCCCTTAGACTCGTACACTCTCTCTGCGACTCAGCGAGAGCCACTTCAGACGATGAGCGCTCCCAAGATTTTCCTGAGAATGGTGTGCTGGCTTCATTGACCTGTCTTTCGAGTTTGATCGTTGAACGTAACATCTTCGTAGATCCTCTAGAATCCCAAGAGGATGATACCGGTCCGCGGAAAGATTTCTAACAGTTCTGCCGAATTGCAATGCGATGGCACTGTACGTAGCTTACGATTGATGTAACTGCAATGTTTGCTTCTCGGGTGGCCGGCTCCAAGGAAGAGAAGGAGGGCCACTGCGTCCTCGCGTTTCCGAGTACAAGGTATTTAAGGCATGTACTCTTCTTTGTTTCTTTTGTTCTCCCTTTCTCCTTTTCTCTTTTGTTTCCTTGTTTCCTTGTCGAGTTTCGTACCGACATGACAGATGAGGTGAATTGCCTTCGTGTGTTCGTTTCCCCCCAGTGAGTGCTGCGGACTTCTTTTCTGTGGCTGTAGCTGCACGGTCTCACAATGAAAAGCTGTCTGTCAAGCACGATGGCTCAAGCTCTCTCCTCTTTCCTTCACATCTATTGCACAAGGTTATGAACGAAGGCATTCATCCCACCGTAGATTATGACTCACCGTCAACGACACAAGCTACCTTGTGCGTTCTGTTCTTTCCGTCACTTGATCAAGTTATCGCCGTGGGATTCTGATCGACGCCTTTCCACCAAGCTCGCGGTAAGGCGGTGATGAAGGCGAAGGTGTTTACCATCGGGTACAGGGCGATGTGTTCACTCTCGTTGTGTCAGATATTAATGGATGCACCATTCCCACCTCATTGCCCAAGGACAGTCGCCCGTCGTGGGAAGCAAGGATTCATTTTTCAAGAAGCCTGCGGAATCCTAATCATGACACAGAGTTTTCGGAACCAAGTCATCGAACATGGTGTTGAACCCTTGCAATATATTAAAACTGAAGAGTTTGGTCTTCATTTCGAAGGCGCTGCCGAGCAGCTCATATCTCAAGATGCCTTTTGCGATGGATCTATTCACTCCATCCCACATCTCACAATATGCACCATCCGACCTGAAAACGACGCCTGATGTCATAGCCCGTCCGAAAGTACGGATGGTTCTAGATGGTATGTCATACATAACATCACCTTTCCATCCGTGGCCAACAGATTGATTGAATACCGAAAGTTGCCACAGGAAGATTGCCAGCCCGACCTCCGACACCTGCACTACTGTATCAGAATCTGCCGTAACGCCCGGAATCCCCCATTCGAACCGCTTCCCACCAACCAGGATCTCAAAGAATGGGTACTAAAGGGAAGGTTCGAGCCTGTCGCACCCTGGTCCTCTAACGGATCTGGAGGCGAAGACCATTCCTACTGCACCCAGCGTATCGTGCAACACGCGAGCTCTCCCCCCTGCTTGTGGAGCTGTGCCAACGGTGCGACCGAGAGCGAGGCTGTGCTGGGCTATGCAATATATCGGACTGGGCGAAGAAGAGCAACGGCGACCGCCCACCCGACCAAATGTGCCGCTGAATGGAGGAGGCATCCAAAGGGGGAGGGTTAGGGATAGCAACGAAGGGGAGGTATATCGAGGCAAGAGTCCATTTACATGGACACCAGGCAGGAAGTATATGAACGTGCTTGGAAAGTCTGAATCACAAAAACGCCATCAGAATCTCTCTGATGAAGGTATAGTAAATCGTCGAGTGTACGACATGCGTTGGAATCCGGCCGCTGGGAACAAGATCGAGGGCGTGCGGAAGGCAAGAGAAAGAATGGACAGTGCCGTGCAATGGATGGATTAGAAGATGAAGGACGAGTGAGAGCGTAACAGTAAGAGTAAGGGAGAGCAGACAAAGAGGATCGGAGAATAGATTTGGATGGGGGATCCGGAGAAGAGACGCATAGGAATATCTTGACCCTTGAGCGCAGTGCTGGGCGCGATTGGCAAGATGATGTAGAACACGCAGTGAATGTGGCCAGTGCCGATGTGCGTGATGCGAGGAATCCTTTCCAGTGGAGAGCGGAGAGGTTCCAAAGAGAAATCATTGATTGCCTGGAGACATGCCTTGTGGGGAGAGAATGGCGAGATGAAGGCAGAGCGAGACGCAGCGATGGATGGAATAGAGCACAAGCGGGAGCAAGGGAGGGAGATTCAAATGAAGGGGATAGCGAGGTCGGGATTCGTGAACTCGGTGTCGAAGCCAGCGAAGAACAATGCGAGACAGAACGAGATGACGGGGACCACACATAGACCCGATGCTCGACTACGAGAACAGAATCTGCATGAAACCGCCATGGCCGCAACGTGCCACCTCTACGTGTGGTACATCCTGTCGTATTCATCGCTAGACGCCCTCGTGGGATGCTGGGTAGACAGACCCGGCATGCGCGGGGTGCCGGGGCACCGGGAGTCAGCCATGCCGAGTGGGGAAGGACGAGCCTGGCCGCGGTGCGTGGGCGCGGACTTATGGGTCGTACTACGGAGGCGGGAAATCGGCGTCATTCCTCGAGTCGTCTGGAAGCTGTTGTGCAAGGAAAATGTCGTCACTTTCACCTTAGACTGGCGGAGTGATATATCAGCAGTCTCTGACTACCGTAGAGCCGTGATATATCCAGACCGCTAGCTTAGAGGCTGGTCTGATATATCACGGCAGAGTGCTTCCTGTGCTGATGGTAATATTCCTATGTGCGGCCCTCACTGTGCTCAGCAACCATCACAAGCCTTCTAAATTGGGACGCCGTCCATCAAAACTTCCTGACATCGCGATCAAAAGCGATCAAATGTCGTCGACGTCGTCGGCGACAATGACAACAAAATGTGATCCAAAAATTACGAAAAAATTTGGGTATATAGCACAAATGGATACAATATAACGAGTAATATAACGAGTGCAACGGACCTCATACTGATGCGGAAATCGACCATCTTGTCCCTATGCCTGGGTGGTGCTGTGAGCGACAGGCAATGCGGCACTGAAGATGATGTTATAGGGTCCTAGCATGTGACGCTCCGCAGCACCACAAGCACGTAGGTTCTGTGTCCCGCAGTTTACGCTGCGATCCAATCGGTACCATCGGCCGGCTTGTGGATGGTGGCGTTGCTGCACGATGGCGGGCTACAGTGATTGTGCGTGCCATTGGTGCCGACGTCGTTGGTCTAAGGTTCGCGGGGCAGAGCAGCGGCTCGAAACGGGGGCAATGCGCAGATGCTGCGCTCCGGGCGCCACACATCCCGGCTGCTACAGCCAGCCTTGTATGCAGCCAGCGCCGTCTGTATCTGACAAGATTGCTGCAAAGCAGACGCACCAAATCCTCTTTTGAACCAAAGCAGCCAGCCGCAATACTCCTAAAAGCTGCGAACTGCTTGCACGATCCATAACGGCTTGGTCGATGTGGTGCCTACATCCGGCATCCAATCAATCCTGCGACGAGCCGAAACAGAAGAAGAATGATGCAGCGCACCTGTGGAGAAGCACGACAACCCACTAAAGAATATGCTACGCTCAGGTTGATATGGAGGATAAGTTGACACAAAAACTGGGCTTGTGTGGTGTAAGCCAGAGCCTGACTTGGGGCTCATTAAGAACCTCGAAACCCTCCAGACTTTGCGTGTACTCGCCATGGGCTAAAACACGTTATTCCTCCTCTGATATTCTCTCTCTCAGTGCAGAATTGGGTCAGGCATCGTGGCGCGCATTGAAGAGCAGCCATAACGTGAGTTTTGAGGTTTCACATGAGTAAGAACGATGCAGGGAACATGTTTGACAAAATTCTAGCAAGTCAGAAGAGATACAGCGAGTTTACTGGCCGCAGACACGGAGCAGAGTCGTAGTAGTGTGTGTGCTGGATTAAATGTGCCAGGAAAAGGGTGAGATGGAAGGAAAGACACATAAAACAAGTCTCGAGGGAAATGGGATGGTGTGGTCCGATAGACGACGAGTTTCGACAAAAGGTGGTCGTGGTGTGAAGCACAAATAGTCACGCTGGTCACGTCGGGTAACAGCACCGAACTACTCGGCCAGACGTCCGAAATGGTTGCTAACACCAACTTCGCCACGGCTCCCAATATTCCTGCAATACTTAACAATTTGAAGCATATGTATCTCTTCCATGCATCTAACCAAACTTTTCAGTGGACTTCCTCGAGGTTTTTGATCAAAGGATGAGCTCAAAACATCAACACCGCGTAAACCAACTCGTACGGTTCAAAACCATCTAAATATCTTCCCCTCATCTGTTTCCTCTCGCGGAAGCAATTCTTTCAAACTCTCATGATTGAAATCTCTCCTAAAAATACGAGCTGTTCTAAAAATCAAGGATAAGATCAATTTTTCAGAACAACATCGGAACAGGTCACAACATGAACCTCATCCTCGGTCTTCCTCCCTTCAATCCCCCACGCGATTTTGTACAGCTTGAAGCAGGTGGATCTCTTCTTTAGAATCAGAAAAATGTTCTAGCATCCTTCGTTAAGCTTTCTGCTCAATCTATGTACCGAAATTTCGGAGTCGTCTCGAACATCCCTCAGTGCACACTTGGGATCAAAAACTTGCTCAATCTTGGCCGTTCAAATGCTAAATCTATGATATAAAGCCTTCTGTGGGCTCTAGACACTCGCATCGTATGATATGATCCAAATTTGATGCCAAAACAAAATTCTGAAAGTTGAAAAACAGCATTGACCGGATGGTGGCCTATACTTGCTAAAGGTTTTAGGCTACTTCACGAACTCGTTTGTTCAACTTTTTCTGTAAGCCGAATTTGAATGAACTGACAGCATTGGAAGAAAGCATTAGTTCTCTATACCTCATGTATGAACAAAGAACCCAAACATATACAATGCCTTTCTCTCTGGAGGTGTGTTTCTGCGGAGCGCCCATTAAGCGCCCACTAGGCGCTCGACAGGCGCCCATCGGATGCGAGTCCGAGTGCTTCGGCAACATCATCCGATGCACGCTCCTGTCGTGTCAAGTCTCATTTTACTGCTTTCTATGAAAGCTGGCTCTTCTGAAATGACTGAGAAGACCGAGGGTGAATGATATTACTATCATTTGTACATGCAATACATTTACTAAACAATGGGAGGGTGAAATGTCGGGAACCGCAGCGACTCGGAACAAGTACTAGATCTGTGAGATTTCGGTTGTCGTGGAGTGAGGGGGACAGGTCGAGGACAGAACCGATTACAGCTCTTTGCGGAACTTAGGGCGCGGCCTGTTTTTTTCTGATTTTGATGATTTTCATCAAGTCTGCTGCCCTGAGCCCAATTTTGACCGTATTGGGTCGGGAATTGGTGCATTGGAATCACATTGAAAATCTGCAGTCAACCCAATACCGGTATTTTTGATGCCATCAAAAAATGCAATTTCTGCGAAAAAATCTCAGCTTTCAATGAGTCACCCGTAGTAGTTAGAGTACAGCCTCAATTAATCTAATTTTTTGATATGCAGACTGTATACATATACTCTTGTCAACCATTACATTTTTACATGTAGGCATACCCAAATCCACTTTGACTGCTCTGTTTTCCCAAGGAGAAAAATAACCATTTAAACAAAGTGCGCAATGATTGACAATTACTTAGAATATTGTCTGTCCAAAGTTCACATTGACCAGAATATATGTATAGGTATGGCATATCCAAAAACTAGGTCAATCAGAGGAGTAGTTCAACTGCTACAGGTGACTCATTGAAAGCCGAAATTTTTCGGCAGAAATTGCATTTTTTGATGGCATCAAAAATACCGGTATTAGGTTGACTGCAGATTTTCAATGTGATTCCAACGCACCAATTCCCGACCCAATACGGTCAAAATTGGGCTCAGGGCAGCAGACTTGGTGAAAACCATCAAAATCAGAAAAAAACAGGCCGCGCCCTAAGTTCCGCAAAGAGCTGTAAGCAGGTATGGGATGCGAGAATAACATGCTAAGTGGCGAGAAACACCACACGTGAGCCGGATTAAGAGCACGGCGACAGTGTGGCATGAAAGCTCGAATATATTGCAGAGATCGGTGGGAGGTGCATCAGGCTGCCGGAGGAAGTATGCAGGCGAGATGAGGATGAACACGCGAAAGATGAACAGTTGCGTGCGAAGCACACGGCGGCTCGACAGTGCTGCAACCATAGGCACGGTGACCTTGCTGAACGTGTGAGGAGGGAGTAAAAAGCCATATAGAGCGGGCCCACAGCAATGGGTGAATGATGTAGGTGATACCAAGCAAGGGAGGAATGGTAGCAGGCAAGCAGGCGAGCCCATTCTCGAGCCACGGAGAGGCGACAGCACAGCAGGACGGCAAGCAGGCGGAGTGCGTAGATGCAGTTAACGAGCGGCCCTAGCACAGCAAAAAACGATTCATTGAGAGCGCGCTAGTTGAGCCAGAAAGAGTGCGCACCTAGACGTAGCTACAGCTCCAAAATCAAACGGTACACGTGCGGTGTGCGTCCACCCATGGACGATATAGACGCGAGCGGTGAGCTGCTACGGCAGCGGACGCAAGGTATAGGCGTGGTGAAGGCGGAGAGGGCATATGGTAAGCCCATACAAAGATGCGGCGAGGTAGGAAGCGAGGGCGAGCGCAGAGCGAGCGCGTGCGGCACGGGAGGGCGGAAACGGCGAAAAAAGGCGGCTGGCGAGAACAACCAGGTGCCAAGAGAGCTTGAACAGGCTCAATGAAGATCCTAGTAACCCAGCCGATGGATATTTAGCAGCGAAATGGCACGCGGCAGGAGGGCGAAGGAGGGGCAGCAATAAGGCATTTGCACGGGAAGGAGACGGTTTGTGGCGACGAGAAGCAGGGTAGAGGAGCCTCTAATAGCCTGTTAGGTACCCCCCAAAGCCCGAGGAGCCTGCTGGTACGTACCAGAATAGATAGCAATGCTGGTGCTGGCAAGAACGGGAATGTGAAAGCAACGCCGAGCTGTCGAGGGCGATTTAGACAGATTAAGCGGTATAGATCGACAGAGCCGATGAATATGTGTGTGCTGATGGGCGGATGCGCCTGGGAGGGGCCCCAGGAGCCGAGGGGAGCGAGCGGAAGGGAAGGGACGAAGCCAGCGAGACGATTGATCGGAGTGATGTGGGATCAATACACAGCCCAATTTGGACGAGCGGGATGCGCCCGTGCACGGACCCTCGACGGAGGCGCAGGCGTGCGAGCGGTGAGCGGGTGAGCGGCTGGTTGCAGGCTGAGGAAGGTGTGCTGATATATCAGCCCCTTCTCTAGCTCAGAGGACATGATATATCACGGTCCTCCGCTTATCAGAGGCCTGTGATATATCATATCCCCACATACGCCTGTCACTTTGCGGAAGGGGGGAGTGAATGACATAGAATACGCACGTACCTCGCACTCGCTCCTGTCCACCGTCTCCCCTGAAGCGCCCCACTTCCCCTGCGTGGCGGCGGCAATGCGCACGCGAGCCAATAAGCTGGAAGATTGGGTACGGATCTGCGTGTCTACAAAAGACGTTAGCAGTAGTCCGACAAAGAATAATCAAATCTTACCTGATATCCGGCGAGCTAAGCTACTAGTAGAACTAGCATTAGCTCGACAGTGTACGTGAAGCTGCGCCGGCGGGGTCACGCGGGGTGACGACGCCATCGGGTAGCCGAGATCGCGACAGCGTGGAGCGACGGAAATGAAGGCGAGCTTGTTTGCGTCTGCATCGGAGAAAAATGGTGCCACTGATGGCAGTGATAGAGAGAGACGGAGGAGTGCGTAGTCACGGTGGCTCTACCGTGACACGGCAGATCCCGCCATCAATTCTGAACACTCACCAGCTTTTTCCTTGGCTTGCTGCTCTGTAATGCAACGAACTGCTATTTTTTTAATCTCGATTTTGCCGAGTAAATCATTTCTCGGACCAACCAATAGGGCGTGGCGTCGGATCTTTGGTCTATGGCTCTCTTCGTTCGGCGCAGTCTTTTATGTGGCCTCCTGGGATGTTATGAAGTTCATGTGTGGCTTAAGACATAGAAGTTGAACTTTTGTTGTTCCGAGGAACTTGCGCCGCCTGGGATTTTTTTGCAATGCAAGTCCTTGATTCGCACTCGAACGAAAATTACAGCGATTCCATGTTTGGACTGATCCCACAGCTCGAACGCACCGTGTCGGATAATGATTTCATTCCCGTGCTTGCAAGCTTTATGACTCGCTTCTGCCCGACCCAGGTATCTTCCCTTGGTGTGCGTTCTCCTTTAACTCGGTGTTCCTTGATGTCCAATCAACATCCATGAATCCGAAATTCCTGGCTCCCCAACGTGCATGTACATATTTTGAATCCATTTTCAAAGTACGCACGACCATCCAAGTGTGGGAATTCGCAATCAATCTTTTGTTTCGGGTCTCACAAACAACTCGAGATGCTTGGGCTTCGCCCACACTCCACCGTGCTGGTCAAATGTAGACTTCGAACCATTCAATCATAATGTCAGAAACTTCACATAGTATTGAATCGAGTACAAGTATTCAAGAAATATCACAAAGGCATACGATATTGGAGAAGTAAAAACGGTGTGATAATCGATTATGAAGTAAGTTTCATCTGCTTCATCTCTTTGACCCCCTTGGGGGAAGTCACCTGCACATTTGCCTTGTGCTTCGGAGAAGAGAAGGCGGGCGGTGTGTTGATGACATTGATGTTCACCAGCCATGTACTGTTTCTTGGGCTGGATAGAATATCGGTACTTACTAGTACTACGAACAAATGTAAAATGTACAGAATTCCGATTTTTCTTAATGTCGTCCAGTCGTTGTGAATGTAATGTAAGACAAAATGAATTTCTCTCAATAGTTTGGAAAGGTGAGACAGACAAAAGTAAAAAAAGACAAGATCAAATGCATGAATAGCCATTCCTCAGGCCACAGCACCGTGTATGGCTGGGAAACCCAAATCAGTGAGCGCACTTCAGTCAATAATCAATGCACATCAAAGATGTCCATATGTCCATATTTGAAGCTTGGCGAGCTTATTCGGATTGAATAAATGGCAGATGAGGTGGTTGTTAGAAGCCTCCAAATATGGATGGGAGAAAAACGAACTTGAGCGGACTGTTAAGCCAGGACCAAACAAAATACGACAACCCATTGCACCTGAAAAAGGAAATTTTCCTGGGCTGGCATGTAATAAAGGATTAACATTGTGATAAAAATGAGTTTGACCAATTTATTCCATTGAATATGGAGGATGAAATAGACAATAACTAGATCCATGGATTTCAGTCAAAAATTCAAAGTCTGTGGATGCATCCACGGAGTCTTTGGGGAAGATGGTGGATGGATCCACAGGACAGATTGGCATCAGTGGATGCATCCACCGAGTAAAATTGGCAAGGTGGATACATCCATCGAGGAACTGGTCAGGGTGGATGCACCCACTGAATAAAATAAGCAAGATGGATGTTCTCACGGAATAAAAATGACAGGTGGTGGATGCTACCACCGTGGGGTGGATACATCCACGGGGAGGATGAGGGGGAGGGATGCATCCACAGCATTCAAAATCCTGAGCATGGATGCATCCACATGTGAAGTGAGGTGGATGCAGCCACCTTGCATATAGAGAGAGGTGGATACATCCATGGCACACTGTGGATGCATCCATGACACACTGTGGATGCATCCATGGCTATGTGCATATAGCCTGTGGATGTATCCACAGTCAAGAGAAAATGAGGTTGTGGATGGATTCACCAGTACAAAAAAAGAATGGCAGATGCATCTACTGTGAAAGAAAAGATGCTGGTGGATGTATCCACCAGTCAACAACATTATGGCTGCAAGAGAAACCATATGGCTTCCACTCGCAGGCAGCAGTGGGCTGCATATAGCCATCTGTACAGGAGTGAAATGCAGTGAAAGTGTTGACAGGGAATGCATTAAATAGACTGGCAGGGATTGATATGAGAGCAAAAGGTAGCAAATGACCGAACAGGCATGAAATGTTTTGAACAGAGCGAAATGACCGAAGAGGCGTAAAATGTTTTGAATAGAGCAGCAGGCCTCAGTATGTGAGTAAAAGGCATCAATGACCGAACAGGTGTGAAATGTTTCAAATAGAGTGGCAGGCTTCAGTACGTGAGCAAAAGGCAGCAAACGACCGAACAGGCATGAAATGTTTCAAATAGAGTAGCAGCCTTTGGTATACAAGCAAAAGGGCAGTGAAAACAAACCGGAAACCTGGTAGAATGTACTGAAATCAATTCATTTGAGTGTAGCATGAATGCTGCAATGTGGCCACTGTATGGCTGCTCTAGACTCAGGAGTATGGTTGACAGTGCAGACTGAATCTAATGCTTTCTAAAAAACTGCAAAATGCTCCAGAACAAGCTGAAATATGCTGAAAACGAGCTGTGCCAGGTCAGTGAGAATGGAGCAGCTATACAGTAGTTTCAGGCTCTGAAATGCTCCCCTGTGTGGAAAATGAAAGACATATCAGCCACACAGCCAAAAAAAAAATGGTTTAAAACAAGCTGTGATGTGCTGAAAATGAGGTGTGCAAGCATGGCTCTCATTGCATGCTGGAAGCATCCACAGTGACACTATAGTGGATGTATCCACCATCTGGCGATGCATCCACTCCCTTGGATGCATCCACCCTATAGACGCCTCTTAGGTCCAATATCACAGTGTAAACATATATCCCATGAGGCTAGGCTGGGAGGTAGCCTGAAGTGGTTCTCACTAAAAAAATTTCGATAAATTTATGTAACTTTCGATGAAAGTTCGACGCATTTTCCTCTCCATTTTCCATGATTTCAACTCTTCAAATTACTTCAAATCCAGATGAATTGGCAAGCAAATACGATTGAAGTCCAATAAAAATACATGACAAAGACTTGTAGACTACATATGAACACGAACACCACCGCATATGCGACAGCATGCACGTCGACTCGATAGCAGGCACATCCTGGCATGTGTTGAGACATAAACATGGGGAAATGCTGGCAGAAGACTCGATATATGACAGCGACCCTGACTTCCCGCAAACCGAGAGTTTGCTGAAGGGCTTGTGGAGGATATTGCGAGACTGCGATTTGGTTAGTACACACACTGAAAAGGAAACAATGAAGGATGCATTACCTGTGAATTAAGGCCAGGACATCGAGGGGCACATACCATGTATTAGTCGTGGAGCTGGTGTTTGGCTGAAGTATTAGTACACTGTTTTCAAGGATCAGTGGTACAGCTAATTGGACGCGAGCATGTATGCACCTTAGTGACAAATGGAAAAAGGCCGGGCCCGGCTGCAAGAGCCACGAGTGGCTGTGCAAGCATGTGAATGTATGCTCGTAAGTCGCTTGCAATGCGATGTAGGCCAATGGAGGGCACACATACCTTGTCCTGGTGACCACAATGCTCTGCTACCGCACGCTCTACAGCCTGCATTGCCGCTTGCTCTTGGTAAATTTGAGGAGGTCGGAGAGGCTTAATGATAGCTTGAGAAGGGTTCACGATGGCCTGAGAAGGCTTGATGGTGGCTTGAGAAGGCTTGACGACGCTTGATGAGAGCTATTCGAGTCGGCACGCCGGGTTTGCGGGTCTTGCGAGTCTTGGCACATTGACCGGGGATGTAGACTTGAATAGTGATGGGACTTCTGACTGAGACTTGACGTTGTTTGAGACAGTGCAAGCCAGCTACGGGGGTGCAGACATGAGAGAGAAGAGCAAAGAGGATGTGACCCACTGACCCGTGATCCATCAACCACGGCATTGATGGATCGGAGTTTGAATGACTTGTAAGGAATTTCATCGTCGGTTCAGCGTCGGTTCAGTTAGTCTTCGGCAAAATGCATGTCATTGCGATGGCCTATGGGCCGCCACGTCCATAACACTTAAGACCTCTGTACATTATGGATATGCTAAGCATCAACGCTCCAGCTTTGCCACTCCTGAACTGACAATGCTTGGGTTCACACACCGCAACTTGAGTTGGATGTTGTTGGATGAAATGTGGCAGACCTCTGAGCAGTAGGAAGTTTTGAAAACCTGACTGAAATTTTGGGGAATGAGCGAAATAAATATGTCGAGTTTGGAAAAATGGGGAACTATGAGCACAATCTTGGAAGAATTTCACAAAATTTCACCAAAGTTTCAGAAATTGTCTGAAAATTTTTAGCTACAAAAAATTTTACCAAAAAATTTTGAGGGAGGTTTTCCCTGATGTCCTGTTTGCTGCAAATCTGGCCGCAGGTTTCTGGGCAGAGGCCGTACTCACTGCAGTCTACCTCATGAACCGATCGCCAGTGTCGCATGTCAAAGACATGACCCCGCACGAAGCTTGGTCTGGGGTGAAACCATCTGCTGCAGCTTACTGCACATTTGGGTGTCCCGCATACGTCCACATTCCGAAATCCAAGCGGAAGAAACTCGCATTTAAGATGCGCAAATGCATCTTATTGGGATATGCACCGGGTACAAAGGCATACAGACTCTGGGACCCAAGCAAGCGACGCATTGTCACTTCATGCAATGTCATCTTTGATGAGTGCGTAGACCCTCCAGCTCCGCCGGCACCCAAAGTGGACCTCTCTGAAGTCATGTGGAATGGGGAGAGGGACTAAGAGGAGGTTAGTCGAGTGGGAGGCTCATGGGATGACAGCATGAAGTCACACACCAAAGCTATATCGAATTTGGAGCTGCCTCCGACATGCCCAGCTGACCGTGCGCATACCGAATCTCCTCCCGCCTCGCCGCCTCGTGGGTCAGTTGAGTTACCAGAGCTTGAGGTTCCAGACAAGCCCCCAGCACCTCCTCCTCCTCCTCCTCCACGACGTGCTCGCCGAACGGAATTGGAGATGCTCAGGCCACCTCCAGATATCCAGGGACCCCGTGAGCGCCGACTGCCTGCTCGTTTCCGCGAGGACAAGCAACCGCCGGCGCAGGATGGCCCTGCCGCTGCTGACGAGGAGGACGGTGCTTTCTTTGTTGCTGTGGATGTGGGCAATGCGTTTGCGCAGCCCCAGTACTCGGACAGCGAGGAGGTGGCACTTGAGAACATCGCCTTCGTCTTTGCCACTGCTGCACATGGGTCTGGCACTTCACATTCCGACCCCCTCACGTGGCGAGAGGCGATGCGCTGATGAGCCTGGCACCGAGCCACCCTAGCAATTTTTCATTTTGCTAGCTAAGGACAACCATTTAAATATGAAGTTGTGCATAAATGGCTTATTATTTCAATACGGGGGCTATTACCGGCCTGGGTAGTTAGCCATAAGGGAGATAACGTAGCGTGGAACTCTGTCAGTGTATTCTAGGCGCGACGGCTCTGGTAAAGAGTCGGAGTCCTTCAAGAAACACAAAGGAGACTTTTCGCGAAAGGTGTATTCAACCATCCGGACGGATTGGGGTATGCCGTACGTCCTATAAACCAAGGGCATGATGGAATTAACATTACGAGGCGGGTATCCGACGTGATTAGCACCGGAGGAACGTACTGGTTGGGCCGGACGAGACGAACCGAGCCATCAAAAGAGTTCGAGTCAAACTTGGTTCCATTGATCGACCGAGTCATGGTGTACAAACAGCATGGTGGCTGCACAAATACATGAATAATGAGGAACGATAGCCGAAGGTGTGCCAAGGACTGTTGTGCCCGCTCGGGAGGCTATAATTAGCTACCAGGGCTTGGCTTCCGAAGTTCCGTGACTCAAGCGAGAGTCGCATCATATATTGATGTTGGCTAGTGGATTAGCGACGTCAAAGGTCATTAACTTATTTGCGAGTCCAAATAGACTCGTGCAGCACAGCAGGAAAGCGTGCTGATTATAGATTTTCTCTCTTACTCATCGGTTGTTCTATTTATTAAGCAGTCAGGAAGTTATTTATGTTCTGTCATCTATTTGTACAATATTCCGTTTATAGAAATCGTCGTAGCGTATATAAAGCCTGTATTAGCTCTAGAGACGCCAGTGGATTGGACCCCTCTTGTTGCTGCAGTTAAGTTTCGCTGGAAACTTCTGTGGTAATCTGATTGTGCCAGGCCATTCAGAGAAACCTCTAGAAGCTATAAAGTTTCTGTTGTTTTTCTTGCAATACATTGTTGGATTGTGATCAGATCTCTTTTACGCGTGAACAAGTTAAACGAATACAGTTTCAGAGCGTGTGAATTGGATTTGGATACGAGAGAACTTGGTTCTAGCGAGATTTGAAGTCTTTTGACTTTTCGCGAAAGCCTATTGCGAGAGAAATACTGCGAACTCAAACGCTTTGTACGGAGTTACCTTCTCCAAAACCACCTATACAATCGATAGAACCTTTTAAACAACTTCCCTTTGTTTCTGGAATGTGTAAGCGCCTAGAAGTGATCAGAAGTCATTAGTCTGTCTTGTAGAGTTGAAAAGGACTTTGCTCTCGGAAGTTTAGCTAAATTGCAGCAGTCTATACTGGACTGGAACCCTGAACTCAACCAAACGAGTGTGTTGTGTGTTGTGTGTGTAGTGTAGTGTGTGTGTTGTGTTCCGAATACCTTTCGCAAATACTTCATTTCACATATATATTCCACCCTAGACGCAGAGCAAGCGTTTCAGCGCCGTCCCGACTGCGTGGAATGGACAAAAGCTGTCACAGCTGAGCTCACATCTCTTCGTGAGACTGGGACTTTTGAGGATTGTGACAGCTTACCTCCAGGTCGGAAGGCCATTGACGCGAAGTTTATCTTCAAAATTAAGTGCCAGCCGGACGGATCCATCGAGTGGTACAAAGCCCAACTTGTTGCGAAGGGGTACTCGTAGATGCCTGGTGTTGACTTCAATGAGATCTTCTCGCTGGTGGTCAAACTCACCTCTGTCCGGTGAAACGGTGCACTTTACTATGCTGGAAATAGCATGGAATATTGCGATGGGCGACAGCCACACCAACAACAACCCAACTACACCAACTACTACTACTTCTCCCAAAGATTAAGTGCGTCACTTTGTGAGTTCGGGTCCGGGCCGTAATATGCGACCAGCAGGTTTGGATCACTAGAACAACACACAATCTCTCTCTTTACTAGTTCCAAAGATCGTCTTTTCCATTCAACAGTTCAATAGTTCAGGTGCAAATACTCGAAGCGAAGGCTCCTAGGAGACCTTGGATGAACGAGTAACTAAGGTTTAACCAGGCGGCAGAAGCTTGCTAGGCAGCACACACCAGGGGATACAAGGAGGTTTAGGTTGAATAGACCTAAGGCTCCAGGGCAGAGGTATTGGCAACTCGTGAAAATCCTCACTCCAGTAGTCCGTGAGACTATTGAGGCTAACATTGAGCACACACAAAGGCTCAAACAGTGATTAACCGTCGACCTAGGCTTCCAAGCACTAGGAACATTTCATCTACATTGGTTCGGGCACCAAAGCCACTACACACGTCCAGACATCGATCCAACACACTACGACGAGCAACAGCTTCAAATCGGGGTGAAGGCAAAGTGCCTGACAAGGTGCAGTCAGACCTAGGCGGTAGGAAAACCCGGTTCATCTTCTTCTGATAAGGCTCTAGTCTCCCACCAAGCAAGCATCCAGACATCGACCCAACACGCTACGACACCCAGTCGGGGTGAAGGCAAAGTGCCTGACAGGTTGTGACTCCCAAGACAGAGGAGAACACCCTATTCAATTTCCTAGGCTGAATCAACCTTGTTCTACTTCCGCTTGTAAGGTTCAAGAACCACTACACTTCTTCAACAACATTTCAACACAACGACATAGTGTAGCTGCACCAGCCGAGGCGAAGGTCAGTCCGTCGACCAGTCGTAGCACTTCCCAAAGAGAACACCCTTATTTTATAAGTGAAGGTCCCTCGGACCAACAACTGCGGTCTCTCAGATGCTCGCACTCTATATCCAGAGTCAAACAATCCAGATACCAATCTAAAGACTAATACATGCAGAGTTTCGACATAATCAAAATCTCCACGTATAGCCTGAGAGAACCACACCAGTTCCAGGTGGGATCAATCTGGCGTCGTGGTTATTCTACTGGGTTTTTATACATATGAGCAATGATGGATGAGATAAAGTAAAATGAGTCAAAATAAACATGCCGAGGCCAGTCGCAAGCATCCGAGGTAGGATAAGTCATGTTGAATGACCGCCTAGGTCTATAATTGGTATATGCGTGATCGCAAGTGCCGCTGTCTGCACCTACAAGTACGCGTCGGTACGGCAGGAGTTGAATCCTGTCTAATAATAGTTTTGGTTGCTGATTCATGCAGTCTGGTGACGTTCTGGACTTGCAGATCCCGACCGCCAAGACTACCGATGCTTGGTTCCAATGAGAACTGTCCGATCGTTCTCCTATATTTGTCTATGTTTGTCAGGTTGCGCTCGCGCTTGACCATCACGTGTCTTTCTTATGCCAAAGTCTTCGGATCAATGCCTCAGCCATCTCCTCGGCCCACGGTTCCATCCAAAGTCAACGATCGTCCACCTAGGCGCTGGCAATCCTACTAAGTCCCATATGGTGTCTTGTACCATTGGTCCCTAGCCACCTAGGCATCGGTCTGAACATGTCTGGTGGACTCTAGCAGTCTCCCTTCGAACCACTGCACTTCTGATTGAACATCTTGTCTTCGATATCCCTCCTAGGCATGGATGGGCTTCCAGGTATATCTCCTTAGTGGTCATGTATAAGTGCCTAGGCAAGCGCATCCCACTTGTAAGACCCAAATACTACAGCTAGCCGCCGGAGTCAACGCTAACTCTCCTCTATATCACCGAACAGGGTCCTAGCGCACTTGTATAAGTAACCGCCTAGGTGCATTCCTACGCTTCCAGATGGTTTGCATTCTGGTCTGAAAAGCGCAAAAATACCAGAGGATCAACGCTTTATCTGTTGCGCCGTCTCATCGGGTCCTCTGTGCACTAGCGGTCCAGCTCCAGCTTCATTTCCACCACCTTGACGTCGACACAGCGTTCCTGAATGGAGAGCTGAAGGAGGAGCTTTACATCCGTCTTCCGGAGGGTGCTGGGCCGGATGCAGGGAAAATCAAGCAGCTGGGGCGTTTGATCTATGGGCTGAAGCAGGCTTCACAGGTGTGGTACAAGCTGCTCGACAGCGAGCTCAAGCACGTGGGGTACATCTGAATCCATGCCAACTTTTGCATCTACGTGTTTCAGCGGGGGAACGTTGTTTGCTTCTTGGCGGTGTATGTCGATGACATGGCCCTCTTGGGGAACAACCTTGCCATGATGCAGGAGCACAAAGTCTTGCTGGGACACCGCTTCAAGGTGAAGGATTTGGGTGCTGTCAGGCAATTACTCGGTTTGGTAATTGATTATGATCGAGACGTACAGACCTTACTTCTCATGCAAACGTGCTATGTCGAGGAAGCTCTCGTGCGTTACGGCGACGATGGCCGCACTCATCTCACCCCACTTTCCTCTGGTGTCAAGCTGACCAAGGAAGACTCGCCGAAAACTGAGGCTGAGATGTGCCGTGCTCGCAACATCTTTCCATACCAAAGTCTGATCGGGACACTGATGTATGCCATGCTTGGGACATGTCCTGACATTGCGTATGCAGTGAGAGCCCTCAGCAAATTTTCTTCCAACTTCGGTGAAGCTTATTACAAGCAAGCTATGCATTGCCTTCGATATCTTGGCGGCACAAAGCACTATGGCATTAAATTCGATGGCAACCTCGGACACGATATGTCCTCGATTATCCTCGGCTATAGCGATTCTGATTGGGCTGGAGACATCAACACCTGCCGTTCCACTGGCAGGTATGTCTTTTTGATGTCTGGTGCTGCTGTGAGCTGGAGCAGTAAACTGCAGCTTTCATCTGCGTTGTCATTGACCGAAGCAGAGTACATGGCCGTCTCCTGAGCTGCACAGGAAGCTATCTGGTTGTGTAAGCTTCTCGAGGAGCTTGGCTTTCCCCAGAAAGAGCCCACAGACCTCCTTGGTGATAATCAAGGCTCCATTGCGTTGGCGAAGAACCCTGGTGATCACCCACACACCAAACAGATCGCATTGCGATACCATTTCATTCGCTTTGCCATTGCGGACGGCAGCATTGATCTGGATTACATCCCGACCAACGATATGGCTGCTGATGGTCTCACAAAGAATTTGACCAGTGCAAAGCATGACCAGTTTGTCCGGTTACTTGGGATGGAACCTCGCCCGAGTGGGAGTGTTAAAATCCATACCTAGGATGTCGTACGGTCTCGTTCCTTCCCTTTCTTTACTTATTTTTACTTACCCGCGCTTACCGCAACAGTCACTCTTTCCATATTCACTCATTTGTCACACCTGTCACTCTCAGCGTTGTTTTTCTCTTAACGTGTTCGCTGCGAGTGAGTACCATATTATATATTCGTTCTATACCTTACTTACAACACCCTAGAAGGGACTCCGTCTTTTAGGTATTTAATATAGCGTCGTTTTTCTCTTAACACGCGTTCGCTGAGAAAGGGACTCCGTCTTTTATTTGACACTTCCTGTGAATCTGGGACATATTTCTCCGAGATTACTCATTTCCTCTTATGTAAAATACCCATTTCTCCGAGATATATTAGTGGCACCACACTGGCAGAGCTCCTTAGACTTATTGTCTTTGGATCCCTCTGCCAGGTATGCCTTCTCTCTACACTATACCTGTATTCTATAGCTAATATACTTTGGATCCCTTTGCCAGTCTTGACTGTGTAGCTCTCAGCATACAGCACACTGGGGAGTTGCCCTTACACGGCGGGTGACGCTCCACTTATAGATTGGTCAGAGTCAACAGATGAGGATGGCCTCGGGCCAATCCCACCTACTTGGATTAAACAGGAGTCTGTGTCTGTAGACTTAGATTGGTCTTTGCCTGGGGATGAACACAAATTCTCTTTGGATAATTTAGTGCAGGAAATAAATGACAATATGGGGTGACTTTCCATAAGCATTTTCTTTTCTTAAACCTTGTTTGAGTGGTCCCAAACGTGCCAGCACACGATCTACTCCTAGTAATTTAATGCTCCAGTATTCCCATAAGCAATAAAAACATTTCTCTACCATTTCTTTACCGTCGTGTTCTGTCACAGTGTGATGGAGAGCAATGGGAGGAGGGGGGGGAGGAAGGGGAGGGATAAAAAAGGGAGGGAGAAGAGAGAAGGATGTCCCTTGGGTTTAGAATGTGATGGCCAGCTGCCTTGGAAGAGTGAGATGAAGACATTGATTAATGCGAGTGCAGGAAGGCGGATACATTGGGTAGCATGCTTGGGAGGTGTGGGTCACAAAATAAAAAGACACAGCGAATGGGATATGAGTGCAGATCTACATGGTCTGGAATTGGGAGTTGTAGGCCTAACCTGCAGGTGATCATCCTGCACCCAGTGGTGGTATACCCCTGCAAATACTTACTTGGTGTTGGTGTGGTTGAGGGCTGCGAGCCCAGTACAGGTGCTCATCTATGAAGCACAGTTATTAGTGGCATTGACTGTCGCCCTGAAAATAATTCCTACCTCCTTCTGCTCTCCCAGAGTCTTAACAAACTCGTACTAAGGGCCTGACTGTACAAAGTAAGCCCAGCTGTCTTGAAGACTCGGATCCGCACCCCAGCTTGAAATCTTCTTGCACTTGAGGTGGAAACAGGCATTGATTGCCAGAAAAAGGGCGTAAAAGAATCTAAAGAAAACAATGAGTAACACGAAACGAGATATCTGAAAGAACCTGACCTCTTCTCCTGGGGCACATCTTGCTACCCTTCTGGATGATTCACACCCTCTTTGGGGCATGTGAGGCAGTTGACCACAAGTTCACCTTTGTGTGTCTCAGACATTGTTCTATGCAGGTCATTCCCCATGCCACCCTGCTTCAATGTGTCCAGGTTTCTCCATTGCCGCACAACATGAAGAACAAGCTGATAATGCCTCTGGGAGGTGAGCATCAGGATGTCCTTGAAGACCAGGAATAGGAACACGCACCTTGAATGCCCTACCCCCAGTATTGTCCCTGATCTTTTGCCAGCATGTTGAAAAAATGATAAACAGTTGTTTTGCCTTGGAGGCTAATGGCATGAAAGACCTTGAGGGCTGAGATCGTGATCACACTTCTGGGGTTGTCTGGGGTGGATGGATACCATCCGTAGAGGAGCAATTGCTCCCATTACTGTTGGCTGCTACTCCATTGACACTGACAGTAGTCAAGCGAGACATGGTGAAACCTGTTGGGGGCAATCATGACAAATTTTTCCTGGCAATAATGTGCATGTGGGTGGGCTTTGTTGTCTAGGTGACCAAGCTGAACCCTCAACCCCAGGCATCACAGCTCTCATTGCTCAAAAAAATTGCCATTCCAAGCCTACACCTCAAGGTCAGTAATGGTATGATGGAAAAAAAAAGAACCATTGCACACACCTTGATACGGCACAAGAGACAAAGCTGATGGCCCTCTACGACACAGTCTCGGCAAAACATCTGCCCCCTATACTCGTGCTCAACAAAAGTGTTGGCCTATGTGGTTCTCACTATTCCAGGCATCAAATGACTCCAAACAAGTTGTGGACCGGAAATATGAGAAAATAGAAGATAGTTCAGCATATCAACTGTTTACCATAAAAGGCAATTCTGGAGATATAAGGCATTTTTGGCCAGAATTTGAAATTGACTTTTTCTACAGGCATTGTGAGAAAAAGTGACCCATATAGTTAAAAAGTACTCATCGAGTAGTGCACAATACCACTTTGAACCATGTCAATACCTCATGATTTGGGCTCACAATTGCTGTTGGAGAATGGTGATTTTACCCAATTTTGTTGAAAGTGGCCATTTTGTACCCATGCTTGCAAAGTAGTACTCGAAGCATCAGTATTTTTTGAGCCTAACCCTGCAAGAACAAACAGCCCCCTCTTGGTTCATGGGTCTCTTGTGAGTAATGAGCACATGTAGGTATGAGTCACGGAAATTTGTTGTCCAATTTTGGAAATTATCATCCTGAGAAGGAAACATCAGGGGAGATCCCAATGGTGGGAACTAAAAATTCACAGTGGTGGCATACCATTTTCTTTTTCTCTGAGGTCTCCTATGGACATCAGTTTCAGTCTCAGTCTTGAAGACAGTGTCGACCTCAGGTACATCCAGCCAGTCACTGGAATTGTCCACCAAGTCAGCAAGCAGTACAGTGATGAGCCTGGCACTGAGCCACCCTAGCAATTTTTCATTTTGCTAGCTAAGGACAACCATTCAATAATGAAGTTGTGCCTAAATGGCTTATTATTTCAATATGGGAGCTATTACCAGCCTGGGTAGTTAGCTATAAGGGAGACAATGTAGCATGGACCTCTACTAGTGTATTCTAGGTGTGACAGTTCTGGTAAAGAGTCAGAGTCCTTCAAGAAACACAAAAGAGACTTTTTGCAAAGGGTGTATTCAACCATCCAGATGGATTGGGGTATGCTGTACATCCCACAAACCAAAGGCATGATAGAATTAACATTATGAGGCGGGTATCCAACGTGATTAGCACTGGCTGGTTGGACCGGGAAAGGCAAACCAAGCTATCAGAAGAGTCTGAGTCAGCCTGGTTCTATTGATCAACTGAGTCGTAGTGTACAAACAGCATGGTGGCTGCACAAATACATGAATATGGGGGAACAATAGCCAAGGGTGTGCCAAGGACTGTTGCACCTGCTTAGGAAGCTATAATTAGCCACTGGGGCTTGGCCTCTGAAGTTCTGTGACTCAAATGAGAATTGCATCATATATTGATGTCGGCTAGTGGATTAGCGACATCAGAAGTCACTAACTTATTTGTGAGTCCAAATAGACTCGTGCAAGAAAGCATGAAGGCATGCTGATTGTGGATCTTTTCTTTCTTACTTGTTGTTTGTTCTATTTATTCAGCAGTATTGATGATTCAAAAGTTGTTTATCTATTTGTACAATATTCCATATATAGAAGTCCAGGTAGCATATATAAGACCTGTACTAGCTCTAGGGATGCCAGTGGATTGGACCCCTCTTGTTGCTGCAGTTAAGTTTTGCTGGAAACTTCTGTGGTAATCTGATTATGTCAGGCCATTTGGAGAAACCTCTAGAAGCTATTAAGTTTCTGTTGTTTTTCTTACAATACATTGTTGGATTGTGATCAGATCTCTTTTACATGTGAACAAGTTAAACAGATATGGTTTTGGAGTGTGTGATGTCATGAACTGGCATGACTCAGCATCACAGATATCCTTTTCTGGGATTCAACAACATTCCTTTCTTGGAAACACCCATCTTCCACTTGGTTATTCCCTGGCAGAAAATCTCTATTCAGCATGGAATAGTGATATCCAACATTGTGGACACAGGACATTCTAAACCATCATTCGGAATCCATTCGGACATGAATTCCTCACTACACTACAACCCAGGTTGTTAGGGCTATAACCCGAGACTCAGCATACTACACATACACCACTCTGGGTTCTTCCTGCTGATAACCCAGACCCCTTTATGCTGGAACAGTTCCTAACCTCACTCCTTTCTGTTGGGGAATCATCACCCCTTGTATCCACTGCCGAGATGACTACACTCCTGAACTGTGACAGGTGTTGCCCTGGCCCCACCTGTCAGCTCCTTATGCCTCCCTATCCCTCATGATCCCTTTGTGCCTGCTATAGACTCATATTTAGCCTATGATTGGACTCCTAATAGCTACAGTATATAAACCCAGTAGAATCTCCCTGTACAGTAGATTCTACCTCATCTAATCTCAGGCTTTGCTTTGGCTGGATTACCTGGTTCTTGGACCTGAGCCTGGAGTGCTCTTGTCATCTTGTTGTTCTGGTCTTGTCCTCACTCATCTTCACTCAGCAACACCAGAACTCCGATTTCCTATTCTTTGCCTTGGGGTCCCGACCTAGCAGTGTAGGATCAGAGCCACTTGCAGGTAGCAATAAGGAGAGATGCTACCAACAAGGTGGAAATAGATCCCTCCCCAGGCAGAGTGGTATTATAACCCATTTGCATTGGGTCTTGGACCCCTGTTTGGGATAGGGTTATTCCTCACTTGGGTCCTATGGAGCAACAACTACCCCTACTCCAGAACCCAAAGCCCCTATGCTTAGAACCTGGAACCCCTATGACTACAACCCAGAAGTGGGTACTTCCCAGTAGGGTCACTGGTCTCTAGTCACCTCAGGTTCTTCCTTTCAGGTTACTTGAATTGCTCTCCTCTTTGGATATTGGCCTGACAACGTATGGCTGGCCAATCTGTGTACTGTGGATCCTCAATATCTGGTCATGCACTATTGGAGTGGTGACAGATTCACTTTCAACACCTAGGGCTGGCTGCTGATGTGTTACACCTGGATGATATCCAGCTGACCTAAGAGCTGTTGCTGGCATGTGAATTGGATTAGGATATGAGAGAACTTGGTCTGAGTGAGGATTAAAGTCTTTTGACTTTTTGTGAAAACCTATTGCGAGAGAAATACTGCGAACTCAAACACTTTTCATAGAGTAACCTTCTCCAAAACCACCTATACAATTGTTATGACCTTTAAAAACAACTTCCCTTTGTTTCTGGAATGTGTAAGCACCTAGAAATGATTAGAAGTCATTTATCTGTCTTGTAGAGGTGAAAAAGACTTCACTCTCGGAAGTTTAGCTAAATTGCAGCAGTCTATACTGGACTGGACAGCAACAGGCTGGTTTGAGTTTAAACCACAACGTTGCCAACGATAGGGACGGTTTAAACCATGGTTTAAACCGTGGTTCAAACCGGTTTAAACCATCATGGCTTCACCCACAGCTATAGTCTCCATGGGCGGTTTGAACCAGTGGTTTAAACCGTGGTTCAAACCGTCGATGGTTCAAACCACTGATGGTTTAAACCAGTGGTTCAAACCAGTGATGGTTTAAACCATTGATGGTTTAAACCAGTGATGGTTCAAACCGTGGTTTAAACCCTTGATGGTTCAAACCAGTGGTTCAAACCGTGGTTTAAGCCCTTGATGGTTCAAACCACTGATGGTTCAAACCACTGATGGTTTAAACCGTCGATGGTTCAAACTGTTGATGGTTTAAACCGTCAATGGTTCAAACCGTTGATGGTTTAAACCGTTGATGGTTCAAACTGTTGATGGTTCAAACTGTGGTTCAAACCACTGATGGTTCAAACTGTTGATGGTTCAAACCATGGTTCAAACCATTGATGGTTTAAACCAAAAAGTGCATCCCACAGCTGTTGTCTTTGTGTCTTGCATGAATTTCACTGCCTTCAGGCCCTCAAAACACAGATACTTGAAGTTTGATATTCAGGCTCAAAAGCACAACAGGACATGTTATCATTTTAGGTACTGTTGTACAAGATGTCTAAGAGAAAGTACATGATAGATAATGCAATACAGTGACAATGAAGTAGTGTTGCTGCGACTCAAGTTGACTCAGCTTTCTCAAATTCGACTTAACTCATCTGCTGACTCACCCTTGCATATTTTCCTGAATATTGGACCTGTCCAAGGTAGCATTACGACCCCTCTCTAACATGTCTTATCCACTTTGGGTGACATCACTTTGGCATTGGGTAATATGCGATTTATTGCTCCCGATTGATTCCCGAAGTCGAGTGAAGTCGAATTACGTTAATTCTTATGTTTCTCCATGGTTAATCATTGTTTTGCCAAATGCTGTACGAACATGATGGACCCATTGTAACTCCAGTCCATGAAGTCCTAATACCCCAGAATTGATGCCATTCTGGGACACTAAGTGCAATACATTGAATCTGGGCAACCAAAGTCGACTCAAGTCACGGCAACACTACAATGAAGTGAGATGTGAGAATAAAATAGACAGATACTCACAGTCCAGAAGGCCTCCTGGAGGACAACTGCAAATGTAAGGAACATAAGCAATGTGTTCATATTGCACTCCTCTTGCACTCTGTCTCCTTACCTCATACTCTAAGTGAAAACAGACCTGCCTCTTCTTCTGCCTCCACCCCTCTGCATGGAGTCCAGATGCATGTGTCACCACCATTGATATCCAGTGCCCTCCACCAACAATGGTAGCTTACACTGGGGACAAGGATGTGGGCACCAAATCGAGGATGCGTTCGAGGCATCCATGTCGCATCACAACAGATCGCTGCACAAAGCAAGCACAAAGGTTTACAAAGGCACGAAAGCAGCCTTTGTGCATCTTTGTTTCCTGGACCCGAGAAACAAAGCATGCACAATGGAAGCACAAAGGCTGCCTTTGTGTCTTGAAAGACACTTTGTGAAGTGGCCAATCAGATGCTTGATGGATGCGTCAAACACATCCTGATTTGGATGCGCAGGTCTTTTCCCCTTGTGTTATTTTCAGACCAGATTCAGACTAATCAATGAATGGATCAGACATGCTCTACAAATACAAAAACTGAAGGTGACCTGACACAAGAAAATGCAGTTGAATGGAGCTGCATAGGCACAGATATCAAGAAATGGTGGAGTCTTCAGGAGCAGAAAAACTCAAATTATGGAAAGGTGAAGCCAATGCTTTATGTAGCTTGTGTGAACATATCCAATGCAGTCAGGCCTTGTCACGATTTTGCCCTTTTTCGCGACATCTTATCTAAGCGCCGAACACGTGACAAGATACCACGGATAGACGCTAGATGGATTAGATGTATGTAGACGAAGGATAAGTCAATGTCAGAACCCTCAGAGGGCAGGCAACAGGGCGTGTTACACGTGGTGGCTCTATCCTTGCGAGTACAAGGAGGCAGCGCCAGAGTTTCGGACATTAATTAAACAACACACGTCAAACGTGTTGTCATGGCGTGGTTATTATTCAGAACACATGTTAACGGAACGATATTTGATCGGACCATACATACAGTCGCACGGTCTTATTGTTCTAGTATACTTTCTCACGACTCGTAGTACAGTATTTAAACAGTAGTTACTCGACTGTATTCTTTAGTCTTTTATTCCATCTCTTTCGAGCCTCATACCAAAGAGCCCACCGAACCCTTCTGCTTCGCCAGAGTTCGACCTCTAAACGCTTGAACGTGACATAATAAAAGACTACTCTTCATACCCTCGTACCGCCCCTACTCGACCTCCTTTCATCTTCCTCCCTACCTTTATCCACTACTTGGATTCATACTCCTTTACCTCTTACCCTGAAGATCCATTTCTGCTTTTACCCCAACATCTCCCTCGTCCACACCGAGGTTAAATAATTGCAGCGACCCTTGTCGTCGGACCAGATCGATCTGACTGCACCGCGCTACGGGAAACGTTGAGTCCGTCCCTGCGCAACGGTAGCAACAAGGCCACAGAGTTAATCCTCGGAGAGGCTCTGGGCGTCGTCATCGGGTGTGTCGTAGAAGGCCCGGGGCGATTCAGACAGCAACAGTCCGGGGCAACCCCACCATCTGCTTAGTGCGGTAACTCCTACCATTGACGCGTATTCGCGCCCCCTCCCAATCCTCCTCGTCCTCGAGCGAGTCCGTACCCTCACACCTCTACTTTTCCGCTTCCTCCTTCCACACCTACCACACCGCCCATACACATCCACCGACTACTTCGGTTCCTTTTCACAACCTCCTTTCTTCCATATTCCCGCACCATCTCATACCTGCCATGGCCCAATCCCCTCCTCGCCAACAATCTCCCTGGAGAAACATTGCCGGAAGATACGGCATTAATACCGAGATCCCTGAAGAGCTTCAGGCACGAGCTCCTTCTTTAGCCGACATATCGGCACATATGGCTTCTCGGCAACCATCCCCGGCAGACGTACCATTCCGAGATGCTTCTCGGGTACCTTCCCCCGTTCGACCCCTTCCCCAAAGACCCCAACAACCTCCACGTCCCACATTGGACCAGATCATGCGGGACTGGAATCAGATGCCGGAGCGGCTTGCCGCGGCATTTTTAACTTATGGGCCAGGACAACAGAGGAGCGGAGGCTCCTCGAAAATTGTATATGCCAAGACCCCGCCGATGTTCGACGGGAACGACAAGTCTAAATGGAAGACTTGGTCGGAAACCCTGTCCAATTATCTTTGGGCATATGACTCGGAGTTTCGCTCCGAGAAGCAAAAAATCACATTCGCTCTTTCCTTGTTGGGAAGAGAAGACGGAGCCGCATGTCCGGCTACCATTTGGAAGAGTAACTGGAGAGGAGAAACGCTCCAGCACGGGACTTTTAAAGATCCCAATTATTCCATGCTCGATTTTATGATTGAGCTGGAATTGAGCTTTAAGGATAACAACGCTATGCAAACAGCGTCGTTACGCCTTACCCATACACGACAGGGGAAGATGCCCCTGCTCGACTTTATTCAAGCATTCGAGATGAATGCGGAAGAGGCCGGCTACAATGTGGCCGGAAAGCAATATGATCGTTTCCTGGCGGATACGATTGAGGACCTGATTAATCAGGAAGTACGAGACCAGCTTTATGCTGGTGGAAATGATATTCCGGAGGTGTACAGCCTCCTGAAACCTCGGTTGATTACGATCAATCGAATCCTTGAGCGAAAGGCGCTCAAGGAAGCCAAAGCCAAGAATCAATTCTGGCTTCGAGCACCACCATCAGCGCCGCCGGGGGCAACGGCGACAACCCCCAAGAGTTCGGGCGGGGCCCCGAACTTGTCTAAGAAACCAGCTCCAGGAAAACCGGTGGATATGGACATTGATCGGTCGCAGGCTAGGACGATCAAGTGTTACAATTGTGGCAAAGAAGGCCACATGAAGAAGGAGTGCCCGGAACCTCCTAAGAAGAAGTTTAATATTAGATCGTTGCAATACGATCAGTATTCTCGCGAAGACCTCGAGGCCGTCGCGGCCGCTCTTCGCGAGCGGGGTTTTTAAAGAGGGTCCCGGTTAAGGCCAAGCCGGCTAACCCTCCTGTTACGAACAATTCTCGCGGACAATATGATATTCTTACTACCATGCCTGATACAGACTTATGTATTAAAAATGTATTAGAAAACGATAAAAAAGATGATGTAGTTACGAATTCTTCTGTTTCATCTTTCCGTAATTTAAAAGACTGCGATAAACTTTCTAAATTACGTTCCGTGATGAAGAAAAAGGCCCCCGGAGCTCCCACCGGTAAAACAAAGGTTGAGAAGAAAAAGGTCGTCGTTGATGACGGGATGGCTCAATCCTCGCAAGAGGAGGAAGCACCAAAAGAAGAATTTCCCAAAGACAAATATGGAACGGTGTTGACACCGAAACCCATGGAAAGTCCCCAGATCAAGGGTGATCCTAGAAAATTTAAATGGGTTCCTATTTGTGAAATGACAAGCCGAAAGCCCTGGGTGGCTAAACGTGTCTGGGAAAAAATGCCTTATGGAATCAAGGCTAGGGAAACGGCTCGCTGGTTAGCTAAACGAGCCATAGGAGTTACCCCCGAAAGATTAGCAGCAGAAATGCGCGCTTTCCAAGCACAACGTAAGCATCATGAGATGCTGGTCCCCACGTTGTTACAGGATGCCAGTACGGGCAAGACCCGGAAAATTCGTGCGTTGTTAGACACCGGGTGTACTACAACGTGTATAGATCGGGATTTCGCCAAAGCTTCGGGCTTCGAATTCAAGAAGCTACCAGAAGCAATCCCGGCGAAAAATGCCGATGGTACCGAAAATATCAAAGGCAGAATCACTCACTATGTTGACATGGTGATGACGATTGGCAAACATGCTGAACAGATTAAGTTGTTTGTCATAGGACTTGGGAAGTCCCGAGTATTTATTGGATTCGACTGGATAGAGCACCACAATCCAAATATTGATTGGCGTGCCCAGACAATCCAGTTTAGTCGTTGTCCTGAAGCATGTAATATGAAGGGCGACGAGACTGTTCAGGGAACAGAAAAGAACGACCCTATAGAGGAGGGTGAATCTATTTTATTGGTTGACTTTGCACCCACAATTGAGTTGCGTGCGAAAGGTTCCCAGGCTCAGCAGTTTGCGGAACAGGCTGATGCCGAAAAGGAAAAAACGACGGAAGACAAGATCCCGGAACAATATCGAGATTATGTCAAAGTCTTCGCGAAGGAGTCTTTTGATTCCCTTCCGGATAAACGATCGTGGGACCACGCGATTGAATTAAAACCGGACGCCAAAGCCGTCGATTGTAAAATATATCCACTTTCGCTGGACGAACAAAAGAAGCTTGACGAGTTCTTGGACGAGAACTTGAAAAGCGGACGTATTAGGCCATCAAAGTCACCGATGGCTTCGGCATTCTTCTTTGTCAAGAAGAAAGACGGATCGCTTAGGCCGGTCCAAGATTATCGTAAATTAAATGAGATGACGATTAAAAACCGTTATCCAATTCCTTTAATTTCAGAGCTGGTCAATAAACTCCGAGGCGCAAAATATTTCACGAAGCTGGACATTCGTTGGGGTTATAATAACGTTCGGATCAAAGAAGGCGATGAATGGAAGGCTGCCTTCAGAACAAATCGAGGCTTGTACGAGCCGCTCGTAATGTTCTTCGGTCTAACCAATTCCCCGGCCACGTTCCAAACAATGATGAACGATATCCTTCGGGATCTCATCAACGAAGGGCGGGTCATCGTCTATCTGGACGATATTCTTATTTTCACGGAGACTCTTGAAGAACACCGTGCAATTGTCAAACGAGTGTTGGATACACTCCAAAAGCATAAATTATATTTAAAACCCGAGAAGTGCGATTTTGAGAAAATAGAAATCGAATACCTCGGAGTAATTATTTCCCACAACTCCATGCGCATGGACCCTGTGAAAATCAAGGGCATCATGGAGTGGCCAGTTCCGAAATGCGTTAAACACGTTCAAGCATTTTTGGGATTTGTTAATTTTTATAGGCGATTCGTCCAAGGATTTGGCGACGTCGCAAAACCATTAACATTATTGACCGGCAAGGCCGGGTTCTCCTGGGGAGAAGTGCAAGACAAGGCATTCGCCATGCTTAAACAGCGAATCGCCGATGATGTAGTGCTGGCACTTCCCACAGACGACGGCAAGTTCCGCGTCGAAGCCGACGCCTCTGAGGGTGCCACGGGTGCCGTCCTTAGCCAACTACAAGAGAGTGGCGAATGGCGACCTGTCGCATTTCTTTCCCACAGTCTCAGTGAGACAGAGCGGAATTACGAGATCTATGACAAAGAGATGCTCGCGATAATGCTCGCATTGGAAGAATGGAGACCGATGCTCTTGGGAGCTCGGCAGACGTTCGAGATTCTGACGGATCATCAGAATCTTCAGTATTTTAAACAGCCGCAGAAACTAAATCGGCGGCAAGCGCGATGGTTGTCTGAGCTTGCTCAGTACGACTTTACTTTGCAACATCGGCCCGGAAAGCTTAATAAGCAAGCCGATGCTTTATCCCGCAGGGCGGATCATGATATGGGGGGGAGTGATAACAAAGATGTTACTCTTCTTAAACCCGAATATTTCCGAGCCGAAGACATCGTGCTCGAAGGACCGGAGAAGGCGATCAAAGATCAAATTCTCGCCGAAAAGAAGATCGATAAGACTGTCAAGATCGCTCTTCAGAAGAAACTCCCTGGATGGGAGAAGAAAGATGATGGCATTATTTATTACAAAAATGCTATTTATGTGCCGCGAAACAAGGAGCTTCGCGATAATATTATCAGTTTACACCACGATAATCCCTTGCTTGGTCATCCCGGAGAGAACCGAACGCAAGAGATGATTGAACGTAATTATTGGTGGCCTCGACTTGGCAACCAAATTTCGGAATATATACATGCTTGTGAGGCGTGTCAGCGGACAACTATACACCGCTACAAACAGGGCAAACTACACCCGCACAAGATTGCGGAAGGTCCCTGGCAAATCATATCTATGGATTTGATTGGTCCCCTACCAGTCAGCAACGGGTTCAACGCCATACAGGTGTGGGTTGATACCTTTACGAAAATGATACATGCGGAGCCTGTGGCCTTTGACATCGGTACGGAGGGAGTCGCACGCTTGATGCGTGATCGAGTGATTCGATACCACGGCATTCCTCGCAAGATCATCTCCGACAGAGATAAGCGTTACATATCGGGCTTCATGACGGAGCTCAATAAATTATTGGGTGTCGAGATGAATCCCTCGACAGCTCATCATCCGATTACCGATGGACAGACGGAACGGATGAATCAGGAGATCGAAAAATATCTCCGTATTTATGTAAACTATCGGCAATCGGATTGGGCCGAATGGCTCGCCTTAGCCGAATTCGCACACAATGACAAGGTCTCGTCATCGACCAAGTCATCGCCATTCTATTTAAATACTGGCTATCACCCTTGGAAAGGGATCGAGAATGCCATGGAGTCCCGAAACGAGGCGGCGCAGGACTTCGCCGACAAAATGAAGAAAGTCCGCGATGAGGCATCAGTGGCCCTTAAAAAGGCCCAGGACAACATGAAAAAATATTATGATGCCAAACGACGGGACGCTCCCGATTTCAAACCTGGAGACAAAGTCTATGTCGAAGGGAAAGATATCAAATCGGATCGACCTTCTGAGAAGCTCAAGAACGTACGGCTTGGACCGTACGAAGTTATAGAGAAAGTCGGCGAAGGCGCCTATAAATTAAAACTTCCGGAAACGGAAGGAATGCATGACGTATTTAACGAAGCGAAGCTTTCGCTTTATGTGGAACCGCCTGAGAAAAGGCGCGAGAAACGGCCACCTCCGAAGTTGATCGGAGAACACCTCGAATGGGAAGTAGAGGAAATCCTTAAACACCGGAAGAAGGGCCGCGGTTATCAATATTTAATCAAATGGAAGGACTGGCCGCTAGCGGAACGCACGTGGGAGCCTACTCGGCATCTCACACATGTCAAGAAAATGTTGTCCGAGTACAACAAAAAACATAATATTAAAATCAGGGCTGTGCCTGTATTACCCACTGGATATTGGGATTTTTTAATTAAACGATATAAACCACGGGAGGAGTCCCAAGAATACTCGACGAAGAAACTGTTTGATCCACACACTGGTGTGTTTATCGAACAAAGGGATAGCAGGATTTGTTATCCTTCGGTCGAAATACCGGAAAGATCCTCAGCCTGGATCACCGAGATCGCCGAGGACGTCGATCCTTAAGAGGGGGGTAATGTCACGATTTTGCCCTTTTTCGCGACATCTTATCTAAGCGCCGAACACGTGACAAGATACCACGGATAGACGCTAGACGGATTAGATGTATGTAGACGAAGGATAAGTCAACGTCAGAACCCTCAGAGGGCAGGCAACAGGGCGTGTTACACGTGGTGGCTCTATCCTTGCGAGTACAAGGAGGCAGCGCCAGAGTTTCGGACATTAATTAAACAACACACGTCAAACGTGTTGTCATGGCGTGGTTATTATTCAGAACACATGTTAACGGAACGATATTTGATCGGACCATACATACAGTCGCACGGTCTTATTGTTCTAGTATACTTTCTCACGACTCGTAGTACAGTATTTAAACAGTAGTTACTCAACTGTATTCTTTAGTCTTTTATTCCATCTCTTTCGAGCCTCATACCAAAGAGCCCACCGAACCCTTCTGCTTCGCCAGAGTTCGACCTCTAAACGCTTGAACGTGACAGGCCTTCAGACAACACAAGAATGCTCATAACAATGCTGTTTGTGGTCAGGCAAAGAACACACAGGCTGTACAAAAGATCAGGGATGTTCAAACCAGGATCCAGAATTTGTTAAGAAGTATTGCCATGCTTATGCTGCAACAATTGCTTTTGGATGCAACCCGGAAGATTTGAAGTCCAGATTTCCTGAGCTGAGAGATGAGAATCTTTACACAAAGAATGTGAATGAACCACACAATTATGGTGATAGAGGGAAAGTTGAAGGCTGGATTTGGTGACAGGAATATCACAGCAACTTGACTGCTGCAGAGGAGCCAAATTATGTCTTAAACTGTAAGTTAATTTATATGGTAGATTGTTTTGAATACTGTCACTTTGCAGCGGCAAAAGTTCAGTGGCACTGAGCTCATGCAGATATGGAGCAATGGCAGGAAGAAGTTGAAATTCTGGAACAAGAGTTCTGTGGTACTATTCATTGTTCAAGGATTCAACAAAACAGGGGTTGTTTGGACTTCATTGGTCAATGACCACAAAACGAGCCAGGAAAAAGGGCTCATGCATCAAAGGTGGCAAGCATGTATCAGCAGATGGAGAATGATGGATAGCAACAGTTTGCAAAGGTATGGAGTCAGTCTTGCCCAACATATCCAATCAGAACACCCAGATTCAAAAATTGATTAGGCAGCTGTTATAATAGAGGCCAATGACATATGATAAAACTCTCCCAATTGAAGCATTATTGAAAGAAACTTGACACTGCCCAGCAGATCAGAGATTTTGGATCAACCAAGGTTGTTGAATAAATTTTGTTCAAACTCAATGTGCACCATCAACACCTTAAACTCGGTGGTTTGAACTGGTTTAAACCATCAACAGCTTGAACCATCAGTGGTTTGAGCTGGTTTAAACCAAAATTCATCCAAGACACAAAGACAACAACTGTGGGATGCATTTCTTAGTTTGAACCATCACTGGTTTGAACCATCAACAGTTTAAACCACGGTTTGAACCACTGGTTTGAACCATCAGCGGTTTAAACCACGGTTTGAACCATCAGCGGTTTAAACCACGGTTTGAACCATTGGTTTGAACCATCAACGGTTTAAACCATGGGTTGAACCATCAGTGGTTTGAACCATCAACGGTTTAAACCATCACTGGTTTGAACCACTGGTTTAAACCATCAACGGTTTAAACCACGGTTTGAACCATCAATGGTTTAAACCATCACTGGTTTGAACCACTGGTTTAAACCATCAACGGTTTAAACCACTGGTTTGAACCACCCAGGGGGACTATAGCTGTGGTTGGAGCCATTATGGTTTAAACCGGTTTGAACCACGGTTTAAACCATGGTTTAAACCGTCCCTATCGTTGGCAACGTTGTGGTTTAAACCAAAACCAGCCTACGGTACGACTGGAACCCCAAACTCAACCAAATGAGTGTGTTGTGTGTTGTGTGTGTAGTGTAGTGTGTGTGCTGTGTTCCAAAGACCTTTTGCAAATACTTTGTTTCACATATATATTCCACCCACTATGGAGCTAGCCCAGGTCTTTTTTCAGCAAGCCATAGGTTGAATATGCACATCAACTTATGACGGGTTGATTCTAGGTTGATTTTTTCAACCTAGATTTTAGGTTGAAGAGCAACATATAGTTTTCAACCTATTCTTGGTAACTTTTGACCCAGTACCACCTGGGGAACAAAATCAACCTACAAGCATTTCAACCCAAGCAGGTTGATTTTCAGCACTTATGTATCAAAGCTCGAGAAAGTATCACAGAACGCCAGATTCAGATAGACTGCAGGTGAAATCATACTTTCATGCGGTTATCAGTCCTCATAAACAACAGTAAACAACATCTTTCCAATATTCTATCGGCTGGGGCTTCATCAGGAATAATTTGAGATTCATTACACAATCTCCTGCAGTGACAGTGAATATGTGGAATCAATTGTTTGTTATGGGAGCTCACACAATGTTCTAAGACTAAAAAAAGACGTGTTTGTAAAGAAATTCCACTGTACAAGTTCATCTCCCGCCCACATAGTGCGCACTAAACCACCACTACGATCCACTATTGCCCAGTCTGAGTTCAGAGAAGATCAGAAAGAGCACCTCAATTTTGTGTTGGTGGGTCACAAAGAGAGAGCTCCGCACCAACATTGTAAACTGTCTTGATCTGGGTTAGTTGCACCAACTCAAAGACATAATGATCCATTGATGCCTAAGGGAAATGGCGGCTTCTAATCCCAGGCTGAATACTGCCGTAAAAGCACTCCATCAGGAATGCCCAATAACACCACACTGGACCACAGAACTTGATACTTGGTGCGATGTGAAGGAGAGCATGAACGATGAGTGGGCATGTTGACAGTCTGTCAGGATTGTATTGAAAGTATATGCTGCACAATCCCAAAAGAATGAGCGAGATTTGAAAAATGATTGAATTGGAACATACTCCTCATAGATGTGAACCCAGTTGATGAATTCAACTCGGACCTCTTCAATTTTGTCATCGGAAATTTTGAATTGCAGGCAAATATTCAATAAGTGGACAAGTTCAATGAAATGAGTGAAGTATTTCGCCTTTTTGAATCACCTCCGAAGCAGAACGGGGCCCAGGTAGATCGCCCAGAATGACCACATTTCTGCAGACACATTGGGACAATCCTTGGTGATGTTCGAGATTCGGCTGCCATACGCTGAGGGGATAGTATTGAATGCAGATGCGGTGCACACCCCAATGGCCTCTCAGACTGTTTTCGACAGCTCATAATCCTCATGACCGGCATCGAGTCCTTTGAACTCACCCGTCCACAAGGGAATTAAGTTCTTGAGGAGGTTTTCCCAAATGAGGTGCATGAAATTGTATGGGAATGAACTTGGGAAGGAGAGCGACCCGAGATAAGACAAGATAGAAATACCCTTTATTCCTGTGGATTTCACCAGGCACTCAGATGCTGTGGTCAGTGCAGATTCGACTGCTCAACCTTGGCTGATGATCTCGGATTGAGTGCGCATTGGGAGGTTTCCACTGTCATAAAAGAGGACAGTGCTGGCATCAGCCATGACACTTGGATGGCAACTACAATCCAGCGGTATATAGTGTGTGGTGTTCTGAGAGTTGGGAATCCAAAGACTGATTATCTTGCACATACGACAGGGAGAGAACCCATTGTGCCCTTTCATCTGCATGAACATCGAAACGGCCGGTATATCACTGAAGACAAGGATAAGGTACACCTGCAAAGAGAAGATCTCGCCAGTGAGAATGTCAAAAGTGCGAACACTGGCGGCCAGGCACAACAATTCCTGAAACAATGGGTATAGGAATGAATCCGAATCCTTTGGTTTGTTTGGACCTGGGATGACACCGAGGGCTAGGATGAAGGCAAGATGGAAGCAAATTTCTGGGGGAAGGTCGTAATTGAATAGGATGAGGGGCCATGCAGTCTTTTTACGATGTTTGAACAGGGCAAATCCATCCCAGGATGCCCTGAGCGCAACATTGCAAGGGTCAGAAAAATATTTGTGCGGGTATGTCTTGCCAGCTATCTCAACAAACTTTCCAAGTAAGGAACGGTAATGTGCAACATCAAAGACGTCTGAAGTTGATCCGCGAGTATGCTGATGCTGAGCACGATATTGGTGCTTCTCGGCAATCTCACAATTTGCAGTGAACACAACAAGACAGGGAATGACAGGAATATAGGTGAATTTTTTGCGTGCTTTGCTGTTGGCTCGGAAACGAGGTTCCTCACAATATGAGCACTGCTCCAGGTCTGCATTGGAGCTGACATAGCACAAGCAAGAGTTCAGACTGGAATCATAGATTTCCGGTTTGAACCCAGCCATAAAATTAATATGTGCTCGCAGCGCATTGAGCTTTGGTAGAGGCGGTGTTTGCAGGAAGGCATGGGGAGCCATTTTGAATGCGTGGTTGGTCATATTTGCCTGAACTTTGAAGGAAAAAGCATGACAGATGGCAAAGTCATATTCAGATAATTTGTGAGCTACAAGATATAGATTTCAGAGGAGTTTGGTGCAACAATCACGCCCACATACCTGTGGCAGCCTCTGCCTCATATTCAGCTCTGAGCTTATCCCATGCCACAAGCCCTGCATCTGGGGGTATGAAGCTATCCCAGTCAAAGATATCAGCGTCATTATCTGAGTCCTCGCCGTCGCTATCCTCTGGAATGAGGATGTAGAGACTGTACCATTATTGCAATGTGCCCAGTTGTTACTGGCAGTAGCATTGCAATGTGCCCAATGGTTTACTGGCCAGTGAAATAGGTGCCACATTGCAATGTGCCCAGTGACAGTGCAATTAAATAAATTTAAAAAATGCCAAAAGCCAGGATTGAACCCAGGACCTCATGGGTTTATAGCCAATATGACAAGCACTAATAACCATTGAGCTAAACAAGCTATACATGGACTCATTTGCTTCCCGGCTAGGGTAAGGCTAGCCTTACCCTACCCGGGACTGCTAATACAGAGCCCAGGGCAGGCAAGCTGCCCTGGGCCTTCGAAAACTGTTTGTATAGCTTATTGTTTGTTTTTCTTTGTTTGAACCCAAACCTTTAACCTCCTAACCACCCTAAACCTTAACCAACCCAAATCCCTAACCAACCCAAACCCCTAACCAACCCTGATCCCTAACCAACCCAAACCTCCTAACCTAAGAAAACAATGTTCCCAGACCCTAAGCACCTAACCCTAAACCCTAACCATCTCTGGGCCTCCACAAAGCTGATTCCATAGACTCCACCAACTATGGTATAGTCCTATCAATGATAGTGCCCAGTATGTCTTAGTTAGTACAGTGGTATCACTCTATAATCTTCTGTTTGATGCCATCATTCAACACTTTTTGGGTTCGAATCCCAGTGTGTGCACTTTATTATGCAGTGAAATGCCACATTGCAATATTGCACACACTCCACTGGCCAGTAAACCAGTAGGCACATTGCAATGCTGCTGTCAGTAACAAGTGGGCACATTGCAATATTGCTGCTTTTCTTGTAGGAATGAGGTCTTCGTCTTCATTTTCGGAGTCAAAGTCCTCTTCCTTGTCAGAGTGCAAGTCAAGCTCCCCGACGTTCTTGTCCTCAGGCTGCTCAGCAGCAAAAAAGGAGTCAGACTCTGGCCCCAAGTCCACACTCATCGGGGTCGGACTCTCAGCAGCTACAAGCCATGTCAGACAATCAAAAAATAGGGCAGCAGCTGCGCAATGCTGCTTACAGTCAAAGACTTTATTGTCATCATCATTCCCGATGTGGGAGGGCCCAATTGCAAAAGAGAGTGGAATGGGATCAGCCTCCAAACTGGGTGCAAAGATTCGGTGCTGACATGAAGGATATTTGGGGCTTGTCGGGGGGTAGGGACAGGCCAGCAAGGCCTGACAATGTCCGCATTCTCTTTTGGGTGGCATCCAGACATTGCAACATGCACATAGTACTCGTTCTTGCTTCGGCATCCCACCAAGATGAGAAATCAGGCAAAGAGATCAAAACGAATATATTTCCAATATAGTGCATGGTCCAAGCGCAGACAAAACTGGAGACAACAAGAATTTGAAATAAGTATTGCACGTGACTTGAATCAACCACTATACATTGCTCTCATCAGTACTACCACCACCCACACAATGGCCACTGGAACACGTACCATTGCTTCCCAGCCAGTGAAGGCAACCAAGAATGTGGGAAAGGAGAACCGAGACCTTGCAAATTGGGATACCTTGACAGAGAGTGATGTGCGCAAACTCGGTGAGGTGTACTGTGGTCAGTGCCCAATACAGTAGGATATATACACCATATATTGATTCCCTTGTTTCCTGCAGAACTTGAGAAGCAGAACGAAGTAATGAGAGCTCTCATATGCGAGAACAAGGCTCTGAAGTCGCGTGCCAATGTTGCGACTTTGGGAGATGCACAAGTCAGTGATAATGACGGCACAGGTGACGTGTTTTTCGCGTGTTTTGACATTTGAATGCTGAGGAGAACTGTCCAGATGCCTTGGCTCAAGAGCACGCCAAGAATGCGGCCCTCCAGAAGCAGATCAATGAGCTCAGCAATTTGAGCCCTACCAAGCCTTCCTCTGATAAGATCCCCAGGCCAGCTGGTGCTGCTGGTAATGACTTCAATATCCAGAACGAGATGGGACTGGGAAGGAGTCAAGTCAATCAAGAGATTTACAAGGCATTGATGGTGCGTGAACGGCTTCCAATTCTTGCCGATTGTGTTTGGTGATGCATTTGCAGCATAACCTTCATGATCTGGCCCTGCAAGCCAGCATACAGTGGGAGTGTACATGGGCCGAGATTCCTGCGAGCACGAAGGCAAAGCTGTTTGATGTGGTGCATACCATAGATCTAGTATGTCCGAAATGAGGGTAAATCAATGTAGGTGCGGAGACATCACCCAATTCTCGAGAACTATGTGAATAACTGGGCCACAGCAGAGATTGTCAAGCAATTTATCAAGAACAAGCACAAGAACAGCTACAAGAGCGGCTGGCTTGAGGTACCAAAGAAATTCGGATATCTCAGGGACAACTCAGCAAAGAGGGACCCCTCAGCATCACGCAAGAGGCATACTGTCGTCCCAGAGAAGGCCAAGACTGTTGTGCAGAGAGCTGCAAAGAAAGTCACCAAGAAAGGTAACTTGAAGGTCATCGGGAGCAGCTCGAGAGTTGGATCCACCAGCAAGGGAAAGGCCAAAGCGAACAGGAAGGTGGCAATGGTCAAGAAGGTCAAGAAGGTTGTGAAGAAGCTCATCGTCTCCAACAATGAGGAAATGGAGGACAACATGGCAGAAGACAGGCTGGACAGTGAAGAGGGTGAGGTAAGTCACAGCCTTCTTCAATCCTATCAGACAGCGCATTTATGGCACCCAACAGTTCCTGTTGTCTGCTGAGCCCAGGGCTGCGACACTTTCTTATAACACCCGAGTACACCCCCTCTATGCTATATGTCTTTCTACTGAGCCTGGTCTGGTCTGAACATCAGTGTGTCTTCCATCTCCAGTCAAGTGGCCTGTGTGCACAATGGAGGAAGACACTGGTGCCTGCAAGTGCCCAAAAGATGCAAGAGGGAACATGTTCCTAGCACACTTCTTCTTGATGTACTGGCTGGGGTTCAGATGCTCTGACAAGCACTTCATAGGTGGCAAGTGAGCATGGGGCAGTAGTTTTCGGAGGAGATGGTGCACGTGTTTGACATGGACATTTTCGGCCAAAATTGCTCTTGCTCTAATTCCCCAAGTCTTTGACAACAACACCCAGAACGAATTCAATAGCATTCATTTCAGTAAACAAAGCACTTCAGACAAGCAACATAGTGGGTATTTTTGTGTCCATCATTCATCGTCAGAACCATCAGAAATGTAGTATACCTCTAGCGCAGACTCTTCAGTGTGCTCAAAGGCATCTGTGACATGCAAGGTGATCTCAAGCTTGCAGAATGAGCCATCCGCTAACCCACGGTGCACTGACGAGGAAGCATGGTCTCTGAAGAATGAGAACCCATGAAAAAGGTGTCATGCTTCAACAAAACAAACACTCACTTATTTGCATAAATTGTGGCATTGTTCCCATTGGAGCAGACATACAGAGACTTCTTTGTGGTGGTCAGGGTGGACAGGGCCGATTGTGGCAGAGGGAAAGGGTTGGTGGACACAGAGGAAGCAGCACACATGCCAAACCCCACCCTTGCAATGGTCTGCAGGCATGATACAGGCTCTTTTTTCTCCTGAGAGTACCTTTTGACTTGAGGTGTGGAGGGAGCCAGCACCTGCACCTTGGCCATTGGGGCCTAGGGTGGCAGAGTATTTGTGTCTGACATTAATGACACAATAATCTGCAGACAACAGGTGGCATCCCAAGCACTCACCACAGCACTCCATCCAGTATGCTTTTTTGTACGTGGCATTGGGAAACCTGAAAACCAAGGGCACCACATTCTCCCTGGCACTAGAATAAGCCTGTAACATCAAGCAAAATCTATTTGAACCCCCCAATACATGTACACCCCAGGGACATGTCCAATAGTAACAACATAGAATTTATAGGTAGCAGAGCCTCGGAGGGTTTCAAAACCTTGCCTAGGGTGGAACCATGATGTTGTAAGGGGAACCTCTACTCATTTGCTCCATTATCCCATTATTTCCGAGGACTTCCATGACATTTGACACTCTTTTACAACATCTGACACTTCCTTCTGACATTTGACACTTCTTTCTGGCATTTGACACTTCCTGTGAATCCAGGACATATTTCTCCGAGATTACTCATTTCCTCTTATGTAAAATACCCATTTCTCCGAGATATATTAGTGGCACCATGCTGGCAGAGCTCCTTAGACTTGTTGTCTTTGGATCCCTCTGCCAGGTATGCCTTCTCTCTATACTATACCTGTATTCTATAGCTAATATACTTTGGATCCCTCTGCCAGTCTTGACTGTGTAGCTCTCAGCATACAGCACACTGGGGAGTTGCCCTTACAGCACAACAAGTCTATCTCTGGGGCCAGCACCTTGTGCCTGGGCTTAGCTAGAGAACAGGAGAAGCATCTTGGACAGCTGGAGACTGTCTAGAGCAACCCAAGTGTCTTTCCTGCTTCACAGCTCATCACTCTGTGTTCCCCCCATTTCTCTGCTTTATCTTATATTCTGGGCTTTCTGTGGTGTCTCTGTGGTTCTTTGTGGCTTTTCTGGACCCTCTACTATCTTCTGTGGCTCTGAGCAGCAGCATACAGTTTCTGCTAGATCTTCCCAGCCCTAATCTGTCTGTTGGCTTACCTGTTGTGAAGTCCACCTGCACAGCCTTAGTTTGCTGCTGCCAACCAAACAATCTCTCCCTTGGGAAGGATTGTTGGACCTCTCTCACAGAGCAGTGCCAGTTGCCTACGCTATTCATCTTGCTTAACAGCAGTGTTAGGAGCGTCTTGTCTCATCGGGATTCGTCCTCTGAGCACTGCCTAGCGGCCACTATAACAGACTTTGAGAGGTTTGGAAGAGATTTCAGAGGCTGCAGATGTCTGTTCCTCCTCCACCTGACGCTCCCTGGCTCCCATACCTTCCTCCTGCTCGTGTCCCAGTCCTTGTTGGCTCACTTATTCACCTGGTGCTCCCACAGCCCAACTGTGGCATGTACTCAGACTTATCGGCCTACACCAGGGTGTATACCCCATACCATGCTGTCTTTAGCCAAAACTATGCCCGTTCCTTTCTTTCATGTCGCTTGTGTGGTGGTACCCACTTCACCCACGAGTGTACACAGTCGTACCAGCCATTTGATCTCATACTGTACCAGGATGAAGCAAAATGCTTCTGGACAACTTGTGAAAGGATTTCCTCTCAGAAGGAGACAGCACGCCACACCTATTCTCCACAGCGCACTCCTCCTCCTACCTCCCCTCCTATTGGGCCTGTAATTGCACCTCCCAGTCAGCCAGCTCATGCCACAGCACCTTCTCCCAACCGGTTTGCACCGTTGTCTACACTGACTGCAAACCAGTATCTGGACAAGCCCCCTTCATCTCCAACTCCACCTGTTGTCCAGACTGCTGCTACTCCTGAGCTGCCACCCCAGGCCCGACACCCACGACTGTCGAGGCTGGAGCGTCGTCTTCCACGCACACTCCAGGCCAGAACAGTTGAGACCACTGCCCCCTCTCTCCGCATCCGCGTCGAGCTCCAATCCACAGTCAATCAGCGCATTCTGGCCACAAATGCGTTGGTTGACTCTGGTGCCACTAGTCTTGGCTATGCCGATACAGATTTTGTGACTCAGAATCGCATCCCACCACGCACCTTGTGCGTCCTATCCCTGTCTTCAATGTTGATGGCACCCCAAATGAGGCTGGGTCTATCACAGAGGTGGTTGATGTTGTTCTCAGTTACGAAGGTCACTCAGAACGTATGGTACTCGCTGTGACCAAGTTGGGCAAACAGACGCTCATCTTGGGCCATGGCTGGCTCAAGTATCACAACCCTGAGATCGACTGGAAATCTGGCAAGTTGAAACTCAGCCGTTGCCCCCTCACAATGTGGGAAGTGTCGAGACGAGGCTAGGAGTGATATCCAGAACCTCCGTCAAAAGCACGAACAGCAGGCCCGGTGTCGCCGAGGTCCTGTCCCACGAGTGGTTGAGTTGGAAGAAGAGGATGATGTCGACTCTGATGACATTTTTGGCTGCGATTCCCCTAGTGAATTCCCTGATGACTCTGAGATCCAGGACGATGATCGGGTTTTCTTCACCCATGTCTGGCCTCACGAGGAATTCATCCGCGCCACATCCACTACTTCTCAACGACTTGCTGAGGCTCATGCCAAGAATGCGCCTCGCAACATCAAGGATGGCCTTCCTGAGCACTTCTATGAGTACGAGGATGTGTTCTCAAAGGAGTCCTTTGATGTCCTGCCAAACCGGAAGCCATGGGATCACGCAATCGAACTCATTCCAGAGTCCAAACCTGTTAACTGCAAGGTGTATCCTCTCTCACCTGCCGAGCAGAAACAGATGGATGAGTTCATTGCAGAAAACCTGGCAACTGGTCGAATTCGTCCGTCCAAATCACCAATGGCTTCACCAGTCTTCTTTGTTAAGAAGAAGGATGGCAGTCTGCGGCTGGTGCAGGACTATCGTGCTCTTAATAACATGACGGTTAAAACTGTTATCCCTTGCCACTGATTAATGATCTTGTGAATCAGCTCAAGGGGGCACGATACTTCACGAAGTTAGACGTACGTTGGGGCTTCAACAATGTGTGCATTCGTGAAGGAGATGAGTGGAAGGCAGCTTTCCGCACAAACCGTGGGCTGTTTGAGCCATTGGTCATGTTCTTTTGGCCTTACAAACAGCCCGGCGACTTTCCAGACGATGATGAATGACATCCTGCATGATCTTATCATGGAGGGAGTTGTTTCAGTCTACCTTGACGACATCCTCATCTTTACTAAGACACGTGAAGAGCATCGCCGTGTCACGAGGCTCGTCTTGGATCGTCTTCGCCAACATCGGTTGTACCTTCGTGCAGACAAGTGCGAATTTGAGAAGACACGGATTGAGTATCTTGGAGTTATTATCTCTCACAACCGTGTTGAGATGGACCCAGTGAAGGTTGCAGGTGTTGCTAATTGGCCTGCACCCAGCAATAAGAAGGGAGGTGTCTGCCTTCTTGGGCTTCACCAACTTCTATCGCCGGTTCATCGAGGGATTCTCTGATATTGCTCATCCGCTGTTCAATCTCATGCGCAAGGATGTCACTTTCAAATGGACAAAAGAGGCTCAGGAGGCTTTTGCCACCCTGAAACTTTTGTATCACCTCGTCCCCCATCCTCATCCTCCCCGATGATCTATCTCCCTTCCGGGTTGAGGCTGACAGCTCAGACTTTGCCTCTGGTGCAGTCCTGTCCCAGTTGTCTAAAGAGGATGGTAAGTGGCACCCAGTGGCTTTCTACTCCAAGTCTCTCTCCAGTGGAACGGAACTATGAGATTTATGACAAGGAATTACTTGCTGTTATCCGTGCCTTAGAGGAGTGGCGACACTTCCTTGAAGGTGCCCAGCATCCTGTTGAGATCTGGACCGACCACAAGAACTTGGAGTACTTCCGAGCTGCACGTAACCTTAACCGCCAAGCTCGGTGGTTGCTCTACCTCTCGCGCTTTGACTATACCCTCCACCACCGTCCAGGCAAGTCCATGGGCAAGCCTGATGCTCTCTCTCGTCGTGCAGACCATGATGATGGAAGCAGTGACAACGAAGACGTCGTCCTCTTGAAGCCTGAGACCTTCGTAGTCGCAGCTCTGAGTGGACTCTCCGTTGCCGGCAGTGAAGTTGAAGTTCTGGATGACATCCGGAAGTCAGTCCGTGACCGCAAGTTGGATGAGCCTGCTATGCGTGCAGTGCAGGAGCTGCGCAAGTCTCGCACACGCACTGTTCATAGTGCTGAGTGGGACCAGCAGGATGGGCTGCTATACTTCAGAGGGAAGGTCTATGTTCCTCCAACAAATGACCTTCGCCGCCGTATTGTCGAGCAGCATCATGATTCTCGTGTTGCAGGGCACAAGGGCAGGTTTAAGACCCTTGAGCTTGTTGCTCGCAACTACTGGTGGCCACAGATGTCTCGATATATTGGGCAGTATACAAGCACCTGTGACCTCTGCAAGCGCACCAAAATCCGACGCCATTTACCAGTGGGCCATTTGAAGCCAACTGAGACTCCTACCGAACGTTGGCAGAGAATTTCAGTTGACTTCATCACCGAACTCCCTGAGGCACATGGGTTTGACGCACTGATGGTTGTTGTGTGTCGGCTGGGGAAACGTGGGCACTTCATCCCTTGCCACACCACAATTGATGCCAAAGGTGCTGCACGGCTGTTCTACCAACATGTGTGGAAGCTCCATGGCTTACCTGAGGATGTACTCTGTGACCGGGGACCACAGTTTGTTGCAGAGTTCACACGTGAACTTTATCGCCTCCTTGGGATTACCATCAGTGCCTCCACTGCATACCACCCTCAGACTGATGGTCAGACAGAGAGGGTCAATCAGGAGCTTGAGGGTTACCTGCGCCTCTTTGTTAATGAACGTCAGGATGACTGGGATGAGTTCATACCATCTGGAGAGTTTGCCTACAATAATGCGATACACGCCTCTACTCGGACAACCCCCTTCCTCCTTGATACTGGACGTCATCCTCGAATGGGCTTTGAGCCTAACCGTCCACGCTCTAAAGTCGAGGAGGTCAATGAGCTAGTTGATCACATGCGCTCTGCAGATCAGGAAGCTCAGGCTGCTCTCTCCAAAGCAAAGGATGATTATGCACGATACTACAACCAACGGCACCTGCCTACACCCACGTTCAAGCCTGGGGACAAGGTGTGGCTTGATAGCTCAGACATCCGTCAAAAGGTGTCAAAGAAGTTGGCCCATCTTCTCTGGGGACCCTTTGAGGTTGAACGTGCTGTTGGTTCTCATGCATATCGTCTCAAGCTTCCACCTTGGATGAGCCGTGTCCACCCTGTCTTCCCTGTCATCAAACTCGAGGCTGCACCACCTGACCCCATTTCTGGGCACATTCCTCTACCTCCTCCAGAGCCAGAGCTCATTGAAGATGAGCTTGAGTGGGAGGTTGAACAGGTTGTAGACAGCCGGTGGTACTACAGAAAGCTGCAGTTCAAGGTCTGGTACAAGGGCTATCCTCGTCATGAGGCACTCTGGCAACCAGCTCAGAACCTGGAGAATTCTCCTGAGAAGGTTGCTGAGTTCTACCATGCTCACCCACAAGCTGTTGGATACAAGCAATGGCTCAAGCTCCATCCCTCTCCATCAATCCACATGCTCTCAAACTCTGACTTCAGAGAGCTCTGGTCAGATCTCTGGTACCGCTGTGGTATTTCGGGTACTTCTCCAAACTGGCGCTCACAGCGTCGAGACGCCGCTGCCTAAAGGGGGGGTAATGTAAGGGGAACCTCTACTCATTTGCTCCATTATCCCATTATTTCCGAGGACTTCCATGACATTTGACACTCTTTTTACAACATCCGACACTTCCTTCTGACATTTGACACTTCTTTCTGGCATTTGACACTTCCTGTGAATCCAGGACATATTTCTCCGAGATTACTCATTTCCTCTTATGTAAAATACCCATTTCTCCGAGATATATTAGTGGCACCATGCTGGCAGAGCTCCTTAGACTTGTTGTCTTTGGATCCCTCTGCCAGGTATGCCTTCTCTCTATACTATACCTGTATTCTATAGCTAATATACTTTGGATCCCTCTGCCAGTCTTGACTGTGTAGCTCTCAGCATACAGCACACTGGGGAGTTGCCCTTACAGATGTATCCCTGGGATCCATTGACTGAAGCACGCTCCCAAGGGGAATCCTCATGTTGATAGTTGTGGATGAAAGAACAAAGGAAAGCAATAAACAACACGTGATCGACACGTGATTGACATACAGATGTCCAGAAAGGTAGTAGATCAACCCCTAGTCGTCCAGGTGCAACTCTGCTCCTTGGTGCACAAGCTTCTTTACACCATAACAATTAACATCACTATTCCAGCTGATCTAATTCTTACCACATTTTAGGCTTGTTAATTTTTTAAGAGGGATATTCGGAGTTGAAGTGAACCATACCAACTATTGTACTGGCCCCTGGGTCCTCATTACTCAGCATGGTGAGGACCCGACCCAGATTGAACAAAGCAGTATTGAAGCATGCCCCTCTTCTAATGAATATGCTTGGGCTGTTTGAATACTTCAGTGTGAAAGTTCAACTCATTCAACCTTCACATATTTGAACTCAGCCTCACAAGTAGGTCAATTTGCAGTACCTTTGAACAAAGTGGTAATGAATCATGTACCTCTTCTAATGAATATGTTTGGGCTGTTTGAATACTTCAATGTGAATGTTCAACTTATTCAACATTCACATACTTGAACTCAGTTCCATGAGTAGGTTGATTTTCACTACCTCTAGAGCACATTGCCAAAATTTTCAATGGGACTGGTCACTTAATTTGGTGGTATGAATGACTGCAATTGGATAAATTACACAAACCTTGGTTTACAAACTTGACATCGTTCACAAAAACCCAAACCCAATGCCCTTTTACCTCTACTCACAATCATTGTGATTTGAACTGGTTTGTACCATCTTTACCCCTACATCAGGGAAGACACTCCTGGCTAATTTAGGCAAAATGAGATGTGGCTAGGCCTAATTTTCCCTAAATTACCTATTTTAACCGGCTTTGTTCGATTAGGTTCATTAGATCAGTCCCCTGTTAAAATAAGTCCAGATTTCCCTAATTCAGACCTAGATTTGTCTGAGCATGGAGCATATTTTTGTAGCCAAATTCACATTCAAACTCAAATTGGATCAAAATACAAGAGAAATAATGTATATTCAAGAGATAATACATAGATACAGGAATGAGTATGTAAATCAATGGTCTGCAACTCCCATCATGCTCAGCACACACGACCTGGCACTTGCCCACGAACACGACAGCCCAGCACATCTGCACATTGAAGGGATTCGCAAGCCACGCGTGAGCTCGAGCACCAGAATATGCCCAGCCCCGCTAGCAAGCCCATCGCGAGGTGAGCATGTCGAAATTCTTGTTGCATCATGCGTCGCACTCACCCAGATCATATTCTACAGCACACCTCGCCTTGCACGTCAGAGCACGCCCCACGCCTTACGCGCAACCCCTTGCCTTCTGAGCCCTTGGTTCTCGCACACCGCTATGAAAAAACCTGCCCGGCGCTCAGTATCACAAAAACAGCGGCTACGGTTTTGGCACATACAGCGTTACAAGACAGTCGTGCATATCCGCACCGTGAGAACGAGAACAGTAGCGGCGCTACTGCCGAGACGTGCACATTCCATCCGCCGTTGCCGTCATGCTATGCGTGTGCTAGGGACAGGAGACAGGGACGGGAGGTGGAGACGAGTACGCGGCAAAAGGAAAGGTACAGAGCGAAAGGAAAAATGTGTAAGTGATGCAGGCTCACCAAATCCCTATACCATATGTATATAGACTTCGCACACAGTAGATTGAGCGGTCGGTGTCTGCCGATGCCGGAGGCGTGGCGAAGGTGTGCAGAGACGCAGCGGTGCAGGGTGACAACAGTCAGGAGCAGGGCGTGTGCAGAGCGGAGAGAGAGGAACTGCAGAGATATTAGCCGGATGATAAGTGCAAGGCCAGGACAGCATACCTGCGTCCTCCGGCTTCTGGCGGCATCACAGCGTTTTGCAGTCAATGTGTGGAACATGGGGCAGAGATCAATCTCGGATCTGGTGCAACAGGGGCACTGCAGGCGATTTGGAGGCGGAACGGAACGACGAGTGCTGGAGGTAAATGGTGAGTTTGACGTGAGCTCATGCGCACATCAGAGAATCCTGAGGCAAGATGAATGGCAAGTAGAGTAAGTGCAGTAAACTTAGCTTCAGACTGAGTTGGGGCAACCACAGGCACTGGGCAAGATTTGGGGAAAGGTGTGGTGAGGTGGTGGGAGGAAGAAGGGACGTACGTGGTGACAGCTGTCTGACAGTGAAAACTTTTCGGTACCGCCTTAAGGTCACATGTGATGTTTCATCACCTGATCTGCTGGTCGGCTATCTCGGCAATGGACTTAACAGTTTACGAATTCGAAGTTACTCAACGCAAGTTGCTGTTAAATAACTCTTCTTGTGCATGTATCTTAATTCCCAGCCAGCTGCATCCAGCCTATACTCATTCTATACAGCACTTCTTCCAAGGCTTAGAATGATACTGGTTTATACATGTACAGCCTGTATGTCGGCAACAGCCTGCGCTCACACCCATTTGCAACTACTTACATACAGTGCTCTTGTGCTGGGCTGGAAATTCAAATCTCACATAATTCATGCCTCATTCATCCTACTTGAAGTATTATATATAAAATTCAGGATGGAAATCAACATGGTCTGTGGGGATGCTTGTGTATACTATCCTAGACTACAATGTTCTTCGAGTCTGCTGTTCTGACAACTTTGTGGAAATTTTTGAGAAGTCTAAGTGACCTAATTCACACAAGATCTCCCTAAATCAGACAGATTTGGACAAATTTCCCAAGTTTAGAGACCACCGGTCTAAATTATCCCAATTTGGACTAAATTAGCCAGGGACGTTTTCCCTGATGTACTCACAATGGTTGTGGTTTAAGCTGGTTTAAACTGGTTTAAACCATCAATGGTTTAAACCAGTCTGAACCATCCCTATCTCCACTGTATACTGTAGCTGGTCGAAGCCATTATGGTTCAAACCGGTTTAAACCATGCCTATCATTGGCAACATTGTAGTTCAAACCAAAACCAGCCTACAGTACGAAGTATCTCTCTTTTGGGGGCTTGAAGGGTGTGCAAATTGAGGTGAGAAAGGGATGCACTTTTTTTGGTTGAAGCTGGCTTAATCCATGGCTTCTTAAGCCAGCTTAAGTGATGGCTTAAGCCACCTCCAACATTGGAGATGATGTGGCTTAAGCTGCACCGTTGCTGTTGTGGCACACAATCAAGTTGGGGATGAAGGTTGTCACAGTCATCTTCAGCAGATTCAAGCAAACAAGGAGCAAAGAAATTAGGAAACCTGGTGGTAAGCATGAACCAACATATTTATAAAAACAGAAAAAAAAGTTACAGGATGATATTGAATCTAACAAGAGGAAGAAGATTTTGTTCATGATTCAGCAATAGGTCCACCATAGCAGTGTGTCCAGTCTGTACCATGCACAAACTTATCAAAATTGAGGATAGTCTGCTTCATGTCAATGACTAAGGTGTTGTGGGGTGACCAGAGTCCTTGCCGAAGAAATCAGAAGACCCAGCAGTAAGCACAAACCAACACATGTATAAAAACATAAAAAAAGTCACAAGATGATATTGAATCTCAACAAGAGGAAGAGGAATTTGTTCATGATTCAGCAGCAGGTCCACTGTAGCAACGTGTCCACTCTGTACCATGCACAAACTTGTCAAAATTGAGCATAGTCTGCTCTCTGCCAATGACTAGAGTGTTATGTGGTGACCAGAGCCCTTGCCGAAAAGAGACTGGCAGCCAGACAAGCAATTCAGATGGATGGCAGGAAAGCCATCCATCAGTGACCTTCCACTCAACTGATTCAAATGGTGAATTAGTATAGTAAAGTTTATCTAACAGGGACTATAGAGATTGTTAGAAAGTAGTGGGGATTCAGAAGAAACTCACCTGAAACCATAATTGTGTACTAGAGTTCTTCTGAGAGACAATGCTAAATGACTGAATGACTGCCCCCCCCCTCGCTGCATCCCACACATGTACTGTGCTGTCATCAGAGCTAGAGACAATCCGCCTGCCATCAGGTGGAAATGCAGCTGAGTTGACCCAGCTAGTATGACCATTGAAATGACTAGCAACCACTTGTCCACTCTCTGCATCCCACACACGCACTGTGTTGTCATGAGAGCCAGACACAATCTGCTTGCTATCAGGTGAGAATGCAACTGAGTTGACCCAGCTGGTATGACCATTGAAAGGACCAGCAACCACTTGTCCACTCTCTGCATCCCATACACGCACTGTGTTGTCCTTGGAGCCAGACACAATCTGCTTGCCATCAGGTGAGAATGCAACTGAGTAGACACAGTTGGTATGACCATTGAAAGGACCAGCAATGACTTCTCCACTCTCTGCATCCCATACATGCACTGTGTTGTCCTCAGAACCAGAGACAATCTGCTTGCCATCAGGTGAAAACGCAGCTGAGCAGACTGAGCTGGTATGACCGCTGAAAGGACCAGCAACCACTTCTCTACTCTCTGCACTCCACACATGAAATATGTTGTCCCAGGAGCGAGGGACAATCCGCTTGAAATCAGCCAAGCATAAAACCGAGTTGTCCTGGTTGGGATAACCATCAAAAGGACCAGCAACCACTTCTCCACTCTCTACATCCCACACATGCATTGTGTTGGCTCGAGAGCCAGAGATAATCTGCTTCCCATCAGACAAGAATGCAACTGAGTAGACACAGCCAGTATGATTGAAAGGACCTGCAACCACTTCTCCACTCTCAAAATCCCACACATGCACTGTGTTGTCCTCAGAGCCAGGGACAATCTGCTTGCCATCAGGCGAGAATGCAACTGAGTTGACTGAGCTGGTATGACCACCAAAAGAACTAGCAACCACTCCTCCACTCTCCACATCCCACACACGCACTGTGTTGTCCCAGGAGCCAGAGACAATCCGCTTGCCATCAGGCGAGAATGCAACTGAGGCGACCAAGCTGGTATGACCATTGAAGGGACCAGCAACCACTTGTCCACTCTTGGCATCCCACACACGCACTGTGTGGTCATTTGAGCCAGAGACAATCCACTTGCTATCAGGTGAGAATGCAACTGAGTAGACTGAGCCAGTATGACCATTGAAAGGACCAGCAACCACTTGTCCACTCTTGGCATCCCACACACGCACTGTGTGGTCATTTGAGCCAGAGACAATCCACTTGCTATCAGGTGAGAATGCAACTGAGTAGACTGGCCTGATATGATTGAAAGGACCAGCAACCACTTCTCCACTCTCTACATCCCACACATGCATTGTGTTGACTCGAGAGACAGAGATAATCTGCTTCCCATCAGACAAGAATGCAACTGAGTAGACCCAGTCAGTATGATTGAAAGGACCTGCAACCACTTCTCCACTCTCAGCATCCCACACACGCACTGTGTTGTCCTTGGAGCCAGAGACAATCTGCTTGCCATCAGGTGAGAATGCAACTGAGTTGACCCAGCCAGTATGACCATTGAAAGGACCAGCAACCACTTCTCCACTCTCTGCATCCCACACATGCACTGTGTGGTCATTTGAGCCAGAGACAATCCACTTGCTATCAGGTGAGAATGCAACTGAGGTGACCCTGTCAGTATGACCATTGAAAGGACCAGCAACCACTTGTCCACTCTCTGCATCCCACACATACACTGTGTTGTCCCAGGAGCCAGAGACAATCCACTTGTTATCAGGTGAGAATGCAACTGAGACAACTGGCTCAGTATGTATTTCCAATATCAATATTGTAGCTGGCCATACATCCATTTGACCTATTCCAGCAGAAATCAGGCAGGGAAACTGAGAACAAAAATGTTCAACAATTCGGGACTGCTTTGGAGCCAATGCCAAGGCTGACAAGTAGATGTGAGGAGCACTTTGAATAATTGGATCTTTGAAAAAATTGATGAATCTCCTCCCATCACGGACAAACTCTACAGTTTCCCTCATGTTAGGATCCTGCATTGATTTATTCCTGTGATTTTCAGTCAAACACTGAACACACACCTCAGAGCTCCATTCAATGAATTTTGAAAGAGATTTGGCTGCAGAACCAACTGCACCAATGAGACTCAAAACTTCCAGCCAAAAGAGGAAGTAGCCTGTAAGAAAGACATGTCCATCCTGTGCCAAGTTGGTACTGAAGTGGCAGGCAGCAAGATGGCCTGCCCAGAAACGACATGAATACACCAGATGGCCTGAAATATATTTTTGCTTGTGCTTCTCCAAATCTGCAACATTGATGTTTTTGTACATGTGAGGTAGGTAAATAGCAGATGTTGAATTTTAGCTCCTTCTGCATGACACAAAAAGTGTTGTGTGCAAGATCATGTTGCTGGGCCTCTGTGCCACATAAAAGTGCAGGTTGTCTCTCCCTGATCCTGCCTGTGAGGAACTCACGGAATGAGAGGTGGATGATTTTGATCACACCTTCAGTGTTGTGCTCTGGAATAGACAAAACAGCACTCAAGCGCACAAGTGTCCGCTGAAGCACTTTTATATCAATTTGAAGTAGTCCTGCCAGTGTCTTGATGTCCTGAGGTTCAACGAGATCAACAATGGCACCTAGGATTCTCTTGGTGCGCTCAAAGGCCTCAGTGATCTCAATGACCTCCTCAATGATCTGAAGATATAGGTCATCTAGTGAGTAAAGTTGGGTGTTGCCATTGAGGATGATATCAACAGATTCCTGGGGAGGGACATCATCTTCAGCCCTTGTATGAACATAGCGAACAGCAGTTGCAGCAAAAATGAAAAGCCCATCTGCTCGCCTTGTGATCTCGTCTGCATCTCTATCAGTGACTTTCCAGTCCCAGGTAGGATCAATCAGAGAATGAGAGATGTAAAAGTGAATGTCCTTCCTTGCCATCTCAGAGTCAATAGCCTCTATATTGTTATGTTTGCACAAGACAGAGAGGTTGAATGTCAGGGAGTGACGGACTTCCGGTCGCCCAGTCAAGAAGAACCGGATGTAGACTGGAATGTCAGACATTGCATCTGAGAGCCAGTGCAGCAAGGTTTTTCCATGATCCTTCCCACACTCGTCCAATGCATCCAAGCAAATCACCCATGGTGTTCGGCTCACAGGCATTTTAGCAAGGAGTTCCACAATCATTTTTTGAAACTGCTCCTTTGGATCAGCATAGACAAGTCTCTTGCGGTCATCCTTCAACAATGTAACGAGGCAACTTCGGTATTCTTGATTATAATCTGCTAATTGATGGGCAAGGGTGCTGGGGAGGTACTTGAGTTCCTTGCGGTCCACATAGTCGCGAGAGAAGAAGAAGGAAGCAGCAAGAATTTTTTCTTCCTCTTCCAAATGAGTCGCAACGGTCTTTGCGATGGTTGACTTCCCGGACCCCGCAGGACCGCTGCACAAGACGAGGCGGAGCGAAAGGTCGGGAGGACGAGTTAGTTGCTCAATGATGTCCTGTATAATTTTGACTCGTGTGCCATCCATGCATTTCTGAGCTGTTATTTCAGCAGCATTGTAGCGTGCCGAGATATATTTCAAGCCTAAGTCCTTGAGGAGGTTTGCAGCATCCGTGCTGGAGTACTGTGTAGACTTGCTGGTCAAGATGCCATATCTCAACGAGAGGGCCATATCACTCACAAAAACCTGTTGGTGTGCAATGAAAAGAGGCCCCTCGCCGCGGCCGCCCGAGCCACCTCCTTCCCCACCGGACCCGCCACGACCACCGGTCCCTCCTGTGCAGAGATCAAACGATGAGCGCCCTGTTCATATGCACCAACGTAATAAACCGCACCTGAGATGTTACCGTAGAAGTTCGTTGTAGATCGAACAATATTATCCCTTGAGGATTCCAACTCCCTTTCAGGCGACTCGGAGTTTAGCAGCATCCTCAGTGACAATCGACCCTTTCGGTTGTCGGGAGTCATCAAGCTCCTCTCCTGAAGTCCATCCTCTCCCGACTCGTCCAGCGCAAGTCGTGAAGTCGATTCAAGCGGTCCTTGTCTGTTGGTGGACATGTGCAAGCAGAGATGGGAGGGCAAGTCGATGACAGTGGTTACGGTGCGATCTGAATCACTGGGCGGAGTCATAGTTCGATTGGTCTAATTAGATCCCATCAAATTACGGCACTTGCGGTGAGGTGTTACGGACTGTTCCTGCCGCACTTGATCCAGGTCAAGCCGAGAAGTGCGGACGGCTCGACTTTCTCTACAGCTAATTCAGCCATTCCATTGACTTCAATTTTCATCAGAAACCCCAAAGCATGAGGCTCCTGATAAATAAAACTGAAACTACGGGGCAGATACCAAGAGGAAGATGAGTCGGCAGCTTGCCCGCAGAGTGCGTAAGGAGTTTTTGTGAGTATGACAAAAACGGCATAAAAAAGTGTTCTGAGACGTGCTTGAGGAGGCAACAAAGCAAACCAAGTGTAAGATTCTATATTTCCCAATGTCTAATGTTGACCAGTCCGTTTATTCTTGCGGATGTAGTTGATTGAACGGGAGATGCTGCCGGAGCAGTCGCGATCGGTATTTGAATTGAAACTCCGTCCGCCTCGACAACTCAATCAAAACACCAAAATTCTCGACATCAGGAAAACCGTAGCCGAGGCATAGTTTGCGATAGTTCGCATAGCAACCGTAGCATCTATAGCCATCCATAGTATCTCATAGCTCTTGCATGGTGCTGGATAGTTCACACTCTGGGCTATAGAGAGCTATGCACCCGCGGCACATCCGGCACCCTTGCGTGGCTTTGTTGTCATCGGTGCTTGAAATTCCACGTACACGTGGAACACTGCCACATGGTTGCTCTTGCTTCCCTACACCACCAATGGGATTTGACGTGGAGCTGACATATGCTTTGATGCATCAGAGAAACGTGTTGACCAAAGCGTCGCTTCAACGTAAATCATCCTCATGCATCTATCTCACGTCTGTCCAACATGTTTATTTTGCATAGAGCACCCTGACGTCTCTGCGATGTAAGCTCTCGACTGACCGCGTGACCGTGTTGACAAGTTGTGTGTCTGCACTGTCACGCGTTACACCACCTCTCTCTCTCCTCCCACCATCCCCTTTCTTGCTCACCGGCAGGCACCTTCTCGCATCGTCAATGGTGATGTTGCCCAAGCCTCCAGATCACTCAAACCTCCCAGGCTCCTCACTGTGCATGTAAGGTCTCCCTGCTGATACCAACACCCTCCTTGCCACCAACAACTTGAACTGGGTGCGCCCCGTCTCTCTTTCCGCCTTCAATCAGCTTACACCGTGACCTTCACAGCCGCAGTTGCTTGCCACACACATCGGTGCGCTCCTTTCTCCCTTTTTCTCTCACTGCTGACGCGTTGGCAGGCCGCATTCCTGCAACATTTGTTGTCGTCCATGTCCCAGTGGCAACCAGGTGTGTTCCTTTCCTGTAACCACACTTAGACCCGCCTCACGACATGTACAGCCCCACCATCTGCACCACGGGCAACGAGCATGTTCAGTGACACGCAGCCACTGTCAAGGCCATTGGTGCATGCTCTCTTTTTTTATTTCCCTTCTCCTGTTGACCCGCCATGCCCCAGTCCCCAGCTTCGCAACCTATGGCCTCAAATGCCACCCACATTCATTGTTTGCGGGCCCAGTCGATTCTGCACGATTGTCCGTCTGTGAATGTATTATATACCTGCCTGCGGCATTTCTGTAGTAACAGTATAGTTTATTCTGTATATTTCCGTATTCAATCAATGATTTTTACCATGCAAATTGCCTGTGAATAAATATCTAAATTATCTAATCGACACAACGCCTGGTTGTGAGATACAGCATACAAGTAATGTCAGCCAACACATTTGGTGGACGCCTCATTCTACGTCAAAAAAGCATGTAGCGTGTTTTTCACGTAAAATTTATCTTAATGTTGATATGGATTTGACGTGTGGCCACTCATTGTTCTCATAGCATCAGATCACACGTCGGGTTGACGTGTGATTTCGGCGGTGGTGTACCACCATCGTCGTCTCCTCGTCTCCTCCCCGTGCACCCGCGCTTCCTAGCGCGGAGGCCCCCGCTCGCGCTGCAGATCGCCGCCCCTCTCCGCCTCCGTGCTCACCATACACGCGCGCCACTCATTAAGGATCTTGTGAGACGGTCTGGTGCGTAGAGCCTATTCAATGTGCTATTTGCCTCTGCTGAAATCTGTCTATGCAATCTACACAGAACATCTTCTCTGCGTCGTGAACCTGGCTGCATCGCAGCCACAGGTATGTGGCTGCCTTAGCATTCCTCAACTGGCATTGACCTAACTTCGCAGCTCAGACTTTTCTGTGGCGTGCAGCATTGTAGAGGGGAGACGGTCATGTCCCAATATTCAAAGTATGTATTTTTTATGCCCTTTATACTGTTCATTCATAATGATTCTCAGTGCCTGCATTGTTGTCTTTCACGCTGCATACGCAGCTTCTACTTGGCCCGCGTTGGAACGGCCCAACCCAACCCATATGTATGTGACCACTTCATTTACGTTGTTGACACGTCGTTTAGAGTTTAGGCACGGTGAGCATTGTCGTGAAGATTTTCGTTTCGTGTGGTAACGGCTGGTGTGACCGGAGCTCGTTGGTGCGAGACTGTTGCTAGCAGGACTTGTTAGTTTATCATGTACTATTTATCTTGATAATATAATCTTTTCTTTCGTATTGTTGTTGATCAACGGCGATCACCGCGAGCAAGAACGGGAGCGAGCGATGAGAAATGAAGAAAGATGGGCCTGCTGCATAGTATTCCATAGTACTCCCATAGTACTTGACAGCGCTTCCATAGTGGGGATGTACCTATGGCAACTATGATGCTATGCGGTACTATGCAATACTCTCAAGAGCTATCCAGCATGCTCCGGTTTTCCTGATGGAAGAAAATGCCAAGGAAAAATGAGACAAACTTTGATTGCATAGAAATAAGCGAAAGGCACGGTATTTAGATCCTGCAAATATCTGAGAGCCTCAAGCAACTACACCAGTAGAGGAAAACTTTAGAACGACTTGTTGGTTGCCTCCGGCAAATTTTTGCGTAACTTCCCTTTCGGGGAAATCTAATTAGACCAATCGAACGGTTCCTCTTGATTTTAGATCTTCGGCGCTGACATTTTTCCCGCGAACGAACCGATGTCAAACCGCAAGGAAGTTTAGTGACACCAATACCTACTTAGCCGCCGTTCGACGGGGTGTACGAGGATCCAGGAACAAAGTATATTTAACTGGGGAAGAATTATTTGATACGACTATATGCGAGGGTGAGGAACAGAAACACTGCATATCAGGCGGCCGCGGCGGCCCGCCAACACCTCCCACCAGCAGCGCCGCACCATTGACAACACATCACGGGCATATGGGGTCGTGTGTGAAAAAAGAGGGAAGAAGGAATAACGTAGATTGAAATTGTAAACGTACCTTCAAGTAATGATTCAGCCAGCCTCTATATTCATCGCTGCCCTGCGGCTCTCGTATCCAAGCCGTCGTAGCCGTAGCCGTAGCCAGCACGAAGTCCGAGCCGCCCCCGTCTCGTAACAGACATCGTGAAATGCGGTGTTCGACGTCGATCCCTCCGCTCTGCGTATGTCGGCGAAGGACACCCCGAGACGGACGCGCGTTTCTGAGACCGGCCTGTCGCCACCCAGGCCAAGGGGCGACTGAAATCAATCAAGAGCCTACGTCCTACGAATCTAATTCCAGCTCTCCGATGTTGTGTTGTGCACGCTGCGGGAAGCTTATCTCGTCCTGGAGGGGCGGGGTATACATGGATCGAAAACGCCCGTGGGATTTCCGAATACGGTGTATACCGGCGTCGTGAGGTGCGCACGAAGGTTAGGGTATAGCGGAACGAGTCAAACCTTCGACAGTGGAGATCGGAGAGATCTAAAAGGGCAAAATTCGTAGCGAATATTCGAACGAAGTCGCGGGACGGCGGTAGGAGAAGAGTGCGAAAGCTCGAACGATGGACAGGATTGTGTCGGAAGCAAGATCGCTCCCGTCCGATGTACTGAGCGGGCACCATCCACCCCATTGACAGTACCCGTAATGCCCGCCCGCAGACCCTACCAAAAGTGCCGCCGCACCTCCCAAAACGCATCCGCAACTCGTCCCATCCGAAGGCCGCACGGGGTACGCGGGCGGGTGAAGGTGGATGTGCGTGTCAGGGATGGCGATAGTGTGACGAAGAGCAACGGGAGGGAGGAGATGGAGGGAAGGGATGAAAAGGGAGGGAGAGGACAGAAGGGCGTACATTGAGTTTAGAATGTGACGGCCCGCTGGGCTCGGAAAAGCGGGTCGAACAGGTTGATTAATGCGAGTACAGAACGGAAGATACACCGGGTAGCGTGCTCGGGAGACGCGAGTCGCGAAACGCAAAGCGCGCGGCGGACGGATACGAGTGCGGATCTACATGGTCTGGAATTACGAGTTGTAGGCCCAACCCGCTCCCAATTAGCACCTTGCACGCCTCTGCCGTTGCCGAGGATCCAACTTGAAGGCAGAAACGCGGTCGATGGCGTGCCAGGGGACTTGGATGGAGGTGGAGAAGCAGAAAATGCGAAGATGATCCCGTCTGCGTGCCATTCTGGTCGGAGAAAAAGAGAGCGACTCCAGGCGAGCAACCGAGGCGTGGATGGTGGGCTGGCGAGAGGCTGCAGCGCAGAGCGCGGTACATGCGTCGACGGCCCAGGCCAACGAGAGTTCCGCTACTTGCAGGGGATCCAGACGTACGCAAGCCGCAAGCTCTAGCACACAGGATATCGGTGAGACGACGAAAAGGAGCAGCCTGTTGTCTCTCCTGGTCGGATGTCGTCGACTCGGTGAGGTCCGAAGAAAGGCTTGACCTATGCGTCCGGGCGCTCGAACGTCGCAAGCAGCCGCCCTTCTCTTATCGGTACAGCCACATCTCTCCCTCGCGTCAACCAACTTGGTCGCAAACCTCAGCACCATTTCTCGATGGCCGAGCCTCGCGTCGGGATCACCGCGTACGTCTCGCACGCGTTCGCGCCTTCCACTGTTCCGAAGTCCACAGACTCCGCCCTTTGTGTGCAGCATTTGCTGCCGTCGGAATGCATCGGCATCGGCGCAAATAATGGCAACACAGTCCATTATGAGATTGCCGTATGAACCCGTTCCCAACACCCCGCATCTTCCGTTTGGTCATCGTGCTTGCACCTTGGCAGCAGGCTCCTTTCCAAATTCCCTGTCACCCGCCCGCCCGTTGTGACATTTTCGGCTCTGGGAAAGGCTAGATCTGGACGCAGATGAATGGATGGATGAATGAGAGAGCGGTAGAGTAGATGTGTCGGAGATGGGTGCAGGTGGGCAGGAGGAGGATGGGAGGAATCCATGCGCGTAACAGGCTTGCTGCCGAATCATTAGCGGTTCGTGCCCTTGCTCATTTTTCTTCACGATCTTGTCTCATTTTCTCGCAGTGTTGTTCGATGCGCGTCTGGGATCTCAGCCTTTGTTTCCCCGCAATACACTCGTCCTTGCAAAAAAGCGCACTGATCCGCACGAAACAACGCGGTACACGACCTCTGCTCAGTTTCACCAACGTGTCAGATGGAACGCGGAACCGACCTCGTCGGGGCAGCGCTCAGGCGGAAAGCCCTTGGCCGTGCAGGGTTCTGCGACTGCATCGGACGCCGCTCTGTCCGTGTCGGTGCCGGTGTCTGTATTCTTTTTCGGGAATCGGCCTTTCCTCGCACTTCGACGGCGTACCGGGTTGGAATCTGTATTTTGGACCTTTTCGCACTGCCCAATCTTCCCGGGAGATGCGTCGCCGTGATATGGATGCGACACTGATGCCACGCACCACCCGTTGCTGTAGCGTACGACGTCGACGAGCCTGCCAGCGCTAAACAGGATTAACGCGCTACTGTAATTCACGTCCGCGCCTTCCCTCGTCGAAATCCAAACATGAGTCTATGACACCACCTCTCGAGCCGCTCGCCGTCGTGCTATCGGATTTGGATTCGATGTATGCAATACATCTAAATCCGGAGCCTCGGTCCAACTCACATTCTTGCGTCCTCTACGGACCACCATACACATACCGCACCCCACGCCCCACACCCCGGATCTTCCGTTACGCGTTTCGTTGCGGTTGCGCGAGGCGACACCCTCACCCTCACTCCGTCTGTCCGGCCCGCTGTGCTCCCACTCAGCATTGACACGCATGCATCGCTTCACCGTAGCCGATTTCCAGCATTCGTCCAAGCTTCAAGTGTGGTCATCGATATCGAGCGATTCCCCTGTACAGCAGTTCGCCTTCGCAATTTCGGATTCAGCTCCTGATATTTATTCGGAGCCGTGCTGGAGTCCGAGTTCCTCGGTGTGGACCGTCGCACGCATCGCACGCTGGCGCGGTTTCCGTGCCCGTGTCCACCCTATTAATCTTCTAATTTCCTATCGCATCGCATTGCCTCGAGAATGTCGCGCTGCGCAGCCGCCAACTTCGGTCGCGGACTCGGGACTCAGACACAGTGTATTTTGTCACGCCCCCAAGCAAGCTCTTTTCCGCCCCGGGCTCGTGTCTTCCTATATCCTGCTCTGCCCTGTGCTCCGCACGGCTACATTCCTCTGCATCGCCAGGACAAGACTCTTCTCTTTTGGCTTGCCTTTTGGTTTATCATCGATGCTGGGAACCTTGCGCTTGCCCTCAGACACACAGCGCCCTTTCTCTGGTCTTGATTCTTGCACGCTTCCCTCGTCGATTTGATTCGTTTTCGCTGCCTTCCGGCCGTTGCCAGCTTTCAGCCATGGCATGTACCCGTGAAGAGCACGGACGGCGGCCAGATGCGCTCCGTCCGAATCGTCTACAGCGACTGCTTACGCTGATTTTAGCCTCTTTCGTGGAACATGGAGTCTTTTCAAGGCAGTCCAAGTCGTTGCGACCAGGATGGTCAGGTCGAAACTAGACATGGTGGGATATGCCTTTTGTCCTGTGCTGCCACTTGCGCGTTGAGCGAGCCCCCTGGCATCTGCTTGTGGGGTTCGATGCAGCCTATTCTTGACGACCACGTCGACGCCCGTCGATCTCTCCTAGGACAACAACGTCGTCGACGGGTCCGCCCTCACCCTAAGCTCTCAACTCCGCAACATCGCTCGGCATCATAATGGCGCCCGCACCGTGCCGCACTCAACGATTCCTTCCCGCAGGGGTGGGACCCCTCGGTGCAAGCTCTCCCGCGAGGCGAGGGCCGGCCTGCGCCAGGCACACCGCGCGGATCCCAGCACTTCCGCTACCTAGTTTTGGCGAAATGCCTCAAGTACGGCTCCGCGTCACCTCCCAGGCCGTGCGGGACATCCTGAAAATCGGTGGATGTCGCCGGTCGCGCGCCAGAGGAACATGGCGCGGAAGGCGTCCGAGTAGAGGGCAAGGACGAGGGTGGACTTGGGTCGTGAGTTTACGGGAAGTGAAAGAAGGAGGGAAGATGGTCTAGAGATAGGTGGCGGGGGGATGGGCATCGGCGGAGAGGAATCAGCGCGCATCAGAGTTACGTTCGAATAGACGTGGTTCGGACCTACCTTTATTCATTTTTCTTCACGATCCTATCTCCTGCAGGCACCGTTTCTCCCACAACGAACTCCGAGTCTGAGTCGTCTGTTCCTTGCAAAAAGACACCCATTTCCCGCAAAACAACGCACACACGACCTCCTCGGCTCAGTTCCACCGATGCATTACCTAGACAATTCGGAGTCGACCATGACCGGATACTGCTCAGGCCTTTGGCCGTTCAGAGACTGGGTTAAACGCCGTTGTGTCCATGTCTCTCCTTGTGTACTCGCGATCAAGGTTCGACCCTCCCTCGCCCTTTGCTCTCCCATTTTGCACGGCGGCGGGTATGGCTGATATTCTGGAGTCTGGACTGGCTCCTTTTATGCCATCCGCATCTCCCCAGAGCTCGACACTTGACGCCGACGATGTGGATGCGACCCCGACGCACCACTCGTTGCTGACCCGTACGATGTCGACGAGAACCCGCTAAGCGGGCTCAACGTGCCACTCGCATTCGTGTCCGCATCTTCCAGTCTTCGTTGAGTCCCGAATACTTTCCGAGGTTTACAGAGCCCGCCCCCCATGCGCTGCATCTGCCCGCTATCAGTTTTGAATTTTCCATCGGCGCACTCCAAATCCATCCAATGCGAGAGATCCGGAGCCTACTGCACCCTCCTTCGCCCGATTCTCTACGCCGTACAGACCCCGCGCACATCCCTATCTTCCGTCCAGCCGCGCAACGTACTCGCTCGCTCTGTCGGCTGTCACCCATGCGTTGCTTCACCATCACCAATTTCCAGCAACACGAACAGTCTCGGAGCCGGCGTTCGTTCAAGCTTCAAACATCGTTATTGATATCGGACGATTTACCTCCAAATGGACGACGACGAGTCGCGACTAGATGGTCTTCGCGAATATCCAGACATATTCAGAATGTCTGCGGAAAATCCCAGTTGCCTCGCTTGGCTCGGACCGTTCCACACATCGCACGCCGGCGCGGTCTCTGTCCGTGTCTACCCATTCTCTGCGTCCATCTCATCCCACCCTCGCCATCGCAAAGAGTACTGCGCTACCCTGCCGCAAAATAGGTTTGGGATCGGCATCGGCCTCGATGACGGTGTATTTTGTCGCGCCTTCAAGTTCTTCTTTCCGCGGTCTCAGGGTTGTGTCTTTGAACCTTACTGTGCTCCGAGCACTCTCAATCGCATCACCAAGACGCAAGACCCTTCTCTCGAGTCTGCAGTTTTTCTAGTGTTGATCTTGATCAAGCCGAACTCGAAGAGCTCAAGCTGCGACAAGTTGTGGGACTGGCTCTGGGCATCGCGCGCGGATACAAAGGACAGCGCTCTCCCTCTGGTCTTGCTCACCTTCCTCGTCGATTCGATCCGTCTGACTATCTTACTGTGCGTAGGCGTGTCGACATAACGTAGTCGCAGTTCCATTGGATTTAGCGCAACAGTGTACGAGGATCCAGGAACGAAATATATTTAACTGAAGAATTATTTGATACGACTGTACATGTGAGAGTGAGAGTGAGGAACAGAAGCATTGCATATCGGGTGACAGCGGCGGTCCGCTAACACCCCCACCAGCAGCGCCGTACCTTTGACGACGTATCCCATGCTCCCACAGGCATGTGGGGTTGCGTGTGAAGAGGGAAGGGATAGCGAAGATCGGAATTGTAAACGTACCTTCATACAACGATTCAGCCGACCTGCCCTGCGGCTCTCGTATCCATCGCCGCCGTAGCAGTAGCCGTAGCCAGCGCAAAGTCCGCGCACGCTCCGATTCGCTCCGGTCCCGTATCATGAAACGCGGTACGCGACGTCGAGGCCATCGCTCCGCTCTATGGATGTCGGCGGAGGACACCCCAGCGCGTTTCTGAGGCTTGTCCCACCGTACCACCATGGCCAAGGCGCGATTGGAATCAGAATCAAGCGCCGACATCCTACAGATCTCATTTCAGCTATCCGCTTTTGACATGGGCACACTGCGGGAAGCTCACCTCGTCTGAGGGACAGGATATGAATGTGGATCGAAAACGCCGGCGGGATTGGCGAATACGCCGGCAAGGCGTCGCGAGGTGTATATGCGCACGAAGGTGGGGTTATAGGTGGGACGAGTTGCAACCCTCGACAATGTGGAAATTGAAGAGATCTAAAGGGTCGAAATTCGTTAGCGAATATTCGAACGAAGCCGCAGGACAGAGGGGGAGGGCGAATACTCGAACAAGGGACGGGAGTATGAAGGAAAGGATGCAGTGCGATGTGTCGAGCAGGCACCGTCCACCCCATTGACAATACCCGCAATGCCCGCCCGCGGACCCCACCAAAAACACCACCGTGCCTCCCGAAGTGCATCCCGTCCCGGCCCATCCGAAGCGGAGGTGAGGTGGATGTGTGTGTAAGGATGGCGATGGTGTGTCGAAAAGCAGAGGGAAGGGATAGAAAGGGATGGGGAGGGAGGGGAGAGAAGGACGTACATCGAGTTTGGAAGGTGACGCGGTGACGGCCCGCTGGGCTTCAAAAGGCGGGATGGACACGGTGATTAATGGAGTGCAGGAAGCCGGATATATCGGGCTGTGTGCTCGGGAGGCGCGAGTCACGAGATAAAGGCGCAGCGGGTACGAGTTCGGTCTGGAATTGCGAACCGTAAGCTCAACCTGCTCCCCAATTGGCATCGTTTTTCATCTTGCACGGCGCTGCTTCTGCCGAGGATCCAACTTGAAGTTAGAGAGGCGGTCGATGGCGTGGGGACTTTGATGGAGGTGGAGAGAATGCAAAATGATCCTGATTGTGCGGAAGTCATTCTCGCCGGAGCAAAGGAGAGCGGGTCCAGGCGAGCAACCGAGGTGTGGAGGGCAGGGTGGCAAGGTCCGAGAGGCTGCAGCGCTATGCGCACGAAGCGGAGAGCGTGGTGGGTGGTGGAAGGCAAATTCGATGTTGTTCGATGTGACTCAATCTTATCGGCACAGCCACATCATACCTGCTCGTTACCTTATTCTTCACAAAATCTTCGTGTATTTTTTCGCGCCTTCAAGCTCTTTGCTCGGCGTCATGTTCCCTCTTCTACTCTCTACTCCTATTGCTCTGCCTGAAGAGCCCTCAATAAATCAAACGGTTGTGCGTCGCTTGTAAAGCGCGCAGCGTCTTATGCCATCACTAGCCCGAAAGTATGCTCATACGCCCTCTCGGACCCGATACACGTCTTGGCTTATATACAGGCATCCCTTGTCCTTCGTGCGCGGAAAGAGAGTATAATCTACGTCCCGCTTGCTCGCTCGTAGATGTATATGGACCCGTCGAACACATATCGCCCCACCAGATGCAAGACTACCTGTGGAGCGCGAACGGCCACAAAGGGTCGACGAAGTGTCAATGGTCTCGGCTTTCTCGTTCTCCTCGGGGTGTAATAACTTCGCCGTTGTTGTCCGTTCCCGCGTCGAGCTCTTAGGTCTGGCATCCCGAGCTCTTCAAAAACCTTTTCGCATGTGCATGTCTTTCATCGTGTCCCGTGACGCTATTTACCCTCGTTCAAGTCTTCTCCACTCCGGTGAATCCCGAAACGCCCACCGGGCTCCGTTCCGCCTCGTACCAGCTCAGCCTCCTCTCGCCCAAGCCGCGTGTCCTCGCGACCTGCATCTGCGCGCCCTCTGCTTCCATCTCCTTCCACCGCTCTGTCGTCTACCATCAGACCCTCCGACGTCCTTCGCCGGCGCCGACCTGCGCGCGTACGGCGTCAACGAATAGTATCGTAAAGACGCCGCCTACCTTCCTTCCCCTTGGCGAAAAGCGAACTCCGAGAATTAGGGCTCCGCACCGTACGTATGGCCTACGCTTATACGTACGTACGGTACGTACGATGTCTGTACCGTAGGGCCTCCGGCAAGACTTCGGCATGTCCCGTACGTATGCGTAGATAACCCGTATTGACCCGTACCGTAATCACGTATACGGCTGTATACGGGTTGTTAATTCCGATACCGTTGCCGACTGGGGTCAAGGTCCAGTTGACGTGATACAATCAAAATCTCGTGTTGGGGTTCTTTCCGGCGCTGCCTGCCGAGCGTCACAGCGTGATGTTGAGCACGTTTTGCACAGAAATCTTCACGTGACCACGTCACGAGACGCGTCTCGGCTCGTGTCGACGTCCGATTGCCGAAGAATCACTGGGGATGTCAAAGTCCCTGGATTCCAGGGTGCAAAGTCAGTATGATTCGACTTGTAATACAACCACAAATATATTGTATTCCAGTGTGAAATAGTGAAATCCAGGCAGTTCATTTTCAGGTACAAAAGGAAACATTCCAGGGGTCCAGTTCAGGGTGTTTTGACCTGATTCTCAGCTCGAGGCGTCCTGAATGCAGTATAACGTGGTTGAATTACGGCTTAATCATCTTGAATTTCACACCGAAGTAAGTCGAAAATCAATCCATTTGCGCATGAACTACATCTCGAACTCGTATATAAACCACCAGGGCTGCCTACTACACTCCCCACCAGTCCTGTGCGTCCGTGTGTGGTTCGAATAGCATCTATAAACGGTCATCGTTGTCGGATGAGACTCCGACGGCGCGGCTGTATCAGTGGGCATGGTTTGGCCTGTCGGGAGTCAGAGCGCTGCTAGCTCTGGAACACTGGGATCACAATGAATCATTTCAACGAATAAAATAAGCTCGCTTGGGACGCACCGGAAGTGAACTCCACACCCTAGCTTCCACCGTACGCGTAGAGGCCATGCTACGAATTAAGCCAAGATGTGTACAACGTACCTTCGAACTCCAGAACAGTCCCCATCATTCACGCAACTACTGATATTGTGAGCTCTGAACCAGAACGGAAAGGAGAATTTGGTTTGTGACGCACCTTTGTAGCTGGGGGCAGCACAATCCCAATCGCTAAGCAGTGGAGTAACTCCATCGACGCACACAGCCCTCAATTTGGTCATCAGCCCCCGCAACAACAAGATGTTGAGGCCCTATGGTATGGTGAAGGCGCATAACAGGAAGCAGGATGCACGTGTGCGCTCATTGTTGAGTGGGAGACGGGCGATGTGGTGGTTGGGAGCAAGAGAGAGAAGTGATGTCACGTCACATTTCTTCTCCACTTCGCTCCACACTCCCGTGATCAATGGACTTAGCAGCTCGCGAGCGATACTATAGTTCTGCTCAAGGCACAACTTAACCCCAGAGAACAGCTGGAATGAGTCTCCTATGCTCCTGTTCTAATGCGCTGATAAACCAAACTTATCTAACAATTTTGAACTGAACCAGTTTCACGTCAAAAAATATTGATTTTCAAGAGATTGCAGTAAGCCTACGAAAAGTACTTGAAAGTTGGTACCTGAATTTAGAACTACCTGAAAATAATTTCAGGTTGATTTGTCCTGAATCTTGTAAATCAGGGAGTGGGACCCTGGATTCCAGGGTGTTTGACGACCCCAGTGGAAGAGCTTCTTCAGCCGTGTACAAGCTACAGCGCTCACTTTTAGCAGCTTAAGTGCTGCTTCCAGCTGACTTTCACTCTGTTATGGTTCGAAACAAATGATCTTCTCAAGTGGTGGTACATCAATCACGCTTCGTTTCCGAACCTGTACAAGATGGCGAGAGATATCCATTGTATCGCTGGTGCGTGTTCTTGATATGATTTTTTCTGTTCCTCGCACATCATAAACAATGAGGCTCTGCGGTTGCCGTGGAACGTGTTCTCCGGTGACCATGACACCATTGCCCTTCGTCGAGCCTCCTTGCAGCCCAGCACGATCAGAACATTGATGGTGCTCAAGGTACATCTCCGAGTCGCACGCAAAGAGGTTCTGGATGTGTTGGATGAGGCGGATGCTGTTGGTCTAGATGCTCAGGCATAATTCCTGGTTTTAACCGTACGTATCCCGTATTACGGCCGTACGTAACCCGTACCGTACCGGGGCTAGCTCAAGAACAGGATATTTACGTCGTACGTACCCTTGATACTGTCCGTAAACCCGTATTTGAACACGTTCCGTATACGGTACGTACGGTGCGGAGCCCTACCGAGAATTCGATTCAGTATCAAGATTTGCGAAGATGCTCACGTCGCGCTCGGTTGTATTAGTTGTGATGCGGATCCACGTTTCTTCTTTCCCTGGCCCTTTCGTTTTCTCGTCTTCCTACCCAGTGCCGATCTGTAACCCCGTCGAGTATCTCCCTTTCCTTCGTATGGAAGTAGCGCGCACCTGCACGGCATTTGTTGTGCAAAGCTTCCTCGACAAGGCATCGGCGCCACGGAGGGGTGAATGGGCGGTTGGGCGACAGGCTGGTGCCTCTATGCAGCGCTCATCTCTACAATGAGGGTAGTGAATATACCTTTTCAAGTGCTCCTGCACCCGGATAACCCTCTGGTGTGGAAACGAAGATCTGTATATCCCGTCGGTTTGCAGTAAATTTCGACGCAAGCGCAAGACACGTCGGCCGTACTGTTCATTTGCTATAATTTGGATCTCACTGGTGAGCTCACTATAGCTCCACATGGGCGCGTTCGACGCCAGCTTCTTTAACCCATATTCCTTCGGGCCTTTTCGATGGTACTTGACCACTCTCTGCAATAACTTTGAATCGATCTCATTTCGTTTTCAGATCCATTGGACGATCCAGGGCCTGGGCCTTGGTTCTAGCTTCATAATTGTTGTTGGCGTTGCGGAATCGACATCTGTTCGTATAATTGAGGATTTAGAATCAATGAACGTTGTTCAAACTCGCACGTTTAACCAGGAAATGGATGTTGATTTGGATGCTCTCCGCAACCCGAAGTTTGGATCCAGGCCGGATGCATCCTATCATTAGCCCATCCTCGCGGAAAACCAACGAAATGAAAGATCTTTAAATAGGTTTCCTAAAAACAGATCGGCCCGGATGTCCTGTAAATTCAAAAATCGCAGCGCGCGGATACCTCGTGTACATACCTTTGTCTTTCACACTCATGGGTGCCTGCTTTTCTTCACGATTCACTCTCGACAACTTGGGGGAGGATGGACTTCACAGGGATGGCCGAACCGTTCCCGACTCGAACAGACAAACAATTGCCGAAACGCTTCACAGAGAATTGGAAGCTCCAAGGAACAAACTTGGTTCACCATTCACTCTCGACAATTTGGAGGATGGGCTTCACAAGGATGGCCGAACCATTCCCGACTCAAACAGCCAAGCAAGTGCCGACTCGGAAACGCCTCACATAGAATTTGAATCTTCGACGAACAACGAGCTGGGTCGATCCACAACGACCCACTTCTATGGTAACATCTCAGGTGCGGTTTCATCACTGCAGATGAACAGCGTGCTGATCATTTGATCTCTCCACAGGAGGGGCCGGTGGTCTCGGTGGAGAAGGCGGGGCAACAGGTGGCTCTGGCGGCCGTGGCGAGGGGCCTCGCTTCACCGCACGCAAACAAATTTTTGTGAGTAATATGGTGCCAAATTCTTGGTTTCCTCCATTCTATCTTAACGAGAAATCCCAAGTACTCCAGAACAGAGACCACAAACCTCCTCGAGAACCTTGGCCTGAAATATGTCTCGGCACGCCACAATGCTGCCGAAACAACTGCTGAACAATGCATGGAAGGCACACGAGTCACGATTGTAGAGGACATCACTGAGCAGCTGGCTTGCCCTCCTGACCCCTCCGTGCGCTTGGTCCTGTGCAGTGGCCCTGCAGGGTCTGGGAAGTCGACCATTGCGAAGACTGTTGCAGCTCGTTTGGAGGAAGAAAAGGAACTTCTTGCTGCTTCCTTTTTCTTCTCCCGTGACTATGCAGAGCGCAAGGAAATCAAGTACCTCCCCAGCACACTCGCCCACCAGTTGGCAGATTATGACCCCAAATTCCGAGATCTTCTTGTCACATTGTTGAAGGATGACCATAGCAGACTTGTCCATGCTGATCCCAAGGAGCAGTTTCAGAAAATGGTTGTGGAACTCCTTGCTAAAATGCCTTTGAGCCAAACACCATGGGTGATTTGTCTGGATGCACTGGATGAATGCGGAAAAGATCATGGAAAAATCTTGCTACGCTGGCTCTCAGACGCAATATCCAACATTCCAGTCCACATTCGGTTCTTTTTGACAGGACGGCCAGAAGTCTGCCACTATCTGACATTTGACCTCTCTGTTCTGTGCAAATACAACATTGAGGCTATTGACCCAGAAACTGTCAGGAAGGACATACATCTTTACATTACTCAATCACTGAAGGATCCTAACTGGAATCAAAGCACAGGGGGCTGGGAAGTCAATGAGAAAGATGCAGACGAGATCACCAGTCATGCTAATGGGCTTTTTATCTTTGCTGCGACTGCTGTTCGCTACATTCACATGCGATCTGACCTTGCTTTTCACCCCCAGAAATCAGTTGAAATTCTCCTCAAGGGCCATGCTCACCTTGACTCCCTATATACCCTATATTCCCAGATCATTGAGGAGCTCATTGGCATTCCTGTCAATACCGATGCTTTTGAGCGTGCAAAGATAGTCCTTGGTGCCATTGTTGATCTTGTTGAGCCTCAGGACATCAAGACACTGGCAGGGTTACTGCAGATCAATACAGAGGAGCTTTGGTGGACACTCATTCACTTGAGTGCTGTTTTGTCTATTCCTGATAATGATGGCAAGGGTGTTATAAAAATTATGCACCTCTCATTTCGCGAGTTCCTGACAGGCAGGATCACAGAGAAACATCCTGGCCTTCTATGTGGCACAGAGGCCAAGCAACGTTATCTTGCACACAGCACTTTTCATGTCATGCAGCAGGAGCTAAAATTCAACATCTGTTATTTGCCTACCTCACACGTACAAAACATTGATGTTGCAGATCTGGAGGAGCGCAAGCAAAAATATATTTCAGGCCATCTGGCCTATTCATGTCGTTTCTGGGCAGGCCATCTTGCTGCCTGTCACTACAGTGCCAAGCTAGCACAGGATGGTCATGTCTTTTTCATGGGCTACTTCCTCTTTTGGCTGGAAGTTTTGAGTCTCATTGGTGCAGTTGGTTCTGCAGCCAAATCACTTTCCAAATTTATTGAATGGAGCTCTGAGGTGTGTCTTCAGTATTTGACTGAAAACTACAGGAATAAATGAATGCAGGATCCTAACATGGTGAAAACCGTAGAGTTTGTCCATGATGGGAGGAGATTCATCAACTTCTTCAAGGACCCAATGGTTCAAAGTGCTCCTCACATCTACTTGTCAGCTTTAGCATTGGCTCCAGAGCAGTCTCAGATTGTTGAACATTTTCGCCCCCAGTTTCCATGCCTGATTTCTGCTGGAATAGGTCGAATGAATGTATGGCCAGCTACAAAATTGGTATTGGGAATGCATACCCAACCAGTCAGCTCAGCTGCATTCTCACCTGATGGCAAGCGAATTGTCTCTGGCTCCTGGGACAGGACAGTGTGTGTTTGGGATGCAGAGAGTGGAGAAGTCATTGCTGGTCCATTCAATGGCCATACAAGCATTGTCAAATCTGTTGCATTCTCACCTGATGGCAAGTGGATTGTCTCTGGCTCACAGGACAACACAGTGCGCGTCTGGGATGCAGAGAGTGGGGAGGTGGTTGCTGGTCCATTCAATGGTCATACAAACTCAGTCACCTCTGTTTCATTCTCGTCTGATGGCAAGTGGATTCTCTCTGGCTCCTCTGACACAGTGTGTGTGTGGGATGCAGAGAGTGGAGAAATAGTTGCTGGTCCTTTCAATAGTCATACCAGTGCAGTCTTTTCAGTTGCATTCTCACCTGATGGCAAGCGGATTGTCTCAGGCTCTGAAGACAACTCAGTGCATGTATGGGACACAGAGAGTGGGGCAGTGGTGGCTGGTCCATTTAATGGTCATACCAACTGGGTCCTCTCAGTTGCATTCTCACCTGATGGCAAGAAGATAGTCTCTGGCTCACAAGACAACACAGTGCGTGTCTGGGATGCAGAGAGTGGGGAGGTGGTTGCAGGTCCTTTCAATGGACATATCCGCTCAGTCACCTCAGTTGCATTCTCACCTGATGGTAAACATATTGTCTCTGGCTCTGAGGACAAGACAGTGCATGTCTGGGATGCAGAGAGTGGAGAAATAGTTTCCAATCCTGTCAATGGTCATACTGGTGCAGTCTTCTCAGTTGCATTCTCACCTGATGGCAAGCAGATTGTTTCTGGCTCCTCAGACAACACAGTGCGTGTGTGGGATGCAGAGAGTGGAGAAGTGGTTGCCAGTCCTTTCAGTGGTCATACCTATTCAGTCAGCTCAGCTGCATTCTCACCTGATGGCAAGCGGATTGTCTCAGGCTCCTGGGACAAGACAGTGTGTGTGTGGGATGCAGAGAGTGGACAAGTAGTCTTTGGTCCTTTCAATGGTCATACCAGCTTAGTCTCTTCAGTTGCATTCTCACCTGATGGCAAGTGGATTGTCTCTGGCTCCAATGACAACACAGTGCATGTGTGGGATGCAGAGAGTGGAGAAGTGGTTGCCAGTTCTTTCAATGGTTATACCAACTATGTCTTCTCACCTGATGGCAAGCGGATCGTCTCTGGCTCCCAGAACAATACAGTGTGTGTGTGGGATGCAGAGAGTGGGGAGGTGGTTGCTGGTCCATTCAAAGGTCATACTGATTCAGTCAACTCTGTTGCATTCTCGCCTGATGGCAAGCAGATTGTCTCTGGATCAGATGACAACACAGTGCGAGTGTGGGATGCACAGAGTGGGGAGGTGGTTGCTGGTCCACTCAATGGTCATGCAAGAAAAGTCCACTCTGTTGCATTCTCACCTGATGGGAAGCACATTGTCTCTGGTTCCTTGGACAATACAGTATGTGTGTGGGACACAGAGAATGGACAAGTGGTTGCTGGTCCTTTCAATGGTCATACCAGCTGGGTCAACTCAGTTGCATTCTCCCCTGATGGCAAGCAGATTATCTCTGGCTCAGCTGATAATACAGTTCGTGTATGGGATATAGAGAGTGGGAAGGCAGTTACTGAGACATCCAGTATTGTCTCTCAGAAGAACCACAGTGCTGTGTCATGGTTTCAGGTGAGTTTCTTTCAAGCAATCAACACAATTTCTCATCCTTCTGGAATCTCCTAGTCTCTCAATGCCACCCAACCACTTGTGTGGAATGTTACTCAAGGCTGGCTTTCCTGCCAACCATCTGAATTACTTGTTTGGCTTCCAAATTCTCTTCGGCAAGGGCTCTGGTCACCACACAACACCCTAGTTATTGGCAGGGAGCAGACTACACTCAATTTTGACAAGTTTGTGCATGGTACAGAGTGGACACACTGCTACAATGGACCTGTTGCTTAATCATGAACAAATACTATCTTCTCTTCTGTCCTTCCTTCTCCTCTCAATCTCATTCTGCTATCTTCCACTTGTATGAATCCTGTGGTTTATGAATTTCTTTCCTGTCAAGGACTGGCTCCACTATTTTGACATTACCTTACCACATTGCACCCAAATTGCTGATTTCTTCTGTTCTTCTGCCATGCTATTTCACTCCATTCCAAATCCACTGTACATAATTTATCTTGAATCTAGCACAATTTACTTTCCATGCTCAAACAGATGAAAGAATTCAGTGTGCTTGCACAGGCATAGTACAAAAAGTAGATGCTGTCCAAATCCAGACATGCAAGTCCACCGGCTTGAAAAGGAAATTGGATACATAATTACAAAGAAGTACAGCCACTGTAGCAGTAATCTCTAGCTGCAGTTGTGGATAGTAAGTAATGTAAGAACAGATTGATAGCTAACTTGTGCTACCCACTGAACTAATGTTGACATGTTGCTTGGTGAATGTGACCAATGGTCTCATCCTACAAGGCCAAATTTCTGCTTTGAGTTGTTTTATAGTGCACAACTGAGCTAGAGATTAAAATCCTTTGCTCAAAATGAAAAAAGTCAGCATAGCCCACTCAAGCAAAGGAACATTAACAAGCTTTTAGTTGTTACTAGTAGTGCATCTATGCTGTTGTGTGGATAAAGCTGAGAGCAGCAATGGTCAAAGTCCCAACCCTGAAGAATAAGAGTGTCAGTTGCACCCCCAGACACACATCTCCTTGACTCCTCCTCAATAAGCTCTCAGCAGATTCCCAGCACTGTATTACACAAGTCATGGCCAAAAAAAGGGGGAAACATACATGAGGCACCCTGATACCATGTTGATGTCCGTCCGCAGGCATCCCCTGGGCCTCCACCTCAATGTTCCCCCTGTCAGGACTCCACCATGCAACCAAGCATACAAGGTTGGCTGCAGAGGTGAAACCCTGAAAGGAACAACAAGGAGCTATCTGTGTCTCATCAGGAAAAACCCCCTTTGCTTTTTGCTGCCAATTCCACAAAAGTGCTGACATTTCACATTTCATCACAAATGTTAAGAAATGTCAGATAGGCGAGGAATGTGAAAATTGATCGGTCCCTGAGAATTGCCATCATTTTCAAACATTTTCCGAACAAATGAGACCAATTGACACATAATGGAATGGTGTGCCACTACGTTTTTGTTTACCATTAACATGCACACAAGGAAGTACAAGTCTAACGGATGAGAATTAGAGAAAAACAAGTAGTTTAGGGAGGACAATGAAATATGACTCACATGAGTCAAATTGAGTCACATGAGTCAAAACAAGTCATATGAGTCACAATGAGTCATGTGAGTCATAATGAGTCATGTGAGTCATAATGAGTCATGTGAGTCAGAATGAGTCATGTGAGTCATACGCAGTCATGTAGAAATGAGTCACCCCAGCAGTATATAAGGGCCAGGGCCCCAGTATGTTTTTCCCCCAAGTTGACCCCACCTGTACTCATAGGTAGCTAACTATCTATTAGCTTCCTGCTAAATTGTGTGTGTCTGAAGCCTATCCGTCAAGCCAATTAACGAGAACACTGACCCGTAACGAGAACACTGACCCGTAACAAGAACACTGACCCGAAACGGGAACACTGACCTGACATACTTGACTGACACTACGAGAACACTGAACCGACACGCGAACACTGACCCGATGCATCTGATTGACGTAACGAGAACACTGACCCGACATATCTGACTGATGTAACAAGAACACCAACTCAAACGAATCAAGCACTACTCCGCCAAGATCCTCGAAAAGGAAATTGTTGGAGCACAATGAACACTTGAGTGAATCTTGCGAATAATGATATTTCCCAAGCACTCAAGGGAAACAAATTTTCCTCCACACAACAGGAATGGGTTGGAATTGGGTGGAATATGGTGTAATGCACACTCCCAACAGCGAATAAGAGGGATGGAGCTGCAAAGAAAGTAATTTGTATTTGTGTAAGCGTAGTATAACCATACAGGGAATATCTAATAAAGTTCGATCTGTCTCTACAATGTCTACATAAATCCACGCACATCTCAGGGTCTCAAATCAAACCAACCTGAAAGGAAATGGAATACAGAAAATCTATTGAACAAAGCAGCATTAGCAAATGAGCATCAAGCAAATATGGTCCATCTACTAACCTCGATGAGGGGCTGCCCAGTAGAACACACCTAGGATTGGGAATATAAGATGAAGTCAGCAACATAAGGGAAGTTGGGTGAGGAAAATGCACAGGGTTTACGGAGAAGTGCTAACAGAACATAAAGTTCAAGCGGCAACCTTGGCTGAGACTACGCACAACGTTGGGCGGTGATATGAGCAAATGAAGCGATGATGGCTGGTATGTATACAGACGACTTGAAACATAAAATAACAGCTGGCTGGCAGTGAGAACGTTGAGGACATACAGCATATTCCCCGCGCTCGATCTCTGCAGGGTGATCAAGCAGACACAGAGTCAAGACAAGCTGAGTGAGGACCAACATAATGGCCAGAGTAATGGCCAGAGACCATTCAGCATAAAGAAGGACAGAAGAAAAGATGTCAGTGAGACTGGCTTGACAAAAAATACAAAAAAGACTCACCAGCGTTGCGCACTGATCTACTAAGTAAGCACCCAGTGTTGGAGGTGCAGAATGAAGCAAACCACTGGGGAACAGTCGAAGAAAAACAGAAGGCAAGTGAAGTGAATGAAACGACATGGAAGGAAAGGAAGACAAGGGTTGTTGGCTCTTATGAAAGAGAGGGTTGGGTTTGATGCACAGCTGACAGCTGTCTCAGTTGGTCGGGAAAGTAATGGCGAAGTTGGTTGACTCTCGGGGATTTCCCTTTTGGGTGTAGATTACAAGACATTAGGGCAGGTTGTCACCACTCTTGACCATTTATTTTATTGGCAATTGATATTTGTACTTGAAACTTGTTGAGGAGCGCTGGAATAACATCTCCTGAGTCTTGAGGGTCAAATCAGGATTGAATCATGCCTAAGTTATGGAGTTCATTGCAGGATTGTGGAGAAATGTTGAAAAACATTAACCAAATGTCAACATTTTTCAACAATTGCTGAAGTTCCAAAATTGTCAACAAATGGCAAACAAAATGTCAACAATTGGGAAAAGGGGTTTTCCTGATGCTGGATCCCTTGGGCCCTCAAGCTCGTATCTCCCAACAATCTTCTCAGCTGTTGTGCGAAACCTTTTTCAGTTGCATGGCATGGCATTGGGTGCACATACACTTGTATTACAGCTGCAGTTTTTGTGTTGAGTATCTGTGGTGCTGTCAGGGAACTACGTATCAGGCACATATACCTATCATGAAAAGTCCAAACCAAACAGGACAGGAGTCGAAGGGTACTAGTTAAATAAATTGCAAATGAGCATTAGCAGTGAGAGGCAAAAAAGAAATCAGGAACAGAGATTCATGGCAAACCGGAGTTGTGCTTCCCAGAACATGAAGCAAAGTAGGGATGGTGATGCTGGATCATGATCATGTTCGAGAGGAGGGGAAATGTGTCAAGCCTACGGCTTGAGCAAGCAAAAGCAGATGTCATGCAATGGCTGGTTGTTGCAGAATGTCTTGTTAGAGACTTGGAGTTCTGCAGGAGGAAGATGTCACATTCACGGCCGTTCCAGATTAGTGGAGGAGGATGCAGCTCAAGCACAGTGTCGGAGGCCTTGGGCGAGTGCATGATGCCATATATGCGGCTGTGGATTTGGGGGATGGTATCCCCAAGCTACTTCCCTGCGCACTCCTTTTTTGGAGTGTAAGAAAACTTTTGCAAATGCCTACACCAACACCTGTATGAAGTTGAAACCTTTGGCTTCGCAACACACAACATTGAGAACCAGCATATGAGGTCTGCGTGGCAGGTTATACACTCCTGCACGCCGTTGGGAGGCATGTAAAGACTGTACCTATATTGCAATATAGTAGGCCAACATCACATGCAGTATTGCAATGTGGTGGGCCACTGACCAACTGGCCAACAGCACCATAATGCAATGTGGCCATTGTCATCCCCACCTCACCTAAGCGAGAGAAAAAAATCAATTTCCACCTGCCTAACTTCCCCTTTTGGCTGCTCTGATCTGATGTCTGTGATGGCTTCTGCTTTTCTGTAATTTATATCCCCTTTAGCATATATACCCAGTTGGAGACCCTTCCTGCACTCTTTGTTGACCTACAGCCTTAGATCATTATTTGATGCGACCTATAAACCCACTTGGGATCTTTCTCGGCACTTTCCCTAGACCCACTTGGCAAAGCCCTGAACCATTACTCCTTTGTTTGCTGTTATTATTAATGAATGCTCTCATCGGCACATCCTGGGCAGCTCCTCCTTATTTGCTGCTGTTATTAGTGAATGGCTGCTCACCAGCCAGCCACCACCTCCTTTATTTACTGTTGTTATTAATGAATGGCTGCCCAGCATTTTCCTACCAGCCCACCCCTCTGTTCGAAATTCTAGATCTTATTCATCACTGCCTACACCTCATCCTTTTGTCTTGCAAGTCTTTTCTAGTGCACTCACAGCTTATTTTCTTGTAAATCACCACAGCGCTTACCTCGGCGTCTATCATGCCATTGTCTCAACTCAATTTTGAAGTTGTGTATGGGCCAGTTCATAACCGGCCGGCTCAACCCGGGTCTGGACAATGCAGTGCCTTTCACGTGGCAACTATATCTCCTTTCAATGCATTCAGTGACGACTTGCTTCCGACTTATGCACTGTGCTTTGTGTACTGGTGCTCGCCGTCGACAGCCTTTGCTCCGCCGTAGCCCCCGATTACCAGCACCTTCATACACCAAAGGAATATTTTCCAAATACAAAAAATGTGATACTATCCTCGTGAGTGTCTTCCGCGGTACGTAGGTCTAGGCACAGGCCTACTGGTGTTCGCAGCTGACGCCGCCGCAGATCTGGTCCTCCCACCCACTTAGTCATCGTCATCCATGCGCCATGCACCCACTCCTCGCTTCTCACTGATCTGCTTCTTCTTTTTAGGTGGCTCTGTGAGCTGCCCCTCTTCATCTGACCTCTTGTTTGACTCGCCTCTGCCTCTGCCTCTGCCACTTCCCTTCTTATTTTTCCCCGAAGATTCGTCCCTGCATATGCTACAGTCAGTCTTCTTGTTCCTCCATGGCTTCGCTTGCTAACCTTTTGATTTCTCCTGATTCCAGAACCTGTTCGATCACCCACTTCATGTCCTCCACCGCCGACAACCACGAATCCCACATGGCTGGCTCACCCTCCCTCCTCTTCCACGCTGCCTCTCCCCACCATACCAACGTCGCCATTACTTGTAGTAGGCCATTCTTCCCATACATCTTCGCCACTTCTTTCCAATATGCCATAGCCGGGTGTGAAATGTCACTGCCCTCTTCCACAATGCGGCCATTGGGCTGCAGACTCTTCCACCACACCCACCAGCTCCCAACCCACAACGATTTGGTATCTGGCATACCCAGGGTCTCGGGAAGGCATGGTGGCGCTGTCCATTTCCTTCCCCTCGCTATCCAGCCGCCCACCTGATGTGGTCGTTCTTTGGTCGACATCTTCCATGTTCCATCAGCATAGCCACACTCTCTCTCAAAGTCAAAAAATTTCTGGATGCACTCCACCCACTGTGGACCCCATTCCTTCCCCAATGCGAACACCGCATGTGCCTTGCTCAGTTCTTCGGGCCACTCAGCGTGATCTCCACGCTGTCATAGCAACGCGTACGGAGACGCAGCACCCTGGCCTTCACCCTCCTCGTCGACGCCATCACCTACTGGCCCCTCCTGGTCACCTCCTCTGTCCATCTCACCTGGCCAGGTAGCACGCGCTGCTGCCGCTTGTGTGCCCGTAGGTTTTGGTAGTGCTGTGACCACCAGTGTTATGACAACTGCCGGCATCGCCATCGCTTGGGGAACAGTGGACGTGGCAGTGGGGACGGGTGGAGCTGGGGGAGGGTCTTGTAGCGTGGAGGACAGGCCGCTAGTTGATGCTATTGTGCCCTCCCGCTCACTATACTTCGGATCCACTGTGCGTGCGAGACATTCCGCCTCCGTTATCATAATTAATTAGAAATTTGTTTATTGAGTCGCAATCCATCCACATACTAAAGCATTCTTTCGCAAACCCAATCATACTCTTCTCTGCCACTTGAAAACCCACCCAGTCGAAATCTGGCCATGTCGTGGGCGATAGACCCTTTGTTTTCCCGGTGTAGACACTGCTGGCATGTATGTGAGATTCTCGACAGGTGCTATATATGCACCAGAGCGGCCTTACCTCTGTACCCTGATCCTCCCACCACGTATCCCGATGGGCCCTGCAAGCATAACACTTGTGCACATGCCAAACCACTGTTCGATAGCCTCAACGAAAGGCATCAGATAGTGCGCAATATTCCCAAGCGCCCTGCATTACAGCATCAGCAAACAGATCAAGCATCGCACACAATGACTTACACTGCTATCTGCTCCAGCGTCCTTGTTGGACTATTGGCGAGGGAGCTCTCCCCAGGCCTTCAATGCGGCCTCGTACTCGCGCTCCATAGCTACTTGGCATTCTTCTTTAAACGCCAGTGTATCCACCTCCCACCTCTCAGCTGGTACTTTTGAAATCACATTGATTTTGCGCAGTAGATCTTCCCCTGACAGCTCAGTGCGCTGACTCAACACTGCTAATCACTCCTCAATGTGGGGCTTCACCTGATCATTGTAGAATTTCCGCGAGTAAAAATGGACCATGCGTGGCCATTGGGGTTTTGGTGGTGCACCATCCAATATGCCGGTGAAGAGCTCCTTGAATGCCACTGCATCACTCTTGAGCAGGCGGCCGTACTCTGATCTGTACCAGGCCCCAATCTGCTGGTGATGAAACACAGTCAGTCTTACTGGCGCATCCCATCAAAGAACGATTTGCTCACAGTTCTTAGATTTTTTCATGTAGGCTGCATGGAAGTCGATGAAACGCTTGCTCTGTGTCTAGGGTGTAATATATATGTGAAATGAAGTATTCACGAAAAGGTCTTCAGAACACAACACACACAACACACAACACACTTGTTGGTTGAGTTCAGGGTTCCAGTCCAGTATAGACTGCTGCAAATTTAGCTAAACTTCCGAGAGCAAAGTCCTTTTCAACTCTATAAGACAGACAAATGACTTCTGATCACTTCTAGGCACTTACGTGTTCTAGAAACAAAGGGAAATTGTGTAAAAGGTCTTTATCGATTGTATAGGTGGTTTTGGAGAAGGTAACTCCATGCAAAGCATTTGAGTTCACAGTATTTCTCTCGCAATAGGCTTTTCGCAAAAAGTCAAAAGACTCTAGAACCAAGTTCGCTTGTATCCAAATCCAATTCACGCGCTCTGAAACTGTATTCGTTTAACTTGTTCACGCGTAAAAGAGATCTGATCACAATCCAACAATGTATTGCAAGAAAAACAACAGAAACTTTATAGCTTCTAGAGGTTTCTCCGAATGGCCTGACACAATCAGATTACCACAGAAGTTTCCAGCGAAACTTAACTGTAGCAACAAGAGGGGTCCGATCCACTGGTGTCTCTAGAGCTAATACAGGCTTTATATACGCTACGACCATTTCCATAAACGGAATATTGTACAAATAGATGACAGAGCATAAATAATCTCCTGACCGTAAACACTGCTTAACAAATAGAACAAATAATGAGTAAGAGAGAAAATCTATAATCAGCATGCTTTCCTGCTGCGCTGCATGAGTCTATTTGGGGACTCGCAAATAAGTTGATGACCTTTGACGTCGCTAATCCACTAGCCGGCATCAATATATGATGTGATTCTCGCTTGAGTCACGGAACTTCAGAAGCCAAGCCCCGGTCACTAATTATAGCCTCCCAAATGGGCGCAACAGTCCTTGGCACACCCTCAGCTATTGTTCCTCATTATTCATGTATTTGTGCAGCCACCATGCTGTTTGTACACCATGACTCGGTCAATCAATGGAACCAGGTTTGACTTGAACCCTTCTGATGGCTCAGTTCGTCTTGTCTGGTCCAACCGGTACGTTCCTCCGGTGCTAATCATGTCAGATACCCACCTTGTAATGTTAATTCCATCATGCCCTTGGTTTATGGGACGTATCACATACCCCAATCCATCCGGATGGTTGAATACACCTTTCGTGAAAAGTCTCCTTTATGTTTCTTGAAGGACTCTGACTCTTTACCAGAGCTGTCACGCCTAGAATACACTGACAGAGTTCCACACTATGTTATCTCCCTTATAGCTAACTACCCAGGCCGGTAATAGCTCCCATATTGAAACAATAAGCCATTTATGCACAACTTCATATTTAAATGGTTGTCCTTAGCTAGCAAAATGAAAAATTGCTAGAGTGGCTCAGTGCCAGGCTCATCATCAACCTCTGCCTGGGTGAGGACCTCATCGTGCACCACCTTGTCCACCGCTGAATCGGGCAGGTCCTCAACATCCACTGCCAAATCCTGGTCATCTGCCAGGTGATACCCATACTTCTTCACATACAGCTTCCCCATTTTGGTATAAAATGGGCTGTAACAAAATTCTTGACTACAATACAAGTCAGCAAAACCAGCAATATATTATTTACTTCATGTAAGTAAAGATAATCTATTGACTTCTAGTTAGCCATCTACTAATTTCAATACACTGACTTGAAGTCAGTTAATGACTTCATTGACTCCAATTCAACAGTCTATCAACTACAAGTCAGTAGACCGCTGACTTGAAGTCAGTAAATCTATTGACTTTATTGACTCCAATTCAGCAGCCTATTGACATCAAGTCAGTAGATCTATTTACTCCATTGGCTCCAACTCAATGAATTCATTGAATTCCTTGACACCAATCTAGTACTATATTGACTTCAAGTCAGTAAATCCATTGACTTTATTGACTTCAATTCAACAGTCTATTGATGTCAAGTGAGTAGATTTATTGACTCCATTGACTTTACTGACTTCAATTTAGTATTGTATTGACTTTCAGTCAGTAAATCTATTGACTTCAATTCAGTAGTGTATTGATTTCATTGAATTCACTCAGCAGTTTATTGACTTCCAGGTGGTAATGTATTGACTCCAGTCAGTAATGTATTGACTTCAAGTCAGTAATGCATTAATTTCATTCAGTAATGTATTGACTTCAAGTCAGTGAAAGTTGTCTATTAGCTCTGAAAATCACTATTGAAGTCAATAGACCACTAGGGTGGTTCAAAAGTACTGTTTGTTTTGCATTTTGCAGGCCAACCAGCCACTGGATCAAAAAAGGTTGTATATGAATCTTGTAGCCCTTGATGAGTTCCACAAGATAGGGTTAGCCATCAGATGTATTTCGGGGTCCTTTCTCTTTGGGACACTAACGCCTCGCACCCAGATAGGGAAATTCTGCTAAAATCTCGCTATCTTGCTCAATATTGGACCGCTTTGGACAATCTAACCTCACAGGGCCAATGTTCTACATCCTTTATGAATTTTGAGAGCCTTGTTTAGCCTAATATAACACTGTAATGCGGTGATAAATGCTCAACAACCTGGATAATCACTTGGTGTATAATATATTGTTCAGTATGTGTTATCTATGGCTTACAACCACCTCACATTGCTTGGAGAACTACTTGGAACAGTTCTGGCACCTTAGATCAGGTCTTGAGAGCTACAACAGCCTTATCTTAACAAGATCAAAAAAATCTAATCTTTCCCTGATTCCAAGAGATCTCAAGGTCTGATAATGGTTCTGGATGGTGTCCCAGTACATTCTAGACTATAATAATCTTTCTAGAGCAAATTCACTTCACCTCCCCCTACAGGCTTAAGAGTTACACTGATCAAATCTGAAAAGTGTTTTGATGATATTTCATCTTGTCCAAGGTCACAGAAGTGCAGCCCAGTGTATGGAAACAATATTTCAGCCTATCCAAAGCATCTGAGAACAAAAATTCACCCAATGTACCAATTTAAACATGAGTTTTGTTGAGTGACATTTTTCGCTTGTTTGATGAATAGGAGGCCAGCCAGACCAGTGAGGGTAAAATAGAGGTCAGAAATGAAAAGAGGCAAGAAAATGCCACAAGATACAGCATTGGTTGAAGTGATTTGGTTGAGATCTGACCAGTTGGTGGTTTTGAGACACTGGATCAGATCAACCTGGAGCCAGTAGTCTTTTTATCAATTGTCAGTTGAATTGACCAAGTAAGCTTTTGTATTGGTCAGATTAATTGACTTCTAATAAGATAAGGTTTCTTTACTGATATTAGGTCATATTGACACTTGTGATTAGTCAGATAAGGTCTTACATACCATACTAAGTAAGTAGCCAGTGATATAAGGTCAGCTGGTCTAATAATAGCCTCTATAATACACTTGGACAGCTGCAAAGACTCACGTTTGCTCAAGTATTTTGCATTTTGTGACATAGCGAAGCATCTGATAAGGAAAATTCTTGAACAGTTAGATTTGTATTGAAGAGAGCTACAACTTTGATTTTTTGGTCTATTTTTAGAACACTTGCCTTTTTTGGTAATAAAAGCTCGCATTTAGGCAAGTATTTGGCATTTTGTAGCTGAATGAAGCCTCTGATAACAAAACCGTTTGTACAGTCACACTCACCTAGATGTGCTCTACAACTTTGGTTTTTTTGATCTATTTTTAGCCATATTTCCTTTTTTGGTAGGCCTTGGTGTGGCAGATCACCACCAAGTCCCAAAATTATTGAAAGTTATCCAAATGAGCCTGGGACTTGGTCTTACAGCCCTCAGAATTGAAAGTTATTGAAAAGTTATTAGTATAATTATTGCAGTGAGCGCTGAATTGCCAGGACTGCCTATAACTATTGCCATGGATTGACTCCAATAACCACACTAATTAGTGGGGATTTCTGGGCTTTATAGGTGGATGTGACAGAACAAAGAAGAAGAGCACATAATGCATCAGCCATAAGGTCGGCCAAATATTTGGCCATGGTTCATCTTCCTTTCTCTTGATGACCACCACCATCCTGCTCACCCTATACTTTCTCCCCTTCTACTTGCTTCCAACCATGGGCCAACTTCAATCCTTGGTCAACCACCAGTTCACCATCCACAACAAGTTCACCATCCTTGACAAGGACCACCACGCTCGAGCCACTCATGCATAATTAGTTTGCATTTCAGTGCTAATTCGGGAGTCGAAGTGCACAGTACGTTATCTATTCCCTCAATGGACAGTTGTTCATTGATTCTTTGATGCATATTCAATGCACAATAATGCATGCGTGGGTATTTGGAGGCATACACCACTTTGCGGACTTGAGGATATGCGCTAGCGAACGTATGTCCCCTCCCCTTTCACTTTATTATTTGTTGTTTACTAAAGAATTCCTTCACTGGCTCAAAGTGTCCGAGCACTCTTGCTGTGTCGATTTCAGTCACCTCACATACGTCTTTGCATTTATCCAATGATCTCATTTCCTTCTCAATTTCCTGGTGTTCTGCCAAACAGGGTTCATATCCTTAGATGTTAATGACATTGAGATGGCTATGGTGTCCCTGGTGCGCTCTTTTGTTGCTGCTGAGCCGATTCTGTTCCTCAAGTTGTCGAATAGACCATTTTTTTGGTATGTTGTCGATATTTTCTTTGTTTTCACTGCGGCTCATCATCAGTTCAGATTTTTATCCCATAATCTGTTGGACTGAGTGAAAACTCTTTGTAGTGTGGTGTGTGTGCAGGAGTTGGAGGTGGATATGGGCAGTCGGTAGCAGTACACCTGTATTTATATGTGGGACAATAGCAAATTCTTTTTTGTTTCTCATTCATGTTTTGTGTGTAGTGGATTTTAGAAATTTTTTACCTGTGTCACAATCCAAGCACAGCAGAATACAGCTCAACTACAGGCCAACTACAGCCTACTACGGAGTGCTACATAGCACGAGCCCAACTACGTAAACCCATGGGAAATACATGGGCTACCCGAAGGGCAGGGTCTGCTACGGCACTACAGCAACTACAGTAACTACAGAGGCTACATAGAGATATGTAGCTCACCCAGGATTTGCTGATGGCTACTATGTAAGAGAGAGACTTGATAGCATGAGAGTTTCTAGTAAGAAGTAACTCAGTCTTCGTGCACAAGAGAGTAGCGGGAAGTCTGTAATATTCACCTAGTAAGAAGTAACTAGAGACAAGTCAATAATAAGTAGGAAGTAAGTAAGTTGAGTTAGCTCACCTCAGTCTTCATGCACAAGAGAGTAGCAGGAAGTTTGAGGTGAGGCTGACTTGAGTACAGAATATATACGACGAGTTGCACAAATGTAACTAAATGAGTTGCACAAATGTAACTAAATGAGTTGCACAAATGTAACTAAATGTAACTAAGTGAAACATACAAGTAAGTACCTGATTATAACCAGAAGAAAAAACAGAAAAATATAATGCCGTCTTTTCTGCAGGGCTCAATGTACCCGGTGCCGCCACTAAGGTCCCCGCGATGCCTGGTTGCCAGGTTGCCATATTCTAACATACTACAGTGATTAAGTTCTCGTGGCATCGCGACAAGCATGCCACCTAGCCACCTGGTCGCAAATGGATTGGACTGGGACTCAGACACCTCGTATTTCATCACACCTCCAAGCAAGCTCTTTTCAGACTTGGGTTCTCCTACTCTCTGTTCCGCACACTCTGAATTGTATTGCCAAAACAAAGGAAGACGGTGCAAGTACCCCAATTGTGTAACTTTTTGGTGTGAATATTGATCAAGCTGAACTCGAAGAGCTCTAGCTGCCATCAGTCTGGGACTGGCTTTTGACGTGCTTTTACATTCAGAGAGTGCTCTCTCTCCAGTCTCGCCTGCACATGTTTCTTCTGTCTTTGGTTTTGTCTTCTTTGCCTCCCAGCCGTGGCTAGCTTTCAAGATCCACCCTACGCCAACCTCCATTACCAACACTGACTCGGATGACCTGGTCTGGAATACCATTCATGCCCCCGCAAGACCCCAATTTGATTTGACATGGCAGAATAACGGCATGCCCCATGTTTTTCGTTTACTATTTCCTTCATTGCTCGGCGACTGCGTGCTGGAGCAGACAAAAACATCAAGGACTTTAAAATGCCACAAAAACCATGCGCACCATCTGCTGGTACCCATACCCAGGCCAGGACAGTCATGCTGTGTATCCTGAGGAGGTGGAAATTACTCTGATGATGGCATCGAGGTTGACCAACCTGCATCTCATGCTCTACAGCCGGGACGCATACACACTCCTGCACCTGGGCACCCGATTATTATCATTATTATTGTACTTCACCCAACTGAATTGTGCATTTTGTTTTCTTGATTACCTTACTGTGTAGGCATGCTGACAAAATGTAGTTGCAATCCTCCTTGGATTTAGCACAGCAGTGTACAATGATCCAGGAATGAAATATATTTTTACATGAGGAAGAATTAATCCAACTGTACATGTGAGAGTGAGAATAAGGAACAGATCTAGAAACATGGCATGTCGGGCAGCTGCAGCGGCCTAACTGCACCTCTACCAGTAGCACCGCGCCTTTAACACCACTCCCGTGCGATCCGAAGGGAGCAGCGTGTGCAGAATATGAATTTGTTTTGCGCATACAGGGTCGTGTGTGAAGAGAGAAGGGATAACATGGAACATATCTGAATTGCAATTCATTCAGTCAAGCATTGTGAGCATGCAGTGCAAAGAAAGCCACATACATGGCCATATTGCAAAAAAAAAAAACACGAGATGGGCGACTTTTGGAGGCTTGAGACTTCACCTGGAGGGACTGCAGCAATTGCTTCTTAATTGTTGTATGTACTGAATGTATGCACAGTGATGCAAGCCCGTCTGTCAATCAGACTATCTCTGGGGCGGAGATGACAACATACAAGAGAACAGGTGTCTGTTGGGCCATCGCTGAGAGAGCCTTGGCCAGCTAGACATTCAATAAATATTACAAGTACTTTTGGCAAAACAAAGGAATTACCATGATATTGTTTAAGTGGCTCCACTGGCTGGGGATCAGAATGCCCTCCAAAAATGCGTGCATTCTTCACATAGGAGGCGACCCGTGGACAAGGCGCCACAGTGTTGACTGGAATTATCAATAATCAATATCAGACATCTCAGCATAATCTTCCACTCCGACACACATACGTTTTTCGAGCACATCCAGCGGGAAGCACAACATGGCATTGTCCTCTGTCACATCAAGATGTATACACGCCTCGCATGCCAGTGCGTTCATACAGCACACGGGACATCAGGACTCACCGCGCCGTACTTGCGCAGGCCGGTGCTGGTGAAGAACATCACAGGGTCTGAAGGAGGCGATGGTGGACAACTGCGGTCAAAGAAATTGATGTGGCGAGGGCGCAGATGCAGCTGGTGAGCACGTGGGGAGAGGTTGAGCTAGTACAAGGCGGAGTGGAGCGCAGTCCTGAGGGCATCAGTGCAGAAGATAGGGTTTTACAATTCGGGAAAGTGGAGAAGGCCAGTGTGGGTCAATAGCATTATGCAACACAATAAGGAACATGCAGTCAAAAAGGTCTGGCGTGTCTGACAGCCTGACACGGACGGGGACAGCAGTGGCCAGGGTATTGTAGCCAGATGAGGACAAGGACAGCTCTGAAGCTGAAGCTGAGATCACTTCATCCCCCTTCGAGGCTGTTTGTTATACTGGGGTCATTTTTGCATCTTGAGGAATGTGTTTGACGTGTTCCTCTCTCTTTGAGCGACATTACACCCTGTCCTGCACACTGAGGACAAGAAATTCCTGGAGGCATAAATCAAAATGTGTATTGCGTCCGGGAGGGTGCAGCAGTGTACTGTCAGGCACGGGATGGGTGCACTTCGCAGGTGTCACAGGCCAGTGGCTACACCAATTAATTTAGCTTGAAAACATACGGAAAAGACTGGGAAAACTGACACCTTTGTTTCCCTCTTTGTGGGCTCAACACACGCACATTCAGAGGTGGAAGCATCAAGGCAAAGTGTCTGCGCAGCATTAGTCCCGACATGCTGGTTGTTGCCAACTCGCAACCAGCGCAATCTCCTCAAGACCTCTTGGGACACACTCAGTGGCCCAATTTTATCCCTTCAGTCAAGGACAGCTGGGCCCAAGTTAGTACTTGCCAACTCGTAGGGAAATTGGTCCTTGTTTTTTGCTTGACAATGCAAGTGCAGCTGTTTGTGACGCACCGAAAGGGCCTTGGTGATGCAGAGGAATCCTCAGTGGAGCAGAGAGCAACCAAGAGAACATGAGGACAAGAAACGAGCTTGACAGTGCGCAAAAATACGAGAGACTTGGCTGCTGGAGAAAGAGAGCACAGTGGCTGTACCGATAAGATTGTGTCAAGTCAATCTTATCAACCCAGTCCTTTGACCAACCTGGCATGGGAGGGAAATGGTCAAGGCAGGGCGGCTGTTCGCGACATTCCAGCGTCACACTGAATTTGCGGTCACGTAGGCCAAGCTACTTTCTTTGGACCTCACCGAGTCGACGACACCCGAGCAGGAGACACAAGACACTGCTCTTTTTCACCTCAGGCAGCTACCTTGGGTATTACATATGGACCTCTTAGGTACCATGTTTTGTAGTAAAACAGGGTACCTAAGAGGTACTGCCTCCGAGAAGGCGTGGACCCAATTAGGAAAAGAAGGAGCTTCTTCGCCTCCCAGGAGGCGATGCGGTGGTCCATGCGGGACTGGCGGTCGCACCTTGTGCGCGTATTTGTAGCATCGGCGGGTGGTGTAGAGGGCGACCATGGTGTGCGGCTATGTATACGAGGGGTACTGCGAGCTCCTTCGCCTCCCGGGAGGCGATGCAGTGGTCCGCGTGGGACTGGTAGTCACGCCTCGTGCATATTTGTGGCATCAGCGGGTGGTGTAGGGGCAACCATGCATACTAGAGTGTACAAAGGGTGCTGCGTGCCACAGTGGCGAGTGCTTTCAAGCTGGCAGTGGTGGGTGCACAGTTCATGCTGGCACAGCCAGGTAGCACCTGGTATTGCGGCGAGGGCAGTAAAGATTCTTGGACTTGGATAGCTCAGAGGCAATCGAGCCCACAGTGCATTCAAGATAGCAGCGGTGGCGGGTTCGCACAGCAGGTGCTTGGGTACAGTGCGGTGGTGGCATGCAGTCGTGCGCAGGATCAGGTAAATGATGAGAAGGCCGCTCAGTAGGCCTCCACAGACGCAGTAGGAGAGGCGTGAGAGGGCCTGGGAGGCGCTGCCGAATAAGGCCGACAGCACCGCTCAAGGCCGACAGCTTCTATTGACACCACTTACCCAAAGCATCAACCAATCAGGTGGCAAATAAATGTCGTACACATCGATTTTTTTTCTGCTGAACGCGTCTGAGACAGGACCACCCATTTTGAATGTGGGTATCTGGTCTGTAGCATTGCCCGCACCCGACCCAATTTTCTCTGCATTTTTCCTGGCACTTTAATTTGGTGTGCACAGTATCGACCAAAACCCAACCAAATTTCCTTTTATAACTTGCGTTCAACTACCATCCTTAAGATGAATATCGCGCCAACTACTTGTGTGGAGAGAATATCATTACAGAATGATGGAAGGATCGTTTAGAGGCATTTAGAGTGAGTGGTATATGAACGCGAGGCTAGTGATGTGTTGGGTCAGGGCTCAAGCCCAAGCCCGACCCAAGCCCGGGGCTTCTGAGCCCGACCCAGGCCCGACCCGAGTAGGGCTTCAGTAGGGCCCAGCATCTGGGAAACACCACATGTCTATGTAGTACTACCGAGCGGCCCCTAGAGCAGTAGTGCTATAGGCATGTCCCCTCGATGAGAGATCTTCGTAGATCCATAGACCATAGAGCTATAGAGCCATAGAGCGATATCGAGCGATATAGACCACGTGCATCTATGATAGAGCTGCCCTAGCAACCTTTTCTCACTCGCTTCTCCCTGCCGCATGGTCGGGATCAGGCACAGTATCAAATAGTGATGCGTTCAAGCATGGGCGAAAAGATGGAGAAAAAAAAAAGTATTTGACAGCAGGTACAAAACGACACCAAACTACCTATGAACCAGCATGCATATATATATAACTTACGAAGAGTTCAAGACAAGAGCGCCAGCCTTCAAGTTGCTGAATCGGAGCAGGACTTGATGCACCAACATTACATGTATCCAGCTAGTCGAGTGAGATAGATCCCTTGATGATGAGCGTCGAGCAAAGCTGAAGACCATGTCTTGAGAGATCTTGGCACACTTGACCTTGATGCTTGAGGGATCATTTACATGATGCATTGAAAGATGTCTTGACTGGTGGCAACTGAACTTTGAGGAGAAGAGAGAGAGTACTTTGAGAGCAAGATGGAAGCGGGAGGAAAGATGTGGGAGTCGCTGTGTGGGCATGCCAGTTATTTATTAGAAGTCGGCAACCGATAGCCGCATGTAATGACAGACGTTGCCGGCAGCCTTCAATGTTGTGCGATCAAGCGGGATCACTCTACAACAGATGCCACACGCGACAGTAGAGCTGCCGTTTTGATGGTGCTCTATAGAGAGATGTGGACTCTATCAGCGGCTACATCGGCATCGGTGATCTACACCGTGGCACCTGCCTCTATGTAAACAAAAGGCGTTTCCAGATGAGGGTCGGGCTTGATACTCTTTCAGGCCCGGGTTGCTCAGTATGGGCTACATTTGAGCTACATGTGGGCATTTTGGTAAGTGAATTATAACTTGGAGCCTCATTTGAACCTACCCAAGCTGAGTTGAACCTTTAACAGACTTTTAAGTCCTTTCATCTCTTCCTCAGCATCACGTAAGTAAGTTTGGGATATTCGGCCGATATCTGATCGACATCAAAATCACTTTATGGTGTGCGTCATCTAGACACCACCAAACTCGAACAATCAATGATGCCATCATTGATGTCTCAATTTGAGGTCGTGAAAAAAAATTATCTACGACCCCTTTGTGCTCAATGAAGGTCAGTTGGAGGTATGTAAACCTGGTTTTTGTCAATACAAGTTACAAAGGAGAGTCGGAAAACATATGGGAGGAGTAATGGTAGGATGTGCATGGACAGGATAGGGGGTTCTGCATCATTACACGTGACTCACGTGACTGATGCCTTGATTGCATCACTGATGTCTCAATTTGCCTCAGCATAAAAAATGTTTTTTGAGGCTATCGAAAATCGCTCTTGAGAGATTAATCTACTGTCTAATCGGGGTGTTTTCACTAGAGGATCAAGTGAATAGAGCTGCTGATGATGTGTCATAAACCTTGTTTGAATTTGGTGGTGTTTAGGTGACGCACACCATAGAAAGTTGGATATCACGTCCTTCACCCCAAAGAACAGTTGCCAAGCTTCAGAAGAGGTCAGTATGTCTCAAATTTCCATTGAAAAACCTACTTTTGTACACTCAGAAAGGTTATGGTCAAGCCCAGGCTTGAGCCCAAACCCGACCCGACCCTGGAGGTAGGGTCGGGCTCAGGATATCCTCAGGCCCAAGCCCTCCTCGACCCGACCCAAGCCCGGGCTTTTAAGCCCGACCTGACCCGAACAACACTACACGAGGCCCAGTGAACATGTTCAAAGTGAGTCTCCAATTGGCATCAATATATCGAATGAGGTGTTTTTAGTGCTTTCCAGCGCACGCTGTCGTTTCAGAAGATAGCAAACACATTCAAAATTACTCTTTGCTATCATTTCAGCCTATAATCTCTTTCCAAGCTGTATGCTATAGCTTCATCCACCACACGAGCCACTGGTGCATCCAAAAGCACCTTCTGTGGCCCTGGATGCACACCGTGTGCAGCCGTCTTTTGCCTTGAGGTGTACGATTGCAACAGACGTCGTGCAGTCGCCTCTGGGGTCGACAACGGGCATGCGCCATCTCCAGCGTGCCACCCACCAATGGCCATCACCCATAAGCGCCTACTGCCTCTGCAGAGGCACACCCAGTGGCTTTTCCCATCGTTTGTGTGGCCCCATTACGTGCCGTGTGCCACCACTGTGCACTACTGCTGCACCCAAGCAACTGCTGTGCCACGCAAACCCCGCCGCCGCCGTCGCTGTCTCGACCGCATCGTGGGCCTGATTGTCTCCCAGCTACTTAAGCAGCTACCCTGGAACCTTGCTTGCCCTTACATCGGCAGCAAAAGCCAGGCGCCGATAAACGCTGCCCTGCCGCCACCAATTGCGCACCCGCCACCGCCTGAACCCGAAAGCGCTCGCCGCTGTAGCACAATTCCACAGAGGCAACCCTCATACACATGGCTGTCCTCCACACCACCCGCCGATGCTACAAATGCACGGGGAAGCGCGACTACCAGCCCCGCACGGACCACCGTGTCGCCTTCCAGGAGGCAAGAAGCCCCAAGTTGTTGCTTCTTCCTAATCGGGTCCGCGCCTTCTCGGAGGCGGTACCTCTTAGGTACCTTATTTCACTGCAGAACAAGGTACCTAAGAGGTCCATACGTAATACCCGAGGTAGCTGCCTGAGGTGCTCTTTTTGCTATAGAGCTCGCAGCTTGCGTACCTCTCAATCCCTCGCAAGCAGCAGAATTGGGCTGTCGACACATGTACCACGCTTTCTGCTTCGTGCGCACCCAGCTCTGGAGCCTCGCGGCCTTTGCTACCACCCTCCCTGCCTCTGAGTCGGTTACTCGCTAGACCTGCTCTCTTTCTATTCGACCAGAATGGCTCCGCACACAGTCGAGTCGGAGGATTATCTTCGCATTCTCCTTGTCTCAGTCCCCGCGCCATCGGCCGCATCTCTGGCTTCAAGTTGGATCCGTGGCAGAGGCAGCGCCATGGAGCTCCCCGCAGTGTGCATGCACAACATCGAAGAGCTGAAATGAGATTCGTAGGATATAGGCGCTTGATTCCAGTTGCCCCAGGCCCCAGAACCACGCATCGGCAAGCTCGGGGTGTCCTTCCCCGAGCTGATGGACGCAGAGTGGGGGGATCGACAAGGATCGACGTTGCGCACCGTACTTCATGGTGAATATCATTACGGGACAGGAGCGTGCGTGGAATTTGTGCTGGCTATGGCTATGGCTACGGCAGTGATGGATACGAGAGCCGCAGGGCAGCGATGGATAGCGGCCGGCTGAATCGTTATAAGTATGAAGGTGCGTTTACAGTTTCGATCTACCTTATCCCGTCTTACACACGACCCTATGCGCAAAATACATTCACGTTAACCTCCATCTGCACACCCGCTGCTCCCTTCGGATCGCATGGGATGCGTTATCAAAGGTGTGGCGCTGCTGGTGGGGCTGTTCACAGGCCGCCACTGCCGCCGCCCAACATGCAATGTTTCCATTCTTTACTCCTACTTCAGTTGAATTAATTCTTCCTCAGTTAAAGAATAAATATATTTTGTTCCTGGATCCTCGTACATTGGATGACTTCCTGTAAGAATAAATATTTTTTTTTGGATATCTACGAATTTTCAGCAGCGATGCCAAGACAGCTGTCAGGACCCCATCGGGCTTGGATCTGAGAATTTCCGATTTTGACCCCTGTTCAAAGTTTAAATAAATTATAATCTGAACGGGGGGTCAGTACCCCCCATTCAGATTTCTTTAGACTTTCACTCTGCTGGATAGACGGATTTGGCGACTCCTTCGCCTCTGGTGTCCAAATCGGGTTGCGTGTCACACTCGTCACGATACCGACACTTTGCCAGCGCAGCGACCACCCGACTTCGAATCCTTACTTTGTACCGACACCTGGAGATGCTCCTACCCTCAAATCTCTGCTGATTGTACTTGCCAACACCCTTGGCTATCCGAATTCACCTAGAGACCGATGTGACGCCTTTCTCGTGAATCCCTGCGATCCCCGAAGCACCCGTTCTTCAATCGTCCTCTGGATTGCTTCAAAAGTGGTACTTACCCTGGAAGCAGTGCATAACAAGCCCCGAACGGTTTTTATGAGCGCTTGCACCCTCTCGACGACCAAGCTTAAATAAATCATAGCACCCGAGTGGTGCGCTTAGAATTGCTCATAAGCTGCTGGATATTGGGTGTTTCCCTGTTCGAGGTTCGCTCCTTATTCACTCCTTTCATTTACGTTCTCTACCTCAATTTTCTTCCATGTCAGACCCAACTGCTCCTCCGTTTGCCCAGCCAGCACCAAAGCCTGGTGTCTTCTATGATGGTCACGGACAAGGTTGGCAACACAATGCAGCTGACCAGTGGGTTCCCTTTACTGCAGAGGCAACCTTGGTGTGTACCTTCGACTCTTTTTTGTACCACGCTAACCAATACCAGTTGCCACGGCGGCCACTGCAGCCACAAGTCCCAGTGCAAGGGCCAACTCCAGTACGTGTATAGTAGCTTGTGAAGATATTCTACTAACAAACCCTGCCCAGCCTGCTGCCTATACTTTTCCTCCACCACCAGCGAGGCGTCCGTCGCTGCCTCCAGCCTTTCCAAACCTTATTGACCCTCGCCTTGTCCCTCTTCCACAGTACGACGACTGTGATCTTTCCGAGCCTCATGCCATCGCCCAAGCGAGTCTTCGCCCTGCTTTCAAAGTTGGCAGTGTTCGTCACAAGGATCGGAAGGGCAGGAAACGCCAACATGCCGATTCCTCTAACTCAAGCGACGACAGCGATGCTCCTGCTGCTCCCAAGCATGGACGTCCACAGGGATCCAGCAACTTCTCAAAGGATGACACCAAGAAGTTGCTCGATATCGTCGAGAAGGCGCTGCCACTTGGTGCAAAGGCTTGGAAAGCCATCGCCACCTGCTACAACAACTACGCTACTGCCAATGAGCGTTCGGAGTGCGATGCCAAGGCCCTCGAGAACAAATACAAGGGCGTAAGTCTACTTGATGATTCTTTTCCATAGCTGACCCCTGATTTAGTCGTTGAAGAAGAAGCCGACTGGAGAAGGTCGCTGCGCCCCAGAGGTCAAGCGTGCTCACTGAATCGACTCCCTCATGAATGAGAAGGCTGACACCCGTGAGCTCAGCGACTCGGACGTTGATGCTGCTGGTGCCAGTGATGTCGAAGCTGGACCCGTCCGCACTGCCATCGCCCGCCATGCCTCCAGTCCTCCCCTTCGCCGTGCCTCCAGTCCCCCCGCTTGTCATGCTCGTATCAATGCTCCAGACCTCGTCAACAAGCTCTCAAAGACATTCGATCCAGCAGCTGCCAAAGCACGCGATGACGAGCGAGCTGAGCACTCATTCCAGACTACCCACATCTTCACCTTATCTCAGCAACTTTGTGACGCCCAAACTGCCGCCGACAACCTCCGCACCCAGATCACGACCATGCAGAGCCGCATTCACAAGGCTGAGTGTGCACGTGAATGCGCAGAGCTCAAGCTTGAGCTCTTCCAAGCTGGTACTGGGTCTTTCGGCACTGGACCTTCTGGAAGCTCTCGTGGCCGCAGTGCTGTCTACAAGGCAAACCCGGACCTTGTTCGAGTTGGGGGCAAAGTTCGATGTGAGCGCATTTATCCGGATGGCGGTGTGTGCACTCAATGGTTCTCAGATCCATCAAGTGATGATGATGCTGACAAGGAGAACAAGAACCCCGGTTCCCCATCTCACTCCCGCCACCCCAGCTTTCGCGACTCGGACCCGCTCATGTAGAGTGTAGCATGAATACCAAATATCGCAAATATTCATGCCAAGCCATTTGTGAATAGCGAATATTTGTATTTGCGAATGGCTGTGGCTGTGCTATTCGCACGAATGCGAATATCAGTTTTCAGAAAAGTTGATATTCGTGAATATTCACAGCTGTAATACACAGTTAAAATTTCGATCAAGTATAGTAAATTTGGGTCTGTTTAACACATCCCCTCTTTGGAACCATAACACACTTCATTTACACCAACTAGATCTGTAATTCATATGCAAACCAACCACTTTAGAGACATCTTTGCTTTGACAACTGCTTGACAGGTTGACAGCAAGTGTGATGATGGTCAATCAAATGGTTGAACATGCAATAAAAGGGCTTGTATGAGTCTTTGACAATGTTTAAACTCACAAGATAACATAAAAGGGTCCTCAGCAACTCATTAATAACTACTAAACCCCCGAATCTCCAATATATTCACTGAATATTCATATTCACAAATATTCGCGAATATTGCTGACTAAGCAACGAATATTTGCCATCAATATTTGTACAAATGCAAATATCAATTTCTAGGTTTTGGTGAATATTCATATTTGCGAATATATACTTGTGCTACACTCTACGCTCATGGACCCTTTCTTCACCATCGAGGACACGTTCAGCCCCAGTGCCTCGGGCGGTGTCGAGGCTTCTGATGGTCCCTCGGCAGCACTCACCCTGGAACTCTGATATCTCTTGGACTTTGTTGCGAATGACATACTACAATACATCCACTCTTTAATTACCTCATTTCTCTCCTGCTATCGTCTAACACTTGCGCCGTGCATTGTCACTCATTTAGTTATCAGTCGTTTGTCTCCAGTGAAATGAATCAATAATCTTTACTTGTAAATTGCAATGTTGTGAAAATGAGCAACCCTATCTGAACGACGCTGTTCTGAGAACACCATATTCTCAAATCCACTCCAGATTTCTTCTTGCTCTTGCGTCTCCTTCCAAAGCGGCATATAAACACTTCGAATCTGATTGATCCCCACCATCTCTGCTCGAACATTGTTCAAGCGGACACAGATCTCCAACAGATCACCACGCTCCTGTTGACGACCAATCTCCAATGGAATTTGAAGACGCCCAAACGAGCCTTGCAAACCGTGCATGCCCCACTCAGCGGTCTGTCGGTATGACACCAACTCTCGGTCAAATGCCATTTGCTCCTCAATTTCTCTGGTGGTGCCTCGAATGGTTTGCCCACTCTTGATCGGTGCCTGGATTTTCCCTTCAATCTGATTTGCTCCATGCGGGAAAGCTGTATCCGCCACAAGATAAAACCCTTCTGGTGTACGAGTGCAAAGCTTCTCGTAGATTGGCCGAGCAACATGAGAGTCGTGCCAGCTCCCAGGAGCATTGAGTACAGAGGCAATGACGGTACCTAGATTTAAATTCAGAACTACCCAACATTTGAATCTCAAAATCAATTTACCTTTGGGTGAAAACACAAGAACAGAGCTGATAAAGTGCTCGCAAAGCCAGCCGTTGTATGTTGCATTTTCGATTTCCTCGTCATTCGAAGTCTGGCAAGCCAGATTGAGTCCATCAATGCTCGCAAACGCACCAGTCAAGCGAGGATGGCGTTCAACAATCAAATCATTGTATTCGTGGAAATCCTTGAGACACCGTGGCCATCTGATCCTTGCAGCAGGCATCTGACGGAGGGCCTCAAGAAGAAGTTGGAGACTGAAAGTGATGTAGCGGGAGACGGTGGTCGGAATCAAGGCAAAGATCTGCTGGAGGCTAATCTCTCGCATGGTGGAGTTAAGGTAGTGTAACAACAGGCCAAGTGCTCCAGAGGCGTCAAGGGACCGTGCACCCAGACGTGTCTGTCCCACACTTGATGTGTCCTTCCGCAGGATAGGTGTGGTGTCCCAGGCGTAACCGAATCCTGCATTGAGGATGGCGTGGAAAGTGCAGACGTCAAAGCCCATCGTCGTAATGTATGCGCGGTCATTCCGTGTCTGATATAGCACTTGCCATGGGGTGCCTCCCCTAGGGTTTTGTAGCAGTTGGGGACGGCACAAATACAACCTGCTAGGCTTGCGTCGCTCCGTACGTAGTCGATGAGCTTCAATCATGCCTAGGGCAATGATTGCTGTTGCTGATCCTGCTAAGTGCTGCTCTTCCTCAAGAATGTCTTCTTCCATCTCCTGCAGTTGTTGGAGATTGATGAACGCATCAATTTCCATTGTGTGGGAGCTGGATCGCACTTGTCGCGGCGAGGACGCGTTGTTGTCTAGTGTTTGAGACGAGAAAACAGAAGTAAACTGAGCGCATCTTAATTCTATCTTGTTCTATTCACAAATACTCTTACAGGAACGACCAACGAATAGATTATTGGACTCAACCATGTGTGCCGGCATGGTTGGCACCCCTCCGATATTCAGAAAAAAATATTTATCCTTACGGGAAGTCATCCATTGTGTTATGCTAAATCCAATGAAGACTGTGGCTAACTTTATTTCAACACGCCTATACACAGTAAGGTAGTCAAGAAAACAAAATGCATAGTTCCTAAGTTAGGTGAAGTAAAATAATAATAATCGAGTGCCGGAAGTACACCAGCCTGGGACGGCGGAAAGAAAGAGCTTGAAATACACCGTGTCCGAGTCCCAGTCCCGGTCCTCGTCCGATTTGAAATCCATTTTGTGGCCGATTGGCTGTGTGGCACTCTTGGGATGGCACAGATGGAATGGGATGGACACCGAGAATGGGTAGACACGGACAGGGACAGCACGCCGGCGTGCGATGCGTGGGCCGGTCCGAACCGAGGGGAGGGACGACTCGGAGGCTCGAATCCTGTATCAGAATCCGCGTCGCGAATCGCTGAATTGGGGGACGGGTGAATTGTTCGATATCGATAACGATGCTTGAGGCTTGGACGAACAAGGCTGGGGAAGGAGTTTGTTGCTTGGAATTGGCGAAAGAACCGGTCAAGCGACGCTTTGGATATGACCCGGGATGCTGAGCGAGAGGAAACCAGACAGATGAGAACCCAGAACCGGAACGGGGGCGGGGTACGGTTCCGACAATCGGGTATCGGGTAAAGGAGGAGGTGGGCTGGGGCTCGTTTTGCATTGCCTAGATTTGGAGTACTTGCGCCGATGCCAATTTCGAATCCGATAGCAGGACGGGCAGGCGGGAGCGTTGTGCTCGGAAAGGAGAGTTGCGGGTTTCACGAGGAGTGGAAGGTGCGGACGCCAATGGCAGTGGCACGTTGACCCCACTTGGCGGGCTCTCGTCGACGTCGTACGCGACAACGGGTGGGGGGTCGGTGTGACATACACATCGTCGGTTTCAGGTGTCGAGCCTTCGGGAATGCGTGTGAGTGCAAAGAGCCAGTCCAGAATATCAATCTGGGAACACACCCGTCGCCGTGCAAAATGGGAGGGCAAAGTGCAAGGGCCGACCCCGACTGTGAGAGTACACCGACAGAAGACATCGGCGTCCGTTCTACCCTCGACTGTCGTCCAGAACCCCGCACGGCGAGGGCGAGGGATGTCCGTTTGCGGTCGGCTCCGAGTTCATTCGGGGTAATGGATTCGGTCGATGGTGCGACGCTTGTTTCGCGCAAATGAGCTTGTCTGTTCGTAACGAGGTATTGCAGAAGAAATAGTGCCTGCAGGAGATAGGATCGTGAAGAAAAATGAATACAGGTAAGTACGAACCGCGCCTACTCGAACATAACTCTGCCGCACGCCGATTCCTCTCCGCTAATGCCCATCCTCCCCGCCACCCATCTCCAGCCCATCTTGCCTCCCTCTGCTTCAGCTCCCGCGAGATCACCGCCCACGTCCACTCGCCCGGGCCTTCTCGTCGGCCGCCATCTGTACCATCTTCCCATGGCGCTCCGCCGACGGCACCGACCAAGTTTTCAGGATACGCCGCACGGCCTCGGGGGTCACGCGAAGCCGTCCCATAAGAACGTGCTAGGGAGCGTTTGAGGGAAGGTGGTGGGATCGACGCGGTGTAAGAAAGCTGGCGCAGCAGGGAGTCGATCACCTCGCGGGAGAGCTTGCGCGAGGGTCCCAGTCCTGCGGGAAAGATTCCTTGAGCGCGGCGCGGTGCGTGTGCCATTCCGAGGGTGTTCGTTGTTGCGTTGAAGGTGGTGGCTTGACGTTTAGATGAGAGCGTAGACCGCTCGACGGTGTTGTTGACGGCAGAGAGATCGACGGCCGCGTCGTGCTCGTCGTCAAGAATCGACAGTGCCGAGCTCCACGATCAGACGCCAGGGGGCTCACCCAACGCGCAAGTGGCAGCGTCAGGCCGCCGCCATGTCTGGTTTCGCCCTGACCATTGCCTGGTCGCAGCGACTCGAACTGTCGAGATTATACGGAAGCGGCTGAAAACAGCGTGAGTATTCATCGCTTTATATGGATCGGACGGAGCGCACCATGACCGTCGTGCGTGTGCTCTTCACGGCGTACACGACATGGTTGGATTCAAATTCTGTCGACTCTCGATCCACACTGAACGCGAATGGATTTTCGTTTGCATCATCGAGACGTCGCGCATAGACAGCGACGATACGGTGCGCGCGCGGTGTAGGTGGGGCCGCTCGTCGCCGTCGACGGATTCGGTGGGCGATTTGAGTGGTTGTCAGTTGAAGGCGCGTTTGATGGCGCGCGCTGTTCTCGGCTATCAAAACGACTCCGCATCATCCTGAGTCCTACCAACTTGGGCTGAGCCGCGCGTCGCGGTCACTGCGTACTTCTTGCACGTCCGCGCCTTCCACTGTTCTGAGGTACAGACCCCGCCCCTCGTGTGTAGCATTTGCTGCCATCGCAATGCATCGGCATCGGCGCAAACACTCGAAGCTTTCTATGCAATGCAATGCATTATGAGATTGCGAACGCATCCCCCACACCCCGCATCTTTCGTTTGGTCATCGGGCTTGCACCTTGGCAGCAGGCTCCTTTCCCTGTCACCCGCCCCCTCGTTATGGCATTCTCGGTTTTGGGCAGAAAAAAGCTGATCTGGACGCGGATGGATGGATGGGTGAATGGAGGGCGGCGGCAGGGTGGAGATGGGTGGGGAGGAGGATAGGAGGAATCCATGCGCGCGACAGGCTTACTACCGAGTCATTAGCGGTTCGTGTCCTTGCTCATTTTTCTTCACGATCTTGTCTCATTTTCCTGCAGTGTTCCCCATGCGCGTCCGCGATCCCACCCTTGGTTTCTCCGCAATGCACTCGTCCTTGCAAAAAGGGGCGCTAATTCGCACGAAACAACGCGGTACACGACCCCTGCTCAGTTTCACCAGCATGTAGGCGGAACCGACCTCCTCGGGGCAGCGCTCAAGCGGAAATCCCTTGGCCGTGCAGGGTTCTGCGAGACTGGACTGGACGCCGCTGTATCCGTGTCGGTGCCCTGTGTACTCTTTTTCGGGAGTCGGTCTTCCCTCGCACTTCGACGGCGTACCGGGTTGGAATCTGTATTTCGGACCCTTTCGCACTGCACAATCTTCCCGGGAGATGCGTCGCCGTGATATGGATGCCACACTGATGCCACGCACCACCCGTTGCTGTGGCATACGACGTCGACGAGAGCCCGCCAGCGCTAAGCAGGATCAACGTGTTACTGGAATTCGCGTCCGCGCCTTCTCCCGTCGAAATCCAAACACGAGTCTATGATACCACCTCTCGAGCCGCTCGTCCGTCGCGTTATCGGATTTTGATTCGATGCATGCGATACATCTAAATCCGGAGCCTCGACACTCCTGCGTCCTCTACCACATACCGTACCCCACGCCCCACACCCCAGATCTTCCGTTACGTGTTCCGTTGCGGTTGCGCGACGCGACACCCTCACTCTCACTCTGTCTATCCGGCCCGCTGTGCTCTTACTCTGCATTGACACGTATCCATCGCTTCACCGTGGCCGATTTCCAGCGTTCGTCCATCATCGATATCGAGCGATTCCCCTGTACGGCAGTTCGCCTTCGCAAATTCGGATTCAGCTCCAGATATTTATTCAGAGCCGTACGGAGTCCGTATTCCTCAGTTTGGACCGTCGCACGCATCGCACGCTGACGCGGTGTACGTGCCCGTGTCCACCCCATCAATATTCCAATTTCCTATCGCATCGCATTGCCTCGAGAGAGCGGCGCTGCGCAGCCGCCAAAATCGGTCGCGGACTCGGGACTCGGGCACGGTGTATTTTGTCGCGCCCCCAAGCAAGCTCTTTTCCGCCCCGGGCTCGTATCTTCCTATATCCTGCTCTGCTCTGTGCTCCGAGCGGCTGCATTCCTCTGCATCGCCAGGACAAGGCTCTTCTCTTTTGGCTTGCCTTTCGGTGTATCATCGATGCCGACTGGGACACGCTTTGAACCTTGTGCTTGCCCTCGGACACATAGCGCTCTCTCCCTGGTCTTGATTCTTGCATGCTTCCCTCGTCGATTCGATTCGTTTTCTCTGCCTCCCGGCCGCCGCCGGCTTTCACGTTCCGAGCTGATCTCGAAGTTATTTGACTGCTGCGACACGTCTCTAGGGCGTTATTCTCGGCGATTATGGGCATCGTTCTCGGTGATGGAGACTAATCACCAGTGTCCGGTGTTCTGCTTCGAGTGATGATTGCGCTGGGCTGCTTGCTGCTGCTTCCCCTACCCCCGACCTCCCCGGCACGCGCGCGCGATTAGGAGCGGAGTATGTAGGGTGTGGGGCTGGGACGGTCCGAACCGAGCAAGGCAACTCGGACTCTGTAGCGTCTCTGAATATCTGAATTCACTGTTTATTTCAACGAATAATTCGAGTATCTTCCGCATCGCCAAAACAAGATACTTCTCCTTCAGCTTGCGTTTTGGTGCATCGTCTTGACCGTCCTCTGGCTCCTTGTCCTTCAAGTTGTTCCGCGACCTGTTTGGGCCTATTCCAGCTACCTTTGTCTCCAGATGCACCGTGAATAATAGTTGTAGATCACTGTTTGCTAAATCCATCGACATTGTAATATACTGCCAAATGTAAGTGCTATTACAAGTGCACGGCCCCAAGTGCATTCTTTCATGACTTTCGACTCAAAGTCCCAACAAAAGAATAAGTCCAAAAAAAGCAACAACGAAGTCCCATTGAAAGAAATGCACATGAAGAGAATGAGAGATTACACAGCTGTTGCTGGGACATACCATTCCGTCGGCGGCATGTGTACTGATGCGAGCGAAATCTCAGCCCATTGTGGCAGACGCAGCGGTGGTAGTGGTTGAGTTGGCAGTTGGCCGTAAGGCCGCATCTAAAATGCGGCAGGCGATTAAAAGAATCGAGAGCTCATCAACGTCAGACGTGCCACTGGCACTAGTCTGAGTGGCGGTCGTGACCGCCACCGCCTCGGCGATGGCTTCCTTTGTCGTATTCACCAGCTCTTCGGTGTTGACGGTTTGCATTGCCGACGTGTTGGGCGGAACCACCGCTGCTCTAGCCGGCGCTGCCTTGCGCACGATGTACTCCGCCGCTTGGGCGACGACATTCTGCCCCGCGATCGCCAGATCGTGGTTCCTGTCTGGCGCGATGCCGTCCTCGGGCACCGCTTCGAGGTCGTACAAACACGCGTTGACGATCATTTCCGCCATATGCGTCTGCTTCCGGCTGAGTTCCCCTGGTGGGGACTGCATCTCCTGGGTCAACCGGGCCGCAACAGACTCGAGAACGATCTTGACACGCGCTTCGTCGTCCCCGTCCACGAGGAGCGCCGGAGAGTGAGGAACCGACCTATGGTGTTATGTGCAATGAATGAAGGAACTAACAAATACAAGAACAATGGAACAAACCGAGTGAGGATGGTTGTATCACTAACAGTTCTGCGCGAAGGGGTGACGATTGGGTGGTGTTGCGGCAGCAGAAGGATTCTCTGGCGACACTAACGGCAAAATGTTCAAGAAACATGTCTGCGTCAGCATCTCCTCATGTCCGTCCAGGGTAAACTACAGCGCAATGAATTAATTTTATTAAAATCGCAGATGACACTCAGAATTACCTTCGCGTGCGTGGTGATTTCACAACCTCCCGCATCGGCCGGCGTAGTGCCCGACAGAATATCATCCTTCCACTGTAGCCAGGGTGGCAAGCTCGGTGAGCTATACTGCACGTGAGTGTTCTGCCACGACGCTCGTGGGTCCCAGATGCGCGGTTGCCATTTCCACAGTAGACCACGATACGCGACGCCGGGTGGGCTCCCTGCAATCTTGCGGTGGAAGGGGCGGAACTCCCACACACCGTCCGCCAATTTCTTCACCTCGACACTCCAGATGTGGTTGCCCTTGAACTTTAATTTTTTCCCATCTTCATTGAAACGCAGAATTAGTGGCTGATCCCAAAGATAGAGTCGAACCTAGATGAAGGTGAACAAACGGATAAGTATTTCATCGTCTTGTACAGGGTGGGTGGGCAACGGCCTACATACTTTTTTCGCCGGGATCTTTTCCTCCGGGTAACCCTCTGCTGCCAGCTGTCTATCGGTTAGCTCAATGTTTGAATACGAGAGAAAACCACGTGCTTCTTCCAAGAAGGCGGCGGTGAATGCTTGTATCCGGAACTTGAAGGGGCGGAAATCGGTCGACTGATCGAGTTCCTGCATCTCCTCGGGCATTAGTTGCTGGTGTATGGGATTCCCTTTCGCATCTGTTGCATCCACTGTAGAAAAGAGGGGAAGTAAGGAACCAGCAGCAATAGGAGGCAGAAAAGGAATTACGATTAGAACAAATTCGAGTGAGGTACTGTAAGAACACGCGGTCAACCTCGGCACGGTATTCTTGCGGAATATCGGATCCTGAGGAGAGACCGTCGTACTGCAAAAGCGAGATTGCGCGCTCGGATTCTTCGATGGATGAGCTACGCCGCCCCCGTTGCTCGCGCTCAGCTAGAAATAGAAGTGAGAAATAAACCAGGAATGTTGCTGTGATTTCCATACCGTCTGGACTTCTTATGGTCTCAGTGTTCGAAGACGCATACATTGGCGGGGACGGAGCACGTCCGATTCCTGTGATCGCATATATTGAAACATATTTTCAAAGGCGCTACGATCCACGTACGGTCTGAAGCTTCCGTGCTCGGGGACGCCTGAGACAAGTCCTCATCTGAAAAGGGATTTGAACAATCAACTAGGAAAATCGATATGATTTCGTACTGTCGGGACTCTCTGGCGTCCGAGATGCAGGAAGTGGCAATGAGATGGAGTCAGGTTCTAGGATTTGGCTGGGCTCTAAATGTGAAGCTGAATCAGTTAACTGAGGCATTGCCTCGATTGACACACCCTCTCCTGTATACAGAGCTGCAGCCAGTGGTGACGGGGCACGTTGAGGTTCTGGGAGTGGGCCGATAAATTATTCGGAGATGTTGCTTCGAGCTACACACCTTCATCTGCAACTCCGGCAGTTTCGCGCAACAGTTTGCTGACCAACTGGGCTTTATTGAAGGCCCTAGGAAAACAGGTGCTCATATTCTCCCTGACAACGCACACTTGTCAGTGAAGAACACACAAAGATAATCAAGACAAACTGAAGGAGCATATCAATGATCTCCACCAACAAATCAGGATAAGAAAGAGGATTGCGTATGTTCAACAATGCTTTGAAGGTGGCACGTAGCAGAATGTCCACAGCCTCGCGGGCGGCAGCCATTGATGGGGAGGAAGTGAAACTCGTCTGGCCCACATGTCTCCCTGTGTCGTTGAGCAGGTCGAGAATCGTTCTACACAGCCCAGAAAAGATTGCAGAAAAACAGTCCGGCTCGGTGCTTCCCCAGAACCTTGGTAGTTCCAGAATCCCTGCGAGATACCGAATGGCGCAAATTCGAGGAAAATCAAAGTCGGGTCCTAATCTTTGCGGGTGTGAGACGTATTTGAGCAGCGTGATGAACGTTGAACTCTGACCTAGACACCCCGAGTAGGGTTTCGATCAGTACTTTGTTCAACGTTCCCTTCTCACATTTCACACGACCAAGCTGGCTGGGCCGTTCAACTTCGACAAGATCGCTCAGGTCGTTCTGCGAATCATTGTGCAAGTCAGATAAACAGAACACAACGAAATTCCGATGGAATATCCAGTCTTCGCTGGCGGCAAAGTCGTATTTTGGTTTCCAGAGGTTTTTGAATGAAGGATCACTAAGTGACGCCTTCTTCAAGCTTTCGCAGTCCCGCAACGCACGCCTAACACCAGGATATCGAGTGATCAGTGTGACTAAAATCTTGAACGTCACCAGCTGAGTTTGGAGCGTCGATCTATATCACGTCGATAAACGAGATTCGGAACAATTCAGCGTACTCACTTGGCACTAGCATACGTTAGTAAGGCATGACAGTCTCCCCACAATTGCTTGTGCTTTCCCAGCTGCCGGTTCGCATATTGCAATGCGGAATGCAGCTCATCGAGCGCCGTCTGTCTATCAGTGCCGTCCATGAAAAATTGCTCAATCCTAGATCGACAACGGTCTGGCCCCCCAATGTATTTGAATCCCGCATTCGCCCACGATTCCCATAAGTCCCCCAACCAAACCGCAACCTCATTAAAGGTCCGTCCTATGCCGCGGCGGATCCGGGTGTCGGCACGGATGAGAGGAAAAGGAGCAGCGTCACCAGAGAACTCCGGTACACTGATCAAATCTTTAGAGGGCGGCATTGTAGTGAAAGCTGGTGGGGGCGGTGTCCATGGAACGAAAACAATAAATGGGCATTTACTGGTGTCGTTTAACAGCTTTCAACAGGAGGTTCCTGAATCCAAAGTTACCACATAGTGAACACGTGGAGTCTTGCTGAACGCAAGCTCTGGAGTTACCTTCATGCCATACTTCTGTAATTCAGAGCGGCGTGATTGGCGTAGTCGCATTCGTCGTTCTTGGAAACGCCGCCATGTTTTGACAGAGTTTTGAGTGTAATGCGGAAGCGCATGCAGTAATTTTCCGCCCATTGTCGGCATTAAAATCTGGGCGTATCTTGGGATAGATTGTACAGTATCAGTTCAGCATTTCTGCGTTGTCTTGATTGCACGAGTAGGAGTCTCCCGAGTACCCCATGCATGAGAAATTACCAAGCAAACACTCATAGGGTCGAAGTGGGCAAGGATTTATCCGACTATAGTGAAACTGAGGAATGTGGGATGACGGCGCGAGCGAGAGCGATTTCGAAAGGATGATGCGGAGCTGTTTTGATAGCCGAGAGGAGCGCCATCAAACGCGCCTTGTTTCTTCAACTCACAACCACCCGCTCAACTCGCCCGCTGATGTCGTCTCCGGCAACGTGCGGCCCGCCTACGCCGCGCCCGGACCGTGTCGTCGCTGTCTCTGCGCGACGTCTCGATGAGGAAAAGCAGGTCGCGAGCTCAGCGTGGAGACAGAATTCAATCGTGTCGCGTCGCCGTAAAGACCATACGCACAGCAGGCAGGTGCGCTCTGTCCGAATCGTGTATAACGAAAATACTGACGCTGGTCTCAGTCTCTTCCGTAGAACCTCGAGTCTTTTCAAAACAATCCGAGTCGTTGCGACCAGGCGATGGTCAGGTCGAAAGTAGACATGGTAGCAGCTGTCTTGTGCTGCCACTTGCGTGTTGAGCGAGTCCTTCGGTGTCTGCTCGCACGGTGGATCCGCGACGGCGACTACGACACGCCCGTCGACCTCTCAGAGATCACAACGCCGTCGACGATCGGCGCTCTTACCCCCAGGAGGGCGGCGGAGGAGAGGGAAAGGGAGAGGAGGATGGGTACCGGCAAAGAGGGATCCACGCACACAACGGACTCGCTTTCGAGGAGATGCGGTTTGTGCCCTTGCTCATTTTTTTTTCACGATCTTATCTTCGCGCTGCAGCATTATTCCTTCCGCAATGCCCCGTTGCGAAAAGACTCGCCAGTTTACATGAAACAAGCGGCGCACGACCGACTGAATCCGTGACCAGGCACTCGGAATCGACCACGACCGGAGACCCTTGCCGGGCAGAGACTGGATTGGGGGCCGTTGTATCTGCGTCTGTGTCGTGTCTGCCTCTGTACTCCCGGGGTCGGCGACGCTCTCTTCGACGATCGGGCGTGGAGTCTGGATGATATGTATGCTGGATCCTTTCCATGGGCAATCCGTATCTCCCCAAGGCTCGTCGTTCGATGCCGAAGTTGCACATGTGACACCGACGCACCTCCCGCTGCTGTCGTGCACGGCGAGATCAACGTGCCACTGGCATCCGCAATCCGCATTTTCCGTTCCTCGTCGAGTCCCGAACACTTTCGAGGTTCACGGCGTCCGCGCCTTGTGGTTTTGAATTTGGCATCAACACACTCCAAATCCATTCAATGCGAGAGATCCGAAGCCCATTGCACCCTCCTTTACCTGATTAACTTTTCGCCGTGCGGACCATACCCCCCTCACACCCTACATCTTCCGTTTCCACTCCGGTTGCGCAATCCGCTCGCTCGCTCTCCCCGTCTGTTCGTCTCGTCTCACTTAGCAGCTGCCTTCATATCCAAAGTATCGCTGCACCGTGGCCGATTTCCGTGGCGGCGTTCGTTCAAGCTTCAAGTACTTGTTATCGATGCCGTTCGGGACGATTCCCCTGCATGGGGATTCGGACTTCGTGGATTCAGATTCAGCCCTCCAGATACATACTTATCCAGAGACGCCTGTGAGAATTCGAGTTTTTCTCGGTTCGGATCGTCCCCGTCCCACAGTGACACTTCCCCTACACGAAGCGCACGCACGCCGGCGTGGTGTTCGTGCCCGTGTCCACTCATGAACATTCTATTTTCTCGTCGCTGCGTTGCATCGCATCGCGCCGCGTCGAGAGTGCAACCGAGCCGCAAAATGGATAGGAATTGGTCTCGGACTGGGACTCAGACACTTTGTATTCCGTCCTGCTCTTAAGCCTTTCCTTTCCTCAGTCCGCCTCATGTCAACGTCCTCTGTTAATCTTGCTCTCAGCTCTCCGCTCCGAACGGCTGCATTCCTCTCCATCACCTGTAACCTTTTGTCTCGCTGGAGCACACAGAAATGTCAAGAACCTCAAAGCTCATTCCGCGCCGATCTCGCGCAAAAAACGGACGCACCGTCTACCAGTATCCCGTTTTCCTCGCACTTATACTCGGTGTCAGGACGGACGTGCTGCGTCCTCGTCATCCTGAGATGGGGCGGAAATTACTCTAATGGCGGCATCACGAGCTCGAGCGACCCGCATCCCATGCTTACTACCGAAGCGCATACACATCCTGCACTCGATTATTATTATTATCGTACTTCACCGTCCTAACTGAACTATGCATTTTGTTTTCTTGACTGCCTTATACTGTGTAGGCGTGTTGACATAACGTAGCCGCAGTCTTCATTGGATTTAGCATAACACAATGTACGAGGATCCAGGAACAAAATATATTTTAGATAACAATTAATCCAACTGTACATGTGAGAGTGAGGACCAGAAACGCTGTATCAGTATGTCGAGCGGCCGGGGCGGCCTGCGAACACCCCCCACCGGCAGCGTTCCACCTTTGAGAACACATCCCGTGCGATCCGAAGGGAGCAGCGGGTGTGCGGAGCGTGAATGTGCTTGCGCGCATGGGCCGTGTGTGAAGAGGGAAGAAGGGATAGCGTAGATTGAAACTGTAAACGTACCTTCATATACCTTCATACAACGATTCAGCCGACCTCTATTCATCGCTATTGCTGCCCTGCGGCTCTCGTATCCATCGCCGCCGTAGCCGTAACCAGCACGAAGTCCGCGCACGCTCCCGTCCAGTAACAATATTTATCGTGAAACGCGGTGCGCGACGTCGATCCCTCCGCTCTGCGTATGTCGACGAAGGACACCCCAAGGCGCTTCTGGGCCTGTCGCCACCATGGCCAAGGCCAGGGCGCGACTGGAATCTGGAACCAAGCACCCACCCTACATCCTACATATCTTCAGCGCTCCGATGTTGTGCATGTGCACACTGAGGGAAGCTCACCTCGTCCTCGAGGGGCGGGATATGCATAGATCGAAAACGGCCGCGGGAGTTCCGAATACAGCGTACACCGGCGTCGTGAGGCGCATGCATATGCGCACGAAGGTCGGGGTATAGCGGAACGAGTCGCAACCATGCGACGCCCGACAGACAAAGTAGAGATGAGATCGAGGAGATCTAAAAAGGTCGAAATTCGTCAGCGAAATTCGAATGAAGCCGCGACGGAGGGATGGGAGGAGAGTGAATGCTCGAACGAGAAGGACGGGAGCATGTAGAAAAGTAAAATTGCTCCGGTGCGATGTGTCGGCGGGGCACCATCCACCCCATTGAGAATAGCCGCAATGCCCACCCGCGGATCCTACCGAAAGCACCACCGCGCCCCGGTAAGCGCATCCCGTTCCATACGAAGGCTGGACCGGGGGCGCGGGCGGAGGTGAGGGTGGGTGTGCGTGTAGAAAAAGGTGATGGCATGAAGGAGAGCAACGGGAGGCAGGAGATAAAAAGGGAGGGATGGAAGTGGAGGGAGAGGAGAGGACAGAAGGACGTACATTGAGTTTGGAATGTGGACGAACACGTTGATTAATGCGAGTGCAGGAAGGCGGATACATCGGGCAGCGTGCTCGGGAGGCGCGTGTCGCAAAACGCAAAATGCAAGACGGCGGACCAGTATGAGCCCGAATCTACATGGTCTGGAATTGGGAGTCGTAGGTCCAACCCGCTCCCCGATTAGCGCCGGTTCTCATCTTGCACGGCGCTGAGTCCCGATGCCGAGGTTCCCACTTGAAGCCAGAGATGCGGTCGATGGCGTGGAGACGTTTATGGAGGTGGAGACGAAGAGAATGTGAAGACGATCCAGGGGAGCAACCGAGGCGTAGAGGGCAGGGCGGCCAAGTCCGAGCTGGCCCATGCGCACGACGCGGAGAGCGTGATACATGCGTCGATGGCCCAATCCCGCTGCTTGCAGGGGATCCAGAGGTACGCAAGCCGCGAGCGCCAAACACGATGTCGGTGAGCCGCCGAAAACGAGCCGCCTGTTGTCTCCTGCTCGTGCGTCGTCGACTCGGTGAGGTCCGAAGAAAGTAGCTTGGCCTATGGGTCGGCGAATTGACCGTGGCGCTCGTACGTCGCGAACAGCCGCCCTTCCTCGACGATTTGCTCTTCCAAGCCGTGTTGGTGAAAGGACAAAGAGTTGAATCTTATCGTACAGCCATATCTCCACTCGCGTCAACCAACTCGCGAGCGCCATTCTCTCGATCGCCGCGCGTCACGTCACCGCGTGCGTCTAGCACGTCCGCGCCTTCCACCGTTCCGAGGTCCACAGACTCCGCCCCTCGTGTGTAGCATTTGCTGCCCTCGGAATGCATCGGCATCGGCGCAAATACTGAAACTTTCCATGCAGTGGCAATAATGCAATCCATTACGAGATTCCCGTATGGACTCGTCCCCCACCCCGCATCTTTCGTTTGGTCATCGGGCTTGCACCTTGGCAGCAGGCTCCTTTCCCTGTCACCCGCCCCCTCGTTATGACATTTTCGGCTCTGGGGAGGGATCTGGACGCGGATGGATGAATGGCTGAATGGGAGGGCGGCGGCAGGGTGGATGTACTGGAGATGGGTGGGTGGGGAGGAGGAGGATGGGAGGAATACATGCGCGCGACAGGCTTACTGCCGAGTCAATAGCGGTTCATGCCCCTGCTCATTTTTCTTCACGATCTTGTCTCATTTTCTCGCAGTATTGCCAATGCGCGCCCGCGATCTCAACCTTTGTTTCTCCGCAATGCACTCGTCGTTGCAAAAAGGCGCGCAGATTCGCACGAAACAACGCCGTACACGACCTCCTCTGCTCTGCTTCACCAACGTGTACGCGGAACCGACCTCGTTGGGGCAGCGCTCAAGCGGAAATCCCTTCGCCGTGAAGGGTTCTGCGAGACTGGATTAGACGACGCTGTGTCCGTGTCGGTGCCGGCGTCTGTGTATGTACTCTTTTTCGAGAGTCGGCCTTCCCTCGCACTTCGACGGCGTACCGGGTTGGAATCTGTATTTTGGACCCTTTCGCACTGCGCAGTCTTTCCGGGAGATGCGTCGCCGTGATATGGATGCGACACTGATGCCACACACCACCCGTTGCTGTGGCATACGACGTCGACGAGAGCCCGCCAGCGCTAAGCAGCATTAACGCGTTCCTGGAATTCGCGTCTAGGCCTTCCTTTGTCGAAATCCAAACACGAGTCTATGACACCACCTCTCGAGCCGCTCGCCCGTCGTGCTATCGGCTTTGGATTCGATGCATGCAATAAATCCAAATCCGGAGCCTCGGTCCAACGCACATTCCTGCATCCTCTACGGACCACCGTACACATACCGTACCCCACGCCCCCACACCCCGGATCTTCCGTTACGCGTTCCGTTGCGGCTGCGCGACGCGACACCCTCACTCTGTCTGTCCAGCCCGCTGCGCTCTCACTCAGCATTGGGACGCATGCATCGCTTCACCGTGGCCGATTCCCAGCATTCGTCCAAGCTTCAAGTGTTATCGATATCGAGCGATTCCCCTATACAGCAGTTCGCCTTCGCAAATTCGGATCCAGCTCCAGATATTTATCCAGAGTCGTGCGGAGCCCGAGTTCCTCGGTTTGGACCGTCGCACGCCAGCGCGGTGTCCGTGCCCGTGTCCACCCCATCAATATTCTTATTTCCTATCGCATCGCATTGCCTCGAGAGTGCCGCGCTGCGCAGCCGCCAAATTCTGTCGCGGACTCGGGACTCGGGCACGGTGTATTTTGTCACGCCCCCAAGCAAGCTCTTTTCCGCCTCGGGCTCGTGTCTTCCTTATATCCTGCTCTGCTCTGCGCTCCAAACGGCTACATCCCTCTGCATCGCCAGGACAAGACTCTTCCCTTTTGATTTGCCTTTTGGTTTATCATCGATGCTGGCTGGAACACGCTTCGAAGCCTATGCTTGCCCTCGGACACATAGCGCCCTCTCCCTGGTCTTGATTCCTGCACGCTTCCCTCGTCGATTCGATTCGTTTTCGCTGCCTCCCGGCCGACGCCACCTTTCAAGTTCCGAGCCAATCTCGAAGTTCTTTGACCGCTGCGACACGTCTCTACGGTCTCTCTGGACGTTATTCTCGGCGATTCTGGCATCGTTCTCGGTGATGGACACAATGTCCGGTGTACTGCTTCGAGTGATAATTATGCTAGGCTACTTGCTGCTGCTTCCCCTACCTCGACCTCCACGCCCGCCGCGGTCGAGCGCTGGAAGGTGGCATGATGGGAAGGGGGCAGAATAGAGAGGAAGGGCGAGGGCGGACCTGGGTGGTGATTTTGCAGGAGGTAAAGGAAAGGCAGAGGGAAGATAGGTGGAGAGGAGGATGTGGAAGATGAAGGCGGAGAGGGGCCCACGCGCACAGACGCGGTTCGTGCCCCTCGCTCGTTTTTCTTCATTATCTCATCTCCTGCAGGCACCATTTCTTCCGCAGTGCCCCGTTGCGAAAAGACGCGCCAATTCGCACGAAACGAATCGGCACACGACCTCCTCTGCTCGGTTTCACCAGTGGATCAACTGGAACGCGGAATATACCATGACCGGACATCCCTCGCCCTCACCGTGTGGGGTTCTGCATGAGACTGAATCGGGCGCCGTCGTGTTTGTGTCCGCGTCAGCGTACTCCTGCGGTCGGCGGCCCTCCCTCGCATTTGTATAGCGGGTACAGGTATTCGGACAGTACTGGTGGATCCTTTGGCGCTGCGCATCCCCCTCTCGACGCGTACGACGAGAGCCCGCCTGCGCTATGCAGGATTAACGTGCCACTTGCATTTGCGTCCTCACCTTCCCTCGTCGAACCCCGACCACGATGCCCCTTTCCTTCCCGAGGTCCGCAGAGCCCTGTTCCTCGTCCCTGCATCTGCTGCTCTTGGATTTGGATTCAGCCGCGCACTCTAAATCCACGCAAGGCAATGTATACAGTAGATCTCAATCCGGAGCCCATTGCACCCTCCTTCACCCACTCATCTCTACGGACCACCGCGTACTGTACTCCACACCCGATGGCCATGTCTTCTCCGTTCCCACTGAGCAACGTACTTGCTCGCTCCGTCGGTTGTCACCCATGCGTCGTTTCACTGTGGGCGATTTCCAGTAGCACGAACAGTCTCGGAGCTGGCGTCGTTCAAGCAGCATCATTCTCTTTCAGGACGATTCACCTGGGAGACTCGGCAATCAAGCAGAGAGCAGGATCCAGTGGACACGAGGCCGAAAAGAGCTTGTTGAAAGCGCATCCAAACGCAACATCTCTGCGACCGATCCCGAGGCCATTTTGCGGCTGGGCGGGCGGTACTCTTGCTCTCGTCACGGCGATGCGACGGCCAAGAATTAGAATATTAACGGGGTGGACACGGGCACGGACACCGCGCCGGCACGCGCGCGCGATTAGGAGCGGAATATGTAGGGTGTGGGGCTAGGACGGTCCGAACCGAGCAAGACAACTCGGACTCTCTGTAGCGTCTCTGAATATCTGAATTCATTGTTTATTTAAACGAATAATTTGAGTATCTTCCGCATCGCCAAAACAAGACACTTCTCCTTCGGCTTGCGTTTTGTGCATCGTCTTGACCAAGTCTTGATGGTCCTCCTTTAGCTCCTTGTCCTTCAAGTTGTTCCGCGACCTGTTTGGGCCTGTTCCAGCTACCTTTGGTCTCCAGATGCACCGCGAATAATGGTTGTAGATCACGGTTTGCTAAATTATCGACATTGTAAATATACTTTCAAAGTTTCAAGTGTAAGTGCTATTACAAGTGCGCGGCCCCAAGTACACTCTTTCATGACTTTCGACCCAAAGTCTTAATAAAAAGAAATAATAGTCCAAAATAGCAGCAAAGTCTCATTGAAAGAAATGCACATGAAGAGAATGAGAGATTACACAGCTGTTACTGGGACATACCATTCCATCGGCGGCATGTGTGCTGATGTGGGCGAAATCTCAGCCCATTGCGGCAGACGCAGCGGTGGTAGAGGTTGAGTTGGCAATTGGCCGCAAGGCCTCATCCAAAATGCGATTGAAAGAATCGAGAGCTCATCAACGTCAATGCCACTGTCGCTAGTCTGAGTGGCAGTCACGACCGCCACCGCCTCGGCGATGGCTTCCTTTGTCGTATTCACCAGCTCTTCGGTGTTGACAGTTTGTATTGCGGACGCGTTGGGTGGAACCACCGCTGCTCCAGCTGGCGCCGCCTTCAAAAGACGATCCAGACGAGCAACCGAGACGTAGAGGCCAAGTCCGAAAGGCTGCAGCGCTGGCCCGTGCGCACGAAGCGGAGAGCGTGGTAAATGCGTCGACGGTCCAACGAGAGTTCCACTGTGCGGAGGAGATCCAGACATCCGCAAGCTGCGAGCTCTAGCACATACGATGTCGGTGGGACGACGAAAAAGAGCTTCTTGTCTCTTCTACTCGGGCATTGTCGACTCGGTGAGGTCCCAAAAAAGCAACTTGGCCTGTGTATCGGCGAATTCAGCGCGGGGCTCGAAGGTCGCGAATAGCCCTTCCTCGACGATTTCCTTTTCCACGCCGTGTTGGTGACTAGGGGCCGGCTCGCGCGCCGTCTCGGACCTTGCTTTAGTTCCGCATAAGTACTCGTAATAAGTCTTCATCGCAATGTTATAATAATTTATGCAGGAAAACACACCAACGGAGGTATAAATAAAACCGCACCACAGCTGACACCCCTGCGATCAACCATGTAAATTAAAGGTCTTCGCTCATAGCTGATATGTAGACTGAGGGGATCCCATGAAGGTTCAAGGGGGCAGAGGAATTAATTGTGTGAGCACATGGGCTCACATGGTATTCACAGCCTTTGCAGAATACGGTAAGTAAAGATAGCTGACTACAAACATTAATCAAGGTGCTTCAGTGCGCACCATTCAGGGGTCACATTTTCCAGCTAAAGGCAGAATCACAATACTGTAGGATGGTTGTGATTGGGTGGCAGGAGTTGAAGTCGGGTACTTTCGAAGCGGCGGAACAAAGCGGAAGGATAATTGTGGTATGTTTGTCTTTTGCAGACAGCGAATACTGACCCCTCGAGCTCGCTCTAGTGTTTGGACATGTTTGGAAAATGCAGAATTGGGATATCAGGAGAGATCGATCGGGGACGATCGATCAGTTGTTTGTTTTCTGCAGATTTGCGGTGGTCGAATTGTCACGGAGGGGGACCTAGCTAAAGCAAGGTTAAAGGACAGTTGATAAGGTCGACTTGACACAATCTTATCGGCACAGCCACATCTCTGCGTCGCGTCAACGCGAACCTCAGCAAACCTCAGCGCAAGGGGGGTCAAAAAATGGAATAAAGGATATCATGTCGAAAAAGGATTGCCCTGAGTGTACTGAGCAAGAATATATAGGTCTCATGTCGAGGGGTGATGTCTTCGTTGAGCTAGAGGGATATTAGAAACACCTTCCATATATAGAAATAATGCACCAGGAATTACTATATAAGGAAGGTTCCCACGGGGAGGGAGGGTCGGCCCAGATTTTTTGGTTTTTGAAAAATCCTCTATTCAACGAGAAACATCTGAAAAAAAATTCAGAAAAAATATTTATTATTTTTGCGAAGATTGCCCTCCAGCTCAGCGAAGACACCACTCCTCGACATGAGACCTATATATTCTTGATCAGTACACTCGGGCAATCTTTTTTCGACATGATATCTGTTATTCCATTTTTTGACCCCCCTTGCCTCAGCGCCATTCCCTCGCCTCGCGTCGGGATCACCGTGTACGTCTTGAGCAACCCATGGAAGATCTCAACGTTCCGCAGCTGGCGGGCATATTCCTGATGCCTCAGTGCGAGGCGTTGGGCTGCAGAGCAAATGTGAAATCCTGCTGCAGGTCGCCGACTCGCCGGATCTATCGGGTGATGCTTCTGACAAAGTCCGCTCCGGACATGAGGATACTTGAGATTTTGTGGTCGCTTCGCCAGGAGGGATTGGCCCTTCCACCTTTGCCCGCACAAGAGAAAGAAAAGGTTTCGTCTGTCCCCATTATTCTTTTGCATTCGACTCTGAATAAATTGCCTGCAAGTAGCCGCTCACCCGCGACAGCTGAGAAGCGCGGCGCGTTCTGCACCATCGCCAGCCTGAAGGTATGCTACGCCATCCCGACGCGATGCGCGTCTTGAATTCTATACACAGGCGTTCCTTGTCCCCGGTGTGCAGAAAGGTGTATTGTCGCTCGCTCAAAGAGGGAGGAACACGTCGAATACTCCCTTCAAGATACAAAACGACCCCCAGTGCAGCGCGGGACGGCCACAAGTGACCTCAGCTTGGACTTTTGAGCTGAGTTCCTCATCTGGCTCCAATACCTCGGCAATTGTTGTCCCTGTGCGCATCGAGCTGTCAAACACGCCGGACCTCCTCTCCGAGCTCGTTGAATGTGCGTATTCCTCATCGCGTCCCATAACGCCACTGACCCGCACTCAGGCCTTCTCCACTTGCCCAAATCACGAAACCCTCTTTTCCGCGCCGACGCGCTCCACTCCGCCTCGTACCAGCTCAGCCTCCTCCCGCCCTAGCCACGCGTCCTCGGCACCCGCATCTACGCATTCCCTGCCTCCATCTCCTTCCACCCCTCCAGCATCGGCCTGTCCAATCGTCTCCTTCACAGAGTCCAGCACGTTCTTCGCCGGCGCCGACCTGTGTGCGTACGGCGTCCGTAGAGCCCAATGTAACGCGCGCGCGTTCGCGCTGGCGTACGAAGCAAGGATACATGTCGACAATGCCGCGTCGTGCTTTCTGCTTGATGTGCTTGAATGACGTATGTATGTATGTCGGAGTGCAGGATTCGCGACATGTCTGACAGTATTCGATGATTCTAGTCAACGTCGCGCCTTCGCGGCCGTGAGCAGTCTCTTTCGTCTCGCATGTGCGCATCCTCGGCGGGAACGACGACCCAAGACCCCGTCCCGGCCAGTGGAACCATTTTGACATCAAGGTAAATAAATCATTCGTTTGGCACGGGGCATTACATATATGTGTATTATTTGAACGTTTAGCTGGCCGAGGCTCTCACAGCAACCGACAGATGCCTGTCCTCTTGTGCGCCGTCATCCCCGTCTCATGGCCCGTTTGACTGACGAGATCGCATCTCGTCCAGCACATACAACGACCAACTCTTTCTCAGCGGGTCCGAGCCGTCCGTCCTCGAGCCATTGCTACAGTCCTTCCAGGCGATGTCGCAAGCGTTCTAAAAAGTCGCCCATGGGCCATCTCGCGTTTTTCGCAATATCGCCGCGGAACGTGCTTCCTCCCACTTTGCTTGCGTTTGTGCGATTGCCTTATTATTGACTTGCGAGCAGCGCGGTGCGTTTCTTTGTCCCCTACTCCCTCTCATTTCAATTTTAAATGAGCCCTAATCACCGTTTTTTACCCAACAGACTACGCTGGCCGGCACCTCCCAGAGCATTCTTCATCCTTTCTTTGCCTCGCTCTCCCTCCTTCAACGCATCCTCTCGGTCATTATCGCGCACCCAGATCTATCCACCACCAACGGCGACGCCCTGTTCTACGACTGCCCGGGGACGAATATCGCGCATCGGGCGTGCGGTGGATTATGTGCGGGCGTGCACATTTGTGATGTCGATTGGGTTCATGTCGTTTGTTATTGCGCTGCATAAGGAGATTGCGTATCGGGTCCGGCAGGCGGGTGGGCAACAACAGTCGAAGTAGCAGAAACAACACGACAACGACCACGACACAGCGGCAGAAGCGCTGGGCGCACGAGCGCCTTCGCATAACTGTACAGACGCTGTCGCATCTCCCGCACCTCGGGTGGGGCTGCATTCAGGACTGGTCGGACCTTTGTGTCGAGGAGGCGAAGGAGAGGGGCGCGGTCGAGGTCGATAGTGCGAGGGCGATGGTAACGTGAGTACCCGCTCGATAGTGTAGTTTTGGAAGACCAAATCGAGACCAAGCCACGTCGTGTATGCCGTGCAGAGCTTAGAGTGTGCGCACAGCGTTCCAGGTGCGCGTCTGAGTCGTGCAGCAACAAGGTAGAAGGTGGACATGATGCTTAGCGCTGATTCGGTGCATGAACAAATTCGAATTCTGCTCACAATAAACTGTCATGTCCCCTGCGACTAGCCTAATACGGTCCCTATCTTCCTCCCCTTGGTGAAAAGCCAATTCCAAAAGAGTCTCATTCAATATCAAGACTTGCGAAATTGCCCAAGCCTGCCCACCTCGCGCTCGTACCATTCGCTGTATTGGCTCCGTGTCTCTTCAATTTGAATTTCTTCAGCTATCGGAATGCACTACCGCGGCGTCCGCCCGGCATCGGTACTGTGGCGACGTGAACGTTTGAGAAATCCCCAATCCAGAAACATCCTGGGCACGGATTGTTATCCCGTAGTTTTGGGGTTTCCGACGGTACTTGACCACTCTCTGTGATGACTTTCAAACTGCGGGAAGGCTGCTGCTATCCCATGAGACGAGCGCGCCTGGGTCGTAGACTCGTAGTTCTGGAATTTATCCCGGGCTCACCGCGGTTGCGGCGTTGCATTAGGGGTGGTCAGAGTGAACGAGTCTCGTTCGATTCTGATATCGATTCTGAAACGATTCTGATCCGATTCTCAGACAAGAATCGATCCAGAATCGACGGTACGAGAATCGAAACAGAATCGCAGTTCCTCCTCTGGAGGAGGAACTGCGATTCTGGTGTCTCAAAATCGTCTCCAGAATCGCTCTCCCTTGTTGATGGCAGCTCTTAACCGACCATACAAATTATAATTTAAATAAATTTATAGATTCAAAAATAAAGATGTGAATTTTTATTTTGCTCCTGCTCTCCGTAATACACCGTAGACATGCGCGCGCTTGCTCTTCGGGCGCTGAAGTGCTTTTTTTGATTTTGTAGGTTCACCGAATCTGCTGTTTAAGTCCGAAGGTAGTGAGCCAAGTAAGCCTTCAGGAGGCGCCGGGTGCGCGCCTGGCGCGAGGTGATTCGAGGCATTCACGACGAACAAGGACGGCTCTAGTGCAGTAAAAAGGGAGATAGAATCGACAAAGAATCGAATCAAGAATCGGGGCGGTCAGAGTGCATTTTCGATTCTTGATCAATTCTCGTTTGAGAATCGGATAAGAATCGTTCCAGAATCGATGTCAGAATCGAACGAGAATCGTTCACTCTGACCACCCTTATTAATAATATTCAGAATTGGTGAGCATCACTACCAACTCGTCTTGGCTTATGTCTAATTAGAAAATCAGTCTTGATTTGAGGTTCGCGACTCGAGTTCGGGCTTCGAGGTAGGATACATCGTCGTGGGAAAACTGTCAACGACGAAGACCTTAAAATAAGTTTTCTGGATCCGAGCACGGGCCTGTGAATCGAAACGTGCCCACTGCCACCTTATCGATATCCTTCATCTCGCACATGTCGACCAACAGACGGGAGCGCTTTGAATCGACTCTACGATCCACTCGTGATGAGTTAGGACACGATCGCGAGGAGGGCCGAATTACCCCCGACTTAGACAGGCAAGCGAGCGCCGAATGTAGCTGATTTTTTGTGCTGAAACAGGGTGAAAGTGAATTGGAATCCTCAAGTGATGATATTAATCAATCCAGAACACAGAACTTCCATGGTAGCATTAAAGGTGGGGTTGTTCCATCGGCGCAGATCAACAGGGCACTCATCGTGAGCTCTGTAGGGGGAACTGGCGGAAGAGGTGGAAGAGGAGGGGCAACAGGTGGTTCGGGCGGCCGCGGTGAGGGGCCTCGCTTCACCGCACACAAACAAATTTTTGTGAGTAATATGGTGCTCGTCCTTGGCTTCTTCCATCTTATCGCAAGTCTATCAGTACTCCAGTACGGACGCTGCAAACCTCCTCGAAGACCTAGGCCTAAAATATGTCTCGGCGCGTTACAATGCTGCCGAAACAACAGCTCAGAAATGCATGGATGGCACACGAGTTGAGATCATAGGTGAAATCATCGAGCAGCTGACCCGCCCTCCCGACTCGTCGTTGCGCATTGTGCTGTGCAGCGGCCCTGCGGGATCTGGCAAGTCAACCATCGCGAAGACTGTTGCAGCATACTTGGCAGAAAAAGAAGACCTGCTTGCTGCTTCCTTTTTCTTCTCTCGTGACTATGCAGAGCGCAAGGAAATCAAGTACCTTCCTAGCACCCTTGCCCACCAATTGGCGGATTATAATGCTGATTTCCGATGTCACCTTGTTACTCTGTTGAAGGATGACCGTAGCCGACTTGTCTATGCTGATCCAAAGGAGCAGTTTCAAAAAATGATTGTACAAGTCCTTGCTGAAATGCCCTCAAGCCAAATGCCATGGGTGATTTGCTTGGATGCACTAGATGAATGTGGGAAGGACCATGGTGAAATCTTACTGCAATGGCTCTCAGATACAATCTACAACATTCCCCACTATGTCCGGTTCTTCCTGACAGGACGCCCAGAAGTCTGTGACTACCTGCAGTCTGATTGTCTCTCCCACCTGTGCAAATACAGCAATATAGAGGCCATTGACTTGGAGACAGCAAGAGAGGACATCCGCCTTTACATTGCTCGATCATTGATCTATCCCAACTGGAAAGTCACTGCTTCAGATATGGAGAAAATCACAAATCGAGCTGATGGCCTTTTTATTTTTGCTGCAACAGCTGTTCGCTATGTTCAAGCCAAGTGTAAACGTGGCACTCATCCCCAGAAGTCTGTTGATAGTCTCTTAAAGGACAATTCCCACCTCACCTCAGTACATGCATTATATCTTCAGATCATCGAGGAGCTTATTGCCATTGACAATGATGCTTTGGAACAAACCAAGAGCATCCTTGGTGCCATTGTCAATCTTGTTGAGCCTCAGGACATCAAGACACTGGCAGGGCTGCTTGACATTGATCTGGGAGAGCTTCGGTGGACACTTGTTCGCTTGAGTGCTGTTTTGTCTGTTCCAGATCAGGATGGCAAGGGGGTAATCAAAATCTTACACCTCTCATTTCGTGAGTTTCTAACAAACAAGATTGGGGAGAGACAGCCTGGACTTTTATGTGGCACAGAGGCTCAGCAGCACTATCTTGCACATAACACTTTTTCGTGTTATGCTGAAGGACCTCAAATTCAATATCTGTTGTCTGCCTACCTCACATACACGAAATGAAGAGGTTCCTGATTTGGAGGAGCGCAAGCAAAGATATATTCCGGGTGATCTGGCCTATTCATCTCGGTTCTGGGGAGTCCATCTTGCTGCCTCTCAGTATAGTGCCAAGTTGGCACAAAATGCTCAAATCTTTCTTAGGGGCTACTTCCTCTTCTGGCTGGAAGTACTGAGTTTGATTGGTTCAGTTGGATCTGCAGCAGAAACTCTTTCCACATTTGTTGGGTGGAACCATAAGGTATGATTCACGATTGATTCAGGAAATTACAAGGCTCAAACAGATGTAGGATCTGGATTTGATAGAATTTGTCTGGGATGGAAAGAGATGTGTCAACTTTTTCAAGGACCCAATCACTCAAAGTGCTCCTCATATTTACTTGTCAGCCTTGGCATTAGCTCCAGACCAGTCATGGATTGTTGAACACTTTCGCCCTCAGTTTCCCTACCTGCTCTCTGCTCAAGTAGGCAGAATGAGCAGATGGCCAGCTGTAATATTAGTACTAGAAGCACATACTGACTCAGTCATCTCAGTTGCATTTTCCTCTGATGGCAAGCAGATTGTCTCTGGCTCCTTGGACAACACAGTGCGTGTGTGGGATGCACAGAGTGGAGAAATGGTTGCTGGTCCTTTCAATGGTCATACCAGCTCGGTCCACTCAGTTGCATTCTCCCCTGATGGCAAGCAGATTGTCTCTGGCTCCTGGGACAACACAGTGCGTGTGTGGGATGCACAGAGTGGAGAAATGGTTGCTGGTCCTTTCAATGGTCATACCAGGGAGGTCAACTCAGTTGCATTCTCCCCTGATGGCAAGCAGATTGTCTCTGGCTCGGCAGACAACACAGTGCATGTGTGGGATGCACAGAGTGGAGAAGTGGTTGCTGGTCCTTTCAATGGTCATACCAGCTTGGTCTACTCAGTTGCATTCTCCCCTGATGGCAAGCAGATTGTCTCTGGCTCCAATGACAACACAGTGCGTGTGTGGGATGCACAGAGTGGAGAAGTGGTTGCTGGTCCTTTCAATGGTCATACCAGCTTGGTCTACTCAGTTGCATTCTCCCCTGATGGCAAGCAGATTGTCTCTGGCTCCTTGGACAACACAGTGTGTGTGTGGGATGCACAGAGTGGAGAAGTGGCTGCTGGTCCTTTCAATGGTCATACCAGCTCGGTCAACTCAGTTGCATTCTCCCCTGATGGGAAGCAGATTGTCTCTGGCTCCAATGACAACACAGTGCGTGTGTGGGATGCACAGAGTGGAGAAGTGGTTGCTGGTCCTTTCAATGGTCATACCAGCGAGGTCTACTCAGTTGCATTCTCCCCTGATGGCAAGCAGATTGTCTCTGGCTCCAATGACAACACAGTGCGTGTGTGGGATGCACAGAGTGGAGAAGTGGTTGCTGGTCTTTTCAATGGTCATACCAGCTTGGTCTACTCAGTTGCATTCTCCCCTGATGGCAAGCAGATTGCCTCTGGCTCAGCAGACAACACAGTGTGTGTGTGGGATGCACAGAGTGGAGAAGTGGTTGCTGGTCCTTTCAATGGTCATACCAGCTCAGTCAACTCAGTTGCATTCTCCCCTGATGGCAAGCAGATTGTCTCTGGCTCCAATGACAACACAGTGTGTGTGTGGGATGCACAGAGTGGAGAAGTGGTTGCTGGTCCTTTCAATGGTCATACCAGCTTGGTCAACTCAGTTGCATTCTCCCCTGATGGCAAGCAGATTGTCTCTGGCTCCTGGGACAACACAGTGCGTGTGTGGGATGCACAGAGTGGAGAAGTGGTTGCTGGTCCTTTCAATGGTCATACCAGCGAGGTCTACTCAGTTGCATTCTCCCCTGATGGCAAGCAGATTGTCTCTGGCTCCTGGGACAACACAGTGCGGGTGTGGGATGCACAGAGTGGAGAAGTGGTTGCTGGTCTTTTCAATGGTCATACCAGCTCGGTCTACTCAGTTGCATTCTCCCCTGATGGCAAGCAGATTGTCTCTGGCTCCTGGGACAACACAGTGCGTGTGTGGGATGCACAGAGTGGAGAAGTGGTTGCTGGTCCTTTCAATGGTCATACCAGCTTGGTCTACTCAGTTGCATTCTCCCCTGATGGCAAGCAGATTGTCTCTGGCTCCTGGGACAACACAGTGCGGGTGTGGGATGCACAGAGTGGAGAAGTGGTTGCTGGTCTTTTCAATGGTCATACCAGCTTGGTCTACTCAGTTGCATTCTCCCCTGATGGCAAGCAGATTGTCTCTGGCTCCTGGGACAACACAGTGCGTGTGTGGGATGCACAGAGTGGAGAAGTGGTTGCTGGTCCTTTCAATGGTCATACCAGCGAGGTCTACTCAGTTGCATTCTCCCCTGATGGCAAGCAGATTGTCTCTGGCTCCTGGGACAACACAGTGCGGGTGTGGGATGCACAGAGTGGAGAAGTGGTTGCTGGTCTTTTCAATGGTCATACCAGCTCGGTCTACTCAGTTGCATTCTCCCCTGATGGCAAGCAGATTGTCTCTGGCTCAGCAGACAACACAGTGCGTGTGTGGGATACACAGAATGGAGAAGTGGTTGCTGGTCCTTTCAATGGTCATACCAGCTCGGTCTACTCAGTTGCATTCTCCCCTGATGGCAAGCAGATTGTCTCTGGCTCCAATGACAACACAGTGCGTGTGTGGGATGCACAGAGTGGAGAAGTGGTTGCTGGTCCTTTCAATGGTCATACCAGCTTGGTCAACTCAGTTGCATTCTCCCCTGATGGCACGCAGATTGTCTCTGGCTCCTGGGACAACACAGTGCGTGTGTGGGATGCACAGAGTGGAGAAGTGGTTGCTGGTCCTTTCAATGGTCATACCAGCTCAGGCTACTCAGTTGCATTCTCCCCTGATGGCAAGCAGATTGTCTCTGGCTGCGATGACAACACAGTGTGTGTGTGGGATGCACAGAGTGGAGAAGTGGTTGCTGATCCTTTCAATGGTCATACCAGCTCAGTCCACTCAGTTGCATTCTCCCCTGATGGCAAGCAGATTGTCTCTGGCTCCGATGACAAGACAGTGCACATGTGGAATGTAGAGAGCAGAGAGCCAGTGATTGAGTCATCCAGCATTGTCTCTCAGAAGAACCATAGTTCACAATCATGGTTTCAGGTGAGTTTCTTTCAAATCACCACTACTTTCTGACAATCTCTGCAGTCCCTGTTGCATGAACATCACTATGCTGATTTGCCACTTGAGTCAGTTGAGTGGCAGATCACTGATGGATGGCTTTCCTGTCATCCATCTGAATTGCTTGTCTGTCTGCCTGCCTCTTTTCGGCAAGGGCTCTGGTCACCATACAACACTCTAGTCATTGGCAGGGAGCAGACTATCCTCAATTTTGACAAGTTTGTGCATGGTACAGAGTGGACACGTTGCTACATTGGACCTATTGCTGAATCATGAACAAATTCTTCTCCTTGTTGCAATTTAATATTATCTTGTAAGTAAGTTTTTTTCAGTTTTTATAAATATGCTAGCTTGTGCTTACTGCCGGGTTTCCTGATTTCTTCCTCCTTCCATTGTTTGAATTCACTGAAGATGGCTGTTACAACCTTCATCACCAGCCCAACTGTGAGCCATACACTGCTCAAGCAACATATAAGTAGATGCTGTCCAAATTGAAACATGCTCTGTACTTGGATTACGACATAACACACTGATCCAAACACATGCACATACTTACCTACCTTTTTTCTCTCTTCCTACCACCACAATCTGTATCTAGACACTAGCTAGTTATGAACATTGACTCCCATCAAAAGTCTTATTGCTATTGTCTGTGTGTCTATACATCAGGAAAAAATGCCAAGAGTATGTCGCATCTGATAGCGTCAGTAACCAGGGTAACCTCGTAGACAAGTCCCCCTATTATTAGCTCCCCGTAGCCACACACTTGCTTCTCGTAGCGTCTCATAGCTCTCAGTGCAGGCTACGGTAACGGCTCGTAGCACTCAATAGCTCTGCACCTCGATACAGTAGCAGCTCATAGTGCTTGATAATTCTCAATATCTTGCCATTTCAAGCTATACATAGGGCCAGAAAAATGATATAAAATTGCGGTAGTACATATATACGAACACGGAATATAGACGAAAACATGCAAGCATGAAAAGTATCCAAGCTGACCCTGAGGGTTGCAAGGGAAGACTACAAAGAAAGAAAAGTGTCAGCACCATTGCACGACATACATTGGTTAAAACTCACCCAGCGATTGAAATAAAATCCAGGGCGAGAAGCTTGGAGAGCTTGAGACGACGGGTTGACAAAGAGACTAAAACCTTGGCTAGGAGTTCGTTCGAAGGGAGCTATAAACAGGGGCCATGCATTCCTCTTGAGGACAGCGGAGTTCGACTGTCTTGAAAGAAAGAATAACTGTTTTGAATGAGGCTTGATGAACGAAAACTTGGTGGCACCAAGAGTTTGCAGACCACGACAACAACGGCTTGACAACCACGCTGACAGCAGGAGTGGGAACTTGAGGAGATGGTCTTCGAGGAACCAGAAAGCTTCGAGACAGTTCACAGCAGGTAGGCTTGAAAATGGTTTGCAGTTCCATGTAAGTACCGAAGACGGGCTGGAAAGCATGTCCGATGGGTGCATCATACCACGGTCGAGGTGAGCAATTCTTCGGTCTGAGGGCCGTCGGCAGCGGCATTCATGCTTGTAGACTGCCAGAGTAACTTGTAGCTAGATGCTGGGAAGACCTGGTTCGTCATGGGCAGGTCGACACCCATATAGTACTGAAAGACGGTGAGAGTCGGGGTCTTGATGGGAATTGTGGACACGGAGCGTGCGCGAGCTGCGGCTGAGAGTGGGGCATGACCGGTAGCAGGATAACAGGGCCTAAAGAGCCAGAGTCATTGTTCATCAAGGAACGAGATGGGGGGAAAAAAAGAAGGATGAGTCATTGCATGATCAACAATGCTGTCAAGAATCACGCAATCCGCACGCGCGAGGCTGCGAGCGGAGTTTGAATGGACTTGAAAAACATTTCATGATAATCAGTATGGTTGAATCTCGAAATGAAGATAGCCATACACATTGTCGGAAGTGAGTGGTAGTTATTCTTCTACATATTCAACCATGTCTAAACTGAAATATTTGTTCTCGGAAGGCTGCTACTTCGCGCTACCGGTCCGGAGCAGGCGGCAATCAGATGCTATAGGTGATTAGCGCAGAGCTATCAAGGCTACCAACAACTACGGAGCGGAGCTATCAGGGCTACCAACAACTATGGAGCGATCTCACAGAGCTACAGTGTGCTACGGGGACAACTGGTCTCCGGTCAACTTGGCTGGAGCCAACATAGTAAAATCTTTTTTCCTGATGTATCTTGGTTTCTTTGGTTCTCTTGGTATCCTGGTAAGCAGGATTCCATGCTCATCCACAAGCTTGAAAAGGAAATTGGATGGATATAGGAAGTACAGCTGCTTGAGAAGTAATTTCTGTGGATATTATTGAAGCAAGAATGAATAGATAGCTAACTGAGGCTGCCCAGACTGAACTGATGCAAATCTACATGTAACTCAGTGAACTAGTATGACCCAGCTGTCTTCCTCTGAGTTGTTTCTACCTCATCATGTATGCTCAAGTATATCCTGGATTCAATCAGTTTTTATTCCCAGTCTCAAGAGGTGATTGTTGGCATATTATGCACTTGGGCACAAGGCTGTGCTTGGAGCTATGTACAATTCATTCCAAATCAGAAGGAACACTGAAGAATATGAAAGAACATTCAGGAATCTTATGGAACATCTTTATTATGACTCAGAAGGACTCTTAGTTTAGTATAAATACAGTAGTTACTGAGGAGGTTTCCTCATGAGCTTGTACCACCTGGCTTCACCACCATTGTGTAAATCTTACCTTAATGGAATCCAAATATTGAGTGAACCTAAGGATTGAACTCCTTGAATCAGAAATCCCAGCAGCAATTGGATCTGACTCACTATCAACAGCACATGCAAGACCCCTCCTACCAAATATTTGTCCTTTGATCTGAGATGCAAACCTTTGTTCAAGCCTGTATGTGCCTCAAATGTTGCAGGTTGTGACAGAACAGTTGAATAGATTATAAATGATTTCAATGCATTTTGGCTATGTGGAAAGAGACCATCCCTTTCCTTGGCACACCTTATGGGTTGAGGTGCTGTCTACCAAATCGGGACATAAATCTGGCCATCCCATTACTTTTGAGCCCACTCTACCTGGATGACCACCAAACTGTGCAGTTGTACTGGGAATTGTTTCCAAATCTCTATCCACCACTCAAAATATCTTACTGCAGAGTATTCACACTCATTCAAGCTCTCTCAAGGCTCACATCAAAAAGTCACGTGCTGTTGATAGTGTGTCAGATCCAGAGATCACGTGCCTCTTGCCCAGTCTCTTGGAAGCAAATGTGAGGCAAACAGGGAAAGTTGACACAGTGATGTGAGCAGAGGGTTATGCTTGGTCACAGACACAAACTTGAAAATGAATGCAGTCAGCCACATCCACACACCAGAACACATACTTAGCTACTCTATTCCTTGGCTCCTCGGCATACTTTCTCTCTTTAGTCAGTTGAGGGCAAAGAACAAACAAAGAAGAGAGAAGTACAAGGCATGCACAACAAAGTCCTGCATTAAGGCTCCAACACAAACATTTATACATGGTTTTAACTGCTTTTGTCAAGGGTCATCCAGCATTCAAAAAAAGATATAGGGTCAATTTTCTTTTTTGTGACCTTGACCTTCATCACCAAAAGTGGGAGAAATATGCAAGACCATATAAGGCCCTGCAAACATTCACATTTCAATATAATTTGATAAAAGCTTTGCAAAGGTACGTCTGCTTTGTGGCCACTCAAACCGGCTTATACAGGAACAATTTTTTTTTGCAAAGATGCCAAAAAGCTTCGCAGACCTTTCATCTGCTATGTGTATTTACAGATAGGTTTTCAACTTTGGGCAGTCATCTGTTGTTTTGTGAGCTTCATGGCAAGGTGCCATAGCTCTGAAATCACACAAAAGCCCTGTGCCTGAGTGCAAGGGTACGAAACCATAATATGAAAATGAACTGTATTGCACTGGAGATACATGCAGTGCTAATGCATTGTGTACCAGCCAGTGACCACTGCAAGGACCACTTGCGGGGTGCCATGAGTGATGGTACAGCTGGACGATATGATGGGCTGCGATGGGAATGGGAGGGAAGACATGGTAGAGAGGCTATGGTGGTGTTCAGTCTGCACTGTGGGCTCACACTGGGATCCATTGAAGGAAAGCCACAAACTGTGATCTTGAGAAGAGCCTGAAGAGAGAGCAGAGATGCAGGTGAGGAAAGAACTTGACGCTTGAAGAGCATGGCACTTGAGAGAGCACAAGTCAAAGCTTGCCAGTCCTGAGTTGCACAAGTGAACGTGATATGCTTGAGCTCGGCACTTGAGCACTTGAGCCTTGAGGTGCTTGATGCTACTTGAAAAGGCTTGAGGCTTGAGAGAAGCATGGGACTTGCACCATAAGTCTAGAGAAGACATTGAAGTCAGCACAGCAGCAGGTAGCAAAGGATATGAGCGAGGTGGGCTTAATGAGGACAGCGTGGTTCAGCAAAGAGTCTGTGGTATTTGATGGATGTTCTTCATGGTGGTGTTGTCAGGAGAGAGGAGGGAATCAAGTCAATTGTGAGGGATATGGTGGGTGAAAGCAAAGAAGGAACGATCGTTGATCAATGACTCACCAACCACTTTGATGACCATTCATGTGATGGTTTCATCATCTGATCTGCATGAGCGCAGTGATGGCGCTTCGGCAAAGGACTTGGAATCAGCAACAGTTGTTGGATAGTAGAAGTGAGCATTGATGACTCAAATTTGCCCTGCAGTCACCATTTTCTGGTGGATTTTGATCATCGGTACAGAGTCGGAACAGTTTGGAAGTTGAATATGGATATGAGTTTCAAAACCCTCCAAGTTGCCTGCAAGCATATTATTTCTGATGGTAGTACTGTGTAAAGGTAGCTCCTAGTGTTCCATCACTCTGTCAAAAGTTTGAAAAGTTACCATGCAAGGTACAAGGCAATATAAAGCCAACAAAATGGTGATATAATGAATACAGAGACTGCACCAGTAATGCAAAATACTGTAATGCTTCAAAAAGCCTTTTGTTGGTTCGCAAATGCCTCAAATCCCTGCCAGCCATAATGTATACCTTTCTCAAGCTTTGCATACCCTTGCAAATGGTCATCAAGCATATGGAGTTCACATAGGCTTATAAAGAACTCCCACTTTTGGTGATGTTGGACTAACTAACTACGTAATTCTTCCCATGCACCAAATATAGTAATTTTTCACATGATTTGGATCTCCCTGCTTAATGTTGCTGCGACTCAGACCTGAGTCTCCCAAGTCGACTTGAGCCAAGTCAAGTTGAGTCGACTTGGAGTCAACTCGAGCAACTTGAAGTCAAAGTTTGTGCAAAATTTTTTAAACACACTCGGAGGTGGTTTGGATGACAAAAAATGAATTTCTTGGAAACTTGATACAGCGTGACTCAGCGCGTGACACAAGCGTGACACATGTCACGTTTCTGTGCCATCGCTGCAGAACCAGTCTCAACTTTGGTGCAACCACAAAATAACTTGTGCACTGGGTCTGAAATGATATAATTCCGCATGTTCTGCTTTTCTCTGCAACATTTTGTCCTGAGCACCCACATACATAGCCTTTAACCTTAATGGGTCATCGAAAAATTGGCTAGAAAGCAAAATCAGTCAAAAATCAGCCAGGTTTCACTCACCTGAAGTGTGTAGGGTGGTATTGCAGAATATTAAAAAAATATGTACCTGAAGTCGACTCGAAGTGACTTCAAGTGACTTGTAGTCACAAGCTCAAGTCGAGTCGAGTTCTCGAGTCGACTTACGAAGTCATGACTCAACTTGGTGGGTCGCGGCAACATTAACCCTGCTCACAAGTAGTGTCAAGTTACTGGCAGGGCTAAGTCTGGAACAGCTGGACTGTGTACCATTCAGCTTCAGGGGACATCTGAAGCATTTTCAAGCAAAGAAATTCTTCCCTACTTGTTTCCAAGCAACATTTCTTGTTGAACAGGGCTTTACACTACTCCCCCGAGTACAATGCAGTGGCACTTCCCCACAAACATCAAGGTCATATGCATTTCTCATTCTTCTTTGCTCTCCATGCAAGAGTTCAATTTATTTTATTCCTTGTTAAGACACTTGCTTACATCAAACCTTGATATGTGAGCTCATTGGCAGTCACTATATACAGAAACTGACTTTGAAATCTATGTGTGGTGCTCCAGAGTAGATTTAAACACAGTTTCAAGCAGCCAGAACACCAATCTTATGTTCCTTCTTCCAAATTTTCTTCAAACCTTGGAGGTCCAATTTTTTTTTCCCAGCCTGATGACTGGACTAACTAACTGACCCTTTGTCACTGGTTTGATTGCCAGATGATCCTTGGTTTTTGTTTTTTTTTGCCAGTCAGGAAAAATGGTTTGTAAACTGTTTTTACAAGGTTTAAATGGTTGTGCTCAGTATGCTGCTGACTGGAGTGCCTGAGGTGAGTCTGAACCTGATAAAATGTGAATGTGAATGCCCACACTTTTCCTCAGTCTGCGAGACCATCACCACCGTAGCAGTGTTCCTGCTTGTTCCACACAGAAGACCCAGTTGATGACTCCAGCAGTGAGGCTCCAAATGAGTCAGCATAGCACTGACTCAAGTACGTCTAACTGTAGGTACTGTAATATTTTGTTCAAAAGATAAGTCACGCGTCACAGGCCCCCTCAACTTACAAAAAAAATTTGTAAGTCACACTATTTCCGGAGGGCCTTACAAAGGATTTTGGAAGGATCAACACTCAAAATGCTCTGGAGCGGCCTTGCAGGGCTGTATTTACAAAAATTTTCATATGTCATGCCAGCTCTCAGGTCCTTACAAAAGGGTCAGTTTGTAAAGCCCTGTCACACCCCAAACCCCCTTATCAATTGAATGAAATACTATAATAATTTAGTTTTGTTCTTCCTCCCTTTCACATGGGGATCAACCAAGTGCGACACTCTCACACTCACACTCATCGCTTAGATTTTGTGAGTTGCGACACACTCGACTAAGTTACGACACTCTCAGTCAATCTGCAACACTCTCGATCAACTTGCGACACCCTCAGTTTCTCAAATATGCCAGCCCGAATCAGATTAGATTCATTCAAGAGTTACACATCAATGTAAGATATGTGGATGATGAATTTGATGAAGACTAGAGAGTGATTGGAGGCAGGCGGTGACGTGCAATGAAATAAATTACCAAGTTTGTCACAGAGTATACATGTAGATATTATACACTGTGGCAGCCGTGATTTTTGCTTCTTTTGAGTTCTTCACGGTGCAAGGTTAGGAGGCACATTTTGAAGTTAACCCGCACTCGAGAGAACACAATGGAGGACAGATATGTCCGAGATGCCCGAACCGCTTGCAAACGGAGCCATGAAAGCTGCGAGGTCCCAAGAACCACACCCATCCGCATTCGAGGCTGGCAAAGCTTGAGAGTATTCATACAGTATGAGGACTGAGATGTTTCTCTGAAACCAGCTCAACGCCGGTGCTGGAGCCAGCCGCACTTTAATGTTCACAATTCCGCGGCATCGTGTGCATTGAAAGAAAACTCGGTGGGCATGGCAAATTAAACAAGATATCTTGGCTCACTGTCTCATTCCTTTGTGAAGCGATGAAAGCGATAACTTGAACGATTAATGACCTCAGGATTAGAACGAGGCTCCGAGTACGTGCGAAGCAAGAGCACAGAGGCCCCCGACTTGGCAGGATCTGTGGGTCGCGCCGGAATTGGCAGAATGCCATCGAAAAATGCTCAGAGCGGAGCCAGGTGCATCCAGTCCAAGTCTACGAAGATTCCGGGGTTAGAGGTGATGAATGCGGCGAGAAATTGCTGCCGTGTACGGACCACTTAATTGGGGAGGTTCAGCATCACAATGCAGGCATGCCCACCCGGAATTCGTGAAGCACGGTACTGGACAAACTTTCTGCCAATTCTGCGTCGTCCATGATGGGCGATGGAAGGAGGAGAGGGCGAAAAATTAGGATCAAACCCGAATAGGAACCGAATAGGCAAGCTGCCGACCGCGGACCATGACAGCATTAGATTTTGGCGACAGTGTCGCAGCTCTTCGCATCACTACAGACTCCAGTGCGACTTGCGCCACTGTGTCGCAAATGGGTGCATTTCGCTAGCCGAGTGTGAGTGTGAGTGTGTCGCACTTGGTACATCCCCCTTTCACATCCTCCCGAACTGTTCAGAGACCTGGGAGAAAATACTGCTTTTAAACTGTTTTAACTGTTTTGAGCAGTTTCTAAATGTTTACTAACCATTTTCGTTCTTTGTACTCAGATCTGTACATGAAAACTAAAAGGTTGGAGCCTTATCCTGCATATGACTGTGGCTCCATGACATCATCACCATGCAAACCCTGTTGTGATACCATCCATCCCCTCCATGTGTCACATTGGGATTAGTTGAGTTTCCCCCCCACATTAAATTGACTCTAATACTTGAAGTTTCAAATTAAGTATCAAGCATGTGGAGATGGACACAGTTGTTCAGAACCACTCAACAATGATGAGGCGTGGATGGAGGTCACGAGTATGTTGAACTGCACCTTCTCCTTGAGTCGGCATCTGCATGGACCTCCTTCTCCATCGACGTCCTTCAGCCGTTGGTGGGATTTTCACCGTGCCAACCATCCTGTCCCACATATCCGACACTGATGGGGAGAATATACAAGGTTGAATGCGGAAGTTGGACCGAGCTGAAAGGAGGTGGACAAGGACAGTGAGGAAGCATCTGTGTTTGAATTGCTCACACCCTCAAGCTCAGATCTCTGCACAGTTTTATTTATTCTCCTGGTTTCCAGCTGCTGCCTGTCCGCACGTGAAAATGAGAGCCATTGTTGTTTGTTGGTGCAAAGCGGGAGGGAGAATGGTGCCAGATGGCCAACTGAATTGGCTTCACCCAAAACGGAAAAAAAGCAGGTGTCCCGATCTCGTGCATAGGTGTTTCCGAGATGCACAATGTGAAGTTGATTTTTGTAGGGTTTTGGTTACTTGTGTTCCAGTGCTGTCGCATATCTGCGCAGTGAGCTCATGCACCTGCTCGCTGTCAGGGGGTGGTACTAGGGATCCGCTGAAAGCACAAGGTGCTCACAAAGTGCATAATCATCGTTATACAACTCCTTTTTTTTTGAATGCTTTTTTTTTTCTTCCCCAGTCCCAATCATTTTGGTATGGGCCGGAAGCTGCCATGAATACTTATCTTTTGATCTATTTTTCAGCGTGACATACTCAGAATTGAAGGTTTTTGAAGGCATTTAGTCCCTCAAGGACGGTCAGCCACCGTGCACAGAATCTGTTCATGTTTACATGCAAAATTCAGCCCTGTCCCCTCGTCATGTGTTAGCCAGTAATTGCTCGCTTCGCTCGCGAATATATTTGTTATGAAAAGGAAACGCGACAGGGAAGGGCATTAGTTGAAGCATGAATGGGCATTCGGGAGAGCGGAAGCAATAAAACAATGAACCACGGGCCAGAGTTGAGTTGAAGTGGCCAGGGACGCGATGCGAGGCTGCTGGATGACACGTTTGAGAGGATGACAGCATGCATCCTGGTCCTCAGCTCAAGCGCGTGCAAGAACGAGTCCCCCCGAGCGGCTGCATGCAGCGTCGTGTTGCAAGGTGCAAAACTATTCAGGAGAGTAAGTCGAGGAGCAGGGTGCCGCTCAAGCGCAAAGGTGTTGAATGCGTCGAGTGATGGTACAATCAGAAGGTCCATATCACGCAGTCGGGGTGTGTATTCCTTGCGGATTTTGAAAATGATGCGGAGAAGATTCGAGAAGCACCCCACTTCGCTGCTGGCCTATCTGAATCCAGTTTCAAGAATCAACCACCGGCATCAACGACACCGCTAGCAGCGAGTCCAATCTTCGCTCAGAAAGAGTGCATCTGGAGGCCGATTGCGCGAGAATCGTGGCATGTAAGCAAATCCAGATTCCAGTACAAAATAGTCATATTCAGGTAGGGAAGAATTTATCCAACTGTGGTGATAGTGAGAAACAGAAAGATGGGAGGCGGCGGTGGCAAGAGCGAGCAAGGTTAAGCAAGGCCCGAAAAGGGATAGCACGCGGAAGAACAGAGGCTGCTTGAAAACTGAGTGCTGGAGTCCCCGGTCCCGATGCGCGAGTACGGCATGTGGGCCTCATATCCAGGTGGGGAGAAAATTGCTCAACTGTGGTGAAAGTGAGGAACACCTGTCAAATGGCAGCGGTAAGAGGAAGAGCCAAAAAGGGCAGATATGAATCATGTGATAGCCGAAAACAGCGCCATCGAACGCGCCAAATGTCTAAATATGGACTTTCGTTTCTTTCCTTCAACCACCATGGACTCTGAACGGCCCCGTCTGCGCCGCGTCCGCACCGCGTTGTGGAAGGGGCGGATTCCCCGCTCGTCGCATCTCCCCTTTCCGTCGCTGCGTACGTACCTTACAACCGATCGCATCCGCGACGGTATATTTGGTTTGTACGTAAATAGACACAATCATTACCCTCTTGACCCCGAACCACGAGCATCGACGCGACCAGTGACTTGAGTGCTCCGACGCGAGCACGTCGCCAGTGAATATCTTCCTCCCTTGAACCAGTTTCTCAACATTTCGAGTCACATTTAGCTTCACACACATTTCACGCCCACACGGCATATCCCCTATATTCTCCTCAATATCTACTCTACGCTTACACGACTTCTTGGGACCTCCACATCGATATTCTGCTTCACCTGTGCACCCCCAAATCCGGACGACCGACCCACCTTTTCTGTCTACGTGCCGACAGACCTGTACTTCGACAGCGTCCTCGCCCTCGCTGCGCGACCCGTCTTTGCGCGAGAAAAGCAGCGCATCGGTGTACTTGACTGTCCGCACCGGCGCACACTCCGTCTTTGGCGCTTTTTCGCCTACGCCTCTGCGCACTCTGCCCTCGAGTGTCCCCGCGGAAGCGCCACCCAGTTGTACTGCCAGTGCTGCCGCTCCCACAACGCGCGTTGACGATCCCCTCGATAAGCCGCACGGCGCCTTTCAGCGCAGACCGTGCTACGCCGGCCTCACCCGCGTCTGCTCCGCTGCTGGATTTTGATACTGGCTACGCTACACCGCGTCCGCCTCCTTCCTCGACTTCCCTGCACGCAGATGTAGGCACCCCGCCGGCCCTCGCGTCTCTCGAGCGCCGCTCGCGCTTGTGCTCGACTCGGATGCAGTGCGCGACGTGCCGCGCCCCCGGTACGAACTTCCCCGCCTGTGCAAGATGCGGCGCGGCGTGGTGCTCGCGCGCGTGTCGAATTCCGAATGGCGTGCGGCATGTCTGCCCCGGACGCCCTGTCCCAAGCGCTTGCACTCCCGTCCGCCGACAGGCATATTGCGCCCGCCTGCGCCGCTGCCGCCTTACATCAGGCTCGCTTCCAGGACCAAGCTCGAATCTGATCGCGAGCTGAGCTCGAGGTGCTTGCTCCCGACCTCGAGGAACCCTGTCGCCAGCTCGAGGAACGCGAACGCCACGATGAAACTTGTTGCACCCGGCTTTGATCAGAGAACCAGAAACCAGTCTGCAGCAGGACCATTCCCCGCTCGCCGTGATGCTGCTTACTTCCATGCTTGAACCGGCTTCCGCGCCTAGGCTTAGACAGTCAGACACAGCGAACGTGCCGCACGCTGCATAGGATGTTCATCGTCGTGCTTGCACAATTGCAGCTGGCTCTTTGCCTTGTCACTCACCCGCGTGGGTTATGACATTTTCGACTCTGGGGGAGGGAATGGGCGGACATGGATGGATGGGCATGGGTAGTGGTGGGGGGAAGGATGGGAGGGAGGAGAGGAGGGTGCAGAGAGCTCGGGCAGAGGGAGATTCGCGCGCGATGGGCTCGCTTTCGTGTAGATGGGGTTCGTGCCTTTGCTCATTGTACTGTCTGTGATATCTGATGTTTTGACAATAGTGCTCGATGCGATTCGTGGCCTCTGCCTCTCCCGCAAATCAACTCGTCCTTGCAAAAAGACATGCCGATTCCCACGAAATAACGCGACACGCGACCTCGATTTCTCAATGAGTCATTCAATGCTTTAGATAGAATGCGAGATCGACCACGGCTGGACGCAGCTCAAGCGGGATGCCCTCGCTGTGCAGGATTCTGCTCGGACGCCACGCGTCGTGTCGGTGTCCGTACTCTCGGGCGCTCGGAATCCGCCTTTCCCTGCACTTTTGCACGGCGCCAGTGGGTCCTTCTGCGCTGCGCATTTCTCAAGGCTCGACGCTCGACGCCGACGATGAGGATGTGACACCGACGCACTACACGTTGCTGTCGCGTACAACGAGACTCGGAACGGGATCAAAGCTCCACTGGCATTCGCGTCCGCACCTTCCGCTCTTCGCTGAGTCCCGAACGCGACGCCGAGGTCCACGCTGTTCCACCACTCGCTCGCCGCATCTACTAGCCTCGGATTTGGATTCGGCATCGGCGTACTCTAAATCCAAGTATGAATGAATCTGGGGCCTACTGCACCCTCCTTTACTCGAACACCTCTGCGGACCACCGTACCCCACGCCCAGTGACCATATCTCCTCCGTTTCCACTGCGCAACGTACTCGCTCGCTCTGTCGGCTGTCACCCATGCGTCGCTTCACCACGACCAATTTCCAGCAGCACAAACACTCTCGCAGCCGGCGTTCCTTCAAGATCTCAAACATCATTATCGATGTCGCTCAGCCCGCTTCACCTGGACGGCAACTTCGCGATTCAAATTTTTTCGTTTTAAACTGTCAATTCAGATATTCAAAGACGCCCGCGAAAAATCCGAGTTACCTCGGTTCGGGCCGTCCCCGCCCTACGCACCACATACGCCGTCCTAATCGCATGTGCGTGCCGGCGCGGTGTCCGTGTCCACCCCAATTGCCGCCCAGGGGCAAAACAGCCCCAAAATACATTTGGAATCAGACTCGGCCTCGCGCAGGTTCTATTATAATTTGTCCCTTCAAGCTTTTTCGAATGTCCCCGTCGTCTCGGTCGCATGTCAACGCCCTCTCTGAATCCTGCTCTCTGCTCTCTGCTCCGAACGGCTCCATTTCTCGACATCGCCCAGACAGAGCACTTCTCTGTCGGCTTCTGTTTTGGTGTGTCGTATCGATCAAGCCAAAGCTGACTGGGACGCGCTTTGGGCTTCGTGCTTCGCGCCGACACATAGCGCGATATCTAGTTTCGACGCTTGCACGTTTCCCTCGCCTTCCGGCTGCCAGCTTCAAGGTCCGAGCCGATTTCTAAGTTACTTGACCGCTGTGACACGTCTACGGTCTTTCTGGGTGCTGTTCTCGGCGACTGTGGGTCCCGTTCTTGGTGCCATTGATATTGTCCCGGCCCGCGTTGCGGTTATCCTGGGCTGCTTGCTGCGCGCGCCGACCTTGCACGCCGATCTCACCGCCCGTCGACGCCGGCGCTGACTTGGACGATGGAGCCCGGACCACGATAGCCCTCAAGACTCGATCCAATTCGACGTGGCAGAATCCGAATCCAAAAAAGGTCTGGGTTGGGAGACGGACCCCGTTCCTCCTTCTCCATTTCCTTCATTGCCTTGCAATCGCGCGCTGGAGGATATGGACATGTGAAGGACTTCAACGCTCATTAATGCATTCCGTGCCGATCTCGCACCAGACACATCGCCTGCCAGTAGCTCGTTGCCCTCGTACCCATACTCAGGCGTGTAATCGTCCCCACTATCCTGAGATGGGACGGAAATTACTCCAATACGGCATTGCGAGCTCGACGGATCCGCATCCCATGCTCTACCACCGGGGTGCATACACATCCCTGCACTCAATTATTATTATCGTACTTCACCCAACTGAACTACTGTATGCATTTTGTTGTGTTGGCTACCTTACTGTGTGTAGGCAGGTAGCCGCAGTAGGCTTGAAGTTCATTGGATTTAGCACAACAGTGTACGAGGCAAGATCCAAGGACGAAATATATTTAACTAAGGAAGAATTATTTGATACGACTGTACATGTGAGAGTGCCGTATATCTGGCGGCCGCGGCGGCCTGCCAACATGCCCCCGCCTTTGACAACGCATCCCGTGCTCTCACAGGCATAGATGGCCGTGTAAAAAAGAGGGAAGAAGGGATAACGTAGATCGAAATTGTAAACGTGCCTTCATAGAACGATTCAGCCGACCTCTATACATCGCGACCCTGCGGGTTCTCGTATCCATCGCTGCCGCAGCCGTAGCCAGCACGAATTCCGCCCACGCTCCCGCTCGTAATATCCGTCATGAAACGCGATGCGCGATGTCGGGATCCCTCCGCTCTATGTCCGTCAGCTCAGCGCCTCGCCCGACACGCGCTTCTGGGGCTTGTTACCACCATGGCCAAGGCGCGACTGGAATCGGAATCAAGCGCCTACATCCTGCGAATCTCACTTCAGTTCTGCGATGTTGTGCATGGGCACGCTGCGGGAAGCTCACCTCGGCCTCGAGGGGCGGGATATGAATGTGGATTGAAAACGGCCGCGGGAGTTCCGAATACGGTGTACACCGGCGCGGCATCGTGAAGTGTGCACGAAGGTCGGGGTATAGCGGAACAAGTCGCAACCCAATGCGGCGCTCAGATCGAGGAGATCTAAATGAAATTCGTTAGCGAAATCCGAACGAACCGCGGGACGGAGAATGGGAGGAGAGTGCAGATGGCCGAACAAGAAACGAACGTATGTAGAAAAGCAAAATCGCTCCGACGAGGCACCGTCCAACTCAATTCCCCCAAATCCCACCCGCAGACTTTACCAAAAATACCGCCGCGCCTCCCAAAACGCATCCCGGCCATCCCTTCGAAGGCTGCACCGGGCGCGCGGGCGGCGGTAAGGGTGGATGTGCGGGTAGGGTGATGGTGTGTGACGGAGAGCAATGAGAGGGAGGGAGAGGAGAAAAGGACGTACATCGAGTTTGGAAGCTGACAGCCCGCTGAGCTCGGATAAGCGGGACGAACAGGGTGATTAATACGAGTGTAGGAACGCGGATAAATCGGGCAGTGTGCTCGGGAGGCGCGAGTCGCGAGATAAAAGGCCCAGCGGACGGGTATGAGTGCAGATCTACATGGTCTGGGATTGCGAGTCGTAGGCCGAACCCGTTCCCCAATTAGCACCGTCTTTTTATCTTGCACGCCTCTGCCTCTGCCGATGATCCAACTTGAAGCCAGAGACGCGGTGAGTGGCGTGGGGACTGTGATGGAGGTGAAGACAAAGAGAATGCGAGGATGATCCTGTTTGCTCGGCGTGGAGGGCGGGGTGGCCAAGTCCGAGAGGCTGCAGCGCTGGGTGCGCACAAAGCGGAGAGCGTAGTACATGCGTCGACGGCGGAATTGCGCTGCTTGCGGGAATCCAGAGGTACGCAAGCCACGAGCTGTAGCACATGATGTCGGTAAGACGACGAAAAAGAGCAGCCTCTTCTCTCCTGGTCGGGCGTCGTCGACTCGGTGAGGTTCAAAGAAAGCAACTTGGCCTGTGCGTCCACGAATTCATCCTGACGCTCGAACGTCGGGAACAGCCGCCCTGCCTCGACGATATCCTCTTCCATGCCAGGTTGATGGAAGGACAAAGAGTTCAATCTTATCGTACAGCCACATCTCTACCTCGCGTCAACTAACTTGGTCGCGAACCTCAGCGCTGTTCCCTCGATCGCCGAGCCGCGCGTCATGGTCACGGCGCGGGTCCACACACCCGTGCCCCTCGTGTGCAGCATCGGAACTGGCATCGACATCGGCCCAAATACTCGAAACTTTCTGTGTAATGGCACTGCAATCCATTATGAGATTGCCATAAATGGGAGGGCGGCAGCAGGGTGGATGTGCTAGAGATGGTGGAGGAGGAAGATGGGAGGAATCCATGTGCGCGACAGGGTCGCTTTTGCATAGACGCGGTTCGTGCCCTTGCCTTGCTAATTTTTCTTGACGATCGTGTCTCATCTTTTTGCAGTGGTGCCCGATAGGCGGCAGCAACCTCTATTTCTCGCAATGAATTTGTCCCTTACAGAAAGGCGCCCCAATTCGCACGAAACAACACAGCGCACGACCTCCTTTTTCCCAATCACCGATGCATTAGATGGAACGCGGAATGGACTACGACCGGCACTGCCCAAGCGGACAGTCCTTCGCCATGTAGGGTTCTGTACGAGAAGATCGGACCACGTGCAGCGCTATGTCTGTGCTCTCGCGGTCGCGGCGCTCCCTCATACTTGGCATAGCGAGTGCAGCTATTTTGCCAGTGATGATGAATCCATTTGCGCTGTGTATGTCACACGACGAGAGCGCGATCAACGTGCCCGCTTTACACTCCTCAAACCCGAACTCCCTTCCGAGGTCCATAGCTCCTCGCCCTTCGTGCGCCGCATCTGCTGCCCTCCGATTCGGATTCGGCGTGCACACTCCAAATCCGGGCAAAGTAATATCTACAATGCAATAGTCCTGAATCCGAAGCCCATCTTCTCGAAGGCATAAATGGTCCGAGTCATCTTCACTCTCCTCACTGACGACAGAGTCATGACCCACGAGGTTGCAGCGGATTCAGAACCGCCAGCAGATACGTCGCGATCCGTATCATTTACTAGCTGCGATTCGAATGGGCGAAGCGAGCCTGCCTCCTTGACTGCGTGAGGCACTACAGCGCGGCAGCAGTGCGTTTGCAACACCAAGGAAATGCATTGCTATTATTGCTATCTATCGAACGAGGATGGATGAGTCGTGGCTCCAGAATTTTGGTGCTGGAATCCACTCGAGAGATGAAGTCGGTAATTTAGGGACATTGGTGCGTTGATCCAAATTCCGAGTTGTCTTGGTCATGTCTAACCAGAAATTCAGCATCCACAGGGATACCGTTCAAGACTCGAGTTTGGGCTCGAGGCTGAATGACATCAGTTCATCCTCGCGGAAACCACCATGTAACTTGAAATAAGTTTTCTGGAATTGGATCACTGCACTCTCCTTTACCCCATAGCTGATTGCCTCTGCGACCCGTACCGTGCGCCCACGCCCCATATATCCTATTCCGCGTTCCGGTTGCCCAACTCACTCGCTCGCTCTGTCTGGTCTTACTCATGTATCGTGTCGCCATGGTCAATATCTGGCAACACGAACAGCCTCGCAGCTGGCGTTCGTTCAAGCTTCAAGCTCGTTCTCGATATTGAACGCTTCACTTATCTCTTACTCCGGTGGATCCGTGTCACATCTTTCCATGTCACTTTCGCTTTCTCGTCTCGATCCAGTCCCAAACTGCAACCCCAGCTTATCCCTCTTCCCTTTCCTCAGCACCGAAGTCGGCGCGCGCCCGCATGGCGTTTTTCGTCCGTGCAAAGCTTCAAGAACTAGCAAGACAAGCTGCCCGAACCATGTACTTGCCATGGTTTGGGTGTCATCGGTGAAGCGATCCTGCCTCTCACTATGGCTCGGTATGGCTGCGTTCGCGAGGCCATCTTTTTTAACCCTATGATCCAGGGGCATGGGTCTTGGCTCTAGGATTTATCCATGGTCTCACAATTGTTGTTGGCGCTGCGGAGTCGACCGCTGTTTGTATGATTGAGGATTTAAAATTGATGAGCATTGTTAAACTTGCATGTCTAACTAGAAAATGAGCGTTGATTTGGATGCTTTTCGCGACTTTGAATCCGGGATCGACGGTGGATGTGTCCTGATATTAGCCCATCCTCGCGCAAAACCAACGAAATGAAAGATCTTTAAATAAGTTTTCTAAAAGCAGATCGGCCCGGATGTCCTGTAAATTCAAAAATCCCAGCGCGCGGATACCTCGTGTACATACCTTTGTCTTTTACACTCATGGGTGCCTGCTTTTCTTCGCGATTCACTCTCGACAACTTGGGGGAGGATGGACTTGGCAAGGGTGGCCGAACCGTTCCTGATTCGAACAGGCAAGCAACTGCCGAAACACCTCACAGGGGATTGGAAGCTTCGAGGAACGAACTTGGTTCACGATTCACTCCTGACAACTTGGGGGAGGACGGACTGCACAAGGATGGTGGAACCATGCCCGACTTGAACAGCCAAGCAACTGCTGAAATGCCTCACGAGGAATTGGAACCTTCAAAGAATGAACTTGGCCGATCCACAACGACCCACTTCTATGGTAACATCTCAGGTGTGGTTTTATCAGTGCAGATGAACAGCATGCTGATCATTTGATCTCTACGCAGGAGGGACCGGCGGTCTCGGTGGAGAAGGCGGGACAACAGGTGGCTCCGGCGGCCGCGGTGAAGGGCCGCGTTTCTTCGGACAACAACTGATTTTTGTGAGTGATACTGGGGTTCTTGTTGAGATCTGCCATCTTAATGGGCGAGTCTACCTAGCACTCTAACACGGAGACTGCAAACCTCCTCAATGACCTTGGCCTGAAATATGTCTCAGCACGATACAATGCCACTGAAACAACTGCTAAAAAATGCATGGAGGGCACACGAGTCAAGATCATAGAGGACATCATTGAGCAGCTGACCTGCCCTCCCAACCCCTCGGTGCACTTGGTCCTGTGCAGTGGCCCTGCAGGCTCTGGGAAATCAACTATCGCGAAGACTGTTGCAGCCTGTTTGGAAGAGGAAAAGAAACTTCTCGCTGCTTCTTTTTTCTTCTCCCGCAACTCTGCAGAGCGCAAGGAAATCAAGTACCTTCCCAGCACCCTTGCCCACCAGTTGGCAGACTATAACACTGATTTCCAACGTCTCCTTGTCACATTGTTGAAGGAGGACCGTAGCAGACTTGTCCATGCTGATCCAAAGGAGCAGTTCCAGAAAATGGTTGTGGAACTCCTTGCTAAAATGCCCTCAAGCCAAATGCCATGGGTGATTTGCTTGGATGCATTGGATGAATGTGGAAAAGACCATGGGAAAATCTTACTGCAGTGGCTCTCAAATGTGATTTCCGACATTCCAGTCTTTATCCGGTTCTTCCTGACAGGACGACCAGAAGTCCGTGATCACCTGCAGCTTGGCTATGACCATCTCTCACCCCTGTGCAAATATAGCAACATAGAGGCTATTGACTCAGAAACAGCCAGAGAGGACATCCGCCTTTATGTCACTCGATCACTGGTTGATTCTACTTGGGACTGGACAGTCAATGATCAAGATGTGGTCAAGATCATAAACCGAGCTGATGGACTGTTCATCATTGCTGCAACTGTTGTTCGCTATGTGCTTGCAAGGTCCCAAGATGATATCCCCCCCCAGGAGTCAGTTGATAATCTTCTCCAGAAAGATGCCCACTTGATCTCACTAGATGACCTATATCTTCAAATCATTGAGGAGGTCATTGGCATCACCAACGCCTTTGAGCGCACAAAGAGGGTCCTGGGTGCTATAGTTGAGCTCATTGAGCCTCAAGACATCAAGACACTGGCAGGGCTACTTCAAATTGATATAAAAGTGCTTCGGCGAACACTTGTTCGGTTGAGTGCTGTGTTGTCTGTTCCAGACCATGACAGCAGGGGTGTGATCAAAATTATGCACCTCTCATTTCGTGAGTTCCTAATAGATGGGATTAGGGAAAAACAACCTGGTCTGTTATGTGGCACAGAGGCTCAGCAACATGATCTTGCACATAATACTTTTTGTATCATGCAGAAGGAGCTCAAATTCAACATCTGTCATTTGCCAACCTCACATGTACGGAACATTGACATCCCAGATTTGGAGGAGTGCAAGCAAAAATATATTCCAGGCCATCTGGCCTATTCATGTCGGTTCTGGGCAGCCCATCTTGCCACCTCTCAGTATAGTCCCAAGTTGGCACAAGATGCTCATGGTTTTCTCATGGACCACTTCCTCTTTTGGCTGGAAGTTTTGAGTCTGATCAGTGCAGTTGGTTCTGCAATGGAAATTCTTTCCAAATTCATTAAATGGGGTTCTCAGGTGTGCCTTCAATAATCTTGTAAATTGTACTAATCAAGAAGTACAGGATCCTAACATGGTGGAAATTGTAGAGTTTGCCCGTGATGGGATAAGATTCATCAACTTCTTCAAGGACCCAATTGTTCAAAGTGCTCCTCACATCTACTTGTCAGCCTTGGCATTGGCTCCAGAACAGTCACACATTGTTAAGCAATTTCGCCCTCAGTTTCCCCACTTGCTGTCTGCTGGAATAGGTCGAATGGATGTATGGCCAGCCACAATATTGATACTGGAAATGCAAGATATAGTGTCATCAGTAGCCTTCTCACCTAATGGCAAGCAGATTGTCTCTGGCTCTAATGACAAGACAGTGCAAGTGTGGGATGCAGAGAATGGAGAGATGATTGCTGGTCCATTTCATGGTCATACCAGCCTAGTCAACTCAGTTGCATTCTCATCTGATAGCAAACGGATTGTCTCTGGCTCCTCAGACAAGACAGTGCGTGTCTGGGATGCAGAGAGTGGAGAGATGATTGCTGGTCCATTTCATGGTCATACAAAATCAGTCACTTCAGTTGCATTCTCATCTGATGGCAAGCGGATTGTCTCTGGCTCCTGGGACAAGACAGTACATGTGTGGGATGCAGAGAGTGGAGAGGTGGTTGCTGGCCCTTTCAATGGTCACAGAACGTGTGTTACCTCAGTTGCATTCTCACCTAATAGAAACTGGATTGTTTCTGGCTCCTGGGATAACACGGTGTGTGTATGGGATACAGAGAGTGGAGAAGTGGTTGCTGGTCCTTTCAATGGTCATACAGATTCAGTCCACTCAGTTGCATTCTCACCTGATGGCAAGCAGATTGTCTCTGGCTCCTCAGACAAGACAGTGTGTGTGTGGGACGCAGAGAGTGGAGAAGTGGTTGCTGGACCTTTCAATGGCCATACAGGTTCAGTCAACTCAGTTGCATTCTCACCTGATGGCAAGCAGATTGTCTCTGGTTCCAATGACAACACAGTGTGTGTGTGGGATATAGAGAGTGGAGAGATGATTGCTGGTCCATTTCATGGTCATACACAACCAGTCAACTCAGTTGCATTCTCACCTGATGGCAAGCTGATTGTTTCTGGCTCCTCAGACAATACAGTGTGTGTGTGGGATGCAGAGATTAAAGAAATGGTTGCTGGTCCATTTCATGGTCATACAAATTCAGTCAGCTCAGTTGCATTCTCATCTGATGGCAAGCAGATCATCTCTGGCTCTTATGACAAGACAGTGTGTGTCTGGGATGCAGAGAGTGGAGAGATGATCGCTGGTCCATTTCATGGTCATACAAGTTCAGTCAGCTCAGTTGCATTCTCATCTGATGACAAGCAAATTGTCTCTGGCTCATATGACCACACAGTGCGAGTGTGGGATGCAGAGAGTGGGGAGGTGGCTAGTCTGTTTAATGCTCATCCAACCCTAGTCACCTCAGTTGCATTCTCACCTGATGGGAAGTGGATTGTCTCTGGCTCCTGGGATAACACAGTGCGTGTATGGGATACAGAGAGTGGGGAAGTGGTTGCTAGTTTTTTCAATGGTCATACCAGCTGGGTCAACTCAGTTGCATTCTCACCTGATGGCAAGCAGATTGTCTCTGGCTCTTCAGACAAGACTGTGTGTGTGTGGGATGCAGAGAGTGGAGAAGTAGTTGCTGGACCTTTTAATGGCCATACAGGTTCAGTCACCTCAGTTGCTTTCTCACCTGGTGGCAAGCAGATTGCCTCTGGCTCCAATGACAACACAGTGTGTGTGTGGGATATAGAGAGTGGAGAGATGATTGCTGGTCCATTTCATGGTCATACACAATCAGTCACTTCCGTTGCATTTTCACCTGATGGCAAGCAGATTGTCTCTGGCTCCTCAGACAAGACAGTATGTGTGTGGGATGCAGAGAGTGGAAAAGTGGTTGCTGGTCCTTTCAATGGCCATACAGATTCAGTCAACACAGTTGCTTTCTCACCTGATGGCAGGCAGATTGTCTCTGGCTCCAATGACAACACAGTGCGTGTGTGGGATATAGAGAACAGGAAGGCAGCTACTAAGTCATCCAGCATTGTCTCTTGGAAGAACCACAATATTGTGTCATGGTTTCAGGTGGGTTTCTTTCAAGCAACCAACACAATTTCTCATCCTTCTGGGATCTCCTAGCCTCTTAATGTCAAACCACTCGATTGGAGGGTCACTATTGGCTGGCTCTCCTGCCATCCATCTGAATTACTTGTTTGGCTTCCGAATTCTCTTCGGGAAGGACTCTGGTCACCACACAACACTCTAGTCATTGGCAAAGAGCAGACTACACTCAATTTTGACAAGTTTGTCCATGGCACAGAATGGATGCACTGCTATAGCAGATCTGCCACTCAATCATGAACAAATATCCTCTCTTCTGTCTTCTGTCTTCTTCTTGATCTCATTCCACTTGCTCTCTTTTGCTTGTGTGAATGTTGTGGTCTAGAACTTTTTCTCATTGAGGGCTAGCTAGACTGTTTTAGAGACATTACCTTCCCACATTGCACCAGATTTTCTGATTTTTCTTGTTCCTCCCTCTGCCATGCTGTCTCACTTCCTATTCCAAATCCACTGTACATTATTTATCTTTTTCTGGACTGTGGCACAATTTACTTTCCATGTTCAAACACCATGCTCAAGCATACAGACTATCAGAAAGTGTCACGATTTTGACCTAAATTGTACATCTTACCTAAGTTGGAACATGTGACAAGATAATGTATGTGAATCTAGACAGATGAGATGATATTGATAATGGCTTGGTCATTTGATGTTTCAAGGAACTCCTAGAACAATTTTTTCTTCTCCTTATTGAGATTTGATATCATCTTGTACTTTTTTTCTGACTTTATATAAATGTGTTGGCTTGTGCTTAGTACTGGTGGGTTTCCCAATTCCCATAAATTAACTGAAGATGACCATGACAATGTTCTGACTGTGAGCCTGAGCCACACTGCACAAGCAGCCATGTCAATATACACTGTCCAAATCCAGACTCACTCGTCTGCAAGCTCAAAAGGGAAATTAGATATTATGTACATAGCAGACATTGATAGTAAGGAATGTAAGAATGGGTAGATGGCTAACAGGCTACATGGATTTTTCTAACAGGCTACACGAAAAAAAAGACTCAGGTGAATGTGACGAATGGTATCCTCACACTCACATGAGGCTGGATTTCTTCTTGGAGTTGTTTTTGATGCACAGACTGAGCCAGGATTGGATTTCCCTACTTTGAACTGAAAACAAACTCCACACAAGCCAGTCAAAGGAAAGAAGCATTATATGAGTTTTCAGTTGTCAGTATTAGGAAGAGTTATGCTGTTGGATGAACAAAGCAAGAGTGGCCGCCAGAGTCTGAATCATGAAGAATGGAGGTGTCAACCATGCACTTGGACATACATCTCCTCTACTCCTCCTTGACAGGCTCCTCAGCAGTGTCATCCTCCAAAAGTGTTTAGAGAAAAGTTGATTGGATGACTGGATTTGGATTGGTTATGAAATGATGACAAATTAAAGGAATAGCTAAACACAACCACAAGCACTGAGTCATTCCAAAACTAGGATCACAATGAGGTCATGTTGTGCACAGCCCACCTGAGCCATAATTGCTTGACTCATGCAAGACAGTGGTGACTCATGCGAAAGGCTGTGTATCTGAGTCATAGTTGTAGTATATAAACCCTGTACAAGTAGCCAGATGATAACTGAAAAAGTTGCCCTCTACATTTATATGCTCTTGCTCTTGCCTTGCCCTCGTGATTTTGTTCTTGTTTGCATGCTATGTTCACACTACACCACGTTCCCATGCTAAGTTCATGTTTATGCCATGCTCCCATGCCCATGTTCATGCTCATGTTGCCATGTTTTGCTTTGCTAATCGCTGGTCCTGGTTATCTCTATGAACCTTCACTTAGCCACATTCATGTTCATATTACACCTATGCTCTCAACTTGTTCGTTTCCACAAACCTATACTTCACCTTGTTCCCACGCCCATGTATTGTATTTTTCCAACAACTCACTCTTTGTTTGTAATTGCATTTTCGTTCTTCCAATCCATTGATTGATTTGCCAACTGACATACCATTTTGACTTTTAACCAAAGCCTCTGATTCACTTATGTACAGCCTGTAGAGTACAGACAGTCTTTCTAGCTACAAACACCTTCCCATGTCTCTTTTAGCTACAAACCTTTTCTCCACACATGCTTTGCTTCCCTTTTCTTATGTACCTTCCCTTTGATCTTTTCATCCATTCTAGGTATATTCTACCTACTTCCAACTTCACAACACAAATTCCAAACTTACAAGAATCTCCTGAATAAAGACATTTCTGGAGCACCTCATGTATAACAAATTATACACCTGACAGCAGACTTATCCATGTCACTGTGTATTGCATACAAGTCATTCAAGGGCGAAGAACAAAAGATAGAGAGAGAAATAAGTATGAGGCACCCTGGTATTGTGGTACTCTGCAAAGAAGTCCTATATATTTGACTCTGCCTCTGCAATATATCTCACCACACAGACCGTGACATTGCCCCCCACCCTGCTGCAACACATCATCACCACCCCCCTCCATTTGTACAACAATCCCACCCTGCCATGGACCATGGTTCATGGCAGGTCAGAGTTGAGCTGCCAGGGACATGAAGCAACAGGAACAATGCTAAATGCTGCACATGCACATGTGCAAAAGAAGGGCAGTGTGCCTCGCAGTCTGCAGCTCAAGTGTGTGCAAGCACAAGTTCTTCCAAAGCTGCCAGCATCACATTGCAAGGCACAAACCCATTCAGGAGAGTAAGTTCAGGAGTGGGATGCTGTTCAACCACAATGGTGTTGAACATATCAAGTGATGGTACAAAAGAAGGTCTATATCATGTGATTGGTGTGTGTATTCCTTGCAGATTTTGAAAATGGCAGAGGTTCGAGAAGTGCCCCACTTTGCTACTGGACTATCTGAATCCAGTTTCAAGTAAGAACCAAACACTGGCATCAACGACGCTGCTAGCAGTGAGTCCAACCTCTGTCCCAGAACCAAGTGCATTTGGAGGCCAATTGTGCATACTAAGAAAATCCAGATTCCAGCATAAAATAGTCACATTCAGGTAGGGAAGAATTTATCCAACTGTGGTGAAAGGGAGAAACAAAAACATGATGGGAGGTGATAGCAGCAAGAGTGATCAAGATTGAGCAAGACCTGAAAATAGATATGAAACAGACGCTGCTTGGAAACTGAGTGCTGGAGTCCCCAGTTGCATCAGCAAAACTAAATCCATCTGGGGCTGTTGAATATTTTTTGTGTCTGCAGCAAAAACCCTGCCAGCATCAATCTGTTTGATGCAAAAATTGCCAAGTCCCACTGACAGGCATTAAGTGAGGTTAGCCAACAGAAAAGTCGAGTCCCACTGTTCTGAGTCCCATCCTTCTGGTCATCCCTCTGCACCAGGCACCATAATGCCAGAATCACATTTGGCAGCATAATGACCCTTGCAAACACCAGAATAAATTCTGGCACACTAATTTACTTCTAACACCAGAAGGGCTCTACTGATCTCACTGTTCACATCAACCTGGGTTTTAATTGTTCATAAACATGCTGTATTCATAACTACGACATAAATAGACAGGTTGTGCTCAAGCTGCAAGAAAAAAACTTGTATCTGGGGACAGGGGCCAATAAGCTGGGTAGAATTCTTCCAATTCAAGGGTTTGAGAACAATCAGGTCTCCAGAGACAGCAAGGAGTCAGCAAAGAGCACAGCAATCCACAGATTTGTGTACCACCACATAAAAGTACAGCTTTCCCATGCTTGACCTGTTGAAATCAAAAGGCACTGCAGATGCGGAAATGTCAGACACTGAATATGCAGTTGGAAGTTCAATAATATATTGAACTCACTGAAAACAAAAAAAATTCTATGTGGCATTGCACAATGCCCCAAAGCCGCATGTGGCTTGTGTGGCTTTGGTGCAACCTGTCTAATAAAGGCTACTATTCTGCTCTAGCCTGACCCTGGCCATCTGTCACAGGGACCTGCACTGTAGCCAGGGCTGTGTTCATTGATGAGATATCTGTCAACACCACTTGTTGGCTGTGTACTTGCTATCGAGTCCTTATGCCTGCAATTTTCTGCCTGCCAACCTGTTTATTTAATTCTACCCACTATGCGAAATTTCAGTAATGTAGCATTTTGTTTTTTGATATTCCAGACTGTGCTCAAAATAGGGCACATGTAACTCTGATAGATCCATGTAATATTGTAATGAAATACATTTATGTTGTGTCAAATTCCAAGGCAGAGAGAAGAAATTGAGACAGGTGCGATCTCACTAGCTGCACCATGGCAGTGATGTACTCCAAACACCTCTATTCATTGACAGACTTGTGCTATTCACAAGTTCTTGAAATAGACAAAGACAGCACACTGTGGCACAAAGTTGATGTGCTGACATGGTGGAAAAGACAATGGCAGTGCCTATTCTAAAAAGGTAAAGGGGCAGAGGCAGAATGTTCACGACCACCTGTAATGCCCTATATGTGAGCCGAATTAGAGAGGGAGATATATTGTTACTCCCCTTCTAATTCAGATGTGTTTAGGTCAAACACCAAGCATGCAATAAAAGTGTTTATTTTTTTAGCTAAATAAGAGTGATATCAGAGAGATCTCTTAAATATGTTGAGAAAATGATGATGACTTGCATAAGCTGTTGTTGTTCCCATCAAAGATGGTGTGTGTATGTCACACCACCCACCCTGCCAGTATTGAGAGATCTCTTAAATATTTAACAAAATCTCAATATTTCTCCAATATTATTTGTTGCCATCAGCGACAGTGCACCTCTGGTGCCATCACAGCCATCAATGCCTGACACCACACCACTGCCAAGTTCACAGTGTGCCATTGAACGCACCTAATGTCTAAATATGGAATTTCATTTCTTCATCAGCAAAACCCGATTTTGGTTGTATTTTGTTGTAGTTACCATAGTTCCCAGGGCTTTTATGTAGTTCTTTGTAGTTAGCACAGCATTCTGTAGTTGTCCATAGTTTGACCAGTGTTCTGTAGTTGTCTGTAGTGGGCCCTGATTTGCATAGTTGGGTTACTCTTTCATGGTTATTCATAGATGCTGGGCTGGGTTGAGGTTTATTCTGAACTTGATCTTGGAAATTGGAATTTTTTTCACTGCAGCTCTATGAAGAGAATGGTTGCAAGATACACTCAGACAAAGAAATTGAGATTACAAGATACATAGTGTAGCTACTGCAGTAGGTGCATGCAAACAAAGATAAACACAATACGATGCAGATGTAAGTACATGTCCATGTTGCTTGAGACCTGGTGCCCACATATCAATGCAGATTTGCTGCTATAGAGTGTCCAAGTGCCTTGATGGTGCTAGTGAGCTTCAATGGCATGGATGTGCCTGGCAGTGCAGAGGCTCATCAGACAGGCTGCACAGCTGCAAACCTGTGCAAGGGTGTGGGGTGCTGTATTTGTGCCTACACTGGCTCCTGCAAGGCACAATGCGGTGTGAAGTGCTTGGCATGCCCATGTGCAGACACTGTGTCAGCCTTCCAATGAGTGGGAGGCTTTGACAGGGAGAGTTGTGCAGCAGTAGAATAGGAGAGAGAAACAGGGCATCCAACTGCTCCTTAACTTTTGCCCCAATGAGGTTGCTGCAGATGTGTTTCAGAAGGTGAGAAAAAAAAGAAAAAGACATCAAGGAACAGGAAAACAGGAAAGAGGGTACAATGAAGTAAGGTAGGAGCGAAGATATAAAAATGAAAAGAAGATGTAGAATGCACATCAATGTACCCCCAATGCACTTGAATGCAGTTATAACTATTTGATTCCCAGTCACAAATTTGGTCCTGGCACGGGATATCAAAAACCAGTTTGTTGTTATTTGTCCTCCTTGAATGGGTCTATTGGTGAATATAATGTCAAGAGAGCAAGTATTCTGAAGGGATTTGGAAGGCTTATTCATGCTGTGTAGTGAGTAGCTCTTCATTTCAACCTTGACCAAGGTTTGCAGAGAGGTCAGGTACTGAGATTGGGCCGAGTCCATTGCCTTTGCTTCAAACAAAGCTCAAGAGGAGAGATACTAGTCAGAAGGAGACTTCAAGAGACTTGAAGCAAGCACGCTGGCATGCACGTGATGCATCAATGGATATATGTTTGGGCCAAATATTTGGCCGTGGTTTGTCTTGCTTTTCTCTTTACCACCATGTCTCTCAACTCTGTGCTGCAGCCACACAATCTCAATGTATATCCTTCCCTCAAGTTGCAGTCAACATCCAGCCTTGCCCCCTCATCCACAACATGGACCATGCCTGACTTCAGAGCCATCCCCTTGCCATGCCACTGAGCATTTGCGTGTGTATGCATCCAGATCATCATCTCTGGTGGAGTGTACAGTATGCTACCCTCTCCCTTTATAACCATCTGTTCACTGACTTGAACATACAGTGCAGGGATTGTGTGCAGAGCACGTTTGCCACCGGCATCGAAGACACCATGCTGTTATATATAATGCACTGCCTCGAGCCGATGTACATCCAGCCTCCTTTCCCCCTGAAATCCTCTAACTAAATCATTCCTCCACCAAACTTCGAAATGACAGTTGCCTGTGCAGTCACGGTCTCAAATGCAATCAACTCACGTACGTCCTCGCAGCTCTTCCTCAGCTGCTTCCCAGTTGGCTGACATTTGTGTCAATAGTCCCGCTTCATGAGGCAGACGGACCTGGCTCCAACTTCATGGTATGCCCTTAGGCAGTTCTCCTGTTTGCCTTGTAGCTAATGGCCACCAGATTGATACCACTTGCTCATAGGTATGTTGCCTATCTGTTTGCATTGAGCAGCATGCTGTGAACCAGATGTAGGTGCCTTGTGGATCAGTAGCACAGTTGTTTGTTGTAGCTATAGCCAATTGAATGACAGCCTTGTTTCCTGTTCACACCTGCATCTAGTGTTGCTTGGAAAGTATCATGTATTTTAGAGTAATTTTTTTTTTTTTTGCAGTGTATGTACTAACTCCAGAAAAATACAGTAGTGAACTACACACAACCATGTAGATCCGGGCCAACTACGTAAACTGGCTGGAAATACAGAGTTCTACGTAGATGACAACCTGTACTATGGCTACACATACACCACAAGCATGCCACCAACCAGAGGCCAGCCAAAGACCCAACAGTGGCCACCACTTGGCCATTCCTCGATTGTGATCCAAGATTTACCTGTTTCCCATATTTGATCTTCAATAGCAACAGACCGGATCCATTGTCCCATAAATACTATGCCATTGTTTCACAAATTGATCATACAGCTACTATAATGACGCTGTATTGTCTTCCATATGCTTTGCCGAGGCTGTCTTCATATGGGACTGTTGCTGCTGGATTCCATACATTTAGTCAATATGGTGGCAGGCACATTTTTTGCAGCATTAGACATACTACATCAGCTGTTAATCCCACAATGTTGATATGGCTCATTACTGTCACACATATTATTCTTGGCTTGAATTTTCACAATAGATGGCACAAAATAAATAAAAAGCAGCTGAATTCCACACAAATCTGAACAATGAATACTCTTGTAAACTAGGTGGCATCTTCATTCTCTGTCTCTGTCCCCACTCCCACATTCCTGCCACTCCTGGCCGGTGTTTCTGCTCCTGCCTCCGCATTCCTGCCCAGTGTTGCCACTGAAGATGTGCTGTCCAGTGCTTGATTGATAATCCCCTGCAGCACATCCACACCCTCGGCCAGGTTGACACCATCGGATTTGTTGGTGCTCACATTGCCATGAGTAGTGTGATCTTTCTTGAGCAGTCCCTTGAGGAGCCTAATAATTGAGTTCTGATTAGATATAGATAGCAGCTGACAGCAGAAAAAATGCAGTTGGTGATTTTCGCAGCTATCTTATCTGCATTTGGGATTTGACCAGCATCATTTGGTTTTGCAGCTTTGGTGTGAATATTGTTGATGTTGTTTCGATGTTGTCCCAAAAGTCTTTGTCATTATTCTTCATGGCCAAACCTTCAGGTTTGGCTTCAGAAATGAATGCTTTCCAGCATATTCTCACGTTCCATATTGGGAGTGGCTGTGTTGTGGCCTGCAACGGGCATGTTTTCCAGCATATTCTCACGTTCCTTATTCGGAGTGGCTGTGCTGTGGCCTACGGATGGGTGCGTTTTCCAGCATATTTCCCATGTTCCTCTTTTGGATGCTGTTTCCCGACATTTTCGACTGCTGACCTGTTGGGCGCGTTTTCCAGCATATTTCCCATGTTCCTCTTTCGGATGCCGTTTCCCGACGTTTTCGGTGACTGCTGGTCTGTAATCTGTCACATGCGATTGGCTTTTACTTCGACGTTCTATGCTCTCTACTGCAATCTTGTCTTCAGCCAGCATCTTTCTTTGCTCATCTTGCTTTCTCAATGCCAATAACTGGCCCTTCTTATCATGTTCCTCCTGTGTGTGCTGGCATCTGCTCTGAACATTGTCTATCCTAAGTCTTTTGCAGTAGTGCTCTCAGTCTGCTCTCCAGCCACCTATGGGCTCCAGTAGTGCTTCTGAAAATACCTTTCAGATTGCTCGGTACATGGTATGCGCATTTTTCATTTGCTTTTTATTCATAAACTGAGTTCCGACATTCATCCAGCATGATGTTCCTCAGGGTCAATCATCCGGAGATTCTGGTCTCGTTCCCATGGATGTTGACACACCTTTTAGCACCATTCCCCCCTCTCTCATGTTATACAATGATGATTTAAACAATGAGACTGTTTTGGAACCAGATCCCTCTGTGTCACCTTTCGCCTTGCTGAATTGGGCCTATGTTGCTACCGACTACGCTGATCTTGGTAATAATGACAAGACTTTGGTTGTGCATGCTTTGGTAAATAGCCGCGGCTTCAATATCCTTGACCTCGCTAAGTTAGCAACCCTTCATAAGGGTATCAGTGTATATGTCGCAAAGGCCAAGAAAAAGTCTACCAACCAGTTGAGATCCGAGTTTCTGGCCCACTGTTGTACTGCTATCTGCCTTGTACGTCGGGATCACGCTCTCCAGGCTGGATTCACAGTTCCCATCCTTGCTGAGGGTCCTTTCCTACAATCAGCTATTGGTTTGAAACTTTGTATGGGCGCAAAGAGGAAGCGCAACACTGATGCCGAGGTCACACCTCATAGTAAGAGGTGTAGAACTACGGCTTGCCTACCTGAATCTAACATACCTGGGCTGCCCACTGACAATATCAGGTCTCACACACCGATTGGACCAACTGACGACAGCGGCTTTTTACATCCATATCACATCCTTAGTTCCAAAGAAAAGCTTAAGATCATGGAAGAATATTACGATGCTACCTGTGCTCATGCTGTCAAATGTTTGGAATGTTCTTTTTTGTGGTGCTCGAGAATGACTCAATAATGTTCATTACATTCCGCAGTCACAGTTGGATATTTCTTTACTTGAAAAAGCTGTACAACAGCTTCGCCTTGCCTCAGGTCAGCAACTCATTCAGGCTTATTGTCTGGCCTCCATTATAGATGGTTGTTATGTACTTTGTTCTCTTTACAAACGCAAAGTTACTCATTCTGCTTTCAAAGCTATTCCACTACGCAGCTATGCTAATGGTCTTTGGACTGGTGACTGCCCAAATGAGCTGAAAGACCTCACATTCTTGGAGGAGCAGTGTATTGCACGTGCACGCTCTACCCGATGTATGTTTAAACTTGAGCTTGGTCCTTCAGGCCAATATGCATCTTGTGGCAATGTTTGTGTCTTTGCGCAAGAACCTGGACCCCTTGTGACTTGTTTACCTCCTTTGACTCAGCTTTATGATGAAATTTGTGTCATTCTTGTCGGTTCCCCCAATACTGAAGTTACTTCTCAGATGCTTGAAAACACCCCCTTTGTTGGTACGCCGTGCAAGAATTGTGAATGCTCTATTATGGCTAAAAGAAAATAACCCTCTGTATGCTGACCTAGATACGACCACGGTACATGCCAATGCATCTCAATATCCAGAACACGGCATTCCCATTCCGGTACGAGACATCCTGCGAACAGCTTCCACATCAGAAGGTTCTACATACACTGAACAGGCCAACACAGAATACTTTGCAAATGTCAGTAGGTTTGGAATGCCATTGACAACTGTGGTAGATGCTGACCGTGTAGACTCAAAATACAAAGACCAAAAACTCCATGCACTTCGGCGATTGAAGTGCCAATGACTCATTTATAAAATTCCCCTCTCATGCCACTCCACTTTTAACACGCAATAATCCGACACTATACGGTCACCTCTGGCCTACACTTTTCCCTTATGGAGTTGGTATAATGGAAAAGCATGAAGTCAGATCGAATGATAAGCTGGGATTCCGCAAGATTGAACTGAAAACTCATGTCACTCATCTTCTGCACAGTGGGGCTGATTGCTGTTTTCAAACTCATATTTCTTTTTTATTTGTTGTAGGCAACATTGTGCAATGATGGCAAACTTCCTGGAATGCAAAACTTGCTGTTAAACGAGCCTGGTTTCCCAAAGTGAATAATTTATTTCAGCAGATTACGGAGGACACAATTTCCACCTACACAGAGAAGCTGAGAAAAAACCCCTTTGCAAAACCAGAAACAGATGGTGAAAAAGCTGCATCTGAGCTTATGCACTATGTTAATTATGTTGCTGAGCATGTTCCTGGGTCAATTGCCGAAATTCAGAGTATGCACCAGGAAATGTTCTCAATAACTAACATTGAAGGTCTCCCTCACCTCTTTCTTACTCTCAATCCAACAGACACTAATAATCCGATTGCACAGGTTCTTGCTGGTCGAGATGTTGACCTTGACAAAATTTTCCATGATCTGAAATCTGGTGCCGAAAATACTGAGCATTTTCACGTGCTTGACAAAAATCCAGGGGCAGGTGCTGAATTCTTTCATGAATCTGTGAACAATCTTATCAAAATTTTGCTCGGAACAGGCCGAGAGAGTAGGATTGGTGTGTTCCGTGAAGTATCTATCTACTATGGGGTGGTAGAGGCTCAAGGGCATGGACAACTCCATATTCACTTATTTATTTGGCTCAAGAATGGTCTTTCTCCTCTTCAGTTACAGGAGCACATAGAAAATCCGGATTTCAAGAAAATGGTGTTTAAATGGTATAATGATGTCTTTTGTCAAAGTCTTCCTGAAAATTCTTCTCCTTTTACACTACTTGATGGTATGTACCTACAGCAGCCAGTAATGAGTTGCCCACTAGACCCACGCAAAGCAGATTTTAAGCAACAATTTAGTCAAGATCTAAGAGATGTTCTTGAGAGTACTGGACAAATGCATACCCATAGTGATACTTGCTTCAAGTATCTCCCAAAAACCTTGAGAAATAATCGAGACAATGATAAAGATTGTCGTTTTCAACTACCTCGAGACACTGTAGAGGAGACTCATATTAATGAAGAAGGGTCAATTGTATTGTGCTGCACTGATGGCAGAGTCAACACATACAACCCAATCATTGTTGCAACAGAACGCTGCAACATGGATGTCAAGCCAATCGGTTCAGGGACTGTGGCAATGGCCATGTTCCATTATGTTGGTAATTATACAATTAAAGCTTCAATGGATACAGCTTTCATTTCTTTGGGTCTTTGCGCTGCAATCAAAGCACTGGTGGAACGACCTCCACTAGATATTGATGGTTCTGTTGACCCATCAGAACGGAGCCGCTTGCTAATGGTCAAAACTGTAAACCAATTAATTGGGAAGCGTGAGCTTTCAGGCCAACAAATGGCGAGCAAATTAATGGGATGGCCCACCAAATACATGAATAGATCCTATCCCATATTTTACTGGTCTAAAATGTTGCGCAAAGTTGCAATGGAAGTATTCTGTGCACCAGAGACTAGTGATACACCTGGGATTGCGGATGAATCGGAATCAAATACCATTGATACAGAGGACTTACTAAATAAGATTCAAGATGAGGGGATGATTATGTTGTCAAAAAATCTGCTAAACCAAGATTCACTACAAGATCGAGAGGACAAGAGCATTAATTGAAGTATGTTGTTCAATGACATATTTTATAGACCAGCCAAACTTGCCTTGTCTTGTGCCTGGGATGTATTTGTGAAGTATGAGAAGCAACAAATGCCAAAATCAAAAAAACAAATCAAAGAGTACTTGTGGTTTGCTGCTGGCCACCCTCAGTATACCACACACTGTCTAAAGAAAGTATTAGACACCGAATTGCAACGTATACCTGTATTAGGTGGGTATTCAATCCCACGTAGTGATCGAGATGATCAAAGACTTAGATATTATGCTGCAATGGTTGTACTTTTCAAACCGTGGACAAAGAATATAGATTCACCTTTAAAGACTGAAGATGAAGAGTGGTGCACTGTGTATCAAACCTTGCAGTCCCAATTGCCTCCAAATCATCGCAAGATCATTGAAAACATGCAACTTCTCTACCAATCTCGAGATGCGAAGGATGCATACTCAGCCAAATGCCAACAACGATTAGCAGAGCTTGCACGTACTTTTGATGGTTTCTCCTCTTCACAAGACAATGACAATGCAGAATATGATCCTGAGTGGGAGCATGCCATGCAAGCAGAGATGAATCTAAATGATGTAGACACTGAAAGCTGGGCAGACCTTTTGCGACCAGACATTGCCTTGATCATTAATGCGACAACCCAAAGCGGCTTCTACCATATTGATGGCTCAGTGCCTAGAAATGAATCATTAGCCAACTGTGTATCTGTAGCCCAAGACGGTGATTCTCCACTGGCATCAGATTCTGTGAAGGACATTCTTGCTCGAAGAGAACGCTTAGTGAAGGATCGCTACGAAGCTGCTGAACAAAAACAATCCAAAACACATTTGCACCGTGAAACAGATTCTATTGCAACACCATGGATCACTAACCTGCAAAAGGAGCTTCGCCATGCTGAGACAAGACATGAGAAATACAAATCCAATAGTAACATAGACTCTTGGACAGACTTGAAATCTTGGCAGAAAATTGCACTTGCACTTATTTTGAAACATAAATTGAATGACAAACAAATCTTGGCTTTTTTGCTCCTAGTTGACAGTGTTGGTTTGCAAAGTGAGACAGAACACGCACTAGAGCCTTTCAGGATGTTAGTAACAGGTCCGGGTGGTACGGGAAAGTCACGTTTATTTGAAGCTTGGACAGAATTTCATGAACTGATTGATGCTAGTGAGCAATTATGATTGACAGGTCCTACAGGAATCGTTGCAACTGACATTGGCAGATCTACAATACACTCATTAGCTTCTCTGTGTGTAGTACGAGACAAAATGAAAGCAACAACACCAAGTGGCCAAAAGATCCGTCAAGCATCGGAAGTCAGATTTGCACCAGTGCGAACTCTGATCCTTGATGAAGTCTACTTTCTCGGAGCATCTGACATGAGTGTCCTTAGTGAGTATTGCTCCATTGCAAAAGTATAACAGAGTATCCATTTGGCCGTTTAAACTTGATCACTTGTGGTGATCCTTGTCAGCTGCCTCCACCGGGTGCGAAAGCTCTGTTAGACAGGGAGCTGGTGCGATGTTATCAGAGCAATAACTTGAATGCAGGAAATGAAAACACTCAATACAACATCAAGGGAATACAGGCCTGGCACCAGGTAGATATTGTTGTTGTTCTAACTGAAATAATGAGACAAAAAGGCGATGATATACTGATTGAAATACTCAGCTGTCTAAGAACAGGTATTTGCACTGAAAATGATAAAATGATTCTTGATCAATATGTGCTATCAAGTGAAGAATGTACAGATGAGACTCGGAGCCTGATTGACATTTGGCACTGGATAAATGGAAGGGGTTGTCCGCTGATTACTTACAAAAATGCAGCAAGAAATGCACATAACTTTGAAATGGCAAAGACTTTTGCTTCAGCAACAGGGCAAGAGATTAATATTTTCCATTCTCTGGACACACGTGGAAGGGGGAAGAATTGCAAAGAGCTCAAGGGCATTGCCGCGGAAGCTGCTTGGCAGGTTCCAGTGAAAGAAGCGAATGATTTAGGAGGAAGAGTACCATATGTTCCCAGAATGCCTGTGTTCTGTACAGATAACATAGCCACTGAGCTTGGGCTCTCGAAGGGCAGTCTGGGAACCTTGGTATCTGTAAAATGTGTTGAACACAGTGGTCGTAAGTATGCAGTCTGTGCTGAAGTCGACTTCACAGCATATGACAGTGGTAACAAAGACTTTCCGAATCGAGTATTGTTGCAACCTGAGACAACGGAAATTGTATTCAAATTGCCCAATTCAGAACGGACCTATAGTGTGACAAGAAATCAATTGCCACTTATTCCCGCTTTTGCATTCACCTCTCATAATTCCCAAGGTCAGACGCTAGACTATGCCTGCATTGATCTTGCGAGCTGCCAGTCAATCCAGAGTGCATATGTGATGTTATCGAGACTTAGATCTTTGAATGGCCTTTGTATTCTACAACCATTCAAGCTGAGTAGGATTCAGAACCACATTTCCGAGGAATTGCGTGCTGAGATGAAATGTACAAATGCACTTGCCTGCCATACATTATCTGTGGCAAAGGATCGACTCCAGTGGTATTTTTCAAGGTATCCAAGCACCGTTTTTACAGAAGTGGCGGCAATTGATTAACCAGGTTTCAAATCAGTCAATAGTGGCTGATCGGCAGTAGTTAGTATTCCAGTAGATAGCCAAGAGAATTGTCCAGAGATCTGCGGTCGATTGCTGGGAAGAGGCTTCCTGAGAGCAAGCCTGAGTTGTAACATTATGGCTGTCACTGACATCCATGCTGCAGAAAAAAATGGAGGTAGATGTGCCAATAGTAATGAATGTCTGATAATTCGGCATAAATGAGACTCTATCTTCCAGTATTTTTCAAAAAAAATCTCGTAAGTCCCCCCAGTTTGCATTCCACTCGAGCGCGGCTCAATTACGTAGTCAGAATAGGGGTAGATCAATTCTCAAAATGTTGTGCACTTGTTAGTCCAATAATCCCAATACAAGGTCAGAGTACCACTGAACATATAGTCCTATTCCGTCGGCACGACTGGCACTAATCAGAGAACATCAAATTCCTGCTGTTTACTGCCTTAGTCCCCTGGCAAGGGTCCTTGGTCGGCTCTGGTGCATCACGGAGGAAGGTGCTTCTCAGGGTCAGCTAGTAGGTGCAGGGCAACCCAGGCCAATACCTCCTTTCTGCCGCCAGCCGGTCTGTTCACTGTCTCTGTTGCTTTGACTCCCGACTCTCGTCCCTGCACAATACAGAACCATCTGCATCTGCAATAGTGGGTACCAGTGCAAATTTATGATCACAGTTTTTTTTTTTTTTCCTTGCCTCAGTCTTGTCTACATGCCATTATTCACCACTTGGCCAGCACAGTTAGGTTGCAGCTCTCAAGTTTCGAAGAACTGAAAAGTCGGCTTTCAGTTGGCTTTCCAGATCCCTGACCCCCATTTCCCGAGAGCATCCGATCCATGGGGAGGTTGGGTTGGGTTGACCTGTCCCAACCCTGTGGTGGTGCAACACGTGCAACACGTGATGTCCGCGCTCCCCAGCCACCACGCCCACTGCCATCAACGCCGCCTATAGCTCTCAGCACTACCGCGCCCCTACTGTCGCTATCGCTGCTGCCAAAGCTCAATGTCCACTATTGCTTTGCTCTCTTCCAAGCCTTTTGCAGTGCCACCAAGCGTTAAACGCTTGGTGCCACTAAATGCTTTGACTATTCTTGTGTGAGCTCTTCAAAGTCTTGCGCTTTGGCACCGTAGACCGTATATAATGACAACTAATATTATATTCCACCTTTTGACTCTATCTTCTGTGTGCCACCATGAATCCACCACCTCAAGATCCTCCATGCGACCCCCAATATACGTGCTCTCTGCAATTGCCCTGAGTGTCATGGACCCATGGGTCTGCTTCGTGTTAACCAAGGAACTTCTCATCGAGCTTCTCGTGGCAAGATCTGTCAAAATGCACGTTTCCCTCATCGTTCTTGATCCTTGTACTGATTGACTCTACAGTGCAGGAATTGTCACAAGGCCTACTCACACACTGACACATATGAATTCAGTGATGCTGAACATCTACTTGTTCGTATCAATGCCCATGAGCGTGGTTGGCAGATCCCCGCAGAGTCTCACGATGCGCCTCTTCACTTTGCACCTGACCAACCCGAGGCAGATGGGCCATTGAGTTGCTCCAATCCTGGATGCCGCAGCGCTCAGGATAAACCACGGCAAGCCAATGCCAAGTGGGTTGAGCTAAAATGCAAGACCTGCTGCACAGAGGCACACTTGGCAGCTATCACAAGCAATGCCTATCGTGATTCATGCAAGATTCATTGTGTTGAAGGCGTTGCAGGGCACGCTGTTCATCAGCCGCCACCACCCATTCATCTCCCACCCCAGCCGCCATTTCGTCCTAACCCTCCAGTTCTTCCTCTGCCTCCGCCTCTGCCTCCACAGCTGCCTCTGCCTCCTCAGAACAGCCAACCCCCTCCTCCCCCCACCATCTCAGCCTCGTTCTGCCCCTGCTCCAAGCCAATCCCAAGCTCCACATGGCTCTAGTTGCAGTCGACAGCTTGCACAACCCATGTCCAGGACATGGCTCGATAAGCGTGATGAGGAGAACAGGGCGATCGAAACTGGAAAAACTCTACGCCAACGTTTTGATGCTGAGCAACAGATATCAGTCAACTTGGTCATTTATTATGTGGTCGGTTCTATTTCCTAGGTCAACATCATATACTGATAACTATCTCAGAAAGACAAAGATCCCTTGAAGCTGAAGCTTTCGGTGCCAACCTTTCTGCACACAAGTCTTTCAGCTCATCCTCTGATCATGCAAGACTTGAAGCTCAACAACTCATCATGGTGCGATATCTACATCGCTTCCGAATGGAACACTCTTCAGGTGTCAACGACTTTTGAAGTCAGTAAACAGTATCCTGTCCTTATTCGGCTTCGTGTAAGGGGAACCTCTACTCATTTGCTCCATGATCCCACTATTTCCGAGGACTTCCATGACATTTGACACTCTTTTACAACATCTGACACTTCCTTCTGACATTTGACACTTCTTTCTGGCATTTGACACTTCCTGTGAATCTGGGACATACTTCTCCGAGATTACTCATTTCCTCTTATGTAAAATACCCATTTCTCCGAGACATATTAGTGGCACCACACTGGCAGAGCTTCTTAGACTTGTTGTCTTTGGATCCCTCTGCCAGGTATGCCTTCTCTCTACACTATACCTGTATTCTATAGCTAATATACTTTGGATCCCTCTGCCAGTCTTTGCTGTGTAGCTCTTAGCATACAGCACACTGGGGAGTTGCCCTTACACTTTGTCCCAGTCTTCTCAATGAAATCCCTCTCGAAAACTGCCCCAATGTCGACGACTTTCTCCTCCAACAGCTGTGCAAGTGAACTGGCTCGGCACTGGTCTCGCTGCTGAAGAAGATAGCACAGACTTCTGCAATTTCGGCCCCAATTAAGGCTCGCCTGGTCTCATCTCCACCTGAATCAATTCCGACCGCTTCTCATCATAGCATTACCCACCATCGTGCCTTTACCCCTGCCCCTACCATTCGTCATTCCTCCACTGCTCCTCCATCGCCAACCATTCCTCATGTGTTGGTCTCAGCTGTGGTTTCCACTGGCTTTATTAAGCACTTCCTGGAGTCTTTTTCCATTGCGGAACATGACCGGGCTTGGGCAAAGTACGATGCGCAACAACTCATTCAGAAACTGGGGAGAGAAAAGATCTGGCCAGAGCTTTTCTCTGGATCGAAGTTCGTGCGAACAACGGCACGTACCTGGCATCAGTTTTACATTGATGCTCCTCGAGCAATTTGCGAAAACATCTTCAACATCAATTTTCAAGCTGAGCCAGTCCACCAGCATCAGCAGCTGAAGAGAGGCTTGTGAAATACTGGTGTTGTAAATGCGTGCACAGTTTGTACCAGATGTCCTTCGTTTTTCTAAGCACCAGACCGATGATTTGATTAGAAACATGTACCAGGCAGACACCATTATGTTGGTAAAGAGCTCGCAAAGGCTGGCGCTTGTGTAGAAGTGCTCCGAAGACTGAATGAAATCGGGAATCTTTTGCTGGTAATAATAAGTACGTGTTGTTGCACTGCTATGAACATAATAGTTGGGATAATAATGGGTGTGACAGTCTGTGGATGTTTTAGTTTTACTCAAAGAGCACACAACAACACCTACTTCGACAATAGCACGACGTCGAGAATCCAGGCACGGCGCCAAGGTCGAGAGTGAAAATTGTGATGCAATGATGCTTGGGTTCCACTAGTTCCCGGTCCATGGAGTGGGAGGGATCATGACGAGAAGAGCGAGAACAGTCAGGATCCAAGCAGACCCGAGTAGGTGGGGAGAGAGAAAAAACACCTAATATATTTAGCCAGTATCAAATTGACAACAAGAACTCATACCTATGTCATTCAGGATACCATGCAGTAGGAAGAGCTTGACATGCTTGATCCTATTCGCATTCTGCTCGCTCGCAGTAGGGTCAAAGTTCCAGGCCAATTCATGGAAAGTTTCCCATGCCAGTTTTGCTGTTTCATCGTGGATGTCGAAACAAGCGCGCAAGAACTCATGGATATTTGCAGGGAGTGTCCGAGGGGGAAGAGAAGGCTGATGCGATGGTACAAGATATGTAAGAGCAGGGGTAGGCTTCAAAAGGCCCACAATTTCAATATATTTGACGACATTGGTGTATGTAAATACAGACGCGACTTCGGGGTAAAGTTTGAGGCTGTTGCAGATTTTCTGAACGTCCATCGGGCACAGAAATGGGTTGGGAGGACCATAAACCATGGCATTATAACGATTAGGACACAATAAGAGCGCCAGGGCCATGCGCGGGCCCGTGCGCTGGCAGCGACGGTTACTGCCAGGACAATAGATCCCTCGGAGATAAGATCACGTGGTCGAACAGCCACTGCACAGCCTTGGGGTTGGGTTGGGTTGGGTCAACCCGACCCAACCCAACCCCCTCGTCGATCCGACATTCTGCATTTCCCAATTCCCGACACATTGATCAAACTCATAGATGTGGCCCGACGCGAGTAGTGGCCAAGACAAGAGTTATGTGCGGCGCAAACTGAAACCCAGAAAAAAAAATTCACACCACATTTTCAATTTAACGTATGTCCGTCATGCATCGAGGGCATAAATAAGATCTGGTCATGGCGATCTCTACACCCACATCTGTCTCTTAGTTCAACTGCTTGCTGCTTATGACGTCCTCTCCAGCCCCCATTCCCGACTCCGAAAAATTACTTTCCCCTGCAGAGGCTGCCCTAAAACTCTGTCCTTTGACAGAGGAAAAATTGCATCGGTTGCACGCACAACCACCTGTCTTGGTACTGCTGATGGCGTGTTGGACATGAAACTAGGTGCAGCCATTGCTGCTTGTGATGTTGTTCTGTCGGAAAACCAGGGCTACCAGCTTGAGCACAAGTAAGTCCCTGAATTATATCCAGCATTTGTGTCGAGCTCACAATATTCAAGGGGGAAGCCCTTGGAATTTACAGTCACTGTCCAGCCTCAGTCTACTTGGGCCTTCTGCAACGGAATAGGGGGAAACTATGCCACCCTTGACTGGAAGGATAGGCCTAACTCTGCACTCGATGGCATTCTTATCGAGTACATGGCCCCAAAACTTGGCCTTGAAGTCTGGCATAAAACGACGTCAAGTCCGGATGACGACTCAGTATTTTGGAAAACACAGTGGTATGTTTTCATTGCATTCGAAGAGTTGTCCTTTGCTGACTCTGTTCAAGCTGGGCTTCGAACTTTACGGCTGCCCCTCGGCAGGTTGAATACAGTGTCTCGGGGACTCCAGTCAATTGGTCGACCTTCGACTTTGCCAAAACAGTTTATCAGGAAATTGACAACAAATTCAAGGTGTGTATCCATTATTTCAGCGCTCTTCTTCTTGATTCTCATACCCCATTTGAAGGTGTTCACCAAAGAACTCGACAGGGTCTCCAAAAAGGATAGTACACATGGGCCCTCCAATAGCATGTGGTTCTTTAGCAAGCGCTCTGTTTTCATGAACAACTCTTCCCCACTTGATGTATGTGACCTTCAGTGTTACATCTTGCTTCTGTTTACACTGCGATCAGGAGGGCCGTGCAAGCGAGTACAGGGATGCCTACAACTTCCTCGGAAAACTTACCCATAGTGATGTGCGCTTCAATCAAATCCCTGAAGTCCTCATCTATGATTACACCACAAAAGAATATTTGCCTCTTTCTTTTCATGTCGTACACCTGCTTCCTCCTGGCATAATTCTAAATGTCACTGTTATGCCGCATGTATGTGCAATTTCCCACTCTGCATCAGATTTGAACTAATATTCATCTTAAGGCCTATGTTTCCCGAAAGCAGCTTGCATGGGACTTCAAGCTTGTCAACATCAAGGTCGTGGGGAAGGTGATTGTTCAACTCTGCCAATGCAAGAGCTTGGTAATTGACATCCTGATTAGAAAAAGGATGACATCCTTGCGAGCCCTCAAAAGATGATCATGAAGCGCAAGTTGGCTCCCCTCGACCTTGAAGGCCCAGACTCGGACAAACGTGCCGATAAGCGTCGCGCCACTTGATATTCTTCTCTGGGCCATCCTCTTCGCTCTCTCCACGCTTCCCAAAAATCTCAAGTACGTAACTACTACGATCCCCACTCCCCACTCAATCTATAGAATTATTATTATTGTTTGTCTGACTTGTGTGATATGAGAAGGTTCGGCTCCTGCCGCCTGCGGCCATATCCACCTCATATATACATGGCGCTGTTTAAGTGGAAGAAGTCAGTATAGGTGTATAGGTGTCATGGAAGCAACAGATAATTTACCAGAAGAGCAAGACAAGCACAAAATTTGGGAGTGATATCGAACCCATCCCCAAGATGGCATGCAATAAGGTCAGCAAGTGACTTGAGGCCCATGTGTTTGGAAGCATTGGTGAAAGATAGGTGAGGGTTTTTCTTTGAATTGTAAAGGACGCTCATCCTGATCTACCATCAAGAAATTATCAGATAGATGTTGAGGCTGTAGAAGTGCGTACATACATCTTTCTTGATCTCAGAGTGTGCTTCAGTCATTTGGTCTCCAATAAGCTTGGCAACCTTGGCCTTGTCAGCAGAAACGGTGGCAATATTGCTCGGGAGATTGAAGCAACACTCATAGACAATTTTCTGATGAGATGTGAGCCAATAAACTTGAAAGAGAAAGAAAATAATGTGCCGAGACATTTTGATTGAGGGTGGTACCCTTATGTGCATGTGCTGAGGTTGAAAGTAAAGTCCCAAAGCAGAGCCTGTGAATATTAATCTTGGAGTTGGTGGAGGTCAGCAATATAGAATAAAAAATGAAAGCAGGAGTGGCAACATACAGTCAAGTCTTTCAATGGGGTCCATGCTGGCTGTGAAGTCACAACACGTCGCACTTCCTCCAGGCTTGCCAATTGGGCAGCAAAGATGTAACCATGGTGAAGAGCAGGTCCCAACAGAAGCTAAATGAAGTGATCAGTGCGTAACACCACTAAAAAATACATTGAATGCCACCCATATTCATGAATTTCTTAACCTCTTCAACATGCTCGCACTTGAGTTTTTTGAGACAAGAGAAATCTTGGAGGTCGGCCAAATCAGACTGGTTGATGGTCGAGGCCCAAAGATTGAGAGGTGGCAGATGTGGAACAAAGGAAATAGGGTCGACATTGTTATCCTCATGGGAATGAACAACACCACGTGGTGGTCTCGAAGTCGGTTCAAGCGAACTGGATTGCATCAAATGGTCATATTCATCACCGTCAGATTGGCTGTGAGTGGGAGAGCAGGAGGACATGGAATTTAAGAGAAAGTGGTGCTGGTGGCAGAGGAAAAATGGGACATAACACCATTGCGTGCTTTGAATTTGGACCATCTTCTGCTGCAACAATTATCCCTTGCTAACACGGCATGGTGGTCTCGAAGTCGGTTCAAGTGGACTGGATTGCATCAAACAGTCATATTCATCACCATCAGATTGGCTGTGAGTGGGGGAGCAGGAGAACATGGAAGCTAAGAGAAAGTGGTGGCGGTGGCAACAAACAAGAGAGGACAAATGTGATATAACACCATTGTGTGCTTTGAATTTGGACCATCTTCTGCTGCGACAATTATCCCTTGCCAAACATGCCTCTGAAAACAGTGCCGAAAATCCCAGAAGGTGAAATGGTTGAATATTGAAAAGAATAGGAACTGATAACCATGGTTCAGGATTTATTGCCAGTACAGCAGGGTGATTTGAGTCGTTTGTGCTGCAATTGCCCTGCCTGGCCAGCCAATACAGAGAACAAGTGCCACAAACCATGTCTTAAGGTTGAAAGATCATGCAAAGGCACTCCAGCAGCAGCAGCAACAGATTTGCACCAGCAGTGCACTGAGTCAGTGCATGCTGCAAGCACTGAACAGCAGGAAAGAGAACAATTGGCCCACTTTCCTAGAACAGAGCTACACCTACCCAAGTGGTCTCTAGCCATAGACGACATAACACAGCAGTTTTGGGCAGAATTTGACACAGATTCATCCGACTTTTGCATAGACTTGGACACAAGTGCTCCTGAACTTGCAACTGACAATGCTGAGCATATCCAGAAGGAATTGGACACATTTGGCAACTTTGATGGCACAGAATGTGGTTATGAGCTCGGAGCAGCCCAAGATGTTGACTTACTTGCTCAGAATTGCACATGCGATGATGAACACCAGATGGAAGACGTGCTGGCAGCATTATTATGTAATTTCAGCTCACTTTCCCGATGTTCGGTGCTAATGCCTTTGCAGCTTCCAAGGGCTAAAATGAAGATGCCTGGAGTGAGAAAGATGCTGGCTGGTATCCCTATCCCTCTAAGCTGGTTTGTAGTCTTCTATCATGAATCTTATTGGCAATAATTCAATTTCACAGCTGTTATTACTGGATGTTGCCGATAATCTTGGGTGGCTGTGCATATCCGAGTCTCTTATGAAGCTCTTCTTGTGTATTCTTAAGGAAGCTGGTGTGAAATATGTTCCCAGCATTGGAGCCTTCTGAAAATTTTGAACCTCTCTCCGTGAAAATGGATCAGGTGTACCAACTATTCATTGCAAATCTGTTCAAGACAAAATATTCTACATCAATGATGTTCAGCAAAATGGTAGCAAATGTAAGTCAGTTGAAATGAGTTCTTCCATCAACTTATAAGTTGTAGGATTGGTGCAATCCACAGACCAGACCACATACTCGAATTTGCCCTGAAGTCCTTGAGAGCAGTATTATTTCTGAGGTTTGGCATGCTGAGAAGTGGACCAAATCCTTGGACACCTGCCTTCTGAGCCCAGTGTATGCTGCTCCTAAGATAGGCGTCAAACGCATCCATCGAGTCACGTGACGTGATGTTACGCGTGACAGTAACGTGGGAAAGCGCGAATTTTCAGATTCGGAAAACTAAAAGTATGTTTTCTGCTGATTTTGCTGGCTTGGACAGCCTAAAAAAAGTTAGTTCAACTTAGAGACTTGAACACTCCATGCATATGAAATAGACAGAAATTATTCATGGTGAGAGTTATTCAGTTGTGGCTTCAGTGTTGAGAGTGTAACTGTTTGGTCAAGTATGTGTTGACAATCGTCTGAAATTTGGTTGCTGATGGTTCGACAGTGAAGGCTGTTGATGGCGGGCATCCTGATCGTATGCCTAATCCTGATTGCCAAATTGCACAAGGCCGGCCGATGTACACCAGTTTAATCATTTTTTTCTCTGATGATGTCTCAGGCAATTGGTTGAAGTCCTGGAACAAACATTTCAATTGTTACTTCACACACGCAAATCTACCCCAGGTGTTCCATCAGCAAGATGCTCATGTCCATTTTGTGTTGACTTTGCAGCATGCAACTGTGCCCGAACAGTTCTGTGATGTCCAAAATAGTCATGTAGGTTCCTTCACTTGACCATGCACATAACACCGACTTTTGTTGGTTTCATTTTCAGTGGCACCCACACCACATCGATCCGATTCTCATCAAAGATCCATTGACAAACAAAGAGGCACTTGTCCGCCTTGGCATCAATGTTGACGGCTCCGACAATCCCATGCAGAGTGAGATTTGCAGCCACATTGGTGACAAGGGAAACTTCCCTTGTCGCAAATGCGAAATCAGTGGGACACACCTCGAAAAGCGATCAAATTTGGGTTACCATCCATTTTTCTTTGTGGGTCTCCTATAAAATAATTTTCTATGTAACATGACACAGCCAGGAGTGCAACACAACAAAAGTGACATTGTCAGCATTATTCGGCAGCAGCTTGATCTTTAGTCTTGGCGAACACAGCCACCTCATGACATCCCAATCTGGGAACCCTGTCATGAGGGTCTGGGTCACAACCGGGGTTGACAACCGTACCATTGCGCTATCAAATTTTGATCGGATTTTCCCACAGTATATGCCTCTTTCCAAGTAACAAACTCAATGGCCCAATGCATTAGAGTGAGTTCTTGCATCTTTTCAGGTCTTCTACCAAGGTATAAATCCTCCACACACACATTTCCCCATTAGATATCACACCTCTGTCCATCAATGAATGGAAACTCAAACCGCCGAGGGACAAGCCCCTATCCCTGAGTCAGGCTCAACTCTGACACTGTTCGACTGTGTACGGATTCAGACATGGGTAATACAGTATACATTGAATTCAACTTCATTTCTTGGCGATGCAACCTAGGGTCTGGGTATAACTATCAGCACACTTGCCTCAAATGCAATGGAGATGGACACACCACTCCAGAGTGCCCAGACAAGTGCTGCCACCAGACTTCAGCTTTCTGCTAGGACAGCAATGTGACGTGAGTCATGTGCGTGTCTGCACACCGCTTCGTTTAAAAGAGCAGATGACGGGTACAAAGAGATACCGGACACGACTTCCCACCTATCGCGACATTGTCTCGAAACAACTATGCTTTCTCCTACACCAGACCATGCTGCACAAAAATCGACGAGCTTCTTCTGCATCCACCAGCCAATAGGTTTAAAAATCTGGACTTTTTCCAGGACCCGCAAGTGATGTTGGTAGTACAGCTCAAGAGTCTTCTGAGTTACCATCCAATTCCTTGCTTCCCATTGTCAGTGGCGAGTGGATTGTAGACAGATGCGTGCTACGAGGTCTATTCTGTGACATGGGAGATATGGGCACCAACTACTAGTACTTCGGACTGTGAGAGAGGTGTTAGCGATAGCAAACACAGGGGTCAAGGTTGCGAAAGATGGATCTCGTCGCACCTCTGGTACAGACCTCTTTCCCGGTGTGCATAACATCCGTCTTTGCCATTCCCGACCTTTTCTCTGATGGCTGTCGCCTCCTGCATTACTACATTCTCTCCGAGCATGCACTGGCACGAGCTCTTTGGATGGAAGTCACCTGAGGCTTTCTATCCATCCACAAGTTGGTCAACGTCAAGTGAAGTATAACCTCCAACCTACCGAGAAGCTCCGAAGCGCTCATGGACGAATTGAGCATCACTGGGCTGCACAACGCGGCGTGTGCGTGGCCACAAGAGGCTTAGTCATCCAGATTGCTTTTTCCATCTAATCCTTGCTTCTCGCTACTTCGACACTCACATTTGGGATCTCTGTCCTCTCTATTGTTTACGACAACTTATTGAGCAGAATTCAATGATATAGCAGCATTTACAGCAACAGAGCCTTGCGAGACATCTTGGATTGGAGCGGATATGTAGAGCTGCGCACATATTGGACTTACATCAATGACCTCTTCAGCAGCAGACACCCTTCGCTGCATGGTCGGGTCCTCAGTTACCACCACCGTGCAGCCCATCTCTTCACTGGGCAGCACCATGACATCCTCCATAGTGAGGTCAGCGAGTTCCGGCATATCCAAGATGCCCACTTACTGGATGGCGACGTCGCTGTTGTCTCGAGCCCCATACTCGATGGACACGAGTAGGATAACGAGATCCAAGGGATTTGTGGAACTTCAATCGCAAGCAGTGCCAGCTTGGGACTGAGTGCAACTATTGGCATGCTTACCTCGAATGCGATGGAAATGGACATGCTGCTGCGGAATGCCTGAATGAGCCCCTCCCCCAGACTTGAGCTTTCTGCTAAGTTGATGTCGGGGTTGAAGTTGGTTGCACTGCTGTGCCCTCTTCTGCATTCACCATTTTATAAGTTCCAGAGTTTCGCACACTGGTTGGTCTTCTGATCAAACCAACCACTACCAAAACCTGCAATAATAGTGAACTGGCTCGAAAGTCTCCTGACCCGCCATTCAAATTTTTCTCTTTGTACAGTCAATTGCATTCCGAAGCTCATTCCTGGCATCTACAATTTCCCCTTTCTTCCTGTTCCCAATCATCATTCGATGGATTTCTGCCTACGACACTTATACAATCTTGGGGTGCACACTGAATTCCTTGATGGAAATCTGATGGGTTGAGCTCTTTCTGTCCACATTGGTCTATTGAATAAATGCATACTGTGACAAAGAAATCGAGCTAGTTGCATCACATCCGACATTGCTGTTGTCGCAATAGATTGCACCGATGGGCTTAGTCACCCACAGTTGCCTTTTTTGGCTTCCTTCCTTCCTTCCTTGACGAACACCTTGTCCAAATCTTATCGACCTTGCCATTATCGACGAAAACTTCGACAACATCTGCATCTGCATCAACAAAGGCAGGTGGACTTCAACTTAACGAGTCTTATCCTTGTCCTCCTTGGCTCTTCAATAGGGCTGCACATCGTGCCTGTCATGGGCACGGCTGTCATTTCGACGGCTGCGCAACGGGCATGGACCGTCACATAATGGACCGTCATCTAGGCCAGAAAACCCTCGATGGCACGGGATGGGTGATGGCATCGCCCTCATAAAACTTGATTAACTGAAAGTTGGTGGTTGAAAACATGTCTCACCTCGTGTCGAGGCAGAGTCTGTGGAACCAAGCCAGAAAGACCATTAACATTCTTGTGAGGGCTTGCTGAACGATACTCACACCTGCAAACCAAGGTGAAATATCTGCAAACCTTCAGAATCCATCACCAGTGCCTCCCCTCAATGGTCGTCGACTAACAAATCTGTCCCGTCACCGTGGTGTTATTTGTCTGCCAGAAAGCAGCAACGGAACGGGTTGGCTACCTGTTGTATGGAACCCGTAGAACCGGTGTGACGGGCACGGCGTGTAGCCCTACTCTTCAGGCTTTCGTGTGGGCATGGGTTTGTAGAGACCTGAGTGTCTGCTAGGTTTCTTTTCTACTCCTTGCTCAACAAGCCGCAACCAACACCTTTCCTGGTCGTTATTTTTTTGCACAAACAATTGCTGGCATCAGCCAGCTACCTTGGCCTTCAGGAGCACCCAGCCCTCCAGCATGCCCCGCATCATCGCCTCCAGTGTGCCCTGCATCATCGCCTCCAGTGCCTTGCGAGCTACCTCAACATCTACATCTCATCCCAACATTTTCTTTTTACCCTTCTTACCCATCTCGGCACCTCATTCCGTCTCGCCAATACACACCCGAGCCTCTGTGAGGCTGCTTCTTGCTAAACAGCTTGTCTGCGGGATCACTTGAGGACAACAACAATTAGATGATTGTTTTTGACAGCAGGGATTTTCGGACCGAGGGTAACGTAAGTGCCAGAAAGTTGGGGTGAGCCTCTCTACAGCGGCTGGCCGATAACTTATACAAACAACATAGCTGCCGATGCGATCAATGCCAGCATAGGAATCCTTGATGCCAGTGTCTGTTTGAAGAGTTTCGACATGTGTGGAAACTCTGAGACATACAAGATCAAGTAGTCTCGGTGAACACAGCCACCTCATGACATCCCAATCTGGGAACCCTGTCATGAGGGTCTGGGTCACAACCGGGGTTGACAACCATACCATTGCGCTATCAAATTTTGATCGGATTTTCCCACGGTATATGCCTCTCCCCGAGATTGCCGAAGACAGTTCCTCAAAATACTATTGGGTCGGAGGGAATGTTATCATGTAGCAATGCACTCTGGAGCACTCTTTGGTTCTCATGTAGCTCAAATCAAGTGGTTGGAAGCCTTTGAACAACACTTTTGCTGTCCCGTCTCATTTCGGAAGGTTATTTGGTTGTATTTGACCAGGGATGCAGAAAATCGTTGTGTGTTGGAAATTGCTGGAAATGGATTACAACTTTCAAGTTTCAGCAGATCTCCTAGGTCTGCTTTTGTGCTCTACTGGCCGGCGGCTCGTTTTTTCTGTCTCCCTCCACCAGGTGTGATGCTCGAGACAACGACAATGCCGCCATCGAGTAAGTGAGCATGGTGGACATGCAAAATTTGCTAACCTCGCAAAGGAGAATGTTGTGTCGCTGCCTGACAAAGATGCTAGCCACACGGTCATAATTAAGGATGTGGCCGTGCAGTGAAGGACATCTACTCAAAGCGAAATTGACTGTATCTTCGTAGACTCTAGGTCTCTGGATTTCCAGGTGAGAATCATCAAGTACAAGCTTATCCGAGTGATCGGCTTCAACAGCAGAGGTGCCAGTGAGAATGGTGTTGAAGTCAACAAAACAGCACAGGAAGACATTCCTCCATTGATTTCCCAGGAATGCAGGAACATGGAATAAGTTGAGGAGGTTGCAAACGGCCTCTTTGGGATCCCGTGAGTGCATCTCGACTCGCTTCTGAACGGCCAGATGCCCACGAGCACCATAGCGTCGAGGAACTCTTCTGCACGGGAATTCCAGATGAAATCGGCAGCATCGATTTTGGACCGTTTCCTGCCCCATAACTCGTCATCATCGTGGGTGGATGGTCGACGTTAGCGACCACCAAAGGGAGCTTCGTTGCCACTATTGTCCGAGTCTTCGCTGGCACCATTTCCATCACCGCTATTGCCCTCATCACTGCCACCATCACTGCTGGGACGACTGGGACCCGTGCTGCCACCGCCACACAGCTGTCGGGCTCGATCGTGTACATCGAGTTGTTCGAGGTACGGGACAATGTGGCTGGCACTCGGTTTAATACCGTGTGTGATGCAAGCCACCACAACGGTGTTGGACAGGGCAGCGATGGCATCAGTGCGGGTGTATTTTCTGTTAACGCAGTCACGAACAATATCATGGAGAGTGCGCACGTCCTCTGCGGAAACTTGGACAGAGGAATGGAGAGCATCGATAATTGTGCAGGTAATGATATATAGATGGAATAGGAATCTATTCAGATGAGATCGAAAAATACAGCACAACTGGCAAGACAGAGTGAGGAGTCAATCATAGGTATGAGAGGGAATGTACCTGGCAAGACAGAGTGAGAAGCTGGGAAGCCAGCCCTGTCCTGCCAGGCGATTGACCTTGCTTTCGGCCCGTGGGGCGAAGGTTAGGTGAGCAGGTGCTCGGAACTTACCCAAGAAGTAGGTTCGGAACAAGCCTCTCTCCACACCGGCAAGCTGGCGATTCTCGGAGAGAGGCTTGCTACAAACACAAAAAAACAAGGGGTGTGTTCAGAGAAGAATTGCTCTCTCATTCATGATCCAATTCACTTAGTGTAAGCTGGTAATCTGTTTTTTAGATACTACCGCAGACGTCTACCTATTCACCTTTGGGAAATTTTATGTAGTTCGTTTAGTACATCGAGACCTTTGTTGCCAAACTTTCCCATCAATTTCAGTCAGATGCATACAGCTTTCGTCTATTTCCCTCAATTTTATGGGCTCAATCAATGCGGAGGGCTAATCACAACGGGTTTCTCAGTGAAAATTTTCGCTCTAACGTGTTCTGTCATTGAGAAAAATTCATCTTCGGTTTTGTGACTGAATCGGGTGTGTGACGCCCCGCGTGACAGTACGCGATAGGTCGAGTTTTTTGTGTCGGAATTTAGGTGCGTGCAGTGGTTTTATAACTTTATTGTCTATCTTAATACATTAGATGGCATAGACAATAGTGTGCAAATGCAGAAAGCGAAGAGGACATGGAACACAGTGATAAAAGCTCTTGCCTAATTGGGTGAATTCTGCGACCAGCTCGAGAGAAGGCGCTGGGAGGTGTATTCACTCAGAGCGTGTTTTAAGGGTGATAAGAACGTGTTATCTACCAGTCTAGCAATTTAGAATGTTTTGAATCAGAGGTCAGAATATTTTCTTCAACGCTTTATGGTGCACTATCTGCGACAGGAAGGGCCTATTGCCAACTACTTTGGAGCACAGTCTGGACATCTAAACGCATTCTGAGTGGATAGAATAATTTGCATACTTACTGGCTACAATATATGTCTTTGGACCCAAGGGATTGACAAAGTTCTCGAGGCAGTAGAGCGCGAAGAACACATCCCCCTTTTTCTTGATCTTGAAGCAAGCCCCTTCTCACAAAGTGCTGCAAAGCACGTGGATATCATGTGGATGTCATGTGAGAACGGTGGCTTGATCCGAACCTACCCAAAAAGATTAGACAGTACCGCTTCCGACCCATGGGGTGGGCATTGTCCCGTGTTCCACTTGCGACCTGAGAGTTGGGAACACTAGGGTAAGTCGACGACTGCGAAGGGAGACGTGCCTGCCTCCAATTAGACTCGAGTAAACAATATTTTAAACTTGTTTTATTCAGTATTTGACTCTACTACCACTAGTACAGTGGCGGCAAAAAAGAATGAGCAGGGTTGTTCTCGCTCAATTGCTAACCGATTTTGCTCAAACAAAATTCCATGGTCAATCTACAATGATTTTAAGCTCTTCTGCTGAGTTTAACCTCCTCCTTACCTATACCGTTGGTCAAGAATAAAATGAAATGCCGTATTTGGAAAAATCAAATTTCTAGAATCAAGTCTTATTGAGAAATGGTTAATACAGCATGAAAGTAATTTCAAAAAGGACCCCAACCATATGTTGTTTGACCTGAATTGAATGGGTGGTGGTCTCGCAAAGTGCCCTGGAAAGTGACCATTTTCAGCATTTTTTGCCAATTTACTGTGGAAAATAGCCAACTTGTAGCAAGGATTCTGACCCCAAACCTCAATGGATTTGCATGAATCAACTTGTGGCTGGGGTCCTATTTTCAAGTGCTTTCATGCCATCTGGGCCATTTTTTGATACAAGTTGATTGCAAAAAGTTAATTTTTCAGAATATCATAGTTTATTTTATTTCGCAACAATGGTATACACAATGAATAGGTTAAATGGTGCATTATGTCTCAGAATCTATGTTAGTTGACTGTACAATTTGATTTGAGCAGATTCGATCAGCAATTGAGCAAGAATGACCCCGCTCATTCTTTTTTGCCACCACTGTAGGTCTGTGAGCCTTGAAACAGGAGGAACCTGACCCATTCTTATAGCTGTTTAAAACGACCAATATCCGGAAACTTGGGCATTTCCAGAGGTACCTATAGGTCATTGGAAGATGTTCAAGTACTCCCTCTGCTGGTCAGCATCATAGACGTTGGTTACAAAGCCACGGAAATTCGCTTATAAGGCTATTATTAGGCAAAATCCATAAGACGTGTTCTATTTTTTCCGACACATCCCTTCGATAAGCCGCACCGCGTTGTTCAACGCAGACTTCACTGCACTGGTTTCGCTGTCCTCAGTGCCGCTGCTTGACTTTGACACCGGCTACACTGCTCCACCTCCCTCTCCCCATCCTTCCTCGGCTCTGGTGCACGCAATAGACACGTCTGCCCCGCTGTGCCCGTGCCCAGTCCCAAGCATTCGTACTTGTGTCCATCCATGGGCGCATTGCGCCCGCCTGTGCTGTAGAATTCGCTCCTGCAGCACGTTAGAGGGAGGATTCGGGCGAAACATTTATGCATCAAGGATGAAGACACACTTTAATGACCGGGTTTAAAGAGTTGAAAATGCTGAAAATCTCCGGCTATGAGGATGCGTGAACCAGTTTTGTTGACTTATATGCAGAGAGGATGGGCAAGTTTTGTTTTTCTGGTAGTTGTCAAGCACTCACCTGGCGTGCAGGACTTGGATCCCCCATTCATTGAAGCTCTTCGCAAGGAAGCTGAATTGGATCAAAAGCTCGAGGATCAATTTTGCGAACTCGGAACTCGTTGTGCGCTTGATACAGATAATGACATGCTCGAGGAGCGCACGGCACGAGCTCAGATTTGATAGGATGTTCTTCGTGCTCAGGGCGCAGCCTCCTAACCTCAAGGAACGCCATCGTCAGCCCCAGGAACGCCATCACAAGCACCATGAATCCTGTTGCGCCTTCATCACGGTTTGAGGAACCCTCTCCCGAAAGATACGCACATCAGGCTTCAGCTCGGAGAACTTGAAATCAGCCTGCAGTGGAACCATTTCCCGGATGCTACTTCCGTGCTTATACTGCCACAGTGCCTATGCTTCTGTCAATCCCATGCCCATGTTGCATGTTTATCGTGCTTGCAGCTCGACAGGTGGTTACTGTCTTTTTCCCTCATGCACGGGTTATGGCGTTTCAGCTCTGGACAAAGTACCGGATGGATGGATGGGAGGGTGGCGGGAGGGCGGCGGCATCCAGGGATCGGTGTGGGTGGTGGGAAGATGAGAGGGACAGGGAGGGTACATAGAGCTCGAAGCAGAGAGGAATCCACATGCGGGATGGGTTGACCTTCGAGTAGATGCAGTTCGTGCTTTGCTTATCGCCCTTGCCACCGCGTCTGATCTTCTTGTAGTGGTGCCCAATGTGCGGTCTCTACCTCTCCCGCAATGAACTCGCAGTCTGTCCTTGCCAAAAGGCGCATCGATTCATACGAAAGGACGCGGTACACGACCTCCTTTGCGGCTTCACCAGTGCATTGACTAGATATTGGAGTTGATCAAGCCCAGCATCACTCCAGCGGAAAGCCCTTGGCCGCGCAGGGTTCTGCACGAGACTGGATCGAACGCCACTGTGGTGTCTGTCGTCATGTACTCTCGCGATCAAGGGGCGGCCCTCCCTCACACTTCCCCCTAGTCTGAGCTGGCTCCTTTTGCACAATCTGCATCCCCTCAAGGCGCGACGCTTGATGTCGATGATGTGGATGTGACAGTGACGCACTGCCCGTTGCTGTCGCATATGTCGACGAGAGCCCGCAAAGCGGGGTCAACATGTCACTGGCATCCGCATCTGCATTTTCCGCTCCTCATCAAGTACCGAACATCTTCCAAGGTCCGCAGCACCCGTCTGCCTCTCCTACTATCGGATTCCAAATCGGCATTGTCATCGGCACAATTACTCTTGAAATACTCTCAACTCCACTGTGCAATGCAGCTCATTTGCTCTGAATCCGGATCCCAACCCAATGCACATCCCTGCTCTACCGGACAACCCCATATCGCGCGCCCCACACCCCATACCTCCTATTCCGCGTTCCGGTTTGCGCAATACGCTACATTGTGTTCATTCCGGTGGCGGAACTCGCTCTGTCTGGTCTTACCCTAGTCTATTAGTTACCGCGTCAAATAGCCGGCAGCCTGCGTTATTATGTAACGATCACAGATGCTTGCGCAAACAACCATTTAGCGAGACACGTCTCGACGCATTTCTTGGTGTTCTCCTGATGACGACATCTTAAATCCGCATAAAACACATACAGGTGCATCATGAGATATTGTTCTGCAATGAATTGATTTTTCTGAAGAGTGGGTGACTTTCCGTAAGGTTAGATAGTATTTTCAGAATATCGGAGGGGTGCCAGTGATGCCGTCACATGAGATTCTATATGAAAATTTAATTGACTGTTCCCGTAGGAGTATCTGAGGATATAATAGCACCGCTAGATGGCAGGCTGATACATCAACACCTCTGTCCAGAGACAAACCCTGATACATCATAGGACTCTGCCCAGAGACGGCCCTGATACATCAGACGTGAGACGGTTCCATTCTGGGCAGACAGTGAACACTTGCCACCAGCGTTGCTGGCACCATTCCCGTCATCGTCTTCAGCGACATTCACGATGTTCATTCTTGTTTGGCATCAGCCTTAGAGGCGGGCTTACCAAGCATCTCCAAGAGGCAAGTCAATGCCTTGAAAAGGCAGGGCGCCCTATGCGCCGCTGCATTCTATACGACCTGTACTGTGAGTGCCATACGATAAAATAAAAGCTAATAAATGTACTGTAACCAACTGATAAGGGAAATACAGAGCCATACGGCCTGTCCATGTAAATAAAATATACGTCCCGCCTTACTCCCAGTCCGTGCGATCCACGCTCTCCTCCTCGTCCCCGCTCCCCTCGCCTCCACCGTCTCCCCTCACGCCCATCCTCTCCCTCAGGGACCATCGTTGCGCATTCGGCACGGGCCAGCTCAACGAACCGACCCACGTCTCTCCATTGCTCGGCGAAGCGATCCCGGATTCCCTTCATATACCCTGCTTGCTTCATGGCGTAGGCAGCATGGCCCTCCTGCAGGGCAGGATCGGCCTGCATCTCTGTCTGCAACCCGATCTGAGACGTCCACCAGGCAGCTCGCCAGTCCAAGAACTGAAGCACCCGCCTCATCTGTTCCTCAAGCAAATCCACTTCCTCCGCATACCGTTTCGCCCTCGCACGCGTCTTCGCCCACTCGATACGGAGTGCTGGGAGGTTCTCGTCAGCGCCTGGGGTCATCCCAACAAGGCATTCCACTTATGGTCGCTTTCCGCCACGTCCTCCTGCGTCCCGGTATGGCCCTCCAACAGCCAGATCCACGACATGGTACGGTTCTCTTCTCTCGCGTCCCCATCCATCTCCGTCTGCACCCGCGCCTTCTTCTTCTTCCCTCCCCTCCGCCTTTCCTCGTCGCCAAATTTCGCCTTGGGCCGCCCCCGCACGTCCTCCGCTTTCAGTGGCTTCAGGTACTGCTCCCATTGCGACCGATTCAGCATACCGCCCAGCTTGACCAGCGCTGCGTGCGCCGCGCGATAGTCGGCGGCCGCGCTATCGATCCGCCCCTGAATTCCCTCGATTCTCGACCCCGAGCGCATTTTGGCCTTCACACCTTGCACACCGTCCCGGTACCGCCACTCATGGGTGCGCAGCAGCAAGCCGCCTCGCATCTCGTCCAGCGCTTGAATCGCCTGTCCGTGGCGCAGCTCGAACTCGTAGCTCTTGAGGGACATGTCGCACTGTGCTTTCCCCCCAATCGCAGACGGTAGCCAGAGCTGCATGTCCTGTGCTCGCACTCCAGGCAGAGGCTGCGTGGCAGCGGCTCATTTCCGGGCTGCGTCCTCGCGTTCTCACAGGAGGGCGACCTCCGGCATGAACAGCTCCTGGACCCGCATCCATGCGTCTATCTTCCGCCACAGCTTTGTCTCGCGCTCGACGTGCGCCCGCTCTTGGTCTACCGTCTCATGCGCCCCCACCTTCGACATGTGCGTCGCCAAGGCTCGTCTATACCCGCCACGGTCAGTGTCATGGCTCCGCTTTCTCTGAAATAAAATCACATACTGTTGCTGCTCTAATTGGAGCGCCATGGAAAGCATCTCCGTCTCGTGCATGTCCCCCCGAACCCGCTCGTGCGACACGTCTGCCTGTGCGATTTCAGCCATTCTGAGCCGGACCTCACGTAGGTCGTCCCGCTTGACTGTCGAGGCGAACGGGTTTCGGTTCGCGTTATCGTCTTCCCATGCCACGGCCATCGTCGTCCACTTCTCGATCACCGACGGCAGGAAAGACGCCTCGACGTCCACCCACGCTGCCCTAGCATCCACCATGCACGGCACATTCTTCTGCATTTTCTCTAGGAGAACCGGCCCTGTCCCGATCGCATTAACTATTAACTCATTGAGCGGCTTTCAAGGCACCTACCCAGCCGCACGATTTTCTTCCAATTTGAGTATTGGAAATGCGCATCCAGCGTGTCCCGCCGCGCACCAGGTCCCGAAATGCTCGTGCTATTTGCGAGGTGGTTCGCATCCGCCCATCCGCGCTCCGGGGCCTCGCCGTCCGTGCACCCGACAAAAGGGGTGAGGTTGAAGGAAAAGTTGATATTGCATTGCTCAATATGCGCTGGGAGGTGGAATTTCGGCATGAGGAAGAAGACCTTCTTCTTCTCCTCCGCCTTCCATTGCGCCTCCGCCGGCATGAGCAGCATGTGTGACCACAAATTCTTGTACCACTGGCAGGCGATGTCGTACGAAAGAAAAAGCCACAGGAGTAGGCAGCCCAGTGTGCTCATGAAAACGATATAATCCATGTTGAGGTACCTGCCGTCTTCGGTCAGAGTTATGTTGTGTCGCAGTGAAACCCGACGTACCTTTCGCCCTTTTGCAAATCGCCCACGCCATTGGGGCGCTTCATGTTGTGCCGAGCGCAATCCACCGTGCCTATTCCCGACGACGCAGTGCCCCGCGATTCGCGATCGGGCTTGTCCACAGCGTCATGCGCCACACAAGTGCTTTGCTATCCCCCACTCATCAGTACACAGATGATCTTATCAACCAGCAACCACTAACCTCTTGCGGTTGGTCCCAATACTTATCCAGATGCGCCATGTATGCCGTCACCTCTCCAAAAAATGCCCAGCTGCGACTCAGTCCCGGGTCCCGCGCCTCGGTCGACACGTCCTTGCGCTTCAACCGGAAGTTCGCATCAATGGCCAGAAACAGGGCGTACAAAAATCTAAACCAAATCTGTGGTGAGTTCTCAGCGCGAACAGGTCTGTCCAATACACGTACCTTTTCTCCGGAGGCACATCTCGCCAATCTGGCGGCAGGTTTTTACCCGGATGCGGACAAGCTGGGCACAGGAGCGCCAGCTCCCCCGGTTTTGTAGAATTCACCCGATTGGTAGCGGGATCGTGTCCCCGCCCCGCGCATTTTAGCAGCATGAGGTGCTGCCACTGGCGTGTCATGCGCACGAACTCCTCGTACCACGCCTGGACCTTGTCAGTAACTCATATGAGGCATGGCATTGACTACTCACCCGCGACGGTTCCAAGCCCGTGTTGTTGGTTTCTCGGGCCAAGCTGTTGTAAAACTCGTACGTGGAGCACTTGGATTCCAGCGTCATGTGGGCAAAGTGGTGCAGGCAACTGAATGTTGCTGTGGAACGCGGGTTCGTTCCTGTGGCTGGATACAGGCGCATTCGCAGGAGCTGGATGCGTTTCTCCTTGGCAGTACCACAGTTACAAAAATCCAAAGCCACCTCATCGATTGTGTGGCTGCTGATGATGACGAAATCGTCGCCCCACGCCTTTTCAGGATTTGGGCAAGATTAATGCGTTGCGTTCAGTGCAGATGAAGAGGTGGTGGAAGGCAGCGGCGACGATGTACGAGCGAGAACCACAGGATGTGAGAATGGAGGTAGCGGCGGAGGTAAAGAAGATGGACGCGGCGCGCTCTCGCGGCGCCGCCTGGGCCCAGAGCGATGACGACCTCAGTCCCGAGGATTTTCAATTGTGAGTGCTTGATAATTTTGGAGCGCGAGTAGAGACTGATTGCGATGGATAGTGCGATTGACCAACTGCCCGAGGTGGTCGGTGAGGTGCTCAGGACCATGGGCGAACACACTGGGTGGCATTTTGTGCTACTGGGCGGGGGTCCTATGCCGAATCGCAGCGGTGCGATCTCTACCAAGTCGTAAGTGCCTTTTGGGTTGTGGGTGTCAGTTTGTTTACGACTGCTTCTTGACAGCTTTTGTTACGGTACCACGCCACTCGGAGCCGATTTCCAGAGTTGTCACCCGGACTTTCAGGAGCAAGTGAAGCTACCGTTCTGCAAGTACCTCAAGCGAGCGTTTGGTGGGTGTTTTTTGACTGTCGAAACCGAGGTTTGACTCAGATGCATAGATCATGTGGCGCGGAACGCCAGAGCTATTGACCGTGAAGAGGACAGCAATGAAGACAATGCGGGACTCGACGGGCTGATTCCGATGGACGCGGTGGACGACGACGGCAACAAGGCCGAGGAGATGGGCCCACAGAGCACAACGAAGACAACACCTCCGTCCTCCCTTGCCGTTACCCCCCGCCGGTCTCGATTCCTTCGCCACTGCTGGGGAACAGTTTGCGGAGACACGTGGCACGGACGACTCTTCAGGGTATACGAGCACTGCCAGCTCCATTAGCGCTTTCGACTTGTCGCACAGCAGTGCGTGGGACAATGATGACACGACCTGGTTCGATTCATTCCTGGGAGAGTCGACAGTGGGGGGAGAATTCAACCTGTCCGCCTTTGGCGTCTCGTCGTTGGGCACCTCCTCGAGTACCGTGTCCGGTGGCAATCTCTTCTCGTTGGGCGACACTTCGAGTTCCGCCTCTGCTTCTGGGCTCGACGTTTCATTTGGCACGGCTCCAACTAACAATGTCGATATCTCCCTGCCTGCTGCGATGCAAGCTTTGCCGCAGTTCGACTCCAGCGGCCACGACATCGTCTGCCCCTCCCCACACGCAATACACCAAGGGGCGTCCTTCCCTGCGGATCATGTCGTTGGGGGAAGCCCTGGCGCTAAAGCTATATTCAGACCAAGTACCTGGTTTCTGGCGTTGGGCAAGGGGTGGGTCGAAGACGGGGGAGTCGCAGGGAGCCCCAGCGCCGCGAGCCACCCCCAAGCCAGCTTCGATATTCGAGATTGCAAGGCCGGAAGCCCTTCCTCCGCAAACGCCGTCAAGCACAAAACGGGGTGGCCGCCCCACCGCAGCGGCGACGGTGTTGCAGGCGGTACTGACCGACACCATGCCTACGCCTCGCCCGCACTTGCCCTCACCACAAGCAACCACCCCGCAGGTGGCATCTCCGCCACAAATCCCTGCGCACGCTATCGCTGCCCAACCACCCTCGCGGCAGATTCCCCCGCGCGCCATCGCTGCCCCACCCCCCTGCACCGCCGCCGCCCTCGCGACAGATCCCACAGCGGGAGAAGACCCCGGCCCCGCCGCCGCCTCCCCCAGGCCCAGACCCCACCATGCACATCCCCTGCGGCCCCGTCACCTGTCTTTGCCCCTGTCTTCAGGGGAGCAGACCCCACCGCAGCAGACCCCACTCACGGTCATCGAAAGTCGGCCGATGGTAAACGCACCAAAGGTCAATGCACCGCGGGGAAGGGGAGTGCCTCGGGGGAGGGGCAGGGGAGGCAGAGCAAGAGGCAGTGCTCCTGGGCGCTCCAAAAAAAATGCCCCTACGTCGGGACAGGTGGAAAATGAGGAGAATGCGCCGTCGTCGCTGACACCGCCGCTGCCGGGAGTCCTAGCACCATTGACGGGAGATGCGGCTGTCGCAGAGTCTGCCTGTGTGCACACCGTGGAATGTCAGCTGCGGATGGCGCAGAACAAGGGGTTGGAGGTTTCCAAACAGATGGAAGCGGATGCGGCAGCGGCTGCGGCCGAGCAGGAGCGCCTGGCCACATTGTGACACAACCTGGCGGGCAGAGGGGACCTTGTTCTGGTGACGCGTCCCAAATGAGAGGGGAAGGCGGCGTTGTATCCAGATGGCACGCCGATTTTGCGGGCGATGCCGGCAAGACAGACGTGGGGGGAGATGGTGGCGAATCGGGCGAGGAAGGGAAAGGATCCCAATCTCGCCCAGCAAGAGAAGGACAAGGAGTTGTTGACGAAGTTGGGCCGGAAGCGCAAGGCAGCGGAAACACCATCCACCGCAAAAGGCCCCAGCGGCAAAGTAAGTGCTATATTCGACGACTTCATTAATGAGAGGCTGACGAGCTCCAAGGAAGCAAAAAAAGGGGGTGAAATAGAGTAGCCCGCTGGGCTCGTTGGTGCTGAAGGTGCTCAACCACCATGTCTAATGTCGTGGTAGCGAGATGCTCATCCACCTCGTCATTCGTCCGTCTTGCGGAGGGAGCTCAACCTCCCGTTTCGTGTTTCCTGCCGGCGTCATGCTCAACCACTTGACGTTTCATTTATTTTGTATCAATATCTACTCTATCGTGTGTGTCGTTGCTTAGAAGAATGCGAGCGATTTGTACACATTATAAGTTACATTGATCAAAGTAAGGCTTTATTTCGGAAGGACTTCGGACTTAACAAAAATTCCATGTGAAGTGCGAATTGAGGCACTAAAACAAAAACGACCCGAAGGAATCGAACGAGAGACCTGCAGGAAAGGACCAGTGGAAGAGCACCAACAACCATTCAACAAGAATCACCACACTGTACAGGGTGTGGAAAGGTAGTAAGTATCGAGATGAGAGAGCCCAATATGATAGGGGGCGAAAACTTTCGGAATTCAGCGCTGGAGCAAGGTTCAACAATTGGGTAAAATAGAATATGGATGATTTAGTACATAGATCCCTGTTGATTGCCTGCACAAGGCGGAAAGGGCGCTACTGGTGGAGGAAATTGCGGCCGAAAACGGTGTGCGCGTGCGCGCCGGGTGCGCAGAGCTGACGCACGGGGCATCACAAGCGGCGAGGCAGGAATCGTGGATAAAGTGGCGGCAAGGGAGGTAAATCTGCCTGTGAGAGAGAGAGCAGAGGGGAGAGGCGGGCAGGTGAGCGGAGGCGGTGGGACGCTGCTGATAAACAAGTATAAACAGACCTGTCCCAGCCAAAAAACGTGAATGTTGTACAGCGTATAACAGCGACACAGGGCTGTGTAGTGAGCACTAGAGCATCAGGAAAAGCCTCCTTTGGCAATTTCCTGGGTTTGCCTCCAATTCGCCCCAAATTGCCCTGAATTGGACCGAATATCTTCGGTTTGGTCTATTACCTTCGTAGTAATGTTGCTATCTAGTTACCTCCAACTTGGAGCCAAATTACCTTCAATTACCTGGAATTTCCAGTCCATTTTCGGTGCTTTTGGTTTGTATAAATCACTCAAAATAGGATAGAAAACATGATATTGAGCAAAGTATACAATAATACAACGAGTAAACTACATCCTATCTATGCCTTAACTGACTCTGAGCCACAGCGGTATGTCAACATGAATGGCGGAGCACTGTTGGACGGATGGAGTGATGGTCACGAGTCAGCATTCGCATGCCAGCGCAGGGGACGCGGTACATACCAAGTCGAGCGAGCGAGGCACGAGAGCTAGACAGCACTTAGTGGCCTCTCACATGGAATCATTAGTGTCGGCACTGTCACTCATTGACGTTAGTATTTTTTGATCATACTGTGAACACAGCATAACATACGAATTATTTGCGTTGACTGCGAGACAGCGGGTGGTATAAACGAGCATAACACAAGGTGCTAGGAACACCACGAAGATCTGGTGCTACACGTGGGGTGGAATACAAGAATACGGAGGGTCGATACCATATTGTTGTGGGACTCGGATGGCTAAGACCTGTGAGTTAAGTCAACGGTGAAATGAACCACAGAACGAGAACTCACGAGATTATTATTAACTTAATCCATTTACTGCGTGTCATGCACGATAGCGCCGAGGAATGAGACCGTGTCTCGCATATTCGACACTGGGACAGAGGAAGAAAAATAGTAACTTTAAGACAAGGGGCTAGAGTTGTGCGAGTGCGAGACGGGAACATACCCGTGCGCAATCACAAACAGAATCTGTGTGTGTGGTTGCTGCTACAGTAACAAGCGGGCCGGACAGTCGGACAAAGAGTGGTCAAAACGGGTAGATCATTCAGGTGATAACCAGATACGTCAGAAAGCGATGCAGAGGCATTGGGGCCACTCACTTTGGAATCCTTCAAGATCCTTTTCGAGCTGGCTGTCGAACACGACTCCGAGACCAGTCAGTCACAGTTGAGTGTAGGAAACTTGCGGAGTGCTCGCGGTCAAGCGAGTTTGGAATGTTTGGCAGGGTCTTCAAACATGCGAAATGCAACTGAGCTAGGTAAGGGAACGCGCATGGCATACTGTTTCTCACCATCTACATCTCCCTCGACATTGTCAAACGATGTTGGGAGGGTCTCCGAGAACGAGTCACCGAACCTCTGGTCTGTGCGTGTCTTGTGGGCATCCTCGAGCGAAGAGCGAGGGCAACGAGATGAGGGGAAAGAGAGAAAGGTGTTTGTTGATATTGTCGTTTCCATCGAAACGAACCGTATCATAGGATCACGTGTGCTATTCCGATGTTCTTCCGCTATCGGCCCGGCTTTCACGCCCACGTGAATGTTTAGGGCCGGTACAATGAGACGTTGAGCTGTTTGCCCACGCGTGCAGCAAAACTACATTATTGGTTTGATTCACCTTCCAGCCTGAAGGGATTCCGATTCCGCTGATAGTATAGTGATGAGTGCGAAAGTAATACACTTCCTACTCACCTATGGCACTGACAAATGACGGATATTCTGGCAATAAGGGAAATTTGTCCCAATTGCCTCCAATTGGACCTTTTTGGAACAGAGAAAGGAAATTTGCCCAAATTGGAGGTAAGTTTCCAAAGGAGGTTTTTCCTGATGAGGCTATTGGCAGTGATAATAATGTATAGTCATGCTAATTCGCATGAAGAGCGTGCTGGAGAACCAATACAGTGAGTAGCCTTTTTGGGCAGGGCGGGATAGCACTGCCACAGCGCCAACAGGCGGCGGGCAACAGCGAGCGCGTGGGCGGGGACCCTGATGCGACCGAAAAAGAAAGCATCTCTGGCGTGATACATCAGGTTGAGAGACTATGATGTATCAGCTTTGGTCTCTCGCCGGAGACACTTGATGTATTAAAGTGCCGTATAGGCCTGATAATAGAATTTCTTGTATATATGTGCTCACCATTCGTGCCCCAAATAGTGTCCAACAACACGTCCCAACACCAACTTCCACGCAGATGGATCTTGACGCGTTTATCACCCTGCAACAAGTTGAAGAAATGGAGGAAGACGTGTCAGATGAAGAGCACTGCTACATGGCAGGCTCAGCCATAGGGATCATCGCTTTAAGCACCATTGAAGCGCATCGACTGCGCAATGAGCAGCGTAGACCCAGCAGGCTGTACCTCTGCTGTTCCCAACTTCTATGAAACCCACAGGGAGCCACTGCGTGGCAAATACTGTATCGAACACAGAATGACCATGCATACATCACCACAATGGGCTTCGATGTCCATACCTTCCACGCCATCCTCAATGCGGGTTTTGGAGACGCATGGGACACTACACCCATTCCCAGAAAAGACACGTCTAGCATAGGACAAACACGCCTGGGTGCATGATCACTTGATGCGTCCGGAGCCCTTGGTCTGGTGCTCCATTATCTCAATTCTACCATGTGCGAGATCAGCCTCCAACAGATCTTTGCATTAATTCCAACCACAGTCTCTCGTTACATCACTTTCAGTCTCGAGCTCCTTCTGCAGACTCTTCGTCAAATGCCTGCTGCATCAATCTCATGGCCGAAGAAGCTGGAGGATTTCCATGAGTACAATGATTTGATTGTCGAGCGCCATCCTCACTTGACTGGTGCCTTCACTAACATTGATGGGCTCAACCTGGCTTGTCAAACTTCAGAAGACAACAAGATTGAAAACGCAACATACAATGGCTGGCTTTGCAAGCACTCTGTCAGTTCTGTTCTGGTGTTTTCTCCCAAAGGTGAGTTTCAATATACAGACCATTTGTGGTTTCTGAATTTGACTCCAGGTACCGTCATCAGTGCCATTCTCAATGCGCCTGGGAGTTGGCACGACTCTCGCATTGCCCAACCAATTTATGAGAAACTTCGTACTCGTACACCTGAAGGCTTTTATCTTGTGGCCGATACCGCTTTTCTGCGCAGAGCAAACCAGATTGAAGGCAAAATCTGCGCACCGATCAAAAGCAGGCAAACAATTTGAGGCACCACCAACAAAATTCAGGAGAAAATGGCATTTGACCGAGAGTTGCTGTCGTATCAGCAGACTGCTGAGTGGGGCATGCGTGGGTTGCAAGGGTCATTCCACTGGCTTTGAATTCCATTGGAGATTGGTCGTCAGAAGGAGCACAGCGATTTGTTGGAGATCTGCATCCACTTGAACAATGTTCGGGCAGAGATGGTTGGCATCAATCAGATTCGAAGTGTCTACATGCCGCTCTGGAAGCATACACGAGAGGAGGAGGAGGTCTGGACTGGTTTTGAGAAAATGCTGTTCTCAGAACAACGTCGTTCAGACAGGGTTGCCCGTTTTCATAACATTGCCATCTACGAGTAAACACTTTGACTTATTCACACACAAACTGGTAGTGAAACAAGTGACAAACAACTAGTAGCTAAAAGAGAGTGTAATTAAAGAGAGAGTAACGTAGTCCATAGTACGCAAAGAATGTCCAAGAGATATCAGATCATACTTCTGGAGTGAGCGCTGTCGATGCCGAGGGACCATCAGAAGCCTCGATACCACCTGAGGCACCAGGGCTGAACGTGTCCTCAATGGTGAAGAAGGGGTCCACGAGTGGGTCCGAGTCGCGAGAGCTGGGGTAGCGGGAGTGAGAGGAAGAGCTAGGGTCCATGTTCTCCTTCTCAGCATCATCATCACTTGATGGGTCTGAGAACCATTGAGTGCATGCTCTGCCATCTGGATAAATGTGCTCACAATGGACTTTGCCACCCACACAAACGAGGTCAGGGTTTGCTTTGTAGACAGCGCTGCGGCCACGAGAACTCCTGGAAGGTCCGACACTGAAAGACCCAGCACCACCCTGGAAGAGCTCGAGCTTGAGCTCTGCACATTCACGCGCACGCTCAGCATCGTGTACACGGCTCTGCATGGCGGTGATCTGGGTGCGCAGGTTGTCAGCAGCAGCTTGGGCATCGCGGAGTTGTTGGGATAACGTCAACATGTGTGTGGCCTGGAAGGATTGCTGAGCCCGCTCGTCATCGCATGCCTTGGCTGCCTTTGGATCCAGTACCTTCGACAGCTTGTTGACAAGATCTGGGGCATTGATGCGAGAGCGACGAGCGGCAGGACTAGATGCACGACAAAGGGGAGGACTTGATGCACGACGGGCGATGGCAGTGCGGACAGGTCCGGCCTCGACATCATCGGACGAATTGCCTGCACCATCTACACCAGCATCATCATCAGAGTCGTCGGAATCACTGAGTTCGCATGTGTTGGCTTTCTGGTTGATGAGACGGTCGACCTCGTGAGCATGCTTGACAGCTGGGTCGCAGCGGTCTTCACCAGTGGGCTTTTTCTTCCTTAACAACTGCGCTCAGGTAAGCTGAAGGAAAAGGGAAAAAAAATTGACAAGAAACGCACCACCTTGTACTTATTCTCCAGTGCCTTTACATCCCGCTCCGGACGATCATGAGCAAGTGCCCATTTATTGTATTGGGAGCCAACGGACTTCCAAGCCTTTGCACCAAGCGGTAGCTTCTTCTCAGCAATGTCCAGCAATTTCTTGGTATTGCTCTTGGAGAAATTGGTAGATCCTTGTGGACGACCACGTTTAGGAGCATGGGGAGCATCGCTATCATTGCTGGAGTCAGGGGAATCAGAGTGCTGGCATTTCCTCCCTTTGCTGCAGTCTTTCTGGCGAACACCACTGACTTTGAGAGCAGGGCGAAGACTGGATTGAGCGATGGCATGCGGCTCAGAGAGATCACGGTCATCACGTTGCGGAAGAGGGATGAGGCGAGGGTCGATGAGATGGTCAGGGGAAGGATGGAGGCCCAGACGATGCAGGAGGAAGATTATACACAGTGGACTGAACAAGGTTCATTAGTGAAATGTCTTCCAGAGCTGTTATGGACATACCGGAGCTGGTCCTTGTGCTGGGACTTGAAGGTTGATAGGTGGTTGCAGAGGAGGCTAATATCTTGGTCAATGACACGCAAAAAAAGACGAAGATGAACACACACGACAGTCGCCTCTGCAGCAACAAAAACCCATTGACCGGTTGGGTCGCACCACCAGGCTTGTCCATGGCCATCATAGAATAGACCAGGTTTCGGTGCAGGCTGGGTGAATGGAGGAGCAGTTGAGTCTGACATGGCAGAAGAGGACTGAGACGAAGAGCAAAAGACAGGAATGAACGAGGAGTGAACCTCGAACAGAGAAACACCACAACACTCACCAGCTTATAAGCATGCCAAGCGCACCACTCGGGTGCTGTGAATCATTTAAACTCTGCCGTCGAGAGGGTGCAAGCACTCAATAACGGGTGTTCCCAGAGATTCACAAGGAAGGTGTCGAATTGGCCATGTCGGATAGCCCAAGACACAATTAGACAGACATTTGAGGGTGAGAGCATCCACAGCTGAGGGTACAAGCTGGTTACACCACGGAATTGTGCCGGTTGGTCACCACGCTGGCAGAGAGTCGGTAGTGTGACCAGTGTGACACGCAGCCCAATTCGGACACGCCAGGTGGAGGAGTGGCCAAATCTGTCTATTCAGCAGAATGCAGGACTGAAAAAGTCTGGAGAGGGGGTGGGTACCCCTCTCCAGATTATAATTTATTCAAGCTTTATTCAGGGGTCGAAACTGAAAATCGTCAGATCCAAGCCCGATGGGGTCCTGATGGCTGTCTCAGCATCCCTGCCGGAAATTCGTAGATATTCTGAAAATACTATCTACCCTTACGGAAAGTCACCCAGTAATGCAATGAACACCCAGAATAAAGCCAAAATATTCATAGGGAAACTCCTGTTCCTCAAAATGGCTCCTGAGGCCACAAAATCCTCATATATGATGTATGATAAAGTTTTCTTCCATCAGATTTCTTGCCAGGCTGCGGGATGGGCAGCGACGCGTCCAAGTCGCGTCAATTATGTACTCACGTGAGTTCCGAAAGGGGAAGCTTATATAATAACGCAGGCTGCCGGGTAATTTACGCAGTAACCAACAGACTCTTTATCGCGCGAGGTACGAGCGAGAATGGATAAAGAGCCTGTCAAGAGAGACCAGTCTTACCCATGCATCGCATCACCGTGGCCAATTTCCACTAACACAAACAGTCTCGGAGCCGGCGTTCCTTCAAGCTTCGAGTATCATTATGTGTTGATATTGAACGATTCACCTGTACGTCGATTCATCAGCCAAACCGAAACCGAAACCTGGCGAATTCCCAAAGCTGTGTGTGCGGAATCTCTCGGTTTCAATCGGACAGTCTCAGTCTCGCAGTGTGTCTCAAGTGCACATCGGCGCGGTATTCGTGTTTATCCCCTGTAGTGCTGGCCAAAAATATGATATGAAAAAATATATTTTGAATATATTCAACTACATACAAATACGATACAGGCCTTGGACCTCTTTTCAAATATGAATATGACAGAATATGACTATGATACAATATGAATACAATATGATATGCCACCAGCATATTCAATTATATTTGGATACACTCAACTTGTGTTTTTCGCCCATTGCAGAACCAACCAGGCATGGTAGGAGTGCTGAATTCAACCATGTGCCACCCAATCGCTATTGAGATCACTAATCGGCTTCATCAGCGGTTCCATCGGGTTGGAGCCGGATAAGGAATGTTCAAATATTTGTGATGTTGACTTGACACCACCTTTACCAATCTCGAGATTTGTGTTTTCAATGCACTTTAGCCATCCGGGTTGCCCATATCTGAGGGAAAGAGGCTTTAAACTTGGAAGGCTTTTCAATTGACTAGTGATAAGGATCCAAAGCCTATCTTCCTGTCAAGTTGAGAAGGCGCGTACCATGCATTCAATAAAGAATGGGAATGTGTATTTCAAATCAGGCCAAACAATCCTGCCGAGAAAGCAGCCAGTCTCGTTTGCTGCAGAGATGGACACAACAAAGTTGACCTCTACTTCGGCAACATTTCTCCCATGGCACATGACTTTGATGATCCACTTGGCCAGTGGAAGGTGAATTTATAGCTCTTGGAGTACACATCATGCTGATTTCTCTGGAAACAAATCAAGGCACTCTGAAATACATGGCCTGCATTGTGCGAGATATTCTCACTGTCAGCATTTCCATTGAACATCTCTTTTCAAGTGTAAAACACACTTTGACTGATTTGCATTTGTCAATGACTGCTGAGACTGCTTGTGTAGGGCTTGCAGCCGTGCCGTAAAATTACGGAGACACGGGCCGTAAATACGGTTACGGACCCGTACCGTCAAGCGCTGGGAAAGTATTTTACACGGGACGGGGACGGTACGGGTTCAGCCGTATACGGTGAGCCGTAACCGGCCGTTTACGGCTTTACGGCTTCCCTGCATTGGCACCTCAAAAATTGGAAGAAGTGTCTCCGCATCAGGCTGGCAAAGCTGCCGATATCGTCCTGCATGAATCATGTTCCTTATCATTGACCCAAGGAGCAAGATTTGGCACAACCAAGAGGCATCGGCTCGTTGAGAGTCTATCACGGAATGTTCCGAGATGTTCAACATGCGATTCCCCTCATTGGATCGAGATGTATATATGGTCAAGCTTACCCCCAGAGCATGGCATGTCATTGGCCACGCAATAGATACTATTTTTCGCCGGGTAGTCGGCCACCTTAGCCTTTCTTGTGAATCCCGGCAGCCAACAGGTATCGAATCGGGGTCAGCTGGCATGGGGAACAAGGCAGGCATCTTAGGAATGGATCGAGTATATTTCCCCGCATTTACATCAAGATTTGAAGGTATAGCGAATTTTTTCTTGGCGGAGGTCCCGAAATAGCTGTTGATGGGGTAGTCGGCCACCTGCTACAATACATGGTTGCTGCATCATATCTCGCCAGAGTGAGTCATATGTTGTAGATGGGATGTATATGATGTATTCTGGATGCTTTGTTCGGATGTTCGCCCTCAGAGGGATGCAGAAAAAAAATGATTTTGTAGCTAGCCGAAGGCCAAAAATAAGCACTCTCGACTGTGCGACTGCCATGAAGCCGAGGAGGCACAAAACAGTCCAATTTTTGGGACATATAAAGTACTGAAAGGTCACCAAATGCACATAGTACAGCATATCCATCCCAAAGGCCTCACGTCCGTTCGAAAAAATCCATGAGTGAATTTGGGTAATTTTCGATGGCCGACGTGAATGCATGAGGACAGTAGGAGTGAAAAATCCCATATGTAGTCCAGGTTAGGCCTATATTGATGCAGAGAGGCCATGCCAAAACCCAGACTTGAAATGCCAACGGGTTGCAAGCTATCGAGGCGGCGACATCTGTGGGCCCTGAAAGAATGACTAACCTTTTTCGACCCATAGTAAACATAGATGTGCAGTCATGGAGGCGGGAGTTGTACAGAATTAAAGGGACAGATAATACGAACTAAACGAGCCCCCAAACTCGCCGATTGGTGAAGATTTGAGGAAGAATGAGCTGAGGCAAGTCACGGCAGGTGGTTGACGCCAAGAAAACGGCGTTCCCACGTCTCAGGACGGTGATGCCGACGCCGTAACTTTTGATCGACACATCAGATTCTGTTCAAATTTGGTCTGGACCTGCGCTACAGGTCGTACTTCATCCCTCAATATCAACCACATCGTGATTTCAAATGCTGGCGCTGTATACCTCGAGTGGCCGAGTACCTAGGGGTGGCCGACTACCCAGTCAGGTATGCCCACTAACTTGTTAGTGGGTCCTGAGGAGCGATCGGGTAAGTTTTTGGGTGAAGATCGCAAAATCAATCAACCATCATTGATCCCAGTCATATGTTCTTTGTCATAATTCTCAATTCACCCCTATGCAAGGTTGCTTGCCCAGTATTTGAGGCTAAGTACTTGGTCCTTCGTCCCCTGCCTACTTTTCAATTTTTTGAACGAATTTATCTGTGGTTTCCAAATTGTTGGAGCCATGTCTTGTCCGGTCGCTGAGTCATTCTTATTCCGTGTGCGACGGCTTCCTCCGAGATCAAATTGCCATGGTTTCAAGGCACATGCGCGTTTCGCCGGCCGCCGTTTCGTGCTGAGGTCCTGCAAAATTGCCTCCGTGGTTTCTTATGCCAGTACTCGGCACTCAATATCCGACAAGTTCAGACCTCTCTGCACTGGATTTTGCCATGGGCTTGCCTTCGTGCCTCTTCGTGCTTCGAACGCGCAGCTCTCGCGCGTGTGGTTATTGCGAACTCTCCAGCGCACTGTGGATGCCATTTCTTTGCACAGCAGCAATATTTTCGTAACCGCTTCATTGGCTTCGAACTTAGTCCTTGGTCTTAAAGCTGCTGCGGTTTCTCCGGGGGATTGTTCTTTGGCTGGTCTCTCCTCATTGTATTGCTTACTACTATGATTCTGATTTTGTTTCCTTGTCTGGTGCAGCAGGCTCCTGCCATATGCCTGCGTTGCTCAAGGTATTCACGTGGCCAATTCCACTGCATCTGCGTTCGCCCAAAATGTTCAGGCGTATACGGTGTTTCTATATATCAGCTGTCTTCTAATTAGCGGAGAGGTCTGATATATCAGTTCCTCTAAGCCACCAGGGGTGCTGATATATCGACTCACCTTTCCCCATGGCTTCGGCACGCTCCCCGCCACATTTCGCCGCCCACCGTTGCCCGCCTGGGCGCAAATGTTTGATGGCGCTCTGATGGCGCTCCGCCTCATCACACATTGGTCATTTGTTTACAGTTGTTACTTCCTCATCACTTTCTTTCCTCCCTCATTGCGCGCCCTCCCGTACCCTTCTGCCGCCTCTCCCTCACTCCTCTTTTCTTACATACACTATTTAAGGCTCTCTTCTTCACACTGTGCCATTCGTATCTCTTTTCCTACTCCCTACGTCCCGCCGTCGGCCACTTTATCGGCTCCTCGCCTACCAATATATTGGCTCCAGAAAATCGCCCGCAGGTGCGGGCTCTTCGTAGTTTTGGTATAACAGAGCTAACATGTGTCTGAATCTCCCTCGCCGATTTCCAGGTCTCTACGTTGCTTCTCTCTTCCGCCGTCGCCGCTACCGTTTCTCAGGGGTATATTGGCTCCAGAAGATAGCTTGCAGGTGCAGGCTCTTGGTACCTTTGGGATACCAGAGTTAACATATGCTGAATTGTTCTCCCCGGTTTCCAGGTTTCCACGGTGCTCCTCTCTTCCGTCGTCGTCGCTACCGTTCTCGTGGGTATATTGGCTCCGGAAAATTACCTGCAGGTGCGGGTTCCTCACACTTCTGGGGTTTTGCAGCTGAAATGTGCTTCATATTCCTCCCTAATCTTCAAGTCTCAAAGTTGCTTTGTTCCCCCACCATTGTTGTTGCTGCACCTGGGGTATATTTTCTGCCCGAAACTCTCCGGCGGGTGCGGGCTCCTCATACTTCAGGGGTCTTGCAGCTAAGATATGCTTCATATCTGGTTACGATTTCTAGGTATCCACGCTGCCTCCCTCCTCCACCATTGCTGTTGTCATTCTTAGCAGTATATTTGCTGTAGAAAATCGCCAGCCGGTGGGAGCTCCTCGTTCTTCCGAGATCTTATGCCTGTTATGAATACCTCTCTCCCCCTTAATTTCCAGGACGTTAGCCTGCCTCATTTGTGCGCCGGGGCTGTCGTCTCCGGTCGTCGTGGTGCTGTCTGTGTTTCTCCTGCAGCTAGTTCGCGCTGTACAAAAGGATAGCTTTAATGAAATCACCATATCCCTTTCCCTCCATTTTCAGTAGATTTCAGGTCGTCTACAGTGAACGCTTTCTGAAGGATTGCGATTCTCGGACTTCGGAGTTAATCGGGATTATCGGTCGAAGAAGTGAACTTGGCAAGAATAGCGTCAAATCGAATGTAAGGAAAGTCTGGAAAGTCTCTGGAAGGACCCCTCTTATTCCTATTATTTCTACACCCACCAGTGCACTATGGTACAATTGGATGGTGTGCCAGGATCGCACTGCTTGTCAGGGTGGCGCTGTGTTCGAGACGGCAATATCTCACAGTTGTCAGTTGTTGTGTTTTCGGTTTTCTTTTTTCAATATTGTCTCAAATATTACAAGTCCTATTTTCACCTTTCACTCACTCTGAATCCCTTCCTTCTTGAATTTTTCTACGCAGAAAATCATAATATCATGTGTCCTAGGCATACAAGACAGTATTGACCCCCAACTATCATAGTCAACGGTCGTTGAGGACGCTACTGATTCGACAGAGAAGGAAGGTAGACCCGTTGAGGAACTACGATGTCGCTGGTTGAGCAGCGAATTCCCGTGTCGTTGAGGACATCACCCAAACAAGACGATCACTTCTTCGATCTACAGGAAAATTAGTGTCACAGAAATGCGAGAAAATCCGGGAACTCACTTTTTTTTACTAGGCTCCTTGCTCGACGCCGGCGCAGCAATAGCCTTCCTCTTGCCACCGGACTGCACACGCGGAAGTAACGCCTTCTCACTCTTGTCCAGCTGAGGTGCGCGTGTACCCTTCACGACGCGTTGCGGAAGCGATCCATCCGCGTGAAGGCGTGGCTTCCTCCCACGCAGAAGGATCACGGTCCCTTCCACGGGCCCCGGCTCCCACCCCTTTTCCCTCTGCGCCGCGCGCGCATCATCCGCCGCCTTCCGCTCTGCCGCCTTTGCTTCCTCCGCCGCCCGCTTCGCCGCCGCCCGGTTGTTGTTTGTGGTGGTGTAGATAGGGACCGGCAAGGTGTTAGACGAAATGGCCTGGTTGGTCACATCCACCAATGCCGCCGCCTCCATCGCTGCCTTCTCCGCTTTTGACGGGCGCCCCCGCTTCTTGATCGCCTGTGATGCGACCGCTACGCCGTGTGCCTGCTCTGCTGCTACTTGTTTCGCCACGCGTTTCGATCCATTGGTTTTGGATGCAGTCTTTCTTGCCGCGGTCGGTTTGCGCGTCTTCTTCACGGACTCGTCAGTCGGCGGGCGGAGGGCGGGACGGGATTCTGGTATGAATAGCGACTTCGCAGATGCAAGAGGCGGCGCAGGAGAGATGGGTGGCACAGGAGAGACGGGTGTAGCAGGAGAGATGGGTGGCGCAGGAGAGATGGATGGCGCAGAAGAGACGGGTGGCGCAGCAGAAACAGGTGGCGCGGGAGATGCGGATGCTGTGGGTGCTGTTTTCGAGATGGACGTCTGGGGCGTGGTGTTTTCGGGAAACTGTGGGGGCGAGATCAACGCTGACAACACTCGAGCAGCCACGGTCGGTGTGCGAGGAGTAGGGGCTACGACTGGCACTCGGCCGTGCACATCATCAGTACTACGGGGCTGAGGGGCGTAGGACGCGGGGAGTGTGAAGAATGGCGTGGAGGGACTGGGACGAGGTGGTGGAGTCGGGTGTCTGAGTGCCTCGAACAGACCGCTGAGCCTGAAAACCGGCTCAGTGGGCGGCGGGGCAGAGATTGACTGCGACACCGCGCCGCGATACGCTGGTTTCGGATGTGGACGCTCTGGCAACGAGGTGGCGAAGACGTTGGGCGGCAGCAACTGGGGATCGATGACAGTGGCGGCCATAGTCGGTCCCACCGACGCTCCCCCTCTCTCAAGCCTGGCAAGCTCAGCTGCGGTGGCTGGGCTCAAGGGCGATGACATCCCTGGTGGCCAGTGTTGGATGTTGCCATCGCGGAAAGCCTCGGGAAATGGGGATCGCTCGCTGCAAAGCAAAGTCAGTCACAGGAAGTCTAAAGAAACAAAGACGTACCGCTCGTAAGCAATGTCGTCTTCCCCATGAAAGGGCAGTGGGTCGTATTCAACATTCAAACTTGCAAACTGGTTAGTTATGTCTGCAATATATCCGTAACGCGTAGGCTTACCTAGTCGCTGATTCTCCGCGCTCCATATTCGGCGAGCTGTTCGTGCTAACCCTCGGCAGATTATTGGAGACGTCGATAGCAAGCTCTGTGGTTGGGGCAAGAACGCTGCTGATATGTTAAGTCAGCAACATCACCGATGCGATTTTGAGAACAAACTAACCTATTATTCCCGTTGACTGACTCCGAACCCTCCACCGAATCAGGAACCATTGGAGATGACGCTGGTGCTGGCGGAGACGTGGCTGCCGTCGCAGCGGTTTTCTTGTTCTTGCGTCTCTTCCTCTTGGCTTGCACCGTTGGAGGCGTATCTTGGGCGGGCGATGGCGCGTGTATAACCGTTGCGGGCCGGGCTGGGTCGTTTGTTTCCAGAGCTCGCACATCCAATGCTCGCGTGCGGCATTCTTCGGGGGCTACCACAAAAAGAAGTTATAATCAGATTGCTACGCTACACTGCAGACAAGGACATACTGTAGACTTGCTGGAGGAAGCCCTCGAAGCTCTCCACGACATGTTTATCGAAGTCCACGCAGAAATCCTCGAAGTCGATTCCGGCTGGAGTCGTGCCGTGGCATATCCTGGGGATAGAGCGAAGAGAGCAAGTATGGTCAGCTGACCGAGATCAACAACAAATATGGAACGTACACTTTCATACTCAATTCACCGCCCATTCTTGGATTCGGGCCGCCGACTAGTGTCATCCCAACCCACTTCGCCCCCTTGTAAACGACACCGAGTACCTTACTCAAGAAGGCCTCCAGCCCGTCGATCCCCCTGAAAAACGGTCAGTAAAAGCTCTGGTGTAAGAGAAGAAATAATGTTACTGTTGGAGTTCCGCCGGCGTCTGTTCCCCTGTGTTTGCGACTTCTTCGTTCGACCCCGATGCTTTCGCCTCCGCCTTCGCTTTCATTTCCGCCCTCTCCTGTCTCATTTCCTCCTTCTCCTGCTCGAGCTCAGCCAGAACAATGGCGCGTTCTTCGGCTGGCGCCTCCTTCCACAAGTCCGCCACAACTCGGGTGCGCATGCGCATGCGTAAGGACTTCAGCGATTTAACTTGCGCCGCCTCAGATCCATCCGACTCGTCGGTCCAGTCGTCCTCGTCGTCCTCCTGGTCGGAAAGCTTGTCGTACCCGGCAACTGTCAGTTCTCGCTTGATGAGCTCGCGATTGCGCCTTTGAAAAATCTCTACAGCATGGTGGACGCGTTTCTTGGGCTTCGACGGGACATCCAATAAAGCGGCGACCATGGCTTCCGATTTGACCGACAAGGCACCACTGCCTTTGTTGATTTTCGCGCGGTTGTTCCAGAACCAATTCTCGAGTTGCTGTGAATGTGGGTCAGCTTCCATTGACGTGTTTATCATCGTGAAGACCATTCTTTCTCACATTCTGTCGAGCCTCCACAGCCGTTCCCACTCTAGCCAACTCGTCCTTGGTTAATTTACGCGCGTCCAGATCGGTGGGAAGAGGGAGACCGAGCACGGTGTGTTCAGGAAACCGGCGGAACCACGCAGCGTAGAGAATAGGCCAGAACAAGGCCAATTTTTTCTCGGCCTGCCGGCGCACAAATTCGGCGAGGTAACATTGAAGCCACTCTTGTTGCTCATCAGTAGCCCACGGCCGTGGTGCCATGGGGAGGGTTCTGAACGGATTTGGGGAATATGCGCAAGTGGGATTTGCGGTAGGTAGTGTTGCAATTTTCTTTTCTATCTCTGAATTTGTCTGACTAGTCGCGACTCCCCTTCTGTCTCTCGCTAATCTGTCTCTCCTGATTTGCTGGACCCCAAATGGGAAAAATCCTTAAGTTTCAAGACGCCTGATCGGTCCCTCCATGTGCTCGTAGAGTCCTCGTTATCTTTCGGATCTCGCCACCGTGACTGTCACCTCCTTCCCACTTCTCTCTTCCTCCCGCTCACTATGGCCCAAGACACTGAAACCACCTCCATTGTCCCCACCTCGGAACAGGTCATCCCCTCCCCAGAGTAGGAGCTGGCGGCCCTGCTGTCCAAGCTCAACTCCTTGGCAAAGCTCGCACTGGAAATGACTAACTGGCGCATCGAAATCAATAGTAACGTCTCTCACCCATTCTCTAGCCTGCCGCTGATTTTCACCTCCCAAGATGATTTTCCTGCCGTCCTCCAGTCCCTTGTCGACGCCGCCGTCACAAAGGCTACTCGTAAGCATACTTTCGCGGCCTCGAAAATGCACGCCTTATCTGATTTGGGCTTGTTTCATTACATAGCACCTCCCTCTCCGTTCAATCGCAGCGTCGCTCCGACGATATGGACACTCTTCTCCCTCCCGGCTATGGCGACAACACGGCGTGGCATATCGTGTGCATTGGGCGCCATCCTGGCTTATACGCCTTCACGTATGTTTGTCTTATTTGCATCCTCTTCCTATGTTCATCTGCTGCCAGCGCGGATGCTAGCAACCAAGGCTGTGGCATTCCCAGACAGTCTTGCAAGAAAAAGGATAGCCGTGAGGCACTCGCCCACTATCGTGCCTAGTACAACATGGGTGAATGCCAGCGTGTCTCCGAGGCACCCCCGGTCTCCCACGTCGCTGTCGAGAACTGGTTCTTCTTCACAGTCTCAGTAGTCTCGCAGTCTTGTACTCTTAATCTCATTATGCCTCATCGTTGTTTCTGTCTCGCTGTACATTCTGCCGTAAGATTAGTCGGGTAAGAAGCAAGCAAGGTTAAAGTTTTAGCGTTCGTTACGGTAGGTAGAACATTAATCGACCTGAGGCACCCACTTGATACGTAAATCTCGTTAAAACATCAATCAAGGACCCACTTGATACTCGCTAATAAACGCTTGCTAACTTCAGCGCAAATCATTTCCCCGTTGCACCATAGCCGCCTCGGCAAATTCCCGCTGAGTGTTCTCGTCCCATGTAGTGTCGAGGACTGACTGTCGGCGCCAGATATGGATCCTCCTACGCCTCTCCGAACTCAGATGCGATGCCACTACCGGGTAATTGGACTGGAAGGCATCTCCGAATTCCCGCCACTCGCGCTTGGTCATGGGATCGGCGAGCTTGGTAACAATCAATTGGTCTTCTTGAATCGATGTGAGCGGCCCAATTTTGCCCAAATCACGCCAGATCTTCTTTTGGAGCCGTGTCGGTGGCGTCACATATGGAGGTAGACGCTCGTTTGCGTAGGTGCCATACGGCAAGGTCGACCTGACGCGTTCTTCGAAGACGGCTTCATTCGAGGACCCAAAGGAGAGCGAGCTCCTACGATGAAAGGTTCAATTCCTTCCTGCGATGAAAATTTGGAGGGTAACGCACACAGAACTGAAATCAGATGCGCTTTCGGAGATGAGATGCCGAGCACCGTAACTGATCAGCGCCACCCAAAATCAGCGACGATGATTTGAGCGGACGAGACTTACCCGAGAACCGGTCCATCGGTGGAGCGCACAGCCGCCATTTCTGCAAGTACTCCGACCGCAAATTGTTCTGCCGGTGTGAGCGTCATAGCTACCAAACCTGTATCTCCAAGATCCGCCTCAGGCGTCTCCGAGTTCCTAAGTGAGATAGACGCTGAGGAATTGCGTCTAGGCGCCGTGGGAGGTCTGCTAATTTTCGGTGGATCCCATTGTCGCCGGCGCGCTTTAATCGCGGCACTAGTTGCAAGAGAACTGAGACTCGGTTCTTCCGCTGGGTTTGTATTATACTTACCGCCGTTCGGCCATGACCAGACGTTGTTTTTCTAAAACTCCCGGAAGTCTGCTGAGTTATGAGTCCCCGAAAAGTAGGAGGCTAACTGCGAGTCTGCGACTTACTGCCGACGCTTTGCATCACGCTCTCGACGTTTCCGTTTCGCTTCTGGTGAGCGCCTGTTTGAGCTCCCAGTCAGTCATTTTGCATGCATAACCTGTGTTGTATATGTACGTTCGGATCTTGGACGTGCGTGTTGCTTGCAGTTTCGACATGGAAGTTGCGAATGAACAACAACATGTCACAGCGTGACAAGGGTGCGATCTCTCTCCCTTCGTTCCCTGTCGTCATTAGATTCATATCTAGCTTGTGATACTCTGCTTTGCCTATATGTTATATCTGTACGGTATTCTATTGGAAGCAATGGCTGGTCAACTATAGTTGACATCTTGACAAGACAAACCAAAAGACCATAGCAGTTTGCACCGTTGTTCCTGTTGCATTGCGCACACACGAATTTTCATAGCACTAGGTGAGTCTGTCCTGAATCACTCATCCTACAATTTGGCTTGTTAAATACAGAAATTATACCGCCTCAGATCGTCTCCAGAATGTCGACACTCCACTTTAGAAGCAAAACATCTGGTTACGGCGCGTTTTGGAGGTTTTTTGGAATTCTTGGCCGGTTATGAGGTGAGTTTTCCCTGTATTTTTAATCTGAGGATTTGGCTCGCCAAATGGAAACTTTCTATCTCCTCAAACTTCCTCTAGACTGCCTACATTCCACTTGACGAACAGAACTTCAGGTTACGGCGCTCTCGGATGTACGGCCCGGGCGCCTCGGAATGGCGCGGACCGATATGTTTCGTCAAACAAACCATTCTTGTTTCATTACTATCACCATCGCGAAGTCTTGCGCTCTTTCTATGGCCCGCCTCCTGCTTTACGACATTGAAGCTCCCGCTCCTCACTGGATCCCTGGTGAAGCCAAGGCTCGAAAAGCAGGTTTGTCGCGGCCACTAGCATTTCATGTGAAAATGATGACAAGATCGTCCAGAGGCTCTACGACTCCCCGTCCACTGCGCTGCCACAGATTTCATGAAGATAATTGGCGGCTGCACGAGATTTGTATCAGAGAGCAGAGGATGCGCGAGGCGGCGCTGCAAGCCGAGGAGCGGGCAGCAGCCGATGCCCGCATGCAGAGGTTGATAGAACTGCGCGCACTGCACGCACAAATATCATTAATAGTCACAGATTTTCAATCAAACATTGTTGCATAATCGAGCCGCAAGGGAGATTTATCTCTTTTGTTGCGCCGGTGAGCTGGCGCTCTTCTATTGACTTGATCACTTTCACCCACCATGCCAACTCACCCAGGCTATGGCTGGCGCTGGATCGCAACGTTTTGCGACCTTCCTGAAATCCTCGTTCTTCTGCGTCTCTCAAAATCCATCAATTTGTTTGTCCTCCACATGTTGTATCGCCATGTCTCGGTCGGGAGGGGCGCCATGGAGCTAGTGCGCTCTTTAGCCACCAATAGACTTCTCCCCCCAATCATGAGTGTCATGCTTGTATTCGAGCGTCCGCCTTGTTCGGATTGGTACGCGGATTTATTTTCTCATTGCAAAACTCGTCGCTGATTTTAATTGTAGACAGACAGTTCCCTTGCCGAAGTGGTAACCTCAATTGAAGAGAACCACAACAAATGGTTCGTCCAACTGGAAAGCATTCTCCTGGTTTGCTCCGTCGCGTCACTGGATCGCACTACCTGCGTGTTGCTGACGTCCAAGGACACCCTTTGTTTCCTCAAATTCATGTCGGGGTACTGCTCGGCAGCCGGGTCGCGATTGCGTTTCTTCCATTCCGTTGCTCGAGATGGCTATGCCACTTGTTTCAACTGGGCTGAGAGCGACATATGTTATCTGAAGCCCAGCCGTCGACCGTACTTTCTCGCTCACTACACAGGCCTGTTTAACCGCTGTAATGAATATTATTAATCTTGATCAGATGCATCACAAACCGATTTTGAGAGCGACCATCTTTTTTTAGGTGCGCGATACTCGCATCAAGTCTTTTTTTGCCAAGGAGTCTCGGCAGCCGAGTGGTGTCTTATGGCGTGCTCTCGCTAGATCAAGGTACCGTGAGATGCAACTGGGAGCATCAACTACTTTTCCGACTAGTTTCCTCTGGCGTGCTCCCGCTGATAACACGGTTCTAGATAGCCCACAATGAAGTGCTTGGCTTAGGTGAGACCGCTCTCTATCATTCCAGGCTTGGATTTCCGGGTTACTGCTTCTGTCAGTCTACGATGTAGATCTTGATGGATTCTGCTTCGCTTCTCTTGATTCTTTCGGGTCTTCTTTTGATTTGACGATCTCCAACCGGTGAGTCATCTTGATTCTTGAGACCTTTTCCGTGCGGCTGATAGGTAACGCAGGTCCAGACTCTTCCAGACTGTTCTTTGTCGCTTGTCACTTAACAAAAAATCATACGGCTTGCTTTGGTCTGCTTCCTGATCCCCTCAACACTCGTGCTCACAAAATGTCTCTTCCGACTCCACCAACGCCTCCAACCCGATGTGTTGCTCACCAATCGGTGCGAAGCCGGGTTGTGCTTTACGAAAGGGGAACAATTGGTGCTGACCGAATCATTGTTGGTGCGCCATCCGGTTTTCACAAATCTGGCTGAGAACTAATGTATTTCTGATCGCAGCTTGCCGCTTCACAAGCTTCACACCCCGTAGTCGTTTCATATGACATTGGGTGTCAATGGCATGGTAGATAGAACTGTTCGACCCCACCATCTTGTTCTTTGTTCGCGTTCGTATTCAAATCCACCATTCAACATATTCTTCGCACTCCCTATGAATGATGCATCTCAGGAAGATTCAATCGAAAAGTATGCGTTCAGGCAAGTGATTCCGTATTTTTGAATGATCATAAATAACCAGCGAAGTTTTGTGCAGCACGTTAACGCTAACCTCGCCACCGGCACCATCGCGGCCAAAGCTGAAATTGTTCACAGAGGAGGTTCCGCAGGAGTGGACCTCAACGGCCGAGCCGCCCCTTGCTGTGTTAACCGAGAGCCTTCGTGTGTCGATTGGAACATTACCATAGCCCAATACATTGACTGTTAAATCTTGAATACAATAGTCTCCGCTCTACGCAATAAATGTCTGGACAAAATGCGAAATATTTCCTCTAAAAATCGAAACAAGTATTCCACGGAGATCTACGGCTGTTTGATCCGAGACGATAACATGTGCAATCAGTCGGATTTCTTTGTTGACAGCAAGACCCACACTGCTCGTCGTCGGTCGGACGATGATGGTCCGCAGGAGCCCAATGTTTCACTGTTGGGTTCTGCCGACATCATCTCTAGTCTGGTGTCTGGCTTTGTCTGTTGGTCTTTTCGGACTCCCTCATTCCCTCTTCCTCGGGGTCCTCCCGCCAGTCTGTGTCCTCGGTCGCCTCATTATGAGTCTCAAGCGAAAAATCGCTCCAAAAGTACCTACAGTTCGGCATTTTGCCCCGCGTGCGACTGCGAGCGCGTCAGGTGCCTCAGATGCGACTGCTCGGACTACGACGGCGAGGGTTATGCTAGAGAAGACCAAGATACAGCATGTGGATGGACATGTCTCGCGCTCCAGATCCGTCGTCGAGGTCAGCTCGTTGGCGCGGGAAAAGGTCCAGCCACATATGCCGAGAGAACGACCACCCGTCTACGATTGGTACAGTGGTGGTGACGTTGATGTCGATCGAGGTGACGAAGAGGAGGAAGGACCTCGAATCTCGAGAGCTTCGGTATGTGCACAGCATTTTTGAGATACCATTAGCTGATGTGTTTTTTTTTAAAGGACGACCCGCTGCGGCAGTGGGTCGAAGATCATCGCGCAAACTACCTCGATGAGGTGCTTCGCCTCGAAGGCCGTGGGGATCATCTCTATTCGATCTGCCGACTTTGTCACACTGGGAGCGCCAGCTACCGTTGTCGGGAGTGTTTTGCTGGTGGGGAGCTTATGTGCCAGACATGTATCGTGGCAGGCCACGGCCGGTTACCATTCCATCAAATTGAGGTGCGTCGCAATACGAGAACTGGACATGAAACTAATAAATGTCAAATTTAATAGAATTGGACGGGTGTGACGTTCGAGCGATTGTCGTTGAAGGATATGGGTCTTCGCATCCAGCTCGGGCACTGGTATGACGTCAATAGAGCATGCCCGCTCCCTCAGCCCGCCATCGCCGACGACTTCGTCATCATCGACATCCACGGTGTCCATCAAGTCGCTCTTGACTATTGTGGATGCGGACATGGAGGCCATCCGACGCGTCAGCTGCTCCGTGCCCAGCTGTGGCCCGCCACAACGACGAACCCGAAGACGGCCGCGACGTTTGCGGTCCTGCGTCAATACCACCTTCTCTCCTTTGAAGGCAAATGTTCAGCGCTTGAATTTTACCAGGGTCTTGCGAGACAGACGGACAACTTGGGATCGAATAGACGGAAGCGAGCAAAATATGTAAGTTGGTCGTTCATACAGGCGGTACGATGTTGATTATAAAATAGGCATCCACAACTGAGGGAGAAGACTGCGAGAAGGAGACAAAGATAGAGAAGGTGCGTCAACGTCGAACTTGTCGTGTCTAAAGCCCACTAACAAATGGGAATCGGAAATCGGAATTTAGGAGCGGTATCAAGGTTTCTTGAGAATCACAAGACAGTGGCGACACATTCGTATGCTAAAGCGCACGGGCCGTGGCCACGATCCTGCTGGTATTGCCAACACCAAGCCGGGGGAGTGTGCGCTGTTGTGCCCGGCATGTCCTCAACCCGGGAAGAACCTTCCACCAGATTGGAAGGATGTGGATGAAGCCAAGAGGTGAGTACGTCCTACTGCATGAACGCTGAGACCCATGATAAGATACCGCAGATTTCTATATGCATTGTTCCTAGCGTTAGATGCCAATTTTCGACTCAAGCGTAAGGATGTGTCCACAGAGGCCAAAGACCCGGGCCTGGGTAACGGCTGGGCATTTTTCTGCGAAGTGAAAGCCTACATGGAGCACGTCAAAGAGAACTGGGACCAGAAACAGGAGGTAAGTGCTTCGGCATCAGTACTGTCGAAAATCGGGCTGAGCAAAACATAGAGAAGTCACTGTGTAGCGCACGACGCAGTTGATAAACCGGACCGAGAAGCGCGCGGCACTGCATCCTCCGGTATCGGGGCTGTCGATTGTGCCCGTCACAACATGAAGCGGCCTAATGCTGTAGGCGACCTGCAACTCGGGGAGCGGTAAGTCATTCAGCAGATTTCCAGCTTCTGTGATCGGACTGAAGATGTGTCGCGTGTCTCAGGTACTTAAATATGGACTATATGTTTTTCAAGAGCATCGCTGGCTCAGAACTCGTCCGCTTTTTCATCTCGTACGATATCGCATGCCAGTGGCATATCAACATTTGGGAGCGCATGAAGAAATACGATAACGCCGCTATCACAATCGACGGAAGAGGGAAATTTATGACGTTCCTTATCCCGAAGTTTCACCTTCCCGCGCACATCGAAATGTGTAATCTTAAGTTCTCTTTCCATCTGACTCGCGACGTGGGACAGACGGACGGCGAGGCGCCGGAGCGCGGATGGGCCGACGCCAACCCGTTGGCCCGCAGCACCAAGGAGATGGGGCCGGGAGCGCGACGCGATGCTCTGGATGATCATTTCAACGACTGGAACCACAAGAAAATCATCAGACTGGGTGAGTGGGGCAATTTTTATTGAATTGAAATCGAAGGATCTTATCGTATATATAGGTCAGACTTTTCGCAAGAAAACCGAAAACGCCGTGCCGGAGATGGTGAAGACGAAGCAAGCGTTGCGCGACCTGGAGGAATCCCTGGGGCCGCAGGTCGTTCAGGCGTGGACGGAGATGGCGGAGGCGTGGGAAGAGAAGGAGACGAATCCGAATCCGTTCGAGACTCACCGCAAAGACTCGCACGTCGCCCATGTGCGTGCTGAGCTGGCGGCGGAGGCGGCGGAGAGGGAAGTGGCTGGGAAGGAAGACGCGATGTCTATTCGGGGCGACTTGCACATCACAGAGCTGCTGGCAATGGGCCTTCAGCTCGAAGACCAACAGTGCGTAGAATGAGCTGTGAACGTATCCAGAAACTGACGAGATTCGTAGGCGGATCCTAGCGTTCGACGTGTCTTCCACCGGCCTCCATCCTACAGATGGCCAACGCCGCGCTATGATTGAGCGCACGAGCAAGTTACGTCGCAAGATTATGACTTGGATGTCGCTACAAACAAGTTTCTTGCCCGGACTACAGAACATACGACAACTCGAGGACGCTGAACGCGCACGGAGTGCAGGGAGCCAGCCAGTCCCGGGAATCAGCGTCTCGGACCTCAAGCTCTGGCTGCCGTCGGCGATCGCAGCGGGGGGCTCATGGATCGTCCGCGAGGTCCCCGTTCCCGAAGCTGTCCAGCAGCACGAGTATCGACTGCGCGTGGGGCAGGCGAACGAGGCGCTTCATGAAGTGCGCCGGCTGCTCTTGGTTCGGACCCACGTGTACAAGCTTAAGGACACGCACTCGAGGGGCGTGCGGGCGAACATGCGTTCGCAGGACAAGATTGCAGCGCTGAACAATCAGATTGAACGAGCGGCGGCCCAATATCGCGCCGCACGGGCAGCGCTCGTGACGCTCGGCCGGGTCCTCGGGCGGCATGAATGGCAGCGAACGCTTAAAGAGCTGAAGGCAGACGAAGTGCGGGGCCTGCCACAGTCTAAATTTCACGACCCGGAGAGGAAGAAGAAGAGTAAGAGCCGGAGGAAGAAGAAGCCGCGTGTCGAGCGTCCAATCTCATGGATCTGGGTCACCGAGGGAGAGTATAACCCGGCCGATGGTATGGCCATGAACGAAGGTACGTAAATTCCTCTACGACCGAAAGGAGCGTGCACTGATGCCAGAACGACAGCGGTACGCATCGAGTGGGCTAAGACGCGCGCCCGCTGTCATCGCTGGCGCGAGGAGGTGGATCTTCTCGAGGCAGAGATGGCGCGGGTTTTGCGATTCTTCGAGTGGCGAGCGGGGTGGTGGAGGGAGCAACAGCAGCGAAGGCCAGTGGACCAGGCGCAGATGGAAGGAGACACGGCATACGCGATTCGCCAGGCAGGGATCCAGACGCAGCTGGCCCGAGGTTTCGCTAGGGAGTGGGAGCATCTGCCGGAGTTGATACGGAGGGGTAGGGCCGGCGAGCTGGAGGTTGAGCGGGAAGAGCCAGAGGACAAAGAGAGCGACGAGGAGGAGAGCGATGAGGAGGAAGCAGCCATCCCCAGTTTACCTCGCCGCCCCACCAAGCCGACGTATGCGGACGAGGTGCTGAGTATGTAGCCGCTCCCGCTGCTCGCCCTCTCTGCCGCCCAACGCACACCCGTGGTCCCCTACTATACTACTCGTACAGCTGTTCTCGTGCGCGCACCCTACGCACGTTCATCACTCACGTTATTCACTTGCTGCCGATACCCACTGTCCGCACCACCCATTCCTTACCCGCAGGCCGGTCTGTTCTGTGCCCCCGCGCGTGCATTGCCTGATTGCCAGCCGCTGCAGTATGGCCGTCCACCCCGCTCGCAGCTCACCTGCCTGCTCGCCGATCGCACATCCGGGTTTTCGACCACCGGCCACCCGTTCTGCCCACACGTCCACGCCCACAAGTGCCCGACCCCACACCCACCGCGTCGCCGCTCACCCTATGCACTTTGTGTATCCTCCCGTCTGCTGCGGCTCGCGGCTGCGTCTTCAAGGCATCGTTTTCCTGCCCCTCCCCTGCTGCCAGCCGCAATGCAGAGGCCACGGCACGTCCACGATGCCTACTCCTCTCCGTGCCCGACGTCCTGGTAGATGGAGCGGGCACACTCATGCTGCATTTCCTTTGAGATGGCGGATGGAGGGTTTGCACGGACTATTTTTCGATATGATCGCCTCTTTCTCTGCCTTATTTGACTCGATTGGATACTGTATAGTTAGGCTGTATTTATTTTCTAGTTGTCTACTGTCTACTTTTTTTTTTGTAATTTTTTGCGTAATTTTACAAACACTTTTTGGAAGGCATTTTGGTCATCGTTGTCGACGACGACGACGACTCCTGTTCGCGGTTGATGGCGACAAGCAGGATATTTGATGGCTGTCGTCCTATTTGGCTCGCTCGACCTCGCTGGCAGTCACAGCGCAGGCGTTGCTTGAGAGGTGCCCCAAGCACCATGCCCCGATATATCGAGACCTCCTCTAAGCTAGCGGTTTGGATATATGGTGGCCCACCGCTAATTAGAGGAGGCTGATATATTGCAGTGCCACTATAAGGTGAAATGTTCATACTGCTACATCCACATAGGCATGTATCGTCTCTACATTCACCTGGATCTCCTGAAAGTTATATCTCAACTGGTCTAAACATGGCTGTTAGAAGTGATGCTATGTTGTTTTTGATCCCAAATCTTCCCTGGCCGTTTTGCTGTAGTATTCTTATCTGGGGACTTCAAGAATAACAGGTGGAAATGCTGAGCTGCAGAACAAAATTAGTCCCAGCCCAATGAGAGCTGGTTGACGTGGCAGCGTCAACCGAGCGAGCTTTGGGCTGTTCAAGTGTACAGATATCAATTCAGTAATTCAGTGCCAGTTCCATAAAACCAGTAGAGATCTGTGAAGAAAGAGGACGCAGACAGTAGGCTGAGTTAGTGGGCTCTGCCGCGGAGCGCGCTACATAACTTATAGTATATTCTGGATGAAGAAATGAACTATTTTCGAACGGGTTGAAGTGTAATGACATGTGGAGCCGTAATTACGCCGTAACGGGCGGCACGGCATCAGGAAAAATTCCACTGACTATGTACTGATATGTAGCACGCATAGCTACCATAGTCTCATAACTTACCCCCCATTATATAGCGCCCTGTAGCTTCCTGCCAAAAATATATAGTACTCTGTAGCAGCCATAGCTACCGCCTTGCATACATAGCACCAAAGCCCTGTAGCTTCCGTAGGCTACATAGTCATATATAGCCGTACATATTTCCGCCAGTTCTCATAGCTCGCACCCCGAAAGAGTATAGAATAATCAATAGAATTAAATCGGTGCATTACAGTAGCTTGTAAACTAACTACTCCTCCGCATTGGACTCATCGTCCGTGGTCTCACTTTGCTCATACTCCTTAAGGGCGGCGTCGAGAACCGATTTGCTGAGGGTGGAGGTGGACGGGGCGTCCAGGGCTTGTGCGCCAGAATGAAAACTATATGCATTTATCAGCCAAAAACTATAGTAAGTAACGAGGACGTACCGGCCGACAGAGTGCAGGCGCTTGAGGATCTTGTGCCTTCGAGGCCGACGGTCTACGTGAAGTATACTCACCATTCTGGGCCGACCTTCCCCATAGCGACATCTTTGCTTCATTCGCGCCCGACCTCCTCCATCAAATACACAAAGGCGTCTTCAAGGACCATCTTGTGAAGTGGTGCGCTAAGATTGTTGGTGAAGATGAGCTGGATGCACGTTTCAAGGCCATGAACGCGTTTGCCGGTCTTCGTCACTTCAAGAAAGGCATATCCAGTATTTCGCAGTGGACGGGGGCAGAGCACAAGGAGATGGCGCGTGTCTTTGTTGGTGTGCTGGCAGGTGCCGTCAACGCGCAGGTTCTCACAGCCGTCAAGGCTCTGATCGACTTCATCTATTTCGCACAACTCCAGTCCCACACCAGCCGCACCCTTGACGCTCTACAAGCATCACTGGACACCTTCCACGACTACAAGGACGTCTTCGTGAAATCCGGAATCCGGGAGCACTTTAATATTCCGAAGCTTCATGCTCTCCAGCATTACGTCGATGGGATTCGCCGTCTGGGCAGCGCGGATGGCTACAATACGGAGTCTCCCGAGCGTCTGCACATCGACTTTGCAAAGAAGGCTTACCGCGCCAGCAATCGCCGCGATTACACAGAGCAAATGGCGCTTTGGCTTCAGCGCCAGGAAGCGATCGCACTCCGCGTGTCATACCTGCAGTGGTTCGCTTTGCAAGGGCCTCCGACTGCCGACAAGTCTGACGACGACTCTGATGACGAACCATCAGCCATTGCTTCATCCCATTGCCGTTGTTGTTCAGCTCCCACCTACGAAACTCCCCACAACTTCTTACTCTATCGCTAAAGCACCCGCTGCCGAGAATGTCCCTGTCGCATACCTCCAGGTCACCCACGGCGCTAACGACTTCATCCCTGCCCTCACCGTCTTCCTCAAAGAGCACTTTACATCATCTCCCGTCACTCCTAGTCAGTACGACCGATTCGACATCTTCAATCAAATATCTGTCCACGCCGCCCGCAACCGCTACCTCAGTGATCAGCCTCGCAAGAGCCGCATCCGCGCCATTGCTGCCGTGCCCGCAAAGGGGAGAAAGTCTGGGTCCCCCGCAATTTTCGATACTGCGCTGGTGATTGAGCATCCATCTCAGTATGTGCCGTCATCTGGGATTGCGGGTGTGTAAATTGTTTTATTTGCATGGCTAATGCTCACCTGCGTCTCTCTCCAGGTCTTCGTCCCGCCCAAATTCGTGTCATCTTCAAGCTTCCTCCCCAATTCGGCAATTACTCCCACCCGCTTGCCTACATCGAGTGGTTCACTCCCTTGAACCGACCCGACCCAACCACCGACATGTTCACGACCCATCGGTCGTCTCGTAACCGCCGCCGTAACGCGGCTGTTATTTCCGTTGAGCACATTGTCTGCGCCTGCCATTTAATGGGCAAGTGTGGCGCTACTATTGATCGCAAATGGACATCCTTTAATGTACTAGATGAAGCAGCTATGTTTTATGTTAACCCCTATATACATGTAGATACTTTTACTCGACAGAAAATATAATTTTCGCAGAAAAATGGCACACTTCAGAAGACGGTCCAATCGTGGACCGTTTTCGACCGCGTCTCATCACACATCTCGTGATGTGTCACAGGGAACACACTCAACACGCAACTTGAATTGAATGGTCAGTCGTAAATGTAAGGACCACCTTCCTTCTGGTCTATTTTTCAGATGACATTAGATAGCGATTATAGCAGGGTGGCCGAAGATATAGCACAGAATAGTTACCACAGGGACCAATATAGGTCTTCATAGTTGATGCACGCAACAATGTAGTGCTAGAGAGTTCTCGCACAAAACAATATAGTCCCACATAGTTTGCGCGGCCAGCTATGTAGGCTACAGCGCGCTATATGTTGGCGTGCCAAGCTACAACTGCTATGGCAGCTATGTCGAGCTATGTAATTAACCGGGCGGCTACGGCCCGGAGACTTTTTCCTGATGGGGCGGGACCCGTGCCGTTCGAGCGTCTGCGCAATGGTTTTACGGACGGCCAACCCGTACCGTAAGGGAATTACGCCGTAATTTTTACGGCCGTGGCCGTAACACGGGCGGGTGCAAGCCCTATGCTTGTGTTGATATCGTCACCAAAGAATGGCTGAAGTCCATGCTTGCCAAAGGTATAAACTACATGGATTTCATCATCATTCATGATGACTACAAATATCTAGATATATTCAAAATAAATTCAGATTCAGTAGAATAAATATGAATATGATACACTAAGAATATGATATGGGCCTGGGCAGGTGAATATGATATAGATATGAATACGATACGGACATTTCCATATTTATATCATATTTGGCCAGCACTAATCCCCTGCTGATTCCTCGCCGTATCGCGACAAGCCGAGAGTGTTATTGTCCGCCGCGAAATGGCTTTGGAATCGGATTCGGACTCGGACCCGGAGACGGACTCTTTGTATTTCGTCGTGCCTTCAAACTCTCTCTTCCTCGGTCGGCCTCATGTTCTCTCTGCATCCTGCTCTCTGCTCGAGTATCCTCTGCACCACCAGGACAAGACGCTTCTCTTCAAGGGTGTAATCCTTCCAAGCTCATTTACATCTCTCGATCAAGACGAAGCTGGATTCTGGGGTGGGCTTTGTGTTTTGTGCCTCGAGAACGCACAGCGCCTTCCAGTTCCTCCCCTGAAAAGATCCCTCGTTGTTCCGTTTTTGTTACGGTCACCGTCAGCGTTCAAGTTCCGAGCCGATCTCGAAGTTCCTTGGCTACTACGACTGGTCTCTGCGGGTCTCTCTGGGTGTTGTTCTTGGCGATGGACAACGCCAATCACAATGTCCATGGTTCTTCTGTTCCGATTCACCACTTACTGTTGCCCTACACCGACGCCGACGCCGAAGCAGACGCAGACTTGGATGATCCAGCCTGGACCACGACGTGCGGCTCCGCAAAATTCGATTCGATTTGACGTGCCAGAAACCAAAACCAAACCGGCTAGGATTGGAAGACAGCGTACCCCACGTTTGTCGTTTGTCGTTTCCATTTCCTTCAATGCCCTGAAACTGCGCGCTGGAGTGTGAAGGACCTCAAAGCTCATTCTGCGCCGATCTCGCGCAAAAAACCGCACGTACTGTTTGCCTGTATCTCGTTTTCCTCGCACTCATACTCAGTATCAGGACGGACGTACTGCGGCGTCTCCATCATTCTGGGGTGGGTATTGCTCAAATAACGGCATCACGAGCTCGACGGACCCGCATCCCATACTCTACCACCGGGACGCATACACATTTCTGCACCCGATTATTATTTTTATCATCGTACATCACCCAACTGAACCATGCATTTTGTTTTCTTGACTACCTGCCTTACTGTGCGCAGGCGTGTTGACATAAACGTAGCCTCTTCATTGGATTTAGCACAGCGTACGAGGATCCAGGAACGAAATATATGTTTAAATAAGGAAGAGCTGTACATGTGAGAGCGAGGAACAGAAACAGTGCATATCGGGCGGCCGCGGCGGCCTGCCAGCGCTCTCACCGGCAGCGTCGCGCATTTGACGACGCATCCCGTGCGATCCTAAGGGAGCAGCGGGTGTGCGGAATGTGAATGTGCTTTGCGCATATGGTGTCGTGTGTGAAAAGGGAAGGGATAGATAGCGTAGATCGAAATTGTAAACGTACCTTTATATAACGATTCAGCCGACCTCTATTCATCGCTATCTCTGCCTCGCGGCTCTCGTATCCATCGTCGCCGTAGCCGTAGCCGCACGAATCCCGCGCACGCTCCCGTCCCATAATATCCGTCATGAAACGCGGTACGCGACGACCAGATCCCTCCGCTCTACGTCCGTCAGCGAAGCACAGACGCGCGCTTCTGAGGTCTGGCGCCACCATGGCCAATCATCCTACGAATCTCATTTCAGCTCTCTGTTGTTGTACATGTACACACTGCGGGAAGCTCACCTCGTCCTCGAGGGGCGGGATACGAATGTGAATCGGAAACGGGATTTCTGAATGCAGTGTACACCGACGTCGTGAGGTGTGCATGAAAGTCGGGTTATAGCAGAACGAGTCGCAGTCTCGACAAAGCGGCGATCGAGATCTAAAGGGTCGCAATTCGTTAGTGAATATTCGAACGAAGTCGCGGGACGGAGGGTAGGAGGAAAGTGCGGATGCTCGAACGAGAAGGGCGGGAGTATGGAAGAAGCAGAATCGCACCGGGCGATGTGTTGACCGGGCATCGCCTAACCAAATGACCCCCAATGCCCACCCACGGATTCTACCGTAAGCACCACCCCACCTCTTAAAACGCATCCGCATCCCGTCCCATCCGAAGGCTGCACCGGGCGCGCTGGCGGAGGTGAGGGTGGATGTGCGTGTGAGGATGGTGATAGTGCGACGGAGAGCAGCGGGAGAGGGGGGAGGGAAGAGATAAAAAGGGAGGAAAAAGGGAGGGAGGGATGGAAAAGGAAGGAGGGGAGAGAAAGACGTACATCGAGTTTAGAATGTGACGGCCCGCTGAGCTCGAAAAAGCGGGACGAACACGATTATTAATGCGAGTGTAGGAACACGGATACATCGAGATGCATGCTTGGGAGACGCGAGTCGAAAATGCAAGACACAAAGGACGGGTGCGAGTGCGGATCTACATAGTCTGGAATTGGGAGTCGCAGGCCCAACCCGCTCCCCAATTAGCACCTCGCACGGCGCTGCCTCTGGCGAGGACCCAGCTTGAAGGCAGAGACGCGATCGATGGCGTGGGGACTTGGATGGAGGTAGAGACGAAGAGAATGCGAAGATGGTCCAGGCGAGCAACCGGGGCGTAGAGGGCGGGGTGGCCAAGTCCGAGACGCTGCAGCGCTGCGTGCGCACGAAGCGGAGGACGTGGTACATGCGTCGACGGCCGAATTGCGCTGCTTGCGGGGATCCAGAGGTACGCAAGCCACGAACTGTAGCACATGATGTCGGTAAGACGACGAAAAAGAGCTGTCTCTTGTTTCTCCTGGTCGGGCGTCGTCGACTCGGTGAGGTTCAAAGAAAACAACTTGGCTTGTGCGTCCACGAATTCATTCTGATTCTGACGCTCGAACGTCGCGAACAGCCGCCCTGCCTCGACGATTTCCTGTTCCATGCCGTGTTGGTGAAAGGACAAAGAGTTGAATCTTATCGTACAGCCACATCTCTACCTCGCGTCAACCAACTCGGTCGCGAACCTCAGCGCTGTTCCCTCGATCGCCGAGCCGCGCGTCACGGTCACGGCGCGGGTCCACACACCCGTGCCCCTCGTGTGCAGCATCGGAGCTGGCATCGACATCGGCGCAAATACTCGAAACTTTCTGTGCAATGGCAATGCAATCCATTATGAGGTTGCCATAAATAGGAGGGCGGCAGCAGGGTGGATGTGTGCTGGAGATGGTGGTGGGGAGGAGGAGGATGGGAGGAATGGATGGTCTAGAGAGACCGTGGGGATTGGCAGAGAGCACTGCCTCCTTCTTAGTCATCTTCAGAGATTTTTCTTCCTTCGCACTCATCGTCTCCACTCAATATACTATCGTATCCTCCTCGCGCTCGTTTCCTCGTCCTCTCCTTCGTGACATCTCACATCTACACTATATTTTTTCCGACCCCACCCACCATCCCTCTCTCACTGACTGTCCCCCTTTTCTGCATGCTTGTGTAGTAGTTAGCTACACAGAGGGCTGCCGAGGCCCTCCCCCTTTTGTAGGAGCATCGCGGGCTCAGAGTGGAGCCATTCCCCCCACCTATATTCAACTAATCCTACATTTCTTCCTGCTGAAAGAGCGAGCGAGACCAATCCTCCATGTGCGCGACAGGGTCGCTTTCGCGTAGACGCGGTTCGTGCCCTTGCCTTGCTAATTTTTCTTGACGATCGTGTCTCATCTTTTCGCAGTGGCAGCAACCTCTATTTCTCGCGCAATGAATTTGTCCCTGACAGAAAGGCGCCCCAATTCGCACGAAACAACACAGCGCACGGCTTCCTTTTGCTCAATCACCGATGCATTAGATGGAACGCGGAGTGGATTACGACTGGCACTGCCCAAGCGGACAGTCCTTCGCCATGTAGGGTTCTGTACGAGAGGATCGGACCACGTGCGGCGCTATGTCTGTGCTCTCGCGGTCGCGGCGCTCCCTCATACTTGGCATAGCGAGTGCAGCTATTTTGCCAGTGATGATGAATCCATTTGCGCTGTGTATGTCACACGACGAGAGCGCGATCAACGTGCCCGCTTTACACTCCTCAAACCCGAACTCCCTTCCGAGGTCCATAGCTCCTCGCCCTTCGTGCGCCGCATCTGCTGCCCTCCGATTCGGATTCGGCGTGCACACTCCAAATCCGGGCAAAGTAATATCTACAATGCGATAGACCTGAATCCGAACCCCATCTTCTCGAAGGCATAAATGGTCCGAGTCATCTTCACTCTCCTCACTGACGACAGAGTCATGACCCACGAGGTTGCAGCGGATTCAGAACCGCCAGCAGATACGTCGCGATCCGTATCATTTACTAGCTGCGATTCGAATGGGCGAAGCGAGCCTGCCTCCTTGACTGCATGAGGCACTACAGCGCGGCAGCAGTGCGTTTGCAACACCAAGGAAATGCATTGCTATTATTGCTATCTATCGAACGAGGATGGATGAGTCGTGGCTCCAGAATTTTGGTGCTGGAATCCACTCGAGAGATGAAGTCGGTAATTTAGGGACATTGGTGCGTTGATCCAAATTCCGAGTTGTCTTGGTCATGTCTAACCAGAAATTCAGCATCCACAGGGATACCGTTCAAGACTCGAGTTTGGGCTCGAGGCTGAATGACATCAGTTCATCCTCGCGGAAACCACCATGTAACTTTAAATAAGTTTTCTGGAATTGGATCACTGCACTCTCCTTTACCCCATAGCTGATTGCCTCTGCGACCCGTACCGTGCGCCCACGCCCCATATATCCTATTCCGCGTTCCGGGTTGCCCAACTCACTCGCTCGCTCTGTCTGGTCTTACTCATGTATCGTGTCGCCATGGTCAATATCTGGCAACACGAACAGCCTCGCAGCTGGCGTTCGTTCAAGCTTCAAGCTCGTTCTCGATATTGAACGCTTCACTTATCTCTTACTCCGGTGGATCCGTGTCACATCTTTCCATGTCACTTTCGCTTTCTCGTCTCGATCCAGTCCCAAACTGCAACCCCAGCTTATCCCTCTTCCCTTTCCTCAGCACCGAAGTCGGCGCGCGCCCGCATGGCGTTTTTCGTCCGTGCAAAGCTTCAAGAACTAGCAAGACAAGCTGCCCGAACCATGTACTTGCCATGGTTTGGGTGTCATCGGTGAAGCGATCCTGCCTCTCACTATGGCTCGGTATGGCTGCGTTCACGACGTCAACTTTTTTAGCCCTATGATCCAGGGGCGTGGGTCTTGGTTCTAGGATTTATCCATGGTCTCACAATTGTTGTTGGCGCTGCGGAGTCGACCGCTGTTTGTATGATTGAGGATATAAAATTGATGAGCATTGTTCAAACTTGCATGTCTAACTAGAAAATGAGCGTTGATTTGGATGCTTTTCGCGACTTTGAATCCGGGATCGACGGTGGATGTGTCTTGATATTAGCCCATCCTCGCGCAAAACCAACGAAATGAAAGATCTTTAAATAAGTTTTCTAAAAGCAGATCGGCCCGGATGTCCTGTAAATTCAAAAATCGCAGCGCGCGGATACCTCGTGTACATACCTTTGTCCTTTACACTCATGGGTGCCTGCTTTTCTTCGCGATTCACTCTCGACAACTTGGGGGAGGATGGACTTGGCAAGGGTGGCCGAACCGTTCCTGACTCGAACAGGCAAGCAACTGCCGAAACACCTCACAGGGGATTGGAAGCTTCGAGGAACGAACTTGGTTTACGATTCACTCCTGACAACTTGGGGGAGGACGGACTGCACAAGGATGGCGGAACCATGCCCGACTTGAACAGCCAAGCAACTGCTGAAATGCCTCACGAGGAATTGGAACCTTCAAAGAATGAACTTGGCCGATCCACAACGACCCACTTCTATGGTAACATCTCAGGTGTGGTTTTATCAGTGCAGATGAACAGCATGCTGATCATTTGATCTCTACGCAGGAGGGACCGGCGGTCTCGGTGGAGAAGGCGGGACAACAGGTGGCTCTGGCGGCCGCGGTGAGGGGCCGCGTTTCTTCGGACAACAACTGATTTTTGTGAGTGATACTGGGGTTCTTGTTGAGATCTGCCATCTTAATGGGCGAGTCTACCTAGCACTCTAACACGGAGACTGCAAACCTCCTCAACGACCTTGGCCTGAAATATGTCTCAGCACGATACAATGCCACTGAAACAACTGCTGAAAAATGCATGGAGGGCACACGAGTCAAGATCATAGAGGACATCATCGAGCAGCTGACCTGCCCTCCCAACCCCTCGGTGCGCTTGGTCCTGTGCAGTGGCCCTGCAGGCTCTGGGAAATCAACTATTGCGAAGACTGTTGCAGCCCGTTTGGAGGAGGAAAAGAAACTTCTTGCTGCTTCTTTTTTCTTCTCCCGCAACTCTGCAGAGCGCAAGGAAATCAAGTACCTTCCCAGCACCCTTGCCCACCAGTTGGCAGACTATAACACTGATTTCCAACGTCTCCTTGTCACATTGTTGAAGGAGGACCGTAGCAGACTTGTCCATGCTGATCCAAAGGAGCAGTTCCAGAAAATGGTTGTGGAACTCCTTGCTAAAATGCCCTCAAGCCAAATGCCATGGGTGATTTGCTTGGATGCATTGGATGAATGTGGAAAAGACCATGGAAAAATCTTACTGCAGTGGCTCTCAAATGTGATTTCCGACATTCCAGTCTTCATCCGGTTCTTCCTGACAGGACGACCAGAAGTCCGTGATCACCTGCAGCTTGGCTGTGACCATCTCTTGCCCCTGTGCAAATACAGCAACATAGAGGCTATTGACTCGGAGACAGCCAGGGAGGATATCTGCCTTTATGTCACTCGATCACTGGTTGATCCTACTTGGGACTGGATAGTCAATGATCAAGATGTGGTCAAGATCATAAACCGAGCTGATGGACTGTTCATCTTTGCTGCAACTGTTGTTCGCTATGTGCTTGCAAGGTCCCAAGATGATATCCCCCCCCAGGAGTCAGTTGATAATCTTCTCCAGAAAGATGCCCACTTGATCTCACTAGATGACCTATATCTTCAAATCATTGAGGAGGTCATTGGCATCACCAACGCCTTTGAGCGCACAAAGAGGGTCCTGGGTGCTATAGTTGAGCTCATTGAGCCTCAAGACATCAAGACACTGGCAGGGCTACTTCAAATTGATATAAAAGTGCTTCGGCGAACACTTGTTCGGTTGAGTGCCGTGTTGTCTGTTCCAGACCATGACAGCAAGGGTGTGATCAAAATTATGCACCTCTCATTTCGTGAGTTCCTAATAGATGGGATTAGGGAAAAACAACCTGGTCTGTTATGTGGCACAGAGGCTCAGCAACATGATCTTGCACATAATACTTTTTGTATCATGCAGAAGGAGCTCAAATTCAACATCTGTCATTTGCCAACCTCACATGTACGGAACATTGACATCCCAGATTTGGAGGAGTGCAAGCAAAAATATATTCCAGGCCATCTGGCCTATTCATGTCGGTTCTGGGCAGCCCATCTTGCCACCTCTCAGTATAGTCCCAAGTTGGCACAAGATGCTCATGGTTTTCTCATGGACCACTTCCTCTTTTGGCTGGAAGTTTTGAGTCTGATCAGTGCAGTTGGTTCTGCAATGGAAATTCTTTCCAAATTCATTAAATGGGGTTCTCAGGTGTGCCTTCAATAATCTTGTAAATTGTACTAATCAAGAAGTACAGGATCCTAACATGGTGGAAATTGTAGAGTTTGCCCGTGATGGGATAAGATTCATCAACTTCTTCAAGGACCCAATTGTTCAAAGTGCTCCTCACATCTACTTGTCAGCCTTGGCATTGGCTCCAGAACAGTCACACATTGTTAAACAATTTTGCCCTCAGTTTCCCCACCTGCTGTCTGCTGGAATAGGTCGAATGGATGTATGGCCAGCCACAATATTGGTATTGGAAATGCAAGATGTAGTGAGATCAGTAGCCTTCTCACCTGATGGCAAGTGGATTGTCTCTGGCTCTTGGGACAACACAGTGCATGTGTGGAATGCAGAGAGTGGAGAAGTGGTTGCTGGTCCTTTCAATGGTCATACAGATCGGGTCAACTCAGTTGCATTCTCACCTGATGGCAAGTGGATTGTCTCTGGCTCAAAGGACAAGACAGTGCGTGTGTGGGATGCAGAGAGTGGAGAAGTGGTTGCTGGTCCTTTCAATGGTCATACAGGTGGGGTCAACTCAGTTGCATTCTCACCTGATGGCAAGCAGATTGTCTCTGGCTCTGCAGACAACACAGTGTGTGTGTGGGATGCAGAGAGTGGAGAAGTAGTTGCTGGTCCTTTCAATGGTCATGCAGGTTGGGTCAGCTCAGTTGCATTCTCACCTGATGGCAGGCAGATTGTCTCTGGCTATGAGGACAGCACAGTGCATGTGTGGGATGCAGAGAGTGGACAAGTGGTTGCTGGTCCTTTCAATGGTCATACAGATTTAGTAACCTCAGTTGCATTCTCACCTGATGGCAAGTGGATTGTCTCTGGCTCAAAAGACAAGACAGTGTGTGTGTGGGATGCAGATATTGGAGAAGTGGTTGCAGGTCCATTCAATGGTCATACAGATTCGGTCCTCTCAGTTGCATTCTCACCTGACGGCAAGCAGATTGTCTCTGGCTCCTTAGACAACACAGTGTGCATATGGGACACAGAGATTGGAGTAGTTGCTGGTCTACTCAATGGGCATACCAACACAGTCAACTCAGTCATGTTTTCCTCCAATGGCAGGCGAATTGTCTCTGGTTCTTCAGACTACACACTGCGAGTATGGGATGCAGAGAGCAGGGAGGCAGCAGCTGATTTGTTTGTTGGTCATACTAACCAGGTGCGCTCAGTTGCATTCTCACCTGATGGCAAGCAGATTGTCTCTGGCTCAGATGACAAGACAGTATGTGTGTGGGATGCAGACAGTGGGGAGGTGGTGGCTGGTCCATTTGCTGGTCATACTGACCAGGTTCGCTCAGTTGCATTCTCACCTGATGGCAAGCAGGTCATCTCTGGCTCAGATGATAAGACAGTGCGTGTGTGGGATGCTAAGAGTGGAGAGGTAGTGGCTGGTCCGTTTGCTGGTCATACCGACCAGGTTCGCTCAGTTGCATTCTCACCTAATGGCAAGCATATTGTCTCTGGCTCAAGTGACAAGACATTGCATGTGTGGGATGCCAAGAGTGGGAAGATAGTGGCTGGTCCATTGGCTGGTCACACTGATCAGGTTCGCTCAGTTGCATTCTCACCTAATGGCAAACAGATTGTCTCAGGCTCAAAGGACAACACCATGTATGTGTGGGATGCAGACAGTGGGGAGGTGGTGGCTGGTCCATTTGCTGGTCATACTGGCGAGGTTCGCTCAGTTGCATTCTCACCTGATGGCAAGCAGATTGTCTCTGGCTCAGATGACAAGACAGTGTGTGTGTGGGATGCCAAGAGTGGGGAGGTAGTGGCTGGTCCATTCAATGGTCATATCTACTCAGTTTACTCTGTTGCATTCTCCCCTGATGGCAAGTGGGTTGTCTCTGGCTCTAATGACACCATAGTGTGTGTGTGGGCTGTTGAGGATGGGGTGGACATTGATCTGTTTTTTGGTCATACCCACTGTGTCAATTCAGTTGCATTCTCACCCAATGGAATGCAGATTGTCTCTGGCTCAGCTGACAGCACAGTTCGTGTATGGGATTTAGAAGATGGGAAGGCAGCTATTGAGTCATCCAGCATTGTCTCTCAGAAGAACCACAGTACTATGTCATGGTTTCAGGTGAGTTTCTTTCCAGTGATCAACGCAATTTCTCACCCTTCTACCATCTCCTAGTCTCTTAATGCCACCCAACCACTTGTGTGGCATGTCACTCAAGGTTGGCTCTGCTGCCGTTTATCTGAATTGCTTGTTTGGCTTCCAAATTCTCTTCGGGAAGGACTCTGGTCACCACACAACACTCTGGTCATTGGCAAACAGCAGACTACACTCAATTTTGACAAGTTTGTGCATGGCACAGAATGGACGCACTGCTACAACAGACTTGTTGCTCGATCATGAACAAATGTCTTCTCTTCTATCTTCCTCTTTTCAATCTCATTCTACTGTCTTTTTGCTTGTATAAATGTTGTGGTTCATAAATTTCTTCCAAGTCAAGGGCCAGTTTAACTGTTTTTTGACTGTTTTGGGGACCTTACCTTACCACATCACACCCAATCTGCTGATTTCTCCTGTTTTTCCCTCTGCCATTGATAAACATCGTGCTGCGCTGATCGCCGAATCCGGCCAAACCCATCAAACAACATGTCAGACTTTCATCCTGCGAACCCCTTGCTTTATCCACATGCTGCTTCCACCAAAGCCCTCTCCACCACATCGGATGCACGAAATACCTGATGCTTTCCCTTGTTTTCTGGTTTTCCGGTCTCAAAACACATTCACCGACCTTGGCAAAATTAATTAAACTCACCTCAGCCATTCTCCCTGCTATTTGAACCATGTGCTTGCATTCAACTCTCCGGCTACTACAGTACCTGAATTATCTTAGACATCATAGTGTAGTCTCTTATTTATTCTTTCCTGTACTCTAGCTAGTATAAAAACCTAGGTAGTTTACACTGTAAAACAACAAAGAGTTTTCCTTTCTGTTCAACCTACTGTGATCTCACTCTCACCCTCACTCTCACCCTCACTCTTGTCCTCGCACTCTCGCCTTTGTGTCCCTCGCCGTTTCTTGCATCGTCCTTGCTGTTCCCAGCATCATCGAGCAATTTTATCTAACTCTTTATAAAATTATGCATGTCTGAAGCCTTTAAACTCCACCCGGCCATCACCGAAGTTTTCAAGCCCAGCTCCAACGCCTCTTCTCCCTTCTGCCACATTCTTGAGATTTTGCAAGCCATTGGTCACATCTGACTGTGTCGAGTCCTCAAACTGACTCAAGTTCAGTCCTCATGAATCATTTCGCGCAATGGGGTGTTATTCTTGAACCACAAAACATGTTGGCGGGAACCGAATGGCGTGTTCAACAACGTGTTGCAACGTGTTCTCGGTATTTAATGCTTGGGGCTATCGCCACTGGGATTCACCAACTTGAATGAATCTCTTCCTCAACCGCCTGGATCCTACCTGTCTCCCTGAGCCTGCACATTTAGACAAGATTAAATATTTATTTTCATTATTTTCACTGGTCTGAGGTTCTGAGCACTGTTGGGACCTGTTCGAAGGCCACACACGGATCGCTGGACATGTTTGCATTGATAGCACTGTCGAACCCTTCAGCTTTGGCACCACTTCCAAAGTTTGGGTCTTTTTTGCATTTTTCAACCTCCCCTCGCATCCTCTGTAACGTTTTCGGAGCCACTCTTTGTCGCACGCGTTGGCATCGTCAGTAGCAACACGGAGTTAACCACCAATTGACCACCTATGCAGCCCCATTTTGAAGGTGGGATATATGTTACATTTGAATCTTCGTCTTTTCACACATTCTAATGGGATCTGAGCAGCTGTCCTGGTGTCTCTGTAGTGTTTAAGGGACAACCGTTTACCAAACATGTCAGCATCATTTATGCCCACGTTCAACACCAACAAGACTTTCGGTGTCTGTGCGTGAAAATGTAAGATATCTTATGCATCAACATTTTAACCTGCTCTGACCAGTCCATAGCTTATTATGAAATCTTCCTGGCTGCCGAACAATCGGGTCGATGGTGTTCGGTCCATGGGCTTTGGACACCATTTTTCAAGGTGAGATATTTATTCAAATATTTGTCCTTTTGCATGCCTCAACCTGCTCTAACAGCGTTGAGATCTCCTCTCGCATCTCATAAACCCTGTTGCAAGAACTATGTGATCATGAAACAGTCAGCCTCCATTCATTCAGGCCCTGTTTTCGGCAGGCTAGCGTTTCTGCTACAATATATCTGGAGTGCTCGGAACGCTGTAAGGAGAAGAAATCCTATTGTCTTCGTTTTTCATTTGTAAGCTCCGATTGAGTCCATCAAAAATACATAGTGATCATTCGGAAAGGGATGAGGCGCGCGCACGCGCTCCGATTCCTTTGTATTGCTTTCAAACTATGTTGTTTACTCATATTTTCCGAGTGAGTACTGACCTTGTTTTGAACACCTTCACACACCACACAGTCCTGCAGCCTCCTCTCTCACTATTTGTGTTGTTTTAGCTCTGCTTTCAGAAGCACCGTAGGCATATCATCATGCTATCTCACTCCCTATTCCAAATATGCTGTACACCATTCACCTTTACCTCAAACAACATATTTTCCATATTCTAATAGACAGGAGAATTCACTGGGTTCAAGTGAGCAGAGTGCAGTATGTACACATTGTCCAAATCTAGACACACTCATCCACAAGCTCAAAAAGGAAATTGGGGTTATCATGCAACTAGGGCTGCTTTAACAGTAAGTTCTAGTCACAGCTGTACATATTGAGTAAGGTAAGACTGGATGGGTGGCTAATTGAGGCTACTCAGACAGATTGATAGTCTGACTCAAGTGAATGTGACCAATGGCCTTGCCTCCTCATATGAGACTGGATTTTTTTTTCTGGTAATCCCCTACTTCACTCAAGATTTTATCACAAACAGAAACTGAATACAGGCCAGTTACAGCTATTTGCGGAACATAAGGCGCCGATCAAAATTTTATTTTAACATCAAAATTTTGCCTCCCAGTATTTAGCTCATAACTTGGTCAATTCTTTATCGTTTCTCTCGAGTCTATATGCGTTCGAATGGGGCACTCGAGGCGCACATGTACATATATAACATTCGATGTTTCCACAACTTTGAATTTTGGAGTCTCCATACCGTGCGTGCGACAATGCTCTGAATTGCAACGCGTCAGACGCGTCCAGAGGGAACGAAACGATGCTCTGAAGGCTCTGGAAGCTTTCAGAAGCTCTCCGAAGCCTTCGGGACGTAAGCAGGACGTTCCGAAGGCGGATCACTGTTTGTTTGGTCAGGCGGGCTGTGCCTTTCCTCTTCCCTCGTTGTCTTCCACTTACAACTGCCTCCAAACGCTCTCAGATGCCTCGTGCACCTTGGCCTGTACCTCTGAGGCAGTCATACAGCCCCGATTTGAAGACTCGAGTCATATACCAATCTCAAATTCTGAAGAAGAAACCAACAGCCATTGCTATCAACCTGAATATGCCTCTCCGTGTCGTACAGCGTGTTATACAAACATGGAATGAGATTGGCATGGTCTGCAGACGTCGAAAAGGGCTTGGGAGAGCCAGGCTGATGCATGAAGACCATACCCGCGCACGTTATTTCTTTGTGCGATAGTCATTTCTTGCTGATTGTCATCTTTCTCAGTTCCTTATTGCCTTACTCGAGCATTCACCCGATATGTATCTCGATGAATTACAGCTTCAATTACTCCTAGTTCACGACATTGAGGTCTCCCTCGCGACCTTGTCCCACACCCTAAAACGGCTTGGATATACTTCCAAGAAGGTCTGTCTGTTTTGTATTACCTGGTGTCATCTGACATCTATTTGCTCCCCTTTAGCTCTCTCGTACTGCTGCCGAGCGTTCTACACCCAGAAGGCGTGCATACAAGCATGAAATAGGTCACTATCCACCCGATTACCTAGTCTTTGCAGATGAAGTGGCTGTGAATATTCTCACAACTTACCGTATGAACGGCTGGTCACTGAAAGGATTTCGAGCACGAAAGCGCTGTAAATTTGTGCGTGGGCCACGGTGCGACAGCTCTCATGATATCTCCACAATCTATTCTGATACTCTTTCCAGAGATTCTGTACTCCCCGCCCTCACATGCGACAGCTTGATTTACAGTCATGTCAAAGAAGGTGGCTATGATGGCGAAGAGTTTTGTCTCTGGCTTGAAGGTCTTGTTCGGCAAATGAATCCGTACCCAGCTCCCCGAAGTGTTCTTGTCATCGATAATTGCAGTATCCATCACGTCGCAGAGGTAGAAGAAATTTGCTATGCCCGGTGAGTGGGAATATTCAATCTATTGTCAACACTAACAATATCTCAGTGGCATCAAGCTCATCTACCTGCCTCCCTACTCGCCTGATCTCAACCCGATTGAGGAAGCGTTCTCTTTCATCAAGAAATGGATCCAGCGGCACGGGGCTGAGTTCCGAGATATTGTAACAAGCTGGATCAGCATCACTTCTTGTACAATGCGATGGCCCAGATTACTGCTGACGCAGCTCGTGGATGGTTTCGCCATGCAGGATACATGTAGTTGAGAATTACTATTTGTTTTCAGGATATTTGGGTTGTTCTCTCAAATTCAGTAAGATCAAGCGCACAAGACTACAATTTGTCATGGAAATCATACAAGAAACAAGTACAGCATGCACCAAAAAATAATAAAGACATCAACAATCACCGTACCCGCTTTCGAGCCAAGTCAACTACCCAGCTAGCGAGTGTAGACTTCATACCAATTACCGATGATTCCAGATACTCCTTTCCTTGGCGGATTATGTCACCGACATTGAACACTTCATCAGCAATGAGTGCGTCTAAATAGCGACCAGCGCAACGGCGCACCTCCACGGTGTCGAGATAATTGAAAAATTCTACGATGTCTTCATTCTCGGGATCAGGGGCATCGGCAGTAGGGACAGCGGTGGGAGCAGTAACCGGCTGAGGACGACGAGATGGGCTTCCTGCAGATGGGTAACGACGGATGGAACCACTGGCGAGGGTAGCTAGGAGCACTGTGTTCGTCTTTGATTGCTCCATCATTCCCGCCATGAAAACATCCATCATTGATGTTGACGTCGAGGCCGAAGCAGCAGAAGACTTGATCGAGGAGGGATCATCGCGTTTCTTGTGGAAGGCAGCGAACAATGGAGTATTTGGGGGGTTATGTAGAGTCACGCCGTGTTCTTCAAGGGCCTATTATTGCTTCAGAGTCATGTAACTTGAGAAATCGAAGTCACACGTACCGGTGAATGCGCCCAGCTGTTGCGCATGACATAAGTGATAGGAGTATGGGCGCCAGTCTTGTCTATTTTGCACCAAACTTCGGGCTGGTCAGCGGCACACTTTTGACACTTCCCTTGGTGTTTTCTCTCGAGCTCCGCAAGCTTCTCCCGCTCCACTTCCATAACAGAAACCTCACCGCCAACGTCATCTTCATCGGCTTCAGATTTGTCACGGTGATCCAGATCAAGCACATCTTTTGCCACACGCTTTCCATTCTTTGCAGCCTTTGCTAACTTGGGATTTTTTTCGGATTTGCAAGGAGATAAGATACTGGGAACATGTAAAAAACATTGCGTAAGAGAACAGGAAACTCACGTTATCAGGAGACAGACATATATCAATTGCATCTGTCGACGCCTTCTTGCCATTCAGCCTCGCAACGGCGGCCGTACGCAAAGAAAACCACGAATCGTCATCCGTGAGTAAAATTTTGCCAGACTTCGAATTTAGTTTGTAGGAAAGAGTCGGTTTTAGGGGAATATCGGAACATGGAATCACATCAAAAATAGCAGTAGCAACATCCTCAAAATGGCTTTCATAAGGAATGGAAACGCGTTGTGAAGCACCATGAATGGTGGGAACAAGAACAACAATTGCTTTACAAAGATAATGATGAAATGTGGGCTTGAGCGCTGCTAGAAGTGTACTCACATTCAGGCAGTACAGGGACGTCATTGGCCGGTTTCTTCTTGGTTTTCCTCTTTCCAGCGGACGCTTTGAGGGATTGAGAATTGATGCAAAGTTGAGAAATGCAGAATACACACTAGAGGGAGCAGGAGATGGAACCTCGGACTCCTGGGATGCAGGCGGGACCACAAATTGCCCATCCTCGACCACTTTGTTTTTGCTCTTGGATTTTTTCTTGGGTGGAGAAGGCTGCTCTGTGGTGTCGTCTTCAGCGTTTGAGTGGTCGGGGGCCCTCTGTGCACGTGTTCTATGACTTTGGCAAAGGATATGGGACGACAAAGAATTGGAGAGATACTGTATCGTTTCGACCAAAGGTTCACAGGGTGTAACCCGTAACCTTCATAGTTCACTGGCCCTAATGTTCACTGGTCGATCGTCACCGTCACGCCTGTCAAATTGTTCATTGAATTGTTCATTCGCCAATCAGCCGCGCCAATCCCGCCAACAAGCCCCAACTCGCTTTCGGGCTCGGTTCAGGTCCAGATAGTATGGGATTCGGTTCAGGACCGAATAGAGGCAATATTATACAACATGTACTGCAATGCTTCGCTCACCTCTCCTGAAGTTCTCACTGGTCTTCGTGACCTTAAGAAAACCAATCCCACACTTCACGAGGCTCTGATGCAGACACCAGCGATAGATCTTCCCGTGGTCGATAGCACCGAAGAGGAGGCATACACCACCTGTGAGGTGTACGACGACTGCGACATTCCCCTTGATGTCGTGTTGGACCATCTTCTATCCAGACACTCTGCTGTCGCAAAAAATTTTGCGATCACTGGGATTTCTCGTTCAGGAAATGCAGAGGCGTCGGACGCTGAGGACAACGAAGAGTCTGTAGATGTCATGCCTCTTGTTCTTGGGCGAGGCCAGCGCAAGAAAATCCCCACGCGGCGTTATCTGGGCCCGATTTGGGAGGAGCATTGATTTTCTCGCGTATTTTTGTCTGTTTTTGTCGAATTTTTAGCAGTTCAAAAATCAAATTTTACCCCTTTTAAACGCTTCGAAAGTTCAATTGTTCACTGGCTGTCCGTCACCGTAACATAGGCCAAAATTGTTCAGTTCACAGGTGGCCGTAACCCGTAACGTGAACCTTTGGTCGAAACGATACAGTATGTCATTACCAGCTTTCGAAGAATGATCTTCAGTGATGGCTAGATTAGATTCGGGAGCTTCGGAATGGATTTGCGATGCCTTCCGTTTATTGGACATGGCTATGGAGGCAGTTGTAAGTGGAAGACGACGAGAGAAGAGGAAAGGCGCAGCCCGCCTGACCAAACAAACAGTGATCCGCCTTCGGAACGTCCTGCTTACGTCCCGAAGGCTTCGGAGAGCTTCTGAAAGCTTCCAGAGCCTTCAGAGCATCGTTTCGTTCCCTCTGGACGCGTCTGACGCGTCACAATTCAGAGCATTGTCGCACGCACGGTACGGAGACTCCAAAATTCAAAGTTGTGGAAACATCGAATGTTATATATGTACATGTGCGCCTCGAGTGCCCCATTCGAACGCATATAGACTCGAGAGAAACGATAAAGAATTGACCAAGTTATGAGCTAAATACTGGGAGGCAAAATTTTGATGTTAAAATAAAATTTTGATCGGCGCCTTATGTTCCGCAAATAGCTGTAAAGTGAATGTTATATAATTCCAGTTGTCAGTCATCTATATCGGAAAGAGCCTGTGCCATCTTATGGACAAAGCTGAGAGCGGCTGCCATAGTCCCGGCCATGAAGAGTGAGTGTCGACCATGCACCTGGACACACATTTCTGCTGCTCCTCCTCGACGGGCTCCTATGTGGACTCTCCTTTTCTCAACACTGTATGTTGCACACAACTGAATCATTCAAGGGCACAGAACAAAAGAAGAGAGGAACACGCACAAGGCATGCCGCACTCCACGACAAAGTCCTGCATATTCAACTCCACCTGCATGCCCACTACGACCATGCAAAAGCCGCTCCCGCCACAACACCATCCATCCCCTCCATGCATACACCGCGACCGATGCAATAACACCTCACACTTGGATATTCCCTCATCAAACTCTTTATAAAATTACACCATTCTCTTGGCATTCCCTTTTTGTGAACGTGTTTGGCTGTATTTTGACTGCCGCTTGGTTGTGTTTCGACGTTTACCGTCTGATATAACGCGTCCTGACTCCTCTTGCCTTATTTAGAGGTGCAGACTTTATCGCCGGTTGCATCCGTCTATGCTCCTGAAAGTCGCCAATTTGATGATCATTTTGCCCTTTGGTCCACCGCACACGTACGTCTCAACCACTTTGGCCATGCTTGCCCCATCCTATATATACCTACATATCCGCTGACTTTGAGCTCTACTGTGTTTTAATGCACCTCCAATATGGTTGCACACATTTGAGTTTTGTTTCTCATATCAATCGGTCACCAAGGATCGACTTGATCAAACATTTCAATTATTTGAATTTGACATCCTAATCGAGTCGCAGTTCTCTCAACATGTCGTAAGTATGGCAATTGGTGAGATGGTCTTCTTGAACCTTTCTTGCATCTTCATTGCATGTGCATTCAAAAAGTGTTTCCTGCAGATACCACTCTTGAGTTTTCTCCTCAAACGTAAGCACCCGATTTGGGAACTTTTTTCGGCAGGTCGGCATCTTCACTGTCCTGCCGCAGCCACGTGAGTCACCACATCAACAATGCCCAACGCGTCCCTCTCTCTTCCCTACCACCACCACCCACCGCCCTCCCCGCCATGAGCGACTACTACCCCAACAACGGCCTGACGCCTCCGGCACCCGACGCTCGGCGTGTCCGTTGCCCCAAGAGCGGATGCGGTCGCTGGCTGACATGGAAAACAGCAATTGGCGGGAAATATATACCCTGGGAGAGACCACGTGAGGGTGCGCGACCAATCTCGTTGTGTAGGAATACACCGTTAATAGTGAGATTTACCCTACCCTCCAGCACTCGTTTCCGGCCACGTCCCACCTTCATTGTGTACTTAGGCACACAATATGGTGTCGAGTGATTATTATCATTATTCATTGATTTATACATCATGTATTGCTTTGTATTAATTCAGAACTGTATTTTGCTCATTTTCTGCGTCTGTACTGGGCGACGACGTCGATACGACTTGAGCGTGAGGAGAGCGATGACCAACAGCGATGACGACGTGAACGGCATCACCGGCACAACAATGGAGTTGCCGACCTGCCGAAAAAAGTTCCCAAATCGGGTGCTTACGTTTGAGGAGAAAAGTAAACAAGTTGCAGATACTAGAATGTTGATCAGGCTTCGTCGATCGACTGTGTCAAACATAGACTTCAATTTCGGCAAGATCGACAGCCACATTCAGGCCGGGATGCCGAAACTATCAGCACAATGTAGCGGGTTCTCCAGGTTCTTGAGAGATGATCACTAGCAACAGAGTCTGGATTGAAGTATTGAATGGATAATCTCTTATTTATTGTCCTACTACATAGCCAAGATGCTATGGTGTTTATAAGGGAGGGAGGCGGCCGAAGGCCGCCGACCCCCTTGTATGTGTAAATTTTATTCAAACTGATCATCCACACACTTGAACAGCTTGTTGAATCCACAATACTGGGACAGCTCATTGAATCATCGCCGTGTGGCTGCAGGGCACCATGTCGTAGTATCAGGGGAAAGATGTTGTAGGGATCCATTCAACGAAATATGTAGGGAGGTCATAAGCACAAATTCTCCGGAGCTGCTGCACTTGTAAGGCTCCCACAGCACATGCCAGGTCAAGGGAGTACGTCAAGGAACGGGATGTATTGTGCACCACGAGAAGGTGCACATTAGACGGTCGGGATGTGTATCCCTCACGGATGTTGAAGATAAGCGGGTTTATTTGAATCCCCGGTAGCTTCAAATAAGAATCCGACACCAATAATGCCGCCTGCAGCCAGTCCAACCTACACTCCAGAACCCAGTGCATCCGGAGGCCAATTGCATGTACTCAGAAAATCCAAATTCCAGCACAAAACAGCCATATTCAAGGAAGAATTTACACCACTGTAGTAAAAACGAGGAACAGAAATATGACGGGACACGGTGGCAGCGAGAACGAGCATGATTGAGCATGACCTGAAAATGGATGTGAAACAGACGCTGCTCGAAAACTGAGTGCACTCAGCTTTGGAGTCGGACAGTCCCCGGTCCCGATGCGCGAGTACGGCATGTGCGGACAAGAATCGAGCGAAAACCCTCATATCCAGGTGGGGAAGAATTTATCCAACTGTGGTGAAAGTGAGGAACAGCAACATGACGGGAGGCGGCGGCGAGAGCGAGCAGAGTTAAGCAAGACCCGAAAAGGGATAGCACGCGGAAGGACAGAGGCTGCTCGAACTGAGTGCAGGTTCAGCTTTGGAGTCCCCGGTCCCGATGCGCGAGTACGGCATGTGCGTATGAGAATGGAACGGAAACCCTCATATCCAGGTGGGGAAGAATTATGTCCAACTGTGGCGAAAGTGAGGAACAATGACAATGGCAGCGGCAAGAGGAAAAGCCAAAAATGGCAGATATGAATCATATGATAGCCGAAAACAGCGCCATCGAACGCGCCAAATGTCTAAATATGGACTTTCGTTTCTTTCCTTCAACCACCATGGACTCTCCGTCGTACAGTCCGCTCAACTCGCCTGCTGAATCCGTCGACGGCGACGACGAACGGCCCCGTCTGCGCCGCGTCCGCACCGCGTCCTCGCCCTCGCTGCGCGACCTGTCTTTGCGCGAGAAAAGCAGCGCATCGGTGTATTTGACTGTCCGCACCGGCGCACACTCCGTCTTTGGCGCTTTTTCGCCTACGCCCTCTGCGCACTCTGCCCTCGAATTCTTCGTGTCGCCGCGCAAGCGGCGCCCAGTCGTGCCGCCAGTGCCACCGCTGCCACAACGCGCGCTGACCATTCCCTCAATAAGCCGCACGGCGCCTTTCAATGCAGACCGTGCTACGCCGGTCTCGCCGTCTTCTGCGCCGCTGCTTGACTTTGACACAGGCTACGCTACACCGCGTCCGCCTCCTCGTTCTTCCTCGACTCCCCTACACGCAGATGTAGGCACCCCGCCGGCCCTTGCGTCCCTCGAGCGCCGCTCGCGCTTGTCCTCCACCCGGATGCAATGCGCGACGTGCCGCGCCCCCGGCGCGAATTTCCCTACGTGTCCAAGATGCGGCGCGGCATGGTGCTCGCGCGCATGTCGAATTCCGAACGGAGTGCGGCACGTCTGCCCCGCTGTACCCGTCCCCAGTCCCAAGCGCTCGCACTCCCGTCCCCCCGACAGGCATATCGCGCCCACCTGTACCGCTGCTACCGTAGGGTTAGCCTCCACCACCACCCACCACCGTAGGAGGATTCGCACGAAACATCTCGACGCCCCCAACGTCAGTGCTCTGATGAGACAGTTTGGAGACAGTCGATATCATGTGGATGTGCTTGGTATGCCGTACATCCTACACGCCCACAGTGCCTAACTACCGCGACCGTGTACCATCTATCTCTATCTCTATCTATCTCCATCCGATGCATAGAACTTACTGTACATACACGTTATTTCATTCTATGTACTTGGACTGGAGTCCTATAATTCCTGTACACTACTCGCACCTTCCTGTTTGCTTCCTGTACTGTGCACCGAACAACCACAAAATTTTTCGCCAATCGCGTGTGTTTCTCGGACCCAATTTGCATTTCATCTACATAACAAAAAATTTGTGGGCGCGGGAGCAATGCATGACGTCGGACGCATTTCTGAACCGAGCACGGACCAAGAACGGAGGCGAGAGCGGATCAGTGATGCGATACTTGATGCGTCGCGCGCATCCCATTGCTTACCTGGGCCATCTACATTTCAGGCTGGAGCTGAGTTGGAGGGAATTTGATTTGTCGCGAAAGGAAATTCAAGAGTCTTTTGGGAATCACAATGAATGGATTCAGAGTCTGCAACTGAAACTGAAGCTGGAACGTCGGACGGAGCCATACACATGCGTGCGGCGCGACGAGGAATAAAATTGAGATGGAGAAGCGGGTGGGTCCGAGCTGGTTTCCGAGTATCCAACTTGCCTAAGGTCCGACGGGCCGACGTCGACGGGCGACGGGCGACGAAGGGTGTTTACCTCGGCTCTGAATGGAGACTTCGATGCTAACTGCAAGTCGAGACGTATTACGCTAGCTTTGGGTAGACTTGAATCATCCTGAGGACCTGAGGACCTGGCACAGTAACAGTAAGCGCGGCTCTGAATCTGTTTCTGATTTCGACTCCTCACTCACTCCGCATTGATACATTTCTCAGAGCCGCGTGTGTGTCGAATTCTATCCCTCCTGCATGGCTCAGGTCGGCCCGGAAAAATCACTTGAGCCATTGAATCAAGCCAACGACTCGCCATCCCAACGCACCAGGGATCAGGCTAAGTATCTCATCTGGCGCGTACTCCAATGCAAGCACTTTACGGGCATTCCTAAGTTGAGGAACGCGAAGTGGTTGGTCTCCTCTCTCTGCAGGTTCGCTGAGCGTACACGGTACGCGTACCATGATCTACAACCGCGTCCCGTGATCGCGTTCATTGCCATCAATCGGCTACTTTTCTTTCTTCCTTCATCCTTTCCGCATTCGTGCCTGCCCCCTCCAGGATCACCATGGACGCGAGCGCATCATCCACCACCACGCAGCAGCAGCAGCGCGGCACGAAACGGAAGCGGCCCGACTCAGCAGTTGAGGTACCTCATATTCAAGCTTTTATTGAACTTGAATTGAAATTGAATCGACGTAGGACCCCACCATCAAGCTCGCTGGGAAACTCGTACGTCTACTTCACTTGCCTGCTCCACCCTACGCTATTTTATTAAACGTTGTGCCGACAGCACCATGAATTGAAAGAGGTACGCAAAGCCGCGAAGAAAGCGCGCGCGTTCGAGACGCAGAGGGTGGTGAAGAAGTTGAAGGGGGTGAGGTGCGTTTTCGTTTGCTCATTTTCCGTCTCACGTTTCTCTATTTTCGGACTGGCGAGTGCTGATTTTTGCTGGCATGTAGGAAGAAAACCCCCACCGCCACGAACGAAATAAGTGTGCTCGAGGCAGAGCTGGAGGAGCTCAAGGTCCTATATCCTACACATACACCATGTTCGTCACTGACGGACGGAAACACAGACCCTCAATCCCGACACCATTGCCTGCACCGCGCTGCGCACGCGCTTGCTCAAGGACCGACACATAAGCGAGAGCGCCGCTGCAAAGGCGGCGATTGCGCGCGAGTTGCCGGGTGCGCTGCTTTTTTATTTCTTCGACTAATGTTGGATTGACGAGAACTCGTTCCCTCTTAACCTCAACCTGAATCTCGCTCGCAAACTCTGGGAATCGCAATCTCAATGTTACTCGAAACTCTCGAAACCACAATCTCAATGTGGCAATTTCATTCCCGCAATGTAACAACAGCCGCGTCTACCCCGGCCCCGAAACCAAATCCGAACAACTCGAAAGTGCACGCGCGCCTCCTCAGCGCGCGCGCACTCGGCGCGTCGGTTGCGCAGACCGTTGCGGGGATGCGCGCTGTGCTCCTCCCACCACCCGATGCAGATGCCGAAGCTAGGGCTGCCGGGGACGACGACGACGACGACGGAGAGGAGGACGAGGGTGTGGACGAGGACGAGGACGAGGACGAGGATGAGGAAGATCATCGGGAAGTGGAAGAGGAAGAGGCAGACGCAGCGGGGTGGGAGTCCGGGAGCGTGCACTCCGACGACGGTGGGGACGACTCCGACGAGGAGCAAGATGAGGATGGGGACGGGTGGGAGTCCGGGAGCGTACACTCCGACGCGCCACCGCCTGTGAAGAAAACTGCTACGAAATCCGCGTCCACGTCGGCGACGAAAACAAAATCTACACCCGCACCCTCAACGACAAAAGCTTCGACGAAGGCCGCATCGCAAGCCAAAACAACGACGAGTGCGTCACAATTCCTCCCCCTCGCTCGCGGTGGGGTACATCGGCGGCGGGTCGGACTCGGACGTCGAGGACGCGGACGCAGACGCGGGTGGTGGGGGAAGGAAGAATCGGAGAGGGCAGAGGGCGCGGCAGGCGTGAGTTTGCGTTTTGTTTTTCCGTTCGTTCATTCGCTAATGCCCCACAGGATCTGGGAAAAGAAATACGGTCGCGGCGCGAATCACAAGAAGAAGGAGGCGGCTGCTGCTGCCGCAGAGCGCGCCGAGCAGAAGGCCAAATTCGAGGCGAGGCAGGCGAAGAGGGAGGCTGCGGCGGCGGGGAGGGTGCAAGATGGGGGGTGGGCGGGGCGAAACGCGAAATCCACAGGAGGTGCTGCAACACCCGGGAGCGCGAACGCGAAAACGGGGACGGGAGCAGGGGAGAAGGGCCTGCACCCGTCGTGGGCTGCGAAGAAGGCGCTCAAGGAGAAGATGGCGATGGGAGGGGGTGGTGTCGCAGTGCCGCAGGGGAAGAAGATCGTGTTTTCGGACTGAGAATACGACGGAGTGATGACATTGGTCTTGAAGACGAGAGAATGAATACGGTTGCGGAATTGGGTTCAAATTGGTGTTCGCTGCACGATATTGGATAATCCGATTGGCATGGGATGGACTGCAGAATGCAGAGACTACGACAATGCGAGTCCTGATTGAGCGACGAGCAGCGCTAATCTGCATATATGGTATGTATCTCGATGGCTGGGTGGAACTTGCCTCCTGTATCGCAGAGCACTTATCAGGCACTCGTACAGCTGCCTGTAACTACTGGAAAAATTTGGAGCTACTACTGGCGGGATTCTCCGTCTTCGAGGTGAAGAACCGAGCCTGCACTTCAAGCTAACTCCAAATAAGCCGAGCTTTACGTGCCGCGGGAGCGCCCCAGTTATCTTCAAGCTCAAAGTTAACGTTGTATCAAACACGCCCCAACCCCCACATCATCGTAAACATTCCAGCGACTCAAGTGTCAACGCCGTTACGGCATTGAACGTGCTCAAGGAGACTGGTGTTCGCGGAGCGCGACCGAGACAGGGTGAGGACACGACGCGGCGCTAAAACGCTACGGAGTCGCTCCGGAGCTAGAACTCGACTCCGTAGTAACTCTATAACTAGCGAGGTACGAGCTAATTGTTTCAGTGTCTGTTTAAGAGAGACTGCCGCCCTCATCATCGCACTCATAAAGCTGCCTGTAACCTGCTGAAAACAACTTGGAGTTACTGGCGGAATTCAGCACCGTTTTCAGCCGAACTCGAAGACCACCGTTGAAAACACTACAGTGCCAGACGATTCTGCGACCCAATCACACAAGTCTTCTTCAGAGTCTTCGACGCCCTCGCTCTGTTGAAGTCTGTTCAGCGAGCTATTTAAAGCTAATACGATCCGACTCTCTGCTGGTTCAATCGCCATCGCTCCCATGCATTCTCTAGCCCTATTGGCTTTAACTGCTATAGCGCTCACGGTCTTCCACAAAATTTTCAAAGCATGGCAGCGCCGACACCTTCCTTTTCCTCCTGGGCCACCACCTTACGCCCTCATCGGGAATTTCCGTGACCTCCCCAAGAAGCTCCCCTGGTTAACCTACACCAAGTGGGGGATCCAGTATGGTGCGCATTTGGGTTCCGGAGGAACCATGTTGTCTTGAATGCTAAAAATTTGAAAGACGACCTCGTTCATGCAAGCGCTCTGGGCCAGCACATTGTTTTGGTAAACTCCGTCAGAACTGCCGTTGAACTGTTCGAAAAACGCTCGCATGTATACTCTGACCGTCCAGTTGTTACTATGGTTGAACTGTAGGATTTGCGCTGCATTTTACCACTTGCCACTAACGTACTCTAGCATGGGGTGGGACTTCACTTTTGGATTGATGCCGATGGGAGACAAGTGGCGGAAACATAGAAAAATGCTCCAACAGCATTTCCGTCCGGATGTATTGCGAACTTACCGCCCGGTTCAGATGAAGAAGATTCACTTGCTATTACAAGGGTTGCTTTCTAGTCCTGAAGAATTTCGGGAGCATCTCAAAACGCGAGTAATCTCCTATTTTTTATACCGCTCAAGACCGACAAAAAATCCAGGTTAGCCGCAGCGATTATCATGGCGACCGTATACGGATATGAAGTGCAGCCAACCAATGACCATTTTGTCGCTTTATCAGAAAGTGCCATGAAAAAACTTTCCAACTCTTTTTTCCCGGGCGCTATGGCAGTCAACACACTTCCAATTCTTCGATACCTACCCTCCTGGATGCCGGGAGCCGGTTTCCAACGATATCCTGCTGGTCAGTGAACATTTCACGGAATCATTACCATCTTACTGACTTGTGTGACTTGAGAGGGCCGTCAATTAACGAAAGAAATGCAGGAAGTTCCCTTCAACTTTGCGAAGCAGAATATGGTGGACACCCAGGACTATTCTAATTTCTCCCGGATTGACCGTAACTTATAGCGCGATGGTATGGATTCGACATCAGTCGTAGCAAGACTCCTTGAGGCCGATCGTTATGATGACGCCGCAATCCAAGCCGTGGCCGGGACGGCATATGCAGGTCTTCACAATCTGTCGTAGCCTGTACAGACTTTTGATTCAATTACAGGTGGAACGGACACCGTACGCATTTACTGAGACGAGAATTATTAACCTCACAACTCATCTAGACTGTCTCGTCTCTTGGTTCATTTTTTCTCGCTATGGCTCTCTATCCTGAGATCCAGAAGAAGGCACAAACCGAGATCGACACTGTCATCGGTACTCGTCGACTCCCAGAATTTGAGGATCGCCCTTCATTGCCTTTCGTCGAAGCACTGTATCGGGAGGTTATGCGCTGGAAACCTGCGGGGCCGCTTGGGGTCGCCCGTGCGAGCACCGAAGACGATGTATACAATGGTTACTTCATTCCAAAAGGTGAGTCGCCTCTGTATCTCATCCCGTTTATATTGACCGCGTGCCTAGGGACAACAGTGATATGCAATATATGGTGAACACCTTTATAAGACTTTGATTTCCTCTCTGATTCAGTGAACAAGGGCCATGACACGCGATGAATCCGTTTACCCCGAACCAGACCGGTTCAACCCCGATCGGTTTTTCACAGCAGATGGAAGGTTGAAAGAAGACGACACCATCCTGGCATTCGGGTACGGTCTCGTACATGCCCAGAAGATCCAAGTAACCTTCTATTCAGTTTTGGTAAACGGATATGTGCGGGTCGTTACATTGCAGACGCGACCATCTGGGCAACAATTGTTTCTGTATTATCCACATTCAACATCACAAAAGCAAAGGATGCCACTGGGCAAGAGATCGACATCGACCCTGAGTATTCGGACGGCATGACCAGGTGTGGAAAACTTGTTTCAAACTATATAAATACTCACGATAATGAACAGTCATCCTGGACCCTTCGCATGCTCCATCACTCCTCGCTCCGAAACAGCTAAACACTTGGTCCAAGCTACGGCGGAAACTCACGACTTTTGAGTTTCTATCAATCACCTTTAACCCCACCTTACTACGAGGCTTGCGATATAACGCTTTGATCGACTATGTGTACAGCTACCAAAACAAGAAACACACTTTAGCTTTTATAGAAGAAGGAAATCTAGCGTTATTTAACCCGCGATGTAGTACATATTATTGATATTCAGTAGTCTACCCACCCATGAGCCCTATATCGTCTCGACCCATGGCAAGTCACCAGCCCCAAACGTCGCCTTCGCAGTCTCCTAGCTCGTCTTCACGACATTGGCATCATACGCCATCATCTCCTTCTCGTGCTCCGTCGTAATGCCCTCCCTCCATCCACCCGCCTCGCCAATGAGGCGCCTCAGCAGCGCCGAGTCCTGCACCGCCGTGTTCGCGCCGATCCCACCTGCAAGCCTTGAATTCATCGTCGGCTTCCGCCAACGAAATCCAACGCCAATTTCAATGCACCCGCGAATTCAGGTTCAGTTTGGTGTGTGCGCGCTTTATTGCTGGCCGCCTGCGACTAGACTCGAATCAGTCGTTAATTTTGATAGTCGATAAACGCACAAACGCACTGTCTCAATAGCACTGAAACGGCTGCCTTTCAGAAGCTACTTCGGTGGACTGGTGAGTCGACCCTGCGAAACGGAGGCCGAGGTTGGAATCCGTTGGATACTTGAGCCACTCATGCAGAAAACCTCGTCCCGGCCTTTGTTTGAATCAAGTGTATCATATCGTCTCGATCGAGGAAGCCAACCCTAACCTTACCAATGGTCTTGTTGTGCGTTGGAGAACGAGATAGGGCAAGGATAACGCAAAATGGATTGAGGAATACTAGACATACAGAGCAAGGAGACTACGCAGGACATGGGCTGAGCAGAAGGCTTTGACGATGTAGCATGGATGTAGTAGACCAGAAGCAGGAGTCCAGTCTTTGGCAGCGCAGCTCATACAAGCCAATTCAAAACAACAGCTGCGTATGAGAATTAGGCCTCTGTCGTAGTATCTGAGCTTGAAGGTCGGTCCTACAGAAGGAGAACACAGAGCAAGAACCGGAGAAATAACTGAAAGCGAATCGGCTTGATTGAATGTAGGTCCAAGTGGGAGAAATTTCAAAAATTGACTGCGAACGCAGACGTCGAGTTGTGCCACCATAGGAGTTTAGAGCGTCAGCAGAGTCACTAGATGTGAGGCCAGTATTCCGCTGATACGAGGCGGAACTCTTGGAAAGCCAATCGAGAGGCGGCCGCAGAAAGGGTGGAATCGCAACGTCGACAGAGCACCGTGGCCGACTAACATACACTCATGTACATCAGCGGCGTCGGGAATGCCTCAAATTCATACTCGTAACCGTCCGATACCGTTTTTAGCGCGAGCGAAAACCACACTGGATTCTGACACGGGCCTGGAGGGCGGCATAGGGTAGTGCGGGAAGCTTCGATGAAATCCGGCTCCAAGGCGCTCTTGATATTTTCTGCGTTCCGTCGGTCCAGCTGTACACGAGGACACCAGCAGTTGGCTCGTCAAATAAGGCTTTTAGCTGGGTCCATTCTCATGTGGTTCAGTTTATTGGCATTGGGGCAGCAGTTGCACGCACGCACTTGTATTTCTCGTCACAACCGAGCTCAGCCGAGCTGCTTCCACCTCGCGCAAACAAACGAGGGCTGAAATGAGCATGGAACCCTTCGAAGGGCTTGCAAGCGGCGGAAGTAAGCTGCATGTACGAGACGTCCAGCCGTAAACGTAGCAAGAAGTTCGAAGAGGTCTCGCGTCGCAGGTGCCCAGTAGTGCGGGTGGCTCTATCCCAGTGTGCACCAATGGAAATTGTGGCTGGAGGAATGCAGCATGCTGGTATATGAATGAAACTTACGGCTGCGACGTAAGTAGACGAATCGTAGGCAAAAGGGTGTGGGGTTGAAGTTTCGAACAAAGCATCAAGAGGTTTGCCGATATTTGGCGAAATTTCAACTTGAATTGAACCACCTTCACCCTGAAATTTCACTAGGCTTTGACGTTGATTCGAGCACATTCTGGCCAAGAAACTTGGTGACGAAACACAACATGGGCTTCTCGTATTGAGCAGCAATCTTCCACGTTTTTCGGTGCGGTCTTCCGTGGATTTCGGGTCTTTCCTGCTCCCGGACTTAGAGTCGACGGCAGAATTCGGTGTCTGCGTGAACGAGGGTCATGCTGTCTAACAGTAATCCGACACTTCTGGAATGCCGCGCCAGCTCAGCTTCCTCAGCAGCGTCTAACTAAGCAGCATAAACGTGCTTACGTGGGCCCAATCTACAAGAAGGCCTGCTCACAGTCGTGGACAGTACCAGTCTTCCCCAGCAAACCCCTATCCAGACTCTTATCCATGTCCCAAAAACCCATTCTCATCTCCGGCGGCGGCCTCGCGTCTCTCCTTTTCGCCCGCGCCCTGCTGCGCTACAACATCCCTTTCCAAGTCTACGAGCGCTCTGCATCGTTCGACATCCGCGGCAACGGCTACCGTCTGCGCCTCTCCACCGAAGGCCTCAACGCGATCGAAGCCGCCCTCGGCCCCGACGCCTTCCCGCGATTCTACGACAAGTGCGGCAAGACCGGCGGCAGCGGCTTCAACTCCTTCGACGCCCTTACGGGCGAGCGAGTTGAGCACCGCGCGCCCGAGGCGCTCTCGTCGCGCGACGGCAAGATCGTCGGCATCGCTCGTGGGGAGATGCGCCGCTTCTTCTACGAGGGGGTGCGAGCCGTACGTCCAGTGGTCCAAGCACGTCGTGGGGTACGAGTTGACACCGGACGGTGTCCGCGCTTTATTCGCCGACGGCACGAAATCGATTGAAGGGTCGATGCTGGTGGGCGGCGAGGGCATCTACTCCAAAGTCGCGAAACAGCTCTCGGACGGGGCGCTGAAGGTATACGACACAGGTGTGCGCGGGATCCACGGCCAGGCTCGCACGACCGCGTTCGCCGGGCTAGGCGAGGGGGTCCATCGCGTCGTCGACAACGTGCGAAATATCTCCATCATCACCAACGTGCGCTCCGGCGACATGGACGACCCCAACATCGAATTTGGGTGGACGATGATCGGGCCGGGCGACGTGATCAAGGCCCCGAACGACGACTACAGCGTCGTGGGCAGGGTCGCGGCGGACATGGCCAGATCGCTCACGGAGAACTGGGACCCGCGGTTTCGGCCGCTGTTCACAGAGCTGAACGAGAAGGAGGCGGCGTTTTGGAAAATCACTTGTTCGACCCCCACTGGCGTACCAGAGTGGAAAAATGAGCCCCGGGTGACGGTTATCGGTGATGCCGTGCATTCAATGACGTTGGTTCTCTTCTATTCCGTTGAAGGCTTGAGCTGACGATAAATTAAAGGCCTGCTGGTGGAATCGGCGCGAACACGGCGGTGCAAGACTCGGCATTGCTGGGACGGCTCATTGGCGAGGCCGGCGGGTGGAGGGAGGGCATTACGGCGGAGTACGAGAAGGAGATGCGGGTGTATGGTGGAAATGCCGTGAAGACGAGCTATGGGACTGCGAAGGCGACGTTTGGGGCTGGCGACTTGCCATTGGACAAGACGATATAGGGCTCGTGGGTGGATAGGCTACTAAATCTCAATAATAATATGTATCACATAGATTGCACGTTCAATGACGCTAGATTCGCTTTCATAACAGCACAAGCCGTCTTTTTGGAGCAACCTAAAGCGAGATATTTCAGGATATTTTAAAAACTCGGAGTACAGTTAAGGTTTGGTGTTTTTGCAGCCATGGCGGATAGACACTACTCAAACACGGTCTTCTTTGCGTCCTTGACGCGCCCCGCGCCCGAGCCGCTCCCAGTCGCCTTCCTCGCGCCCGCCTCCTCCGTCTAAGCCACATTCATGTGATGTGTGGTTTTATTCCAAGGCAGCGTTGACTAGGAAAAGCCATCGTTGACTCGACAGCGGAGGATGGGAAACATTCCGGGATTAATATGTGATATGATGCTGGGCGGCATATCGATGACAGGGACAAAAACGGGTGAAGGCCGAAGCGAAGCGCGGGAAAGGAATAATTCATTGTGTTAATTTCTCGTGGACTTGAAAAATGATTCGCAAGTCGTCAGCGTCGCTTTCGACACAGAGGCCAGAGTGCGAACGAGCCTACTCTATGAACCCGGGAACCAAAAAGCAAAGCTGAACAGGGTGAGCATGCAGGGCTTCGCGGCTAGGGCAGGACATCGAGCGGCTGCCAAACGAAACACAGGGAGATGCGGCTCAGTACCAGTCGCAAGGACAGAATTTGAGAAATTATGACTCCCGCTTACGGTAAATTGAAGACGATCAGCCACATCGAGTGTTTGCATGGCCAGCACCGATGCAAGTTCATATCGTCGAGCAAGGGAAATTGACGCAAAACAGACCAGGGCTCGCAGAGGAGAATCAACAGAATCAGGAAAGGAGACCCAGCGTTGAGGTAAGCAAGAGCAATGAGAATGTACTCTAGACCCAAGACGCCAGACGGGAGGGGACCGAAATCATTTGTCAGAGTAATTGTTGCTTTTTTGCGCAACGCAGAAAGTTTACGGAATTCCAGAGTCAAAAAGAGGCTGAAACGAGCCTCCAACAGGATCAGCAGAGGAAAGTAGACAAGTTAGAATTTGCAGAGGTGGTGGTGGAATCCAAGTTCAACTTCCGACAAATATTGACAAATCTCTCTTTGCTTTGTCCGACAACGACACTAGAGACTCTGGCCACGATAAGCCACCATTGCCTGCGTCGATTGATGTTGCGACTGTGAATTCAACTTGTCTTCAAGTTTGTACCCTGAGTGTCAAGCCTTGAGTGACTGGCGGCCATGTCGCCAGCCTTCGAACACTCATTCTCGACATATCCTTGCCAAATCCTTGACTGACATTTATCTATTGACAAGTTTCTGTTCATGCCCCGCAAGGCCTTTGGGAAAGGTTCCACGCTCATTTCAGGGCCCGTTTGTTTGCGCGAGGTGGAATGAGCTCGGCTGAGCTTCGTCACAACGAGAAATGCAAGTGCGTGCGTACGACTACTGCCCCAGTGCGGAGTACACTGAGCCACTCTCGTCAGTACATGGGAACGGCCACAGCGCAAGGCCCTATTTGACGAGCGAACCGCCGGTGTTTTGGTGTACATATAGCTGGACCAACGACAACGCAGACGATATCAAGAGCGGCTTGGACCCCAAATTCATCGAGGTATGTCGCACAATCCTAGGCCATTCTCCGGGCGTGTTTCGGGAACCTACTCGGTTTATTCTTACGGTGCAAGTATGAATTCGAAGAGGACCCACTGCAGGCTGTGATGTATATGAATGCGTGTTAACTGGCCGTGGTGCTTTGTCGCGAATCATGCACTCTTTGCGGAAGCCTCTCTATTGGCTTTCGCAGAGTTACGCGTCAACGGAACAATGGCTACACATCCTGGAGACTATGGACGTTACAAACTTTTTTCATGTGTGCGCCGCGTCAATGGCTCGTTCCCTCAGGCTTGGTTTGCACCACTCGACAAGCGAGTCCAATCTTCTGCCCTCCGAGTCGACTATCTTTTTCTTGGGAAATTTCTCCGACATGCATTAGCCAAGCCGATCCACATTCAATTCTTCTCCCCGGCCTTGCTCTGCGTTCTCCCTACTTTGTAGGATTGACCTTCAAGCTTGGACACTGCGAAGGTGGCTCAATACGCAGCTATTGTCTTCCCCTGGTTTTGTCAAAGACTGGACAGACTTCTACTCCCCTACAGGCGCCGTTGGAGCCTCTCCCCGCATCGTAGAAGGCCCAGCTTATGTCCTAGAACCTCCCCGGCTTGGCTTCGCTGCTGCCCTGTTGCGTCTTGGGTTCAACGCAACGCAAATAATCCAGGCTTGGAAAAACCCGCAAGCAAGCGCGACTCGGTAAAATCATGACCCGGCCTTCCTCCTAGGCCTTGCTCTGTTCTCCCGCTCTATAGGACGTGGTTCGGTTCAAGCTCTGATAGCACGATGGTGGTCCGGAATCTTGCAAGCAGGATTGGCTTGGACTGGCTTGCACGATCTGCGCCGATAAAAAGTGGACAGGCTTCTCCACTGCGCGCTCTCTCTCAGTCGTCAAAACCTACTAAGAGCGGCCGGCTTGGCCACCGCTTGCAGCCCACGTTTTAGACCGTAGAGATTCTGGTTTCGGCAAGTCAATCGTCAATCGGGATCCATGTCCCCGTTACGCGTCGCCCTTGTATAATTCGGACCAAGACTTCTGGGCGTTCGCTCCCCGATGTTCAGCACTGGACAGCTGGACAGCAACGAGAAGGCTGCAAAAGACCCGAATCGCGATGTTTGGATTGGCGTTAGCTTCGGGTGCAGCTACGGCAGCGTCCGCCAGACGCCCAGGGAATGGTGCCGGTGATCTCGACAGCGAGATACTGTACGTGGTGGTGTGGAAGAATGTGGATCGAAGACTTCATTCAGGTTATTTGAACTCCACGCGATACACCAGTCGATTGCTGACGTCTCGTAGGCTGTTCCCAGTCTCATGTCGCGTTTTGCATGAGGTTAGTCCGAGCACCAAAGTCATCTGAGCCGATGACTTGACTGATGCGTCTCAACCAGCCGTTCTTGGATCCTACTTGGTTGATGATTAAGTGAAATAGCAATCTGCTACTCGGAACGTGGTCGGTCGCAGTAATACTAGCAGCTGTTTCGAACAAAAGGTATGCTGTACACCGCCAGCTCGCATGCTGTTTGACAATGAATCTATAGCTGTAGAGCTGACGGCTTCTGTAGGTAAGCGATCATCTCCCGTCGCCGTGGTAATCTTCCTGCTATGGTTCGAGCCGGACCCACACGACACGCTTTATGTTTACATTATTGACAACAGAACGATAGCCGTGCGACTGTAGAAAACTTCGGTCGCCAGTGAACAATCACCGCTGATCTTTCTTTACAGACATATTTATCTATCGTCTATTCTTGGCGTTAGCAAAAAAGACAGACGCTCAGAAATTACGAGCAGGAAACTCACGGCAAGGCATCATGCAGGGGATGGTGGGGATGGCGAAACGTACTTAGACGCACAGAGTACACACCAGGAACTGTATGAACCGAAAAATTAAAATTTGGTCCGGAGAAGTTGCCGGCGTGGGAATTTTGGTCGGACTTGATTGCGGCTGGAGTTGCGTCTTTAACTCTAACAGCTTCAAGACACACGACCTCTTTTTCTTCTGTACTACTGACGTCCGTTCACGCCCGCCATCCTGCAATCTCTTTGTGCTCTTATTTGACGACAAGACCCAGCTACAATGGTGGGCATCCGTTTTTCAGTTCACTGGAACTCGACTCATTTGCCGAATCCTTAGGGTCAAACACTCTCTTCCCCAGGTTCGCTCACAGCTTCGATCCTGCTCAATCCAATCCTCAGATTTTATCCGCAGCAACACAGAAATTCTCAGAATCGGGCGGCAATAGTCGCTTCCAATATGCAGTCACAGAGATGCAGGGCTGGAGAATCAGTGAGTCGAACGTTATGTTTGTTGCATTCGCAGCATCCAAGGCGTTGTTCTGAAGCTTGTGTGGCGCACAGCGATGGAGGATGCTCATGCTGCCGTGCTGGACCTCGATGAGGGAAAAGAGGACGGCAACACATTTTTCGGAGTATACGATGGCCACGGTGGTGAGTATTGCATTTTTATCACGTATTTATATCGCCACACGCATCGTCCTCATGCTCCTCCGCAGGCAGCACCGTCGCCAAATTTGCAGGCCAGAACGTCCACAAACGATTAGTCACGGAGGAGGCGTACAAGGAGAGACAATATGAAGAGGCTCTGAAGCGGGCCTTTCTGGGTACCGACGAGGATTTGCTGGCTAGTCAGTGCAGCCCCAGATCCTTTTTTTCATCGATCTTACAAATCGCATTTCCGCTGCGCTGCAGATCCGGCACATACTCGGGACCCTTCCGGCGCAACCGCTGTTGCCGCGTTGGTGACGAAGGATAAGATCTACGTGGTGCGTGCACAGTTTTTTACGGCGGATAGAGGTATCAATCGGCCCTAGGCAAATGCCGGCGACTCTAGGTCCGTCCTAAGCGTCAAGGGTGAGGTCAAGCCTCTCAGTTTTGACCATAAACCCTCGAATGAAGGTCCGCTCGCGTTCTCCTTTCTGCATTCTCTTTTCTAATTGGTGCACTTAGTCGAGAAGACTCGGATATCCGGTGCCGGTGGTTACATCGAGTTCGGCCGTGTTAATGGTGCTTTCCGCCGCTCTTATTCCGTTGTGCGCCAACTCATAATTATCTAGGCAATCTCGCTTTATCCCGGGCGCTCGGTGATTTCGAGTTCAAGAAAAATTACAATATGACTCCTGAAAAGCAAATAATCACGGCGGATCCTGATATTACGTGCCATGAGATCACTGATGAAGACGAGTTTCTGGTGTTGGCCTGCGATGGTGCGTGCAAGGCCATTTCCCACATTTTCGGCTGATTCAATGTCCTTTAGGTATCTGGGACTGCCTCTCATCGCAACAAGTAGTCAACTTCATCCGGTACCAGGTCTCCGAGGGCAAAGACCTCACTGAGATTGGGGAGATGATGTGCGAGCATTGTCTGGCGCCGGATACATCTTCTGGAGCGGGCATCGGGTGCGACAATATGACCATCATGATCATCGCCCTCCTACACGGCCGAACGAAGGAGGAGTGGGCTGCATGGATTACCGACAGGGTCAAGAACCAGTACGGATATGAAACGCCGAGCACTCTGCCGCAGCTCTACGCCCAGAGCCGTTTGATGTCGTTCAAGGTGCGGAGGGAGGCACAAGAAGCTCGGGATCGGGCACGACAGGAATCCGGCGGCGGGGATGATCTGTCCATGTCCGGATTCGGATTTGGCGCGGGTGGGCTGGGTCAATTCGCGAGAGTGCTGGGTAGCACTGGCGGCATCTCATTCCATCCTGGTTCCGCAATCATGGGCGACAACGGTCCTTTGATGTTCGGGAACGACGACTCCGAGGACGAGGAGAGCGAGGAAGATCTCGAGGGTGGTGGCCGCTCGTATTTCAAAGAAACCATCCTAGGCCGGGGGGATGATGAAGACTCGACGGATCCAATGCAGAAGCTTCAGGCCCAGCTGGAAGAATACGAGAAGGATGTCGAGGACCCCGAGCTAGAGGAAGATCTGAAACCCCACCAAGACGCCGTCTCTTCGACACCTGACGAGCCACCGAAGTTGGCCAACGGAGATGCGAAGATGACACCAGTAGAGCAGCTTACCTCGTCTCCGGCAGGCGATGCACCACATCCAGTTACACAGGCTGAGGGTCTTATGGACACGAGCGAAGACCCGCTAAAGTCTGTTTAAACAACCACCTCTATGTATCCGTTTCTTGTACTTGCGTTTTCTCTGGCTATCTTCATTTCATTCTAATATTTGGTCTTTTGTATCCCTCAATCTGTAAGTACGCTTGCAACGAATTTGGACGGTTCCTAGTACTCATAGTATTATACATTTGTACCTGGTTATTGTGATACAACATTCCTCGTCTCTCTTTCTTTTCAAGACACGATATCATTGATCAAGACGAGCTCGTTCTCTGTTAAACAAAGCAGAACCGTTTTGTGCTCAGTTTTGATGGCGCCGACCCCTAGCAAGGATCCACCTTGTCCCAGAGTGAGTACAGCCTGTTTGCCCCACTTTTCGGTGGGTGGGGCGGCGCGATAAACATACACATTGCCAGCGCGGTCCCGTATCCCGTTGTCGAACGCAAATACGGCCTGCGAAGGGACGTGGTACGTGAAACGTGTGTCCGTCTTCGAGGCCAGCACGAACGAAAGGGCGGAGAAGGTGGAAGTGTGAGTCCATTTCGGAGGCTGTTCCGAACTGGAGGCAGACTCCAGCACGAAAACTGTTCCATCTATGCCATTCTTGACTATTAAAGAATTGCCCGAGCCACTGCCAGGTAGTTCGGTCGAGAGCAGCCGACTCGGGAGTGTGCTGCTCTGCGATGCCCAGCTGGGAACCGATCCGTCTTCACCGACCCAGGTCAACTGGGCAGCTCGACCGATGGAATTATCAACTTCCTCGTCCATCTCACCCGTTGCCAAGCTGGGCAGACCGCTCCCCAGACCTAACCCACTGGCGTCCTCGCCGCTATTCAGAGCAGTAGTGTATTTTTCGAGGGATTCGCGTATATTCCAAAGCTCCGATGGGTCTAGGGTTTCTGGGACATCGGGTTGCTCTGGGGAGGATCCAGAGGCAGCAAACACATGCGGCCAGCGAGTTCCTTCGTGTTGTTTGTCGAGGTGAAGCGTCAGTAAGCCGACGTGGTGTTCGCCTTCGCGGTCCCACGTCCACATACTGGTGGAGGTCGAAATACCACCCCACAGTCGTTCTGTGGAGTATCGAGGGAGAGGGACGTCGGGAGCGATATTAGTTTGTACGTGAAGGGTCAAGGTTTGCTGGGAGAATGTCACTTTGATCATGTTTGTGGGCGTACTAGAGGGAAGCGGGAACACGACCGTGACAGAATCCGACGTTTGCGTCCAGGAGTACGGAGGCGGCTTTAGTGCCTCAAGTGCCGTAGCATCCAAATTTTCGTTCGTACGAGGAATGGGGGCCATTTCTTCTGGAGATGGATTGTAAGGAGGCACAACAGGCGCCTCCACTGGGCCATAAGCGGATTCGCCGACTAACATGAATGCTCGCCGCGATTCGTCGTACGCAACGTGAATGGGCACAGCAAGACCTCGCCGCTGCCATGCAATATCCAGCTTCTGGACAGTTCCGTCTACAGGTGCTGGAATGGGAAGACTGAACTTTGCCGCCCAAATATCGAAATCGATGGCAGTTCGATGTCCGGGAGCGGAGGCAGAGGCAGTATACATCCTCGAGGAAAGTATGATGATTGCATCGTCTGAGTGCGTTTTGGAAATTGAATGAACCCTGAACGGCGTGGACTGGGGTAATTCGTATATCCCGAGAAGTTGGAAAGAGACAGATAGACCCGAGTCTCGCAAAATATACAACAACCCTGAGCCGTCAGATACAAAGACTTCTGAAGACGATAGAAATGTGGCCGAGGGATATTCATGGACATGTGCGCCATTCTGTGACTTTATTGGCGAAGGCAACTCGTACACGGCTCTAAACGATGGGGTAGTTTCCTATCCGTCCATGAGAAGTTGTAAAAAAGGCAATGTGAACTGCGGCTCACTACAGGATGTAATTCGACAAGGATGACCCTGTATTGTGCATCAATATAGACAGCTCTCGAGTCGTTCGGTGCTACCGAGATGTGATTGTGCGTTATTCGACTCTGAACCTCTTGAAACGACAACGGCGATGTTGTCGATACGGTGGATTGAGTAGCTGTATATTGCAGCCCATGACAGGTGACAGAGTTGTCCCGGATATCGAGCTTATAGCCCTCAAACTTCGGGTTCAGCAGGTTGCGGTCGGTTAACATTGCGTGTGACTGTCACGCGATGGTTGTAGATAAAGCCCGGGCCGGCTGCCGGCAGCTTTCTGGCCTTCTCTGTGGATTGAAATCGAAATAGTCCTCAATTACGAGGCCAGTCTCCGTAATCCCTTGTCTTTGATCTCGGTCTCTTCGCTCTAGACGGAAACTCCAAGGGAAGAATGACGGCGGATGTTAATTTGCGTGAGGTGTTCTCCGGCGTTGGTGATTCCCCTTCACTTTTTCGACGGCATAGCAAGAGATCGAACGGTGCACCCAGACGCGGCCAGATTTCGCATTGGATGTCACCCGGCCTTGAGGAATAAGCCTGGAAAGATAAATGTTGTGAATCCTACAGTACGACATGAATTTTTCAAATGTTCAGGAAATCGGAATCTTCGTCTAATACAAGATCTAGCAGTCGGAAAAAGGAAGCAGCTGGGAATCCGACGACGTTGTTGTAGTCTCCGTCCACTTTCCGAACCAAGGCACCTCCACGGCCCTGAGACGATATGAGAAAGCGGCGACAAGAACTCGTTTACAATATTACCTGAATAGCAAATCCGCCGGCAACAGTGAGCCCCTCGCCGGACTCGACATACGCCTCGAGCAGTTTGCGTGAATTCTCCGCGAAATAGACCAAAGACCGTTCATCTATTGCTCTGGGTCCATGTTTCAGGATTTTTACTCTTCGTTGGTAAAATTGCGGGGGACCAATCACACCTTATGTTATATCCAGGCGACGTCAGGACAGGGTAGACTGCCGCTGTACATTCATAATGAGTTAAATAGGAAATAAAATAAAACCGACCGATAACGAGGCCAGTTACCACTTCGCAGACGCCGCCGTTGAGATCCAAAAGCATGCGATAGTTATCCTCCTTCGATGTTGGTTTCTCGAGAAGCTCTTGCTTGATACCTGGGAGCATCTCGTAGGAGGTTTGTGTCGTCGATGGCATCGCGTGAGTTAGAATAACCGTGTCCGCTGCGCGCAACTGACTGAGTGACACGATTTGCGGGCAATTAAATCTTACCCGCGATTACCAAGTCTGGTCCGTTCTCTGGATCTGTTTCCTGCGCAAGTTTCAGAGCGATTCCAGCTCAGAACTAGCGTGCTTACCACAAGTCGCTCATACACTTCTACTGCCTTATGAGAAGCTGTCGCGACTGGATACTCGTATATGTTGTCAAATGAACCGACGGAGAGATCTTCCTCAAATGTGGATGGAACAATTTCTGGCGCAATGCCCTGGAATCATCGCTGTTAGTAGCCAATGCAGGGATGGCGACGTACAAAGACGCTGAGAATGTCCTTCCTGCGAGGGCTAGCGGAAGCAAGGATGACCCGCTTTCCGGCCAGTTTCTTTATTGCAGGAGTTTTGAGAGCATGAGGAAGAATAGGGTTTGGCGACATGACCGTGCTTGGCAACTGAACGCGATTCGGTGATTACTGAATCGGGCGAATCTCTCTTCGCCACGGACGGTCACGTTCTTCCTCTCCTCTATTGTAACGACGCGTCAATTTCCTTGTTAGTCGTCCGTGCATCTCAAACTCGTGTCTCTAGAACCACAAAACCTCAGCACACTTATGAGGTTCCGTGCAGCTATCGAGAATGTGAACACCTTTTGCCGTGAGTGTGGAAAGCGTCACGAAGAGACTACTTGGTGGCTCATTCGCCTCAGGAATCATTCAAGCCATCGAGAAGCTCCAGAAAAAATGCATCATCAAGTTCAGCGAGGAAGTAATGTGCATAATATGCAACAGTGAAGCTAACGAGGGCGGTATTCAAGTTTGGTCGTGAGTGCAGTCTCCTTGCTCACATCCAACAACCTGACGCGATCCACAGCCAGATCAAAGTAGACTCTCTGTTCACATCCTATCGGATACAGTCGAATGCTTCAAATGTAATCACAATGGCCTTGTCTTCCGAGGCTCTTCTTGCCACCCTAAAATCCGCGTCAACGTCCTCCAAATCCGCGTACGAAACCGAAGAAATAGTCATGAAGTTGGCGAAGAAGAACGACCAAGCGGTGCTCAGCTTCGAGATCAGTGGGGTGACCCGCCAGGGGCGCAAAGTGCGCGTCGCGCACGACGTCAAGATTGAAGTGATGAAGCCCACGCAAGTCGCGGAATTAAAAGAGCCTATGTGCCCAGAGCCGGATGTACGTTTTCTCGTCGTCTGCGATTTTCATCGCGAAGCTGACAAGCCCGTAGGTCCATATTATCTTGCCTCCTCTACAGAAATTGCGGCCAATCGTCGAGCGTCTCCGGCCAATGTCCGACTTTCTTGCCGTACGCGCGAACAATAACGGCCGGCTGCAACTCTCCATCCGCACGGACACGGTCAATGTTGACACTGAATGGAAAAATTGCAAGAATACAAGTAAAGGTTAGTATAACGATCAAGTCGTGCTTCGTATCATTTAGCCCATTCACAGCCTCGACGGCTTCTCAAGAGCAAGAACCAGATGAACCTCGGGACCCAGACGAACTCTTCTCTGTCCTGGTCTCAACGAAAAGCTTTTTCAAATTCCTCAACAGCCATGTCGTATCTACCACGACTATTGCATGTGCGCGTCTTCCTTCCTCGCAACGCTGATCTAACTGTCTCAGGCATCTGTCGAAATCACTGCATGATCTTGTACGTCTATGTAGGGGACCTCGCCGATGCTGGCGGAGTCCTTACCTTCTACATTCCCGGTCAACTCGTCGACGAGTAGTGACGCTCTCTATACCCGCATTTTGAATGATACCCAGTTGACACATTCTTGGTCAATACATATGTCTTTGTCTCTACAAGTTAAATAAAATACAAGATAGCAGTCAGTTGATCATCTATGCGACCGAAGTTACTAGTTCAGCTCCGTTCAAATGCACCATGTCCTCGGCCGGAGATTCTTTCTCTAGTGAACCATCGACATCAGGGACTTGGGCAGGTGATGCAGAAACAGCCAAGGTGTCTTTCTCTACTTGGAGCGCTGCTTGAGCTTTCGACTTGGGTCCCCAACCCACTCTTCCATCTAACCTGAGACAGACAGGTCAAACAAGATGAATTGTCAATGTTGAAGATAAATACCATGGGCCCACGCTGGAAAGATGGCACCCTCCCTCGCATTTACAATTCCCCCCGAGGGTGCTTGGAAGGGAGTCAGCGTCAATCATCTCGAGCAGTCTTTCCTTGTAATCGTGGCCCAGGATATCAACTTTCTCCGCCGTTTCCTTTGCCATCCAAGGTCTCAGTACACTCCAGATAAATGCGAATGAGGACGGAGCGTTGACAATGGCGAGCTGGCCCATTCTTCAAACGATTAAATGGGATATTCGAGTAGACGGTCGAGACCTACGTCTCTGGGAAATAATCTTGCGAGACTTGGAGAGATGCGCGAGCTAGTTTTGACATTTGCCAAAACTTGCCTAGACTATAGAGTGTGGTTTCGGTGGAACTGGAATCACGGTGTTCCGAGATACACATACCTGAAGTCTTTCAGGTCCACGATGACAAGTACTGTCCCGATCGGTTTCCCGGCTAGTCGGGAAGAAGCAGGAAGCACTTCCCTCGTAAGGCTGAATACGCGGTGAGCTCCGGGGTTGATTATGAAGGAAGAAGACTGACCAGTCCGCGTTGACTATTACAGACTGCCAGTGTCTTTCCGGTGTACATGATTTGTACAGCTTGGGGAAATCGACACCGCCGAACGTATGGATATTCAGGGGACGGCCTGTCTATATGGTTTCTGTGGAAGTCGTTCACAAAGCGGCAATTGGAACGGACCTTGTCTGTTCTGTGAAAGTACAAAGGCCAGCAGTCAAATACAGCCGCTCGCTCCGGATACTATAATTTCGCTTGGTATCTGGCCACTCGAATGACGGATAGACATACGTCGAATGGGTCCATCTCCGAATACAGTTTGTCAATGCCCACCCCGTCAACGGTCTTACGCCAATTTTGGGCATTGGTTATCATTGTCTTGGCTTGGTTTAGGTTGAACTTGCGCGCTCGCAAAAACCGTCTACACGACAGGCTGAACAACAAGACCTGAAAGCGCTCTTCATTAGACGTACAATAAGGTTTCGTCATCCGTTCCGATGGTGTCGCCCTCGTGTAGGATCCCCTCGTCAAAGAGGACAGTTCGAAAATTCTTCAAGATTTCGTCGTGGGTTGGGGGCGACATGGGAGGAAAAGGCACGCTTTGTTGAAGCACAGGTTTCGCCGCGGCAATGTGATCGCCGTCAATTACGCGGCCGACAGAGACAAATCAATTATCAATCGGACATTCGGGCCGCGTCAAGTCTTGGCGTTTGAACTCCTCTGAACCCAATGAGGTAATTTTGGGAACCTGTGCTCAAACGTCCTTTTGTAAATTCGCGATGAATTTCAAAGTGGTATCTCATAAATCCCACAACGGGCTCGTATCTATAGCTTATTTATTTACTACCACGAATTTCTTCTAGATTTATGACAGTTGATCTGCTGTGGGGCGGCTTCAGGGAGGCGCGTACAGGGTGCGGATCCTGGAAAAAGTGTGAGGGATGATGTCGATAAGTACAGAATTGATGGTCTTGCCAGAAATATTTCGTTGAGCTCCTCCCTGCAGAGAAATGAGCTCGAGACCTCGGGATTGCAGAAACAACATACAGGGTTCTTCCCGACGTCTCGACTGCAAAGATCCAAATAAGGACGCACGCCAACAGGTCCCATACAATGAAGACACAATAAACCCTTTCTTCGTGAAATTTTTACGAGAACGCAGGGTCAAAGACACATACCTCCAGCTAATTTCTGCTAACGCAATCGGCATGGCGTAAGTATTAACCAGCGAGGCCAGCGAAGCGACCAAGGTGTAGCTTCCGGTACCGGTGAGTATGGATTATTAGAAAACGTTAATTATCGTACAAAGTGACCCCATTTGCCCTGATTTTGAGGATAGTCAGATTAGTTGAAAGAGAAACCTCGACTGGGTTACCGGTTTTCGAAGCTCATGCACTCGGAAGCGTAAAGACCAGGAAGAGGTACGTAGGTCACACAAAATAAGAAGTTGAACAAGACTGCAGAAGATTAAATACACTCTGCGACCGTAGGGTAGATGGACTTACATAAGAAAGCGATGGCTGCATTGGAACCCGCGGGGTTATGGGCATCGGCGCTGAACTTGGCCGTACATCCTAGATATATGCATAATCACGGGAAGGCGACTGCAAATGGTGAGCTTCGACGGACCTCCGGAGATGATTAGAGCGACCGTACAGAACGCATTACCCCAGAACCAAAGGGATCGTCTCCCAACTCAAGTCGATTAGTGAGTATACGAATCGTCTCATCGATATCGGTTCCGGCGATACCTTTGTCCAAAATTACAGCGCCGCAAAACGCCCCTATGGCCGACACGATATTGGCAACTAGACTCAGAATTAACCTTAGATCTTGGGTGCTTGTAAGAAACAAAACATGAGAAAGTGCGTCAGGAAAAATAGAGTTGAAATCCCACCCGATGTGGTCGTTTGCAAGCAAAACCACCAGGAAATAACTGACTTGCAAATTAAACACTGATCTCACCGACGAAACGGAAATGGACCAACCTAAGGCCACTTCCAGTCCACTGCGTGCAAAGAGCCATAAGAAAAGTCAGAAACGTGCGGTACCGATCGCTTCTCGTCTTGAAAAGGCCGACGTAATCCCACCTAGAGGATGCGTTCCATTAGACCAATTGGAAGCGGAACACCCGGTACTTTCCAAGGTCTCCTTGACGCATCAAGCTGGATGGATTGTTCCAACTCCTTGCATTCCAAAATGACCAAAGGAGCGTTATGATTGCCGTCCCCGTGATATCGTCTGAGAAAGAGCCGTGCTTCGTCTTTACGGCCGACCGACATGAGCCAACGCGGGGACTAATTCTCGTAAGTATCGTGGAAAAAAAAAAATGAGACGATTTACCTCTGGAATAAAATATGCAAAAAATAAAGCTATAGCGCCGGGAATTATCTGGAGAGAGAGAGGTATCCTCCACGACGCCGAGGTCCCCAGACGACCGGTCGCTGTCGCTACTGCGCCACTAATAATCGTCGCGATCAGTGCGACGACTGAGAAACGCCTTCAAATATTGTATATGGAGGGGTTGAGATGACTGACCGCCGCAACTATAATAAGAAGTACAAAAATGAATCCACCACGTCTCGCTGAAGCGACTCACATTCCCGCTAATCGACCGCGCATCTAAAACTGCTAGTCAACTTAGTCATTTCGCTGAGCATTACACGACAAACTTGAGGAGGGGATATTTCCGAAGAATAAAGCGGTATGGCGACTTGAAAAAGAGCCGTTGAAACCCCAAGCAGGAATCTGCCTACTTTGAGGTATTCTACATTTCTTGCAACCGTGATCACTATACCACCTATGTAGCAATGCTAGTCAGTCGCTCCAGACTCTCGAGAGATTATTTTGGCACACCGACGACGCAGAAAAAACTTCCAACGAACTGTAAGTCCGAGTGAGATGTTGCACAAGAACTTGCAGGAGAGAGATTTACCATTCCCCCGCGCCGGCCAACCTTGTCACATATGGGTCCCGCGACGAGAACCGCCAGGCAAGTTCCTGATGATATGAACGTTAGCGCAGTCAGAGTGAGATGCAGATGGGGTGAGTTGCAAGTACCTATTGTGTACTGAAGACGCGGTGAGGTGTTCGCCCATCATTCACGTTGCAGGAACCAAGCCCAAGGAGGAGTGCGTACCATTCCGAATATTAACGCGGTTGTAGTGCCTACTCCGCCACCACCAGCATCCTGGCCGTCCAAATTGAAATACCTCAAATAGGGCCTAAGAACGAGGTGAGTCGGGCAGATTTGCGGCACTCATCACATACTCCATCCCGTTGACAAAATTCATCACTTCGGAAGATGAGTGATTCACAGGAACGTCCAGGCCTTGCGTCTCACCAGAAACGTCGTAACCGACTACCATGCTGCACATCGATGGAACCACAAGAAAGAGATATAGCTTGAACGCGCCGCGACTTGTTGGACTTTGACCTTCAACCGCCCCACTTGCAGATGCAGCAGCATTCAGTGTTTCACGAGAGTCATGTGTACCCTTTTTGTCGGTGCAGTCGATGACAGGTTCGCCATGCTGAGGACCATGCATAACGGGATGGGGACTTGTACTCCAGATACACCGGAGTGCCCCAGTTATATGCACGCAATTGGGATAGGTCCTCTAAATCGGACCCGGTACCTGCAGGGCTCCATAGGCCGCAATGGGCCCAAAGGTACGTCACGATCTTCTCAATCCCGGCATTCATTGAGCTATCGCAAGTGGAGAAGACGAGAGCCAGCACCAGTGGCGTTACGGATCAGGCTAATGAGTACAACGGTGGAAGACCGGGTCTCCACCGAGTCTATCAGCTGCCCGAGAAGAGGACGAAAAGCCTCGACCGCAGACCCAAGGCGGAGCACAGTCGCAAGCTAAGATATGATGGCTAAAGCTGGAGCGAGAAGGTTCCAAGCACACGAAAATGGCTAATTCGTCGGCGCGTCAGCAGGTACACGACCTCGGGCGCGAGGAACTCGGTGGCGTATTATTCAACTTTGAGGAAATGAAGGGCAAAATGAATGCTGATGAATGGTGTTGTAAACAAGTGACGGCAAATCGAAGCAAACAATACCCTTCTCTCCGCAAACCGAATTATACCTAGCACTGAGATAGCGATATACCATGAGCAAATACGCGCCGCATCGCCAAAGCAGCAACAGGCCCCGCGCTACCGCCTCTACCGTTTGCCAGAAATGCCTCAAAACAGGTTAGTTCGTGTCCAAAGTCAAGCCTCCAATCTTAACGTCTTGCAGGACATTTTATTTACGAATGCAAGTACCCCCTTATGTTGCAGGCATACGAGCTCACTGGGGCATTCTAGGCAAGTCCGAACGACCCTATGTTTCTAGGCCTTCGCGGACTCAGCAGCTAGAAAACCCCAACGTTCTAGCCAAGCTCAAGGCCGCAGGCAAGCCTTCTGTCGAAGTCCCAGAAGAATTCAAGAAAAAGTAAACTGAGCGCTGCTCGCGTGTCGCATGCGCAGCTGATTGTATCTTTCAGAGAGGGAACAGCAAATCGGATTCTCGAGGACAACGCAAAGGCACGAGAGAAGGGGAAGGAAAAAGAGAAGGAAAGAGAAAGCAAGAAGGCTCGACGGTGAGTGCACAAGCTATCTCTGGTATATCTGTCAAATAATCGTCCGACCAGCTCATCGTCTTCCTCCGACTCGGACTCAGACTCGGAATCCGATTCGTCGTCGAGTTCTGGCTCTGACTCAGGTTCCAGCTCAGATTCTAGCTCGGGGTCGGATTCTTCAGGGCGGTCAAGAGAACGCGACCGGAAACGGCGCGTCCCAACCAAAGAGGGAGCGCGGTAGGGTAGGACTTCATGGCATGAGAGCGTCATGCAAGAAATAATCGGTTTTGTATCAGTACGAGGCTCTGTCCGCGGTCGCATTAATAGTATAATTGGTGTAATAACACATCGTGCTAGCAAACGTCGAGCACCGTCGCTTTCGAGTTCATAATCAGGGCAACAATGAGGCTGGAGCGAGAGACCATTCAGCGGTTGGCAACATGCAAGCGCACGACGGACGCACCCGTATAGTCCAAGGACTTCCGCAAAAATCAACATCAGAACCATTCCAACAAATACCTTCTGCTCGTGTACGTATGCACGGACGCACTGCGGAATAGTTAGACGCGCTGCTGTGGCGAGGCCTTACCACATACCGAATCGCCAACATGGCCGATTGCGTAGCCCGCAGCCATGCCTGTACACCCGCAGGCTATCCCCGCAGCCAAATGCACGAACCCAGTGTATAACGGGTAGTTATTTGGTGTCACTGTCCGATTTTATTGAGCATTGCAGTCTCGAACCGCAAAAGGCACGAACGGTCTCCAACGATGAGAACAGCGACAACGAGCCCGTACACGGCAATGATACCAGACATGACGACAGGTATAAGAGACTGTCATTAGAGCAAACAAATGCTCAGACTTGGCTAGAATTAGCGATACACGAAACGCACTTTCATAATGAGGTCAGGTCTGAATGTCCCCAGACCGGCGATGCCGATCCCGGCCTTGGCTGTACCAAAAGCAGCGCCCACAGCTGGAGGATGGCGCGTTCATGGCGAGAGTTGTACGAAGTTAGAATACAATACACACTGCTCAGTATCATCTGCGAGGGGTTAGAAGAGAAATACAACAAGCAGTGGGCGACTGACAGCCGAGGCAACGCCAGCAAAGCCAAAGAACGGCGCAAAAGGTGGACAGAGAGACATGACCGAGCTAAGAGAGAGAGCGAATGAGGTGGAAGAGTTGAGCCAAGTACGCGAAGGATGACAGCGGCATCTGCCGATCGGACTTTCAAATTCTCAAAAAATCTGGTCTCGCTTTGAGTTTCAAGTAACGACAATATTTACGCCCTGCACACAGAAATTATTACATTCTAGTCGTGGTATGATACAAAAGACACCGTTCGTCACAATGCATAAAAATTACCACGACCCTCGCTGACAAAAAGAGGTGAAAGTCTGAAGTCTACCAGGAAAACTACGACGCACATAGGGGCGCAGAAGGGATCTTCTGAGCCAGCAACAGCCGTCCAGCAGCGTCACGATGCACAATCCCATCTCCATCCATGCAGTGACCTCGAGCGCGAGGGTCTCATAGCATCTGAGAGCAGTGCGATGATTAATTGGAATGCTGGAGAGCGAGGAACATACAGAAACACTGCGGGGTCGCAATTGCTGCTCGCGCGAACCATATGGAAGCGGCCGGCGGCAACGCCCCATAGGGTGGCTGTGATTGTGAGGGGGATGCACGAGCTTCCGATCGTCTCGTGCTCGCGTATTGCAACTGCAAACGACATGAGTGGAGATAACGAGCGGAAATAACCAACAGGAAGAAATCAAACGCACCGCTGGAGATGATCCCATACACAAATAAGCTAGCAAAGAGTACGGTCCAGCATGAATTGAGGAGGAGGAAACTGATGCTGCAAGCTGGTGGTGAGGCGAGGTTGAGCCTCGGTGTGTTTCAACGATACTTACAGAGACTGGAAGCGACTAGACGGGTCGTTTTGGATGTTGTGTATCTGATGGAAGAAACAGGTCATATGCATGTCTTATCCGCCGCTGTTCTTTGAACTTACCCAGAATACAGACAATACCAACTCAGCAACACCAAATAAGGCAATCAAGGTAAACCGAACCGGGAATCTGGCCATATTCTTTGGAGGAGTTGAAGTGATATTCGGGAGACAGCGTTGGGTTGTGGGCGGCGCAGTTGGTAACGTGTACTTATACTCCTATCCCATCCTTTATGGCGCCGTTGCAGGCTGTAATTTGATGTCGTGGCGAATTTTGAGCCCTTGAGCATGTATCACAGACATCTTGATTCAAGTACCGAAGGTGGTCACGCAGGTGGAGGACCCCAGAGGCGCGTCCCCAAAATTATAGAGAAGATCGGACAGGGTCAGTTAAGGACTAGACTCGAGTGCTCGGCACTGGGCGCATAATTAGGTTGCGTTGAAATAACGTCTGGGCCGGAGCGCGGCCTCCGACCTTTGAGCGCGAATAGCGAAGTTGAGCAGGATTATTTTATTAAGAGGGAGACAGCTTGGTTATTGACAGCCGGGGCGACAGCAAGGTCAAAGAATAGCGCATACGAGACATAGAGTAGTCGAGCTCAGAAGAAGAGCGCGTTGAGAGCGCGATGAAAGACGCGATGACAGCGGCATCTGCCGGGCGGACTTCCAAATAAACTTCATGCTTTGACCGTCCATGGTCCAGCTTCGTTGCCTCGGATTGTTACGGTATACATGCTCTCTTCCCAGAGCCTGGTATAGAAGGTAAAACATTACTATTATATTCCAGGGAATCGTGGTATATATCGATACAAAATACGTGCATACAAAATCAGACGTGTTCGCGTTCGTCGAGGCGTGAATTCGGTCGTGGAGTCTCATCGTGGCGTCATTTCTTAAACGTAGTACGACCCTCGCTGAAACCAAAAAAAAAATGAGAATCTTGTAGTTTGCCAAGGAAAATTGCAACGCACGTAGCTGCGACGGGAACTCCTGACCCAGAAGCAGGCGGCAAGCAGGGTCAGGATGCACAGACCCATCTCTGTCCAGCCGATAGCCTCAAGGGTGAGGGTTTCGCGGCATCTAAGAGCGGCAACGCAATTGATTGAGATGAAAGACCGGAATGGATGAGAGAAAGACGTACGGGGAGATTGCTGGTGTACCATTGCAGTTTCCGCCTCCGCGAACCGGGTGGAAGAGGCCGGCGGCAACACCCCATAGGATGGCTGTGATGGTAAGCCAGATTCCCGAGCTTCCGATGGACGCGAGCTCGTGCATTGCGCCTGATTTGTTGCGATGTGAGCAGATATACTTGCAGGGACAGACCTAACGCACCGTCAATGATCCAGAATACATATGCGCCGGCGAAGAGCACGGTCCAACACGAGTTGAACAGGAATAGAATGATCCTGCAGTCCGGTGAGACGAGGGCCAGGGCGAGTGTGTACCAACGCTGCTTACAGAGACTTGAAGCGGCTGGACGGGTCGTGTTGGACCTGGTGCACCCAGAACGCCGACAATCCCAATTCAGCAGCACCGAGCAGAGCAATCAAAGTAAACAGAAGGGGGTGATATCCGGCCATATTTTCTGGGGGATCTCGAGCGTAATTCGTGGAGAGGGCGTACTAGGTCGTGAGGCGGCGTAATGTGAGAGCGAGGAAAAGTAAGCGGTCATTTATACTGCGAGCACTCCAGTGAGGTATGCTTGCGGAGTGTATGACGCAGATTCGATAAGGCCTTGGATCCAGGGCGTGCTGTGGATACATATTCTGCATGCCTGCCTGTTGTGTGTGTGGGATTTTGGCTTGACGTCACTAGTCCAGTTCCTGGATTGGTCTTGAGCGCGCCTGCTCAAGGTGCGAGGCTAAAAGTACTCCGGGCGTTGCATCATCGACAGCGGGCTTCAGAATTGCTGGTCCAGACTATACGTTATCCGCGTTTACAGCGTCCAAGTACCGGAATGCTTGAACTATGCTTGAAATGTCCAGAGATACCAGCAGACTTGCGGGAACAAAGCTAAAGCTTCTAGTTTGCGAAGTTTAAGAACGGTCGAGACCCAGGAGAGTTTCAAAGCGCCTTGCCAAATTTTGGCTGGTTGGACTCTTGGAGGACAGAAAGCCTGAGACGTGACATGTCACTCGTGACAATGCTGCTTGGAACGCGACTGGCGCGACGGGCGGTGAATATTCATGTCGTGCCCCGCGCCAATGTCCATCTCTCCCACATCGGCAGCAGGCCAATTCCCGTCCCAGCCGCCGTAAAATTTGACATAACCCCCACCTCCATCGCAATCGAGGGTCCCCTCGGCAAAACCACTCTCCCAATATTCCCCTTCGTCAAAATTGAGCTCCCACCTGCCGAGCCCAAACTCATGATGGTCACCGTAGAGGACCCCGAAATCAAGGAGCAGCGCCGCATGTGGGGCACGACGCGCACCCCTCATCTCGAACGCAGTGACGGGCATGACCGAGGGTTTTTCTGTGCGGCTGTATCTCGAAGGCGTGGGGTACCGTGTGGCGATGGAGGAGGACCCGCGCGGCACGGCGGACGGTGGGACTGGGAAGCGACTGAATATGAAGCTGGGGTACTCGCATCCCGTATTCGTACCCGTTCCGCCGCATATCAAGGCTGAGGTCCCGGCGCCGACGAAAATACAGCTGTTTTGCACCGACAAGCACCTACTCGGGCTCTTTGCAGCCAAGATCCAGGGCTTCCGGAAAACCAGAGCCATACAAGGGCAAGGTACGCACCAGCTGTCGCTATTTTCTCAGCCCGGACTAATTTTTCGACTAGGGCATCTTCATTGGGAACGAGACGAGACCCATTAAAAGTGTTAAAAAGAAGTAATAAATTCCCCAAAAACATTAGAATTCTTTCGAGGCTTGGGAGTGATCGAGTTCAACGATGCAAGAACACCGCGAGTGCAAAGAGCCTCGACCGCAAAAAAAACCCTTTGCTGCGACAAACTCGATATAATGCCAGTGCGCTCTACGCAGTCAGCTTTCCTCTTATAGTTTCTGGAAACCAGCCGTCGCGATCCAAACGCCTTCATTGAAGCCAGGCGCATCATCATTCATGCTCCACGTGTACATATTCTACGACAACGACGCGCCAACCAGGGTCGGCGCCACACATACCCCGTCTTTTGTTCTAATCCTATGTACACTCTTCGTCGCGGGATTAACCCATGCCGCTTCCCTCGAATCCAGCGTGATGAATCCTGGCCACAAATCAGCTTTGTGCCCAGAAAACAGAAAAGACGCATGGGGCGTACCGGGCTGAATAGTTTCGAATATTTTCTTTTTGGGATTTAGTTGCGCCAACGGTGTGGCATCTGGGTCAAAAGCATGCACTGTCAGCGAGGGCTTGTGACGGCGAAAAAATGTGCACCGACCTGCAAACGCGTCGCCCTCGAAGAAGACACGGTCGCCTGGCCTGGAATTTGCTGGGGGTTGAATCAGCTCAATGCCGGCGTCTTTTCCGTCTTTCGATGTTGCCTGAACGCAACGCGTAAGCTACAAGTTTTTCTTTTGTGGTTGAAGAGGTTGCTCACGCAGAGAACCATAGCGAAACTCTTGACCCCGCGCATGCTTGCGGGTTTCAAGTTGCACTGTTTGTTCGTCTGGTCAAGATACTGCGGTTTATGAGAGAGAAAAATACAAACCACAGCGACGAGGTATTTGTCCCTCATTTGTTCGATGGGAATATAATTTACAAGCCCAGAAACGACCGTTCGTGGGCCCGTTTCCTCGCCGAGGTCAATTTGCTGGGTATCGTCGTGAGTGCGCGCGACGGAAAATAAAATCAGACAATTCGCACCTCGACGTACAGACCGTCTGCATCGGGATGTTTCATGACTAAAAGGATAATTGAGCACCCATTTCAATGACTGCAAATGCAAGAACTCACCATCGACGATATGTCCCACGCGAAGGTCAATCATGGAAGGCACGGGTTCCCCGTCGTCAGCAGCAGCCGCGGCTTTAGCTGGTGCCGCGCCCTTTTTCTTCCCGCCTGTCTCCTCCCCGGCGGCTGCAGCATCCTTCTTCTTCTCTTTCTCCTTCTTCTCCTTCTTTTGAGTTTTACCCTCTCCGGGTGCAGCTGCAGGTGCATCGGCGAGCGGGGCAGCAACCTTGGACGTTCCTGCCTCCTGTGCGTCCGGTGCTTTCTCTTTCTTTTCTTTCTTTTTCGGTGCCTCAACAACGCGCTCCAAGGCGGGCGCATTCGCGAAATCAAATGCCACATGCGCGAGCGCCGGCGTTAGTGCGCCCGCTGCCGTCCGCACGGGTGCACATGCCTGGATGTGGTCAAAGTAGCGCGTTACTGACGGATACGCGAAATACTGCGGCGGCAGCATCTTCGACTGGGAATAGCAAAAAGTTATTGAATGCACGCGATCGATCATCGGGAGAACGGACTATCGTGGGGTGCAGGGCGCCATAGAGCGCTACATCGGCGGCGGTGAGGTAGTTGCTGACGAGGTACGTGCGGGGGACGAGCTGCGCGTCCAGAGTCTGCAATAACGATACCACATTCGGCTAAGCACACGCGTGCATATCGAGCAGCAGCGGCGTTACCTTGAGACCGGTGTCGTTTACGAGCTCATTCTTCTCCGCGCCTACCTTTGCGATCCACTCGATAACCTCTGCTTGGTCTTTTTCCTGCTTGCCGACGTGCAGACTGCCGTTCTGGGTCACAGAGAGGACGAGATCTTTCAATGGGGAGCTGAGTTTGCCCACACTAGATTCAAAATTCATGGTTGGATGGCGACGCAGATTTCCGGGAGATAGTAGATGGCGAAGATTCTTGAAAGGCAATAAAAGCCGAGTCAAGCTCATTTTACGTAACTACTGACTCTAGATCTGCTTTTCACTTCGATGCTCTTGCATGCAACATCCACTGAAGCACCGTATACATTTCTTGTCTGGAACCACCTCAAGCATAGCTTATGCCCATGGATCGACGTTGGCGACTTTCTGTTTCAAAAAACTCGACCAAGACCTATGACAGCACTGAACTCATCTGGACTAAGTGGGCATTGTCGTCAAGAGTCATGATTCCCGAACTGCCAGCGCAAACTCTGCTCTTCCCATCGTCTAGCCATGCCAGAGGTCTTTCCACTAGAGCTTGAAAGAGAAATCTTCGAAATCGTAGCCCGCTCGAGTACAAAACTCATCCCTCCGCTTCTACGCGTTGCACGACGAGTCAAAGTCTGGTACGTTTCCTCCAAAAAATGCTTGCTTTTTCGACTAATTGGAGTAACACAGGATCGAGCCATTGCTCTACCCTGTCATTGTGTTCTGCGATCCTTTGCCGGGTCACGTCTCTTTCTCGTTCCCTGGTTTACTCGACACACTTTCATCGCAGCCTCCGGGGTTCGCCGCCGAACATATTCGCCACCTTTTCCTCCCATACACTGTCTTAGAACGCGAGACCCGAGTTGCACGGCTCCTTGCCATATGCTCCGGCGTCCAAGACCTCGTCCTCATGAATACGCCTATGCCTCGCGATCTCGGCCCCTTTCGCCTCGGGCTACTCGCCAAGATGCCGCTCACGCGCCTGTGCGTCAGTGCAAAAAACCTTTTCGCACCGGGCCCTGTAGACTTCACGCATGCACTCTTCGCCCATGTAACACATCTCGACCTCCTCGATGAGGTGCGTGGCTCATGGGACACGCGCTGGGCAGGCCTTGCGCTCATCCCGCGTCTCACGCATCTCGCATTTGAGATCTCCATGTCTGGAAGTTGGGGCTGGGAAAACGTGATTTACGGTGCCTTGAAGCACTGCCCCAAACTGCAGGTGCTCGCGCTAATGTGGAGTCCATGGCTCCGCGACACGATGAGGCAGAATCAATATGAGGACAAGATTGGTAGACTAGCGGACAGCGATCCGAGATTTGTGATTGTGCTCCAGGCGTCGTACACGCATGACTGGGAGGCCGGCGCTCGGGGAGGGATCGATGCTTGGAGTCGTGCGGAGCAGTTGGTCGGTCAGTCTGCGGCAGCACGGTCGGCGGGCCTACTGTCTGAGGGCACGCAATAGTTCTTTTTTTCTCCTGTGAATTCTAGGTAAAATTGTAAATTATGCATCGTCTGCCCGGTCCCTTTGAGAACACCCAAAAGCATGTTGATTTCGCCATTTGAGCAAGTGGCATCTTCAGGAGTCTGCCAGCATGTGTCCGGAAGAAAAAGATTCAACCCTAACCCTAGTCTCGGAGTATGGAAATGCATTTCGCAGTCGGCATAAGTACATCGTTTGAGAGGCAGAACACATAATTCAGATTCAACTTTAGCATATGTACACGCACATCCAGCCGAGAGTTGGCCGGTATCAAGTGTCGTATTTCCCCTTGCCTCCAGCAAAGTTGTTGCCCACTTTCGCCATGAGGAACTCGCCTGTTGCAACAGATTGATGAAAGAATCCTGTGAAACGGCACGCAGACATACCATAGAGGACGGACTGTTTCTCCGGAACGGGGGCTGCAGCGCCTTGGATGCGCTTCGCAGCCGCGAGCGGTTTAACTTGAGCGTCAAAATTAGGCTCAAAGAAAAATGGGACGCTGTTATCCGTATAAAGCCGTCCCAGTCAGTAGTTCCAAAGAAAGGCACATACGAGATTCTGCAAGCCTTGAGACTGGGACATCATGAGAAAGGCGGATTTGCTCACCTGTAGTTGGAGGACCGGTGGATGACTCGATGGAGGGTCGACTTATACAGACCATTGGTCCAAACCTCCCACATTTCTCCGATATTTACCACGACGCAACCTAACTGGATGTCAGTGCTGATGTGCAGAAATGCGTACAGGAGACTATAACCTGGAATCGGATCTGCGTTGATCCACACGCCTTTCTCAGCTCCCTGTTCCGCCGCTAATCCAGTAGTGTCTGCAGGCGCCGAGTTTTCATTCTGCTGCAAGAATACCTGGAGCGCGGAAGGCGTAGGGTCGGCGTATAACAACCTGGGCAATGGTCAAATCTTCCACAGGCAGTCGATCACTGAGCGCACGTTAGACAGCCATAATCTCTGCGCAGAAAGTCAGCCGACGATACACATAGGGCACTAACAAGTCGTACTTGTGAGCTCCGCAAGAAAATCCATCGCTCTCGTCAGGAAGCGGAGGGTAACCTGCGGATTTCATTATCATCTGCATCCGGAGGATGAATGAGATCAACGAACCTATAGCGCGCATGACCCAGAAGCTATCATCCACCTGAGCACGAAGCTCTTTCCATTCGTCAGGGGTCATTCCCAAACCGAGTGCCATTCTAACACGCATCTCAGCGACTGAATTGAACAACTCGAAAAATAATTTCTGACGCTTCCATAACCTAACCAGGCTTTCAGCAACATCGAGGATTTTGGCTGTGCCAACTCACAATTAACCCCAGACCCTTCATCTGCTCAACCCATGCCTCGTATTTCTCTTTGAAACCGGAGATGGAGTCAGGAAACTGGTTTTCACCCCAAAGTGGCCGCGTTTTATCGGGGTTCTCAACAGGTCGATAGAAATCCAACCCTTCGTGGTTATCAGCCTTGCGAATAGTTAGAGCTGGTATATCGTGCGCAATGGTGGACACCACCGACTTTGCCGTTCGTTACATTCTCCTTGAGTCGCTGATATCCTATTGGTAACGGTAGGACGCGCGAAATCCGGATCAGACGCGCCGAACATACCTCTGGCGTGGTCTTGATTGCTCAAGGAAATCTTGTCCTTTTCCTCCTGTGGCAGCATAAAGAATTGACGAGCTAACGCCGCGACTTCCTCGGGGACTGAGGGGTCGACGTATTTCGAAATATTGAGGTAAAAGAAGCCATAGTCAAGACAAGCCTTGTGTAGAGATTCGGAGACCGCCTTTCGAGCGTCGAGATCCACAGGATTATTGGGAAGCCAAGGCGTAATGTCGATAATGGGTAGGCTCATAGTTCGGGGCGATGAAGATTGATTCATAGTGGTGTAGGCTCGCAAATATATACTCTCTCACTTGGGCTGCTCACTGCAACTGGTGACCCAAGATGTGTGTTGATCTAGGAAGACAAGTGTCAAAAGGTGAGCGGATCAAATCGGATCGCTGAATTCGCGGTGGCCGACTGGGAAGGTTGTGGACAGGTTATTCCCGTTGCGCATTTTGGATCTGGAAGGTGAGCTTTAGCTTGGGATGAGCCCTCTGCAGCTTGCCTGGAGAGAGCTGGACCAATTAGGCTCTGGTGCCTGGAATTCGGAACGACTTCCTTTGGAGTACTGAAATGATCGAAATGCGAAAGTAATGATCCGCTATGCTCAAACAACGGTCCAACGGTCCGGCGCACGGACTGTGAATAGCAGGTCCAACGACTCGAGAGTTGGGGTGCTAGCTCATGGTCCTTGCCTCGGTCTCTGCGTAAGGCCCCACAGATGCAACTAGTTGATGGTATTGAATGTCTAGACCACTGTTACAGGATGCACGTCCTATGCATGAGCGTCGCGAGAAACCGATTTCGTTTGTGAATATATTGTACGCCCAGGGTTCTGAGCCACTAGGCTTGAGCTGGAAGGACCACCGGACCCGCCAGCAACTCGAATCGGAGGTGTGGTTGTCGAAGACTCGCTAGGAACCGCAGACGCAGGCTTCTGTACTACGGACTCCAATGGGGAACCATTCACAGCTTGTGGCTGAGTGCGAGCAGCTGACGTCGAGTCAGGTTGTCGCGAGGATGAAGAATCCAAGACACCGCTGGCCCATGGAGAAGCAGCCGAGCGTTGCCAATAGTTTGGGTGCTGGAGAGAAACAAATGAGACAGGAACGCTGCATCATGGAACAGAAACGCGTACCTGAGGAACGGGGGGTTTGCCCATTCACAGAAGGGGGAGGTAGTGTAGCATGTCCGTTGTGCTGCGGAGCAACAGCTACAGGATTTTGACCATTTGGCCAACGCGTCCATCCGTTCTCCCGGCCGCCCCTTGAGCTTTGAGTCGGAAGGGGTTGATCATTGCTGGGGGAACATCCTCGTAATCCCACCGAACCTGACTCTGTGCTCTACTGCTGTTGTTCCCATTCCGATTTTGCTTGTCTTTCCCGTTCGCAGCTTTTTTCGCTTTCGGTTTGGAGGTCGAGGGAGTGGGTACAGCGGTCAAGGAAAGAGTTGTGGGGGTAGCGAGGGCAGGGTCATCGTGAAGCATCTCTTTTTCGTGGAGTTCTCGCAACTGTAGTGCCTCTGACAATGAAACAGGAGTTGGGATAGTTTCTTTGGAAGAATCGTGAGACCAGGATTGCTTTCAATGCAGGTTACCAACCTCGGAGGAACATGAATTCTTGATATTGTTCGGTCGTGGCAGCTAAAAATTTATTAGTAGAGAATTGGAGATGAAATGCGCAAGACATACCCATGTCTCGATAAATAATGGAGTTACGTCCTTCTACACTAGCCTGTCGCTGTCCGCCCATTGCCAGCCTCTTTATGAACTCTTCCTGTGAAATTATTCGCGTCGGACACGATTTTTTTAAGGAAGGGAAGGGATGGACGCACGGTGGCGACGGACAGAACGAAAAGAGCTTCTTTCGAGAGTGCGAGGCTACCCATTACACCGTGAGCCTGGATGCTGAGCATGAACAAATCTGCAAACGACGCATTGGTGGTTGCAAGCTACCTGGATGATGCCTTCAAGGCGGAGGGATGGTAACAGGCTCTCGCCCATTCTTTTGTCCAGCGGCGCGTCGTCGGAGTGTTCACCGTCATCGGAATTGAGCTCATCATATTCCTCCTCGTCGGCTTCGAGTTCAAGGGCTTGGGGTTGTTCCGATTCAGAGACAGAAACTATGGAGGGGGTAGCAGGTTCAGAGTCCATTGAGAGGTGCCTGTACAGTGTCCCTGGGGCGAGGTCGTAAGGCCAGTCACTTCAGCAGAGTGGATGGATGCCTAGGTGTGATACTCGGAAAGAGCGCGGGGCTCGTGGAGTTGTGGCAGAGCCTTCAAGTTTGGCCAGACTCGGAACGGTCATGTCCAAATGATACAATTGTTTCTGTTTTGCTACCACCATCTTCTCCCAGCTCACCCCACTCTGAGGGTCTACAAATTATCTGCGCTTTATCTCGTCACCAGCTTTTCCATCGGTTCGGCATCCAGTCTTGTCTCACTGCGTCGCTTTGTTGGCTATTTTCCTGATGAGTCAATGAAGAAGATACGGCTACAAACATTTTTATGGAGGCTATTGCTATATCATGAGCTGCATGTTTTACATGGGTAGGTTTGTATTATACAATGGGCTAGACCTTGGCCCCGTCTGGAGAGACCATTCACTCGACTTTCACGACAACGCTCCCCTTGTCCTCCATTTTATTGAGAGTGAGTTTGAGGATCCCGTCTTCCAATTTGGCCACGACGTTGCTGCTGTCCACCGGTCGTGGCAACAAAACGGTTCGGGAGAAACTCCCAATAGCGGACCGTTCTGTGGATATTTGGGTTGAGACTTCCCCTGTTCGGTCAAGTGAGCTTACGCCTCCAAAATTTGAAATCAAGACATACCTTCCGCGTTACCCTCGCTGCCCTCTTTGGCTCCCAAGACTTTGCCTTCGATGTTCAGGCTCCTTCCTCCATCCCCAATGCGAATCTCCAGGTTCTCCTTCTTGACCCCAGGCAGTTCCGCCTCTACCACGTAGGTATTTCCCGCCTCGCTGACGTCCAGAGCTGGTCCCCGCAGCATCTCCCGGTTCAGAGAAAAGAACGGGTCATCGAATAGGGAACGAGAACGACCGAAGGCTGATCTGGCCAGCGGCTCGTCGAGCATTCGGAAAACGGGGCGGAATTCATTGAGAATTCGTGCAATAGACATACTGATTCGTATAACTGAGGGGGCTTGGAGCATTATGAGCTCTTTATATACCATTTAATGACTCGCCGAGACCTTTTCCAGGGCCGCCGAGAAAGTTCGTACACTTTCCTGTGCTGACTCGATGAATATGACGTAATGCCAAATCGCGAAAGCAAAAGTATGTTCGAGATGAATAAAATACAGGCACCCATAGATCGTCCCGCCCGACCAGTCTATTACTTTGTCTCGGGCCATTCCACCACCCACTCAGCGGACACGGAATGTTCTTGATTATCGTCATCTTCGAACTTGAGTTTGTAGATATGTTTAGATGATGGTGTTGCCTGCAAACAAGACGATGAGTGTGGGAATTGGAAGTAACATGTTTCTCCCTCACTCTGCCAGTTTGCTGCGTGTATTTCGGGGTAGAAATGACCTCAGCTCGATAGAAACAACTCGTATCAGGATATAATGCCATGACAGTTGAGCCAGGGGGGAATTCCTGATATGATGATAAGTGCGATGGAGATCCTGCTGGAGCATTAGGATCTGGAAGTGGGATAATCGCTTTGAGTGTGGTGTTGTAACAGCTACGCAAAGGTTGAAAACAAATTGAACCGAATATAGATACAATCTTACAGTCCAGGCTGGCCATTCTCTTGCGGTTCTGGATCTTGAACCTCGTATCTGATGTTTTGGATGTCAGATCCAGGCTTTACGGAGCAGAATTCAAACTAACCGATTTTTATCATTATTGAGACATCGAACGACGACAGCCAGGATCCAGTTGTTTTCCCCGGAATCAGTACTTGGTTTCCCCCCACCGCTAGGTTTACCTGAAGGCTGGTGAAATGCCACCTTCCTACCTTCTTGAAGTGGTAACTGCCTCGCAAGCATTGCTTTGGGCCCCCGAGGGGGACCTGTCGGAGAAGGACCCACAGACGCACGAGCAGGCAGGGTGATAGATACACGGTTGGGAACTGCAGTGGCTGGTGCGGGAGGAACGGGAGTAGAAGAAGGAGAGGGCGGCCGAGGGCGCTTTATCCGCTTCTCTGAAACTAAAATGTATATTAGTTTGGTGGCAAGGAATTCTTAACCTGAGACCCTACCTGCGCTCTCTGGCGCCTTTCGCAAGGCAATAAGTACATCCATGCGCTCGATGGCCTCGTCGATCGCCCTAAAGACAAATGAAGCAATAAAAATAATAAATACCGACGGTCTGTATTGTCAGTGGCAAAGCTACTTACTTGACCTCTCGGTCTGATATTGCCTGGACTTCCTCCAAACCAGAATGTAATTTGCGGTAAATTTGTTTCACGTTGTCCAGCCCCTGAGCTGGGAGAATATCATCGGCAGGCCACACGTTTATCAGCCGGTTTACTCGGCTAAGGGTTTCTATCGTTTCAGCATTCGAGCAGATATCGGATAAATGCTTTAAAGAAGTTGCCGCATGAGACCAACAGTCCAGTTCTGAACAACACCCAGTCATCAGTCATTTATCTAATGTTTGGGGTTTGCGCTCGCTAGCATACCTTCGGAAGAAGCAGGACGGGTTGAGATAGCTCGACGCCTGTCAGTAGCCATAGAAAAGTCGTCAGAATGTGTCTGTGGGTCAAAGTTACACGCAAAAGCTGGCTGTTCGTTCCAACGTAATGTGCAAATACGCCGCAACAACAACCACTCAGTTCCAAATTTGGAAGTTTTCGAGAGTCGTGCCTACATTACGTAACAAACAGTTTTGTTTTAACGCGACCTACAAACTGCTACAAAAAACTTCATACACCGTCTAGTTTACAACTTGACCTCCGGGGAAGTACATTCAAGAAGGCAAGGAACCCATCAGGATTTGATCGACCAAGTTTACTCGACGCTACTGCGAAGTTTGGGCGGCGGGAGGCACCAATTTCCGCAACGATACATCATACACCACTAGATTCATGTCAGAATTAACCGATTGATTTGCGGTCGAGTGCACTTGCCTTCCTCGATCTTCTTGAGATCGTATTTCAAGCTATCGAACCTCCGGCGAAGGCTGTCATTTTTACTATCATTTCCAAGTCAGACTAAGCGTGAGATGAATAAGAGGCCCATACAGATTAAGCTAAGGACCTCTTAGATTATGTTGGGAAACGAAAAAGAAAGATGTGTCCCACCATGGTGAAGCCGGAGAAAATTTCCTTGACAAAATTCGATATCCGCAGAGGTTCTTCAAATTGACCCAAAGTAACTGCATTGATGGCGTATCGCGACTACGAATTGGAGCCAGTGTAAGCTCAACCTTCGTCTGAAATATTGGCAGTTACCAGTTCGTTGACCATACTGATCAGGCCATGCAGGTAGTCCTCCACAGGCATGGAAAAATTCTTCCAGTCTTCTCGGACTGTAAATATCCGGCATGAGTCCAGAGGTAAGCGGGGATTCCTTGTGCGTACTTCCAAGGATTTCAGATGCGCGAGGCATGGATAAGAGAGTCCCGTTCCTCAAATACTGGATAAGCGCCGCTGCGTACACCGCGGTACGCATCGAATTAGACCACATGTCTTTCCAACGCCAAAATTGATCTGGAGGGATTACATCGGCGATGGAGGCTGTTATCTCCTGACAGCTGAGGAGCACTGGATCGACCGAGTCAAGTAATTCGGGCACTGGTTGGCGTGAATGAAGTTTCATGAACGGAGAGACGCATCACACTTGAATTTGACGGAGTAGAATGTATTTTCCCAAGTATTCCGACTGTATTGATTGGTAAAAGAGAAGGAGACTGGACTCGCTTCGAAGCCTCATACCTATTATGCGCCCTCGCTTGTCGAACTCTTTGACTTGCTCTTTAATTTTCTGGAAGTTGCTGAATGTAAAGCTTCAGAACAAATAAATCGCAAAAACCTCGCTGACGCCGACGTCATGCTCGAGAAGAGCGTTCAAAGTTTCAAGATCTTGAGGGTCCATTAATGGAAAGACAAGACGAGAGAAAGAGTCGCGAGAACACGTGACTTCGAGGCCCAAATTTCAATCTCAGTCTTTACCCTTTCTCTCATGAACGCAAACAATTCCGTTTGTGAACTTCATTAGTGCGCAGTTTCAGTGGTACCGGCCTTTCTGTTCAACCTGGGATCGCGCAGGCCATTTCCCCTGAGCCTCCATGACCACCCCTGACACAGTTTCCCTCGTCGACAACCAGCTTGCCACTCTTCGCGATTCTCCGGTCAACAATGACGGAGCCTCAGACGCAGTGTTGGCCAGTATCTTCACATACCTCATGGGAGTACCTCCAGATACGTTAGATGGCCGCCTCCACTGGTTCTGCGCTCGCGCTGTTTCCACCACACTCGCTGCGGCAACTTTTCTAATCAGATTATTTGCCTATTCCAGCCCGTTAGTTGAACAGTGGAGAACAAAGTTCCGAGCTTGCCTCAATGGATGTCCTGACTGCGTCCAAGGGTTTGAGGAGGCGAAAATCACATCCAAGAATACGTTCGTGGTTACTGGGTTCTTCCGCGTCATATAATAATTCTTTCCAGATACTTCGGCGCATTCTCTGTGGACGTTTTGCAAGGTGAGCAATATAATATTTTATGTTATAGAATTCTGATGAAGTTAACTACCATAGGATTCTACCAAAGCTTTGAAGCCTGGGAACTAGGCACTGTTTTAGAGGATGTCGCCGGCCGGGTCCTGGCTTCAGCTTCTCCCGGCATAGGGTATCGAATCGTCTCAAATTTGACCATATTGCAAGATCCCCGAATACTATCCATCATACACAACGAGCCTCTCGCTGTTCCCGACAACTGGCCGTCGGATCCAATCGCGCCCGGACTATTTGTGCTGCTTTTGGACGAAGGCCTCGGTGTTAGGGAATGGGCAGAAAAGCAAGTATCCCGGTCCAAAGTGAAACCTATCGCGAAAGACAAGTTTTTGCCGTCTCATGTGGCGGCTTTAGACGCTGTGCTCAAGGCGCTGGATCCCGTGTCGATATCAGAAACGCCTTTCTCATTCGCCAGAGACCCACGCGTTCTGTGGTCAGGGTTCTGGACTGTCTTGAATTTGGTCCCAGTGGAATATCTTCGGACTGGGGCCATCTATCGAGCAGTCAAGGGGCATTTACATGATACTGGCTCACGTAAGTTGTCCAAGCATTACAACGCGAAATTCATTTCATACAAAGTACAGATTTTGAATATATCTTACTTTGCTTTGAATATTTAACTACCCATCTCGCACGAACGTTCTGGCAGGAAGAGGGTCCTGAATACCCACAAATCATTTTCGACTCTGTCAAGGAAAATCCATCCTTTTCAGAGATGTTACTCCGGCCCATCTCTTCCTCCGCCCAGCATCCGCGGTTGTCTTGGTGTGCTGTTTATCTTGCGGCGATCGAGGGACAACCGGCACAGGCAGAAGTTATCGCCAAAATGGCCGACTTTCTTTGCGAGGAGCTGCAACATGAACGTTTCGGGGACGCTAGGCCCGCTATCATGGTGACCGCGATCAAGGCAAGTTTTTTTCTAGACATCCTCCCAATTCAATTTAACAATTACGTCGCCAGTTGTTTTCAGGATTATATCAGCAAAAAGCCCTTCCGTCAGTGGCAATATCGAAGGTTTTTGACATACACGCAACTATGTTTGTCGATGTGGCCTTTTCAAGATCCTACAACACCTCGACGTGGAAAACTGCACGTTCTGCGGGCCATAAATTGATCCAGACCATCATGCTGCACGATATTGCGACCATCAGAGGAGCCATCAACTCGCTGTGTCTCTCTCTTGCAAAGAAAAAAGCAATAGATGAGAGCGACGTATTGTTGACGGGGGGACCGCAGATCTGGACGAAGACATACCAGACCCTTCAGCCCAGCGACGACGATGGGATGGCGATGCTTGTTGACGTCTTGGCGCAAGCCTCACATTGGGACGTGCTTGCTCCGAAACCGTTCGGCTTCGAGAAGAGCCAACAGCTCGGAGTCTGCCGCGCCATGAAAGTCATATGGGATGGCTTGCCAGAATGCTTCACTCGCTTCACTGAAAACAGTCGTTCCTCCTCCTTGCTCGAATTTCTTCAACGCCCACGTGTGGTGCAGAACGTATTCATGCTCCTCCTTTCTCCCATCGCCGGCATTCAGCTCAGCGCGCAGAGCCTCGTCGGCTTGGCGTTCGATGTTGATGATCGGCAGGATTGCTACCGCGCTTTGTTAACAAATCATCCAGATGCCGCCCTCGACGGCCTCTTCCAGGCCCTGACCACCTTTACGAGGTATGCACTTCCGGTACCCGAGGCATGCAGCCTGGCAAAGCATCTCGTTCGTTATCTTCAGGATGTCGTCGACATCCTGTGCTCCAGGCCGGATGGATTGTTGCACAACTCCCATTTTTTGCGTCCGGGTCACGAATCTGGTCCGTGTTCGCGAATCCCCGCGCTTTGGAACTTGATGAACCAGGCCATCACCGTTATTTTCAAGCGCACTCCGGCGTGGGCCAACTATTTCGAGAATGAAGAGATGGTTCTCTGGATGCGTGACGCGCTCATCTACGGTCGAGATTTGATGGCCCAATTTCGAGTCTTCGAAACCGCTGCTAATCCCGGCTCACGGGTGCTGGACGATGACCCAGGACGTCTGTCTAAAATCGGTCAGCAAATGGCCGATGATCTGCAACGAGTCCTGCCGGAACTCACGAAATGGCTCCGCCTTTCCCATGAAGAACTGTTATATCAGATGTTTGAGCTCCTCCAGTCCCTGCTCAAAACGTTTTATGAGATGCGGGTGCCACCTCTGGAAACTAGCCTGCAAAAGTTGTCGAAACACATCCTCGACGCCCGGGCAGACAATACGAAAAGTCGCCTAGATTCGTCTCGTCTCCTGAAACTGGAAGAGACGTTGGCCTTGTTCATTCCAGATGAAGAGGACGTGTCTCCAAAAGAGGCGCCGAAGGTACCCGAGAAGGCACAACCCCGATACCTAGACACATCCAAGGGGTCCAAGAAGCTGGGAAAAACGGAGCCAATTTCGGCGAAACATACCGCTGGACCCAGCGGTAAATCCCGCAAAGATCAGTTTTTTTCTCCTCGGGATCAACAACGGCTCGATGCCGTGGACTCCTTTCCAGCGTATCGCAGGAGTTCTGCTGGGCTGTCCAAACCTCGACGTTCTTCAGAGGCTCCCACAGCGTCAACTCATGCCAGCGAGGAGGAAAGTGCATCAGAAAACGAGGAGGAACCCCAGAGCCATGGAACTTTCGCTAGTCTTTCCAAAATGCAACGAACCCCCAAAATCAAACAGCCTGCTGCACCGCCCAGGCAGATTAAACTTTACGACGCCCCGATCACGAACAATCCTATTCAACTGCGCTTGGAAAGACAGGCGCAGGAGGCTAAAAAATACCGACGCCTCAAACCCGATCTATCCGGTCTGCACAAAACAATTCTGTCTTGGGGATATCATCATGACGGTCCTTATCCACCCGGCCTTCAACTGAACCTGACCTACGTCCCAGCCGACAAGTTTGCCGATTATACTCATTATCGGCGGATATTCGAGCCGCTCCTACTTCTCGAATGCTGGGCTCAACTACTCCAATCCAGGGAAGAAAACGGAGAATCCTATCGATTCAAAATCACTTCCCGCCAATTCATTGATGATTGGCTTGATCTCGACTTGATTTTCAATGGCAGCGTAAACAAAGATTGGCGCTTGAAGGAATTTGATCTTGTCTTGCTTCAGGAGGGCGCTTTGTCTATCCTAGGCAAGGTCGAATCATATAAAACGCCCATGGGCAAAGCCATAGAAGCCAAGATCAGATGCATCGCCAAACTTGACCCGGGTCTCACACTGGACACCGAATGGCAAATCACGCAAATATCCAGGTTAGCCGCGTTCTTCACTGGTGACGACCAGCTGAAAGTTAACCCGCGCATTATAGTCTAAGTACCGTCAACCGAGAATACGCTGCCCTCCTTGGCCTCCCTTACTATGATCTTTGTCCTGCAATACTCAATCCTGTGCTGCCGCCGATTCCGACATCGAACCCAGAGGCTGTCAAGAAGGTCATGCAAGACTCACGGTGTCAATGAACCGCAGGCCATCGCAATCTCCAGCTGTTTGGATACTAATGGAATCTCTTTAATCCAGGGGTGAGTCATCCTTATGTCGAAGCCCAACGGTTCCTTACATCAGCCCAGACCTCCGGGAACAGGCAAGACGAGCACTATTGTAGCGCTCGTCATGACCTTCCTCGCACGCCGCCCTCGACGAATTGCAGCTCCGACTGCGAAGAATGCCAAACCCGAGCCTCCCACAGATCCACAAATCCTCATCTGCGCGCCTTCGAACGCCGCGATTGACGAAATAGCCCACCGTATCCGAGACTCCCCATCGTTCAAAGATAAGAATATCGTCCGACTTGGGACAGGCAAATCCATGAATCCCAACATCGTCGACATTTCTCTCGATCACTTGGTTGAGAGTAAGCTGGATTTAGGCAAAGAATCTGGATCAGCGGCGGAACTTGCTGGCCTTAGGGCAGAACTCGAGGCTATCAAAGCTCAGAGAAAAGCAAAACTCTCGGAACTCGACTCCATCACCGATAATTCAACTCGAGCCACCGTACTACAAGACGAGATTGCTCGTCTTAACGCAAAGCGTACAAGCCTTGCGAAAAAGTACGACGAGGTAAAGGATAACCGGGTGAAAGAGGCCCGAGGGCTCGACATGAGGTTAGCCAACTTACGTCTCTCTCTCTTTTTTTGGTTTCTCTTTTGCTGACTTTGATTCACAGCCGCAGAGCCTTGCGTCTTCAGGTCCTCCAAAATTCTCACGTGATTTGCGCTACACTGAGTGGATCAGGTTCGGACATCCTACAAAACCTTGAGATCGAGATGGTTATCATCGATGAGGCCTCCCAAGCGATTGAACTCAGCGCCCTGATTCCCCTCAAATACCAACCGAAGCATACCATCTTGGTTGGAGATCCTCAGCAGCTACCGCCAACGGTTATCTCCCAAGAGGTCAGTCATCCTTGCACAAAGCCAAAAAATTAGTTTCAACTCTGCGTCAGGCGTGTCGGTTCCGGTACAACGAGTCGTTGTTTGTTCGCCTACAGAAAACGAGTCCCAACTCGATGCACCTTCTTAGCATCCAGTATCGGATGCACCCAGCAATTTCCCAGCTTCCCAGTTCTCTTTTTTATCAGGCTAGGCTCAAAGACGGCCCTGACATGGAGAAGAAAACGGCGAAGCCTTGGCACAAAGATTCGAAGTTTGGAGTCTATCGATTCTTCGACATCAAGTCTGTCGAGGAGCAAAGCGGCCGTTCGATTAAAAATGTACCTGAATGCAGGATTGCAGTGGCCTTATTTGCACGACTCAGGAAGGCGTTCCCCAGTGTTGATTTCGATGGACAAGTAGGAGGTGCGTTTTCAACAACTTTTACTATTTTGAAGGTTCATAACTTCTTCCAGTGATATCAATGTATCGTGCCCAAATACTCGAGTTGCGCCGGCAATTTGTACAAGCATTCGGTTCGGATGTTTTGCAAACGGTCGATTTCAACACTGTCGATGGGTTTCAAGGCCAAGAAAAGAGCATCATCATTCTATCTTGCGTGCGTTCTGGACCAGGTCTGGAGCACGCCAGTTTCCTCTCAGATGTGCGACGAATGAACGTGGCTCTCACGCGAGCCAAAAGCTCCGTCTTCATTCTCGGGAATTCTCCAACTCTTTCCCGAGTCAGTGAAATTTGGAAATCAATCGTCGCTGACGCACGATCGCGTCAAGCGTTCGCCGAGGTCGATGTCGGCTACTTTACTGCCCCAAGTACAATCACGCGGCAGCCGTCTTCTCCCAAGCCAAAGGCGCCAGCTCCGGTCGCTCCTCCACCTCCATCCAACTTGACAACACCTCGAGAAATGAAGGCTGCCGTTGACCAACGAAGGACCATCGCGCAACCACCCCCCGCCACCCCCGCTGCCGCCACCGACATATCCATCGCCACCGCCGGACCCGCCTCCATCCCATCCTCCCGTTCCCGAAAGCTCAAATCTAAAGAGAAAATTAGAATCCGAGTCTGAGGACCCAACCCCGAATAAAGTTCGAAAGCCCGCCCTCAAGCCACGGCCACCCCGTCCCAAAGACGCAGCTGCAAGCATGTTCATACCGAAGAAAAAGGTGATCAAATTCACTTTGTCAGAGACCACTGAGTATTGACATCATTTGTAGCGGTGATGCGGCCAGATGATTAGATGCAAGACTGTACATTATATTAACCCTATACGCATAGAAAGCTGCTATAATTTTAATGCTTTGGATCGATACTGCTCGCCTTCACTGCTGGTAACTCCCAACCTTCACTACCAAATCGAGGGATGACCATGAGCTCTCCATTCGCATTTTTGTTGGGTTTCGAGAATGTGCAGAGGGAAGAGCCATTGGCGAGTGACGACAACCATGCAGGATTGATCACAGTGACCCCTTTGAGCCAAACGCGAGTCGTGCGAATCACCTCGCTGAAGACGATATATTCGGGTGGGGCTGTGTTGGCGAGAACGGATGATGGATGGATGAAAACTTCTTCGGATATTCCCAACGCCTTGTACGGGACGCCTTTCGACGTCGCATATTTCACACCCGCTGAAGATGTCTGCTCTGTACGGTCCTTGCGAATGGCAACTTGATCAATGAAACCGGCGGTCAACAGTTGCCGGAGGACTTTGAGCTAGTGAGGATCAGTAATAGCGCAATTCTGGAAGACTTTGCCATACCTGCAGATCATTTGGTGGCATAATTTTGGGCATAAAACCGGCATCCGCCCCGGGAAAATTCGCCTGAACGATGTTGCTGATCTGTGCACGCAACTTGTGTATTTCTTCCATCGCCTTGGAGCATTCATCCGGTTTAGAACAAGAGATTTAGAGTATCCATGTAGACATACCTTGGGACGGACGAAATGCTGTGCACAGAACTTGTGGCCACCACCCGCAAACTCATACGCGCCTACAACCGACAATATCCTGAACAAGTCGCTAGTAAAGTTACCGAGGGCTGCGTGCGTCTAAAAAGAATGATGAGATGACGGGATGACAAGATGACTGGAATTAATCACATGCTGTGTTGTAAAGAAAGCTTTCCGACGAGTTGACGTCCCATCCGTCGAGTCTTCGTCGACCTCAGCCTCGCTATCGTTATCTGTGACCAATCCCTCATCATGGAGGAATGGGTCACCCACGGACAAGGCAGATACGATAGAAATGATGTATGGCAGACACCCTCGCTGCTGTCCGCTCACCAACATGCGCGAGAACCGGGGTGACAGCGGAAAAAGCGACATCAGCCGTCCAAGTTCAGTAATCTGTCCGTCGACAGATTGGACACCAGCGCCCGTCAATCCCTTCGTTACGGAAGTCGCCACGCCCAAAGCGCCGAGGTGACCCAAGACTTTCTCTGCCTTGTATAGCGTCGCACGATCCGGCGGTGTTGGGAACGGGAAATTGACGACAGCGTCGATGTGCATGCTTTTCATCTGCAGCACAACGCCTTCTATAGGCATTCGAAGGATTTCCGGTTTTGAAAATTGGTCGAAATGGTGTTCATAGAGAGCAGAGGAGTAGAGCCGATAACAATGCCCCGGGCCCGTACGTCCGGCTCGCCCGGCACGCTGGGCAGCAGAGGCTTTTGATATCCAGCTCACCTGGAAGGCTTGAACCCCGTTGGCGATGTCATATCGGCGCTGAGAGTGTCATTGAAGAAATGATAGCACATCAAACAAAGCTCCACACCTCTTTGGCTCGTCCACAATCTACAACGTATCGGATTCCCGGAATTGTCAGCGAAGTTTCCGCCACGTTGGTGGAAACTACCACAAGACGAGAGCCCGGCGGTGGAGGCTTGAATACCAACATCTGTTTCTCGCTTGGAAGTAGAGAGTATAGAGGGACGATGTGCATCGGAGCTGCGTCCAAGTGAGGGGGTTTCGGCGCATTGGTTGAGTAGAGACTTACCGTCAACATCGTCTGACTCGAGGCCGAGTTCTTTGTCCAATTGGTGCTCTTCCGTGTCCTCGTCGCTGTCCAAAGCCTCAGGATCTTCGTCAGCCATGTCAGCGTCCACATCAAGCGCGAGGTCGTCTGCCGCGTGATCGCCGAGGTCAAGATCTTCAGCCTCAACATCCGCTGTTCGATTGAATGAGCGAAGTGACAAGAGAGCGAATCGTGAACATACCCTGCGCCAGTCGGATATCTCCGTCGTTGGCACTATCATTTTCATTCTCTGCTATGCTCTCAGCCGCCTGTCGCTGTCGACGTTTCCGTTCTAGCGCCTTGGCACCAAATTTGGCCTCTAGCTTCCGACATACACCGGTGATCTCGTTTTGTCCCGTCAGGAATATGAGAATGCCGCCAGGTGGCAAACGGTTGTGGATTTTGGTCGTCTTTTTGACCGCTTCCGTCACGTAGTCCGAGAAGGTTCGGCGGTTGAAGTGAATAGTGACTGGATGTTGTCGAGCAGCGACGTTGATAACTGGCGGTGGTGTCGGAAACAAGGTCCTGTTTTCTGCAAAATCGCTGACGCGCAGAGTCGCCGACATGATGATCAGTCGCAAAGGCTAAAAAAAATTGAATATCCAAATGAATAAACAACGAAGAGCAATTACCTTGATGTCTGCAGTCCCAGCTTTCCACATATCCTCCCGGAGCTTAAGAACGCGGCTTAGAACTCCGATGAGAATGTCGGTATTCATACTTCTCTCGTGGGCCTCGTCGATTATGATGACCGAATACTTGGTGAGCAGGAAATCTGTAGCCAGTTCTCGAAGGAGGACACCATCGGTCATGAACTTGATGGAAGTCGACGGGGAAACGGTGGCGTCGTATCGTATTTGATACGAGACCTTCGAAGACGAAAGCGACATTTCGTGCGCTACACGAGCCGCCATCGACATGGCTGCCACTCGACGCGGCTGCGTAACACCGATCATGCCAGGATTATCTAGCCACTGTCAATCGCATGAATCAAGAGGATATAATAGAACACTCACCACTCCCTTCGGACCCAAATCCAGCCTCGTAAAGAAATTGAGGGACTTGCGTAGTCTTGCCACTACCAGTTTCACCGCATATGATAACCACGGGGTTCAGAAGAACAGCCTCCATTATCGGCTGCTCTTCAGTAACGATGGGGAGGAGTAACCGAGACTCGACGACGTCGGGAGGACGAGATATCAGGACAGATTTCAAAGACGTGGGTGAGCTCGAGTGCATCACATGCTGAGCGAAGGCGGTCGTTGGAAGCTGTAGATCTGCGCCTAACGGACCTCGTTTAGAGTCGGTGGTTTTTTGTTTCTTCTTGGGAGGAGGACCAGACGGCAAAGAGGGCGGGGCAACAACAGGGTCGCTTGCAGGCGACTCTGTTTGAACATCGTAACCCTTGGCAAGGTTTAATTGCTGTATTGCCCAGTCTTTGAAACTGCGTTTCGGCAGCACCGGCTCTGTAGGCTGTACATCCTCTTCGGCAGCCTCGTCATCCGATTCTGAGGCGCTGGACGCATCCTCTTCATCTTCGCCTTCTGATGAGTCGTTCGCTGAATCCGAGCTGTCGAAAGAAGACTCTGATTCAACCGCAGGAGCGGCCGTTTTTCGATCCCAACGTTTGAAAGCAGTCTATGTGGTTCTGTGTGAAAACATGCGGAAAACGATGAATTGAGCAGTACGCACTTTCTTCGATTTTTGGTACGATTTTGGGGGCGACAACGCTGCCGTCTGGGTTGCGCTGCAACGCACTACCCACAGCTGGGGTTACCGATGGGACTGGTGGGCTCGATGGACCGGCTATGGGTGCCGACGGAGATACGTCATCTTCCGGGCTACTTTCATCGTCCTCCATGTCTTCATCTGGCCCAGTAACTGCATAAGCGTCGTCCTGGCGTCTTCGCTTTCCGGCACGTCCGTCCAATGCACGCCGAATCTCCTTGTCTTCGAGCTTGTCAAGACGATCCCGGTGAGTAGCGGCTTTTCCGGTCCCAAGAGTCGCGGACGACTGGAGATGAAGTGTTGTCGGAAGAGTGGCTTGGCTTTGACTGCAAATTATCCACAGTAAGTGCCAAAAAAGGGGTATCAAGTAGAGCATACGCTAGTTTCTCAAATATAAGGACTCGCTCTTCTTTCTTGAGTTTTTTTTCCTGGATAGCGTGAGCGAAAGGTGCACAGAACTTGCAGGGTCATGGCACATACAATATATTTGTCGAGTCTCTTCCGCTTCTTGCTATTCCATTTTGAGTCAGATTGTGCGACAAGCTGCAAGCTAAGGTCAAGGCTCGTGCAACACACGATAGCAAGAATTGCAGAACTTGCCTCTTCTCTCAGTTTTTCTTTCTTCTGGAGCAAAAGTTCTTCCTTGGTCTTGGGCACGATAATATCGGCATTGGGGTCTTGAACACCGTTCTCCACAGCATTAGATGCAGTTTTCTTGCCCTTCTTTTTTGAGGGGCCCGCGGTGGACTGGCGTGCTTTGCTATTGAACTTTTCGCGTCGAGGTTGGCTCATTGCCCAAAATGGAAAGCTCGAGATTTGTGTCAGCTGTCAATCACTCGTCAGCTCTCCGATCGCTCGTGCTCCTCGGCCGAAACGCCTTTGTCTCTTGTCTCACTCGCAGGCTGCGCAACCCTGGCTTTGAGATCCTTATCTCCCTTCAGAGTGGCGCTCGCTTCAAGACTGATAGTAATCTCACTATCTTCCAGATACATCGTCGAACTGGCACTCTATAGTATTAGTCAAGTCAGAACTATCAAGCTGAACAGCTGAACATCTTCGATTCTTCATCGCCTTTTATCAATCGAAGTGGACGGAAGGCGCCTTGACCGACTTTTGGGCAGATTTTCCATGTCTCTCTACACGCGTCGTGGTCTGCCAGTGATCACAATCTGTTCAATCCTGCCAAGGGTGACTCCATCCACGATTTTGGAATAATTTGAACGACGGCCGGCGCTTGATGCGTTTCACCGCTTACGCCCTCCTATGCCCTGAATATGCACGGCATTTACGGCGAGTTCAGCGCTTGACGCCATGTAAAGTTTCTGGCAGGTGTCAAGCATTTGCAAACCAAGAAAAAATTCAGTATAAAGATCCCTGCTATGTCTCTCGAAATAGTATCCCTTCCTTCTCACTCGCAGCGCGTCTTTTTCTCACTCGCCAGTCGCCCACACTCCCTTATCAAAAGTTCCACTTCATAGCAATGGCCGTAAGTTCTCCCAGACCAGCAAGTGGTTCAAGGTTCTAATTGCCTTCCCATGCAGTATAACCAACAGCCCCACGCCACCCAGCCCATGCAGGTTGGGGGTTCCCGCAACGCTAACAATATGCCCCTCGTCGACGGCCAACGGGAATGGTCGTACGGCGTCTTCGACTGTCTCGCCGATCCTCTTACCTGTATGCATTCCGGGTCTTGAAAACCTCCCTCATTAAATATTGATTTCCATAACAGGCGTCGTATCTTGGTTCCTGCCTTGCGTGTCCTATGGCCGCAATCGCGCCAGGTACAACTCTCTCGAACTCAACGTAAAGTTCAAACTTTAAAATTTTCCCACATTTTCGCTAACGAATTATGCAGGGCACCGTTAGCAAAGACCCCATGGAGGGTGTCATCAGCAACGAATCCATCATGTGTACGTTCCTGTTTCAGATTCCTCAAACGAGTCCTCACAATCTTTTAGATGGTGTTGCGCAATGCTTCGGATGCGGTGGCCTTATTGGCATGGGTGGACGCGCACAAACTCGTGGCCGGTACTCTATCCAGGGTGACGGTGCCACTGACTGCCTTCTCGCCTGCTGCTGTGCACCCTGCTCCCTCACCCAGGAGAGCCGAGAAATCGCACTCGAGGAGCAAAGCCTCGGACACCCCGGCGCGGGCTTCTCGATGTTTATGACTCCTGCTCAGGGCGGTGCCAAAGTATGTCAACTTTCTGGTTCAAAAATTTGATGCTGACGAAAAGCTCAGGCATAGATATATTATTTAGCTTGTACACCCTACAACTACATATGTTTCCCCTTCGCTCCTAATAATTATTCTCCGTTTCCTTCATACCCTGGTGTTCTACACCAATATCAATTGATCGAGTGGGAAGAACATTGGGAGACTCAGAAAAATGACTGCTCATTTGCGGAACATTGGGAATCCACGCATAGCACGGTGCCATCGTTTGGCACCAGTTTGAGATGATAAAACCGAATCTGAGCTTGAAACGCTTCTTCGCAGCTGGCATGTGGTACTAGATGAGGTTGAAGCAGTCGAAGTGGGCGTCGCTTTTCCTGGCGCCGTTGTGGGATTAGATGACGCCACAGATGATCCAGGAAGATTAGTACCTGGCGCCACTGAAGACGATCCAGGATTGGTTGAGGCAGTCGAATCGCTATCGCTACCAGAAATAAACGAGGCGATGGGCGGGCCGGGGAACGTATACGCGGCGTTGGGGTTCGAGTATACCTGGAACGAAGTCAGTCATCAAGCTAACATGCTGCCAGAATGGCCATACGTCCACAAGAATACCCGGGTCGGTGGCAGAGTACGCGCCGGGAAGCTTCACAAGGTCACTCGCACTCGGCGAACCTGTGGCCGAGCCTTTCACCTGCAGCTGACTGCAAGATGCATAGAATTCGGCCCCGCCTTGGGAGACGGCGTTCTGCAACGCAATTATTTCATGGCGCATGAGGTAGTTCCCTGCGGCGAGGTTGGAGGGCAAGCTAAGAGTCGCAGGGGCACCGGAATCTGTACGTTGCCAAACAGAGCATTATTACGCAGCGGCACAGGGAACGACAATGGACCGCGTACTCAGCAGGGCCTGTGCCCATCCACCGTCAACCTTGGCGACCTGCTGAATCTTGAACCACTGCGCATTGGACACGTCGAACTCGCTGCACGGCGAACTGCCGCAGTTCGCCAGGTATGTGAGCATCGGCCCGACGTCGTGGAACCACGCGCCCGCCGAGGACACCCAGTTCACTTCGATGGGATCGCCAGGATTCGCGGTCGCAATGTCTTGCGCGAGCTGTGCGTTTGGGCCGCACGCAAGGTTCGGGTCGGATACGGAAGTGACCGGGGAGTTCGTGTTTACTTGTCGGATGACGGTTCCGGGGTCGGACGTCCCGAGTGGTGGGCCCTCGTAGTTCGTTCCCGCGATATTGATGCTCCCCACCCACCCGTGCGCTGCAACTCGGGGGGGAAGGACCAAGGTAACGAATAGAGATACGAACAGAGTCAATTTCATGGGCAGCGAAACGGTGAAGAAGAAGCAGGGAAGTCAAGCTGAGGCTACCACATGTCCAAGCGAGAAGTTAAATATGTCTTCAGGGCGCCTCGTGTTGACCACATTAAATAGTTGCGAGCCTGTTGCTGGTGACCTGGCGTACCACTTTCGTGTGTTCCACTCATGTTGAAGCTGGCAACATTTCTATGAGTTGTTGCAAGGGAAAGGCGCAAAAGCAAACATATCGATCAAGCTCAGGCTGTCAATCACGCCGATCACCAAATAAGGAAACCAAGGTCGAAGATAAAAAAGAAGCAACGGTATTCATCAAGTACTAGCAAGGAAGTGGGAGTCGCCCCCCAGACCGGAAATGCACCCCGAATTCTTCTATTGTTGCAACTTGAATAGTATCCGCGATGCCGGAGCCGCTTCCAGAGCGTCTTCATGCGTAGCTAGGTAAAGTTGGTCGTCTCGATGAAAAGGGAACAGGCGTAAACAGTGTCTCATGATGGTGCCTTGAAGGGACGGCGGTGATATGGCTTCATTCCCTCCGCCTGTCGGCATGGGATTGTATACGTACGCGAAAAACAGTGACAGCGGAATTCAATGAATCAATAAAGGTGGATTAAAATTAGAGAGGGGGAAACAATCCTGGTAGAGCCGAAGAAAAAACATCACCGAGGTTCGAGTGAGTCGATGGGAGGATGGCAAAGCCGTTTTTTTTTGTTCAATCATGGGTCGGTGAGACTCGAGTGTCTAACAACGAGACAGACATCGGACGTCAGGACCGTCAAATACTTTTCAATGACGGTCTGTTTCCATGCGCCATTCGAGACCGTCATATTTCAGGGCCCCAAGCAAACTTGAGAAGTCGTTCAGCCTAGTGCAACTGTACTACAAGCATAGTGAACGGTTGAACTTGTGCAATCCTGCAATCGTTCGAGAACGATAGATTAGGGAGCGAGTGATCGCAAGACGGGTTTCCAGAGGATCGGATCGGGAGTTTGAAGAAAAGGAACATGCAAGCGTATTTCGCAGTGATCATTGAGCAGGTAGCCGTTTCGCAAGCAGATACTACGTCTGACCCGGACGAGTGTTCCCGGAATAGTATCGGTCGCAAACATGGCGTCCAAGGCGCAAAGCATTCTCCCGCCTCGATCATACCGTTGAGCTCCGTTGAGTTTTCGATCGACCATGTAGTAACCGCTAGCATGACAGGAAGAATGAGGAGCCTTGACTACTGTCGGGCTCAGAGAGGCGGTAGCCGGTTGCGGAATTAAAAGATCGTAAGGAGGGCAGCTTGCAGTACCCGGCCCTTGAGAATAGTAAGAGGTCAAGGTTCAAGAAGAGAGAATAACGTCAGCGATGTGGCTGTCCTGAAGATCATTGATGGGAGAATTGATGAACCGCATTTGGACAAGCCCCTATTTCTTTTAAAAATATTTGCGTTCCTTTTTCTTGTTGTGTACTTCGGTGGAATGTCTCAAGCAAATTTTCGTTCGGCGTGAATTGAGGACTGAGGATTGGTGAAGGGCAGAGAAGACATTTCCAGCTTTGAGGTGTCCCTGAAATTTGTGATAGCATATACCTGCCGCTTCACCTGCAAGCGCGGATTTTATAAATTGTGCATTGCGGATGCTTTTTGTTGACGAGATGATCCATGGAGACGGAACTGTTGGTCACGGTCAAAACGCTTCAGTATCCCGATTAGGTAGCCGCTACGCCCGGACCGAAAATTGCGATCGCTCTCTCTTCACTACCGCCATGTCGCTCAATCTCACCGCGCTGCCGGATGAGATTCTCTCGCTCATTTTCTACCAGATTCAGGATCCAACTGCACTCTCTCAAGTGAACCGTCGCCTCCTCCTCTTCTCTCAGGATGCCTACGTTCGGGCCCATTACTTTCTCACCCGCCATGGCCACATCCAAGCTCTTTACTTTGCTTTCGCTCGCGGAAAGCTTCTTACTCCCCGTGTTATCGATGTATGCTTCGTTTTTCTCGTAGTGCCACCTATCTTACTCGCCCAGATCCTCGTTGCCAGTGGTGCTCATGTTTCGCGTTATCTCGTGCAAGTTAGTCCCTTGACGCTAACGAATCCAGCTCGTACCTTACGTTCACCAGGTTGCTTGCCACCATTTCTTCTACTGCCAATCCCATTTCCTTCGACCATCGACTCCCTGGGTACGAAATTGTTCTTTAGATGCCTTCACCCACTTCATCAAAATATGCGGTGACAAATTTGACCAAATTCCCCGCGGAAAGGTCCGTCTCTACGTGTTTACTTCTAAAAAGTGTCTCAACTCTGTCTAAGCATGAGGACGACGGTGCGCTCTTCGCCACTTTCATTAAGGAGGCAAAGTTTCCCGCAGAGTCCAAGAGCGTGTCCTGGGAGACCATTCGCGACATCTTCCAGAAATACCTCGTGGGTCCCGTATCTCCCACCCCAAATATTCATTGATTCCTTCGCCAGTTCATACCATTTTGCCACCGCGACCCTCTTATGTCCCAGCTCCCGCTTGCTCTCGCCATTGAACCCCGGTTGCTTCCCTTCGCCGTGGCAAACGGCTTTGAGATGGATGCCAAGGTAGTACACGACCCTTTCCGATTGCCGGCATGTTTTGTTTCTCATGCGCGTTCCCAGTACCGCGACTTTGTCTTCCGCAAAATGTTTGAAAAGACGTCTACTTCCGCGGCGGCACATACGGAAGAAATCGTCGCGAATGTACGCGAGCTCTGCCGCCTTGATGCCGAGTGCGTGTCCCGATGGTGTTAATTAATAGATCCTTATACGCGCGCAGCATGTTCGTCACGCGCACCGTCGCGGCCGAAGTGTGCCTCGAGGCTAAGACGAACGAGGCCGCGTACAAAGCGCTGAAACAGCTCGACCGTGCGGGGGATTTGCCCTTTTCTCTGCCGTAAGCCGACTGATTCGTTTTCACGTGTTTATTGAATTTATTCTGTCCCAGTGAACTCGTAAAAGACGTTATAAAGGTGCGAAAAAGTGTTTGTCCTCAGGAAAAACGCCCGACTGAATAGGTGCACCAAGCTATTCCTCAAGGCGCGTGCAATCACGAAAACGGACACCGCTCAGATTCTCACGCAACTATACACCGATTTTTCTCGCGCCACCACCCCCGCCAGCCGCTGTTTCTGCCTCCCGAGTCCCGCCCGCGCCTATAGACCCGACCGTCCGCCGCACCATGTTTCTTACCGTATTCGCCGCAGAGCCTGCCATTGCTGTGGCTGCAATGCCTGCACGCCTTGCGCCCCTCCGTCTTGGTCCTCTCAGCCTCAAGGACGCGGCGGACGTACTTTTGAGTGCCTTCATGGAAAAGCACACGCCAGTGTTCGACTACCTACGCCGCGAGGGTGTTGCGAACGAGACGAACGGGCCCTTCTCGAAACCCGCGACGAGGAAGGTAACGCACGCGGATCTGAGAGGACTCGCGGAGGACGTGGCAGTGAGGTGTCTGACGAGGGACAGCAAGGGGAAGATGCTAAAGCGGCTGTGTGAGGCGTATCCCACGGTGCGCGAGAAGATTGTGCAAGCGGTGTTGGGAGAGCATGAGGTGAAGCTTGAGGATCTGGATGTACTGGGAGAGATGGTGGAGAGTGGGGAGCGTGTACTGGCGAGGCTGGCGAGGCAGACGCGTGGGAGCGTAACAGGCGAGGATGGGAGTGACAGTGAGGGGGAGGAGGAGGATGAGGAAGAGGAAGAGGATGAAGAGTTGGAAGACGAGGACGAAGACGTGGACATGGACATGGAGAGCGTTGATGAAGAGGGGAGCAGCGAGTGGGGCGGGATCAACACAGCTGCAAAGCCCCCCACTCCCGAACTCGGCAGCATTGGGCTCGAACCACTCTCCACAATGATCCGACGCGACGAGCTGGGCACACGCACTCGGCGGCGTTACTATAATCCATTTTCGTACACGCAGATCGACCGCTCTTCGCGGCTGCCGCCCGGTGTGTTAGATTTTCTACGGCCCCTTTTCTGCTCGACGGGTTAAATGTGTACTTGCAGACCCGCAGTCAGTAGCGAAGTGGATCAAGGCCGAGTTCGGCGCGTTGAGCAGCATCACGGCGACCTTCTTTATGCACGCTGTTATCAATGGAAATTCCACAGTACGTAGTGTTCGGGCACTCACACCTTGAAGAGGGCTGACTGAATGCCGCTAGATCATGTCGATGTACACAAGCTTACTGGATCCTGTACCCATCACTTTGAAGCACTTCCAGGCATTGGCGCAGCTTGGAAGCGGCTCTGTACGTAGCGCGTTCTCTTTGGCGAGGCCTCGCGCTGACGGCCAAGCAGGACTGCTATCTGTACGACCGCATCAGGTTGGGTGCGCCATTCTATAAGACAGAGGATGATTATCTTGAGGGGGCGGACGCGGCCCGATTTCTCCTCAAGAAGTTGAAGGGCAAGGCGAAGGCAACGGATGTGGACGCCGTCGAAGATGAGTCGCAGCCGTCCTCGCCGCTTGTCAAGAAGGAGTCTGTAGAGCCCGTGGTGGAGTCGCCGTCCCCGCACAAGAGGAAGCGTCCGCGGCGCTCGGCTGCCGCTGCGGTGAATTCGTATGTTGTGCCTGATTCAGATGACGAGGCGATCGCAGCGGAAGAGGATAAAAATGATGAATTTGCAGAGTACCGGTTGGGGTCGCTCAGCGGGAACAAGAAGGGTAAATCAGAGGACAAGCCAAAGGCGCAGAGACCGGAGACGAATTTGGAGTTGTGGATTAAGGCGCTGGAGGAGCTGCACAAGGAGGAGCAGCGCAAGGTGCGTTCACTGCTCCGGTTCATCGGAAATGCTGACGTGTGCGTGAAGTATCGCGAGAAGAAGAAGCGGATCGAAAAGGAGACGGCCGCAGAGAACGGAGGAAAGATACGTGTGCCCAAGGTGCGTCTTTTGAGGGAGATAGGCGATCTGATGGTTGACTGTATACAGAGCGACTTTTTCCGCTCTCTCACGTCTAATCTACGTCTCCTGCGCGACCTCGATGCAGAAAGACGAATCCACCGCATAGTGGCGGGCGAGGAGGTTGTGGAGAGCGACGAGGATGAGGAGTATGTGCAAACGAAGGCGCCCAAGGCGAAGAAACGCAAGACGACCGCATGACCCAGGACATCGCAACTTTTAACGAATGAACGAACAAGTATGAACTCCACTCGCATTTTTGATACGACACTCGCATTTCCCTGCATCCAGCAACTTACACATCATTAATCATCAGGTTACCCTCCATTGGCAGCATGGCATATGTCTTTTATTTTTCTGCATGGTTTCAGTGTGTGCGATTCTCGTCTTGTGCATTCACACGACGTTTCCGCACCTCTACAGACAATGTACTTTAGACTCCCGTACTTAATTAGAGTATCATTAATTGTGATAGTGGAAAATGGAACGCACGCGCTTCAAGACTCTTGCCCTCGAAACCTTTCTCACCTTGACATACACTTTACTGGCCCGCGGAAACTGCATCGCTCAATACTGATGGCAGTGCTGGAATTTTTCGTGAGAAGCGGCAAACTGGTCGGCCAGGTAAAATTAGCACTGATACAGGCTTCTGGGATGGCGCTTTCGACACGGCAACAAACTGAGAGCTCGAGCACTAAAATACTCTCCTATAATATCCACTCCATATCCTCCATGAAAGCCGCCAGTCTCGCATTGCTAGCGACCGCGCAAACGCGTCAAAGTTGACCTGTTCCAGCTGCTCCAGAAAGCTCGCTACCGGTACGCCTGCGAGGAAGACCGGCATCGCGACCGCAGGCACCTTGCCACCGGTACTTTTGAACACCTCGCGTGCTGTGAGCATGTGGTCGTTCGCCAACACCGCAAAGTCGAACACCGCTGCGTCAACCCCAGCAGCATTTCCACCGTGTCGAAACACATCCTCCTGCTTCACCCGTGCCGCGCACAGAGATCCAACGGAATCGGCAGCCGACGCTGGCCGGCGTGATGCGGAAGCGACCACAACAGCGTCGCAAGCGTCTGCGCTGTCCCAAGGTGCGACGCTGCGTGGGCCAGGTCCTCCGCACCGCCCAGACCTCGGAGGGCCAGCAACAAATACAGCACGCTCGACGACACGCTTTCCGCATGCGCTACAAGCGCGTCACTTGTGGGATATGAAGTTGTCCGCAACTCCTCATCACGCGCGTCAACGATCCTTTTGAGATGGTATGCGGGCAAGCTGGCATTTTGGGTCGCGCGGTGTAACGCGAGCGCCACAGGGTGCCGTGGCGGCTTGTCCTACCTCACCCGTCAGCCAGCAATTCTTGGAACCGGCTCCGCGCGACGCACAGCGTAGATGTCCCGCACCGCGTCCCGCCAGAACTGCATGCGCACCGCGCCGATTGTAGCCACGCTCACGTTGTCCTGTATCATGGCGAGTTCCGTCTGGTTTTCGTCCAAGCGGAAATGAAATTTTGAGTATATGAGCGCGTATCCGGCTGGCTTGCCGCCAAAAAACGCACAGAGAACGCCTTGATTGCAAAGTATCCATCTTGCAATGTGCCGGTGGGCCAGAACTTGCTGATCAGGAAGGACTCATAGTCATGCTTGCGCACCAGTTCCCTGCAATATGCTGCTGGGTCCTGCGGTGCTTCAGGGGCCATCGAGTACTTTTGTGCCCTTGAGACGGTCGATAAATAGCGACGCACGCCGCGCAGTGAGAGCATGAAAAGTCTGCAAACTGCCTGACCGCCCACATTGACCAAACGAGAAACCTATGGGTGATCTATCTATACCTTTCCCAACACAACATGGGCGCTTAGCGCAGTTGGTAGCGCGTTCGCTTCGCATGCACGTGGCCCATCACGTGATCCTGGGCGTGCGAAAGGTCGTTGGTTCGATTCCTACAGCGTCCATTTCTGTTTTTGGTTGATTTTTCATCCTCTGAACCCACTTTTTGCTAGAATTTATCAGTTGTCATATTACCTTGCAATGGACAACTCCTACATCTTCTGATGGCAACAAGATGATAAGTGCAATTGGTGAGTCTCAACCTTGCTATGGCTGAAATTCTCCTTTGCATGCAGTATTACAATTGATCTATCTAGAGTGTTTTTGTCATCTTGCATATACCTATGCTTATGCACTGGAGTGCCATGGACAGCCAGCTGCATGGTAAGTCTATCAGTGGGATATTTCTATCATTGCATGTACAAACAATAAATATTTGGGCACTGTCCAAAGCACATTGTGGATGGCAGGACAGATCCAGATCTCCCAGATAACTAACGTGTGACTGGCCGTCAAAATGTATATGGCCAGTCAACATATCAGATGTCCACTAGCTGAAAAAAGAGATACAGCCGGTGGAATAGCTACCTATGGTCTGTTATAACCACAAGTTCTTGAATCCTCAAATTGAGCACACTGGTTTCTTGTTAGTTATATAAAAGTTCTTGGATCTCAGCTGCGCAGCTCAGCCCATGATGTTTTTCCTCCAGTTCTTTGATAGACTTAACACCTGGGGCATTGCTTCTTTCAGTTCTTGAATCTCAACACCTGGCAGCTTTTTTCTTTCAGTTCTTGGATCTCAAAGCCTGGTGGCTTTTTTCTTTCAGTTCTTGGATCTCGACACCTGGCAGCTTTTTTCTTTCAGTTCTTGGGTCTCAACACCTGGCCTCTTTTTTCTCCCAGTTCTTGGATCTCAACACCCAGCATCTTTTTTCTTCCGGTTCTTGGATCCTAACACCCAGTGCCTTTTTTCTGCCAGTTCTTAGATCTCAACACCTACCTTTTTTCTTCCAGTTCTTAGATCTCAACACCTGAGGCATTTTTTCTTCCAGTTCTTGGATCTCACTACCCAATGCGGTTTCACTTTCAGTTCTTGAATCTCAGCACCAGCACTATCTCTTCTCGGCTCTTGGATTCTAGTACCAACCGGAGTTCCTCTGCCGGTTCTTGGCTCTCACCACTAGGTGCCTATTTTTTAGGTTCTTGGATTCCAGCACTGCACAAAATTTCCCTTTCAGTTTGTGGATTCTAGCGCTGCAAACAATTTCCATCTCAGCTCTTGGATTCCATCACCTGGCACTGTTTCTCTTTTGGTTCCTGAATTCAAGCACCCGGAGCACTTTTCCTCTCAGTTTTTGGATCTCACCACTCGGTGCAGTTTTTAGATTCTAGCATTCAGCGTGGTTTCTTTGTCAGTTCTTGGATCTTGCCACACAGCACAATTTCTCTGCCGGTTCTTGGATCTCAGCCCCGGGTGCTTGGTGCTTCGATCTCAGTACTGGGCACAATTTCTCTCTTCCTGTCCCTGATCTCTCCCCACAACATAGTGAGTCAACCCCTGACTGCTGCTCCGTCCAGTGCAGTGCACACGACAGTCCATGGCGGCAGTTGCATTGACATTACCATCCAGTCAGGCATCTGTATATTTGTACTCAAGGAGGTCAGCATCATTTAAAAGGAGCTGGTGATGACTTGGTATTGTAGATGAATAAGTTGTGTATTTTTCTTCCTTTCTTCTCTATTTCTGGGTCTTTGTTGCATGTAATACAATTGGATATAAGTTGTAACCCATGCAATGCTAGTTATTCAGTTTAACCCTATTCACTGCAATTGTACAGCGTGTTCTGAGCCCATTTCAGCTGATGGTCAAACCTTATCAAGGCATAACTCATGAACCCATTGTCAAAATGACATCAAATTCAGACTGGACACTGTTCTGTTGTTATCAAGCTGTTTTTGAAGCATTGGAGCAAAGTTTTTTTCAAACTTGTATTTCAACCTTTGCACGCTGGCAGTTGGAGTTAAATATCCAAAAATATTCAAGAGCAGCCATAGGACACACATGACTGGTGTCCCGAGATTTCGTATTTTTTGAGGGAGAAATGAGAGTAGTAGGAATTAATCATAGTGATATTATCGCGAACTCATTGTCCTAGAGTGTACTTTGAATAAGTTTCCAGATATAGGCTAGGATCCTTCTGTCTTTCCAACACATCCTGAACCTATGTACTATGTCTCGTACCCAAGCCACACTTGATCCAGAGACCAAGCATGCCCACCGCCAAGAGGCTTTGAAGCGTTATGCAACCAAGTAAGCCAACTTGATAATTAATACATTGCAATGAAGCTCAGATGTATCACAGACACAAAACAAAATTGCACGCCACTGCTAAGGAATGCATGCACCAGTGCACTACCACAGCATCATTCTAACAACAATGATAACTAATTCATATTGTAGGATTCGTGCTTGGGCCCAAAGCGAGACCCAGAAGAACAACAAGTTGAGATCAGCTGCTAAGTATTGTGAAAAGTTTGTGGCTTCCTCGGTTATTTTTTCCTCAAATTCACCCATTAAACAGAAATTGAGAATCCATACGTGCTTCCGATGCTCTGAGGCATGCAAGGTGCATGGCCAATGTCATGTAGTCATGGATTCTAACAATTTATGAACTAGAAAATACATTGAGACCAATGGTATGGAGGCTTATGACGAGCGCATTCAGTGCTGCACCATGGGACAGACTCAGCGCAAGGATGACGGACAGCCCCCATCTCCACACCCCAAACCGTCTGTTGTACTCAGTGCAGCATGGTATGTGCTGGAGATTGCTGGCGTGTCTGAATCTGAGTCCAAGTCTGATCGTTCGGAGTCGGAGTCAGACTCGGAGGAATCATCTGTTCCTGCTTCTGCCTTTCATCGAATTGGCGCCTGTCGACCTGGACTGCAACTGTCTTCTCCCTGCGTACTGCCCCAAATGCACCTGCAGCTGTGATTACATGTGCTGCTTGAGACACCATGAGAATGAGTCAGATTATCGCAAGTGGATGAAAGAGCTAACCTTGGAGGAAGAACAGCTCAAGCGACAAGGCTTGAGGATTGTATCTTAGCATAAAATATTGATGTTGAGGATTTATAATTCTTCAGTTTGACATCCGATTAAAAAATCCAAAAGTGCAATGTTATTTGACACCAGGTAAGTGTTGTATACAAAGTTATCTTGACTGAAATCATTCACCCTCAAGCATTCTACTGCAGGCGAAAGAACTGAGAGAAAGGATGCCCGGTGCTGAAATCCAAGAACAAGAGGGTGTTGGATGATGAGATCCAAGAATTGAGAGGAAAAGTACACTGGGTATTGAGATCCAGGAATCGAAAATGAAATCGTCCTTGGTGCTGAAATCCCAGAACTGAGAAAGAAACCGCGCTGGGTGCTAGAATCTGAGAACAGAGAAAGAAACACCACTGGGTGCTGAGATCCCAGAACCGAGAGGCCCAGGAGAGTGCTGGGATCTCAGAACTGAAAGAGAAAACGCACTGAGTGCTGAGATCCAAGAACCGAGAAAAAAATTGTGGTGGGTGCTGGGATCCAAGAACCGAGAAAAGAAATTGTGTCTGGTGTTGGAATCTGAGAACTGAGAAAGAAAGGGCACTGGCTACTGGAATCCGAGCACTGAAGCAAAAATTTCAGTGGGTGCTGGGATCTGAGAACCAAGAGAGAAACTGCACAGGGTGCTGGGATCCGAGAACCGAGAAAAAAATTGTGGTGGGTGCTGGGATCCAAGAACTGAGAAAAAAACCCATGTCTGGTGTTGGATTCCGAGAACTGAGGAAGAAACAATGCTGGGCACTGGAACCAAAAGAGAAATTGCAGCAGGTGCTGGAATCCAAGAATTGAGAAAGGCAAGAGAAAGGCACCGCGGCCAGTGGTGTAATTTCAAAACCGAAACATCAATGAAGACCACATCGGGTTGTGAGATCCAAAAACATGAGAGCTACAGTGTAAGTATTAGTGGACTGTTGGCGGTTGAAACCACCCATAAGCGGCATTTCCACCCACCGTATCCCTTTTTGCAGCTGGTGGACTCCTGATGTGTTAATCAGCGGCATCCGTTTTGACGCCTGGCCTCCATCAGCCTATGCCAAGATCTCTTGCCATACTTATTCAGCCAGATCTGCGCAGGTCAAAATTCGGTCCATCTTCAGTGTGCCTTCTCTATGTCCTATTCCACATCCTGTCACAAGCAGTGAAGGGGATAGAATTTTCATCTTTTTTAAAAATAAAATAAAATAAATAAGAAAACCCCAACAAACTCTATAGCGGCGCCAGCCAGTCTCTAGTGGCAGGAATGTAGGTCAAACAATAGATGTACCATAGATATGTATGCCAGAGGAAATGCAACTCTTGACAAGTTGAAGCCTTGAAGACATGCCCACAATGGATTTGCATCAGAACAGACCTCAAGTCATGGATGTGATTGGTGCATAAAGGAGCAAGGAGTGGGTGAGCAGGTGTTGGCAGAGGGGAAGAAACACACAGGATTGTGGCTCCTCCAATTGTGATGGCTTTGTTTGGACACAGCTAGGGGCATCAGCGAGCGGGCACAAAGTCTCCCAAGTTGGCGCCACTTATGTTTTCGTACATCCAATCAAGTGATTGTGGTTCTTTTGCTTCTTCTCAAGAATTACAAGCATTTCAAACATACCAGGCCTTCAGATTACTCACTAAATTAATTCCAAGTTGGTCTAGTGGTTAGATGTGTGTTGCACCTTCTTTTTTTGCCATCAGTTCATCCTAGAGTCCAATGTTCAATACTATCAACCATTATTCATGAAACAACACCAATGGTCAGTTTTTCCCCCAATTTGGGTTTATCTTTGATTGCAAGACAAATCCCGGTGAGGTTTGCTCTGAAAAACACCAGAAATTTCAACAGAAATTGAGAAAAAACTCAAATTAAATTTATTTGGCTGCCTTGGACATTGTCTAAGCTCCCTCAGCCTCGGTGACCTCGGTCTCTTGCTCCTCAATCTCGCTCTTCTCCTCAATCTCTTTCTCCTCCTTAGTCGGCTGCATCCCATTCTCTACCTTGTGGTGCCTAGGCATCGCGGAACTCCAGAATTATCCGGTTGGAGCAAAATTGCCAAATTGGGCGGTCGGCGTTGTGTTATTTGGTGTTATTTATCACATTCCACTCTTGACCAAAAATGTCAGCTCGGAGATCAGGACTACAAAAAGAGGTCCTGAACTTATACAGACGGTTGTGCAATTCGATCTGTTCTGCGTTGCTTACTCACCTTCCTCAGAGCGCTTCGCATACCCCGCACCAAACCCGAAAAAACGCGCACCAAGTGGGACCTCTTAATCCGCTACTCTTTCCGCAAGAACGCCACGAGCGTGTCTCCACGGAACATCAGCGCCATCGAGCATCTATTGCGTGTCGGGGGGGCGCCAGATAGCGTCGTATGAAGACGAGTCTGTCAAGGATTGCCATGTCTCGGCGGAAATGTACGCGTGGGAGCAGGCACATAGACGGACGTTCTGACTGTATTCCACTAATTCAATTATACTACATGTAAACGACGACGAATGTTAGAAGGTCTCTTTTGCGCGCCTTCGGCTTGCCTCTTCTTGTGCTGCGCATGTGCAATCTTTTGTGCCTTCGTCCACCGCGGTTTTTTCACCTTTTCGACCATCACTGGCTCCGCCTTCTGTGGTGGCGTAGACTCCGGAACCCGACTTCTTCTCTCTCGCACCTTCACTCCCGCCCTCCGTGTCCGCACGGGTTTCACTATGAGCTTTTGCCGCAGCTCCTCCGCATGCTGCCTATGTTTCTCCGTCGTGTACTGGTCGACCCTGAACTTGAGCACCTTCGCGTCCTCGGTCTCCTGGCGGTCCTTCTCTGCGAGCTCAACCGCGCCTTCGTACGCGAGTCGGCGCTCGTTCATTATTGCCTTGATGCGCGCCATCGACTTGCGGCACTGCGGAAAGAGATGAGCGTCGCGGAATCGCGACCACGGCGCGACAAACTCACCTTCGCCGTGTTCACCGCGTTCTCCGGGGGAAACCGTTCCCGGTTCAAACCCATCCGCCGCATCTCCTCGCGCTGCGTCGCGAGCATATTCCGCTCGCGCAGCAACACATACCATAGCGTGTGCAGATCTTTGAAGCTTTTTAGCCGTAGTTCCGACGCAAGCCATGACCGCCCTAACAATTACTTCAACACCGATGAACACTTGAACGGCACGACGACTGACCCGTGAATTTGATCGTTGGGTCGTGGAAAGTCTCGAACCGCGCGTCGCCAGAAAGGTCGGCGCCTTCCTTGCGTCGGAAGAACCCGTACAGTCCGTGGTCAGAAGATAGCTGCTCCGCGGATGGGGCAATAAAGTCAGAGGCATTAGTCTTGGTCTTTCTGCTCGGAGCCTATGGCAAGAGTTGCGGAGCTGCTGCCGGCGTCGGACAATGCACTTGGCCTGTGGTCGGCAGGTGCACCGACTTGAAGGGTATCGGTCGTAGCAAACCGCGTCCGTGTTGTTGAGAAATGGCGAACACAGCGCGCGGGCGTCCGTCGGCCAGCGCGTAAAGCAGACGACAGCATCGCGGTCGAGCTCAAAAAATTCTGATCGCGTGTGTCTTTGTTTGCCAATGAGTTGGGCGCTGCAAGACAGACGCTGATGTTCCCCTCTTCAGGGAGAAACCTTCGACAAACCTTCCTGACCATCGAGGAGACAATTGTCGAGATAGATTATGATTACTTATGGCAACGCTCTGCGTGGTTAGGACATCGAAGACGTCGTAAACCACTTAGGTACTCAAGCCATCAACCTTGCGTTCTTCGTCATATCGTACCGTTTGCGAATGCACTGGATGCTCCCCCCTCCGTTTCATGGACCTGCATGTGAGTCAAAACTAGCTCACTCTTCCATGCTTTTTGATCTCGATTCGAGTGAGGCTTGTTCCAAGAGTATTCTGCACTATCCCCGAACCCAACATTCATCTACTCGCATGCGCCCTCAACTTCGCCGTCACATTCTTAAAAGTCGCGTCGGTGGTTGGTATAACGATCATGTCAAACGCTATCCATTCGTCTATTCTTCCCCCGGTCGCAATGGGCGTAATCGGCGATGCCGCGAGATTCTGGCTGATACAGGCTACTTGAAGGTTGATATAGCCCTGACTGCCGCAGCTCTCCATCCCCAGACCCGGTCAGCCGGCGTTCGTTCGCGACGCGAACCTCGTTGCTGCTTGCACGCTCATGTACAAGTGCTGCCATCTTCATCACCAGAATTCATCGCGCGCTTTCTTGCGGGCACAGCGCGATGAGTCTTGTCCCCGCTCGACCTCCGTGAACCGAAAGGGTTGTAAGGAGGCTAAGTAATCATGCAAGCTGAGTGGATGAGGTGTTCAAGCAAACTAATCTAAATATAGTATTCTGTGGCCTTTGTACTAGTTAACATATTCTGTAAATGTAAACCACCTTATATCCAAACCAATACCCACCTTATGTAGAATAATGGACGGTCGTCCTTGGTATGAAGAGAATATGCGTATGAAGAAAATAGATAAGATATACGAGAGCGCTTTGAACATATTGTTTTGCTCGAATAAATTAAGAGTCCCAGATAGGACCGAAAGCAGGGATACCTCGACTCGTCAGGCCTAGCGAATAGATGATGAACTTCAATAAATAATCTGGACATGAATTCATACCGTAGACAAGTTTCTCCGTCAGCTTCTGGTTGGATATCACACAGACCGCTTCTGCGTTGAATTCATTGAACAGGCGGAGTGTCAGCTAGAAGTCCGTGAGCATGTGTATACCGGACGACTTTCACCGATACTCACCTTGACCATATCAGGTTTGCCATGTTTCCGCGTGTCTAGGAAACATTAGAAGGCATTCAAGATAACACCGATTCTATACTCTAACCATAAACCACTGCGTCCGGTGACGCTCCCAAAATTTCATCAACCAATTTGTCCCCGAATGTTTCTCGAACATTGGGTGACGTCCAGAGAAGACGAATAGGGATCCGTTGTTCAAGGATATGCGGTGCACACGGTGCGATCCCGCTTCCTGTATCAAGAGTCAGCTGGAGTAAGGTTCTGCAACGAACCCACCAGTCGCTACAAGTACGATCCGCCGGAATAGCGGAACGATGCGAAGCACGCCGAAACAAGGAGCCCCACGGACCCAGATGGATGATGGAGCGTCAGCTATCCGAGAAGTGGACCAATCTCCAGCCTTCAAAGAACCTAAGCAAGTGCAGAGCAATACAAAAACACACTTACCTTCGATACAACGAGGGAAAATCCCTTCTCATTCGGAACAGCAATAGTCGCAAAGCCATGCCAGTCTTTGAGCGGATGTACCGACAGTCGTACAAAACTGCCCGGAATTGGTGTGCTGTACGTGAAATAGAGTCGGACTACCCAGACATATAATTAATTCCAGCATCGGGAGGCGCCAAGGACAAACGGACCAGCATGTTTCGACAACACTTCGGCTCTCACAAGAACCTTTCGGAGCCGCAACCAAGGCAGAATGATGGATCCTTTCGCCAAGTTTGTCAATACTTTCAGACTGACGATCCCGAATGTGTTACCTGTCATTACGAGGAGCATCCAAAACGGAGCGGAGTGGACCAGCGCGTGAGATAGCGACTGGTCTTTCCGGTAGTCGTTGGTAAGAAGAACGACTTGCGCCCACACAAGAATGATGCTTGTCCATCCGAAAAATCGATGAACGCGTTCAAACGAGTCATGCCGTTTGCTTCTTATTGTAGGGTATGCGAATACCACAATCCCGACCAGCAGGAGCAGAATCGAATACGAAACAGCAACAGTGGCCACGGATGCCTGTTTTTGGTTAGTGTATTGACCGGGCTGGGAAGCGAAGACTACTTACGTGAGGGATAACGCCGCCGTTGGCCACCTCTTTGGTTGCCTGGCCGCAAAGTAAAACCAGCCAGACCACTCCCGATGTGGCACATCCGCTGTGCAAACCCCCGATGTGGTATACTCTGTCAAGCGATCAGGGCTAATTTCAAGATGAAATGGGTAAGCCTCACCGAGCACATACCCGACGGATTGAGAGGGGCCATCTATAAATCGAATCTTTGGATGAGTATCCGATCAAATTTGAAAAAGGAAAAGATCATACGAAGTAGGAACAGCGCAAAAGACATTGAAAAACACATTCACCACATAATCTTGTCGCATGAGACTGCATGATGATGGTCAGACGTTAGGCGGTGTACCCCAAGAAAACAACAACGGACATGGCGACGAAGAGGTTTGCCAGCGTAATCAACCCAAGGCGTTGTGCATCAGAGCTTCCCCGAACCAGCACAGAGATGAAGATGCCCATGTTGGTTAGGAAAACGACACCGAAAAGGCGACGATATAGACTGAAGGCAATATGTCGCAAATTGCGCACTTTCTTCCCTTGCAATTTGTCAGGCAGAACGTCCTTTTCGTACCCATCCCACGGGTCCCGAACAATGACCGCCCTTGAGCACGACAGTGGATGAATCCGCCGACGGCAGACAAACCTCTGAGTTCTGGCCGACTGCAGAGGGTTGGCGGATGGAAAAGGCCGGTGATGAAGAAGTCGGGTTCGTGTCTGCATCGGTTCTCGCACCCACCATTGTATGCGCAAGGGTGATAGCACTCGAAGAAAAATGGGTGTCTCTAATAGACTCTCTATTCTTGGAGTCTATGACCAATTGACAAAGTGCCGTCTTGTCGATTTTGTCGTTCCTAATTTGCCTTAGTATCAACACCACCGAACATTACTCGAATGTCCTACCCCGCGCCAGGGATGTGCATGGGGACAGCGTAATATGGCTGGATCTCGGCAGTCGCTTTTCTGACTTCGTCTTGGCTGACTGTGTCGGGTGTAACAAAAACCCCAAAGCTCTGCGTCGATAAAAGGGGCGGCAGTGGGTTGTCTGCGCGGGTCCGTTTAATCTGCGCGTAAGGGAATCGGTAGAGCACACCTCCATTGCGACCGCCACGCCATCGAGCTCGACATGAAATCCCAAGAAAATCAAATAAATATCATATGGGTTCACCATTGCAAGAAATGAATAGAAGAGACCTTGATTTTGACTTGGTGGTCGATTCTACCAAGATGCTTGAGAATTCCGTCCGGACGCCACACGCTACATGACTATAAGGCGACAGCCAAAAGTTGAAGTGCGATAAGAATTCGCACCCGAGATCACTAGTGTTGAAGATCCTAGACCTAGCAAGTTTGTTTTTAACGTTGATCACGACGGGGACTTGTGTCATCATACCAGTCGTTGGCAAACGGATCTAGCTTGTACCGTTCGCTGGTCTTGGCAGGGGGGTTGAGATATCCGCGGGACACACATTCGCCTCTAGCCCACATTATCCCGGGAACACCAATCGGCATGTGCTAAAACCAGGCATCTCAGCATCAATCTCGGATGATCCGTTCTCGCGAAGAAACGAGCAGGGCTTACATTTATGCTCTCATCCAGCACATAAACGATATTGTTAGGAGTGGGCCAACCGACACTTATGCTTCGACCAGGTGAATGGAGATGCATAGTATCTACGATCGTGACCTCTCCAGAAAAATAGAACGAACGGACGATCAGCACGGTGGGTACATTTACGGACAGAACTATCCCCACCAGTAGGGCCGCAACATTAATAGAAGCGCGTGTGCTCTGCCCAGGAGTCGGCAATAGCTGGAATACGATGCACGTTGAGAATTTCAAAATGCGAGACTTGGAAAATAATAGGACATTTACCGCCAGAGCATGCTTCTCCGGCGACAGCAACTGTTTTTATATTGGGATGGTCTGTTGAATTGTGTGGTGCCAACATCGACGGTGTGTTCCGATGACAATGTCTACGAGTCGCATCGCTGCACACCACTCCTTGGACGTCTGTCCCCGCAGCACCAAGGTAGCTCCGTTGCACAGACTGCCGAGGATTTCCTAAATGGAAACATGTAAGGCGTAAGTGTAAGTTTAGTACGGGCACGAACCCAAAAACGCACCCATGCCGCCATGTCGAACGCTATATTCATCAATTGCGGTACTCGCACGCCTGGCGCCATTCCGAGATTCTCAGGAGCAAGGCAAACAACTACAGGACTGTCAGCTTGCATGTCAGAATTTATTTAGGTAGAACCATGCGATTCGTCACATTCCGATACAACACGTTCACCTGTTTGTTGCGCGGTCAAAACTGCCCTGCAACCGAACCCGGAAGCACCTACCCCCTTTGGAATACCTGCAGTGCTTGCAGCATGTATTGCATCAGAGTTGAACTCCGCCCCTTGAAGGATGGTACGCACCGCTTGTATATATTACATAGACACTGTCGTCTCCTGACGACCGGTCCTCTGATAGCTGGCAAAGCGCATCGCAGATCGAGCAGGTACATGGAGGGTCATCAAGGAAGATAACTTCCAGTGGCAGTGGCAACCCCGACAGACGACAGACGACGAGCGAACTTGCCAAACGTGATCACGACTTAAGATTCGGAATCCTTCAGAATGTTTTCCAGAGCTGGCGTGGTCACGTCGCACGGAACGTACGCCGCCCTCGCCTTGAGAATACCCAATATTCCGATGTCCGTCGAAATGGATCGTTCTACGATGAAGCAGACGCGAGACCCAGGTCCGACTCCAAATTCGACTATGTAGTCGAGACGCGGGGCAGTTGGATTGGCGCTCGAGCAGCGCAAATGTGATCGTGTCCGACCCGGACACATCCTGCACGACAATGACGTCCGGATGACTTGCGGAATTGAATGCAAAGGCAGGGCGGACGCATTGAAAGGGGACCATAATGTAGGACCTCACTCAAGGTGAGAAAAACGGAGTTTGCCGATTGCAATGGGTGCGTCGAGGGTGGGTTCTGAGTCCATCGCGGTGAACTGAGGAGCAGCACAAAGAGTGGAGTCTTTTAAAGGGCGTGGTCACCCATCTGTGTTTAATATTGAATTGGAGAGTTCGACGTAGACCCTCCCCCATCCATGTTCGGATGTTCTCGTCCGGTAACCGGTGAATTACCGTAAGCGAAGAGAATGTTAGCAAGACCGCATGATACCCAGCCATAGTTTGAATTTAGTTGTGCGCATCGGGATAAAACCGTACCTCCCCAGATCATGTCGCTCTAGGGAGATGGTGGTGAACAAGCGAGGAAAGTAGATTTTCCAAATAGCTCAGCTTGTACCAAGCGTTCCGGGAAATGCAATGTATCTGGCCCCTGAAAAAGTTGTCAAAATGTTTAAATTTTAGGAAGGAAACAAAAGTGCCCAACAGTCCCCAAAGCGCAGGTTGCCGAGGCATCTGGATTTGAAACAATTTTGGAAGGCCAAAGACGCAAGGTTTCGGAAACAGCTCCGACCTCGCTGGAACAGTTGCAAAAACTATTGAGCGAGATCTGGATCTTCAAGTTCAACGTTATGGGAGACCATGAAAGCCACGCGAGTTGTGGAATGTACCACAGGAAGGAAGGAAAGGAAGGCTGTATTACCGCGGCGGTCCCTAAAAGGATCTAACGGCTACTGCACAGTGTGCCACTCAGAAAGCTTTGGCAGGCTGTGCACAGATGAAAAGTGTCAGGATCACGAAAACTTTGACGCTCGTAATTAGTAGCCGAGGCCGGCCGTCTCCGTGGGAGTCCGCCAGGACGATTTGCACGTAATCATCGCCTCAGCGGGGACGGCACCCGCCTCCACAACGACGAAAAACAATGGCCCTGACGGGAAAATTTAACGGAATATTGTGTCTTAAGTCGCGTAATCATACGGTTATCTATCACAGAGGTGTTTCGGCTTGCACAGGATTATTGGTAGCCAAAATCCCGAAACAATAAACGTCGGCACCTGGAAGAGCTGCCGAAAGCAAAAAGTTCGGCATTCGTCATTTCAATTGCTCCGCAGCTGAGGCAGGCTGCGGCTGAGTGACGGCTTCAGCGTCGCATCAGCGGCATCTAAGACTTGAGTGCAGCAGTAGAAAAATAGAAATAAGAGCCGTAGGGGCAGCTCAGGTGCCGCTGATGGCTGCGTACACTCTACCTGGCCTCCTGGGCCGATAGGATTGATCCCAACGCGACGGTCTCGAAAATCTTTTGTTTTCGGATGGTTCCCGCGACAAAAGTTCTTGGGCTGGCCAAGTCGTTCCCAAAGGCCGGGACTGTTACGGTGGTTTTTCGTTTCGGCAACGTTTCGGGGCTGTTGAAGCTGTACCTGGAACGTTTCGTTGGGGAATGAAAATTGGGACCTCAAGTCTTGGGAACCGTTTTGGGCACATGTTATTCCATTCCTAAAACTCTACATTTTAGAATGTTTTCGAAGCCCTCATCCAACGGATTTTCCCGACTGAGGATGAGAAGGGGTCAGCAAGACGCATACATTGATCTCAGGTCGGGAACATACATCTAGAGCGCGAAAGTCGGACAGAGTTAACGCGTTGAGGGAAGGACTCACGCGAAGCATCGTGAGTGAAATACGGAAATGTTGGCGACGGGATTGTTAATCAAAGAAATCGAGCGTACATCCAAGTGATTTCGTTCTCACCTACAGGGAATACATAACCGTCAGATACAGAATTGAATCAAGGCACGCGGCGTACCATGATACAAAAAAGAGGGAAAATCTGTAGGACAGAAGGAGCTATGTGCACGTCCTGACGAGGAAGTGCCAAGAGAGCATTCACGTGAATCAGGACGACGAAAATGTGAAACCGCGCCCCGAGGTGGGCGCCTTCCTTGCGTCTGAAGAACCCATACAGTTTGTGGTCGGAAGATAGCTGCAATGCAGACGGGTAAAAGTCAGAGGCGGAATCAATCTTGTTTGCTCAGATGCCAAGGCGAGAGGTGCAAAACTACTGCTGGCGTCGGACAATTCATCGACCTCAAGGACATCGGTCGAAGCAAACTCCGTACGTGTTGTTGAAAAAGCGCGAACACAACGTGCAGGCGTCCGTCGGCCAGCGCGTAAAGCAGATGACAGCATCGCGGTCAAGCTCAAAAAATTCTGATCGCGTGTGTTTGCCAGTGAGTTGGGCGCTGCAAGACAGACGCTACGATGTTCTCCTTTTCAAACTTGGTGGAGAAACCTTCGACAAACCTTCCTGACCATCGAAGAGACAATTGTCGAGATAGATTACTTATGGCAACGCATTGCGTGGTTAGGACCCGAAGACGTCGTAAACCACTTAGGTGTTCAAGCATCAACCTGGCGCTCTTCGTCATATCGTACCGTTTGCGAATGTGCTGGATGCTCCCTCTCCGTTTCATGAACCTGCATCAAAACCAGCTCATTCTTCGATGCTTTCCGATCTCGACTCGAGTGCTTGTCCAGGCCCCGGGAAGCTCCACCAAAGGATTGTCCGGAAAAATTGTGAAATCTGGCCTAAAAAAGCCACTTGTTTTGGGCCACTGGACCTCGAAAAGCCACTTTTCGGACAAGGGTTGTCACCTGTGGATTTTGGAAAAAAAAATTGCGAAAAAATCGAAAATAAATTCGCCACACCGCAAGATGCTCCATTCTGTGATTCTGAAGGAATAGAAGGCGTGCGACAGCGTTGACTACAGACTAAAAGCCACTTGGTGAGGTTTTGAATCCGGGATGGATCAGATACTGAAGAGTTCCCTCAAGCTCACCTCAAAAAGCCACTTTCTCAGACAAACCTGGCTGATTTTTGGTCAAAAAAAGCCACTTTTCGGACAAGGAAATCGCAAAATTTGGGCCTCAAAAAGCCACTTTTTCGGACAATCCTTTAGTGGAGCTTCCCGGGGCCTGCTTGTCCCAAGAGTGTTCTGCAGTATCCTCGACCCCACCAACATCCACCTACTCGCATGTACCCTTAACTTTGCCGTCACATTCTTAACTGCCGCGTCGGTGGCTGGTAGAACGATCATGGCCAACAACCGTCCATTCGTCCGTTCTTGCCCCGGCCGCAACGGGCGTCTAATCGGCGACGCTGCGAGACTCTGGCTGATTTATTCTACTTGAGGGTTGAGATCGTGCTCGACTGACGCAGCTCTCCATCCACGTAACTCCCCCAGGCATAGCCAGCCGGCGTTAGTTTGCGATGCGAAGCTCGTCGCTGCTCGCACGCTCCTGTACAAACGCTGCCATCTTCCTCACACGGCATTCCCCGCGCGCGCGCTGCCGGGCACAACGCGACGAGTCTTGTCCCCGCTCGACCTCCTGGCTCCAGTACACATCATCGTCCCACATTCGTCCTCAGCGGCGTAAATACCGGCGAGGCTACCGCCATTAGCTGTTCTGTTATGGCAGACATAATTTTATGATGGCTTCATTCTATATGAGACTCGTGTACTTGGCCATTATTTAGAAAGACACTGCACCTTGTTTTCAATCAATTGAGGGAAAAATCAACAAATGACGAAATGAAAAAAACAAAGAGAAAGACCAATCCTGAAAGCAGGACTGTACGAGAACAGCTCCACAAAAAAAGCAAAAACCCTGTCATATAACGGGCCAGCTCGGTTACTCCCTTTTCTCTCTCCCTCATATGACAGAAAATTCGATGTAGTGTACCTGTTAGCGTAGTCTGTAGTAAAGCAAGTAGGGCGAATAATGTATACGCGCACCTTAGTTGCGAAGCTCATCACTTACTAACAAGAACTTGAAGTAGCTGAGGCGGTGAAAGTAAATTGTAAAGGAGCGAATGGGGCGTCATGCGGCGGTCTCTGTGAGGTCTGAGGGTTGTCACAAAGCTAAGTAGTCACACAAGCTGAGTGGATGAGGTGCTAGATTCAAGAAAACTAACTTAAATATATAGTATTCTGAAGCCCTTGTATTAATTAACATGTTCTGTAAATGTAAACTACCTTATAACCAAACCAATACCCACCTTGTGCAGAATAATGGACGCAGCGTTGAACTGTCGTCCTGGGTATGAAGAGAACATACGTATGAGGAAATAGATAAGATATACGGGAGCGTTTTGAACACATCGTTTTGCTCGAATAAATTAAGAGTCCCAGATAGGACCGAAAGCAGGGATACCTCGACTCGTCAGGCCTAGCGAATAGATGATGAACTTCCGTAAATAATTGTGACATGAATTCATACCGTAGACAAGTTTCTCCGTCAGCTTTTGGTTGGATATCACACAGACCGCTTCTGCGTTGAATTCATTGAACAGGCGGAGTGTCAGCTAGAAGTCCCTGAGCATGTATATACCGGATGACTTTCATCGACACTCACCTTGACCATATCAGGTTTGCCATGTTTCCGCGTGTCTAGGAAACATTAGAAGGCATTCAAGATAACACCAATTCTGTCCTCTGACCATAAACCACTGCGTCCGGTGATGCTCCCAAAATTTCATCAACCAATCTGTCCCCGAATGTTTCTCGGACATTGGGTGACGTCCAGAGAAGACGAATGGGGATCCTTTGTTCAAGAATATGCGGTGCACACGGTGCGATCCCGCTTCCTGTATCAAGAGTCAGTTGGAGTAAACTTCTGTACCAACGAACCTACCAGTCGCTACAAGTACGATCCGCCGGAATAGCGGAACGATGCGAAGCACGCCGAAACAAGGAGCCCCACGGACCCAGATGGATGATGGAGCGTCGGCTATCCGAGAAGTTGTCCAATCTCCAGCCTTCAAGAACCTAAGTGGACACCGAAGCGATAGGAAAACCCACTTGCCTTCGACACAACGACTGAGAATCCCTTTTCGTTCGGCACAGCCATAGTCGCAAAACTATGCCAGTCTTTGAGCGGGTGTACTGACAGCCGTACGAAACTGCCTGGAATCGGTGTGCTGTATGTGAAGTAGAGTCGGACTACCCAGAAATATAATTAGCTCCCGTATCTGGAGTCGCAAAGACAAACAAACCAGCATGTTCCGACAATACCTCGACTCTCACAGAAACCTTTCGGAGCTGCAACCAAGGCAGAACGATGGATCCTTTCACCAAGTTTGTCAATACTTTCACACTGACGGCTCGAAATATGTGTCACCTGTCATTACGAGGAGCATCCAAAAGGGGGCAGAGTGAACCAGCGCGTGAGATAGCGACTGGTCTCTCCGATAGTCGTTGGTAAGAAGAACGACTTGCGCCCACACAAGAATGATGCTTGTCCACCCAAAGAATCGATGAACGCGTTCAAACTAGTCATGTCGTTTGCTTCTTAATGTAGGGTGTGCGAATATCACAATACCGAACAGTAAGAGCAGAATCGAATACGAGATGGCAACAGTGGGTACGGATGCCTGTACTTAGTTAGTATACTGATAAAAGCTTGAAGCGCAGATTTACGTGAGCGACAACGCCGCCGTTGACCGCCTCCTTGGTTGCCTGGCCACAAAGTAAAGCCAGCCATACCACTCCTGACGTTGCACATCCGCTGTGCAAACCTCCAATGTGGTATACCCTGTCAATCTGTTAGAGTTATTGTGAAGAGGAAATGGGTGGGCCTCACCGAGCACATAAACGACGTATTGCAAATGGCCATCTGTGAATCGAATTTTAATATGAATCAAACTTGAAAAAGAAAATAGGGATCATACGAGGGAGGAACAACGCAGAAAACGTTGAAAAAAGCGTTTATGACATGATCTTGTCGCATGAGACTGCATGATAACGGTCAGACGCTGAGGGATATGTCGTAAGAAAACAGCGACGGACATAGCGACGAAGAGGTTTGCCAGCGTAATCAACCCAAGGCGTTGTGCATCCGAACCTCCACGAATCAGCAGGGAGATAAAGATACCCATGTTGGTCAGGAAAACGACACTGAAGAGGCGACGGTATAAACTGAAGACGATGTGCCGCAAATTCCGGACTTTCTTCCTCTGCAATTTGTCGGGGGAGAACGTCCTTTTCGTATCCATCCCATGGTTCTCGAACAATGACCGCCCCTCCCAGTTCAACCGTGGATGAATCCTCCGACGGCATAGAAACCTCCAAGTGATTGTTGTGGCCTACTGTAGAGGGTTGACGGATGGGAAAGACTGGTGATGAAAAAGCCGGGTCCGCGTCTCTATATGCTTTCACATCCGCCATTGCCTGCGCGAGGATGATAGCACTTGAGGAATCTGTGTCCCGGGCGGGTCCTGAGTCTATCGTGGTAGAACTGAGGGGCAGCAGCAGCAGTGGAGTCTTTAAAAGGTGTGGTTAGCCATCTGTTTGTGATACTTAATCCAAGTGTTCGGCACAAGAACTTCACTGCGTTCCGACCCCAAGCAAGCACTTCTGCGTACGAGCTGCAACGAGTTGGATGCGGTACAGGGGATCGTACACAACCGATCACGAACGACATCTGCGGCCGTATGAAGAGGGTCCGCCTACACATGTGGACGGAGGGTGCCTCTCTGTTCATTTATGTCTACGCCATGTAGACAGAGTCCGTCTACACCTTGCAGACGTAGTCCGTCTACGCCATGCAGACAAAGTCCGTCTACGATGTAGACGGACCTGGACCAGCGTAGCTGGAGTGAGTTTTTCGCCGATGTGTCCTGGCCGTGAAAGCAATTTATTGTACTTGGGAAGATAGTCAGGTAGTTGAGATCGGTGCACTGATGTGCGCGGAGGTAGATGGAGGTACCTGCTCTCCGCCTACGCTCCATCTACGTCCAGTAGAAGCCGAAGGTCCGTCTATATTCAGGCAGGCGTAGAAGCACGTACACGAGCCGTGATGGACATAGCGAAACGTTGAGGTACCTCGCGAAAGGCCCGTCTACTTGGGGTCGGAATGCAGTGCATCCCATGTCTTGGATGGTCTCGTTCGGAGACCACAAGCAGCGAATTAAGCGAAGATAATGCTGGCATAGAGTCGAACCAGTCGTTATTTCGGACAGGCGATAAACGCACCTCCGGTATCTGATCAAAGGACTGTCTTTGAGAAGTTACAACGGAGGTACTGGTTCGAGTCTAATGCTAGCAAGACGCCGCATGATACCCAACCATAGACAAAACCGTAGCTCCGCAGATTATGTCGCTCAAGGGAGATGATGGTGAACAAGATAGGAAGTGGGCCTCCCACGTAGCTTGTACCAAGCACTCGAGGAAATCCGATGTATCTGGGCCGCTGAAAATGTTGCCAAAATGTTAAATTTTAGGAAGCAAAGAGCCCCCCGAACAATCTCCAAAAGGCGGGTTTTTTTTTAGATCCTGATTGAACATGCTTTGAGAATAGCTTTGAAGGCTAAAACGCAAGGTTTCGGTAACAGCTCCGACCTCGCTGGAACGACCCATTGGTTGAGAGGAGAGAAGATGATTGGAGATCTACCATGTTGGACGCCATCAAAGCCACGCGATCTGTCCAATGTGGCGGCCCATCAACCTCCATCCTGGAGGTTTTGACGAGGCTCAGGCTGTGTACTAAGTTGAAGGTGCCCGGCTGTAATGATGGATCGATATCAAGTACGCTTTCTGCATGGGTCTTAACCATGAACATTGGTTTGATATCGTACGTAACGGCATTCCCCCGAGCGAATTTTCTACCTGGCTCACACCCAGCTGAAGTTAGCGGACGACCTTGGAATACTTCTGCAGACTGAGAATCGTTCACCAAACGCTCCAAAAAAAAAGAGATATCATGAGTAGAAAGTACTTCAAAATGATAAGTAGATACAAGACTCAAATCAATATTGTGCGCGGGGTAAAGCGTTATGCAGGTTCAATGAAGAGATATCTACTGAATGATATATGGATATCAAGGACTAGTGTTTTTTCTTGTCTCGGAAATATTGCAGCATCAGAGAGCGGGCTATCTCGGCCTGAACTGATGACAGAGGGGAGGAGTAGCGACGGGTTCACCCGCTCAACGGCCAAGTGGGTATGTATGTCCGAATGCAAATCGATTTAGCCCAGTAACTTTGCCGAGTGCCGGTTGTAGATTGGCTCTAGATGTCGCAGCGTTTTGGCATCGCTGCGGCTGACACCGGCCGCAACGGCGTTGTATCTATGAGACATGCTAGGTTGATGCGGACAAGCTGACGCACCACGTGCAAGAAAAGATAGCGCCGCGAGAAAAGTAGAAGTGGACGCTAAGGCGGAGGAGTGTGGCCGAGAAGGCGCCGGGTGTAGGTTTCACCGGCTCCTTGTATCCCTTGGGCTTTTCCTCGCGAATAGCAAGTCAGTGGCCGCTCAAACTGTCTGCGCAATTCTTGGTCCAGGCGTAAAGACTAACACCCAAATCCGGAGCCCGACAGGGGTTTCGCTGAAGGGAGCCGCTATGCCATAGAGCTGGTCATCGCGGAAATGAAGAGGTAGCCTCTTGATGTGAACGTTTTGTTTCGTTTAGCGTCCATGAGAGGTGCGAGTTCAGGCTTAGAAGGAGTTTAACTTGTGGAGAATTCGGAGCTTGTTGGGTGCTTGAACGCAATCGCGCATAGCGCGGGGGTGCGAGGAGCAGGTTCGAAAGAAGTCACAAAGTGGGCGAGATTTCCTGAAGAAGGATGAGATGGGGGATTCCAAAGCTCCAGACACATACCTGAGGAGGAAAACGGACGAGATCTCGCTTTGTTGCCGGTTCTGCGGTTTCGGAATCAGACTACTGGGCACCGAGCTCCAACGGGTTGGGCGCTTGTTGAGCGCTAAGAAAAATCGTAAAATACATAATAAAGTATGGTCCTCTGACTGAGGACTACATTTTTTCGTGAGGTGTGTCTAACTCATCAGGTAAAAATTGGACACCGACTGCCGGCGCGGGAATCGTGTCGCCTTGACAGGATCGTCAATCTAGAGGAGAGGCATCGGTGAATCGTTATAAGAACCCGTGTGCGCAGAACTCACGACCCAAAACTTGCGCGATGTCGTCTGCAAAGTTATATTTTTCGCATCACAAGCAGCTTGTAATATATCTTGCGGATCTCCAACAAAGGTAAGAATCCTCAACTGGGGCAGCGATTCGACCGCCTCGACCACAGTGCGCAGATCGACGCTAGCGGTGTACGTTTGGGTAAGCAGTGCTAAATGCTCCAATGAGGACGGGAGCGATAGCGAAGCAATCGTAGGAATGTTGAGAAGCACCAGCTCCAATAAATTGGTGCACTGCAGCAGAATCGCAGCACTGTATGCATTGTAACGCATGAGACGGAGGGATTGGATGTGCGAGCAGCACTCGGCGATGTCCATGCATGTGCTAGCGCTGGGCAAGTCACGCAGCTCTAAAATACGGAGAGAGGCCGTCGAGGAAGATAGCAGCCACTGCAACACCTGCGAGGTGGGTGTGCGTTGAAGTATAAGCTCGTATAATTGGATCGCAGGAGTCCACGACGGCGGTGGGGCGGCGATTTCCACCCCGATGTACAAGAATTGAACGGCTGAAAGGAGCCCGATGAGTTCATAGAGAAGAGGTGATTGCACACTGCATTCCAGCAAGCGCAACGAGCGAATTGTTATCGACGCGTCTCGGAGGGCGGTGGCTATCTTGCCTATATCCTCCGAACCAAGCGAAAAAAGCTTGTGCGCGCTGATACCGAGCTCATAGAGTTGAGGGCAATGTCTCAAAATCGACAGCAAAGTCGACATGCGACAGACTTCAACACCAATCGGCCGAGGAGCATTGTCCTTTGTGAGAGCAATAGAAAGAATCCGGACATGCGAGAGGAGAGCTTTGTTGCTCGTCCTGTCTGCGAAGCGAGCAAACGCAGGTGTCGCTTCTTTGGTGATGCGCCGAAAGAGAAGAGTTTGGGAAGGACCTCTCCAGTGTGAATTGACAAGCGCGCACGCTGAAAGTGTCGAATAATCGGGCGCGTTTAACGGGGGGTTTACGTAGTAGAGTTTCGCAAGGACGAGGCAAATCATTTCCTCGGGGAGGTGCATGGTGACACTGGTAGGTCCAAGGATGGTTTCCGCAGCCGGTTGTCAAGTTTGCGAATATTTCTCACGATGACTCATTCATTCGCCCAGAAGCTGGAACAAAATCCCAACTCACGCGCTCGTATTTGGTCCCATATAAGTATTACAACGTATGCGACTACTAGAATATTATCATTTCCCCCGAATAAATCATGAGTCCCAGATAGCGCCAAAAGCAGGGATGCCTCGACTCATCATGCCTGGAGAAGAGATGAGAAATTTCAACGGATGATTCGGGCACGACTTCATACCGTAGACAATTTTCTGCGTCAACTTCTGGTTGGATATTACACAGACCGCCTCTGCGTTGAACTCATTGACCAGGCGGAGTGTCAGCTAGAAATCTGTGAGCATGCATCGTAGCGCGGATGATTTTCTCCAACTCACCTTGACCATATCAGGTTTGCCATGTTTCCACGTGTCTGGGAGACATTAGAAGGCATTCAAGATAACGGCAGTTTTGTACTCACCATAAACCACTGCGTCCGGTGACGCTCCCAAAATTTCATCGACCAATTTGTCCCCGAATGTTTCTCGGACATTGGGTGACGTCCAGAGGAGACGAATAGGGACCCGTTGTTCAAGGACGCAAGGCGCACATGGTCCGATTCCACTTCCTGTATAACGCTTCAGCTGGGGTGAACTTGGATACAAACGAACCCTACCAGTCGCAACAAATACGAGTCGTCGGAACAGCGGAACGATGCGAAGCACGCCGAAGCAAGGAGCCCCGCGAACCCAGATGTGTGTTGGAGCGTCTGTTATCCGAGAATTCGTCCAATCCCCAGCCTCCAAAGAACCTAAGCAAGTGCGAGAGCGATACGAAAACACCCTTACCTTCGATACAACGAGGGAAAATCCCTTCTCATTCGGAACAGCAATAGTCGCAAAGCCATGCCAGTCTTTGAGCGGATGTACCGACAGCCGTACGAAGCTGCCCGGAATTGGTGTGCTGTATGTGAAGTAGAGTCGGACTACCCATAGACATAATTAGTTCCATCATTGGGAGTCGGCAAGGAAAAACGGACCAGCATGTTTCGACAAGACCTCGGCTCTCACAGGAACCTTTCGGAGCCGCAACCAAGGCAGAATGATGGATCCTTTCGCCAAGTTTGTCAATACTTTCAGACCGACGATCCCGAATGTGTCACCTGTCATTACGAGGAGCATCCAAAATGGAGCGGAGTGGACCAGTGCGTGAGATAGCGACTGGTCTTTCCGGTAGTCGTTGGTAAGAAGAACGACTTGCGCCCACACAAGAATGATGCTTGTCCATCCGAAGAATCGATGAACGCGTTCAAACGAGTCATGCCGTTTGCTTCTTATTGTAGGGTATGCGAATATCACAATCCCGAACAGCAGGAGTAGAATCGAATACGAAACAGCAACAGTGGCCACGGATGCCTGTGCTCGGTTAATATATTGACCAAAGTGTGAAACGAAGCTTGCTTACGTGAGCAACAACGCCGCCGTCGACTACCTCTTTGGTTGCCTGGCCGCAAAGTAAAGCCAGCCAGACCACTCCCGATGTGGCACATCCGCTGTGCAAACCCCCGATGTGGTATACTCTGTCAAGCGATCAGGGCCAATGTTAAGATGAAATGGGCAAGCCTCACCGAGCACATACCCGACGGATTGAGAGGGGCCATCTATAAATCGAATCTTTGGATGAGTATCCGATCAAATTTGAAAAAGAAAAAGATCATACGAAGTAGGAACAGCGCAAAAGACATTGAAAAACGCATTCACCACATAATCTTGTCGCATGAGGCTGCATGATGATGATGGTCAGACGCCCAGCGGCACACCCAAAGAGAACAAGAACCAACATTGCAACAAAGAGGTTTGCCAGTGTAATCAACCCAAGGCGTTGTGCATCCGAGCCTCCACGAATCAGCAGGGAGATGAAGATTCCCATGTTAGTCAGGAAAACGACACCGAAAAGGCGACGATATAGACTGAAGACGATGTGCCGCAAATTCCGCACTGTCTTCCTCTGCAATTTGTCGGGTAGAACATCCTTCTCGTAACCCTCCCATGGTTCCCGAACGACGACCGCCTGTTTGAGTTCAACAGTAGATGAATCCTCCGACGGCATGGACACCTCCAAGTGTTTACTGTGGTCTCCTGTAGACGGCTCGCGGATGAGAAACGCTGGCAACGAAGGAACCGGGTCCGTGTCTGCATCGGGTTTCACATCCACCATCGTATGCGCGAGGGTGATAGAGCTCGAGGAAGAATGCGTGTCTCGCACAGCAGGTTTGTTGGCGTTCCTGGACGTGACCAGTGGCAGGGGCACCAAAGGCTTCTCCGGAATAGGAAGCGCGTCGGGAACAGGAAGTGCGTTAGCCTTAACTTTATTCTTGAAGTCCGAGGCCAATTGTCGAAGTGCCCTCTTGTCGATCTTGTCGTTCCTGATTTCCCTCAGTATCCACAGCAGCGAACAATATTCTGATGCCGTACCCCGTGCGAGGAAACGAAGCCAATGCAACGATGTGCGTGGGAACGGCGTAATATGGCTGAATCTGGGCAGTCGCTTTTCTGACCTCGTCGTCGCTGACCGTGTCGGGAGTGACGAAGCCCCACAGCTCTGCGTCGATTAAAAGGGCGGCAGCAGCTTTGATGCCGTCGGTGGTCTACGCGGGTCCGTTCAGTCGGTGTGTGCTGTATGCAAAGAAGTCTAATATAAAGCGCACCTCCATTGCGGCCGCCACACCATCGAGCTCGACGCGGAATCCCTAGAAGATCAAATCATTGTCACATGGGTTCCCTCTGGAACTGAATGAATGAATGAGAACCTTGATTTTAACCTGGTCATCGATTCTCCCAAGATGCTTGAGAGTCCCGTCCTGGGCACCACGAACTACATGCAACATAGCTATAAGGCGACAGTCAAAACTTAAACTGTGATAAACATGCGCACCCGAGATCACCGGTGTTGAACATCATTGACCTGCAAGTTCGTTTTTAACGCTGGATCATGACGGAAACATATGTCTTCTTACCCGTCGTTCGTGAACGGATCTAGCTTATACCGCTCGTTGGTCTTGGCAGGAAGGTTGAGATATCCGCGGGACACGCATTCGCCCCCAGCCCACATTATCCCGGGCACGCCAATCGGCGTGGGCTGTTTACAGACATCTCAGCATCAATCTCGGATGGATAATCCATTTTCGCGGCATACATTCATCCTCTCGTCCAGCACATACACTGTATTGTTCGGCGTGGGCCGACCGATGCTTATGCTTCGGCCAGGTGAATGGAGATGCATAGTATTTACGATTGTGACCTCTTCAGAAAAATAGAACGAAGAACGATCAGCACGGCGGAGGCGTTTAGAAGCAGATCTATGCCCACCAGTAGGACCGCAACATGAATAGAAGCGCGTGTGCTCTGCCCAGGAGTCGGCGATAGCTAAATACGACGCGAGTTGAGAATTAATTAGATGATGCGAGGACTTTGAAAACAACAACAATAGGACGCTCACCGCGAGGACAGGCTTCTCCAGCGACGGCGACCGTTTTGATATTGGGATAGTCTGTTGGATTGTGTGGCGCTAACATCGACGGTGTTCCGATGACGATGTCTACGAGTCGCATCGCTGCACGCCACTCCTTGGACGTCTGTCCCCGCAGCACCAAAGTAGCTCCGTTGCATAGACTGCCGAGGATTTCCTGGAAACCCGTAAGTGTAAGTTTAGTCTAGGCACGAAACCAAAAACGCACCCATGCCGCCATGTCGAACGCTATATTCATCAATTGCGATACTCGCACGCCTGGCGCCATCCCGAGATTCCCAGGAGCAAGGCAAACGACTACGGCACCGTCAGCTTGCATGTCAACATTTATTTAGGTTTCGCTGGAACATACGATTCGTCACGTTCCGATGCAATACGTCCACCTGTTCGTTTTGCGGTCAGAGCTGCCCTGCAACCGAATGCGGGAACACCTACCCCCTTTGGAATACCTGTAGTGCCTGCGACATGTAGCGCATCAAAATCGCAACTCCGTCTGTAAAGCGTAGTAGTACGCACCGCTTGTGTATATCACATATACGCTGTCGTCTCCTGACGACCGGTCCTCTGGTACCTGGCAAAGCGCATCGCCGGCGGAGCAGGTACATGGGGGGTCGTCGAGGAAAATGGCTTCCAGTGGCAGTGGCAGGTCCGACAGACGATGAGCGAACTTGCCAAGAGTGATCACGACTTGGCATCCGGAATCCTTCAGAATGTGTTCCAGGGCTTTGTCCGAGACCACTTTGCCGTCGCATGGAACGTACGCCGCCCCCGCCTTGAGGATACCGAGTATTCCGACTACCATCGAAATGGACCGTTCTATGAGGAGACAGACGCGCGACCCGGGGCCGACACCGAATTCATCGCGTAGTCTGGACGCGAGACAGTTGGATTGGCGGTCGAGCTGCGCGAATGTGATCGTGTCCGACCCGGACACGTCCTCTACGGCAATGGCGTCGAGATGGCTGGCAGAATTGAACGCAAATGCATGGTGGACGCATTGAAAGGGGGATCTTAATGTAGGACCCCACCCGAGCTGGGAAAAACGAAGTTTATCGACTGCAGTTAGCGCGTCGAGGGTATGTTCGGAGTCCATCGTGGTAAATTGAGGGGCAGCAGCAGAAAGGGTGGAGTCTTTAAAGGGCGTGGTGGGCCATCTGTTTGTAAGACTTCGGTGGCCAAAAGCGGCGAATTAAGCGAAGAGAAAGTTGGCAAGACGCCGCATGATACCCAGCCGTGGTTGTTCTGGTTGTGCGCATCGGGGTAAAACCATAGCTCCCCAGATTGTGTCGCTCAAGGGAGATGATGGTGAACAAGAGAGGAAGTGGGCCTCCCACGTAGCTTGTACCAAGATGGGAAGACGCCCGGAAGAGACATAGATCTTGGTTTACGAGATGACGTGATTCGAGTCCTCGAACCAACATTCCCAAAAGTCTATTCCGGAGGCATTGGTGGTGACGCGAATATTACTCCGACTAAACCTAAATTGAACACGGAGAACAAGAAAAGCTCCAAGTTCGCGCCGCGAAAAACCCGCTGGCCGCGGAGAATTGTGAAGTTGCAATTTTGAACGAGCGAGAGTCACGTTGACTGCGTTGGCAGTAAAATCCAGGTGTACCTTTGCCATGGGGAAACAACACAGACAAGGAGGACGCGGATCGTTGCGTGAAGGCAAAAGCAAGTGGGAAAAAGGCACAAAATGCCCTGGAAGGGGTGATGTGAACGCTGGGCATGCTGTGGACAGGAAACCACCGAACCAGTTATATTTCAGGCTTTGAAGCTTCATTTTGTAGCCACTTGCCCCACCCAACTCCAACCATTGCTCTTCAAGTTGGACGATCTTGGCTTTGCTCGGGATCACCGGGACCTCAGGCTTTTCCGGCTAACATCGTCAGAGTGCGCAGCATTTACCAAGCAAGAGGCTCCAAACAGCCTCGGTCGTCATTGTGGAGTCGTCGTGGATGAAACCCCCTCGAGGCCGCCCGAGGATAGTCTAGTCTTTGTGCCCTGAAGGTCGGGTCAAGCTCGAGGTCAGTGGCTGTGCTCTTGGCAGATAATCTTATCGGATCTTATCTCTGCCGCGGCACACAATCACCTTTCGATTCGAATGCCGTTCTTGCGCTCACCCAGGCTTGCCCCTGGCTCAACGCCTTCTTACTGGGTTCTTGCTTTGACCGTCATATGGACATCTGGTTAACTCGACGCCAAGGCTTTCGTCACGATCCTAAGGCTACTCCCGTCTATTGTCGGACCGCTCCGACAAAAGATGGGAGTAGGATCGTGACGAAAGCTCCTTCTTGCAGTACACATATGCTGATCAATAGTATATTGGTTTTGTAGACTAGGCTGTACCTGAGTTGCAGATCATAACTATCCTGGTAGACATCGTTCGTTGATTTCCGGGACGTAGTATAAAGTACTTGGTAGCGAGCAACGGCAATGCGACGAATGTATTAGGACACCGAATTCTGTTAGCATCCGCATCCTACCTCAGTAAGCAAGACAGACTAGAATGATGCGCCTGAGCTCCACGACTTAGTCTGACTTTATTTTTTTGAACGAACGTTATACAGCAGCCGCAGCACCTTCGGGTGCTGTGTAGCCACTGTCGCGCTTAGTGCGCGCTTTTGCATACACCCTCAGACCGACATATTCATCGGGACCCAACCCTCTGGTTCAAGACCTTGAACTGAAAACTCGGCCAGACGCTCGGTCCGACTCGAATGGCTCATTATTCAGACGCTCACTCGTTTTTTTTTCTCGGTTAGGTCAGATGAAAGTAGCAGCGGCCGGTTTGATCAGTGCAAATATGATATAGCGCGATATAGCGCGTGGTACGATTGTTTCGTCCTTCCACCATGGCCCCGTTCACTGCAACCACATCCGCACCGGTAAACATCGCCTGCATCAAGTTAGCTTGCGTTTATATGAGTTCTCCTGGAGTCGCTGATTATATCCAGGTATTGGGGCAAGCGCGATACCAAACTTATCCTGCCCACAAATTCGTCTCTTTCCGTGACCCTTGACCAGGACCATCTCCGCTCAACGACCACATCTCGCGCTGATCCATCTTTCCAAAAAGATCGTCTGTGGCTCAATGGCGTCGAGGAGGAGATCAAGACCGGTGGACGTACCGCGACATGCATCGCTGAGATGAAGAAGATGCGAAAAGAACTCGTCGAGGACCTTGATGCATCCGCTCCTCCAGTACGCCATTGAGCATGCTGTCGATTGCACCGATTTTCATTGGTTATAGCTGTCCACCTACTCCGTGCACATCGCGTCGTACAACAACTTCCCGACGGCCGCTGGCTTAGCTTCATCCGCATCTGGATTCGCCGCCCTTACAGCTTCGCTTGCTGCACTCTATGCACTCCCAACCCCGCCCACGACCCTCTCGCTGATTGCCCGCCAGGGCTCCGGGTCCGCTTGCCGGTCTCTCCTTGGTGGATTTGTTGCATGGAACGCCGGCGAGCTCCCTTCGGGTCTTGATTCCCATGCAGTCCAGGTGGCACCAGAGACCCACTGGCCCGACATCCACGCTCTCATCTGTGTCGTAAGCGACCACAAAAAGGGCACCAGCTCGACAAGCGGTATGCAGCGCACAGTCGAGACGTCTCCCCTTTTGCAGCACCGCATCAAGCACTGTGTCCCCCAGCGCATGGCTGACATCTCCGCAGCTATTCACGCGCGCGACTTTGACCGTTTCGCGGAGATCACCATGGCCGACTCGAACCAGTTCCACGCCGTGTGCCTCGACACGGCGCCGCCGATTTTCTACATGAATGATGTCAGCCGCGCGATCATCGCGGTCATCGAGGAATACAACCGCGTCGCGCTGCTGCCCGAGAACGGCGGCAAGCGCAAGGCGGCGTACACTTACGACGCCGGCCCCAACGCGGTCATCTACGCGCCGGCCGCGAACATGAAGGAGATCATTAGCATGATTCTGCACTACTTCCCCCAGCAGGACGCGTTCAAGGACCCGTTCGGGCTCTTTGGTACTGCAGGGGCTGGATCAGGCGCACTCGTGGCCGGGTTCAATGAAAGTGTCGCCAAGACTTGGGAGGCCGGGGCCGTCAAGTCCCTCATCCATACGCGCGTCGGCGATGGCCCTCGTGTATTGGGGCCGGAGGAATCCCTTCTCGGTGATAATGGTCTCCCTCTAAAAACCGTATAGAGTCCACGAATTGTCGACGTTTCTCCGTGATAACATATTAGAGTGATACTTGTATTACATTGCGTAAAATACGCGCGTGTCGAATGCTAATAATTACAAGATGAGATGTGCACAAGAAATAAGCTATCTAAACGCCTATCGGAACCGCTGCCGCTCTATCACCGACTTTTGCCTCGAGTCTCGCGATACACGCCTGTCGCAGTTTTAGCATTTTAGGTTGTCCGAACATCCGCCAAACGCACCAATAATATTCCATCACGTCGCTCTGGCCAAGCTTGCGCAAGAAGTTCTCGTCATGCGTGATGATGATGAGCTGGAAATTCGAATGGTTTCTCCGCTCTTTGATGATACTGTAAAAAATAAACCAATGAACACATGACCCCAAACGCTTTTTTGAACTGAATAAGATAGACGCACTCAACTAGACTCTCCGCGAGCGCATCTATATTCTCCGTATCCAAAGCATTGGTAGGCTCGTCCAATGCAAGGATGCCACAATTTTGACCGAACGAATCTGACAAGGCCAGGCGGATAATGATTGAGGCGAGCATCTTCTGCCCCGCAGAGCATCGACCGCGCATATCCATCTCCACCTGGTCCTTCGTCATCACGACCTGGCAGACGTTAAACGACCGAGCAAATCGGCATAATGTCGTGCTTGACACGTACCCGATAATTGTAGGAGCGCTTGGATGCCCCGCCCTCGACGTCAGAGCGAATTCGAATTCCATCGATGTCTGCGACCGTACTCTGAGCATGTCCAGTAGAAAAAGACCGAAAAACTCATACCGGTTCCCTGATATGTCTTGTTCCATAGGTGCTTCATGGTGTCGTTTACTTCCTCCATCTTGAGTCCGTGATACTTCATGATAGCGCTGAAGGAAAATTAGTTGACGCGCGACAAAACTGGGGGACAGGATGCACGAACTTGTCAAGAGCCTTGGCGTATTTCTCCAAATCACTGTTGGCCATGTCGGACATCTACATGCCCTATTCAATACATTGGCAGAGAAATAACTCGCTCCACAATACCTTGACTTTGATCAATTGGTCAGTATACTTCTTGTTGATCTCTTTGAAGTCCTTCAGATCACTCTCTAGGCCTTTCAGCTGGCTCCGGCTCGAACTAAGCTCGCCAGCCATGTGCGCATACTGGTTTGGCGTCAAGCAAAGTCAAAATAATAATAACACGCAGAATACGGAATACGGACCGCAGTTTGAAGCTTCATCTCCTTATCTTTCGCTGGCCCATATTTGTCTTCGAAATTCCGCTTGGCCTTGGCAGCCCCCTCGATGTCTTTCGAGTCAATTTCAGCCTGGAGTTTCTTGATCTCCCGCATCAGCTTCCGGACCCGAATATTCTCCCGGAGAGTCGCCATGTATGCCCCGCTCTCGTTGATTTCCTTTTCGATGGATTTGATGACCTGTCGCGCGGTCTCGAGATTGCGCTCGAACTCCTTGATCTCCGCCTCGACATCCTCCGACTTGGCCGCAACTTCCTGTTGTTTTTGGTCGCGCTTGTTCCGAACATAGCTAAAAAGACCGTCAAGAAAAAAAAATCGAAGCCTGAGTGGTTGCTTGCTTACGTCTCGACGCCCTTGTTGGTCAGACCGAGTGTCTCGTTGCTCGAATGGAGCTCTTGATACACATTTTGAGCATTTTGAATGTCAGAATTCAGCTCCTTCTCAGCCCGCGAATGCTCTTCCGCGAGAGCATCGATAGGCGCTTGCGCTTGAAGTATTTTGGCATCCTCTTCCTGCAAAAGAAGGTCGGCTTTCTGACAAACGTTCTCAAGAAGACGAGCGGCACCTTTATGCCCACGTTGAATGCAGCGATCTCTTTCTTCATCCGCTCGATATTTGCTTCCTTCTCTTCCTTGGCCCGAATTTTGGTCTTCAGGTCGACGGATTTCATCTCCAACGAATGAACCTGGTTCTCGTTGACGCGAATGGCAGCATTCCTCTTCTCCTTCTCCTGGAGAAGGATTTCTTTCTGCTTGTCATTCTTCCGACTAACGTCAAGGTCATCAGAACCACGCTCGTTCGGAGGTAAAGTTCGGAGACCCACATCTCACCCGACAGGTTATCAAGTTCGGTCTGAACGTCGTCCAAAGTCTTGGTAGATCCCGTGGCGGAAAGCTGCTTCTCAGCGTCCGCGACGTCCTCGTTGGCTCGTTTCAGTTCCTTCTGCAAGCGAGTAACGGTCTGAGCGTGAGTCTTGAGACTCCGAATATCCCGCAAGTCACGTTTGAGGTCTTCGACTTTCTCAGAGAGCTGGCACGAACACTTGAGCATTACGTGTATCAATTAGGATGGAATGCAGACATACTGATTCAGCGGCGGCACTGGCGTCAGGGATCTTGGCGTCTTGCTCCTTTATCTTAGCTTCCAGCTCAGGAATTTCAGTGTCTCTGAGACGGTCCCTCGAGGCTAAGACGGGGCGTAATTTCTGCAACCTCGCCATCTCCTCCTCCCACTCCTTCAGTTCTTCTTGGAGGGCTGCTACAGACTCGGCGGACGACTTCTTCATCTGATCTTTCAACTAAAATCACCGTTTCAATAACGATCAAGCAGCGGACGCAAGGGGACCTACGTATTTCTCAAATACCACCACTTCGTGATCTTCCATATGCCGATTGCACGCGGTGCAGACTTTCTTCTGCTTCCCGACTCGGAGCAAGTGCTCGTACACCGAGCTGCTGCCAGCTGTTGCGCTCGCAATACTACTCGGGTTCAGCAATGCAAATCAGTATCCTATAGGAACGAAACGGACCTTTTACGGTGATCGAGTTCCGTGGTGGCTTCCTCGAGCGCAGCGTCTAGACTTTCGTGTTCGATTTCGCTCTTGAGCTTTCTCTCCAGGCCTACGGGAGGATGAATAAGGGTTACAGCCAATTCGGTGCGGCGGACCTTTGAGTTCATCTTTCTTCGTCTTCAGCTGTGCTTTCAAGCTGCTCAAGAGATTCTGAGCTTGCTGCAAAGTAGCGTTGGCGCTTGAGGCTTCTCCTTCTAGTTCGCCCAGCTCTTGTTCCTTCTGACTGGATACGAAGTGGTGAGCTAAGGGAATTATAGGGCGAAAGAGTGTTACTCACATGTATACACGGTCCACTTCGCGCTCCATCGTGTCGGGTTGAGGCTCGGCTCCGAGTAGGCGACGGAAACTACTATTTGCGGTCGAAACTCTGGATCAAAAAACTCAGTCAGACCACTGCACCGCGCCAAATAACACCACGAACGTCGCATCGATTTCCAAGGTCTTGGCCTTCACATCCTTCTTCTTCAGGTCCAACTTCGCCCGCGAGTCCGCATGCATATTGAGCGCTCTGAACTCGGAATTCAAAGCATCTCGTTTCGCCTCCAATTCTCTCGTCTGGGTGGTGATTTCGCCCAAACGCTCCTCGTACTTCGCTTCCGCAATTTCTGCCTGAGCCTTCGCTACTCTACTTTTCTTTTCTTCGATATCGTCCGTCACGGTGCGGAGGTCCGACGTGAGATTTTGCATAGCTTCAAGTTCTCGCTCATCGCGCGTTATTGAGGCTTGATTTTTGGCCTGATATGAACGAGGTAAGTGACGGAACGGACCAAATGCAGTAGTCACATACAAGCTGGGCTTGGAGCGAATTTTTCTGTGCTCTATGAGCTTGCAGAGCAGAGCTCAACTCCGCCGATTTGCGAGTGAATTCTTCGCTTTTGGATCGAGCGTCACGCTACAGGTATTGGTCAGGCAAGCACACAAAGCCCAAAGATGTATTAGGCACCTGGAGAGCCTCGACCGTCCCCTTCTGTTTTCGAACCATGGCATCGAATTTCGACGTGAATTCGACCACTTTCTCCGCATCTAGGCCCGACGAACCGAAACCCTTGATTTTGAACTTGTCGCCGAACTTACGAATGAGCTCTTCCCGGTCACGTATCCGTTGTTGTTGGGCCTGAAGAAATGTTAGCAGAACTATACAATGCGCTGATAGTCTTCGCACATCATATTCGGCTTTCAGCGTCCCTTGCTGCTTTGCGAGTTCCGTGTGCTGTTTTCGAGCAGCACTCAGCTCGTCCTCCAATGCCTCTGCCTTGTTCCTTTCGACGGTGAGCTTGCGTCGCGGAATTTGTAGGTCCCCGTCCGAGTTGATCAGTTTTGCGTCCAATTCGTCGTCGGTGCCTGCCGTATTGAATTTACAAGGAAATGTATTCGGCACGATCGACTTACCGGGCATCTCCTGAAGATTCACTTTGGCCTCGTCCAAATCAGCTCGAAGCTTGGTGATGTTCTCCTGGGCATTTTCCACTTGCAAGTATACCTCGCGGAAATGAGTGGCATATTCGTAGAATTTCTGATTCGAGACAACGAGCTCGTCGTATGCCTTCTTCGTTTCGTCGTGCTCGACCTCTTTTGCAGCAATTGTCTGGTTGAGATCGGCTATACGGGCTTTCAGTTTATCTGCGTGCGCTTTCTCGCGAGCCAGCCCGTCGAGACGTTCTTTCTCCGTCTTCAATTCAGCTACGCGGTCTTTGCGCAGGGATTTGATCGAATCGAGTGCTTTGGTGTATCTGAAGAACATTAGAAGAGCGATATTGCAAAAGAAAGAAAGACATACTTCGTAGCCTCGAAAATGTCATCAAACTTTTTCTTCAAAGCTGCCGGCTCGGCTAAAGGCCAGTATGAATCTTCTTGGTGGCAAAAGATAACATTTTCAAGAACAGCCTTCGATACGCCGAGGAGCTGGGGAATCTCGGCATCCATCTCGGCACACTTGGTCGATATTGTGCCTCTCTGGGGTTTCGTTCATTCAATGTTCGTGGCTCGAAACAACCGCCCAGAACGAACCTTTCCACCCTTTGCAGAGTCATTGTCTTTGTCTGCGACCGCAAGAATACTTTCAAGAGTTTTCATCGTCAAACCGGCGGTCTTCTTCACAGTCACACTCAAATTCCGCACTGCCAACATCCGCGTCCCATTGGCTGCATGAAACCGCAGTTTGACCTGTGCCTTGACCTCCTTCTCGTTGGCCATTTTGGGGTCGTGGATGAAGGCGCCGCCGCGGGTGTTCGGTGGCTGGTCTCCGGTAGTGGCATATTTGAGGCACTCGATGATCGTGGTCTTTCCGCTGCCATTGTGGCCGACGATAACCGTGACTGGGGAGAAGAACTCGATGACGGAAATCTGCTTGTCGTCGAAGGAACGGATCCCGCGTATGGCCAGCTTGTTCAAGGAGGCCATAGTGAGGAGGAGAGCGCGTCACGTCATGTCACAACGTGACTTGACGCGTCAAGTACCGCCACTTCATTTCAGGATGATGTCGCGCTCATAAGTGGCGCAATTGGTGCAACTACATAAAACCAACAGCAAAAAAGGTCCTCTGATCAGCTCAACACTATCGTACAGTAAAATTTTCTCGTCAAGCCTCTTTGAGCAATGATTCTAACGTGCTGATTTCAACAAGAGGCCCATCCTCGTCTCCTTCTGGACCGAATATCTGCAGAACCTCCTTCGCGTCTTGTAGAAAGAGCTGGAACTCTTGCTTCGCCGCTCTCTCAATAGTCAAATCGATATTTTCTGACACAATCCTGTTCCAAGACGTTTTAGCTAGCTCCAGAAGATGCATCCCTGGTAAACGAATGAATGTCAAACTTATTTAAAAAGCAAAAAGTATCGCCCACCGATTTGAGGGTAATTTGGAGGATAGATGAGTCGATACAGTGCCAGAAGTGTCTTTCCAGAACTGAGGGCGGTGGCGTATGGGCCGTCGTGCGACGCGTCTCTGAACGTCTGAGCCACGTATGCAATGAATGATTCGTGAAAAACAGGGAGAAGATCGCTGGGAAAAGATATGCCGTCATTCGTCAGCGTTAGACCGTCGTGGGGCGTGGCTGCCATGAACTGCATGAGGTTGCGAGCGAGATCATCTCGCTTGTCATTGTCAGCTGGAGGGTCTGGGATGGGTCCCACTTTCTCAAAAAAGAGGCACGAAAAACAGCGACATTCGAATCCGTAAGTCAGCTGGAACATTTGTTGACGCGACTGGATGAGAGCAGGATCGAGATAGGGCAGACAGATCTGTATGGTTATCATGAGCCAGGGCTCAGGTTGTACCGTGTCTCGTACCTCTTCCCCTGGTGAGATATCACGAAGAGCGATGACTTCCATGCGTGGCACGTTGGACGCTGAGAGAACATACTTGGCGGCAGCATTGGGTAGGCAGGAATGATTGAAAAGTCGGCTAGCGAGGGGAAATACGCCGTGCCCATACGTAGTCAAGTGAGAGTGAATTACAAAGTTGTTGTTCCCAAACCGAGAGTATATCTCTCCTATCAGAGACTCTGGGATGCGAGGCGAGCACGCAACCGGGGGTAAAGGCATTTCAACCGGCCCGGCTAATAGGGAAGTCATGGTAGAAATGCGGTCGTCGTCGGGACCGTCCAGCTGGGCTACTAGATGCGATAACAGCAAGGCATCTAACTTTTCGTGCGCTGCGAGCGCCTGAAAGGGCAAAGAGGCCTCAAACTTGGCAAACCGTCTGTCGAGTTGGTTCAATCGGATGGCAGGGATTATTGAATGAGAATAGCGCACTTGCACACTCTTCGATGATGAGACTGCCATTGTAGAGTTTGGCAACTAGTGCTGCAATACCAATATGCCGCACATCCACTGCATTTTTTGTAGCGTACGCGCGACTCTGTGGCAAGCGTCACATCTCCGGCCTTTTTCCTGAGGGAGAAGCACAGTGGCGAGCGCTTCACAAGGCACGATTATGAGGCCTGCAGGCAGGCATTTTGTTGCTACAGCCTGGGATCTACCAGCACCTTCACGAGGTTCAAGTCTGACATTTTCCATTCAAAATTGAGATATTTCGGGCACGCTTTGCGAGAACTGTGAAGAGAACGCGCTCAATTGCGCCTTTATTGAAAAGATACTTGAGATACCTGCATCGACTCCGAGGTTGTGGTGGGGAACAAGGAACGTTGGTCACACGGTCACTTCCAGTCCGACTTCCATCTGACCGCGACGGTCTTGGTCTTGTACATACTCATATCTCTGGGATGGAAGAATTGTCTGCCCTGCCACCCGATGGACCTCGGAGGTCCCCTCATCGCGTACGGACCATCTCCGTTAATTCCATGCGCTCCTTACCTCCCAGTTCCATGCAACGTTCCCAGTACGTGTTCGCGTTCCGTCGACTTCAACTAGCATGGTTCTGATTCTTCTTTAAGCTTCGAGTATGAAAGACCTGAAATACTGGCTCCAATGCCACGGCCAGCACTCGCGGGTAGCCGGCATCTCCTCGAGAACAGTGCACACTGGTTACACACGGATTCCCCAGCATCCTCGCGTCAAGTGTCCCCGACGCTGTCTCCCAGACGGCGATTCCCATCTCTACCCCGTTCGCCCACACAATCAGCAACCAAGTTTCCGACGACTTTGAGCTCCCTTCACGAGGCAGAGAATGCTGGAGCGCCACCTCAAGAAAAAGAGGCCGAACATGCCATGGCACGGCGATGGATACGCTGGATGCACAAGCGTGGCGTAAAAGCATGGGTAGTACCTAGTGCGCTGCTTGCTGCGACGTGCATCAAGCTCAGCATAAGTCTAGGATCGTATTCTGGTTAGTATTTTTGGAGCGCGTAATTCGCGTTCACTGAATGATCTTGTAGGACGCGGTACACCGCCAATGTTCGGTGACTATGAGGCCCAGCGGCATTGGATGGAGTTGACTATTCATCTCCCCATCCGACGCTGGTATACCTACGACTTACAATACTGGGGGCTCGACTATCCACCATTAACTGCCTACGTATCATGGCTATGCGGTGTTATGTGAGTTACACGCGGGTTTCCAGTTTCTCTTACGCTGAATTCGCTTTTTAGAGGACACTGGTTGGATCCTTCATGGGTTGCGTTGGACAACTCGCGCGGAATAGAAACCGAGAGTAGCAAAATCTTCATGCGGTCCACGGTTGTTTTTTTGATGCTCTCATATACCTCCCTGCGCTCGTCATGTTCACGCGCATCTGGCAAGCCAATCGGTCTACACGAACACAGAACTTCGCCTTGATGACGCTACTCTTTCAACCCGCCTTGCTACTCATCGATTTCGGTCACTTTCAATACAACTCAGTCATGTTAGGTATGTTTTCGTGGCTGCGCTCTTGACATGCGCTCAAATGACTACCAAGGCTTCGCCCTTTTGGCTATCAACTTTTTCGCTTGGGAGCAGGATTTGGCTGGTGCCATTTGCTTTGTGCTCAGCCTCGGGTTCAAGCAAATGGCGCTATACTATGCCCCTGCAATCGGAGGGTATCTTTTAGCAAAGTGCCTGTACCTCGGAGTCTTGAATGGGTACGTTTTCTTCATTGTGTTTGGACTACAACTGAATTTGTTTCTGGCAGCGGCAAACTTTTTCTCCGGCTTGCCTTGGTCACCTCTCTATCATTCATTGTCCTATTTCTCCCGTTCCTCCCCCCGTTCGCCCCCCACATCGGCCATCCTTGACCCAATTAGTCGAATCTTCCCGTTCGCTCGCGGTCTGTTCGAGGACAAGGTGGCCAATTTCTGGTGTGCCTCCAACGTCGTTTTCAAGTGGAAAGTCTGGGCTTCGAGTGCCTTTTTAATAAAACTTTCCGCGGTCCTTACCGCTGTTGGGTTCCTGCCCAATGTGCTCGTTTTCCTGCGCATTGCATGGCAAACCCAACTCTCTCAAGGAGCAAAAGCCCCCTCTCACACCCCCATCCTTCCGCTACTACCCTACGCGCTCCTTACGTCCTCGATGTCATTCTTCCTCTTTTCTTTTCAAGTGCACGAGAAGACCATTCTACTTCCCCTGCTTCCCATCACTCTCCTTCTTTCAGGTGCTCCAATGGATTCGACAATATTCGGATGGGGCGTTCTCGCCAATAATGTCGCTGTTTTCAGGTTCGTTTCCCCATGTCTTGTCCACTCTGATCTGATAAATCTTGCGATCAGTATGTGGCCATTGCTCAAGCGCGACGGCCTTGGAGTCCAATATATCGCATTGCTCATCCTGTGGAACCGCCTGCTCGGATACAACCCGCTACGTCTGCCGTCACGGTCATTCGTCCAACTACTGTCACTTGCCGTCTACGCCGCGGGTCTCGGCTTGCACGTCCTGGAACTCCTCATGCTACCGCCCGCGCGCTACCCCGACCTGTTTGCCGTGCTAAACGTCCTCATCAGCACGCCTGTTTTCGTTTTAGTATGGCTGTGGAGTATAAAATGCGGAGTCGAGATGAGCTGGGCGGTCGGCGGATTAGGGAACGCCGTATCGCGGCCGCATCGGTCATCATTGGTGGGAGACGATGAGAAGCCTGTATCCGCCGGGAAAGCGCGGTCTGTGAGCTCGATAGGCTCGGCGCAAGGTAGACGGAGAGCACCATTCGTTGACGGAGAAGAGAAACCGAACGTAGACTCGGTTCAGAGCTGATGTCCTGGGTTTTCTGCGATTATTAGCGGCTTTGTAAACTATTATATATTTAATTATTGAGGTTTTAGAGAGACGAGACGCGCTTGGCGAGCCGAGGCACGCTGACATTTGTGCACATGACGAGTCTCTTCACGCTGTGTCACAGCAGAGTCACACTCACCTCGCGTCTCCTCTCACCTCCATTCTCGAGTTCTCCCTATAATTCACGCGTCACGCCCTCCTCCATAGTTTTCGCCATCTATACGGTTTAGAAGCAGACGGGACAACTATCGAGAGTCCGGATTTCACTCGAAACTTGCCGTGGACTACTCCATCGCGTTCCAGTATGCCACCCAAGATGCACACGGCCGAAGAGGAGGCAGAATTTATGAAGAATCTACTAGCAGGATTGGACGAGGACGACTCGTTCTGGAATGCCGTACCGTCACCCAACAGCACCCCTGCGAAGCCTCCGCCCGCTCTCCCCCGAACAAACGCGTCCATCAGCACTCCCAATGACACCGACCAAACCTCAGAATACAACAGTGAAGCAGAAGCCTCTCACTCCTGGAGATATTGATATGGCTGCCCTCCTAGAGGGCGCTGAGGATTGGGATTGGTCCGACATGAACGCAGATTTTATGTCCCCAGCAAAAAATCGCCCGACAACACCCGTTCAAGTGAGGGTTTCAGTATTCCAAATTTTATTTATGCTAACTCTTACCAGTCTACTGGCCCTGCACATATATCACTTCCGTACGCTCGATGCCTTGTGGAATCTGTGTCCGCAAATGATGTGAATGGCCGGTTGCAAAAGGTTGGGATTCTCCTTCTGTGCAAAAATTCTATTAAACCGCACGTTCCAGAATTTATCTGTGAATCTAAGTAACGAAGAGCGTCGTTTGGTAATTTTGGCGGATGAGTGGGCCAGAACGGATGTCCGTGTTGGTGGGTGGTCTGTTTATGTGCTATCATTCATGATTCCAACCTTCACTCAGGTGATATTGTGAATGTTTTGGGATCTTTCAACAAGTCAGCGACACCTCCGTCAATCTCCATCACCTCCAGCGAAAACATCCTTATTCTCCATCCGGACCTTCTCCTTACACCATCAGCCATTTCAACTTCTCTTGAATGTCGCCGCAAGCCCTTGCTCTCCACTCTCGTGCGCTCGGGGTCGGATACTTCGCCGGCCCTGGTGTGGGGGCAACATTCTGCATGAGGTGATGCAGGCGTCCATGAGTACCGGGCACTGGGAAGACGCGTGGGTTGATAAAAAGATCGAGGAAGTCATCCGGGAAAAACTTTCCGATATCACCAAGATCAATCTCAGTGTGGAAGATGCGACGCGAGAAATCAAGCTAAGGGCAAAAGGTCTGAAAGCATTCTCTGAAAAATACATCGCCGACTCCCCCAAGGTCTCTTCTTTTTCGATCCGCGTATGTGATATGAGCTCACCAAAATCCAGGCACAAGCGACGCTCACGAACACTCGCAGCGGACCGAACGAGACCTCGCTGCTCGCTATCCCTCAGATCCTCGACATTGAGGAGGACATTTGGTCCCCTATATGGGGTCTCAATGGGAAAGTCGACGCTACGGTTCTCGCAGTCATCTCAGACTCGAAATCTCGCTCTGCAAAGCCGACCATTTCCACTGGACCCAAACCGTTTGAAATCAAGACCGGGCGTCCGGTCGCTTCTATCGATCATCGCGCGCAAACCATGCTCTACACCTTACTGACTGAGGAGCGGTATGGAGCGCAAGTGTCGTCTGGGCTCCTTTTCTACACCCAAAGCGAAGAGGTTGTCCGAGTGCCTACGACGCGAAACGACATGAAGGGGCTGATAGGAGCGCGAAATGAGTTAGCCGCGTACATGAAGCGACGGATCCAAAAGGACCCAGAACAGCGAAAGGCCGAAGATGGGGTGCAGATGCTCGAGCCTGCTGAGCCTGAGCCTTTCCTTCCGCCTACAATCGACGATGAGAGGACTTGCAAGCGATGCTTCGCGTTGGATACTTGTATGCTCTATCGAAAGGTATGCACTCCGAATGCCAGCATTTATCGGATACTCACCTGGCTCCTAGACTGTCGAGAACGTCATCGATACAAAGTCTCCCATCGCCGATATCTATGATTTGAAAACAGGCCATATAACCCCTTCGCATGCAGCCTTCTTCAAGAAATGGGAAGCATTGCTATCTTTTGAGGAGCAGGACTCTGTTCGCTTCAAGAAGGAGCTCTGGACGATGGGCGCAGAGGAGCGCGAAGCCAAGGGACGATGTTTCAGCGCCATGACCCTGGATGCTTCTTATTCTCCAGAAACCACTCAGAAGACCAAGATTCACCGTTTTACCTATAAACTCACCCGCGACTCGACATCGCCGTCACTGTTGAACGGGTTTATCAACGTCGGGGATCCCATTACCGTGTCTGTCGAGCCCAATTTACTGGCGCTTGCCCGAGGGTTCGTTCTGGAACTTGCAAAGTCCTCTGTGGTTATCGGGGTCGACCACGAGCTGTCTCTCGAAACAATCGCCACGCGGCTCTCGCGGTTCCGGGCAGGACTGGGCTCCACGTCCGTCCCCATTTTCCGTGTTGACAAGGACGACTTATATGGAGGAATGGGACGAATGCGGAACAATCTCGCCCACCTATTCTATGCCGACGGAGACGCAAGACGGTTAGAGCTCGTCGTTGACTTGAAGCCTCCGGTTTTCGTGGAGGGCGTGACACTGCCTCCTCACTTGTCGCGCCACTTCGAGCATCTCAATCCGAATCAGCGGGATGCGATGGAGAAGGTACTGTCCGCCCAAGATTACGCCATGATCCTAGGCATGCCTGGTACTGGCAAGACTACGGTAATCGCTGCCATGATCAAAGTTCTCGTCGGGCTGGGGAAGACGGTCCTTCTGACCTCGTACACGCACTCTGCGGTCGATACCATCCTGCTGAAGCTTAAGGACAAGGTGGACTTTACCATTCTCCGGATCGGCAATACCGACAAGGTAACACGCACTGTTCCATAATGATACGCGTTCTAATGCTAGTAGGTTCACCCAGAGATTCAGCAATTTACGTTGGGTGCCCGAAGGACGCCAACAACTGTCGAACAGTTAGAGCACCAGATTATGTCTCCACCGGTAGTCGCGACTACGTGTCTGTCTGTGGACCAGTAAGCTTTCAACCTTCTGAGGAGGCTAATTTCTCATACACTGGCAGCGCTTTGTTTTCGCGTCGGAAGTTTGATTATTGCATAGTGGACGAAGCCTCTCAGATAACTCTCCCTACTTGTCTAGGGCCTCTACGATTTGCCAAAACATTCGTTCTCGTCGGAGACCACTTCCAGCTCCCTCCTCTTGTAGAGTGTTTCACATTACGGTCCGGACCCTGCTGACGATGCTGTCCCACAGGTTCGAAACCACCAAGCCCGCAAAGGCGGACTCGACGTGTCTCTTTTCCGGCGTCTGTCAGACGCTCATCCCCATGCTGTCGTCAACATGGCTCACCAATATCGGATGAACGAGGATATCATGACTCTGTCAAATAAGCTTATCTACGGCGACCGACTGACCTGCGGGTCGGAGGAGGTTGCGAACCAGAGTCTCGTGTTGCCTGATACCAAGTTTTTGGATAATATGCACATTGGGCGGTCGTGCCACGCTGATGGGTGTTGGATCGACAGGATAATGGCGCAGAGGTGAGCGGGCTTCCTGCTCATTACATCGAAAAATATTGACGCCACGCCTCGCAGCTGCAGAGCCGTTTTCGTCGATACGGATGCTGTCCCCGCACGAGACTCTCGTATTGGAGATCTCGTGCAAAATGAAGTTGAAGCGAAGCTCGTGTACGAAGTCACCGAAACCCTTCTCCGGAGCGGCGTACAGCCAGAGCAGATTGGACTCATCTCTATGTATCGGCAGCAACTGAAGCTCTTGAGCGACCTGCTTGCAGGCCGGAACGGAATCGAGACTCTCACCGCCGATCGGAGTCAAGGGAGAGACAAAGACTGCATCATCATCTCGATGGTGCGCTCGAACGACACTGGCTTTGTGAGTCTCCTCCATCCATTCATTTCCTGGCCTTCTCTCACCAGCATGATCTGAACAGGTTGGAGACCTTATCAAGGATTGGAGACGGATGAATGTGTCCTTTACTCGCGCGCGGTCGAAACTCATCATTTTCGGATCGCGAAGGACACTTCAATCGGCGCCACTCCTCCAGGACTTTTTTGAGCTTGTGGAGAGCAAGGGCTGGATCGTGGAATTACCGCCCGGGGCGGACACACTTCATCCGATGCTGGCTCCTGGGGCTTCGAGTCGTGTTGGTGCGCCGAAACGCGGAGCGGAAGAGATGGAGGTTCCGCTCGGGGGCAAGGAGAACGCGCGGCCCCAGAAGAAGCCGAAATTGAAGAGGGCTGACGAAGGGATGCTTCGTGGGCGACCGATCCTTAGGGACTTGATGAATGAGACGAAATGAAGCGAAGATATACTCGAAATGTATCATATGTAATTGTATCGGTAGCCTACCTCAGGATAAATTTGTTCATAGTTCGCATCGCCAGAAACTTGAGAAAAATTGGATGCTCGACACTGGAATCTCGGGTTAACGAGGGGAGGACAGTAGTATTCTGTGTCAACTAGTAGAAATGTACATGCGCTATGTGAGATTATTGATACAGTTGTGTATTGTGTTGAATTCCACTATCTCATCTATATCCATCCACCCACTCATCGCTATTGCGAATCCTTACTTGGTCCAGATCCATTCCACCACTTGCCAATCTTAGCAGCCGAGTACTGCATGCTCTTGCCTACGCCTGCACTGACGATGCCCTTGAAAGACTGCACCGTGGCGGGGTACCGGACGATTCGTTTCAGTTCTAAAGATGCGTGAGGTTCATGTTATTTAACGGACAGGAGACCTACCTCCACCAAGTGTCGCGGGCAGCCTGTCGTCGCCAGCCAAGCGGACCCAGTACGCGCTCTCGTCCGCTTCGTACGGCGTGGCGCTGGCGGCGCCGGAGCGGTCGTAGCTATTCCGGACTCCAGTCAGCAAGTTCGACGGCAGCTTCTTCAAATGCGCGGCACGCGCATGCGGCGTCGTGTCCTGCTGGATCGTCGACAGATGCGCCGGCCAGTGCACGCCGGGGAGGCCGACCACGAGCCGGTGGTACAGCTCCTTGAACTGCGGCGCCTGGCCGCGTACGATGTTCGCGACCTTGCCGCGGTTCTCTGCGGGGAGCATCATACGCGGGTCACCGAGATAGCTTATGCCGGCTATCCGTTCGAAGAGCTGGGTCTCGGAGAATTCGCCGGGGAGTGTGAGAAGCGCGGCGCGGACGGCGGAGGTGAGATTGACCTGCTGGGTGAGGCGCACACGAGCATCATCTTTGATGATTCGGAGCGGCTTGTGCATGCGCCCGGCGAGGTACAAGGAGCGCCAGTTGAGAAGGTCCGAGCAGAGGTTGTCTACGGTCGTCACACCGTATTTAATCGTCTGTACAGAAAATCGAAGCGGCATAAGGTCGACGCGCGCATAAGACTAGATAGGAGCACTCACAACACCTGACATCGGGACATACGCGTTGAACCAGACGCCCGGGCCAATCTCCTGCACCCTAGTCACATAGTCCGACCCAAGAACACGAGCATGAAGCGTGTAATGGCTTGGGTGCTGCTGCATGTTAATCGAATGGAAATGCGCCGCATGGGTAACCGCGAACATGAAATCAAGCATTGGAGCGTCTGCAGAGGATTCCTTTACTGGATATCCGTCCTGTTCGAAGACTCCGGAGCCGTACGCAAAGGCATAACGTATGGGGGCATCAAACTGCTCCACGATGGACTCGAGCAATGCGCGAGTGGAATTTGAGACGGGGAGAAGCTGGTTGCGACCGAAGCTGGGGGGAAGATTCGGAAGCACCTGGTGCTGGTGGGAGACTGCAGGACGCGGCTGAGGATATAAACGACTCTGATGCTTGGGAGGGGTCCGTTCCGGGGGTGGTGGAGGTGGAAGATCTGGGGTTGAGGGGATCGTTTCCGTCGTCAATGAGCGCACGAGAATGGCAGGAATTTTATAAATATTTGGGTTGCGCACGACGGTGGAGAGCATGGTGGTATAGGGAAAGAAGTCGAGTAGTCAGCCACTCGGCGTCAGCGCTCGGCACAGCAACTTGTGATACAAACACAACCATATATTGATGCGTTAAAATGCGTTAAAATAAAAAAAATACACCGAGCCCTCAGACTCGCTCCTGCGGAATGTTTTCCTTGGCCCCGAAAATCTCTCGGGCAGAAAACTTCCCACTCGCAACGCGGAAACCCTTCCCTACACGGCTGCTCCATCTCGAGTCTTGACCGGCTTCTCCCTCGAAGCTCACATCGCCCAACTCTGTCCAGTCCTCCTCGGGCGTCTGTTCCAGCAGACTAGGATGCGCCCCGAGCTTGCCGTTCATCGACAAATCCAGTGACATCCGAATTGGAGAAGAGTCGGGCGACATCTGCTGTTGCCGCGCCTCCCGCCGGCTCGCGAATGCCGCGGAAGCGCCCCCAGGACTAGGCATAACCTTGACAGGGGACGCGGTCGCAGAAAGCAAACCCGAACCCAGCGAGTCGAACTTGCTCACGAACGCAGCCAGCGCACGGCGCTCCTCTTCCAGCTGCACTCGCATCTAAACAGGCACTCGTTAGCCCGAAGTTCCGAAATTGAACAAACACGCGACGTACCTTCTTCTCCTTCTCGAGCTGACGCACGAGCTCCCGGGCCCATGCATCTTTTTCTGCAACCAGTTTGCGCTCCGCATCGACCTTGCTCTGCCATTCCTTCTCGATGTCCTCCCGTGCGGCTCCTGACTGTGTCTGACTTTCCTCGTACCCGCTCACCATACCTTCAAGCTCCTGGATCCTGCGGGCCTGCTCCGAGATTAATTTATCCTTCTCGTCATCCACCTCCGGCAACTCTGGTTTTGCAACCAGCGAAGCCTCCAACGACAGAATCTGGTTCGCCTGCGACTCGATCTGCAGCCGCGCCGTAAGCAGCTCTTGTTGCAACTGAGAAGCTCGTCAGCACAACGATCTCTTACAACCCAAAGGAAAAAAGCCTGCAGACCTGATACGGAGACATATCGAAATCAATCTTGACTGGACTCCCCGGACGCGAATCGTCCCCACTTCCCACGGTCTGGCTTGTGAGGATGAGCTTCGTCAACTGCTTAATGCGCGAGTTCAAATCCGTCATCGCCTTCGACTCGTCAATTTGCTAGACACGATAATTCAGTATCTTCGGCCCTAGGAGAAGGAGTACACGAACCTCGCGAGCAGAGAGACGTCTGGTGCGCACGGACGGCTTATCGGCCTCCTTCTCGCGTTCCGCCAAACGCGACTTCAGATCCTCGATTTCCTTCCTGTAGCGCTCGATCAAAGCGTCGGTGTCGACAATCTCCTTCTTTTGCGCGTTAAGCTGGAGAGGAAACTATCAACACATTGTGCAAAGGGGAGCAAAGAGAACGTACATGAACACCCTTGATACGGCGGGCGAACTGGAGTGTGCTCATACTCTCGCTCACGGCGCTCGCATCGGGATTAATGGTGCACACCACACTGATGCGCGCATTCCCCGACAGCGAAGGCTGCAGCATCCGGGTCAGCTTCGAGTTCCGGAACGGAACGTGATCGCTGTGAAGAAATATTGTGTCAAATTGAACCGAATCATTCAATGGGCCACAAACCTTTTCCCCTTCGCAGCATTCTCTGCCAGTGTAGCGATGACGGTTCCAAGCGTGAGAAGACTATCCAGGAGGTTAAAATTGGTTGAAACGAAGAACGAGATTGAAGGACCTGGTATTAATATATTTCCCCTCCTTCGTTCTCTCTTTGTCCGTGGTCGCTTTCTCAGACCCAGCCAGATCAATCAAGCTCTGTTAGATTCCCCACATCAGGAGGATTCGGCTGAATGGAGTTGAGACGCACCAAAACTGAGCTTTGAACACTGCTCCCGCGCAAACGCGGTCCAGGAGTCTGTCGTCCCCCATATACAGGCGTGTGTCGGCCATTCATAGTCGGGGTAGCTGACCGTTCATCTTCGCTACAGCTTCGATCACCCCGCTCCCGACTCTCGCAGACGACACGGAAGACAGAATGACTTCGACTACTTCGCTCGTTCCAGTCTGTGCTCGCCGTCCTACGATTCGCCTCCCCGCGCCGCAGCACCTCGCGCACGCTCGCCAGGCTTGTGACGACCTCCTCCCGCAGGCCACTGAGGACAATCTCGCCCCCGGCAGCGCCACCCTGGATCTCGATCGTCTTCGCACCAGGCGCGAGCAAGTCGTGTATCGTCTCGTTGTATATTTCGAGGTAGCTGCAGCGGAGGAGGTACTCTCGGGAGGGCGTTGCACGGATGTACGCGAATATCTCGCGGATGGCGCGCGGGATTATCCCGGGTTGCTCGTCAGTACCGGACAGGGTATAGGTCTTTCCAGAGGCTGTTTGTCCGTAGGCGAATACGACGGCGTTGTAACCTGCCATAAATGCATGTACGTGCGGGCGCGCGGCGGTGGTGTACAGCGGCGCGGTAGGCTCGATGGTGTGGATGTTGTCGAATGTGAATTTGTTAGCGTTTGAGGGGGCAGACGTCCCAGAAAGGTGAATGGTGTTTTCGCCAGGTATAACGGACCATGCGGTAGGTACGGATTTGGCTGGTGTGCGTACTCTGTTGAAGGGTTAGAACCATCCAGGAACATACTGTAGCCACCCACCGAACCGAGACCATGACTTTGTCTACTGCAACCTCCGTCATGGGAAAAGTAACGTCGCCGCCGTTCTCGTCCCCCGTAAAGTCAACACCGACGGTCTGGAAGTCAACCACCGACTCCTCGACGTCGCGTTGAGGGAACATGGGGGTCAGAGCTGAGCTAGCTGCCCCCATGCTCGACCCCGCACGAGAAGTGGGCCGTGACTTCGAGGGACTCCCTGGAACACTTGGAAGCATTGGTGCTTTTCGGGTACGAGTTTCTGTGGACAGAGAGGCCTTGTATTTCTTGGTAGACGCTAATAATGGCGTTGTAGGGACGACGGCGGCGCGCGAGAGCCTCGCGGACAAGTCGCGCTCAGCAGAGGTGGTAGAGCGAGTGGTACGCGGGGTGAAGGGTGTAGGACGCTTTCCTGCGGGCGTAGAAGCCATGTTAATCGTTTGAGCTTGTCCCTTTGCAACGAAGTCGGTGTTCTCGAGAATGAACCAAACCAATTCGCGGTCACGTGCCTCCGAATGTGGGTACCATCTGATCGAGAGTTGCCTATTTAAGGCTGGAGTGGCTGACAGTGGCCACACAAAAGCTCTTTCTCTCCTACCACCATCTTCCGCCTCAAAATAACCACCGCACTCTACCTCAAGTCTCAAGTATACATCAGGTGGGTTGGTCCTTCTTCGATTCATGGTGCGGGGGGGAAGCAACGGGCCCGGGCACATTAGCCATGGCCTCGTCGCGAGTGGGATAGTCGTGCATACAAACGCTTGAAGAGACTTACTTGACCACTGGGAGCACCATGCTGACCGGCCCCCCAACAAGAAGGGTACGCTGGAACATGGTGTCTCTGCTGGTCCGACGGCTCGAGAACCGTCAATGGGCACCGACCGTCTCTCGAGACCGTCAGCCGACCGTCAACGAGTTCGAAGGACTAGTGCGATCTAGAGCATGCGCGTGAGCCTCGTTTACGAGGGTGTGCTTCATTGCCGCACCTGCTTCGGGTTGGCCTCCGTTGCAAGTGTGGCACTGCTTCGTCCCAAGCCTCGCAGTCGGAAGTGTTTTGGATCGATCCACTCAGTACATACTTACTCGTTTTGTATGTGCTGACCCCTCCTTTTTGCAGGTCCCTCAAGCACCGCGGCTCTTCTTAATCGGTATATGGGCGTGCTGGCGTAGGATCCAACTTCGGGATGCTTCCATACGATTTATCTACCTGTAGTTCCAAGATGGTTGAATATATACTACATAATATACATTGTGCAAGCTTGCATCAGCTACCACCTGTAGCTATTATAAGTCGTCGTTGTAAATGCTATCATCACTCGGCTCCCCGCTGGCCTGAGCCACAGAGGCCGGCTCGTCGTCTTCTAGCTTGCATTTTGACCCCAATGAAGTGCCCACGTCAGAAAGCTTCGTTGAAAATAAAGGAACCTTCTTTCGCTTCGTGGGTGACTCAAGTGAAGCCGAAGATCTGCGTCGTTTGAGCTTCGAAGGCGCAGGCCTGAGGACTTCGTTCGGCAAAGGCGGCTGGCCAGGTAGTCGCTACAAAAATGAATACCTTGTGTTGAATACACGAGATATAATCGACAAAAACTCTGCAAACCTGGAAAGTAAACTGGCAAGTTTTGAAGCCAGTTTTCCCATCCGCTAATATTGCCTGAATCGCACCATGAATTATTACGAACAGCCATGCAGCAAAGAAATACCTACCTCGGTAACCTCGTAAAGCCCATCGTAACGATAGCTATGCATGCAAATTCATTACTACAGTACAACGAAGGGGGGAACAAGACCGACCCATGGGTTGGTGCATATCGAGAGCTGAAATTCTGACCCCCGCGGACAACGCGAACAGGAGTGTTGTGGATGAGCGACAACTGCAGGCTCTTGTTCCCGCCAGTCCATTCTTGATCCCGGATCTGGGGACCTGACCGGGTCTGAAGGAGGAAAATAATGTCATGATTGAGTAACGCCGTCGCACATAGCACCTTTTGTCAACACACCTTTTTACCATTGGGAGTTGTGGTAGCCCGTCCGCCTAGGAATGTGCCAGGAAAAGTAATGAAGACCTGGGCCCTAGGAGTCTGATGATATACCTTCGCCCGTGTATATACTTCCATTCGAGATTAACGCTGAGGGGAAGTGGTGGAAGTAAGCTACTTACAATGTTTCCCCTTTGTCCTGGTCGTCTTCGTATCCTCCAGACCTAAATCCATATTATTGAGTACATACTTACATGCAGCAGTCGCGTCAAGAGCGCACATGACGACAGAGTACGCTCCCTCATCTTTAGAACCATGGATGCCTTTGAAAGTATGTGCATGTACGCCGGCGTGCGAACACTCCTTGCGGTTCAGAAACGTCGAAAGTACGGGTATGCCCGGTATGTGGCCATGAATTTTACTGAAACGTTGTGAACCTCGCAGCTTTTGGGAAGTTGAAGGACACACGGATCGATGCCAGCCTTGCGGACAACTTTCTGGCGGGTCTTCCGTCGCACATCGGAAGGAGGACTGGTAGACGGCCCAGATGGCGCAGACCCAATTAATACGGGAGGATTGGCGGACGACTCAGTCTCAGATGACCGAGTCTCGTTGACGATAGGCCGTCCAGAGTCGGAGTCGGAATCCAAAAAAGACCAGGTTGGAGTATGGCTAGGACTTGCGGACACAGATCTCTCCAATTTGAATTCGATGCTCGGAATCGACATGAGGTCCAGGAATAAAGACAATGGAAGCCTGACGGGATATCGATGCCGGCAACATGAAGCGTACAACAAGCCCCAACAACGCGTGAAGTAATATCCTTCGCGTCTGCGTCGATTCTGCTCACATGCTCGCATACGCAGCCTCGATCTAGGTCTTGATACATTTCTGCGAAGATTGCTTATGATTTCTACTGGTGCCATGGATGCAAAACGACTTTCCTTCATGCGAATTCTGCACAGGTGTCACTCCGGACTTATGAGACAAAAGCGTCTAAGCCTCCTATTTTCTCCTCCATCGTCCAAGTACGACCAAAATATCGTCTTTCCTCAAGAAATAATTCCAGTTCAAGAGCGCGCTCGGTGATCGCCTGTAAACTTTGAAAACTCGTGGGTGTGGCTATGGCAACCTGAGACAGGGTCACGTTTAAGATCCTCCTGATCAACAAACTACTGCTCTTCAACAACTTTTCTGTTCTCTCCTTCGTGCTCGTCGTCGCTCTGCTTTCCTGGTTCTCCAATAGGCGGTTCCTTCTCTTGAAATCTTCTCTGTTCTGTTGTTATGTCCGACTCTCCGTCCTCCAACTCAGTCACTCGCACTGTGGCTATCATCAAACACCATGCCTTGAGCCACCGATTCGACATTGAGCGCCGAATTCAAGAGGCCAGCTTCGAGGTGCGGTCTTCCCTCCGACCCCCGGAATCGAAGCTCACGGAATTTCCACTATAGATTGTGAAAGAACGCCAGATGGAGTTCGACGTTGAGTCTGATCCGGAAACTCTATATGAGCTTTTCGGAGAGGATGCAGACTCCCTGGGCGAGTAAGTATATCATTTCCTCGGTTCGGATACATACTGAGACCTTGCGGAAGAGGCCCTGTCTGGGTTTATGTCCTCGAGCGCCGACGAGCGGTCGAGGTGCTGCTCACCCTCATGGGCGACCGGGATCCCAACGTTGCGCGAGGAATCCCCGAACTCTTTGCGCGCGCTGTACGGGACCGCTTTAGAGCAGAACGGGATCATGGGCTCCCCGGACACGCCGACCGCGGAAATGCAGATAGCCTCGCTCTTTGCCTCCTCGCCTCCGTTCCCGACCTCTGACCTCCCGGATGCGGATGGCCGCTACGCCTCGATGCGATCCGTGTCCTCTTCTGTGCTTGATGCCCTCCGCCAAACCACCTCCGACGAGGGCTACGCGCCCTCGAATCCGTCTACGACCGGCCAAGGGCGGCTTTCGAATGGCAAGCCGCTCTTTAAGGCACGCCCCCTGCCGACGACGCACGCCGCGCCCGACATCGTCCCGCGCATGACCAAGGCCGCGGCCTTGCGCGCGGGAATAGCTGTCGTGGCCGGCGGGCCCTCCGTGCCCCGCGAGCCGCTGTCGAAAGAGGCGCTCGCAAAGACGTTCGCGAATGTCCCCGGCCACAAGCGCGCGGAAAGCATCGCCGTGGCGAGCACCGCGGCGCCGACCATCGCACCGCGCATGACGCGTGCAACTGCCCTGCGTCTGGGGCTGCCCCCGCCCGCTCCCGTGAGGAGACAGGCCTCGGACAGCTCCGACAGGCAGACTTTCGATGGGGTCCCAGGGCACAAGCGCCGCGAAAGCATCGCCGTTGCTTCAGTGGCGGCACCCACTGTCGCACCGAGACTGAACAAAAGCGCGGCTCTGCGTGCGAACAAGGACGCGGCACCACCCTCGTCCTTCCAGTGTAAGATCTTTGTCTTCTTTCCATAGAGTGCTAGCCCACTAAATAAACATCTTGATTCGCAGTCCGGCCACCAACGACACCCAAGCTGCCTGGTCTCTCACGGAGTAACTCGACCAGTTCATTAGGCCAGTACAGCACCAAACCCCCGTCCCGACCCGCGAGTGCCGCGGGCGGCGCACCGAAACCGGCACCCGCCCCTACCCGTGCCCGGCCCTCGAGCGTCTCCGTGCGCCCCGCCGCCCCGCGCGCGTCCATCCTCCCCAACGCCAAGCCCGCGTCAACCGTGCCCAGCTCTGCCGCTGCCGCCGAAAACGACGTCGTAAAAGCGAAACCGCGCCCGAGCAGCATAAACACGCCGAGCATCGCGCCCCGGACGAACCGGAGCGCGGCGCTGCGGGCGGCGAAGCAGGAGGCGGAGAACGCGGCGGCAGCGAAGGCAGCTGCGCGCAAGGCGGGTGGGCGGCCGAGTGCACGGCCCGCGCCTGCTATTGCGACTTTTTGAGGGCGGGACTGCACGTATATATGCGTGATGGGGAGGCAGGGATAAATATGACAGCGAGGGATATATGAAGGAATGTCTATCGAATGTATGGATGGATGGATGCTGCTTGCTCGTTGGGATTGCTTATGTGTTTTTATTGCGTAGCGCTTATCTTCTATGTATATTTTAACCCTTGTTCTTGTATATGCAGACCCCATCACGACCTACTCGTACCTCTTTGACAGAAATACACAGCATGGTTTATTATGAAACTTATTATCCATAGATTAAGCTACAGCCGAGAAAGGAACAACGATGTATTTTATACATTATCCTACACCCTCTGTCCACTAGATCTAGACATTTAGACGTCCCCGAACATGCGCTTTCTGCCATACTCTCAGGAAAATGGAAAGGAAGGATTTGAACGAATAACTTACAACCGAATTGGGGCCTCGCTGAACACCGTGGTCCCGCCGAGCATCTCCCGCGTCCACACGTCGCGGAGGAACCACCCCACATGGCCGACTGCACATCCGACGAGGTCGCCTGCGGCCGCTTTCCACGTCCCGTTCAGGATCCACGAAAACGCGACGAGCGCAATAGGGAGGTACGGCGCGGTGATCGTGATGAGGCCGAAGAGCGAAATGGGGGTCGAGGGGTGGCGGCGGGACCAGAGGTAGATGGGGACGAAGGCGAGAGAGGACGAGAGGAACGGAAGGTTGAAGAGGGGGGAGAGGGCCTGGTATTATATTCACAATTAGCGACAGAATGGGTGGGAGATACAAAAAGGGTACCAGGAGCATCATGGAAGACAAGAGGAGCAGCCAGAAGTAGTCTGCTCTCCGGTTCGGGAATGAAGATTCTTCAAGCATCCGGCTGTAGCGCATGCTGAATGATGACAATGAGAAGAGAGCAAAGTGATACGAGACACAACGTACAAGAAAAACAGATGGAAGACAAAATCCAGAGAAATTGGCCCGAAATAAAAGAACGTTGTCCCAGCGCGCCAAGGCTATCCACAGAATAAATAACGCTCTACAACAGACAAACAGGATCAGACCTGGCCATTTAGGAAGCTTTTAGGGCTGAAATAGAGCTGCAGCGGAGTTACTAGTTGGCATTGCTACATTGAACGCGTTGTTGAGAGGCGCTGAATCAAAAGTGTACCGAGGCTTACTACTGCGAGACTGGTGAGAACAGACAAGGCAAGCCAGCCTCTAGTGATAGGAGGGATTTGTGCAACCCATGCCTCGATACCGACAGGCATTGCGGCGTCGAATGTGGTGGAAGCGGAGACGAGAGATCGGAGAACGTGGCGATCGGGTTGGGCGTGGGACCATATTGATAAGATTAGATCTTGACACTTTCCTTCACGTCGTTATCCCGACATACTAGGTTTTGCTAGGTTTCGTTCTTGGGCAAGTATGATTTGCCCTGAACTTGACACTCAAACCCGCAAGTTCTAAAGCGGCGCTGATAACCTTGTTGCGAGCGATTCAGTCACGTACAACCAGCGTGCGGGTTTGTTTTGAACTTTGGTTTGTTTTCTTCCTTTATAAAATTCATCTCACGATTCTCACCCACATGCCAGGCAACGAATCAAGCAAGAATATATCTCCACCTCTTGGTCCAACAAGGAAAGCCGAACAAGAAATGAAAAGTGACTTACAGCAACGACGACAAATGCGAGGCCGAGCGGACTTGCTCGAACAGAAATGGTCTTTCCGCAGTCTTGACGTCTCAAAGGAAGCCTTAGATTGCCATACCAACTCATGAAAATGGTTGGAGGCTCTCACAACCAAATGTCAGCAAAACGAATAGCGTGAATGGGATTTACACATAGACATTGAAAGCACAGTTGGGATTGGGAACACATACTTCCTGCCGATATCTCACTCTCTTACCAACTGATAGTACACAGGAACGCCAGGTCTCCCAACCTTGATCCAGACGCTGAACAGGCGCTCAGTTGGCAATAAATGAGATTTCAAAGTGCTTGAAGACTCACTGCATCATCGGAGGCGTTCCATTTGCAGGTCCGTAGTGCGTGTGGTGGCTTGAAATGTGATGAGGACATTTTTAATAGGGTGATAAGAAAGGCCACACCAAGGGAATACTGAGAAGTTACCCGCCCTGGCACGAAACGTGTCAGGGAATGAGTTCTAACTCGGCAAGATACTGCGATGTTTACCTGGTCCAGAACGGTCGATGCGCCTGGTCTGGTCTTTTGAACAAAAACGGGATCATTTTCCGTAGCCGGGATCGCTAATTCCTTTACGCACCCATTCCCAATCTTCACTTGAATGGGTAAATTGACTTGTTGGCGTGTTTGCGGCTGGAGAGGCTTTTCAAAGTATGGTTCACGGGGGGAAAAAAAGAACAGACGTTGAAAACGTTCATCTTCCATCTTCCCGCATCTGAGGCTACCACGCGGCTGGAGAGCTTCACAAAGCCATCATCACCCGATGAGCCTTAGCCCGAATAATGGTTCAGTGCAATATCCAAGGCGCGGACGTCTCAGGAACCTACGGACTCCTTGCTTGCAAACGCGGGGCATTATGTAGATCGAATGAAGAGGGGATGAGAGGTGAGCAGCAAGCACGTTTGAGTTATATACTATTCGGTTAACGAGAGGTGGTACACATGATTGTCTTGAGAATACAAAAACGACGTCGTGTTGAGAGATAGACGCCGAGTGACATCAGCAAATCCTGATTTTCGTTTCAGCGGCTGTAGCAGGCGCAGTGCTATATTATAACTTGACCATAGCCGAACGACAGCTGTCTCCAGAGTATCGTCCTGTTGAAATCTATAGGCGGCGAGTCGATGGCGGCCGCCGAGTGGCAGTGAGAGCCTACAGTCCCTACACTAGTACCCAGAAATGGACAAGTCGCCGAAGATAAGGAATAACTAGCGCGCAATTTTGCTGTGGGTCATGCGAAGGTTTCTTTGTCACTAAGTAGGTTTCCTGGTCACCAAAGAATGAAAATAGCATGCTCAAGTCCGTCACTTTGGCGAGGTCGATGGTAAAAGGCAAATTTACGAGCGTGAGAGTTTTTCGGCGTCGGCCGAAACTGCGCTTGCCTTTGCACCATGACGTCCCTCCGCCAGCGAGTTGGGTTCCAGGCTGAAGACGACACCGACAGCCCTCACGCCGTCCTCGATGAGACCGAGCAAGAAGCAGTTATCGAAGACCTCAGGCAGCGCAACACACAGACAACTGCACGCGCTCTGCTCCTGCTAGATGGTCTTTTAGCTTTCTCCGCTCTGCTGTATGCTCGCAACCGTGTTACAATTCAATTTAAATAACCCATTCACCGTTCAGCCAAATTCTCTACCTTCTCGGCCTTTTTCCTGTGTCTACAGCGGAGCCAGACCCACCTTGTCCGACGTTGTTTGCGCTCCTCGCGCTCGCACTGCATGCGAACCTCGCCCTTCTCTTGAATCCGAATCTCCTCCTACGGCTGCATTCGACACTTCCCCTGCCACTCTCATACTCGCTCTCGTACCTTCTCTCCGCCGTGGCGCCGTCATTATCGCTGTTCCTTGCACGCTCGTGGCCAGCGGTCGCGTGGGACGCGCTTCCTCTTCTGGTCGTGGCGCTCACCCACTCGGTACACAGCACACTTCAGGAGGGAGACGAGGCACTCGCAGAACTCGAGACTTTACAGTATCGCGCACCAGGTCCATAGATTGACTTGCAAATTCACATTGGAATTTTCTTAGAGCATTTCGCGCGACTGCTATCTCTACGACAAATAAGCTTGCCCTCTTTCTCGCTGCCAATTGATAGAAGGATTGCTAGGGAGCTTGGTGTGATTTTTACTGTCTCCAGCTCTCTTACAAACCATGAGAACAATCATTGCTACTCGCCACGAGCCGTGTTGAGTCCTCACTTGGAGCACTCCTAAATATTGCATTGTCTAGTACTCTCAATCGACCGATGTATGTCGATAGTTTGTCGGTGCCGGCGTCCAACTTCTAGTCGGCGACGTATCTGTCAATGTTCCATCTTCGACACCTGAATTGTATTTGTCGATAGGAGCAGTTCTTTCTCTTTGAGATGGTAACTTATGAGCTGGAAGCCGAAGAGGGTAGCGCCTTATGCTGGGCTAGGAGAGTCTCTTGGTGTAATCGACTATCAAGCTTGGACCAAGCGTGCGATAGATATTTCTAGGGTTTCTTGTAACTGCACCATCCATTATCTCCGCATACGAATATATCTGAAGCGCTCGAATCTCCCTTAGTCGACGTCGAGATCTTCTCCTTCTATTACGGTCTCCCCATCGTCCGAAAATTTGACATTTTGCTGGATAAGAATTCCGTCTCAAAATTAAAGGAAAGCTTGCAGCAACACTTACGGGATGCGTGCTCGATTTGCCCACATACTTCGTGTGATCTTCAAACGTATCGTGAGCGTTCCACCAAACCAGTTCAACTAATGCACGAACGTCCATAGGCCAGTAACAACCCCTCAGGATTGGTGAATTCCACTCGGGTGTACGCTAGGGACTTGCCCTTCTCTCCACATCAGTGTGCTATGTACAGGACGAATAAACAAGAAGGATCGTACCATGCCAATTACTTCGGCTTTGATATGGAATGTGTCGCCAGTGCGTCCCGCCTAGAGCTCTCAGCTTGCACGGAATTTGCAGAGAAGGAGAGTACACCAACAGGACGGACAAAGGAAGTCCCAATATCCGTCGAAACGCCGGTCTTTAGTGGAAGCAGGATGAATGCAAGAACTTCTGAATAAATCACAATTTTACCATGTATTGTCCTTTGGTTGCAACGGCGAGAGATCCCATGGTGTCCGTTACAGACATTATGAGGCCGCCGTGAACTGAAAAACGATCCATGGATTCAGAATCTCGCCTGAAGAAACAAGATCTGTAACTTACCTGTCTGAAATCGAGCGGAACTGTCAGACACTGAGAACAGAGCATTGAGAAACATACGCCGACTCTATTCACTGGCGAAACAAAGAAGCTGGTTGCAATAATTGTGGCGGGGAACGTGACCACACGCACAATTGTACGGCTCCACCTTCAACGACGCAGTAACCAACCCCGGCACTGCCTTGTGCAACTGCAACTGCAAAATGGGATTCAGTACAATTGCAGCCAGTCGCGACGGGGCCAAGCACATTGGGGAAACACTGTGTATCATGACCTTTTTCCTGCTCTTTCACTCTGATTTCAGCGAGCTTGACGCGCTCGTACCTTTGTTATCGAGGAAAGACTTCCAGACCTGGAGACTTGCTGGTTTAAACGCGGGCAATGATGAAGCGCAACAGAACTACCCGTCGAGTGAATCGCATGCATGCAGCCATTAGATTCTATTGGTTTGATGGTCTATTGAACCAAAATACAGCAGGCTGAGGTTGGAGTGGTGAGGCGCCAAGCACAAGTAACACCGATAAAGCCGAGACGCGGGGAGAATGATCTGCTTTGTCATCAATCCATTTCGGGGTGATCCCAAATTTCGACCGCAACATTCATGAGTGGATCCAAGTTGCGACAGCGCAGGAAGAACCTCAAGGATCCAAAAGGACCACAATACAAAGAAGAAGAAGAAACTGTCAGACTCCTTGTCTTGTTCATGCGCTTTTTCCAATTGAGAACATTAGCCTCCCGAGTTCGATTTTGACCTTGGAATATATTTCAAGTGGCCAGCACTGCCCGTTTTACTGGCTTTGGGTGTAGCATACTACTTGGTGCGTCCACCTCGTCAATTCTAGACAGCTGCAATTCACTCTTCTTCAAGAATCCTAAAATATTTCACGATGCGATTCAATCTTATACCGGTCTCTCCGACGTGGAGATGTCAAGGGTTTTGGCTGGACCAGAAGTCCCCGTCGACTTTTCAGCGGATTTAATGAAGCGGGATGCAATTGTTCGTGCTTTCCAGGTATTAAGCACACACCATTCATGCCTTTCGTATCTGAAGTGACGAATCATCCATTGCCAGCATGCATGGTCGGCGTACGGTGTGTCCTTCTCCCGTGAATCCTATACAGTTCTCATGAATCTCACAGAACGCGACGCCATGGGCGATGACGAATACCATCCACTCACCGGAGAGGGGACCAATCTCACTGCCGCCGGTGGAATAGGTTACACTGTCGTCGATTCCATCGACACGATGTTGTTGATGGGACTTGATCAGGAATATCTGCGCGCACGCGAATGGGTCGCGACCAAAATGTCGTTCGAACGAAATGCTACCTTCAACACATTCGAGGTGAGCGCGTTCGTTCGTCGTCCTTGTATTATGACTGACCGTCTGGAAGACAACAATTCGAGTACTTGGCGGTCTCCTCTCCGCTTATCATCTCTCAGGGAATGATTCTCTTTATCTGGAGAAAGCCACAGAGCTCGCGGATCGGATTGTCCCCGTCTTCAAAACGCCTTCAGGGTTGCCATTGACAAATGTTAATCTGGCTCTCCGGGAGGGAGCAGTTGATCCCGGCTGGCCTGACTTTGTTAGCAGGTAGATTCTGTTCCCCAATTTGCTGTAATCCAACTCACTGGTTGCAGTGCTGAAGTCGCGACGCTTCAGCTGGAACTTCGGTATTTAAGCGTTTTAACTGGCAACTCAATATATTGGGAGAAGGGGGAAACGGTAAGTAGCGATCTCGCCTCTGATTCTCCGCTGATTTTGTGTGTCAAGGTGATGCGCAATTTAAAGAGCGTGCTGATGCCTCACGGCCTTGCCTCCATCTTCTTAAAGTGAGTATCCTCCGTCCAAAGTTCCTTGAAGCTGACACGCTGCAGTTGGCAGACCGGCGAATTCGTTCTTTCGGCTGTGCGACTGGGTTCGCGAGCCGATAGCTATTATGAATACCTGCTGTGCGTTGACATTCGTCGCCAAACCATTAGCACTTACTCTGTGCAGGAAGCAATACCTTCAAACAAATAGCACAGAAGTATTTTATCGCGATGTGGGTACCCAGTGCTCTCTAATCACTTCTCTGACATGATCTTACAGATGTACACCAATGCGATGGATGCAGTACACAAGCATCTCATAAAAAAAGAGTGTGAACTCAAATATGGTGCACACATCTGAACTCGTGCCAGAACGAGATCAACATGGCAAAACGTCAGCCTCTGACCTACCTGCCTTTTCTAGACTGCCGCTAATGCATCCTCTCTTTTAGCACATGGCGGTTGACCCCAAAGCAAGATCATCTCGTCTGTTTCTTCGGCGGTTCGCTTCTTCTTGGCGCGACAACTGCCGGCGCACTAGTCCACCCAGTCTCTATCCCTCCCAAGCCCGAAGAGCTCTCTGAGGCTGGCCAGCGAGACTGGAAAACGGGTATCAACCTCATCAAGACCTGCATGGACACCCACAACACCGCTACGTATGCTGTCATTCAAAACTATTCGACTATGTTGTTAATACTGTGCGAACATCCAGTGGCCTTGCGCCCGAAATTGTGCATTTCCGAATCGCTAGCGACGGGATGGGGCATGACTCCATGTTCCCCGACGACTGGTATATCAAAGGCGCCCAGTGCGTTTATGTTTCTTTGCTTTTTCGGGTTTGGCTTTTCTTACGAATGGCACAGCATACGGCCGGGTGAATTGCCGCCATATGATTCACGCTACATGCTTCGGTATGCATTTTTTCTGGCTTGATCAGTCTTCGCAACGTCTAACGTCCATGTGCGCTGGTAGGCCTGAGACAATCGAATCCCTCTTCCTTGCTTTCCGCCTCACGGGCAACGAAAAATACCGCAACTGGGCTTGGCAGATTTTCCAAGCCATTGAGCAGCACTGCCGCGTCGAAAGTGGCGGGTATGCGACGATTATCAACGTAGACGAGGTGCCTTCCCGGAAGGAGGATAAGATGGAGACGTTTATGCTGGTCCGTCTTTTCCTCCCTACTGCGTCGTCGCCTGGTTAATCAAGAATCTTCAGAGCGAGACTTTGAAGTATCTTTATCTTATATTTGCAGACGCGAGCGTATTGCCGCTGGACAGTATGTTTGTTCCTCTACCCTTGGGACCGTTGTCTGACTCGGAGCCACTTGCAGAATATGTATTGAATACCGAGGTAAGAGAGCTTTATTTTCAGTTGAATCGTTCACTTATCTTGTTCCAGGCTCATCCATTACCTATATTCGACATCCCAGAGGATTTGATGTTGTAGACCAGTGGAATCTAATTTATTGCTGCGGAGCCCGGAATAGCAGTGTTTCCCTAACGATTAGGGTATGTTGAATTTGTTTTTGCACTCTTCAGGGTCCGGACGGTCTTATCCCATATTCATAATCATATATTCGTCATACGACAAGAGGGTCCAAAACATAACTACGTTATGCGCAGTGGTGGTACAACAATTCCGAATTACATTCTATAGAGGTCCGTGGTTTATTGATAAATATTGTGTTTGTGGGTTTAGCGAGTGTCGGGTTACGGTGAGTCAAACTCCAATTAATGCGGTGTGCTGAGGTTAAATTATTTCGCGTGGGCAGAGAGGATTTCGGCGTAAGACAGTGTTTTGGCCTTGGGCTTGGACGTGGGTGAGTCCTCGTCGTCAAGCAGATCCCAGGGTTCATCGACCGAGAAATCGCGCGACGTGATGTCATCCAGCACAATGACCGTTGGAGTGCGAGGTATGAGGACGAATTCACCATCTGTGGCGCTCTCAGTATGCGGGTATGACGATGTGCGGAACATGCTACCCAGGGCCTTGCGTGGCTTGCGGAATGTTATCAAGTCCGCAAGTTTCACCTCCGACGGCTTTAAGGCATCGCATGACGCGATCCCGTCCCCCTCGCGCCAACTGTCTCCGACCAGCCCGTCGAGGGAATCCACCTCGTCCGCGCGCAGCCGCTTCTGCTTCTCAGACAGTACCGGCCCCACGGTCTTCTTGGAAGAATTATACAGTTCGCCCTTCGCCAGAGCGGCCCATCTGCCCTGACCCTTCCGCGCGCGCATCTTGACCAGGTCCTCGGCCTTCTTCACTCTCTGCCTGTCGTGTTCGAATGCACGCAAGTCCTTGAGAGGGGAGGGCCGGCGTGGACACTGCCAACTGCGCGTCCTTATCGGCAACAGCGTTGACTTTGGTGACAGGGGTCGGTGCTGGGGACGAGGGGGACACGGAAGAGCTAATAGTCGAAGACATTTCAGAAGAGACGGAGTACGGGACACAAGGCTTCTGGGGATGAGGTTGTAGTTTGGTTTGATTTATGGGGGCGAACAAGAGTTGTAACCCGTTACTTATCTATAAGTCCACCTTGTCATTCCCAATTTGGGCAGCTACGCTGAGTTGATATCATCATGCATGACTCTGATCCTTGACTAGTCTCAATACGCCGTCGCCCGATTGCAGCTTCCTGGTGTGGGAGAGGGCGTTCAAGAAGCGCGATAGCACGCCCCAGTCAACCAGAAGTGGCGCAGAATAGCCTCGCAGCTACCAATGGCGGTACTTCGGACCCGACTCCGGAGCAGAATATTCCCTCAATTTCCCTTGTCTGCAACTTGTCTCAACCGTGCGCGATAACACGTTCGCCACGTAATCCCAATACATTCATTAATTACTATACAACCCCCTCATTCATGATCATCCCGAAGCCCTCACGCAGGAGAATAAGGCACGATATGACACCTAACAAGCACGTTGAATGCGGATCCTTTGCAACAAAAGGGAACGCACCCAAGAAGCCCCCGACCTCCCCATGCCTTGGGCGTCAGACTCAAAAAATACATTCTGGCCAGAGCGAAGAACCTTGAGTGGAATGGAGCGCTGGAGGACCCGGAGTGAGTAGTTTATGTGATAGGGCAACTTGGGGACCCTCACATTCTCGTGCTCGGCCACCACATCCACCAACGGTTTGAGACTTGAAGATGAGAATGATCGTTGTGTCAGCGCGCCGAACTTGACAACAAGGTCATCGCGTTGCAAGCCCTGAATGGCCCATGGGATAAGAGAGTGCCGTTTCAATTCAAAACCATTACACACAGCTTCTGCCGCAGGACTGCCGGGCGAAACACCATCAACCTTGGCGAATGGCTTGCTCTCCGGTTGCGGAGGATCAGGAGGGGCCAATGCGGGATCGTAAACGGATTGCAGCGCAAGAGAAAGGGCGTTCATGGTAGCATGCAAATCATTGCGGAGTTCAATTATTCTAACGCGAGCATTTCGAACCTAAACAAAGGTTTAACAGCCCAGCCCATTGAAAACACGGAAACCAGTCATTTACAGCGTATATATCGATATCCGCTCTGGGAAAGCCTTCAGAGTCGATCAAAGGCGAATCCATGGTGGATCCATTGTTCACTGCAAGGATCCCGGCCTGGAGTTGGAGTTGCGCCTCTATGTTCTCTTTCTGGAGCATAAGAGCTTTAGCGGTTTCTGCGGGAGACGCCATCGTGTCGAGTTCGTTAGTCGTAAGTCGTAAATGAGTCCGAGTCTACGGATTGTGGCTCGGCTAGATATCGGCCCGGCTTCTCGGCACACCCACAACTAGGCACAGCCACTGGCTGCCACAGGTCGGACTTGATGCTGGACCCACAATCGCCGAAGCATGGCCATTGGCGGTGTTATGTTCAAAATGCTCCAAGAGGGAATATGAACGTCTTGACGAATTATGACTTTCCAGGACTCGGACAAGACGTCTGTGTTTTCGTACGACGGTGAAAATCCTCCAGATTCCTTCAATCTTGCGGCTCTCCTCGACATCGTCGACGCGCACTTTAACACAAAGTGCCTATTGGTCAAGCTAGATGAAGGAGGGTACCACAAGGTCGCTTTTCCGGTTTTTCTTGTAGGAAAATGCTCACGATGCCGAAACAGATATATGAGATCTTTGAGAAAAATGCAGAGGGCTCTCCTGGACGCAGTTTCGAAGCTGTGGCCCGAGTCGCCGCACCTGCGTTTCCGTGCGACAAACTTCGATCTGAAGTAGCAACGCTGCAGTACATCGCTTCGCATACAGCCGTGCCTGTGCCAACGGTGTATAAATGGGACGCAGACGCCTCGAATCCAGTCGGAGCAGAATATATGATAATGCAGAAGGTTCAGCAGCAGCTCTCGTGTTTTTAAATAAAATAAACTCATTCAAATATAGGTATCCGGTACTCCAGCCCTCAACAAATGGCGAGAAGAACTTCCATTCCATATCAAAGAGCGCGTTGTCCGTCAAGTAGCTGAGCTCTTGCTCTTTTTCAACTTCGGTTCGACATGGGAGGTTCCCTCTATTTCTCCGACTGTGGAATTTCTGGCACTCACACCACTTCCACCTTTCGCATTCCCCGGGATTACCGCGTCGGCCCTGTAGTTTCAGACAACTTCTACCGCTCCGTAAATGGATGTCTCGATTATCCTTCCACAGACCTGCATGTTCCTGGTTCCGCGTCTTTTGCTGGTTTGCAGGCTTTTCGGGGACCATTTTCGCGGGTTTCCGACTTTCTTGTGCACCCACTGCGAGCGCTGGTCTACAAATGCACCAAGTTTCCCGAAGAAACCCTGCGCGAGCTCGACTCGGACGGAAGGGGATCCAGCCGAGTTCGACGGAGAGGAAACCGCAGTGGAGACTCTTATGGAGCTCGACGAGACAGACCTGAAAGAAACGCTCTCTCCGCCCAAAAATGAAGACCTGAAAGGGATTGCCTCCGAGCTCGATAATTCTTCAGCAAAAAATGAAGTTTTGAGAACGGCAGCACTGCAGAAAGCGGAGAAAGCAATAGAACTGATCAACATTTACCCTGGGGAGTCCAACATCTGTGCCCTCTCGATACCAGACCGTCCCTTCACGTTCTGCTGGGACGATTTTCGACTCCCGAACCTCATGGTAAATCCACCCACTCTCAAAATCCTATCCAGTTGACGCCCTGGCAGATTGACGAAGAAACCGGGAATGTTACGGGGCTAATAGACTTCGAAGGGCATGGTGCTCGCGCCGACCTGGTACGCCGCGGTTGTCCCACAGTGGATACCAGATCCCGACGGCGACACCGTAGGCTGGTATGGTGGTACGAAAGAGGAAGCACGCCGGCTTTGGGAGGCATTTCACCAGACGGCGGGTCGGCGTGCGGAGTGGACAGAGGCTCACAAGACGGGCGCGCCGTTTCGCGAGGTGGCGGAGAAAGCAGGCTTCGGTGTCAGGGTTTGGAGCAAGCCCATCATGGCGGAATGGGTCAAGGAAAGGACAGAGCAGGCAAACAAGTTCATTAAGGACACACAAACACCTCTGGCGCCTGAATTTGGGCGATGTGACGTCACATCCAAATTCTCACTTGACCCCTAACTTGTTACAACGCTGCAGCCCATGTCGACCGAAACGCGGACAATAAATCTCTGGATTGCCCTCGATGGAAAGATGCGCAAGATTATTTCCGTACCTCTCGATACAATCCAATCCTTTTGCAAGTACCCAGTCAAATGGGTTTTCTTTGTCGCTTGTGTCGCCTGCGATGGCAAGAACCATGGTACCCTATACAGAATAGCAGCGGACGAGGATAAGGGGATGGGGGAAGAGAACGAGAAGAACGTGAACCAGAACGTGAATAACGACCTTGGCATGGAGGAAAAAGACGACAATGAGGGCATCGAGGAGGAGGGCGTCCAATACTTCGTCTGCAGAAGGTCCACAACGACGAAATGCGCTCAGAGAATATCAGGGCAGATGACTACTTTTTTGTCGGTCCCCCAAAGTGAGCAGCATGGTTTTTTCACCGGACAGTTTGTAACGTTAAACACAGAATTCCAATTCATTGACCCCTTGGCGATGGACGACCGCCGGACCGATAGTGAAACAGAGCAACAAGATATTGACCTTCGACCCCGGGTCATCCTCCGCGACCACGCCTGTGTCGTATGCGGGAACCAAGATGGTGTTTCCTGTGTCGTCGCTCATATAATCCCTCAATGCAAGGGTAACGAAGTATGTGGACTTGCAATCTATCGTTCATGATTTTAACCCGGACCCAAGTATCTAGAAAACCTTAATCGCTCCCGTCGGGTCAAAGATAGAATGGCCGTCAGTGACCTCGACTCGATCCAAAACGCCATGTTCATAGGCCGCGACATCTACAATCGTATGAAAGCTTTCGACATCGCGTTCCTCCCAGTAGGAAGGGGTCATATACTGCAGGACGACGATGTTCCTTTACCCGTCTTCCCTGGGTCAGGAGTCCCGCCGGAGTGGGTGCCCAGGCTCAGTGATCTTGACAAAGACTGGGTGACGAAGCGACTCGGTAAAGAATATGTCGAGGCTGCCTTGCACGAGCAAGAGCAGGACAGGGCTCAAGCAAAGCCACCCAGTCGCCGACTGATCTTCCAGCAACTCGCGACTTTCCTAGACTTCCACATCCACAACACAAGAGTCCGGATGGGCTTGGATACCACGGACTGGCCACCCCCGTACCTTTTGGAATTTCAATATGTGGCTTCAATCATCGGTGCTTTTGGCAGTCTTCCATCCCTCCATCACGACCAACCTTTGCTTGACGATCCATACCTTGAATCATACTATAACAATTTCCGACATGTCACAGGTGGTGCCGGGTTTGGACCCGCCGTTCGGTATGAAATAATCAATGCCGACAGTGCGGCTGAAGGGGAATCGGACGGTCACGACAGCGAGGGGGACATAGACGAAAGTGACCGAAGTGCCGCTGGCCGGTACACACACAAGGGGACAGAGGAAAAAACGGACCAAGGTCACAACGTCAAGTCGGCTCTAGATACAGGCAATGCTGGTCCCAGGCCAAAAATGCCGCCGCCAATGGATCCTTTTGACTTCTTTCTCTGCTGGACGTCACCTAAACCACTTTTGACTGCTTCGAAAATTGAAGATTGGCGGCAAGAAGTCGCAGCAAGCGCCGAGTCCACATAACTATTTTCTTTGTTTTCTCCCAGAAGTGTTGCACCAATAGCGACGACCCTTGCGGAGTCCCAACAATGGCGCCGCGGACTCGCGCGGCAGGCAATGGAGTTCATGGAGGAGACATAGCAGATATTTAAACTATTTAGCGCAACAATTCGAGGCCGCCGCTGCAACCCGCCCCGACGAAGACACAAAAGAAGACTAAATGACGTATCTGTAAAAAACGCTGCGGTCACCCAATCTCTGCTGCTGAACCTCGTCTTCGGTGACATCCAAATTTCCCTTTTCGCCGTGATCGATGATCAGCAGATTCCTCCGCTTATTCTCGCGGGACATGGAAACCCATAGATACGTTGCCACGGCCGCCGCAAAGACTAGATACCCAATGGCTATGATATGCGGCTTGCGGAATCCGTGACTGGAAAATTGGGGCCTGTAAATGAGTACACTATAAGTGAGAAGTTTGATCAGAAATATTTCGAATTGAAGGAACATGAGAAACGCACCCTGCGATGGCACCAATGTCCCCGATAGTAATTTGCATAGCGACAGCAACGGCACGCTTCGTTTGACCCGATACGTTTTCACCGGGCCAGCTGTCTCTGCTGTTGAAAGATTGCGAGGTTTAACTGTCATGTGTGGCTAACCTCAAGAGCAACGCATTTCCAGTATAGACACCCGCAGCGGCAAGGTGGACCCCGACATATTGAGCGCCGGCTGCGGAGACTCTTGGGTGAGGTCGATTTCGAGCCTGCAGAGAACAACTCACGGGTTCGCCCAGACAAAAGAACGATATACCCTGCAACCGAATGAGTCAGGGTCAGTGGACTCCGGAGACAGTGATGGTAGAAAGCCACCGATTATTGCAACGAATGCGGCGCCAATGATGAACGGAGCCCTGACGTTATTACGCGACGACACCCAAACGGTAAACCATATTGTCAGGCTCGCAAGGGTGTTGGGAGGTACAGTGAGCCTGATCAATCTGAGCAAGAGAATGGAGACCAGCTTCGCCACCTACAACTGAGCCTGCCAACTAGAAAATCCAAGACCCGCAATAATAGTGGGCTAAAATGAGGTAATATGAGGCATATGCACTACACTAAAGTTACGACATACCAAAAAAAGGCTCAGCGAGTAGAGCACGAATGCAAACCCATGGAATAACAATGCGTATGCCCAGACAAGGTGGTCCGTGAAGGCTTGGAAAACGAAGAACCACTCGAACTTCTCTTCTCGAGCGGAGTCAGAGTCAAATTTTAAACGTGCCAGCAGCCGTGCACGTTCGGTCTCCGTGAGCTAAAAGGAACGTCCGTGAGGTGAGAAGTGTGAGGAAGCGGGGGTGACATACGAACGTTGCACGCTGTGGCCAAGTAGGCACGACAAAGTACGCTAGACTGAATGAGAATGAAAGAATATCAGAAGGATATTTATGGCTTATGGGAAATTACGCACAGTGAGACAGTAACCGTTATGATCTATATAGACATTCTGAGCGTCGGTTGACATAAATACGAGACTGAAAAAATACTGACGCCTTCCAAGATGAAAATCCTGAGGGCGTTTTAATGGAGGGAAGAGGAACCAGAACCGACTGACCATTCCCAGCCCTTCCGGCCCCCAACTCCGTCCATTTTTCCTATACCAAATGCCAGAATCCCTGATGAAGGCCGTCATAAAATGAAAAGAGAAACGAGATGTAACCAATACTCACCTCCAAAGGCTCCAGCGAGGGCAGCACCTCCGAAGAAAATTGCGACGCGCCAGCTACGTTCATGCCTATTGTGCAACAAATTGAGCAGATGTCTTGGCGTGTCATCGAGCCACATACCGGCGATAGTAGACCGAGAACAGATAGATTACGCCAGGAAACAATCCTTCCAAGCCTGGGTTAGTAGGGAAAAAAAAATGGTGATTAATGGCAAATTTTACCTGCTTCGGTGATTCCCAGCACTATTGGATTGTCAAGAAACGGATAGATCATAGGGATGTAGCACTCACAAACCCGGATCCCAAAAAGGCCTGCTTGATTTTTAACCAGACCCTGGCAAATGCTCACGATTCCCCAGACGAGGGTAAGGGTGGGAAGCCAGATCTGAGGGTCAAACCGCTTCAAACTATGGACCGCCGGTCACAACCCGCCATTTGAAAAAAACCATTGATCTCGCACATAATCTGCCAAGAAATTATGATCAACGACCGCGCCATGGCCTATGAAACCAGGACTCACGTTGGCAGGAACTTCGAACAGGACGTAGGCGACAAAATAGAGCGCGAGCGCCGTATTGTACTGAGGTGCCGCTACATGTAGATCCTTCACCAGCCACGGTCAGTGGGTAGAACAATTGGAACGAACACACTCACGGTTGTGAGACCCAGAAGCTTCGCATTTCCGATGTTGGTTCTGCGAATGAGTCAAGGTTAGTCAAACTCAGAAACAGCTCAGATGTTGAGCTCAAACCGGTCCAAGAAACTCATGAGATATAGCAGCGTCAAGATTGGAATAAGCCTGGCGATAAACAGTTTATAGGCGCCCACATAGTGCTATGTTTTCGCACCGAAGGTCTATTTTCCAGACCAACTTTTTGTCTTCAGGTGAATCGAAGGGATCCAGAGCTTCTTCAAGTGACTTGGAATCGAGCTTCTCATCCTGAGTTGCGGACATGATGCACGTACAGTACAAGAGGTAGATAACGACGTATTACGGTAACGCGCATTTGTAGCATTTTTAGCAGAGCGCCACAGTGGCTACTGTGTCGCCATTTAGGTCTTGATTGCGCCATGCTGAACACTGGCGAAGGCGCTTCCTTGGTATTTCCATTGGATAAGCGGGCCGAATGAGATGCATACTCATTCGTGGGAGAACATAGAACAGAGCAGTCGCGTCAATCCCGCGGGGGTATGACCGGGCGGAGGCGGACATTGAGATGATGGCTTCGAGAAAGGCGCTTGACAGTCACGTGCCAGGCCATTTCAGTCAAGCTCGTTGACCACGACAGTCAGCCGCCAGCGACATGGAGGCTCTACTTTTCAATGTGCGATGTTTGGCGTTATTCCTTGTGCTGCTGTATAACCGACCGCCTAGGTGAACAGTGGATTCCTCGAGGGCATAGTTCGTGGATACAAGGCGGGTATTCTGACCCAGAGCCATTACGCCAACCTCTGCCAGTGCGAGAGTCTTGAGGGTAGTATTGGGCATATATTTGCACTGACTTGGTCTCACCTTCTCCCAGATTTCCGGACCCAATTGTCCGCTACCGACTACGGCAACTTCCTTGCGAATGAGCCCCTACCCATCTCTACTGCTACTATTGCAGACAAAGCGACCCAGCTCCTCGTCAACCAGTTCAATTATATAAGGAGCAATGCAGTCGAGCCTCTGAGCAAGTTCCTCGACTATATCACGTATGCTTCCGGGAAAACTACGTGCGCACTGAATCTGACGGCGCCGCAATAGCTACGCTTATATGATTGACAATGTTGTTCTCTTGATCACTGGGACTCTGCACGAGCGGGATACACATGAACTGCTGGAGCGCTGCCATCCGCTTGGCGTGTTTGACACCATGCCTGCGTTATGCGTCGCTACGAACGTCGAGGAACTGTATCAGAGTGTACTTGTTGAAACCCCCCTCGGTCTGTTACATTTTCGTTCATATACGGACAGTATGTGCTCACATTCATTCCGCAGCTCCCTACTTCCGTGACTGCCTCTCCGCGTCCGATCTCGACGACCTTAATATTGAAATCATCCGCAATACTGTCTACAAAGCGTACCTCGAAGATTTCTATCACTTCTGTACAACGGTCGGCTCGCCGACGTCCGACGTCATGCACAAAATCTTGGACTTCGAGGCGGACAGGCGGACAGTCAACATCACAATTAACTCTTTCAACACGGAGCTCACGAAAGACCAGCGTGCAAAGCTCTTCCCTGCGATCGGCCGCCTCTTCCCCGAGGGCAATAACCAACTGGCCAAGGCAGACGAGATCGAGCAGGTGCGGTTGGTGTGCGAAAATGTCTCCGAGTACCGGACCTTTTTCACTGAATCGGCCGCAAACGGGAACACCGGCGAGGATGGTGAACTGGGCGCTGCCTCTCAACTAGAGGACCGGTTTTTCACCACCGAGGTGCACCTGAACAAGCAGGCGTTCCTGCAACAGTTCCAGTATGGCGTCTTTTACAGCTACATGAAGCTGAAGGAGCAGGAGATCCGGAACTTGACGTGGATTGCGGAGTGCATTGCACAGGATGCAAGGGACAGGATGAACGACTATATCCCTATATTCTGATTCTGTTCCATTCAATATTGTACACCCTAATAATGTCTACATCTGCAGCCATCAGATCATACAAGCCAAGGATACAACATACATCGTCGTCGATGCGTTATTGGACTGCCAAACTTTTGTTGAACACTCTCCTCCCGGTCCGTTTCCGTGATCGGGACCTGCGATATAGGAAAAGGAGGAGAATAATGAGCGCGACGCCTGCCAGCGCTCCAACTACGGCGCCAGCAATTATTCGAGCGTGGTTTTTCGTGCGGCTCGATGCAACGGGGGCCTGGACAGTTGAGCCACTTGCTAGGGTGTTAACGGAACTGTTGTAAGACACGAAGTCGATGCCAAAAACGTGTGAGGGCGCGATTTCGGTTAGGTTGAAAACAAGAGTATGTGTGCCGGCTGCGAGGTCGATGTGGAAGAACTGGCTCATGGGTTGCACAAAGCTCTCTGCTGAAGGGAAAGGCAAAACTGTCGAAACGCCATCCACAGTATAGGTGGCCGTCGAATTTCCAGTGTTTGTGTTGTTGGGAACAACACCATAGACCGCGACAGAATTTCCTAATGTCGTACCATCAGTTACGATGAGAGAAAAGACGTGCGTAGGCTATACCGTTGAACTGGAAGGTGAAGGTATCACCAACAGTGCGCGTCCAATGGGTCGTATTCTGATAGAGGCCAGATGGCCGGAGGATGAACGGTGTGGGAGGCTCAGAACCCCACTGCCCAGAATAATCAGCAATCTCCGTATCATCCACAATAACTGTCTGGCCGAGCAGTTGCGTCGACGGGCCAGCGGTAACCGTTAAATAGTCGAAAGATGGGTCGAGATCCATGTCGCCCATGGAATAGGTCACAGTATGCTGCCCGTCTTCAAGAATCGGCGATTCGAAGTACCCGTCGCCTGACTGAACCAAAAATGGTCCGCCGTCGATTTTAACAGAATAATTCTGGTTCGGCTGAGACATAGAAGCCCATATTCGCGTCTGAGTGCCTAAAAATCATACTCTCAGCAGAGGCGGTCGGAAATTGAATGTAATGAGTACCATTAAAAGTATGGCTGAACCATCCACTCTCCTGTCCACACGAAAGACTGTCAATGGACGTCCAGGTATTGCGGAAGTACGAGCTTTTGACAGTTTCTGTAACCACTGGGCAATGGTACCGAATTTTTGTCGCGTCCCGGTCGTCTACTATGAGGGTGACAGTGGGGTTTGCCATTGCACTTTATCCACGCTTCCAGAAGCCTCCCAGCTTTAACTGGGCGCGACCCAGGTGACATCAGTGTGACGACTGTGCGACCTCGCGTACAATGTGAGAACAATGTGCGTGTTCGCCAAGCCTCCCGCTGTTCTCAAGCTTCTAAAGCCTCGGAATTGTTTCTGTGCGCGAGAAAGGCGAAAAAATGCGTGAACAGCTTATGGAAAAAATTTGAAAATGCAAACTCCAAAAACGGCTGATCAGTGTTCAGGTTCCTTTTCGGGTGACATATGTATGCCGGGACGGGACGGGCCGGCGGAGGCGACCTGCATCTATAAATACTTGCATGAATAACATACTTTTACACTGGAACTGCTCTGGAAGATACAGTACCCTCTTCGCTTAGGAATGCAACCAACGGCTTTGTTGTACATACACTTTCATTCCATCCCCTTTACAACAAAAACAATAAATACGACTATTCGTGATATGCTTTCGTTGCAGATAACCCAAGAAAAAAACAAAAAATACGAATGTTCTCATGAGGAAGCGATAGCACTGGTGACCAAGATGTTGTAGTTAAAGAGTTCCGGGGCACCGTTGAATGTGAAGTTGGATCCAGGGTTAGCCAGCGTCACAACACTGGCGCCGTTGCGCGTGAGCTCGGCATTCAGAGTTCCTCCGGGCGCGATGGGGATGGAAAGCTTGGTGATCCCGGCTTGAACATCAAAGGTCTGCGCATCGGAGGAAGTGGTCGAGAGGGTCACAGAGCCGGGAGCGGTGGCCATGACTATAGCCCAAATTGCATCCTGGGTCACTTGGAAATTCGTCGGGGGACCAACGGGGTCCGAGGTCTGGACATTGGCCGGGTGGGGACGCGAATACACGATGAGCTCGTCCTGAGCAATGACTGGGGCGTTGCCAGACTTGAAAGATTCGGCGTAAACCTTTGTCAAGTCCAAGAAGGCTAGAAAATGATTTAGACCAAAGAAACTTGAAAGTAGGGAAAACGGTGTACCCTGGTGGGGGAAGCCGTCGACCCAAGCCTCGCTACCGGCTGGCAAAGCGCCTTCGATGGGGCCGATGTAGTGGGACTCGCCGTAACTTGGATACAATTAGACAAATAGCGAAGGAATGTCAAGCACCTACTCGTTCCAAGTCACGACCTCAACCAGATCGACTTGGTCGCGCTCGGCAATGAGGGTCTCCCACCGTCTCGCGTACAAATGCTGGTCGGCGAGGAAAATGAACTAATGCGATACATCAGTTAACTGGAATGAAATGTCGACGCATGGAACTTACGTTCTTGTTGAACGATTGGGGGGAGAAGTGAGTGAAGAACCAGGGCGCGACAGCAGCCATGTACGTGGGCGCAACTCCATTGACAGACAGCGCCGCGAGATCCTGAATTTGTTGGATATCTGTGGCGTTGGCGCCGATGAATTGGTTCAATGCGTTGGCCCCATCGGGTGGAGAACCCGTAAGATCCGTGGAGATGCCGTTGGCAAAGTCAGTGGTGACTTGGATGGGCCAACCAGAGTTGAACTGAACATCTCAGGTCAAAGAGCTTCAACGACGAAACGCGCACTCACGTTGAAGCTCCCGTCCATCACCTCCGTGAAGGTCGAGAAGGTAGCCGGATCGATGAAGAACGAGGGCACAAATTCGATCTTGCCTTGAAGGTCGGGACTCTGTGTGAATTGTGTACGCCAGCCCGTTGGTACATCTGTCTGGCCGAAGGTACAACTTTCGCCGGCAAACGTAGACACGAATGCTTTGCCAGGGGTCCTTTGAAAATTTAATGAATAATGGTACAGGTTAGAAACGCGAATATCAACCTTTGGAGGTAGGCGGGGCTCGACGTGAAGTTCAATACGCGTGCTCTAAGAGCAGCTGCGTCATCAGGAGTTGCGCATGGCAACACGCTAGATGGAAGGAATTAAAATCACAATGTTTGGATGAAGGCGGAAGATACGGACGACATGTCAAGGGAGAAGAAGAGCTTGAAGTTCGAGCCTAATGCTTCGGCGGCTTGGAAACTGGCCGCAAGGTCAGCAACGGAATGGGAAGAAGCAAACCATCCCTTACGCGTTGACTGTCTGCGTCGTCTGGAAATCATCTGGGCCGACATTAAGTGCAAATCCGTCCAATCCTGACGCGGAAGCCAAGTTCATATCATTCGTCCAGTCTTGCAGCGTGTAGGGGAAAGTGTTTCCCACTATGTGGTGGGCTACAACAAATTTCGTGGACGCGTCTTGTCTCTCATTGAGGGAACGGCGTAAAGGAAGGGCAGCGGCTTTGGAGGAAAGAGCCAAAAGAGAGACAACGGTGAAGAAAGAAAGCATCGGTCACCAGTGAGCGAGAGAAGGCGCTGCCTTTGAGAAATGAAAGAAAAAGAGCAAGGAACAATGTCGTCGGTAGCCATTCTGACCTCTTATAATGGGATCCAGCTGATGCGCGCGCACTTTACAATGGTGACAATGCGGTTTCAAGTCAATCTGATGCCCAGCTGATGCGATCAGCACTGATTGATGCAAGTTCGCTAGGCCTCGACTCAAGTCTCACCTTCAACTGCCAAAAATAGATATGCGACGCCTCAGAAAAAGGACCTCGGATGTTTAGCCGACCTCACTGTCATAAAATTCGGGTTTCTTTCCGGGCATCAGACAGGCCGAGTACAGTTCCTGTCAAGGGACACTTAACGACCCGGTACACACAAGGCGCCACGCATGTGTTTGGTGGGTGCTACTAGGTTGCGCTGACGGTCGCAAGAGCGCCGAGCGCGCGTAAGTCGAACTGAGTCGGAGTGGGACGCGGGAGTGTGAACCCGCAGGAAAACCAAGATAGATAGAGTTACAATCATACATAGCTCAGAGATACAGGGAAGCAAATCAAACTCAAATCAATTTAGCCTTTCTTTCCGTTTTTGGTGGATCAACGTCGTGGCTTGTGGCGACCTGGTGAAACTGGACGTACGGTTGCTCGAGCTCGTACGGCCGCTCCAGGTCGAGTTCTGGCCATTCGCGAACCTAGATCTGCTTTGGCTTTAGCAACCATCTCATGTTTCTCATCGAAAGATGCCCCGGTATTGTTTGGCGCCTTCTCCATCATCTCTTGGCGAGATCGACCAGCTTCGTCGACGTCAACCCGGTCTTGCTCGCGGGTATGGTCAATGTTGAAGCTCACCCGTCGCGTTTGAGAATGATTGCGCGGAATCATTGTCAATGAATTTATCCGATTACCCCCGCGGCCGCGTGAAGGTGACGATGAAGAACTGGGCGGAGAGGACGGGGGGAGTGTCGGAGACGCGCCTGAATCGAACATATCTGAATAGGTGCCGGTATCCGGATCCGGGTAGGAGTATGAAGAGAGCCGAGCTGTCCGGGCTGACGGACGTCCCGGAGGGGTAAAGGTTTGGGCCGGCCAAGGTGCAGCGCGAAAAGGGAAGATAACTGAGCCATTGCTCGAGCAACAATAAATTCTGCACGAGGATCATGACGAGGCATTGCCATATGGCCATCAGTGGAAGGTGGGTTGGGCGGGTAGTAAGGATAGAGAGGTAACGGATAATATGCAGATATTGGGTGCAGAAGGCGGATAGGCGGACGGGGGCTGTGTTTCGACTTCAAATTCTGAATCGGAAACCAATCCGCCTTCTGAATTATCAAATGGTCTCCTCGACGTCGATTGGCGCCTTTTATTCCCGGTAAGCGGTCGGTAAAATAAATGGGATAATGTTTCTGGATCAACAATCAGGCGCCGTTTTTGACAAACGAAAGGGAGTGTTACCGTTCGAGTCGTCGCATCCATCTCCGCTACCGAAAGAGGAAGAGGTTCGTTTCCGCTTCTTGGTGCTCCCCTGGCGGCAAGAGGTCCGGTGATCGTGGCAGAAGGGAGCACTCTTCCATATGAGAGCAGTCGCTCCGTTTCTTTCTGGGTGCAGCGGTAGCCAAGGAATGGTGGCAATGACCTCCAGGCTTGAAAGCGCTGTTACTTTCCTCTTCAACATCCTCGAAGAGTTGTGCAACGTCTTTTTTCTTCCCTTTACCCTTGCGATCACGAGCACTCGGTTTAACCATCCTGTCCTTTTCTTTGCTTTTCCCAGATCGAGGAAGCCGTCGAGGAGAAGATCGTAACGGTAAAGATACTGCCTGTTGCTGGGACCTTGGGGACACGCCGATAGTATTCGAGAACGGCGGCGTGAACTTCCTTTGGGATTTACTCGTAGATCGAAGAGAAACTGAAGAAGGGCCTGGCTTTTTCTGAAGCCTTTGTTCCCTCGGCGCTGTCTTGGATGGTAGCCTCCGAAATTCGTACTGATCGTCGACCGCGGGGAACATAAACTGGATCCAGTTCAGCAGTATATTCTGGCATGTTATCCTCGGGAGGCGATTTTCCACGAGACTGGGACCGCGTTCGAACCTGCGATATAAAACGTCTGCCAGGCTCAACAGGTTTTGCACCAGCCTTGGACTTTGCGCGTGAAGACGATTGTGGACGTGGGAGTGGGGAAGGAGACGAAGTAAACGCGACGGTGACTTCGTCCAAGAAAGACGGTGTGCGAGACTGTGGAGATGTTTGAGACTCTCGCTTGCGATTGGAGAGCTGCTTGGAAGATGAAGGACGCGCCGGAGTAATGTACGACGGATTGGTTGAGTTAACCGGAGAAACGAGATTCGATTCATCAACAACGTCCCAGTTGTCAAGTTCATCGTCAGATTCACAAATTTCCGCTCGAATGGGGGCTGAAGGAGCTGCATTATCTGCAGCGTCGTCGCTGAATGCAAGCTCCATGTCGTCCTGACTTTCATCAAACTCTGAAGTTCCTCCTCATCTTCTCGTCTCTTCTCTTCGATCCCCATGGATTCTTTCAAGTATCTTGAATCTGCGGAGTCAGCTCGAACAGGTGGAATCATCTGTCTTGGTGCAGAGACTGCTCCAACAAAGGCATCAAGTTCGTCGAAATCATCTGAATCATCCGGCGGCAGCTCGAGCTGAACCTGGGACAGAGGAACGACGACGACGCTTCGGAGAAGGGACAGACGGTGTAGAAAAGCAAGAATTGTGGACAAGAGAGACAGATGGGGAAACTGGATGTCGAGGTCGGTGCATGAAAATCTGTGGTCACATGTCGGACGCGAACTCGACGCGTCGCGCCAATAATACAAGTCAATCACTATTCAATTGAAGGGAACCAATTCCCTGTGTGAGTAGTCTACCCTCCTCCCATCCTGGAATTACTACTCGATCGGAAGTTTCGACGCGCACAAAATACTCGGTCCCCAGAAAACCGCGTTCATCTCCTTCCGTCAATACAACTCCGTTGTCGGACAAAAAAGAATTTGAGGCCAGCGTCAATTGCCTTCTGCACGTCGACGAAAATGAGGATTGGAGATGACTTTCGCATCCCTGATGTACTCAATGAGGAAGCATTTGAAAGAGGTCTTCACAATGTAGCTCACCACTTATAACATTATCCCCTCCGACCCCCTGCGCTAGGTGGATATGATTGCGCTTCATCTTTGAGAGCCCTTGCGTAGATATAGATTTCCAAGCTTCTTTGGTGGTGCCATGAACCGCAATTCCCGTCGGAATGTCCGAAACAGACAATATCGGTAGTAGTTCTAGCTTCACCGTCTGTGCCGGACGTGAGTCGAGTCCTTTGAACGGAAAATGAAGGGCAGATAACACACACCTTGATAGAATGCCCTTGGTTCGCCTTTATCCACCAAACTCCCGCCTCCAAATCCACACCTTCGTCGACCAGAGTATATCGTTGTTTCGAGTCAGCTTTGACAATCTCCTGCAACGTTTCAAGATCCAATGTTTTGAGCTTTGGGTGCGCCAGCTGCAACGGAGTTTGCACATTGGTTTGGGACTTGAGGAACTTTCAGAAACGCACTAGATCAGTGACTTTCACATATCCGTCTGGCCGCATCGCTAAGCCCTCGCCTTTGGCGCCATGTCGAAGAAGCCACGAGAGAGTTTTGGACATACGGACCTCCGGTGAATCGCGGAGGGGATTTCCTCTCAGTTTTTCGCTGGACTGAGGAGGTCCTGTTTGCTTGTTTTCGGGTTTCGGGGCCTTAGCAGGTTTCTTGCGATTCCGAGGAGCCTTCTCGGGGTTCGCTGGGGCTGTAGATTGCTCCATGTTGCAGATCTACAAGTCGGAAACGATCTGAATGAGGAAGAATAAGTGAAGTGCTTGTCACGGACGTGTGAGTTTGAGAGAGCGGATCCAAAGGATACGCGACGCGCTGTGCTAGGGGTCTTATGCAAAGTTCTGAGGGGTGCCTCAGGCTCTGAGAGAAAAGCGGTGTGGAGAGCAGACGAGCGCAAAGAATTTGAACCAAGAATAGTGACTCGCTTTACCGCTACCGGCCAGGTTAGACTCATCTAAAAGCAAGTCACAAATGCCAGGCCCACGGCACTAGCATCTACGACCTATCACTTGGCGCTACTTCCTTTACATATCGATGTACACAGCGAAAGAACTACGCGACAAATGGCAAATGCTTTTGCTTTTCGTTTTATTCTGTTCTGACTCGGAGGACATCTTATGTACTTTGTTTACAGACACTGTTGCATCGTGAGGAGCGTATATTGGTTCATGATCTCATGCGTCTGGTCGTGTAATCAGTTTACTGACTGCACCATACCTGAAACGATGTGTAGCACATACCGTTGCGGACGGATGGCTGGGAATATAGAAGATAGAACGATCGGGGTCGTCGCATCCGAAGGTGGTGAAATTTTGGGACGCCAGGCAGGTCTGCGATTTCTATCAACGCAGTGTTGTCTTCAATACCAAAGAGCGCACCGTATTCGTGTAACCCCACTCAGCCGGGGAAGTCTGGATAGCCGTGAACAAGTTCTCCAGACTCACTGTTGCAAAATTGGTGCCATTTTCGGCATGCGCAGCCTGCAGGCCTTGGAATACGACATCTTGGAACGCGTCTGTTACATTCTCGGTGAAATAAACCTGCGGGAAAATGAGTCAGAACTATTAGACTAAGAGGTAGAGATCGATTTACCCAGTGAATTAAAAAGTTCTTGGCTCCGACGTTCGCCTGAAGTATGCTGATTTGTCGCAACTGGAACGTTAAGATATTGTTAGCATATTGTTGCAACTTGCGGTCGCTAAATGCGACTTACGAAAGAATCTGAAGCTATGTTCCAATCGCCCCCTGCCTGAACGAAAAAAAGCTCGGGTGAACATAAGGGGAAAATGAAAGAAACAAGCTTACAATCGTGTACTGAGTGTAGTCGCTGAAGTCCAGATAAGCACGCTGGCACACACAGTTCGACTGCAGAGCTCACTTGATTCCTGATTCAAAATATTAAAACAAGCTCGTCAAAGAAACTGGTCGACGCACCAAATTGAGCCGTATAAAGTGTAGTATCGGGATCCAAGTCGGCCAAGAAATGTCCTTGTTCCAGGAAGAGCGCTGTTTCTGCCACAAAATCTGTGCGCAAGAGATTGTCTGAAGTGAAAGTCTGAAAATGCAGGTCGGCATTTGAATAGAACAGCCCAAACAAATCCACGCTTACCACTCCTTTGTTCGTGCTGTTCCACGCTGGAAGTCGCAATAAGTCGACAAACACAACGTAGTATGATTACACTTGTAGAGACGGACCCGACAAATCCACGACGGCTCCCCCGACCGCGTAATTGATCAGTTTTGCACCCAACGTATTCGCCAAGTCCTCGACCCAAACGTAGCCGTTACTGGCACGCGCTCGGAAGTTATTGCCGAGTCTCGCTCCAGCGCTTGGGTTGGGCGGGAAGACTATGGGTGCGAAAGGGATGGTTCCTACGAAGCAACGGGTTAGTCAACACAAGATGACACGCTTGAAAACATCTACCATTAGAACCATTGGACGTCCACGAGTCTCCAAAGGCGACAATGGTTCTAGGAAGGAGAAAAAATGAGCAATACTGGAAACATGCTTTCCTTCGCATACTTGGTGGCATTCAGAGTTACCCCTGAATTGGTCTCAGTAAAGTTTTGCCCTGAGAATTTTCCGCAAACTGGCGAAGCCTTTCGAACTTTCAGAACGAGCAGGTGTGGCCGATCAACACACTGACCTTGAGCGTGAGGGGCAGCGTTCGATTCACTCCAGTTATATATTCGAACGGTTCCTGGTGTTCATGATGCCCTTGAGCTGCGACGAGTATAGCAGTCACTGGAATGAACAGAAGACTAGAAAAGAAGCGCATTGCTATCCAGACTGGATTGAGATTGTCCGCCGTAGCTTTTTGAATGACGAGGCGGCCCGGAGTCGGTAGTTGCAGGACACGGGGTCGCACCAACCATCACATGGAAGCGCGTCGGTCCGACAGGATGATGATACATATAGTAGACGTTCTGCAAGCGAAATGGCGTAAGTACACGCACTTACTGAAGGTTCAAAAATCATGAAGATTTTGTCCGAAACGTGCATCCAGGAGGTGGATGGTAGTAAATATTCAAGGCATTAAAATAATTGTGGTTGGTGGTTCAATTCAAAGGGCCCAGCGCTTGTTGAGTTCCGTTTGGAATCGACGGCAATAGCCCCCGATCCGATCAATTCGCGGTTCAACACTCGCTGGTATGAGCGATTCAGAGGAAACCACGGTGCTGGGCAAACGCGCCCGAAACGAAGACCCAGACGCGGATCCAAGTTCCAAAGAGATTCCGGTGGACGAAGACGACTCCGACGATGAGCAGGGACCTATGCCTTTGCCCGCAGGGGAAGCAGCGAAGAAGAAACGAAAAGGTGTGTTTTCGGGCTCAGTCTTCCACTGGTTAGCTTCAAGACATACAGAAACTCTTTCCCAGTTCTTCCCCACGAGAAACTGTATCTGGAGCATATCCCCAATGCAGACCAATACTACAAAAGCTTCATGCACTTGGATGTGATCAACTTTTGTGTCGTCACCAAGTCAGTTTGTTTTCCGAGCTCACCGTTTCATATTCACTTATATTTTGCTAGAACTGACTTCATAATAACCACGTCTATCGACGGGCATCTGAAGTTATGGAAGAAACAGGAAGAAGGAATCGAATCCGTGAAGCGGTATCGCGCACATCTCACACCCGTAGTGGCCGTTTCTGCTAGTGCAGATGGGCAGCTGTTCGCCACGGTCTCGGTTGATCGTACAGCAAAAGTGTTCGATGTTGTAAATTTCGGTGAGTTCCACACAAATGCTGGCTACTTGACCACCGAAACCGCTCGTAGATATGATTAATATCATACAACTCGGATTTACGCCGCATTGCTGCTGCTGGGTTCACCGACGTGGCCAGGCCCAAGGTCTCCTCGCTGTGTAGGTCGCTTGCCGTTGTGATTGCCCACCTTCATTAATTGGACCAGTTCCGAGGAGGCCACCGGAGTGATACGTTTATATGATGGCCGTGGAGGGGACACGCCCCTCCAAATAATTGAAAATCTCCACCGCTTCCCTGTTCACGTCATGACGGTTTGTCCCTCTTCTATGCCAGCTGTTTGTATCCAACTCAAGGAAATATGCAGTACAGTGACAGGTACGACACGGTAATATCGGCGGACGAGGGCGGTTTCGTGGAGTACTGGCAGCCGGTTGAACCGTTTGGTCTACCTAAAAATGTCGCGGGCCTATGGTCATACAAGAGCGAAACGGATTTATACGAATTCAAAAAAGTGCGTACCCAGTTTTTATTGTTTTTTTACTCGTGCTGACCATTATACAGTCAAAATCCACACCGACATGCATAACACTGTCGCCCGACTCGTCGTCGTTTGTCACATTTTCTCTCCCTGATCGGCAGATTCGGGTGTTCTCCTTCCTCGGTGGCAAGCTGACGCGCAAGTACGACGAATCGTTGCAAGCGATTCAGGAGATGCAGCAGGCCGGCACTGGCATGTCCAAGCTTGACGATATGGAATTTGGACGGCGATTGGCGATGGAGAGGGAGCTCGAGATGCCCGGACCGGATGGCCATATTCCTGGCCGGTGGAGCAATGCCATTTGGGACGAGAGCGGTGCCTTCATCCTCTATCCCTCGCTATTGGGTATAAAAGGTATGCGCATCTGAAATATGTTGCGCCAGGTGCTAAGTTTACATTCGCAGTTGTTAATACGGTTACGAATCGTGTTGTGCGCTTGCTCGGCAAAGACGAGCCAGTTCGCTGGATGTACCTCACTATGTATCAAGGTGCACCATCCAAGAAGGGTTTAACGACGATGGTTGGCCGCTCAGCACACATTCCCCTGCCCAGACTAAAATTGTTTCTAGGCCATGGCAGCATCTGCCAATCCCATCCTTGCCACCAAAGGTGCAAGGGATCCAACCCTGTTCTGCACCGGATATAAGAAACAGCGGTTTTATTTGTTTACGCGCTCGGAGCCTGAGTGCGTTTATTTCCCGCTTGATATCTTTGTCGCTCATTATTTTCTCCAGGGACAACATCGACCGCGACGTGTTCAACGAGCGGCCGACGCGCGAGGACCAAAACGTCGCAACGACGACCGTCGCCACCGGTGGGCCCTCGCCCCTTGCAAACGCGGCCACGATTCATACCACGATGGGCGACATGCACCTGCGGTTGTTCCCGGCGCAGTCACCCAAGGCTGTCGAGAACTTTGTCGGTCATGCGCGCAGCGGGTTCTTCGAGGGAATCATCTTCCATCGTGTAATTCCCAAATTTATGATCCAGACCGGTGACCCGCTTGGCGACGGTACTGGCGGAACGTCCATTTGGGGGCGCGATTTCGAGGATGAGTTCTCGGATGAGCTGAAGCATGATAGGTGAGGCTTTCTCTTGCTTGAAATTTCTGGTATTAATTTACTGTTTAGGCCGTACACCGTCAGCATGGCCAACGCCGGCCCCAACACGAATGCATCGCAATTCTTTCATCACGACGACGACGACGCCGTGGTTGGACAAGAAGCACACGATATTTGGGCGGGTGATATCGGGGCTCGAAGTGGTGCATGAGATTGAGAATGTCAAGACGAGCCATGCGGATAAACCGTATGAAGATATCAAGATTGTAAATGTTTCGGTCAGCTAACGGATGTGGATTGTATGTCATTTGATTAACCAACGAACTGGTGGTATCACAATTAAAGTATATACAATAATGCCAAGGTAGGTATGTGAGTACGTGTATGCCAACAGGAAAAGCCGTGTATCATAAGTTGACATAACCAATGCAGAATCATGTCGCTACATGAGCGTAAAGAACCACCCCAGCCAGACCAAGCCCAAGAGGCCCATATTATTTGGAATCGCAGCCCACTGGCTTCCAACGCCACCGATGAGCGGGGCAGCAAGGCCGATTGTCTGGTTCAAACAGTCCAATGTCGTCGCGTCGACAGTGGACGGTATGGAGACATCTGGAGTTCCTTCGGCTTCGCGAACATACCGTTAGCGCGATCTAAACAGGCTCAATGCTCGCCAACTTACCTTGGAAAATAGATGTGTCGTTGTACCCGTCTACGGAAAGCTAAAATAATTTCAAGATGAGAGACAACGCGCGTGGAAAATTCGTACCGCGATGCTAGATGCTCGATAGTACTGTACAATCTGTTCGGGCTGAGGCAGACTTGAAGTCGAGGAGTCGTTGTAGGAAGTTGGAGATCCCGCAGCGGAAATGCTTGCATTATTTAGAGAAGCAGAGCAATTCGCCAAAATAGCGTCAATTAGGTCGGTTGTAGTCGTATTATCAGCTAGAATTCGGAATACAGTGCCGTTGGTGCCATTCGATTGGAAACTGGCAGAGATCATGACGCCGCCTGGACGACTCGAGTTGTCCGCATGGCCATACTGAGTCGACGACATCAATACATACACTAGGATCGTGATGAAAGGAGGGCCCACCTCAGGGCTTGAATTCAAATATGCGGCATCAGATCCACCGACCGCAACGCTAAAGCTCAGTGGCCAGAAGTAAAAGGGGAACCCTCGACCTGCTACACCCCGACCACTGACACCTGGATACCCACTCCCATAGGTTCTTGTGCATGGTTCAAATTCAGCCTCGAACGAATAGTTAGAGTCCTCACTGGTTACCGAAGACCTGCGCACGAGTCCCATTTCCTGTGATTCAAGTTAGGGCCAGTTGGGACGCATCAACCAAATACACTCGCCTTCAGAACGGCCGGCGAATAATTGACCAGATGCGATGACCACAGAGTTACCTCCACCAGAACCATAGGAAACAGCGGTCCTAGAAAATATGTGAACATCGAGGTCTGGTTATCAGAAAACATGCAGACTTTGAACCCCCGCCGGTGGAGACTGAAGAAGACTTGGAGGTGCTGCCACTACTTTCTTCGCCACCGCTACTTTCTTCGCCGCCACTACTTTCTTCGCCGCCACTACTTTCTTCGCCGCCACTACTTTCTTCGCCGCCACTACTTTCTTCGCCGCCGCTACTTTCTCCACCGCCGCTATCCCCTGCCCTTCCACTGAATTTGCCTCCGCCCCTGCGGCGTGAGAGCCGTTTCGCGGGATTCCAGTCCGTCAAAAAAGGGCACAAGCATGGCCTTGGAATTCTAAGAAGAGGGAAACCAATTGTCCGAGGTGGAGTTACTTCATTGACTTTATGCGCGAGCCGAAGGAAAGCTGTAAAATTGATGCCCATTTCGATTCGCGCAGACGTGGAGCTGGAGAATCCCAGTTGTATTGAGAACGCCAGTACAACGTCATAGAGCCTGACGGCGCATCAACCCGCAGGCTGCCGGTCGCTGCCACACGCGCTGCCACAGCTCCACAGCTGACGAAATTGCAGTTAGCTATCAATGGGCCGTCCGCCTGGGGGGCTATTTTCTCGCGCATCGCGTTCAGCGTGGGTTGTGCTCTGAACAGCCTTGAGATCCTCTGATATTGATGCGGCCAAGGTTAATAGCTTTTCAATTCAATTATATACAGCAGCGCACGTATTTAGCCGGTGTGGAAAAGGTGGGCACCTGCGCGGAGGAGGTAGCGAAGACTTGCTGGTGGTCCTTAGCCATGGAGAGAAGGCCTGTGGAAACTTGGAGCCGCTACGCAGAAAAATCGTAGGAGGGTCAAGGTAGACGGCGAAGCTTCCTGCGCACTGAAGTCAGAAAATCCGGGGCTAGCACGGTCAAGAGCAGCGCCCCGCATCCCAAGCCACATCCCGTGCCATCCGAATCCCGCACCGTGAGCATAGAGGTAGATGCGCAAGTGGCTAGCAATCGCAGAAAAATGGGGACGGAGGGACGGAGAAGGGACGAAGGTGAGGAAGAGGGGTAAACGAAAGTGGAAAGCAAGAACACAGAAAGAAGAAAATAAAACAGGAGCATACCTTGGAATCACGATTCTGACAGACTGCAGCATTCCTCGCTGGCCTGAGGCGCTGGAACATGCCGCCCGGCCTCTACCGATTCCACGCAAGCAAGTCCTCACTGGCTCCCGTCTCGTACATCCCATCGTGGGCAGACCATTCGAAACCGTGGCGCATTATCGCAGGCTCTATCGGCGAAAAACAGCGCGGCTTGAGTAAGGAACAACTTGCACTGCCACCCATCAAGATCACTCGCTTTGACCGAGGAGGCTGTCCACAGTCAAAAATACAGTAAAAGTATAAAGAACGGTCTACAGCCTAGACGTCGGTGGAACAGCAATTTCGGAGGGTTCAACTTCGCTATTCGGCCGGAGGATTGTATAACTAGCGAAGTACGAGCTAATTGTTATAATAACGTCTGTCTGAGAGAGACTAGGAGGATTGGGGTTCATAAGGTTGGTAAGTTTCTGGACATCTGCACCCGTCACCTGCGGTATCCCAGTTAGAAGTTGTGAATACCACAAGAAAAGTATTCAACGCATCATACCGACGACGTCCTTCGCCTTGATGGCAAAGAATGTGGCCCTGGGCATGGTGGAGATACGGCTACAAGGTCCTCAGCGCGGAGAATCGGACAATAAAGAAAAATACCCGCAATTTCTCTACAATCTCCAGGTGATTGTCAACGTCGACCCGTAGACATTCCTCTTGCGGGTTCTGAGCCGCGAGTTCATCGAGACATCGTATTTAGGGGCAATAGTAACCTGGATTATTGTCTCTGAGCGCGGGCCGCATGACTTGATGAGGCACACGTCAATGGCACATCCCATTCCAGACAGCGTGAAATTCAACGACAATGGTCTTCCCAGCGCGAGCTATGCGGATGAAAATATCAAGATTGTAAATGTTTCGGTCAGCTAACGGATGCGGATTGTATGCCATTTGATTAACCAACGAGCCCACGAAGAACTGGTATCACATAGTTGAGGTATATATACAGTGATGTCAAAGTAGGTATGTTAGTACGTTTCATGCCAACAAGAAAAGCCGTGTATCATAACGAACGCAGAATCATGTCGTTACATGAGCATAGAGAACCACACCAGCCAGACCAAACCCAAGAGACCCATATTGTTTGGAATCGCAGCCCACTGGCTTCCAACGCCACCGATGAGCGGGGCGGCAAGGCCGATTGTCTGGTTCAAACAGTCCAATGTCGTCGCGTCGACAGTGGACGGTATGGGGACATCTGGGGTTCCTTCGGCTTCGAGAACATACCGTTAGCGCAGTGTAAATAGGCCCGGTGCTTGCCAACTTACCTTGGAAAATAGATGTGTCGTTGTACCCGTCGACGGAAAGCTAAAGAGAGTTCAAGATGAGACAATTAAGCACAAGGGGAAACATTCATACCGCGATGCTAGATGCTCGATAGTACTGTACAATCTGTTCGGGCTGGGGCAAGCTTGAAGTCGAGGAGTCATTGTAGGGAGTTGGAGATCCCGCAGCGGCAATGCTTGCATTGGTGAGGGATGCAGAGCAATTGGCCAGAATGGCACCAATGAGGTTGGTTGTAGTCGTATTATCAGATAGAATTCGGAATACGGTGCCATTGGCGCCATTCGATTGGAAACTGGCAGAGATCATGACGCCACCTGGGCGACTCGCGTTGTCCGCATGGCCGTACTGAGTCGACGACGTCGATACACAAACCAGCATTGTGATGAAAAGGAGAGCCCACCTCAGGGCTTGAATCCAAATATGCGGCATTAGATCCACCGACCGCAATGCCAAAGCTCAATGGCCAGAAGTAGAAGGGGGAACCCTCGACCAGCTACACCCCGACCACTGTTTGTTGGATACCCACTCCCATAGGTTCTTAAGAATGGTTCAAATTCAGCCTCGAACGAATAGTTAGAGTCCTCACTGGGTACCGAAGACTTGGGCACGAGTCCCACTTCCTGTGATTTGGGTTAGGGGCAAGTTGAAACCGCGTCCCTCAGATACACTCGCCTTCAGAACGGCCGGCGAATAATTGACCAGATGGGATGATCACAGATTTACCTCCGCCAGAACCATAGGAAACAGCGGACCTAGAAAATAGGTGAACACCGAGGTCTGGTTGTCAGAGAACAGACAGACTTTGAGCCTCCTCCAGTGGAAACTGAAGAAGACTTGGTGGTGCCACCACTGGAGCTGCCACCGCTGGAGCTGCTACCGCTGCTTTCGCCACCGCCTTCCTCGCCTTTTCCACTGGATTTGCCTCCACCTCTGCGCCGTGAGAGCCGTTTCGTGGGATTCCTGTCCGTCAAAAAGGGTATAAACATGGCCTTGGAATTCTAAGAGGAAGAGGGAAGAATGTCCGAGGCGGGCTACTTCATCGACTTGACTTTAAGCGCGAGCCGAAGGAAAGCTGTAAAATTGATGCGGAGAATTGGCGAAGAAGTGATGCACTGCCTTCAGGATAGGCGGTCCGCCTGGCGCGCTATTTTCTCACGCATCGCGTTCAACGTGCCTTGTGCTCTGCCACAGCCTTGAGATCCTCTGATATTGATATCGATGCGGCCAAGTTAACAGCTTTTCAATTCAGTTTGCATAATAGCAGCGCACTTATTTAGCCGGTGCGGAAAGGCCACCTGCGCGGAGGAGGTCGTGAAGGCTTGAGGCTGGCGGTCCTTGGTCATGGAGGGCTTGGAGCTGCTACGCAAAAAAAATCACAGGAGAGTCCAGGTAGGCGGAGGGACTAGTAGGCGGTGAAGCTTCCTGCGCGCTGAAGTCGGTCGCAGTTTTCTATCACTGCTCAAGACACTCAGAGTTCAAGGGTTTCTGAATGTTTGCCAAATGCTCGAACAGCGTCTGAAGCCATTGCGGCCACCGTCGTTGCGGTTTGGTGAGTTATTGAGCGACGTAGTACTAGTGAGAGAGTAAGGGACAACTTGCACTGCCACCCATCAAAATTCCTCGCTTTGACCGAGGAGGGAGGTGACGCTGTCCACAGTCAAAAATACAATAACTATATAAAGAACGGCCAGCTATCATCTACAGCTTAGACGACGGTGAAACAGCAATTCCGGAGGGTTCAACTTCGCTATTCGGCCGGAGGATTGGGGTTCACAAGGTTGCTAAGTTTCTGGGCGTCATCACTGTGGCATCCCAGTCAGAGGTTATGAATACCACAAGAAAAGAATAAATCAGCACACCGTACCGACGACGTCCTTCGGCTTGATGGCAAAGAATGTGGGTGTGGTGGAGATATGGCTACCAGGTCCTCAGCGCAGAGAATCAGAAAATAAAGAAAAATACCCACAATTTCTCTACAATCTCCGGGCGATCATCAACGTCGACCTGTAGAAATTCCACTTGATGGTTCTGAGCCGCGAGCTCGTCGTATTTAGGGCAATAACCTGGATTATTTTCTTTGAACGTGGGCCGCATGACTTGAGGAGGCACACGTACATGGCTCCCATTCCAGACAGCGTAAAATTCTACGACAATGGTTTTCCCAACAGCTGCCGAGGACTCAAGAATCTCGTCCCACTGCTCAACCGACTGGATGTCGACGGGCTTCGACATTTCGACATCATTTCAGTGATCTGACTTGGAGTACTCGGTATATATGAAGTTGAGATCCTTGTGGAAATTGGGTGCCTGAGAAGAGGCTTCGACCACCGCTATTGAATGGCCTTATAGTAGCCAGTATCGAACGGCGATATGGCGCATGCGTAAACGAGTAAGGAGTGCATTAGTATTTAACGGTACTAGGTCCACTTCGACCGTAGGTTCAGCCGCAGGTCAAAAGGGTCTCAGAAATTACCCGAAGGCAGATCTGAACCTGTCAAAAGTGGAACCCAAGTCGTCATTTCACATCCACCGAACGTACGGTCGTACTTCAACTCGGCAGAGTGATGAATGACAGTTAACGGCAAGGAGTTGGCGGCGGGAAGCTACTTCGGGATCGACTGTTCGGGGTTGTGGGTGGGTGGGACAGGGAAAAGACGTCCCCTTTCACCAGGCAGTGAACACTGCCGGTCGATTTTTACCCCCCAGCCTGATACGGATTACGAGGCCCGTCGTGCGGCAAACCTGCGTGCTATTTTCTCCTGCGTCGTGTCCATTGTGTTCTGAAAAACCTTGAGGATTTTCCGATTCGGGCAATTTAACACCTTTTCGTCCAATTGAACTCTATTTAATCCAATTGGCATAGCAGCGCATGTAATTAGTAGCTGGTGTAGGAGCTGGGCGTCTACTTACGCGGAGATGCCCTCGGTCGCGACGCACGAATTTTCGGGCGCGATGTTTAAGGTATTCTCCAGATTCAAGTGAAAGACTGTCCATTGCGCGCTCGCTATCTTGTTGAACTTGAAGCCATGGCCGCTCATCAACCGTGACGGGCTGCTGAGGCACTAGTGATGACGCTCCACTCAAAATCTCGCTTTGACCGAGACAGAGGAAACGCTTTTTGTCAATTGTCGGTACACATTTTGCCGGAAGGAAGTATAAAAGGCTTGAGGCTTAATGCAATCAAGAAACGTGGATACAGCCAGAAATACAGCAACTTGCGATTAGCATCGATTAAGTAGTATACAAAACGGGCCCTTGGCATTCACTGATTCTACAGCCGAGGCGTCAGCGAAACAGCAGCTTCGGAGGATTCAGCTTCGCTGTTTGGGGCAACTGGAGGATTCGGTCCGGCATGTTGCTTCACAAGACGACTAAGGCCTTGGGGATCTGCACCCCCGCACCTACGGCATCCCAGTCAGATTAGATTATGAATAGCACAGGAAAAGATAAATCGCGCACCATACCGACGACATTTTTCGCCTTGATGGCGAAGAACGTGGGCATCGCAGAGACATGGCTACGAGGTGATCAGTGCGGGGAAGCGGACAGTAAACGAATATACCCACAATGTCTCTGCAATCTGGGGCTGCTCGTCAACGTCTACCCGTAGAAATTCTACTTGAGGGTTCTGAGACGCTAGTTGGTTGTATTTTGGCGCAATAGCCTGAATCATTGTGTTAAACACAAGCCGCTTGATTTCATCAGACAAACGTACCTTGCACGGCCCACACCAGACAGCGTGAAAATCGACAACGATGGTCTTCCCAGCAGCCGTCGAGGACTCGACAATCTCATTCCACTGCTGGACCGACTGGATTTCGACGGGCTTCGACATGATTTCGGAAATGTGCGGTTTGAAGTTTAGTATTGGGTGTGTATGAAGTTGAGATCGTTATGAAAATTGGGTGCTGAAGAGAAGGCTTCAACCGTGGCCGTTAAATACCTTCACACTAGTCAGCATCGAACCTTCAAGACAAGACGAGGCGCGATATGACGCGATTGAAAGCCGGGGTCACGTGCGGATCTTGATTACCAAAGGCCGACTGACTCTGAGGCAGCGCGCAGCTTGGTCAGGATGGTGATGAGCGAATTGCTGAGCGATTGCAGGCGGCGTTGGGACTACTCCGGTAGCATAGCGTTCATATGGCCGTTCCAGAGGTGACCGAAGTCGATAGCCATCCCGCGACTGAAGCCGGCTCGCAGCGAAATGGACTAAGAATATGATCCGAGCGGACGAAAGTGCTCAGTGATTGGCCAGGAGAGTCCCAGCGACGACCAGGCTACAATGATTGCCAAGGTGGATGCAGATTGGTGCGGTTCTCCCGTTATGATTGGCACGACGTTCGGGATCCTCGCGGGTCGCAACCAACGAGTCTCGGCCCGCTCAGGATCAGCAATGATCGAATGGAAATAAGTACAAAGTTTAAATTTCGCGGTTTACAATGCAACTCGATCCACAATCTCCGTTGAATGCTTCACAACGAGTCCGAGTCCGAGCTCCTGCAACCTTGGCTCGAAACGCGTCTTCAGTGACGCGGCGATACGCGTCGGTGCGAGTTCTGGGTGTGTGGCCGCCAGCACCGCGGGGCACGAGAATTTGAGAAACGGGTGCTCCCAGGTTGGAGCACGCACGCTGCACGCGAAAACGTCGAGCGAGGCTTGTGCCAGGAAAGCGCCATCAGCATCTGGAACGTAGGCGACGGGATATCCGAGAAGTACACCTGCGAGCGGGATGATTGTGTGGGGTTCAAGACCCGGAGGGAGCGTCGGCGGGTTGTATGTGAGTGCTTGGAGTGCCGCAAGCACATCGAGTGGGGGACGGGGCAGCTGAGTATCTTTGAATTATCGTTCATGAGCCGCAGGATCTAACACACCAGCTGGGGATCTCGACCGAGGTGCACAAAATGCACCTCATCCACGGATGCTCGCCATTTTGTCTTATTCACAAAAAAAGGATTGTTGGGACGCGGGTTCGAACAAATGGGAAACTGCGTCAAAGATCGCATCTTTCTGACACAACATGCATATCATCCCGGTCTCCGAGCAGCTAACAGGTCAGCTCACCTGGCGAAGCGTTCGGAGGAGACTGTCATATACTTGCTCGGCGTCTGCCACCACGGTGACGTCGACTAGCCAAGCGCAACTACACCGTTGGTTGAATATCGCGAACGCGGTGAAACAGTATTTTTGCTTACCGGCATCCCAAAGCAATCAGTGCGAGATCAAGGGCAAACGACGTCTGTTTTGCTGCAGAGATACCTCGGAGAACGGGTTGCTCAGAGAGGGCTGCCCTGACCGCGTTGATGATAGTCGATATCGAATCGTGGTAGACTGAAGACATCCGGGTTTGATGTGGTTCAAACCATTCGTTCGTTATCCGCTATATCATGGTCGATTTCATGCTTGAAGTTCCGAGAACCAAGACGAGTATCTCGAGGATATGATTCGACCGCTGCTACTGGTCAGTGGTGGTTGCTACGCGTCTCGGGGATAATTGCCATATTACTCGTCACGTTCCGAGTCGCAGATCTTATGCGCGAACGCAAATCGACTGCAAGCGCGACCATCATTTTGTTTCACGGCTATGTAAGTGACGGTCCATTAGTCCGGTTCAAGTGAATTCAATCTCTCATGTCACCCGGGCACAGTTCTGACATGGGTATGAGTACATATAACCGTCGGACCAGTGTTTGCGTCTCCCGATCTCATCCTGGCCTGACGATTCCGCTCAAGCTCTCTCTGCTGGGCAGAAGTTCTCTCTTCTCTTTCTGCAGGCCAGACCCTTGTTCGTTCAGCACCTATGGCTCCTTTAGCACAGAGTGCGTCTCCCGCGTTCGCAGGCTCTGTCTCTTCTGATATGTTACCGCCTTTTCTGTGCAGGAGCAAACGCGGCCGATATGGGTAAGGCCGCGCCTGCGCTGCTCGATGTCTGGATATATTTCCACCTTGTGTCAAATACTGTGCTACTTCCAATCCTTGTCGCGACATTCCTTTTTTCCAAACGTGCAAAGCGCCACCCCACGTTGATCAACGTCTGTATGACCTGGATTCTGTCTGGCATCTTCTCGCTTCTGCTGTGCGCATTCGAGTTCTGGCTACATGGCACCCTTGCATCCACTCACGGCTCCCGCAGTTTCTACGCAGGCCAAGAGAGAGGTCGGGAACCTGAAAAGGCGCTCTGCATCGCGCAGGCGTCCCTTCTGTATGGCTGCAACTAACCCAGTCCTGCTTTTTGCTTAGTTCCCATACAGATACGGGATAATTCCCATGTGGGCCGTCGCAGTTTTCGTCCTTCTATGGAACATGATTCTAGTGATCCACAACCCAACCGAAACGGTTGGCCGGTTCAAAATGAGCTTGGTGCGGTTTTAGCTTTCTTGGGGAATTATGACCCACTGATGCGCTCGTATAGATGCTGAGCGCGCCGTATATAGTTCAAATCGGCTTCTCTACCACGGCGTTCATCAAGTCAGCCAGTGAGCCAACGCTCGTTACCCGCAAATTGCGCTACTTCTATTGCGCGGTAAAGTGGCACCGGCTCGCCATGGCCACAACTATCTTTGTCACCATCGTCGGTTTTGCCATCACTATCGCTATGAGTGCGTCGTGTTTGCTTCTCAAACTTTCGCGGTCCCACAACTGAACCCAATGCTCGCAGTTCACCTTGCGATCCTCTTGTATCGCAACTGGGATGGTTTACGCCACGCAGGGCGGCCGAGTCATGTCCATGGGCATCTGCTACTGCGCGTCTTCATTTTCGGCGGCTACATTGTCTTCGGCTTCGTGGTGAATATCATCTCGATGGTCGCTCCACATAATCTTTCTCCGGATATGTACGCCGCAACTAGTGCGTCTTCCCTGCTGTCATTTCGAGTGGCGTTTTATTCTAATCAAACTCATAGTTGGCACGATAATTTTCCTAGTCTTTGGCACGCAGGCGGACGTTCTCCGGACGTGGTGCTTCTGGCTGCCCGACCCGCCCGCCCCGACGATATACCTCCCGCGCGAACCGTCTTGGCGCCAGTCGCTCGACCTAACCAAGTCCGCCGTCCCGCCTGAGGAAGGGGGGTTCGCGCAACTACAAGAAGTACATTTCAAGGGAATAGACCCGGAGAAGCCCATGCAGAGGGAAAAGCTGGAGCAGAAAAATTACAACATAGCGTGGAGCGAGATCGCTCATCCACCCACCGTGATTTAGCGGGATTGAGGGTATGAACGTGTGTATCGGAACAAATGTACTTGTATTCTCATGCAACCTCTGTATACCTTGAATGTGAGCTTTGTATCAAATACCTTGCTTCGAATGTCATTCAAGGAGACGAGTTCTGCATGGCAATTCTCGTTTATTCAGCATTGGAAATACATTAACATCAAAGCGATACGGGAACACTTTCCCAATCTTGACTGTACGACAAGAGTTGTCCGACAAGTTCGCATTGTACGATGCCATTTGCTGTGTTTATGAAAAATTGAGGTTCCGTTGTTTCGTGCGCTTTCCAAATCGATTTCCTTCCCTTTAAGTTGGATCTGAGGCGATCCGAATGATACTTCTCCGACGAGTAAAATAGGAATCCAATCAGCAAGACCAATCAACAGCGAGTTTTTCTTGGATGGGAGAAAATTTCCGTGTTGGCAAGCCATTATTTTTAAAGACGGCGTCCGCGGTCATTTGGAAGACTCATTGGTGTGGGCGCCTCTGTAGCGATTGTCGTCTCGATATCCCAATTCAATTGCCAGAGTCCAGACCCTTGTATATTTGGACTCCAAGCCAGTTGAGACCGAGTACATGGAGATCACAACGTGCTACTAGTGCCTTGGAAGTACAGGTTGTTAAGACTCTGTTTAGATCGCTGACCTCCGAGCAAAGGGTTGAGCCTGCGTAGAGATAAGAGCATGCTGCGGAGCCAAGTAATTCATCGTTGCAAAGAGATGTGCCATTAATGAGGGTCTGGATTTTTTTTGGATAATGACTTGCGTTGGTCCAAGTGGGAGCAGGTTTGACGTAATGTGAGGACTCACGTGTGTAAACTGCCCAGTACCAGCGTGACATCGTCACGTCACGTCGACCAAAGAAATCCTTCAAATCCCGCTCGCCATCCTCAAGACCTCAAGATGGGTATGTTACCTCTGAATCGCGCATATGCTCCCCATCATGCTGACTGGAATATCCAGTTCGTTACGCCGGTGCTGCCCTCGCCACCAACCCCGAGACGAGTGAATTTTGTGCTTCAAAATGTTATATAATTTCTGAACTGTTATTCGTTCAGCTTCGCGCGCTCGGGGCGAGTACCTCCGCACCCACTTCAAGAACATGCGTGAGGTTGCAGCTGCTCTCACTGGCAAGTCCTTCAAAAACAACGAGAATGCGTTTCGCTTATGTCGATATCATCAGGCCTGAAACTCACCAAGGCCTACACCTACCTCGCCGATGTCAAGGAGCACAAGCAGGTCATTCCTTTCAGACGGTTCTCCGGCGGTGTTGGGCGGGCTAGCCAGGCGAAGCAGTTCAAGGCTACACAGGGTGCGTAATTCACCTTAGCTTCACCTCGGAGCACGAATCACGGCCCCGGTAGGTCGCTGGCCCGAGAAATCCGTCAAATTCATCTTGCGTCTGTTGAAGAACGCCGAGTCGAACGCGGACGCCAAAAACATTGACCTCGAAGACCTCATGATCAAAAACATCGTTGTCCAACAAGCCCCCCGTGCGTCGCGTCCCATGTAACCTTTGATTGTTGTTTCGCGACTCAACCGCAGCATCGCCTATTAGAAAACGCGCCGCCGCACATACCGTGCCCACGGTCGCATCAACCCTTACCAGGGTCACCCGTGTCATGTGGAGATCATTCTCGCCGCTGGAGAGGTCGAGGTTGAGAAGGCCACGGACAAGGTCGCTCCCCTTGCTGGCCTGAACCGAAGACAGGTGGCCCGGAAGCGGATCGAGGCCGCGCGGGAGTAGATCCATCGAGTATAGTTTTTGCGCTTGTCCATGTTCAAAAATATTATGCTCCATGCTATGTGCAAGAAGCCCAAGTGTTCTGTGTCGTGAATAGTCGCGCTGTGGCTCCAAATCCGAGTCGGTCTCCGAGAAGCCAGTCTTCAAGAGAGAAAAACATTATTGTTATATTTTGGTATGTAAGGACAGTGGGCGCGCGGCAATTGTAACCTGCACTAGAAATAAGTAGTAATAAGAGTGGGGCGATGGTGGTACATCTTGTATGTAAGGACGGTGGGGGGCATGGCAATCATAGCCTGCGATAGACTAGAAATAAGGATAGAGAGCGTGTACGATGCAAGGCGTAAGGACTGTGTGCTGCGAGGCAGAAAAAGCAGAAACAGATCAAGGAGTGTCGACGATGATTAGTACGAGGGGAAGGAACCCTTCTTTGGGTTGTGGATTTTGGAACCGCGTTAGATCTACTTCGCGGCGCGGATACGCAAATTGAGTATTGACACAATGGACTTGTTCTTGCGCAGCTTGGCTGGACCAGTCGGGACGGCGCCAGGGTCGAGGAGTGTGCACAGCACAAAGTCGCCAGAAGCGACGGAGCCCTTGACGGTCTGCAGCCATGTCTCGCCCTTTTTGATGGGCGGGGGCGCACGGCCCTCGAGCTGCTCGCTGAAAACAACGAGGGAAACCAGTTAGCGTCAAAACACATAACATATGGAATAAATAATGAGACGCACCTCATTTGGTTCATACGTTCGGTTATGGCAGCGTGTTCTGCGCGGGGGAGCACCGCGAGCTGTTTGTCGATCCAGTCTTGGATCATGCGGATGGACTGGATGTTGTACTGAACCAGACATCTTTCCATCGCTGCAGCGTGAAAATTCCAGGTGAGACAATGTCAAGACAAAAGAAATAGAAAGGAGCATACCGCGTATGGTCTTCTCGATCATCCGGTAGGCACTGAAGTTAATCAGGGTTTTTTCGGCGTCAGGGTCGTTGGTAAGGGCCATGGGACCGGAGACTTCCTTGGTGGAAATAATATCCTTTGCGGAGGACGACTGGGAGACAATTGGTTTTCGTGTGAGGGGTGTGGATCAAGACCTACCAATGAGAGGCACAGCGGGATCGTTATTTGTGGCGAGGACGCGGCGGTAAACAGCATAATTATTGGCGCCGTTGAAGAGCCGGTTGAGCTGGCGGTACTGTTCTTTACTTGGAACCGCAATATCCTGGGTGCCTGTGAGGCATGACTGAGAAAGGAAGGAGGCAGACGCACGAGGATGGTGAGCGAGAGTCTTTCGACGGGGCTATATACAAGCCCGCTGAAAATGGCGGAAGCAGACGAGAAGTTGCGGAGGTTGACGCAGAACTAGAGCCATGTTAATGAAGCCGCTCACAACATCCAGGGCTGGAAACTCACGCAGGCGACATCGAGCCAGAACTCAATCATCGCCACCCGCTCTTCGCGGCTCTGGAGCTCTACGATGCTCATTGCCACCCACATCAATAGCGCCTCCTCGAACTCCTGGATTGCGTAGAAAGTAAGCTCGCCAGTCAACCAGCGGGCGACGACCGCCTCAGGGTCCAGCGCACGGAAATGGCCGTGCGCAATGGCGGTGATCTGGGCTGCAAACCGCGCGCGCCCGTCATTCGTTTCAAACACCGAGATGTTCAGCTTATAGTCGTCTTCGGGGCGAATCACGATGTTCAGCGGCCCCGCCTGCGGCGGCGTGCCTTGGTGCTCGGCTTCCCGCGCGCGCTGCAAACGCGAGGTGTGTTCCTCCTGCTCCGCGCGGTCGATCGCCTGCAGGACGAGGGTGGTGATCCCCGGCACGAGGCCCGCCTCGTCGAAGCGCAGTGTGACGAAGGTGCGGAGGGGCCCGAGGACGACGCTGTCGGAGGCGGGGCGCCAGTACTCGTCGAGCCAGGTGAGGAGCAGCTGCGCAAGGCAGTTGCGGACGTAGCACATGTGGTGCACCCAGACGCGCTGCTGCGCGTCGGTGAGCGGGCGTCCGGTGACAGGCGGCTGCTCGTCCCAGCGCGCCAGGAGCGCGGCGAGGAAGAGCGTGGGGGAGCTGAAGAGGCGGAAGGAGAGGAAGAAGGTCTCGCACATCTCGTCGACGGGGAGGGCGTGGTGGGAGGTGAGGAGCTGAATGAGCGAGGGGAGGGAGGCGGCTTTGACGTCGCCGTTGGCGTCGAGGCGGATGGCGACAAGATCGCCAGTTGGGAGGGGCATGTCGACCTTTTGTTCAGGGCAGAGAGGGTCCGAGCGGTTGTAAATGAAGGATTGGCGCACGACGTATGGAACGTCTGCACGGGGCTCGGGACGAAGGTGAGAAGCGAGGGAGTCGGTTGATATGTTTAGGTCGAGGACTGCCAACGGTGAGCGCTTCAGAACATTAGGCCGAGTTTTCACCTTCGCGAACTCGGCACGCATCTGAAGGATACGATGGATGAATGTGTGTTTGCGGGTTTTGGGAACATCCGCGTCACCAGGTGCTTTATAGATAGGATTAGATGGCGTTGAAGAAATAAGGGGAGACTCGGTGGCGTTGGAGATCGGAGAGTCTGGCAACGGTTTAGTGCCGTCGAACGAAGGTTCCTCGACTGGGAGATCTGGTAGCGACTTCTCGTCGTCGAGATCACCTGCTTCGCTTGGGAGAGCCGGTAAAGATTTTTCGTCGTCCTCGATCACCCGCGAGGCGTCCGTGCGGGAGGTGGCACCATCGTGTTCCAACTCGTCAAACGCACGCGCAATGCGGTGGTCAACCTCGGCGTCGAAATCGGGTGCTTCTGACTCGTCAAAGGGCGAGTCGGGCAAAGCTTTGATCCGCTCTCGATGGAAGGCCTCCACTGTGCGTTGATACATCAGCAGATACTTTACCGCGTACTCGACAATATTCAAGGCCTTTTCCATGTCCTCCGCCGTACGGCAGGCGTCTTCATGGGTGATGTTCTCCGTGTGGTAAACTAATGTCCGGACGACATAGATCACCCAGGCGTGGACGTAGTTGTATACGTGGTCTGTGCGCAGGAGGAATTGCCTGCAGTGTATGCTCTCCAATGCCGATTCTAGCGTACTAGAAAAGATGGGCACGAGGGTCTTCATCTCGGCCAGATGCTTGGGATGCCACAGCTCGCGTAGCATCCGCCTGGGGACCACGAGGGAGGGGAAGATCTGCTCGAGAGGAAGCCAGTGCCGGGTGGCATGGACGGTGAGGGTGAGGGGGGAGGATGGGGCTTCTGGTTCATCGCTGTGAACACTTTCAGCGGGAGAAATGTCAGTGGCAACCGCGGGTGCCGGCGCCGCGAGCTTCAACTTGAGTCTCCGGAGACGGTCGCGCTCAGCAGCAGTGAGAGGCATGTTGTAGTGGGAAGCAAAGCGCAAGTGTGTTGATATTTTCATCCAGGCCGGTTTTGATGTTGACCCTCTCGAGCCACATTGTTCCAACTTACCAAACACGAGTGTCGAATAGAAACTTCTGTGCGCTTTGAAGGGTTATTAGGCGTTGGCATTCTCGCGCCATGGATCCTTCAGTCCTCCGGCCGGTTGATGGGGAGACCAGGAAAGCTGGCGAGAGCGGAGCTGCTCGGCCTCGCTAGGGGCTTGACGAGCCACGACAAAAGGGACCGCTTGTCGATGGCAGGGTCCACATATTCGGAGCCGCGTCTGAGATTGTACATGTCGCGATTTGGACTATACACTGCAGTCAAGTTTATTGTTTCCGCCGAAGTTTTCAGAATATTGGCCGAGACTACAAGACGGATACGCTTTGGTGTTGAGGGCTTGAATTGCAGATGGCAATGCAGATTCAACACAATTTATTGGCTATCCAAGCGTCCCAGTACGAACCGAGAATGCAAAGCGAGTATGTGTTCGACAGGATTGAGCATGTCGTTATTGTTTGCAAGCAGAGAGTATAGGCTATTAAAAACAGACCCCCGTAACTTATTTCTGATGCGGCAACGGTGACGAGGGAGACTCTGACAGGGTTGTGGCGGTGTAACTGGCTTTGCTTCTACTTGCTTTCCTTCCTGGTCCACTCCCGCAGCGCAGTAATGGCCAGCTCGAGCAGCAGGTCACAATCCTAGTCATCTTTGGCTTCGTTCCATGCTCATGTCTGACAGGCCCGCCGACCCCGAGCGCCAAATCCGAGTCACCCGTTAGTTTCCATTCATCCTGCACCGATTTGTAACCAACTCTCGAAAGTTTACTCTGCCAATGGTATCGTCAAGCGCGATCTTCTCGGTCTGTTGGTCTCTCGAATCATCCCTGGCCCTCGTTTGACCTTGCACAGGTCTCCCGGATCCTTTTGCGGTGCTCAGCGTCGACGGGGAACAAACAAACAACACTGCTATCGTTCGCAAAACCCTCAACCCTTCATGGAACGAGCATTTCGATGTGTTAGTTTCTGTGCACTATTCTGTCGTTCCAGCTGACTCCAGCCAGCGTCGTTCGCGAGTCGTCCATGATCGCGATCCAGATATTCGACCATCGAAAGTTTAAAAAGCGCGATCAAGGTTGGCTGCGCATAGGTCGTGCCCGCATGCCTCACTAATTATGGCCAGGTTTCCTTGGTGTGATCAACATCCCTGCATCGGAGGCTATTACCGCAGCCGCGAACCCCAAAGGTAGCTTATCTGCGCAGCTCGATGCGTTCCCGCTCACCCGTTGCTGCGTCAGACACCATTACTAGGGACCTCACAATGTCCAGTAACAATCTTCCGGTGTACGGCAAGTGCATTTTTGGCTTCTCCTTCACCAACCATCCCCCACCTACCGCTCCCGCCGAGGCCGGCCCTTCGACCCCCAACCTCACTCTCAGTACCTCCGGTCCCGTCACCGGCTCCGGTTACGGTCCTCGTCCTTCGTCGTCTTCCGCCAATCTTTCAGCACCCAATAGTGCTGCATTCGCCCCTCGTCCTCCGGAGCCTATCCAATTGTCTCCAAGCACGATGGATCGCACGAGGTCATTGAACCCCACCCCCACTCTGCGACCTTCCCCCAGTCAAACTGCCCTCGGCACCTCCCCGTCTCAAAGTCAGTTCCTCGGCCGCGCCTCTTCTGCACACGCACAGCCAGTGCAGCCACAGACATCGCAAAGCCGTCTCATGGATGACGACCAAGGCGCTCCACTCCCTCAAGGCTGGGAACGCCGCATAGATCCCAAGGCCGGACGTACTACGTCGACCACACCACGCGCACAACGACGTGGCACCGGCCCCAGCCTCCCGTCATTGCACCACGTGCACCGGCGCCCTCGGTGTCCCCGGCGCGTACGCCGACCGTGGGCAATCCTAATGCCACGACCACTTCCGCACAGACGGGATATGCGGATGTCCCCCTTCCCTCAGGATGGGAAGAGCGGCGGACCCCCGAGGGTCGTCCTTATTTCGTAGATCATCAGACGAGGACCACAACATGGGTTGATCCCCGTCGCAACAATGCACAGGGCGCCGCATCGGTTCCCGCCGCCCAGCTCGCGTCCGCGAACCTCGGCCCATTACCGTCTGGATGGGAGATGCGGCTCACATCCACTGGGCGGGTGTACTTTGTTGACCATAACACAAAGACGACAGCCTGGGATGACCCCCGTATGCCCACGAACGTTGACGATAGTGCCCCGCAATACAAGCGGGACTACCGCCGCAAGGTTGTGTACTTTAGGAGTCAACCGAAGATGCGAGTGTTGCAGGGCAAGTGTGACATTAAAGTTCGCCGGGCGCACGTATTGGAAGATAGTTATACGGCGGTCATGGCGTTGCCCGCCGAGGAATTGAAGCGGCGGTTGATGGTGAACTTCGATGGCGAGGACGGGCTTGATTATGGAGGTGTCGGCAGGTGCGCTGTTTTCTGTTTTTGGCCCTGCCCAGCTAACCGATTCGCAGAGAATGGTTCTTCCTTCTGTCCCACGAGATCTTCAATCCCAGCTACGGTCTCTTCGAGTACTCGACCCACGACAATTATACGCTGCAAGATCAACCCTGCCTCCGGGATCAACCCGGACCATTTGAGCTACTTCAAGTTCATTGGGCGGTGCTTGGGTCTCGCAATCTTCCACCGACGGTTCTTGGACGCGTATTTCGTGCCCAGTTTCTACAAGATGATTCTGGGCAAGGCTATGGCGCTCACAGACCTTGAGGCTGTTGACGCCGATTTACATCGTTCATTGAACTGGATGCTGTGCGTCCTAATCACCATACCACCTGGATAACTCTCAACACTGATTCTTTTTCCAGGGACAATGACATTACAGACGTGCTCGATGAAACATTCACCACGACAGAGGAGCGCTTCGGTGAGCTCGTCACCATCGAGCTCAGACCCAACGGCGGCGATATCGCCGTGACGGAAGAAAACAAGAAGGAATATGTCGACGCGGTCGTGGCGTACCGTATCTCGCGGCGCGTCAAGAGCCAGTTCGACGCCTTCATGGAAGGCCTACTTGAGCTCGTCCCGTCGGAGCTCATTAACGTGTTCGATGAGCGCGAGCTCGAGCTGCTCATCGGTGGCATGTCCGAGATCGACATGGACGACTGGACCAAGTTCACGGATTACCGCGGGTACGAGAAGACAGACCAAGTGATTGAGTGGTTCTGGCAGTGCATCCGCTCGTGGCCGGCCGAGCGGAAGTCGCGGTTACTGCAGTTTACGACGGGGACGTCGCGGGTTCCCGTCAATGGGTTCAAGGACCTGCAAGGGTCGGACGGGTGAGTGCATTCCTCTCAAGTCGGTAGGGGTTTCTGAACCCTACTTTTTTTTCCTTAGCCCACGGCGGTTCACGATTGAGCGCAGCGGAGATCCACACGGTCTTCCGCGGAGCCACACATGCTTCAATCGACTCGACTTGCCACCGTACCAGGACTACGAGAGTCTTGAGACCAAGCTCATTTTCGCCATAGAGTGCGTCGTCTTCCTCCTCTCTCCCTGTCTTTATCTTACACATTCCCAGGGAAACGGAGGGCTTCGGACAGGAGTAAACCCACATTTCCATCGGCACACTTACATATATCTCCTCCATTTCACGCTGCATCCTCCCCGTCCTCCTCGCTTTTTCATCCATATCTGTCTACTCAACTCTACATTCCTGCTTTACGCTTTTAGTGCATTGTCTCGTTAGTCTCTTTCATTGATTCACAGGCTTGATTTTTACGCGGACAGTCAATATATCTATCTACCTACACCTACATACTCATCATCTCGGCTTTTTGACCGAGATGTTAGTCGATTGACCGATGTACATTTATGTATGTAGTATTGATGGTGGAACTTGACTTGCTGAATCGATTTAGCGGATCGCAAATCTGTTTCACAAATCTTTTGGAGCACTGCCCATTGACGACGGAACGCCAAGCCACCTCCCGATTTGGAAGTCAGTCATCTGTCGTTCCCAAAGAGGAAATAGCCCTTCAGATGTCCTTCATGGCATGTATTCCATGGTAAACCTGCGCGACGCAGGCTGTTTTCAAGAATATGTTTTGAACATATCGACAGCACCAATACGGTACGTAAGACCTCGGCCCAAACAGAGGTTTCCAAATTCTTGGACCGGCCAGCTGTTTTCTGTCTCGCAGAAATCGGAAATTTTGGAGTTCTAGTACCCGTCGTTTTCCCACTCGTATCCATGTTCGCAGACCGACGAGTCGCTTCGGCACGGCACTGCCGACGCTGGTGGATTCCTATAGCTAGGCACTTCCTCCCATTTTGAACGAGTGAATACTGAATAAGCACGCAGAAGTGAGCTCAAAAAAGGTCCCGCTGCAGGGGAATTCGATTCTAACACGGTTGGGCCATTACAGGAACGTATGTTATAAAGTCCTTTGCATCCAATATAAAAAAGTCATGATCATTCAACGATCATCTCGTGCCGGTGCCTTGCCCGGATTCCAACTGATTAAAGAAATCAGTAGAAGGAAGCGGCTTGCGCTGCCTGGTAGGCGCTGCCAACGGAGCTGGGGGACGAGTTGGAGTTCCAGTTGGAGGTGGGAACGTAGTAGTTCGAGCCAACGTCCGACCCGCTGAAGCCGAAGTCGTAGTTGCTCAACGACCCGTCAGAGTTGTAGAAGTCACCGTAGTGACTAACTATGGAATTGTCGTACTAAAATTTAAAAGTCAATAATACGCTCATACATCTGCATGTAACTTACCCCAGCATAGCGGCCGGAGTTGCTGCGCATCATGTCGTGGCTGAAACCGCCGAGCGATGCGTAGTACTGCTGGAAGACAATAGTCTGGGTCTCGACTTCGCAGATCTGCTCAGTGATAATCCTGCGAAAAGGAATGAGAGGGAGTTTGTAAGGTGGAAAAGGCCCACAAACTTCTTAGCCATCTCCTGGAGGACAGCCAGACGTTGCTGGATGATGGTCACCTGCTCGGAGTGGCAAACAAGCGTGCTGTCCTGCTTGACCACAGTCTGCGAGCTGTGGAGGTGGGCGAAGTCATCGGTGCCATAGAAGTTGTCGAATCCGCTGAGGGACGAGACTCCACCCCAGTTGTTGAAGGACATGCCACGAGCCGCTGCAATATCATTCAAAACCTCGTTTAAACGGGAGTGAGAAGAGCATACCAAGGGACTGGGGCTGAGAGGTAGGGGCAGACACCACACCGGTGGCGAGTGCGACGGCAACGAAGAGAGCGGAGAATTTAGCGAACATGCTGATAATGATTGTGTTAAAGAGGATGGATGTGTTCAGACTGCAGTCGGATGTCAGACGAAAACAGGTTGGAAGAGGGGTTTGCTTCTACCTGCGTCAGGAAAGTAAGGCCGACCCGAAAGAATTCAAATGAAGAGTTGAAAGATAGTGAACAGGGCAACCTGGCCAAACAATGGTGAGGAGCGAGAACGAAGGACAGAAACGAATGGTTTGGCAGGGTCTTCATGTCTCTCTTTTATACATTTTGCTTCCATTTGCTACCAGCGTTCTGGTCCTCGGCGCATTCGGCCAGCTCACTATTTCTGACGTTTGGGCGCGCAACTTGCGAATCCACAGCCTCCATCTGTCTTTACCCGTCGAATGTCACAAAAGACGGTTTGAACCGCTGTTTAGGCAAAGAAGCGCCGGAACCGAGTGATTCTGAATGAGATCGTGATCTGAGACTGGGTGGGAGATCATAATCATCTGAGAACATTAAGGTTCTTGCAGTACCAGCCATCTGTCGAGACTGGTGGCCACCCTACCGTCCAAAGCATACAGTACGCCATCTTGACTTCGACTTGTGATTGAAGGATTGTGTGACTGAACTTGCCACGGATGTTGTTTTGCATTTGTGAGAGCACCATTGCCTTGGTTCAGATTTTTGACAGAGCGCGCTGGAAGATACACAAGCGAACCGATGCATAAGCGCCGGAACGAACAACGAGGCTAAAGACGTGAGAACCCGCTCAGAGACCTGAAATCGCAGATTTAGTTCATGCAGGTATACATTGTCTTGCATGCACCAAATTTTGAGCATCGAGGTGGACCCGCAGAATAGACTCGCTCCAGGCCTCTCAGTGTTGCCGCAACCTGCCTTTGCGAATGAAGACGGTTCAGATCACAAACTTGAAGATCAGCAAAAATCTATTTTTACTTACTTGCTTGGCGTGCTTGGCAGACAGCGCCATCATCGGTGGCAATCCATCGGAGGTCAGTCAGGGTCAGCCACTCTGTCACGTCAATGTTCTTGTTCGCATGTTGAGGGCGCTGGTTGGTAGGGACCAGAAAGTCTCGCCACCTCATTGGTTGTTGAGGATCAGCGCTCACCATTTTGTTTGACATCCCGCCGCAATTGACTCTATCACGTTGCACAAACTCTGCCTCATACCAGCACTGAACACGCAACGCACGAGAATGTGATGCACGGAATAGAACCGAATTTTTTCCTCCATGATCAAAGGGAAAAAATTGCTCACGAGCCACAATTACATATGTAATTTGGAATCGAAATTTTGCTTTCCTGCCAACAGTCTCAGGGCGTTTTCACTCTTGACCTGATGTTTCTCCTGTTCCGTCAGGAAGGGGGACTTGGCCATAGCTTCGGCAGCAGCATGCACCGACGACGGCGGGATGTATGGATAATCTGATCCATACAGCAGGAACGACGGCGAGATGTTGTAAGCCAAAAGACCTCCAAGCTGGTGGCTGTACGTGAACTGAATGAAAATCAGCAATGAGCCCACACATCCGGATGCAGCTTACGCCCGCGCTGTCCCACCAGCAACTGATGAAATAAGTAGATGAATACCGTACCAACGGGCCGCAAGAAGGAACAAAGGGGATACCGAGTTCTGAGAGCCGTCATTACGTCGTCCAGCAAGGGTCCGGGCGCCATGCTCCTGCATGGAACTCGGTTAGCGGGTATCAAGCAAGAAAGGAAGACCGAGCTCTCACCGATCAATAATTGACGGGAATGCGCCGCCAACTGCAGCCTTGAGATAAATCCCTGGAATAGCACTGGGAGGTATACTCACGATGCGGTATAATGAAATCCAAACTGCATAAAATTGGTCAAATTTGCATGAAGCGCGCCAAATCAGCTTACCTCGTATAGTTTGAAAGTGTTTGTGAGAGTGCTAGATCCAAAAAAGTCCTCGCTGACAAGTATCAGGAATCAAGGTATCCAGTATCTTGGAAGAAATGCACCAGTTTCAAAGCTATTTCCAGATAATTCAGCGAAACAGTGTTTTTAACCATACGTCTGACTTACTAAAATTCCGCAAGTATCTATCAGAAGACAAGGATCTATGTTTCAACACCAGTAGCACGGGAGTGTCAAAAGCTTACCGATGAATATTGTGTCGGATTTGCTTTGATGAACGTGTTGTTGAACCTCAACCATGGTTCCATAGGATGGACAAAAACAATAGCTCCATGGATATTAGGTTGGCGCAAGAGAGCGGTAGGGACGCTTACTGTTCCGAATCGCACCGAAGAATGGCGCGAAAAGTTTATCCCCAAGATAGTGCCCCTCGTGGTTCGATGACAGCGTAACACCGAGAGCACCGAGAGATCCAAGCGCACTGAAAAAAATGGCGTCTCTACCCAAATCTTCATCATCTAAATCACTGACTAATTTGCCTCGGTGATGCTGTATGGCTTTAGCGATTATATGCAGCCTTGCGAACGTAACTCACGATGCTTGGACGTAAGGGAGGGGGGTGGTGGCAAAGAACTTGAATCGACGGGGCAGAGTTCTGACCAAAGCCGCCATATTTTCGTTCAACAGGCGAGCAATGGCGAGCTGGTGGCAGGTGAGTTTCAGAAATAGGATGGGGATAATTCATCGCACGGTAGCGCCTTCATCTCCGAGGTAGATATTGGGATTAGGGACTGAAAACGCTCCTGTTGATCCGGAGAGCGAGCGTCAATCGCACGAAAGCAAGTGATCCAAAAGGGAATACTCTGCAATAGACTGATTGGCCATGAGTTCCAAATGCTCTTTGAAGTTCCACTATAACACGTCACAGCATGAGCAAACGACAGATGTTGAACTACGCACCTCAGTGGGTTCTTGACGAATGCTCCCGTACCACTTGGGTGCATAATGAGCTGAAACATCGGTCAACGTTCGCACTCATTGCATGACAAAACTGACGAACCATGCACATCTATTTTAGTGGCATGTTCCAAATTTTGCAAAAAGAAAGTCGTGAGGAACTTCAAAGTGAGACCAGAAAACGATCTCCTGCAAGGCAGGGCCACTGAACGCGAATGCAGTCAAATCAATCCCATCATCCAGTGCTCGAGACACTATTGCACCGGCAATGGGGTCGTCGGGAATGGAGTGATAAGGAGCTGCTATTAGTGAGCCATCTGTCTGAGAGAAATATTGTTGGTCCAAACTGGCAACCGAGGAAGTGAATGGCAAAATCGCCAAAGCACACTGGTAGTAGCGTGTCTTCATGGTTGAAAGATGGGGGGAGAATGAAAGGTGTAGATTTTGAGAGATTTTGGTTTGGACAGAGCGCTCGTGGCGTTAGAACGCGGCTCTCATGTATCTATAACGTACCTGAGCCCTAGAATTCGAAGCTAACCGAAGCTCAGAACTTCGGACGCTCACTTCCTTTGGACCTTACGTGCACCATATTCGCTTCACGGGATTCGTCGCTATTCGGCACTCGACTCAGAAAGCGGAAGTTAACGCGAATGCGGCGAGGGTCAAATCAACGTGAGAAAGAGATGATTGCTGGTTTAGAATCATGCCAATGAATGGCGAAGACTCCAGTGATGAAGTTGCTGGGAAAAGTGTGAGTTTGGAGTTTGGTTCCCATACAAGAGAACTGCTCTGCTCGTCTGTACTTGAAGGCGGCTCTCACGAGACCGCAAACGATGCTCGGGATGGCAAATCAAGAAGAGCGAATTTCCTATTCCGTTGTTGCTCCCGCTCGTTCCCACGCTTGTTCACCATGCTCCGTCACTGAGGCTCGCTCTCCTCCAGCCCTCTGCATTATCTCAATACAAATTCAGGCTCACCTAGATTGTTTGTTCCCTGAAATGCCAACACTTCCTCCGGAACTGGAGCGCGAAATCTTTGAAGTCGCGATTCGTGATAACCTCAGCGATACTGCTTTGAAACTGAACCTCAGTCTGGTTGCTCGACGTGTTCAATACTGGTCAGTTTCATTCGATGGAGTCTTGTATTTATAATAACAATACTGAGCAGGATCGACCTCATCCAATATGAAATGGTCACAATCACGAACCGAGTAGAGGCACATAAATTCTTCGATCTCGTCAACTGGAAATCTCAAGACTTCTTCGCTCATGCAGTAAAAGCCACCTGCATCACATACTACGTCCCCGCAGACGAGGCTTCTCGCATACTCTCAGTATGCAGCAATGTCCAACAGCTTGCTTGTTGGGTTCCTTGGGAAAAATCTCCCGACCTTCCTCAACTTCTCAGCCGTCTCCCTCTCACCCACCTTTCAATCGAGGTTGGGCACTTCTTAAATATTCCACGCTCCCAATCGACTTGGTTTCTGGGCCTCACCCACCTCGATCTGATTTGGTGGTCGAGTTCGCCTCGTACTACTTCACCGAACCTCGGCGAACTGCCCAATTTGACTCATGTCTCCTTATCTGGTGCTGGGCGATCCGAGGCACGGAGTGTGTGCTTGAATTGCGCGTCTCTTCAAGTCCTTTTGATTTTGACGATACCGAGGTGGGAAACAGAAGAAGAATATACATTCGATGCCCGTATTGTATTGGCCGCAGGTGATTTTGCAGAAGACGGCGATGTCGTGGAAATTTGGAAGCATGGGGTCTGGGGCCGACCAGGGAGTATCTGGGCATATGCCGAAGACATCCTTTTGGAGAGAAAGCAAAAGCCCGATTGCCTTTAGTATGTTGCATGGCATGTTAAACATAGTCGTGATGGGTTATATTGATGAAACTTTTCGACTGGCAGAACTCGGAAAAAAATAAATGCTGCTGAATCCCACGAGCCAAAGAGCTGTATGTGAGTTGCGACGAAATATCCGATGTCATTGTGGAAGATATGTACTAGCATTTTTTGGAATAAATATATGTATGGACATATGGATCGATGAAAGGTGGCGAGTCGCTGTCAGAGGCAGGCTCAGGCGACATTTGTTGAGCTATAACGTTATGATTTCGTTCCTCGGCGAAATGCGACTTGAGTCGGACATGTAGCAGTTTCAGGATCGAAAGTAACTGGAGCTCCCGCGGCGTATGCGATCACGAATCAGCGCGGCGCGTCGCGTTGGCATTTATTTGGCTGCAGTAAACGATCGGCACTATAAATGCAAGCGCCAAGTCAGCCACCACGCTTATTCCGGCTTGTCTCTTCCCTTCGTCTTCAAGGATACTCGCCCTCTTCGGACACCTGCACGTACATCGCAATTCTCTCGATTGATCCTTCGCTGGCCGAAACGTGAGGGAGAAACGACGAAAGATTAAACAAGGTGTGTCAGCCCTGCCTTCGTTCCTCGCTATTGCTCATTCTTCTCAAGGTGCGACGAAGAGGCGATGGACAGACAACAAAGGCGCGTGAAGTTGTCTTTCGTTCCTCGCTAGGTAGGACGGGAAGGGAGAAACGATAGACCATCCAAAGGTGCGTCGGGCTTTCTTGCTTGCGTTCCCTGCCCTTGCCTATTCCTCGCCAAGCTGGCTGAGAGGGGAAGGAAAACGAGGTGCGTCAGGTTCCTCGCCGTTGCTCTTCTCCAGTTGCGAACCCTTGAGTTTTCAAGCCTTGATGTTCCACACCAGAACAGGGAAGTCCCGCCAGTCTCATCTTGTCTTCGCCATGCTGATTCTTCGTCCCAAAACGCCAAAAGGTAAGTGTCTCCTCTATTCCGTCCCGTACAAGGCTGATGATCGTCGGGGAAGGGCTAGGTGGTTTAAGGATTAGCCACTGATAACCCACGGCGTACCCAGGGTACCAGAAAGGGAGAGTGCTGAAGACGACTGATAAGCCCAGCCACTGTGCCAGCCTCTGTCTGCTCGGGCGAGCACCTTTGAGACCTCCCTAGGCCGAGACTCGAGTCACTCCCGCAGAGGCAGACGCAGTCGAAGCCGCCGCTTGGAACGGGTAGCGCATTGTTGGGCCGGTATACCACCTAGGTTCCCCGCTGCTAGATCGCAACGAAGTCGATGGGATGGATGTAGAGGGCGTTGGACGAGTTGCGGGTCTTTTTGTGTCTCTGCATTCCTGTGGCTGAAGAGTTCTCGGGGAAGGATACTGCCATCCTCGTACTTCCTTAACGCGGGCCCCAGCTCACCGTGCCTCTTTCGACTCCATGTATTGCGAATGAATGTATCAAGAATCCAGACGCGATGACGAGGCTTTGAATTTGCCGCGATGAATGTCAAAAGATTGAAACGACGCTTCTGAGAAGACAGAGCGGCTTGAATTCCGGGCTCGCGGTTTGTATGCAGTTCAGAAATTGAGAAAAGGGTATGGTTGCGGACACAGCTTCATGTCAAATCGCAATTTTGAGCAAAACCCTTAGATCTTGAAGATTTAGCAGGAACATAGGGTGGGTTTACCTTCAAAATTTTCATTTCAGAAAGATTGGGGTAACCCTAACTTAGGGTTAAAAATGGCGAAATTTTGGACAAAAATTTTCAAAGTTAGTGTACCTAACTTCCCATCTGGACAAAAAATTTTAAAGTTGATGTACCTAACTGGGTGCCTTTTTATAAGTATTAAACTTTGCCTTTCGTGCCTCCTACTCAGCCCTTGCAATATCCAAGTCCCTTGCTTGAACTCCACGGTGGGAATGATACCTTTTCACAGCAAATTCTGCAATTGGTCCTGTAGCACCCAGCCAATAGACACAAGCATAGCGGTTTGCACGCCGAATTCCACCAGGGCCTCTGGGCATCTTGGATCGCTTTCGAGGGCCTTTGGGCATGGTGGGCAAGAGCGAGGAGGCAACGAGGACCACACGAGGCCCGGCAGACACGGTTTGATGGCCGAACACAGCCACAGCACAGCCACTAAATGGCGAAATTTCTCTGCCGAAAAAAAAACAAAACTATTTTGCAAGTTCTGCTCCATAGAATGTCTAAAGGGCCTTCCTACTGTGCTATTTACACTCTCAAATGGATAACTAAAGGTTTCCCAAGCACATAATAAGGGTTACCAGATTTGGACACAAGCTTGTCACGAAGTTACGTCCGCAACCATACTTATTGGACAGGCCCGGCGATCAAACGGATGATCAGGGCATAGCCACACGTCAATTCATCATGATCGGCGGCCAAAACTCTCCAAAACTCTTGCAATTGAAAAAGATCTCTGTTGCTGCTCCGTCAATCGTTCACTTGACCGTTCTGCGAGCCGCACAGACGCTCTCCCGCCACTGAAGTCTCGCACCCGTGAACATCATGCTCTATCATGAGGGGCATCCTCATAGGTAAGTGGATCCAACTTCAAGCGCATCGTCGAAACTTTAAGAGCGTTTTCTTCTATCCAGGGACACGGGCTGACGCCGCAAGACACGACCTGCTTATAACCCTCGGCTTGGGATCTTCCCACTTTACACACTCATACTTATCGTACTAAATTGAACATTCCTGCTGTCTCTCCGAGAGACAGGGCTATGCTTGTGGCGCCATATTCAATTCCAACCGAACTTCTGAAGTTGCCAGTGGAAGTCAAAAATAAACTCTCGGCCAGCTGACTATTGGTTCAACTCCGTTTCCGGAGAGACTCCTACGCACCACTCACACACTAAGAGTCTTCGGCGGCTCCACGCTGTCTAAGGCCCGGGGTCTTGACTACTTAATCGAAACCGACCCGAGTCTCTGCTAATCTAAACGCCCACATGAATTACAGCTCTCTCGCTCTGTTGACATCAGCCATTGTACTGCTCAGGCTGTTCCAGAAATATCTCAACCCACGGCCGCCACCTCCCGTTTCCTCCTGGACCACCATCCTACCCCTTTGTCGGGAGTTTCCGTGACTTCCCCACGAAATTCTCGTGGTTAACCTTTACACAGTGGGGGACGCAATATGGTGCGTATTTGAGTTTGAGCATAGAAACAGTTTTTTGAATGGCAAAAAGGTTCAGACATTGTGCATGCGAGTGCTTTGGGCCAGCACATTGTTGTTGTAAACTCGATCAAAGCGGCTATTGAATTGTTCGAAAAACGGTCCCACATCCACTCTGACCGTCCAGTTGTTGCTATGATTGAGCTGTAAGATTCACAATTCACTCCACCGCTTACCACTGATGTACTCCAGCATGGGGTGGGATTCCAACATAGGGTTCATGCCTGTAGGGGACCGGTGGCGAAAGCATAGAAGAATGCTTCAACAACATTTCCGCCGAGATATGTCCCGGAATTATCAGAACATGCAGATGAAGAAAATCCACCAATTATTACAAGGACTACTGTCTAGTCCTCAAAAATTCCGGGAGCACATCAAAACGCGAGTGAAAAACTATTGCTCGCTCCTGAAAGCTGACAAAATATTTTTTCAGGTTGGCTGGAGCGGTTATCATGGCGACACTATATGGATATGAAGTTCAACCTGACAATGATCGTTTTGTTGCTTTAGCGGAAAAAGTTGTTCAAATGGCCTCCCAAGCAGATTTCACCGGCGCTGTGGCGGTCAATACATTCCCAATTCTACGATACCTCCCGTCGTGGATGCCAGGAGCTGGTTTTCAACGACTTGCTGCTGGTGAGTGACTAATTCACAGAAATCACGATCACCTCCTCACTGACCTGCGTGACTTAGAGTCTCGTCGATTAACGAAAGAAATGCGGGAAATGCCGTTTGATTTTGTAAAGCGGAATATGGTGGCGTCAAATGTCCTCAACACTCCCGTTTTTGTTCACTGTTGCTTCTAGCGCGATGGCGTGGATTCTAAGTCAATCGTAGCAAGACTCCTTGAGACCAATCAAGCTCGTGGTCACGATGACGAGGCCGCAATCCAGGAAGTGGCCGCAGTGGCTTATGGAGGTCTGTGTTTACTATTCTCGATCGCAACATGTATGAAGTTACAATTCGTTTCTAGCTGGGTCGGACACCGTACGTGTTTTTTAAGACGAGTGCTGTCAATTCACAACACACATAGACTGCCTCCGCTCTCGCTTCATTTTTTCTCGCTATGGCCCTCCATCCTGATATTCAGAAGAAGGCACAAAACGAGATCGACACTATTGTCGGTACTCATCAACTGCCAGAATTCAATGATCGCCCTTCACTGCCCTACGTCGAGGCTCTTTATAGGGAGATTATGCGCTGGAAACCAATGGTTCCCCTCGGTTTACCGCATGCGAGCTCCGCAGATGATATATATCATGGCTACTTCATTCCCAAAGGTGATTTACTCTCTCCTCGAAAGTCCATCAATCCTCACTGCCTGCTCAGGGACGACAATGATCAGCAATATATGGTAAATGCTTCCGTGAAACTACAACCTTTCCGAGTCCTTGACTGGGTTGACAAGGGCTATGACTCGCGACGAGTCGATCTACCTAGAACCAGAGCGGTTCAATCCCGATCGGTTTTTCACGGTGGATGGAAGGTTGAATGATGACGACACTATTTTGACATTTGGGTACGTATTCATCTCACCAAGTCCTCAAGATTCCAAACAACACCTTGTTTAGATTCGGTCGGCGCATATGTGTGGGTCGTCATACTGCAGACGCATCGGTCTGGGGAACAATCGTCTCTGTTCTATCAACATTTAGTATCGCAAAAGCAAAGGATGCCTCCGGGAAAGAAATTGACATTGACCCACAATATTCAGACGGCTTGGTCAGGTGTGTACGAGTGGTTGCTTGAAGCAATGGACGCTCAAGATGATAACTAGTCATCCCGAGCGATTTGTATGCTCCATCACTCCTCGATCCGAAGCTGCGAAGAGTCTGGTAGAAGCCACGATTGGAACTCGAGACTTTTGAAATCCCACTCCCAGTTTGACTATTTCCTTCAAGTTCGCGTTTTTACCGCATCTATCTGCCCCAGCTGCGGATAATGGCAATTGCGGCCTGATATATTTCTTTTTTGAATGGGAACTACAAGCCTAAATACTGCAGATGTGATGGGCTTAAAGCCTCAGGCAGTCAAAAATATAGGCCAAGACATGAGTTCTTGAATGCGTCCAGTATGGCGGTATTAGGGTGCGATCCCGACCCACCTTTGCGTGATTCATTTAGGATTCCTTGGACAGACTCTGTAGTAGAAGTTGAGCTAGTTCTAACTCCTAGCTCGTGGGAATTGATATCAATCCTCCCGAGCACATATCAGCGAAAACATCCGTTACGAGACCTAGACACGTATTCAAAGTCGGAAGTAAATTGAGGAGAGCTTCAACGACACTCGATCACGAACCAACGCGTCGCGCGTCGCGTTGGCATTTATTTGGTCAAAGTAAACGATCGGCACGGTAAATGCAAACGCAAAGTCAGGCACCGGCTTCTCTCTTCTCTCCATCTTTCTATGCTCGCCTTCTTCAAGTACCTGCACATACGTCGCAATTCTTAATTGATCCTTCGGCAACCGAGATGTGTAGGAGAAACGACGGAAGACCAACCAAGGCGTGTCAGCCCTCCCCTTCGTTCCTTGCTATCATTGCTCACTCTTCTCCGAGTGCGACGAAGAGGTGATGAGCAGCCAGCAAAGGCTCAAGTTGTCTTTCGTTCCTCGCTAGGTGGGACAGGGAGGGATAAACGATAGACCATCCAAAAGTGCGGCAGGTCGCCTTGCTTGTGTTCCTTGTCCTTTCTAACTCTTCGCCAGCTGAGACGGGGGGGAAAACAAGGTGCGTCAGGTTCCTCACCCTTGCTTCTCCAGCTGCGAACCTTGGAGTTTCCAAGCCTTGACGTTCCACACAGGGATAGGGAAGTACCGCCAGTCTTATATTCATCTTTGCCACGCTAATTCTTCATCCCAAAGCGCCAGAAGGTAAACGTCTCCTTTAAATCGCCTCGTACAAGGCTGATGATCGTCGGGGAACGGCTAGGTGGTTTAAGGATTGGCCGCACTGAGAAAACAGAGCGGCTTGAATTTCGGGCTCGCGGTTTGTATGAGAGTTCAGAAATTCGAGAAAAAAGTATGGGACAGGCCCGGCGATCAAACGGATGATCAGGGCATAGCCACACGTCAATTATCGGCCAAATCTTGCAAAATCTTAGTTACTATTCTCTCTTGCTGCTCCGTAGCCTCATCGCACTTGTTCACTTGACCGTTCTGCGAGCCGTTCAGACCCTCTCCCGCCACTAAAGTCTTGCACCCGTGAACATCACACTTTATCGTGAGGAGCATCCTCATAGGTAATAAGTAGATGCGGAGCCGAGCGCACGACAGTCGCATCGTCGAAACAACCTTGAGAGCGTCTTCTTCTATCTAGGGACTGAACACAAGGCTGACTCTGCAAGACACGACCTACTTATAACCCTCGGCCCTGGATCTTCCCACTTTACATCCCGATATCGCACACAATTGAACATTCCTGCTGTCTCCGCGAGAGACATGGCTATGCTTTTAGCGCCCTGGCGACATTTAATTCCAACCGGACTTTTTAAGTTGCCGGTGGAAAGAAAACAAACTCGTGGTCAGCTGACTATTGGTTCAACTCCGTTTCCGGAAAGATTCCTACGCACCAATCACACACTAAGAGTCTTCGATGGCTCACGCTGTCTAAGGATCTTGGCTATGCTTAATTGAAACCGAGCTGCTGATCTAAACGCCCACATGAATTACAGCTCTCTCGCACTGTTGACATCGACCGTTGTACTGCTCAAGTTGTTCCAGAAATATTTCAACTCTTGGCACCGCCGGCACCTTCCGTTTCCTCCCGGACCACCATCCTACCCCTTCATCGGGAATTTTCGTGACCTGCCCACGAAACTCCCATGGTTGACCTACGCAAAGTGGGGGATGCAATATGGTGCGTGCTTGGGTTGAGCTCAATAACTACTTTTTAAATTGTAGAAAGGTTCGGACGTTGTGCATGCAAGTGCGTTGGGCCAGCATATTGTTGTTGTAAACTCGATCAAAGCCGTTGTTGAACTGTTCGAAAAACGGTCCCACATCCACTCTGACCGTCCAGTTATCACTATGATTGAGCTGTAAGATTCACGATGTATTCGATCACGTCCCGCTGACGTGCTCTAGTATGGGGTGGGAGTCCAGTTTTGCATTCATGCCTATGGGAGACCGGTGGCGAAAGCATAGAAGAATGCTCCAACAGCATTTCCGCCGAGATATGTCGCGGGACTACCACACCATTCAAATGAAGAAGATCCATCAATTGTTACAAGGATTGCTCTCAAGTCCTCAAGATTTTCGGGAGCACCTCAAAACGCGAGTGAAATGCTATTTCTTGCTACTTGAACCTCACAAAAAAATATTTTGATCAGCCTAGCTGCAGCGGTTATCATGGCGACACTATATGGATATGAAGTTCGACCTAGCAATGATCACTTCGTTGCTTTGTCAGAAAATGCTGTGAACAAGTTTTCAGAGTCGGTTTTCCCGGGCGCTGCGGCCGTCAACACATTCCCAATTCTACGGTATCTCCCATCGTGGATGCCGGGAGCTGGTTTTCAACGATTTGCTGCGGGTGATTGAATAATTCATAGAAATCACGATCACTTCCTCGCTGACTTGCGTGACTTATTAGAGTCTCGTCAATCAGCGAAAGAAATGCGGGAAGTGCCGTTTGATTTTGCAAAGCGGAATATGGTGGCGTCAAATGTCCTCATAACTCCCGTTTTTGTTCACTGTTGCTTCCAGCACGATGGCGTGGATTCCAAGTCAATCGTCGCAAGACTCCTTGAGGCCAATCAAGCTCGTGGTCGCGTTGATGAAATTGCAATCCAGGAAGTGGCCGCAGTGGCGTATGCAGGTCTGTATTTACTATTCTCGCCCGCAACATGTATCAGATAAGTTACAATTCGTCTCTAGCTGGATCGGACACCGTACGTGCTTTCTAAGACGAGCACTGTCAACTCACAACACACGTAGACTGTCTCGGCTCTTGCTTCATTTTTTCTCGCTATGGCTCTTCATCCTGATGTTCAGAAGAAGGCACAAACCGAGATCGACACTGTCGTCGGGATTCATCAACTGCCAGAATTCAAGGATCGTCCTTCCCTGCCTTATGTCGAAGCTCTTTATCGGGAGGTCATGCGTTGGAAACCAGTTCTTCCCCTCGGCCTGGCGCATGCGAGCTCCGCAGACGATATATATAATGGCTACTTCATTCCTAAAGGTAATTGACTATCTCCCACAGGGACCACGCATATTAACCGTATGCTTAGGGACGACAGTGTTCGGCAATATATGGTAAACCCGCTCTGAGATTTGTTTTCCTTTCTGAATCTGATTGAATCAACAAGGGCTATGACTCGCGACGAATCCATCTACCCCGACCCAGAGCGGTTCAACCCTGATCGGTTTTTCACAGCGGATAGAAAGCTGAATGACGATGACACTATTTTAGCATTTGGGTGCAGTCTCGTACCTCACAAGTCGCCAAGAGATAAATAACGTCCAATTCAGATTCGGCCGGCGCATATGCGTGGGCCGTCACACTGCAGACGCATCGGTCTGGGGAACAATCGTCTCTGTCCTATCGACATTCAACATCGCAAAGGCAAAGGATGCCACGGGGGAAGATATTGACATTGACCCTAAATATTCGGATGCCATTGTCAGGTGCGGACGAGTGGCCGCTGAAAGGTATGGATACTTACGGAGATATATAGCCACCCTCTGCCCTTCCCATGCTCGATTATTCCTCGGTCCGAAACAGCCAAAAGCCTGGTGCAAGCCACAACAATGGAAACTCACGACTGAATTCCCGCTTCTAGTCAGGGCCATTTCCTGTCACGTTTTTACTGCATCTCTGTGACCGGGGGCTGCGGACGACGACGATACGATCTAATATTTCTTGGTGTACAAAAAGCCCAAGGCACCAGCCACGGTTGGTAAACATTTTTTTGGGCTCCCGTAGTCAATTTAAAAAGCAAGGGTTCCTGAACGAGTTCGGTGGAGATATTTGAATGATATTCTGCTCCATATTTTTTGTGGTTTGAATCATCAATTAATGAGATGTAAGTAACTGCAAGTGAATTTGGACTTACAAGCCTGAAACGGAAATCGTTCTCACGCTGTCTCAACTTCTTGCCCTCATCCATTCGGGATTCGTGTCGCGTTCACCAGGGGTCGTGTTTAACCGCGCTGAACAGCGTGCATCGTCGACGACATCGGAATTCATGTCTAGAATCCGAGCCACTTTCACATTTGTCCAACACAAAGGCTATATTTCGCGAGATTATTCTAACTCCTCTGCAGGTCCGGCATGGTGAATCTGTAGACAATTTAGTGGGTTCACAAACCTTATTATCGGCACTTTCAACTTTGAACCAATCTAATCTCTATTAGCGTGCCGTTTGGGCTGGTTGGGCGGACGCCACCCTAACTAATCACGGTTCGTGCAAAGTTGGACATTTATAACTGGAAGTGTTTTATAACGGCAAATGCAGGCATGAACGTAGGCAGTTATCTCAAAAGCAGACCAAGCCGCTCATGGTGGAAGCATCCCAGCAAGCTCAAGCTGTTGGGACTTCTTTGTCGGGAACTCAATTCACAGCGATATATTCGTCTCCGCTGAAAAGGGCCAACATGACTGCAGATGCCATTCGACAAAAGCAAGTGGGATCGCCACCGCTCGTTACAACTCCGCTGCTTCGAGAGCAGAATTTCGGAGTAGCAGAATGCAAGCCGTCGACCGCAAAAAGGGACCCTGACATTCCGCTTGCTGAGCAATTCGATAGAGGGATGTATCCGCGCGCATTGAACCGGAGCGAGAAGTTTCCGGAAGGAGAGAGCTTGGATGAGGTCCAGGATCGTGCCAAGACATGTTGGGCGGAGATTCTACTGCCGTACGTGCAAGAGAAAGCAAAGGAGGACAACAACCGAGAGCCACACGTCGCTGTTGTAAGCCACGGTGTCTTCATCAAGGAAGCTATCCGTGCGCTGGCGAAATACGACCGCACCGCGGATTTTTCAGCATGCGACTACCAAGTTCCTCCGCAATACGGCTTGGGCAAGAGTCGTTGTCGAGATGAAGGTACCCTAAACTTCCTTGGAGCGCCTTCCGATAATATTCACCTGCTCCATAGATGTTTCCAAAGGGCGAGGACCCGGTTTTTCTCCCAGCAATTTACTGCTCGAGCGAGTTCAATTGATACATTTTAACCAATGCGAACACCTGGCTACTGTTGTTCGTGCACACGCCTCCATTTATTGTTTTTGTTTGACTGACGCTTTGGCGAATAGACGCGACAGAAAGGAGGAATAGGGCGGGAAGCCTATGATACACGACAGAAGGATATTCGTGGCTTCTTTGGTGACAAGGCAGGTCGCGGCAGATTCAAAAGGCTTTGAAGTAGAGTTAAACACCGGCTGCATTTCCATGTACATACAACGCACTAATTCGCTAGCCTGAACCATACGGAAGCAACAGTTTTCTCAGCTTGTGTGTCTGCGCGGGTGTCGAATAGGCGGTATTTCCCAATCGGTTCAAGCGAGCTGGAGGTTTGTTCGCGTTCAGGTGCGAACGGAACGCCTTTCCCTGCATGATGAAGGGAATCAGCAAGAATTCGCCCAAAACAGAGACGTTGCGGACGCGTTTAAAAGATTTTAGGCCCGGTGCTGACCGCCATCGTTTCTTCGCCCCGGAATGAGATTTCATTTTATAGCCTGCCTCAACCACGGCGGATGTTGAGAATGAACGAGGTGTCCATAGCGATTGCGACGCGAACCGCAGAGTCGACAAAAGCTGGAAAGGATTTGAGAGCATTGGTCGAAGCTGTGCCGCAAATGTCAAAAGCAGCCACTTCACGTGCCGCGCCTCCAAAAGACTCAATCTCAGCCAACACCATGAACGCGGCAGACGCGGCCACTGCACAAGAGGATGCCGAGCGGGTAACCTCAATTTTCCTTCATTTCATCCCGTCCTTACTTTTGTTCGCCTTAGATTCGTCTCAAACGGCTTGCTAAGCTTCAAGGCGCCGCGGCAAGCTCTTCTGGTACCTCTGCCCCGGCTTCTGCTCCTGTCACACCTCCGCCTCAACCTAAGCCATCTCTGAAGCCACCTGTGTCTACTCCGTTGAAGCGATTGGCCGAAACCCCTCCGCCAGTAGTTGCACCGAAGAAGAAGACTCTTTCACCGCTGGACGTGGATGCATGGGAGCACGAGACAATCGGCCAAATATTCCATGTCACTCTGGATGTCCGTTCTGTCTTTCACTCTTTGAGAGCCTGAGTAACGCGTATTCAACAGCGTCAAGTGGCGGAACAAAGTGGCTATGACATTGTCTGGCTCAAGCATCTGGCGGCCGACCTCCAGGCTGAAGAGCCGCGTATGTTGTGAATGCACGGTCGTTTTCTGCTGATGCTAAATTTTGTTGAACAGAACGGACTGCCTTTCGTTTGAATGGGGAGATCATCGACCGCCTGTTGATTTCTCGACTTGAACTAGATCCCGCAACTATGACGTGAGGCCGCTTCTCCCTACGTTTGAAAATCTCTCTGATATGTGGTAGTGACGATCTGGATTTCCTTCCAGTTTTGGCGTCGTTACCTCCACAACAGACAACTTTTGAATATTTAGTTGGATGCTGGAAGCGTGTCAACTCTGCGAGGTCAGCTTTGATGAAAAAGGTTCTTTCCAGTCGGTCATACGCTGGGAATGCATTTAATCCAGACTTGAAAGGCTTATTCCCCAGTCGATGTTCAGAACGCACTGAATCGTCTGGAAAAAGTTCGCGAACTGGTCATCAGTTACACTGGACTGACCCTCCAAGAACCGGAAATGTTCCCACAACCTTCAGGGTTGGTCATATTGCATCAACTTTTGTTCTCGAATTAAAATCTTCACAGCCGACCTTTAGGCCCTCCCGAACTTGTTGCTCCTCTTTTATCACTATCTTCTTTGTCTGGACCTCTTTTAGGAAGTTCCTCATCATCGTCTCCCAACACGCTCACCCCGTCGGACATCGATGTTTTCTTTCAAGATCTTACACGTCGATTTGAGCCTGACAATGAAATTGACGGCGTTCTCGGTCCTGTTGTCCACCAGCTGTTATTCCATGAATCGCTTTTCAGACCAGAAGGCCTCGGAGGGGGTGATGCTGGCTGGCGCGGGGTGGTGGGTGGCCTGGAGGCCCTTGTGTCTATCAAAGGCATCGCCGTAATGATAACAAGAATGGAAGAATTCAATCCACCCAATGCCACGGCGGCCACTTTTGAGCGGGTCTCTCTTCTTGGACCACTATGTAGACTCGGCATTTTCGTCCGTGAATGGGTTCGCAAGGCGTCTTGTTTTCCCTCAGCCTCGTATTGATCCTCGTTATAGCCGGGCATTGCATTGGCTTATTTCTCCAATCCTGACAAAAGGTCGCGGGATGACATAGAATCTTCATTCGCCAGCCTGCGCGGCACGCTGAAAAGTCTTCAGGTGCGTTGAATTCTCGCCTGCGAACACTTGTTAAGTTACCTTTAGTCGTCCCTTTTCCAAATTTTTAACACCTTGGTTCGGGCATCGCCTGAATCGAGGGAGGCAGTTCTAGAATATTTTGCTAGAGTTGTCTCATTGAATGTCAAGCGAGCGGGGATGCAGGTAACTTTCTTCTAGTTGTTTTGTCGGTCCCGCTGATTTGGCCAGGTTGAGCCAGACACAGTCGCCACGGACAGCTTCATGGTCAACCTTCAAAGCGTTCTTCTCCGTTTTGCTGAGCCATTCATGGATGCAAATTACACCAAAGTAATTCTTGCACGCCTCGAATAACTCGTCCTGACAATCTCAAAGATGGATCGCATTGACCCACTGTTCTACGCCCGTTCAAAAGCGGATTAATCTTGATGAAGAAACAAGAATCAAAGCCACTAGTGAAGAGGCAACGAAATGGGCGGAGGAGCAACAGGACCCAAATGGTTGATGCTATTTCCCCTCAAAAATAATTTTACATTGTTGAGACCATTACAGCGCCGCCTCCGAATTTCGTCTCGAATATTTTCTATCTGGCTGTGGCAATGAGCCACTACGGTATCCTTCGCACGATTAGTTCATATAGTGATCTAGCGAAGCATCTTGACGATATGCAACGGCATTTGGATATGCTGCAGGGCATGGCGGTAAGCAAGTTTTTCATAAATACTGGATATCTAAACTGACGGTGCTATACAGACTCCAATGCAAACACACGAGCAGGCAATAAACCACGTCACGGTTAGATTATCCTTTGTCCAATCGACGCATATCATAAATCTCACCGGTGATAATAGGTCGAGATGGCCAAGATTCGCATGCAGCAATTGGCCTTCGAGGCCCAGCTTCTCGATCCCTGAGCTTGTCTTCCGCTCCATCGGTTTCACCAATTTCCTTTCCACCTGGCTAATCCGGCAAGTAGACCCCGCCAAGAAGCATCCCAACCCCCCGGCAAAGTAGGCGCTGTTTGTGAACCATATCTGCAGCATTCTTATCTTGTTTGATAGGATACCTCTACCGAAGGAAGTTCCTATGGCGTTCAGAGTTCTTCCGGAATACATCCTCGAAGATATCGTGGATTACTTGCATTTCATCGTCCAGTCCGTTTTTGCTTCTCAGTTGATATTGGAACGATCACTTACGAGGTGTACCCAGAACGTCTCCCGACAAGTTCGACCTTTCAGGCAAAACCGAATTGCTCATATTCGTCCTAACGTTCTTGAATTCCACGTGGTACATCAAAAACCCATTCTTGAAGTCGAAGATCAATGATGTAGGCTATTCGGTATCCGCGACGACCAGCGTCACTGACCCCTTACTCTAGGTTTTGTTCTTTGGTATCTGGGGCTACGGCCGCGAACGCAATGGACTCCTCGGGAATATGCTAAATACACATCCCATGGCGCTGAAGCACCTCATGCCCGCGCTAACACACTTTTACATCGGTTCGTCCGCCTTTGCCTTCTCATCGTTCTGTCCCTGACTCCTTGCCGGTAGAGGTGGAGCAAACGGGAGCAAGTTCTCAATTCTATGACAAATTCAGTGCGTTTTTCTTTAGTGTCGTTGAGAAGCGGTGCTGAATGCCTTTGCGATAGGTGCCCGGTTGGTGATTTTAACTTGGTTGTTTCGTAATTTTAACTGTACACAGTCGAAACATCTCGTATATCTTGAAAGTCGTTTGGGACAATCCCACACATCGGGAGGCTCTCAACTCGGAGGCAGCGCGGTCTGTTATTTCCTGCTGTCCGGTCGATCATGCGCTGAGACCATAACTCGCAGCGATGGGGACAAATTCGTCCGATTCGTCAACCTCATGATCAACGATGTCACCTACCTCATGGATGAATCTCTGAGCGAGCTCACACAGATCCACACCATCCAGCAAGAAATGGATGACCAGGCAGCGTGGAACGCGCGGCCCGCACAGGTGCGCCGCGAGCGCGAAGGCACGCTGCGCACCCTCGAGCGCCACGCATCGGGGTACATCAGCCTCGGGCGCTCGACCGTCGAGCTGCTCAAAGTCTTCACCGCCGAGCTCAAGACGCCGTTCATGATGCCTGAGATCGTCGACCGGCTCGCAGCGATGCTGGACTACAACCTGCACGCGCTCATCGGGCCCAAGTACCGCGACCTCGAGGTCCGCGACCGGGAGAAGCTCAAGTTCAACCCGAAGGCGCTGTTGAGCGATATCATACAGGTGTTTTTGAACTTAAGCGATCAGGAGGAGTTTATCAAGGCGGTGGCGGGGGATGGGCGGAGTTATAGTCAGGAGTTGTTTGAGAGGGCAGCGCAGACGGCGGTGAAGCGGTCGCTCAAGACGACGGCGGAGGTGGAGCAGCTGCGGGCGTTTGTGGCGAAGGTGGAGGAGTGTAGGTTGAACATGGAGGCAGAGGAGGATCTGGGAGAGGTGCCGGACGAGTTCCTGGGTTTGTTGTTTCTACTAGTCTCAAAAACTGCTACTGAACGGATTGAACAGACCCACTCATGTTCACGGTGATGCGCGACCCTGTACTTTTGCCTTCCTCGCGCGCAATTGTGGATCGGGCCACCATCAAGTCGCATCTGCTTTCAGACCGAACGGACCCTTTCAATCGCATGCCGCTTTCCATCGAAGAGGTCATCCCTGGTCAGTTTTTACTCGAATCTTCGTGGAGGCTATTTTCTGAACACCGGAGCAGACACGGCACTCAAAGCTCGTATAGACGCGTTTTTGATTGAACGGAGGAGCAAGCCAGCTCAAGTCACCCCTTTGCCACCACCAGAGGCAGAGGTGGCAGAGGCAATGGACACGACTTAACATTACATCGCTGTGCACAATGTACAAATAGATCATTTCTTTTTCTTCTTCGTTGCCCGACCAGCAGTAGCCGTCGCCCCTCCGCGTGCCTTGGCAGGCGCCTTCTTTGGTGGCTTCTTGCGCGTCCCCTTGTTCGTTGGTGAGGTTGCACTTGGATCTGCAGGCAGTGAGTGAGCTTGCCTCGGCACCACGATGTATAGACGTACCAGGCGAAACATCGCGCATCTCGGTGTCGTCGTCACCACCGTACTCTGTGCCGCCCTCCGTGATGGTGACACTGTCCCTGGGTGTGGGTGGTATGCCCTCGTCGCCGCTTTCTTGCGTCAGCGCGCTACTGTCGCTGTCCCCGCCGACCAACCCAGCCAAGTCAAGCTTGCTCTTGCCGCGCTTGGCGCGACTGGCGCGCGTGCGTCCGGAGGTGACGGGCTGCGGCGACGGGGCGATGGATACGGGAGACGGCGTGTCACGCACACGGCGCTGGGAGATGATTTCCTCGAACTTGGAGTCGTACGGGAGGGTATATTCGTCGCGGAAGAAGGGGTGTGCGGCGAGGTTTTCAGAGGGGGAGGGCGAGCGGATGGACACTGGTGTAGAATTTTCAGAGTGGCGGGATTCGTAGCCGTCGTGTTCGAGATCCTATGGCGGCTGCTCAGGATATCAGGGATACGTCTTGGCGACACAGACAGCTTACAATGGCCTCTAGAGCGTCCATATCGTAGAGAGCGCGCAGCTTGTCCCATACTGCCTGTATTGAGACTGCCTGGCCCGTGTCTTTGTGGATGCCGTTGCGGATATTGAGGACGTGGAAATGGCGGTGGATTCCAACGGGTCTGGATCTCATTATAGCGCGAAAGAAGGCGATTTCGCCTTCGACGGTGGCGAGGAACTCGCGGTCATCGACGGACATGGTGGTTGTTTGTCAACCTGCAGGAGAGCAAACTTTTTTGGGAGGACCTGATGCCATGGACGCGGTCAGACAAAAATCGAATAATATTCAGCTCTCTTGCAGAGAATTTCGAAGGGAATGTTCAAGAAGAATCCTGACGGAGAATCTGCATAATTGCTGAATCAGTCGGCCCCGGATCCCGGTGTGTGACCAAGCGTGACTAGGGCTCTCTGCTTGCGCGTCCATTGAGGACGCGTAATCCTTCCTATAAAAACCCCGTACATTCTCTTGTTCTTCTCATCATTATCTCTTCATTTCCTATGGCTTCTCAATCCGAACAGCATATGCTCTCTGTGGGCAGACAGTGTTCTCACAGCTCTTGTCTCCTCGTCGACTTCTTGCCCTTCAAATGCCAGCACTGCGAGAACTCGTTCTGCCAGGAGCACTTCATGGTCTCGGCCCATAAATGCCCAAAGTACGACGAGACCAAATACAACCGAGTCTCCCCCAATTGTCCGCTGTGCAACGTTGTCGTGGCGGTTAAACCCGGCCAGGACGCGAACGAGGCAGTGGAGACCCACTTTCTGCGGGACTGCTCTGTCATGACTGGCAAAGCGAAAGCCAAGAGCACCCCCCGTTTGCGCCCGAGCAAGATGTGGGAAGGTGCTGTTCGCACCCATCCAATGTACCGTAAGTCTCAGTGCAATATCTTGTGATTCAGGCTCTGACGGCGAATTTCAATATAGAAATGTAGCCAGCAATTCTGTCCAGCCCATCGGTTCCCCCGCGGACCATACCTGCGTCCCCGCCAGGCAGCAGCACCGGCCAAGACCACTACTGGTCCCACCGCTCGCAGCCGCTTGCTCGACCTGAACACTAAGGCATCCGCTGCGGGCGGAGCAGCCTTAGGTGCTATCAAGACCATGGCGTCCAATGCCCAGGCACAAGCGCAAGCCAGCACGAGTTCATCTCGGTCTGCCGCCAAACCCGCTGCTGCTCCCGCTGCCAAACCGGCCGCTGCCGCCGCCGCGAAGCAAAACAACCACCAACCCGTTCTCTAAGACCGATCGGTACGTCTATCTGCCTTTTTCCGTTCTCAGTAACCCAATTATGACGCGCAGCCCTTCTCTGTCCTCACTTACCACCAACGCTAATACGACGCCTGTCGCTGACGCTAATGCTAACGACGATGAAACGAAAACTGCACCGGAACCCGTGATACGACCGCTCAAACGAAACGCATTTGTACCACCACCCATATTCGCATACTGAATCCAAATGTATCCATCCATCACCACTGTATCTACCACCTACATCTTGTGCTATACACCCATACAATATCTTGCACTATGCTATATCTACCTACATACATATTTGACAGACGCGCGCGGGCAGAGCGCGAAAGTCGGCGGAAGGCGATGCAGGAGCGCGCGAAGAAGGGGCTGCTGAGCGAGGAAGAGAAGCTGACGTTGGCGCGGGAGGAGGCGGAGTTGGCGCAGGAGGGGGGTGGGGACAAGAAGGACTGCGTGATAATGTAGCTAGTGGAAGCTTGTTTCTCTCGGGATGGACTGCTATTTAATCATACCCAGGCCAAGGCGGTTTGCCTTTCAGTTGAATTTAAGCGTTGGACGACCTTCATATATTTCGGACGTGTTACTGGACATAGATCGTGTTTCGAAATGGGCCCAATCTTCTCCATATTCCGCATCACTTCATACCTGGACCTTCCCCACGACCTTCCCCCCAACGACCTTCGACGCATCGAGGATGCGAAGCGCCTCGTGCGCCGCCTGTGTAGGTAAAGCATGTCAGCCGTGAAGGGAAATTCTACTAGTAGCTGGAAAATAAACGTACCTTGATTCCACTTCCAATCATCCCGCCGAACGTCGGCCCCATGCGATTGCTGCCGTCGTGCTCCGCGAGCTCCATACCAGCCATGACAAGCCCCGGGACGACCTCACGCGTGCCGTTGACGATCGCGGGCTCGGAGCGGTTCATGTCGAGCTATATACGTGGTCGATAAGTAAACAAAGTGAGAATTACTTAGTTGGAAGATATGATGAGAGCGAACGTACACCGCGCATATTCCCGAGCTGTTTGGTGAAGCCCATGCTGACGAGCCGCTTCGCGGAGAACGCGCCCATGGGGCCGTCGTGCCCCGTCGCGGTTACCACCACGGGCGCCGTGATCGTCGCGGGGTCCATGCACGACTGTGTGTCGTGGTTCAGCGCAACTGGCCATCCGCATTGAATAAATGAACGAAGAGACTTTGGTGCTGGTTGACTCACCCAGCGTCCAGTTCGTCACCACCCCCGCGACGCGCTGCTGTCCCTGGAAGTCGGTCGTCGTGATGAGGTCCTCGACGGTGGTCGCGTTCATCAGGACGACATTCGGGAGCGCGAGCACGCGGGAAAGGAGCGTGGAGGTGAAGAGAGCTGCGTGTTTGACGACGACGAACGCGCCTTCGTCGTCGTATGGGACGCCGAGCTCGCGTAGGAAGTTGTCTGCGGGTTTGCGGATTACCTGCCGCCGCCCTTTAATCAGCTTTGAATTTGACGGTGAAACAACGGGCATACCATAGCAGTCATGAGCTGCCCGCCGAGCCAGGCACCTCCACCAGGTGCGACATTCGCTTCGATACTGTGTGAATGAACTTTAAGCATCACACCCGAAATGAAAAATAAAATAAAACCGACATGGTGACCTTGAGGTCGGGGCGTCGGGTGGCCAAACTGTAAGCACACGAGAGGCCTGCGCTCCCAGCGCCCACTATAACCACGTCGGAGATTGCCCGCTCGTACATGGTGTCGAAGTATCTTTGTGCACTTCAATGCTCGCTCGTTGAGAAAATACCAGAAATGACAGACCGCTTTATCATGGCCCTGGTGACTTGTGCCTCTTCGATGGGAGCGAAGCGGTAACCCGAGCCATCATACTCTTCCGCGACCTCGGTCTTGCCGGCAATGACCTTGAGTGTGGACTCGGAGGTTGAGGTTACTGTTTCAACAGCAGACATGAGGGGGGCTGGTACAAGGTGAGGCGATTAAATCCTGGAACAAGCCGCCTTTTATATTGTCGAGAAAAGCCATTCACACTGAACTCGCCGAGAGCCGGGAGCTATTCATGTCCAAGAAGTGGCTTGGGGAGCATTCGAACCATTCTGCCTGACCGGCAGGAGTCTCTGGGAGTTTAGAGTCTCCACGCTGAAGCGCCAGCCTTCTGAGTCATCCAGAGATACTTGATCGCGGAGGCTTTTCTGGAGTGAGGGTCCACAGCTTGGCACTATTCCTCATTGATGACGCTGAGGGATTTGTTGGTCATTTGAACACATCAACTTGAGGGCATGTAGCGGAAAGCGAGACAAAGGTGCAACATTGACGGTCGATCACATATAAAGTTGGCAAATAGGCGACGGACATACCCAGCTAGGATCAAATTATGGGTTCTGGGAAAGGGTTTTCCGGCGAAATTTTGGAGAGATTTTGAGCATGAAAACACCATTGGGGGCAAAGGAGAAGATCAAAAAAAAATTGGATAATAGAGGCAGCGCACGGGAAAAAATGGCACAAGATGCCAAGGAAGTCACCCTGCCGGCAGATGAAAGATTTTGAGCCCAATGCAGCGACAATTCGCGTTCCGAAATCTTCGCATAGAATTCGGGACATGAGAGATGGTTTGAAAAACATTTTAGGCGATCACCGAGCTTTCGCGATCGACCTGTCACGAGCTATTCTCGAAATGGGATAGGGGGTAGGTCTTGTTTCCATTCTGAATCACTGCGCTCATCACTACAACCTGCTGCGACGATATCCAGGCTCGCCTGCAGCGTGTTTGGACCACATGGAAGAAACTCAAGAGCATCGCGTACGGATGGCCGCCGCGCAGCACGTTTTCAGCGTGTCTCAGCATCGATGTCCAAGACCGCGCCCAGAGCCAGAGCAGCGTCCAAGACCGCCCCCAAAGCCGCGAACACAAGCTCGAAAGCCTCGCACGCGGGTGGTGGACCCGCAACTCGTTTTCAACGTGCATGATATGGATCCAGAGCATCGCCGGCGGATGGCGCGCGCGCAGCACGTTTTCAGCGTGTCCATGGATCCGATAGTAACCTCGGAGCAGCCAAACCCGATATTCTCAAATGGCGAACTTACACCTGATATTCTTGAGCGGTTTTGGCAGCGAGTTTTCCAGCTCACACGGAAAGAATGTGACAAGGTTAGAGAATGGAATCAGCTAAACCGGTCGGTCAGTGCAATGTGTCCCATTCACAAACAAAATGTGAAACTAACCACGCACTTTGCTAGCCATGTCAAAATTGCACCAACAGTAAAAACAGACGGATATGCATACTGGATGAGGACCAGGCAAGCTGTCGAGCGTGCAGAGCTATCAAGACTGGATGCGACCGAAAGCAATTATTCATATTCGAGATGACCAAGCAGGAATTTTTCCCTTCGTTCGACCAGTTTCTGAAAGTCTACCGACACAGAAACTGGAGCACAGTGGCAGTCAGCTGAAGTGCGCAGCCGACCGAGTGCTCACCTGCATATGCTCATGGTCAGTCGACTTCAACGGGATAACGAGCTATCACTCAGCTGCGGATAGAGCTTCGTCATATAATAGGCCAGTCTATTGACGAGGCGGATCCCACTGTGGTCATGAATATGAAGCAGTTTAAGTACATTTTCCGCAAATTCGCAACAAAAATACGCAGCCTGAACGCGGAACGAAATAGTAACGGCCGTTATAATTGATCGTGGAGGATCAAGATGCACGAACAAAGATATTTGTGCAGGCCATTCATTGTGCTCTGGGTTTCGGAGTACACCATGAGCCCAAGAACAGCAAATTCAACGAGAAAACTGGCATTGAGGAGCCCGATATGACCCTTAAGCTTCGTAAGAACAATCATCACCGACCACAGTGAATAAGCCAACGAGGACTCCGCCACAAAAGAAGAGATTCTGAATTCCATACCTAGTAGGCGATTGGCTATTAGTCAGAGTCGCCCTCATCGCACGTTCTGTGCCAGAAAACTGAGCCACTCGTTAGTTGGAAAGTTGACGTTGTGAAACGGTGAACCATAGTTTGACGATGGCAAGTCCCCACGAATTTGATGAGACTTGTACGCAAATCGGTAGAACTCGGAGCATTCACCCAGAAAAGTCACAAATAGGCGTGAATGAACAGGACTAGAGCCAAAAAATTTGGAAGAGCATTTAGTGGTGAACTGCATGGAAGCATCGAGCGGAAAGTCGCGAAAACGGGATAGCAGAATTCGAACATTGGAACGATGGGAAAAAACGCGAACATAGCATACGAAAGTCTCCTCCGGCAGATGGCGGCAGGTGAAGGACTTTGAAAGCAATGCGGTCAATTTCGGTAATTACCATGGATCCACCCCCAGTTCCGTTCCGTTCATTTACGTGTTGCTTCTTGTCGGAGACCTGCCCCTGTTTCTTTCTTTTCGAGGCCAATTGCACGGAAAAGTCGAAGACGAAGACTTTCGAAGTGGTGGAAGTCAAACTCAGGTCGGCCGAGACGCCCCGAAACCCGATATTGAAACAATGATCTACGGACATTTTGGGTGTTTCACTCCGCGAGCCAACAACGTGAGCAGAATATTTGAAATAATGCATGGGCTCTATCTCACCGCTCCCCCGCAGCGGTACCAGGATGGAGAACTTTATCATTGGCGACCCTTTATCGCTGGATCGTATTCGCGGCGTTCTGACTCGACTTGAGGACACGATCATCTTCTCCCTGATCGAGCGCGCCCAGTTTGCCCAGAATCCTCGAATATACCAGAAGGGAGCCTTCGCCGAATTGACTGCGCTGGGGTTCCACGGCAGTTGGCTCGAATGGTTTCTGAAGGAGACCGAGACTTTCCACGGTACGTGGTCAAGTTTAACTCTAGGCACAACACTGACTCGAACGTGGTTTAAAGCCAAGGCCAGACGATACACCAGGTATGATGCTTAAAAGCTTCCGCGATCCGCAATCTAACTCATCGCAGCCCAGACGAATATCCTTTTACGTGCGACCTCCCAGCGCCTGTGCTCCCACCGCTCAAGTACCCAAAGATCCTGCACCCGAATAAGATCAATGTGAACCAATCGATATTATCTTTCTACGTGCGCACGATTGTGCCCCCGCATAACGCGTCGGGCGACCGTCGCTCTCGCCACATCAAAGCGCGCGAAGGGCATCACCGGCGACGACGAGTTCGAAGACGATGGTAACTACGGCAGTGCAGCAACTATCGACGTAGAAGTCCTCCAATCTATCAGCAAACGTGTGCACTATGGTCAGTATAGTGTCAAGATGCCCAACCTGTGGTTGAACTATTGTATTTCTTGCAGGCAAGTTCGTCTCCGAGTCCAAATTCCAAGACAATCCGGCTGCGTTTATTCCTCATATCCAAGAACGCGATCGTTGCGCCCTGGCAGGACTAATAACGAAACCTGAAGTGGAGAAGAAGCTGCTTCAACGACTGCACAAGAAAGCAGTAACGTACGCGCAGGACTTTGCCCCAGACGGCGAAATCATGCGAGATGCCAACGGGAACATCGGGATAACAGCCAAGATCGACGTCGACGGTGTCGTAGATCTTTACGAGAGTTTCATCATTCCAATAACTAAGGAGGTCGAGGTGAGGCGGGAAATCAACATTCACATTCGACAACATTGTAGTGACACTTCCTACAGGTCGACTACCTTCTACAGCGACTAGACGGGCTTTCAGCGGAAGATATCGAGAACCTAAAGCAGAGAAGGCGTGGAGCAGTATAAGGTTAGGGATGGGATAGAGATTCCGTGGATTGTAATTGAATAATGAATGAATGAATGTGCGAGGTATCATCTGAAATGTTAAATGTGTTAAATCCATCCATCCACCCGGTGAGATGAGGAGTGCCAAGTAAAAGCGATAATGAAACCACGAAAGCATAACTATGTATACATAACTGAAGGAGGGAGTGACTCATGCATGGGATGGCGAGTGAAATTTACAACCCTAGATCTAATGGGGAATAAGCATCGGCGGGCTCACAGGCAAGATATGCAAACCAACCTTCAAGTAATCGCTGTCGTTCGTCGTCAGTGATATTCGCTGTTGCACGGCGCGCCAGAAGTTTTTCCGTCCTGTATTTTTCGTACAGGACTTCCTTGGTATGGCTTTTCAGAACCTGATAGCAGCGTTTTGATCAGCTCACGTCCACTCTGATTTTGGAAGATATAAAACGCACTTTGAGGTGAGTAGATAGCACAGCCGTCCGCAGGGCGGCAAAGTCACAATGGTTTGGATCGAGCACGTCGATTGTCCCCCATCTGAATTTCCGAACGAAGACGCCCTTCAAGTCCTCAGGTGGGCCTTGCAAATACGGCAAACCGGTGCCTTGCATCGACGCGGGCGTCTGGGGGATCCCGTCCTCCGTAGACGCCGCGTGGCCGTCCTCTGACTGCTGCAGCGGGGATGTCGGCGTGCTGAGAACCTGCAGGTCGACAGACCGTCGTTTGGTCCCTTTACCCGCTTCCGGCGCAATTAGGGCGAACGGCATGATCGTGCCGAGGTCCGTCTTCGCGACGATGTGCGCAGAAAAGCGCACGTTCGCGAGGCTCTCTGCGTCGGGTGAGACGGGTCGGCGCTCGTCATCGCCGGCTCTGGAGAGGTCGCGGCGTGAACGCGAGCGCGAGAGACCTCTGTTTAACCGTGGCTTGAGCTTAATTACGGGCCGTGACTGCCGTTCCTCGCCGTCGTCTTCCTCGTCCGGTTCCACGTTGGCGCCTGTATCATCTCCGTTTGCGGTTCCGTTCCCGTTCACGTGGCCGTGGCCATTCGGGGAGCGCGGAGAGTCCGCAAAGCGAGTCGCAGTTGCGCGCCGCGGTGTCTCGACGGTGTCATACTTTGGGCTGAACACCCCAAAGTCAAGGCCAGCTTCCGCGAGTCCCGTGCGTACTACGTAAAAAATGAACGATGAGACGAGCAAAAAATGGGACTACACCAACCAGCATTTTTTACCGCAAGGAGTTTTTCATCTGTGAGGGAATCGGCGCGGGCAATGACGGGGAGAACGTTGGAACGCGCTGACAGTCGGCGGATGACACGGACTTCAGCAGGTGACATTGTCAAGGTCCCTTCGCTCTCGTCATCTGAATCGTCCTCCGACGAAGTGTCAGGCACCAAATCTGGGGGATTGCGAGCGGAGACGGTCGTCTCTGAGCGTGTCTTTGCCGGTAGCGATGATGCATCGCGTCGAGCAGCCGCGGTCATGATCGACGACGGGTCAATCATGTAGATGCACCTTTGAACTGAGTTAAGAATAGGCGCGTCAAGAGAAGTCAGACAGATAATCACAGATGTATGTGCTGATCTCCCTTGCTTTTGCGGACAACTTTGGACTCCTGAAATATCGCGACGTTGAGAACTGCGCAACGGACAGACGGCGGCACGAACGCACCTCGCTCATAGTGTCAGCATATTGCGCATCAATATACTTTATGATTCCGTTGACTTGACGCTCGAGTCGAAGCTCGCGGCCCTCAATGAAATCAAGCCCGGGAGTATCAATAACGGAGAGGAGGACGCGGTCAAAGCGAGACTCGCAGATCTCGACGCAGGCGGTGCTGATTATTGGAGTGGCTTTAGGGGGGTCCGCGCAAGAAGCGCTGAACCGCCGCCCGCTGGTCGACTGTGGCGCTGGGAGACACATCCGCCGTCTCTAGCAACAGTCTTAGGAGCGAGGTCTTGCCCGTGCCCTTGCCGCCCACGACCTGGGAACAATAAGCGCGACCGGCCGGACAAAGACAAATTGCCGCAAACCATGAGATTGAAAGTGGGCGGAGTCCGGGCTCTGCGCTGACTGTACCGCGAGACTGCCGGCGCGGTGGACTTGCGGTTGTCGAAAGCCGTGGGTGCACCAGACATGTAGAGCGAAGAAATGGTCCCATCGCCTTGCGTACCTGGAGAGGCACGAAACGGTTTGTGGAACGGAATTGCGGCGCGTTCGGGACCCTGCATAGAGGTTTTTGCCGCACCTTGAGCAGGAAGAGCACCCGGGGACTCGGACTGGCGAATTGCCTCAACATCGACGAGATTTTCGGGCCAGGCGACATCGGGACTAGAGAGTGTGGGCAGCGACGGGGACGTGCGAATCCTGGGCTGCTCTGGCTTGGACGGCTTCCGTCGGAACGAGAACATGGTGGGTAAATCCAAAAAATGAACGTAGAGAAAGGGTATCTGAATGACCGCACAGCCACACTGATTGCCACAGAATTCAGTTTATTTATACACAGGTAGGTACTACACCACAAAACCCTAGAGAAAACAAGACAACAATGCACACAACGAAAGGTATCTACGAAAAACGCGCCCAGGCGCTCAGGGTATTCCTTGCATCATCGGCGAGCCTTCATCCACATCCACTTTAATTTTCTTGGGCGGGCTGGGTCGACCTGCGTCCGGATGCTCTAATGACCGCTTCAGGTCTATGTCCCCCTCAATCCCCACGTCTTCACGATGATCATACCCCGCACTCGAAGGCGTCGGAAGAAGCCTTGACGACGGCGGCGAGTTCGACAGCGAGTCTTTCGACGTCGATGCACGCCGCGACGACGTCTTCCGCTGCCCATTGCCGTTCGACGGGTCGTGCGCGTAATTACATGGTAACAATCGGCGCGCGCAGCTCGAGCTAAATGAACTGATTATTACCAGGCTACCCCAACAAGCAAACCACTCACCACGAGGGATGTGCCCCGTCGCACTTTGTCTTGCGCGCACGACAGAAATTACATGCAACGACTTTGGGCCCGGATGTCGACGGGAGGCGCGAGCTTTTCCCTGGCACCGTCGCCGAGCGCTTCCTCTGCGCTGCCTGCTGCTCAGAAGCCGGTCTGATAGGCGGTAACGAAGGGGCGGACATGGGCCCGGGGGTAGAAGGAGAGGTTTCGGGCAGCGAGAGTGTCGCAATATGGGGCAGCTCATTGTCCGGGAAGAAGGTATGCTGTTGTTCGCCACCGGAGGAGGAATACCCCGTTCTGGACGACGAGGTTATCGGCGGGAGCTCGTCGCGCCGCTCACTCAAGAGCGGTATTCGCGGAGACGTATCGAAATTCGAACTCCTCCGCGACGAAACCTCTGGGGAAAGCGAGGGCTCGGGGTACTCGCCGGATCTATCATCCCCGCTTTCGCTTTCGCTCTCCTCGCCTCTGCCGACCCGAACAGTTCCCCGCCGCTTGTTCTGCGGCATGTAATCGCACACATTGGACCGTTTCAGGCATTGACTGCACGAGGGTCGTCCGCCATCACATTTCAGTTTTCTCGCTACCGAGCTCTATTAGTAGATTTCATGATAGACTTTGAACTATACTCACAACGGCAAAAGTTGCACGCCACGGTAATCTTTTTGCTTCTTTGCCTAGCCGAGTCTGTACGACAGTGAGCACGTCTTTAATGAAGGACAGAATGTGACAAACTGGGGGCAGATCCCCGATTAGAAAACCCGGAGGACATGGGATCAGCTCGAGATACCGGGGTGCTGCTGCCAATGGCAATCTCGCGTGGGGGGTGGGCAGAGGTCGCACTGCGTTGGATGGGTGCGCTCCGGGGAGCCTGGGTGTCGATTGCCAGAATCGGTCGGGAACTATGCGGTAGAGAGCCTATATGTGGGGGGACCAATTGAGGATGCAGGGTGATATGCCTGCTGCTGGGACGCTGTGGAAGGCATTCGATCCGGAATTTGTCAAAAAGGTATTCCCTGGTATACTTTTGGAGAGTCTGGAGCCCCAGGCCGAATCAGCTAGGACCACAACACAAGGACAAAGCCCGTACCTTCATATGGTGGAATATAGCTGCACGCAGGGGTATGAAGTCGCTATGAGTGGGGTCCATAACGTCTACGGTGCCCCATCGATAGGACCGGACGAATTTTCCCCGGAGGTTTTTCTTGGAGGACGAGGAATGCGGAGAAGGAGTGTATTGGAGCACGAGGTCGGCTCGAGAGGGAACGTTCCGGTGGAGAACGCCCTCACTATGAGAATATATATCTGGAGAAATGAGCGCATACGGTAATCGCAAGAGAGGGGAGGCCACGGGAGAAGAAGGGGGCGAATTTGCTGCCGACAGCGATGTGCCGTTGGGCGGCGGCAGATCATCAGCACCGCCGGGGTAATGATCAATGTCGAAAATGCCAAACCCAATGCCGTTGTCGGCCAGGTCTCGACGGATGGCCATTTTTATGGCCGCGAGACGCTCGTTGGACAGGACATCAGCCTTCGCTATGACCGGCAGCACGTTTACGCGGGCAGAGAGACGGCGGATGGTGCTGATTTCGACAAGCGGCAAGGTGGGGCGGTATAAAAGAGGGTTGTTGGTAACGGGAGGTTCCAAGATGACTGGTTCTTGATCTGGTTGCGAAAAGCTGTTGGTACGGGTGCGGGGGACGACGGGCGGTGCCGCGACCGACGGCGGGAGGATTTGATCGGGGTCGAGAAAGTAGATGCACCTGGGGTCGAAACATTGGTTGGACGAACAGACTCAAGGTTTCTTTACATACAAATGGACGTATCGGTCTCCATTGTGCGCGACCCGGTCCTGGGAGGTTGTTAGAATGCCTGAACGCCGTAAGCGCCGCGCCGAACTCACGTCGTCTCCCTCGGCCAGCCGCGACTCCACGAAACGAAGAGTCTCGGAAACGACGCGCTCTGCATATGCATCGTCCTTGAAGTCCAGCGACGGAGTGTCGACGAGGGTGAGCGCAAGGGGGCTCGGAACCGTCGACATCAATGTCGATAGACGTCGTTCTAATGGACGAAGTATGGCCACTGCATCCCTGGACGAAGCGCGCAACGGACTGGAGCTGCTCCTTGGACGCACTCTGGGCAATCTCGCTGGTGTCGATCAGCAGTCGGAGGAGCGAGCTTTTACCTGCGGGTGATCCGGGCTCAATATATGTTGCGGGGTAAATCATATGGACTCTGGGCTTACCTCCTCGACAGCCAGCGACGAGCAGGGTGAGTTCTGGACGGGGGAGCAGGCGGACGGTCTGGCATTTTTTGAACGGGGGATCTAGGCCCGCAAAGGAGCTCACTGTTACCTGCCAATAGAGTTCCGGAGAGAGCGTTGCGGCTATACTGCGCGTCCCGATCGTCTTCTGGCCATTTCCGCTGCTCGGAGGGCTGCATAACAAGCCAGCGCGGGTCGCAAGCTGCCCGCACGCAGGCAAGACGCGGTGATTCAAAATCAAGAACCGAACATTAATATAACCCCCGGTCGGACCGTGTCAATCGGAGCAGCCATCCCCGAGCTCGACATAATTCCAACAACGGCCTGCAAAATTCACAAAAATACATATATTATTTGGGGCTAGACTAGCAAATATACCGGGAAGAAAGTACAGAGGTATGAATTAGTATCGTAGAGGATAGCGGTCTGGCGGCCAGACACGCCTCGGTATCGTGGGACCCGTAGCCAGGCGCCCGGAGAGCGGGCAGCAACGGATACGTAAAGAGGGAAGCGGAGGAGGTCTGTCATTGGTGGGAAGCATTCTCCGTGTCACCGTGCGGCAAGTCGATCTGTGGGTCCGCAATGTCACTCGGTCCGCATTATCAGTGCTTCGTCTCGTTCTCCGGGTAGTACTCCGAGCTCGGCTCGCGTTTTGTCGTCTTGCGTCGTCTCTTCTTCGTTGGTGGCTGCCGTGACTCTGGTTCAACTGGCTCTGGCTCTGGCGAATCGTATCGGCTTTCGACCAGCGTGTTCTGCGACGAATACATCGACCTCGGCAACGATGCTCGTGGACGCAGCGACGGCGCAATGGTTTGCGCGTCAAAGTCGTCCAAGCGCCCCGTAGGTTCCGAGTGTCGTGCTTTCGGTTTTTGTGCTCTGGATCCCTTCGCGGCCTTGCCCGGTCCTCTGCGCTTTACCTCTTTTTCATATTTGCAGTCATCCTTGAATCGGGAAAGGCAATTTGAGCAAGCAGGCCTGTTTCCATCGCACTTCAGTTTCCGCGCTGCAGGTAGATCATTGAGTAAACACCTCAAGTCCCAAAAAGGAAGGTGATGATCTACCTCGGCAAAATTCGCAAGCCACAGAAATCTTTCGCGGGGCGACTCTGCGTCGCGGCAGGTCATCCGAGTCTGGAGGTTGCTTGCGTTTTCTGGGGTTCCGGCCATCGTCCCCTGCCGTTGTATGATCGAATAAACCGGCAGACAAATGTGGCGGGAGACTGAAGATGGGTGGAGCTGCTCCTTGCTCAGCAGTACGCGCGCCGTAGCCAGATATTCCTTCCTGCGGACGTGCGTACACCGGCGGGAGTCGAGGCGGCTCGGGAAATAGGCTCGGCAGATATTCGTAGCTGCCATGCAGACCTTTAAAGCGCAAATCAGCAAATCTGACCAATAAAAAATTGTGAAGACTCGCTTACGTGGGGCCTCTGTCCTCTCCGCAATCGAGTAAGGCCACGGAGAGGTAGCTCGCCGATGAATTGGCTGCAGATAGGTGGGACTCGGCCTGCGACTGCCGCTGCCGTACGGCTGCGAGTGCACTAGAGAAGACGGGCCCGCCTCGCCCTCCCGCCACGCGTCGCTGGTGATTTGCGAGAGCCCGGGCAAACTCAGGCTCCCTGGGTACGCCGCCGCCGACCCCTGCGGGCGCCCCGCCGGATACGGCGGGTCGCTAGCGACTGGACTTCTGTGACGTCCAGCAAAACCATGAGGAATGTAAGAAGGACCGGCCAGCCTCTCGGGGGCAGCCAGCCCGCCAGGTGCGTGCGCCGCTCCTGTGTCGTACCCGGGATATTGGCGGCGGGTGGTGTCTGGGAAGACAGCGGGAAGGGGCGGGAGCACGGGGAAGGGGGACTGCCGCGGCGGGGGGCGCGTATAGCGGGCCGGGGAGCTCTGGCGGCTCGTCTTGCGCGCCGGGCGAGCTTGCGGTAGGAGACAAGCCCTGCGGATCCTGGGGCCGAGTCCAGATGAAGGGCTGGATGCTGGGCGGCAACGAGCTTTTTTTCTCCATTATGGCGGGGCCTGCTGCGTCGGGCGGCAGCGACGACCGTGGAGACGGCGGCGGACAACGTAAAGAATGACTTTGGAGGGAGAGAAAAAGACTGTAAGGTATGGGTAAGGGGAAAGGAGTCCCTGGAGAATGAAGGTCCCATCCAAGTCGCCTGAATGTCTCAACAAAGTGTCTGGACACTGCAATGAATTCGATCACGGCCACTGCGGAAGAATAATAGGGCGGAAACTGAATGGCGCCTCCGCGGGGGCTCATACGGATTACTTCCGCACAAACGGGCGCAAAACGAAAAGACAGCGGAGACCAGGAGTTGAAAAACGATCGCGCGCGATCGACATATTATTTCCAACATTCGTTGATTCTTCAACATTACTCCAGGAACACAAAAGTTTGGCCTACGGATTTTCTGGACGGTAGGCCATTATCTCGGACGCGTTCTCTCTATTATTCTACAACGCCCCCGGTCCTGGTAAGCTGGACTTTCAACCGAAACACGATCGTATTAGGCGAGTCCCTGATCCAAATTTGTCCAAAACGACCCAAAACTGCGGTAGCAACCTATAAACTCTAATTCCCTGATTTGCATGATGTCGGTCTTAGAACAGTTTAGGCTGATAAGATGGAAAACTTGGCACGCGCGTCGAAGGCGCTGTAGAATGGAGAGAAATTTGCATTTAGATGCATTCGCTGCCTATTTGTTTTTCTTAAAATTCTAGAACTCGGAAAAGAAAAATGACCTTGGTTGCTTCATGATTGAATCATCGTCGCAAATTTGCCGACGGCACTCTCTCAGCTCAAAAGCACATGAAACTGCATATGATGGTCGTTGTCGCTGGTTGGCTCGTTTCGGACGCTAAAAAATATCGCGTGGGCGGATCATCGGCGATCACTATTCCGCCGATTGCTCCTCAAATCCAGGCATCTGGAGCAACCTAAAAACTTCGGACTCGGCTGACTTCGGCGGGGACTGAGAAAAGATGAATAGGATCGAATTTCCGACGCGAAGCTCGCAGAATGGCAAGCGGCAAACATTGATCAAGCCACAAAATTTCTCGGAGAGTTTGTGACGTCACACGCTGTCACGTACCCCGGTCACGGGGCTTGGGGAAACGCGCAAAAATGTTCACAAGAACTTCCAAGGCCTTTGGTCGCGGTCGTCCCTTCTCGACAACTGCACAATGCGCCGACAAACCCATTATGAATCGCTACAGCAGGCATGTCACCCAGCCTAAGGACCAGGGCGCCAGCCAAGTACTTTACTGCAAATTCGAGTCATCTCATTCGCTCACAGTTGTGCAGGCCATGCTTTACGCGACAGACGGGATTAAAACTGACGATGACTTTAACAAAGCTATGGTTGGTGTTGCGAGTGTCTGGTAGGTTTCTCCGAATATTATCTGGCCCCGCTGACGAGGTACCACGAAGGTATGAGGGAAATCCGTGAGTCACCCGAAAACGCCGAATATTGATTTTTTATTCACATCCTTCGAGATGCAACAAGCACCTCCTTGGTCTTGGGCAAGAGGTAAAAGCCTCCCTGACCAACGCCGGTCTCATTGGCTACCAATTCGGCACGGTCGGCGTCAGCGATGGCATTAGCATGGGCACATACGGAATGTCGTATTCGCTTCAGTCGCGGGACCTCATTGCGGACCAGGTCGAGACCGCAGCAGGCGGCCACCACCTTGACGGCATGGTCGTCGTTCCTGGCTGTGACAAAAACATGCCAGGCGTTTTAATGGCTCGTCAGTTTGTGCCCTCGCATCAATAAGGTATTCCGGATTTATTTATTCATTCTACTAGTTGGCCGCCTGAACCGCCCGGGGTTGATGGTTTACGGAGGGAGTATCCGTGCGGGCTCCTGCGAAGGCGCCCCTCAGCTGGATATCGTCTCGGCGTTCCAATCGTACGGAAAATACCTGGCGGATGGCAAGACACCCGAAGCCGAGAAAGAGCGATACAATACCAACCGATATGCCTGCCCTGGTCCCGGCGCATGTGGTGGCGTAAGGAAACATGCATGTGCCCTGTCTGGTCGACGCTGATTTCGTACTCAGATGTACACCGCCAACACCATGGCCAGCGCTGCTGAGGCTCTGGGCATGACCCTCCCTGGCTCCTCCTCCTTCCCGGCCGAGTCGCAGGAGAAGCACGACGAGTGCTCATCAATAGGTTCCGTCATGCACAATCTGCTTGCTCAGAACATCCTTCCCCGCGATATCATGACTCGGTCTGCCTTTGAAAACGCGATGGTATAATATTAATTTTCGGATGAAACACTGTCACTCAATTCGTGCAGGTACTAACAATGATTCTGGGTGGCTCGACCAATGCTGTCCTGCATCTTATCGCCGTTGCGCAGTCCGTCGGCATTCAACTCAACATTGACGATTTCCAAAGTGTATCGGACCGCATCCCGTTCATTGCTGATCTCAAGCCAAGTGGGAAATATGTCATGGAAGACGTCTATAAGATTGGTGGTATTCCGAGTACGCTTGTTGTTGTCATAGCTGGACATACGTTGATATTCGCGTCCCAGAAATCCTGGCGTACTTGCTCAAGAACAACCTTATTGATGGGAACAACATGACCGTGACGGGCAAGACGCTCGGGGAGAACCTCGACCGCTGGACGCACAAGTACGGCGAGTTGGACTTTGCTGCCCAAAGTGTTATCCAGCCGCTCGACAAGCCCATCAAGGAGAGCGGACACATTCGGTTTGTGTTTTTGTTCTGTTGGTCGTGCTAATTCTTACCATGCTGCCGCGCAGAATCCTGAAAGGCAACCTCGCACCAGGGGGCGCGGTGGCCAAAATTACGGGCAAGGAGGGCCTCGGGTTCACCGGCAAGGCGCGCACGTTCGACACCGAGGCAGACATGTTCGCTGCGGTGGAGAGCGGCTCGATCAAGAAAGGCGAGAAGACGGTCGTGATTTTGCGTTACCTCGGACCCAAGGGCGGCCCCGGCATGCCTGAGATGCTCAAGCCGACGAGTCTGATCATGGGTGCGGGCCTCGGGATGGACGTTGCGTGCCTCACCGACGGCCGCTTCAGCGGCGGCTCGCACGGGTTCTGCATCGGGTAAGCTGCTTGTCGTTTTAGCGGCGATTAATTTTCTAAAATGAACAACGAAGACACGTTGTGCCGGAGGCGCAGGTTGGCGGCCCAATTGCACTGGTAAAGGACGGGGACGTCATCTCCGTTGACGCTGTCAAGAACACGATCGAGCTGCATGTGTCGGAAGAGGAGCTTGCAGCACGGCGTGCGGCGTGGGTCGCGCCACCGCTCAAGGTCTCGCAAGGCACTTTGTTCAAGTACACCAAGATGGTCACCGACGCCAGCCATGGGTGTGTCACTGATGCCTGAGATCGTGTACCTCGCAAAATTACAGTATAAGTAATGAGCGTTTTGTATTAATGCGTTGAAATTAAAGCTTTGCTACGAACTACTCTTTGTCTCCACGACGCAACCAAGCGCGCCTTAAAGCTTGCCACTTGAAGTTTACTGTCATTCATAATTTATTAATTTACTGGCTTACCGCCGGATCATGCTGTCAAACCGGATTTGGACTGCGATAGCTGATGGCTCGGATCTTCGTTACCCGTTTTTTCTCATGTCACGACGCCACACAGAATCTCTAGAATTCGTTGATTCAACGGGCACACCAGGCCTACAACTCGGTATTCTTATTGCGCGTGCAGTTCCAGGCCTAAGAATCCTGTGCACTCTGGCAGATTTTCTGTTTTTTCTGTTTTCGAACGCGGCGTACAGCAGCGTGAAACACCCCTGGATGTACCCGACTCCAATTTCTGGAATTGGGTCTTTGCACGGGATGTCGGAGCCATAACTGCGGCGCCCCGAGTTTCACGGAGACTTGAGGTTTGGAACTTTGCTTCAGGTCCAAACGGCCGCAAGATTATCTCCCACCGGTCCAGTACGCCCGAAACAGTCCTCGTTCGTCATGGGTCTCAATAGCCGGTGTGTTTGTGGGCGACTTCGACGGCTTGCATGCAATTTTCTGTCGGTGTGTGGCGGTGCATCACGTCATTATCGCATCGCCACTCTTGGCTTAAAAGCTCTTTGAGCTCTTTCACGGTTCAAACTCTTCCCAATGGCTCCAACAAGGACGGAATCTCAACTCTCCGAGTCTTATATTCAGGACGCATTCCACAGCTATCTCAAATCATCCCTCACCCAGGCAAAGGCCGAGCATTTGCTTGACGCCGATGTTTTAAGCAGCGCGGAAAGCGATCTCATGATCACAGGCAAGTTATTCTATCTCTTGAAGTATCCCTTTCCTAATTGATAGCTAGGCCCTGCACTATGTCTGTACTTCGCTGCGCTACGATGCACGACAAATCCACCTTCAGTGCCTCTCCCGAGACACAACAAGAGCTCGCAGCCAATGGAGCTCTCATACGACAATTGTCCATCGGTACGCTGAACACTATTTGTGGGCCTGAATTCTGTTTATAACTCTCGCAGGCCTTCGTACCGTTTTTTGCGTGTCTGGAGTCATGTAGTCCCCGCCGTACAGGGCCTCTCTCCAGAGTACCAGCACGATCTCGCGCGTATAATCTGCAATCTTGACCCCCTTATCACCCCCTTGCAGCCCGCCTTAAACGGTATCGCTGCGGATTTACGTGCGGTAGCGATTGAAATCAGTCAACGGCGGTCTTTCCAGGACCGGTACGCGTCAGACTTGCAGGCTGCCCTCGACTCCGGCAACCCGGCCTCTTCCCCGAGCCCTAAACGCGCTACGTTTAAACCGCCACCGTCTTATGAAGCTTCACCTGCATCCTCCGCACAGTCCTCTCCGAGGTCCTCTGTAGATGGTCACCTTCAGGCGTCGCCGCAATACGCCAACCATGACCTTCCACCACAATCACCGAAATACCTCTCCCCCCTCCGGCTTCCCCCCACGCAGCCCGTCACCCACAATCCTTACGCCTGACTCTCCCGCGATCGAGTTCATTCGCGAAACGCTCTACGCCTCGCTCGCCGACGCCCTCGACGCGCAGCCGTCCCTGCGCAGACTCCTCAAAACCGACCCTCCGCGCGCATACTTCGCCGCCGTCGCCTTCGCCGTGCTGAACGTCGCGACCAACTCGATGACGCCGGACGGCGCTGTAATAGGCGTCCTCGGCACGCCGCTGACGCTCGACAAGTGCCCCCCGGAGCTGCGCCCGTTCATGGCGGAGCTTGCAGCGATTGGGCGCGTGGCGCGCGAGCTGGGGGACGAGGACGATGCGATCGCGATGAAGCATGCGGCGCGCGGAGAGGAGGTGCCGCCGACGCGCATGGACCGTGTGCGTCTGATGCTCGAGCAGGGCGTTGGGTACGCGCAGGGCCGGAGGGACGTCGAGGAGGGCCGGCGGAGCGTCGAGGGTCGCGCAGTGGCCTTCACGAACAGGATAAATGGGCTGAGTCTGGGGATGACGAAGCTGAAAGCGTTCCGTGAGCGGCAAGAGGACGTATTCAAAGTGCTGGCTGGAATCGGAGCGTGATTGCGGAGCGGTCCTATTTTTTCTTCATCTATGTTCTTCTTTGGGTGCAGTGGGTTTCGACTCTGTTTTTTTCATCTTGCTTCGCCTTGTGCACCCTTGACAATGAAAAAATGTACGGTAGCTCATTTTGTATTTCTTAACAGCAGGAACCAAACTTGTACTTTACTTACCATGCATGTAGTCCTAAATAATTGGTCGACACGAATATACACTGTCGCATCTACTACCAATAAATTCGTGAACCTTTGAGGCGGTTCAAGTACGCTGCTTTGTTGTAGCGCTTTCCACGCCAATACCTCAAAGCTCTAACCTCAAATGCATTCTCTAGACCCAAACGCTCACAATCACTAGGTCGTATGTACACCTATTACTTGCCCTTCTTTATGGCCCGCTTCTTCTCAGCTTTGGGCATCTTGTGCTTCCGGCGCTCCTTCGCCTCCGCCTTGACGGCCTTTTTGCGTTCCTGCGCCACAAAATTCTGAGCCAACAAAGATTGATTGAAATGCAACACAGTACCTTTTTTGCGTCGCGGTCCTCGTGCCGGTGGCCGCGCGGGGTGCGTTCCTGGAACGGGCTTTCCGCGCCGGCGTCCTCACCATCTCCTTCCTCGTCCTCCTCGTCACCGTCCTCCTCGTCCTCGCTACCATTATCGCTCTCTTCTCCGTCCGCAGTCGTGTCTGCACCCTCTGGGGCGGCTGGCTTCTCAAATCGCACCTTTCCTTTCGGGTCGGCAGACTCACCCCTGGGCTCGCGCGGCACAAGGCCCAGCGCGTCTGCATACACCAGCCCCCGGTCCTCTCCCCGCGCGAGCGCCGCAGCGTCCCGTTCGGGGTCAAACACCTCGTTCAGCGAACGCGGAATGTGCGCGTGCAGGAAGACCCCGTCGTCCGGCGCATCGTCGCTCTCCGAGGCGGCCTGCAGCCAGGCACGCAGGACGGCGAGAGCGTGGCGGTCGGTTTCGGGTGGCGCGGCGGGGACTGCGGGGTCGTCGGCGCTGGGTGGTGGGGACTCGGATGTCGTGGGTGCGGGCGTGGAGTCAGCTATTGGTGCTGATTCCTCGATTGGAGGCGCGTCGATGGCGGGCAGCTGGTCGCGCGTAACAAACTCAAAGGCGCGTCGCAACCCTAAGCAGTGCACATCTCGGCGCGCGAAGAACTCTTCCACGTTTTTGAGGTCGTTTCGGAGGAAGTCAAACGCGGAGGGATGATCGTGCTCGACACTCTGCGAGACATCGATTATGTGCAGGTGTTCCTCGTGGTAGAGAATATTGTACTCGGACAAATCGGCGTGCACGAGGCGGCACTGATGGAAGAGCGTCCGTACGGCCAGAAGAAGCTCCTCGTAGAGGGGGGCGGCAGCTTCAGCGGGGAGCTCGGCATCTTTAAGGCGCGGCGATGCCCAGCCCTCAGGGCTGCCGAGGAAGGTCATGACGAGTACGTTCTCGCGGACCTCGAGTGGCTCGGGGGCGCGGAGCCCCGCGGCACGCAGGCGCTTGAGGTTACGCATTTCCTTTTCGGCCCAGAGGCGAACCATCTTGCGAGGGTTGTGTCGCGAGTAGCCGCGGCGGAAGCGGTGCTCACCCGAGACGTATTTATCGCGATCCTTGAAGACAAGGATGGAGGTTTTGTAGATCTTGAGGGCGATGTGCACCTTGTCCGGCGTGAGGGCATGGTAGACATTCGCCTGCAGTAGCTCAACAAAAAAATAAACGGAAAGATGAGAAGATTACCTCCTTGCCTGTGCTGACACACCCATTGACCTCGTCTATGACTCCGCGGCCGACCATCTTGAGGAGAATGGTGCGCGTGCGGGGATCCAATACCTGCTCCGTAGTTGCACGATCTGCGCGATCTTTCATATTCGCAGACGCGCTTGGCCCCCTTCCGGTTCACACCAACACCCATCATATACGGGACATCGATCTTGGCTATCTTCGACGAGTACTTTGCTAACGCAGCTAGTTGGTCGGCAGTGCGATCGCGTGGTGCATTTGCAATTGTTTTTGCGGCAGGATGATTTATCGCGGGCACGGCGACGACAGTTGCATTCTTTCCAAAAGCAGAGATTGTTCCCTGGACGTTACCGGATCGTACGGCAACGTGCTGGCGTAGCCTGTTGAAATGTTTTGTAAAGTCTAGCGAGGTTGGACGTTGGGCTGCGGGCCTGCTAAGATCACTGACCTCCCTCTGCGCGCTCCCAGTCTTCGTCCTCCACACGAGTGTCAGAATATTCGCTCAAATCATCTCCCGAGTCCTGGTCTGAGCTCGACTCCGAGTCCGACATCCACTCTGGAGGCTCAGAATCGATGATAGTAGCCATGGATCCTAGTCAAACGACTGTATTGAAGCAAGTGTTCCGGTGCAATCGGCCAATTTGGGATTTTCAAGGCGGTCTATGCACCAAATGGACTTTAGGCGAGGAGGCAAGAGAAAAAGATCTTCTTCTTAATCGGGAATGACGTGTGGCTGTGCCACTTGAATCAATGAGAAAATCTTGCGTGACCCTCTACTATACTCGATGTTGACCTGATTCCAAGCCACTCCATGGGCTTTTTTGCTTGCGCTCCGAAGACACGAGGTGAACTCAGTTCAACAGTTACGGCCTCTCCCCACGGGGTACTTTCCGCCCATCCAGATGATCCACACCTCTCACACCGTTTCTGGTTGAGCATTCGAATGACAAGATTGAGGCCCAGGATCTCTGCCACTGAACGCGATCCGCAACTCTTACCTTCACGATGCTTGTTTGACCGTACAGGGCCGCGTAGGACTGTACAGACGTCATCAAGTTGAAGTTGGCTCGATTCAGACTCTTCATTGTTTGCAGGACACAAAGTCACGCCAAGCGTCATAGCAAGTTTCTGGTCAGAATTTACAACAATACATCCCTTGGCTATCTCGTTGTCCCAGCTCAATATCAGTCATGGCTTCCGGACAGAAAATAGCCCCAAGTGCTTGAAGCAGGGAGTCGAAAATCGTGAGTTTACGCCGCGCCTTGCACCAAACTTTTGGCTGCTTCGGACCGAGGAGTGATGGAGCACGCAAAAGGCTCAGGGTGACTGTTCAACTTGAGCATCCATAGCTTTCGAAACCACTCTGACATACCTGACTATGCCGTCCGAGTAAACGGGGTCAATATCGATCTCTTTCCCATTGGCATCCTTCCCCTTTGTGATAGTGAACGTTGATAGGACTGAGACGAATGTTGCCCAAACTGTGGCGTCTGCGTTGTGGCGACCGGGGCATATGCGGCGTCCGAATCTGAAATTGTGGATAAGACGTTAGATGGTATGGACCTGTTAAGCATGAGAGCGAAGAACCCAAATGTCAAGATAGTGTTATCATCATTCAACTTTCCATCCGGCGTGAAAAACCGATCGGGGTTGAACCGCTCTGGCTCGGAGTAAATGGATTCATCTCGTGTCATAGCCCTTGGTGGCTCGGTCAGGGAATGGATCGCAGTGCTAGATAATCCTGAACTGTTTACCAGATATTACTGAGCACTGTCGCCCCTGAGCAAGCAGTTAGGGTGGATGAGTTTTCCGAGAGATAGCAAATTACCTTTGGGAATGAAGTAGCTACGGTATATGTCGTCTTCGGAGCTGGCATGGGCCACGCCAAGGGGAAGAGCTGGTCTCCAACGCATAACCTCCCGATAAAGAGCCTCGACATAAGGCAATGAAGGGCGATCCTCAAACTCCGGCAGTCGGTGAGTACCGATGACGGTGTCGATCTCAGCTTGCGCCTTCTTCTGAGCATCGGGATGGACGGCCATAGCAATGAAAAATGATGCAAGAGCTGAAACGGTCTAGATGTATTGTGAGTTGACAGACCTCTTGTCTTGGAAAGTGCGTACGGTGTCCGATCCGGCTATAACTGAATCAAAAGGCTATACATTCTACCAAGGATGAGAAATACCTGCATAGGCTGTAGCAGCAACGTTTTGGATTGCGGCCTCATCGTAGCGACCACGAGCTTTATTGGCCTCAATGAGTCTTGCTACAACTGTCTTGGAATCCCCGTCATCGTGCTGCAAGCTACATTAATGCAGGAGTGACTAGTATCCTTGATATCGCACCATATTGTCTTTCGCAAAATTGAATGGCACTTGCCGCATTTCTTTAGTTACCTCCTGGCAGTCTAAGTCACCCAATTCCGTAAGAAGGTAATGGTTCCTGTAGATTCTCTACTCACCAGTAGCATATCGCTGGAAACCAGTTCCTGGCATCCACGAAGGAAGGTATCTGAGAATTGGAAATGTGTTGACCACCACGGCGCCGGGAAAGAAGGAGTCCGAGAGTTTCTTCACTGCGTTTTCAGAAAGCGCAACAAAACGGTCATTGCTTGGCTGAACGTCGTATCCATATACGGTCGCCATGATAATTGCTGCAGTCAACCTAAAGAGATATCATCTGTCAGCCTTTATCATGATGAGCAACAGATAATTGAATATGACTCGCGTTTTGAGGTGCTCGCGAAATTCTTGAGGACGAGACAGCAGCGCTTGTAAAAAGAAGGTGGATCTTCTGCATCTGAATAGGGCGGTAATTCCGCGATATGTCTCGCCGAAAATGTTGCTGGAACATTCTTCTATGTCTCCGCCACTTGTCTCCCAGTGGCATTAATCCTACATTGAAATCCCACCCCATGCTAGAGTACATCAGTGGGAAGTGGCGGAATACATTGTGTAGCTTACAGTTCGATCATAGTAACAACTGGACGATCAGAGTAGATGTAGGATCGTTTTTCGAACAGTTCGTTTGCAGCTTTGACCGAGTTTACCACAACGACGTGCTGACCCAAAGCACTTGCATGTACAACGTCAGAACCTTTTGAGCGTTGAAAAAATTGTCATTTCGATGTAAGTAAAATACGCACCATACTTGCGCCCCCACTCTGTGTACGTTAGCCACGGGAGTTTCGTGGGGAGGTCACGGAAATTCCCGACAAGGGGATAAGGCGCTGGCCCGGGAGGGAAAGGGTATCGGCGCTGCCATGCGTTGAGGAATCTCTGCAAAGACCTGAGTAGTAAAAGGGCTAAAGCTAGCAGAGCGAGAGAGGTGGATTCCATGCGGGCGATAATGAATGGTTCAGACTCAGCTCAAACTCAGCTCGCATTCAATTTAAATATTTTGGCAGCGTGAGGGCGCGGGCGACTCTAGCGAACTTTGTGTGTGATGGATTCGCGGACTTACTCCGCTGAGTCCGCCCGACCCCAGCTGTCTTCGATCTTGCTACGACCGGTTAGGTTTGAACACAAAACGAAGTTGAACCAATAATCATTCTGCCCGGGCCAGTGGTTGGTTTCAAGTTGAGTTTGCACAGACAACTTCAAAAGAAAGAATGTTGGGAAAGGCACGGAAGGGTACGGACGTTGCCAGCAGATGTTCACTTGGCACGAAGTTGGCGGCCGCCGGCCGAGAAATGACAAGGTCAGGCGAGGCATAGCAAGGTCAGGCAGCCTGGGCTGCACCTCGCGAGATCGATCCCTATCGATCCTCGGAGGGAAGAGATCATTTAGAGGTCATTCAATATCGTTTCGGAGAAAGGGAGACGTGGACAGATGGTCGTACTCCACGCTCTGCGAGACGCTATTGACTGTGGGGAGAATCCAGATGCTATGATAGCGGATACTTGTAAGTTGTTCGGACTCGGCGCAGGATCCAGGACTTGGCATGTGGCTGTGCGTCGGATCGCCGGATAGCAATTCAAATCGGTCGTTCGCTCGCTTCAAGGTCTGGAAAAAATCTAGTGTAAAGCTCCCGTACAGGAAAGAATTATTAACCACGTCATCGTCATCTGCAGCTCCCGGACCATAGAGATGTAGTAAAAATGTGAACTTAAAGGAAACAGCGCTGGAAGTATGTAGGAATTCAAAAGTCGTTAGTTTCGGCAGCGGTGGCGGCTTGCACCAAACTTTTGGCTGCTTCCGACCGAGGAGTGATGGAACATATAAATGGCTCAGAGTGACTATTTATTATCTTGAGCATCCATAGCTTTCGACAACCACTCTTACGCACCTGACCATTCCGTCCGAATATTGTGGGTCAATGTCAATTTCTTTCCCGGAGGCATCCTTTGCTTTTGCGATATCAAACGTTGACAGAACAGAAACGATTGTTCCCCAGACCGATGCGTCTGCAATGTGACGACCCACACATATGCGCCGACCGAATCTAAACAAGGCGTTGTTTGGAATGTTGAAGACTTGGTGAGATGAAAACGTACCCAAATGTCAAAATAATGTCGTCGTCATTTAACTTTCCGTCCGCTGTGAAAAACCGATCGGGGTTGAATCGCTCGGGTTCTGGGTAGATGGATTCGTCGCGAGTCATAGCCCTTGTTGATTCAATGAGATTCAGAGAGGGAAGCGAAGTCCCAGAGCGGGTTTACCATATATTGCTGATCACTGTTGTCCCTGAACATACGGTTAGGATGCCTGGCGCCTGTGGGAAACAGTGAATTACCTTTTGGAATGAAGTAGCCATTATATACATCATCTGCGGAGCTCGCATGCGCCACGCCGAGGGGATTAACTGGTCTCCAACGCATAACCTCTCGATAAAGAGCTTCAACATAAGGCAGGGAAGGACGGTCCTTAAATTCTGGCAGTTGATGAGTACCGACCACAGTGTCGATCTCGGTTTGTGCCTTCTTCTGAATATCAGGATGGAGGGCCATAGCGAGGAAAAAATGAAGCAAGAGGGGAGGCGGTCTACGTGTTTGTGAGTTGACGCTACTCGTCTTAAAAAGCACGTACGGTGTCCGCTCCAGCTAGAGATGAATTATAGCTTCATACACGCTGCGAGCGAGAATAGTAGACAGACCTCCATACGCCACAGCGGCCACTTCTTGGATGGCGGCCTCATTATCGTGACCGCGAGCTTGATTGACCTCAAGGAGTCTTGCGACAACTGACTTGGAATCTACACCGTCGCGCTGCAAGGACCAGTGAACAAAAACGGGAGTAATCAAAACATCTGATGCACCATATTCTGCTTTACAAACTCAAACGGCACTTCTCGCATTTCTTTGGTTAATTGGCGGGACTCTTGGAATCATATAAATCAGTACGAAGATGGTTGATTTTCTTCGCCCACCAGCAGCAAATCGATGAAAACCAGCTCCTGGCATCCACGACGGGAGATATCGTAGAATTGGGAATGTGTTGACGGCCATAGCGCCCGGGAAAACCGACTCTGAAAGCTTTTTAATAGCGTTCTCAGATAGAGCGACGAAATGATCATTATCAGGTTGAACTTCATATCCATAAAGTGTCGCCATGATGACCGCTGCAGCTAAACTGATCAAATGTTTTTCAGCTTTAAGCGGCAAAATATGAAAAATATCGCTCGCGTTTTGATGTGCTCCCGGAATTTTTTGAGGACTAGACAGTAGCCCTTGTAATAATTGATGGACCTTCTTCATCTGCATGGTCTGATAATTCCGCGACATATCTCGGCGGAAATGTAGTTGAAGCATTCTTCTATGCTTTCGCCACCGGTCCCCTATAGGCATGAACCCTACGTTGGAATCCCACCCTATGCTGGAGTACATTAGTGGGAAGTGGTGGCATACATTGTGAATCTTACAGCTCAATCATAGGAATAACTGGACGGTCAGAGTGTATGTGGGACCGTTTTTCGAACAATTCGACAGCAGCTTTGATCGAGTTTACAACAACAATATGCTGGCCCAACGCACTTGCATGCACAACGTCCGAACCTTTCTGCAGTCGAAAAAGTTGTTACTAAACTCAAATCCAGATACGCACCATATTGCATCCCCCACTGTGTGTAGGTTAACCATGAGAGTTTTGTGGGGAGGTCACGGAAATTCCCAATGAAAGGGTAGGGTGTTGGTCCGGGAGGGAAGGGGAGCCGTTGGTGATGCCACGAGTGGAAATATTTCTGTAAAAACCTGAGCAGTACAATGGCTGACGCCAAAAGAACGAGAGAGCTGTAATTCATACGGGCGATGATTCAAGAGACTCAGCTCGGGTTTAATTAAATACCACAAACACTTACATAAACAGCGTGAGACGTCGAAGACTTTGGGAAAAAGTATGATTGGGTGGTAGAGGAATCTAACATTGTACTCCGTTCAACGCGGTTGTCTGAAATCCCTATTCCGGTCACGAAAGAGAGCTGAACCGATACTCAGTCAACCATGGGTCTATAATTTCCACGGGAAACTTCCGAAGTCCCGGATATAAACATGTTGCGAAGGCCCTGGGGCCTGAACCGTATGTCGACATATCTTTTTATTTGAAGACCGGGCAGCAGAAACGTTCATTTATGAAATGCCGATGTGCCAAAAAAAAAGTGGGTGGATCTCGGGCCGATGGCGATAGGTGAGTCGCATCGTGAAAGCGAATCCTTGGATGGAAGGGAACGTTCTTAAGGTCGTTCCTCGAAGAAAGTCGGACCGATGGTTGTGCAGCGTGCTACTAGTCCTGTCTCCACGCATCGATTACCTATATTAGGATGAAGCCGAGTGCACGAAACGGAAGCGTCGGAAGAGCATCTCCACGACTCTGCAGAGGGTCGAGTGAAAAAGTCAGACGAGGCAGGACGAGGCTCGGAGCAAAAGGATTCGACTCGGCGCCACTCGGAGATCATCGACACGGTGTGGCTGTACATCCTCATCATCTTCGACCGCCTCAAGTTTGGTACGAACCGCGAGCCCGGAACTCAAGCCGTTCTGTCTTCTCAGAAACGCCGTTTCAATCTTGGTGGCATTCGCTGCGAGGATCTCAAACTAGCCATCGCGCTATGTGGCATTGCAATGCATGAAACGCCTCTTAACTGCACGGTAAGCCCCGGGCCCGCGTCAAGGAAGCACGAGAGTAGCATCCGTCCCCGAGAACTCTTCAACCACAGGAATCCAGAAACACAAAAGACCCGCAACCCGTCGAAATCCTCCCCCGCCCTCTACATCCAACCCATCGACTTCGTTCGCGATCTAGCAGCGGGGAACCTAGGTGGTACACCGGCCCAACATAGCGGCGTCTTCGACTGCGTCTGCGGGAGCGACTCGAGTCTCGGCCTAGGGAGGTTTCAAAGGTGCTCGCCCGAGCGGACAGAGGCTGGCAGTGGCTGGACTTGTCGGTCGTCTTCAGCACTCTCCCGTTCTGGTACCCTGGGTACGCCGTGGGTTATCGGCGGCTAATCCTTAAACCACCTAGCCGTTCCCCGATGATTGTCAGAATTGTACGGGTCGGAGTAGAGGAGACACTTACCTTGTGGCGCTTTGGGATGAAAAATGAGACTGGCGGGACTTGCCTGTCTTGGCATGGAGCGTTCAAGACTTAAAAGCTCGAGGATTTCCAATTAGGAATGGACAACAGCGAGGAGCGGAAGACGGTTTTACGCACCTTTGATAGCCGTCTCTCGTTTCTGTCGCACCTGAAGAAGAAACAGCAATGACCAGGAACCAAGGACGGCCTGAGACACCTTTGATGGCTATCGTTTCTCCTTGTCTCCGCTGGCGAAGAATGAGTAATGCCGCGTGCCGCACCTTGAATGGCTATCCCTTGCCTCTCTGTCGTACCTGGAGAAGAATGAGCAACGGCGAGCAACGCAAGACGACTTCACGCACCTTTGATGGCCGTCCATCGCTTCTCCCTCCCCGTCCCCGCTGGCGAGGAACGAAGGGAGGACTGACGCACGTTGGCTGATCTTCCGTCATTTTTCTCTCACGTCCTGGCTGGCGGAGAGTCAACCGAGAGGATTGCGACCTACGTGCGGGTGTTTGAGGAGGGCGAGTATCCTTGAAGAAGGTGGAGAAAAGAGACAAGCCGGTGGCTGGCTTTGTTTTTGCATTTATAGTGCCGAGCGATTACTTCAGCCGAATAAATGTCAACGCGACGCGAGTCAATGTATGTCGTTTCTCCGGTGAATTTATGGGCTCACACTACTGTTGACTGCGAACCAAATGGTTGCTATCGCTCACGAACGCTCAACGTCGCATTTCTCACGTCAGCTTGACAAGTGTGGCCCTGTCCAGACATCTATTTCTTCCAGAAAGTAGTACATGTCTCCCAATAAGATTGGACGCTTCGTTCCAACCCGGTTTGGGAGATGGATGCAGCAGCGATTATAGTTTCTTCGACTTCTGCCAGACAAAAAGTTTCAGGTCATGACTAGCCGTTATATCTCAACCATAAGACATACCAGGGTCCATCGAGGTTCTGCCTTCTCGACAAAACGACGTTTTCGGCATATGCCCACATGTTCTCTGGTCGTCTGAACACCACATCGTCCCAGATTTCTACAGGATCGCCGTGTGTAATATCACTTGGCGCTACTACAATACGGGAATCGAATGCATATTCTTCTTCTGCATTTTCATCTGTTGGCCACCTTGGTATCACCACAAGCACTTGAAGAGAAGCGCAGCTTGAGCACACGCTCTCTGCCCCGGATCGCCCAGCACCAGATATGCAGACATGAGTCAATTTCTGTAGTTCGCCGAGTTTGAGTGGAATGTGAGGTGAACTCGGCCACCAAATCAGATCGAGGTGGGTGAGGTTCAGAAACAAAGCTGACTGGGAGAGTAGAATGTTTAAGAAGTGTCCAACCTCAATTGAAAGCTGTTTGAGAGGGAGGCCACTGAGACGCTGAGGAAGGTCAAGGGATTCTTCCCAAACAACCCAACAAGCAAGCTGTTGGACATTGGTGCACACTGAAAGTATGCGAGAGGCGTCGTCTGCTGAGACGTCGTGTGTGATACAAAGGGCTTTCACCGCATGGGCGAAGAAGTCCTGAGATTTCCGGTTCACGAGCTCGAAGAATTTATGCGCCTCTGCTCGGTCCGTGATTGTGATAAGTTCATATTGGATGAGATCGACCCTGCTCAGCATCGTCAATGTCATGAAATTTACGGGTCTGCCTCGGCTGAAACTGACCAATATTGCACGCGTCGAGCAACCAGACTGAGATTCAGCTTCAAATCAGTGTCATCGCGGTTATCACGAATTGCGATTTCAAAGATTTCGCGCTCCAGCTCCAAAGGAATGGTTGTCATTCCAGAGAAATAGATGATGTGGGTGACTTTTGATCGTACGGCAATAATAGAGAAGCAGCAGAGAATGAAGGGACGAGTGAAAGAAAGGAAACAAGCGCTGCAGTGGCAGGGGCGGGAGCAAATAGCTGAAATAGGAAATTCATCAGATTTCGTTCACCAGGTTCGGGACGTTGGTTTATAGTTACATGGGAGCCACTTTTTACTTACGAACGTCGAACGAGCAGCTCTCATATACGAATCAAACATCAAAACCCACACTTTCTCAGCAACTATCATCCGTGTAGCGCTACTTTCAACTTTGAATGTGCTTTGCTTCTCACGGCATTCATCACGATTCACGGTTCCAACTTTGGACCCGCAATATTTCTCTTAGGTGGACGCTATTCTGGGTTAATTGCCCGTGCAGCGAGCGCTGGGGACGGCGTTGATTTGACCGCATTCGCATTAACTAGTGATGTTCAGGGCCCGGCTCGGCCTGAAAGCCCGGGCTCGGGCTCGGCTTGGGCGGGCTCAGGCTTCAGATTCTCCAGGCCCGAGCCCGAGCCCTGAGTGCAGGGCCTGAAGCCCTGAGCCCGGGCCCAAGCCCGGGCTTTTCCATAACCAAAAGAATAAAATAAAACACTATGCTAGATTGTACATGTATGTTACGTGTCTGTAGAAGATACGGTAGGAAGCAGTTCTTAATTGTCTGGGTGGTCGTCTATTAAAATGTCCCAGCTAGTCGGCTGCTTGCTCGCACCAATTCCTTCCCCGGCCATCACCTTGTCCGAATCCTATGATAGAAACGTGATGGCCGTAGCTCGGCCGATCGGTAGTTGAACACGCAGACAATGGGCAACTTCCTATTTAGCCCAGAAATGAGAAGGTTTAAATAGTTTAGTTTAATTTGTTTGCAGTTTACAACCTCCCGTGAACTAGTTGAATATATATATCTAGGCCCGGGCTTGCCAGGCCCGGCGGGCCTGACATTCCTCAAGCCCGAGCCCTGGGCCCGCCAAAGCCCTCTGCCGGGCTCGGCCCGGCTTGTTCAAGCCCGGGCCCGGCTCGGCTCGGCCTGCGGGCCTGGGCCGAGCCCTGAACATCACTAGCATTAACTTCTGCTTTCTGAGTTCAATGAGTGTCGATCCACATGCAGGAAAGAAATATCAAATCGTATCGTCATCCGCTGCCTCCGGTCACCGAGATGCAGTAAGAACTAGATAGGAAATGGCCCTAACTAGGAGCGGGAATTCAGTCGTAAGTCTCCATTGTCGTAGCTTGCACTAAGCCGTTGGCTGCTTCGGACCGAAGAGTGATGGAGCATACGAATGGCTCAGGATGACTATTTGTCATTATCGTGAGTATCTATATTTTTGAAAAAAATCGCTCTTACACACCTAATCATCCCGCCCGAATAACTAGGTTCAATGTCGATTTCTTTCCCGGAGGCATCCTTTGCTTTTGCGATATTGAACGTCGAGAGAACAGAGACGATTGTCCCCCAGACCGATGCGTCTGCAATGTGACGACCGACACATATGCGCCGACCGAATCTAAACAAGGCGTTATTTGGAATCTTGAAGACTTCGTGAGATGAAAACGTACCCAAATGTCAAAATAATGTCGTCGTCATTCAACTTTCCATCCTCTGTGAAAAACCGATCGGGATTGAACCGCTCTGGTTCTAGGTAGATGGATTCGTCGCGCGTCATAGCCCTTGTCGTTTCAATGAGATTCAGAGAGGGAAACGAAGTCCCAGAGCGGGTTTACCATATATTGCTGATCACTGTTGTCCCTGAGCATACGGTCAGGATGCCTGGCGCCTGTGGGAAACAGTGAATTACCTTTGGGAATGAAATAGCCATTATATATATCATCTTCGGAGCTCGCGTGCGCCACGCCGAGGGGAAAAACTGGTTTCCAACGCATAACTTCCCTATAGATAGCCTCGACGTAAGGTAGTGAAGGGCGATCCTTGAATTCTGGCAGTTGATGAGTACCGACGACAGCGTCGATTTCGGTTTGTGCCTTCCTCTGAATATCAGGATGGAGGGCCATAGCGAGAAAAAATGAAGCAAGAGCCGAGACGGTCTACGTGTGTTGTGGGTTGACAGTGCTCGTCTTAGAAAGCACGTACGGTGTCCGCTCCAGCTAGAGATGAATTATGAGTTCATATCTGTTGCGAGTGAGAATAGTAAACACAGACCTCCATACGCCACTGCGGCCACTTGTTGGATTGCGATCTCATCATCGCGACCACGAGCTTGATTGGCTGCAAGGAGTCTTGCGACGACTGACTTGGAATCCATGCCATCACGCTGGAAGCGACATTGAACAAACATGGACGTAATTGGAATCTTCAATTTTGTACCACATTGCGCTTGACAAAGTCAAACGGCACTTCCCGCATTTCGTTGGCTAATTGGCGGGACTCTTTCGGTCACAGAAATCAGTACGAACATGGTAACTAATTTTTTTTTTCACTCGCCGGCAGCAAATCGTTTGAAACCAGCTCCTGGCATCCACGAGGGAAGATACCGTAGAATTGGGAATGTGTTGACGGCCGTAGCGCCCGGGAACGCCGACTCTGAAAGCTTGCTCACAGCATTTTCTGACAAAGCGACGAAGTGATCATTGCTAGGCTGAACTTCATATCCATATACAGTCGCCATGATGACCGCTGCTGCTAGCCTGATGAAATATTTTCAGCTTTTGGCAGCGAAAACAGTATTTCACGCGCGTTTTGATGTGCTCCCGAAAATCCTGAGGACTGGAGAGCAATCCTTGTAATAATTGATGGATCTTCTTCACTTGAATGGTCTGATAATTTCGCGACATATCTCGGCGGAAATGTAGTTGAAGCATTCTTCTATGCTTTCGCCACCGGTGGCCTATAGGCATGAATGCAACACTGGACTCCCACCCTATACTAGAGCACGTCAGCGGGAGGTGATCGAATACATCGTGAATCTTACAGCTCAATCATAGTGATCACTGGACGGTCAGAGTGGATGTAGGACCGTTTTTCGAACAGTTCAACAGCGGCTTTGATCGAGTTTACAACAACAATATGCTGGCCCAACGCACTTGCATGCACAACGTCCGAACCTTTCTACAATTGAAGAAGTAGTTACTGAGCTCAAACCCAAACACGCACCATATTGTTTCCCCCACTTGACATAGGTTAACCATGAGAATGTTGTGGGGGAGGTCTCGGAGGTTCCCGATGAGTGGGTAAGGTGTTGGTCCGGGAGGAAATGGAAGGTGCCGGCGATGCCATGAGTTGAAATATTCCTGCAACAACCTGAGCAGTACAACGGCCGATGTCAACAGAGCGAGAGAGCTGTAATTCATGTGGGTGTTGAGATCAGTAGAGACTCCGCTCGGTTTCGATTAAATAGCAAAGATCCTTAGACAGCGTGAGCCGTCGAAGACTCCCATAACGAAAGTGTGAGTGGTGCGCAGTACGAGTCTTCGACCGGCGAAAACCCATTGAGTTAAACCAATAGTCAGCTGGCCAGGATTTTGTTTTTAACTTCCATTGGCAACTTCAGAAGTCGGTTTGGAATTGGATATGTCACCAGGGCGCCAGAAGCATGGCCATGTCCCTCGGAGAGACAGCAGGAATGTTCAATTTTGTACGATATCGGGTGTAAAGTGGGAAGATCCCGGGTCGAGGGTTATCAGTAGGTTGTGTCTTAAGGATTCAGCCTTGTGGTCAGTCCCTGGACAAAAGAAGACGTTCTTGAAGTTGTTTCGAAGAGGGTTGTGCGCTGCAGTGGCTCGGCTCCACATCTATTATTAGGGATCTTCACCGTCCGTACCGCATGCGGTACGGTGAATTTTGACCGTAATGCGGCTCTTTCCGTATACGTACGGCACATCCCGGCTAACTCTTGACAGCTGACGGTACGGTACGGCTGAAAAATGACCGTAGTGCGGTGAAATACGGCATACGGTACAGGTTAAACTCAACATATGCTCAAAGGTAGAGATAAGGAGGTATATCATCATTGGTCAGTGGAGAAAAGGTCAAGGGATATTTTACTGACCTCCAATTAAGCACAGTTCAGTTTCTGTTGAGAAAAGAGCTAACTGGACATGCTGATGTGCCAAGCGGCATTTGCCGAGACATGCTAGCTGCACACCAAGCCGAGAGCGTGCCGGCAATTAATCATGCTACAGCAAGAAATCAGATCTACCAATGTGCCAACGTCAAGCCGAGGCCTATCGGCAACCTTCCCGAGTAGAACAATCAAGAACAAACATCGCGGCCGTATTGTGCCGCAATACGCCGCATGCGGATGATCCGGTACGGGTGAGTGCGGTTAACAGCCGTACGTATGCGGTACGGGTCGCAGACGCCATCTCGCCTAAGGCTCCAACCATTTAGTTTCCGTTTGTCCGGCTGGACAAATAAAACGGAAACGGTAAACAAACGGTTTTAAACCGTTTAAAACCATTTAAAACGGTAAGAAAACGGTTATTTTTGAGTGCTTAAAAAAGGCCAGCAGAGGCTGTCTAATTGTCTACATACTATCCTCTACCACAATCCAACGACACCTGCTTGAGTAGCCCGTCTTTGATCCACATCATGGTGAGCATCGCCTCCGAAATTGTCTTGGGGACTTTAACGATGCACGGGACTCGTGACAAAGATGATGCGCACTCGAGAAGAGGCGCTCGACGGAAACAGGAATCACGGGAAAGTCGCGTGCGATTTTTGAGATAATCGGGAACTCGTGTTCATGTTCCTACACCCATCAACATCTGAATGTGATAATATTTGACAACATCCCTTCCACCATGACCTCGCTGTTGGAACCATCAATGAGGTGCTTAGGTGCGGTGCGCGTGCGAGTGGGTTTCCCACTACTGCTCATGATAATATGATAAAATGCGTCCAGTCACACATTGTCACATCTTATACCTTATGTCTGTTGTTGAGATGCTGCATTGACGCGCTCATTGACCGGGCACCATTTGCGCCGGTGGAGGAAGATGATAAAGCTGTTAAAACACATGGGCTGGCTGCATTGCTCCGAAATGTTCCGAGTCGGCCCGCCAGAGCACCCTGAGGTAACCATATAAACCATTTGAAAACGGTTTGCAAACCATTTGCCGCTGGAGGTAAATGAAAACGAAATGAAAACGGTTATAACCGTCTTAAAACGTTTGTAAACGGAAACGGTTGGAGCCTTAATCTCGCCCAACGGTACGGTAAATTCCCGTACCGCACCGTCCGTACTGCGGTCTTTACGGATACGGTGAAGATCCCTATCTATTATCAGGATCATGCTCCTCACGATAGAGTGTGATGTTAACGGATGCAAGACGTCAGTGGCGGAATAGCGTCTGTACGGCTTGCAGAATGATCAAGTGAACAAGTGTCGCGACGAGGCTACGGAGCAGCAAGAGAAAACTTTTTGGCAAGAATTTTGGCCAATAATTGACATGTGGCTGTGCCTTGATCCGATTGATCGCCGGGTCTGTCCATAGAGCTCTGCATACAAACCGCAAGCCCGGAATTCAAGCCGTTCTGTCTTCTCAGAAACGTTTCAATCTTGGTGGCATTCACTGCGACGATCGCGTTATATGGTACTGCAATACATGAAACGGCTTTTAACTACATGCTAAGCCTCCTTCCCCGTCGCCCGAGAGAACTCTTCAACCACAGGAATCCAGAAACACAAAAGACCCGGAACCCGTCGCAATTCTCTCCTATCTGTCCATCAACATCGCTGCAACCTAGTAGCGGGAAACCTAGATGGTATACCGGCCCAACAATGCGCTACCCGTTCCAAGCGGCGTCTTCCACTGCGTCTGCGGGAGCGACTCGATTCTCGGTCTCAAAGGTGCTCGCCCGAGCGGACAGAGGCGGGCACAGTGGCTGGACTGATCGGCCGTCTTCAGCACTCTCGCGTTCTGGTACCCTGGGTACGCCGTGGGTTATCGGCGGCTAATCCTTAAACCACCTAGCTGTTCCCCGACGATTGTCAGCATTGTACGGGACGGAGTAGAGGAGACACTTACCCTGTGGCGCTTTGGGATGAAGAATCAGCATGGCGAAGACAAAAATGAGACTGGCGGGACTTGCTTGTCTTGAAATGGAGCGTTCAAGGCTTAAAAGCTCGAGGATTTCCAACTAGGAACGGGCAACAGCAAGGAGTGAAAGACGGCTTTACGCACATTTGATACACATTGACAAAAGTAAATATTCTGCCCCGCTGAACATGTTGCCAAAAATAATGCTTTCAGCGCTTCAAAACAAATGTGACTGAAAAGGCTGTTGAAATTGACAAATTCAGCTGCATGTTTTCCGTGTTCGAAAGTGAGGCTGAAAATGATGGAATCAGCAACAGACTCGGCTTGAGCGAAAATAGCAATTTAGGCATTGCTGAAACTGTAGCCGAAAGTATGGCAACGTAGAGTGAGCTGCTCTGTTGTGCAGTGAGCTGCTGATGATCCGCGTGATCTTTAGCTGATCCTTGATGCGGCTGGCTGTTCGGGACCCCAGGTACCTGTTTCCTCCATCACGGACACTGCTGAGGTGCCTGCTCCCCACCGCATCTGTCCCACTGTCGCTTCTCCGCCGGCGTCCGCCTAATTTGGCACTGTAGTCCTCAACTTCAACGTATCCAATGACTTCAAGCATAGAAGTTGGAGATTGACTCCGAGTCCACTAAACCGGTATAATGTATTATCTTTGGTCGCCAACTTCTCAAGAACCGCCAATGTTTCTTAAATATTTCCATCTGTGTCCCGACGGTGACAGCACGCAGGTCCCACCATTACAACACGGCTGTAGTAGGACTCACCCCTCAGCCCGAGGGAGGATCTCTGTCCTCCATACCAACAACGTTGGAGCAGGTAAACTGGGCGCAAGAGTGGGTTTAACCGATTACAACAGAGCCTGCCTGCATGCCGAAGCACAGACTCCTCTGGATGCAGCGTAGACCGGTGGCAGCTGCTCAGAAAGCCCTGCGGCGGGTCTCTTTCAATTTCCTACCTATCGTTGTTGCAGGTGCGCAAAAGCTTTCAAGGGCAACGACTTCAAGGAGCAAGTACGTCCTCATAGAGTAATCTACAAAGCCAAGCTGAGAAAAGTCCTTGCTGATCAAACAGTGGTCGCCTACTGTGTCATGAACAAGGTCTGTTGTCCATCCCTACTCTTTCTGTTCCTTCTCATCACAGGTCGTGTTCCACAGACGGCTGTTCGGTGCGCACTTCGCCCGCACATTCGCAGGTGCCAGGAAATCGATCCGCATTCCTGGCTGTCGAGGGGAATGCCGTCAAAGTGATGCTTTGAGGGCGAACAAGCAATCTTAGGGCTTGACCTGAGGTTCAAGCATCACATGGGAAGGCTGGAGCTCACCGGGACACGAGGAACCAACCACAGGTTGGTGACGAGTGTCCCCCGATGGTGTTTTTGCTTCCTGAATCAAATATTCCAGGAGTGGAACATGGGTATGTTCAATTCAGTTTACAAGCCAGCATGTATTTTGTTTTCTCACTTTCTGATTCAAATATGCCCGTAGCAGAGCACAGGTTTCTGCTAGTTGAATACATATTCGGACTTATCCAATGTACTGCTGCATTAAAGCAGATCTTCAGGTGTGCAAAGCTGACTCAAATCAAGCTCCTGGCGCCCAAGTTGGTCGCGTCGCTCCCCAAATTGGTTTGGTGTTCAATCAAGAGCGAACTTGTTGACTAGTTGTGGACTAAGTTTGCCTTCAATCGCGTCGGCTACAAGTTGACCAATAACAGGTAGGAACTAGGCATAGAGATTCAGTTTGGTTTTGAGCAAAGATACAAGGGTCTTGTTCAACCTTGTAGGCATGGCCACTCCCAGCCGTCGCAAACATCAGCAACTTGTCTGACTTGGGATGGTATCCGATGACCCAATCGTCGTCGAACGAGTCATTATACCTTGACGCTTTCAGCTGGCACAAGAAATACAAAGAACAGTAGATCTCACCAGCACATCCGCGTAGCAACAAAGGGTTTCTCCACCAGGACGGGATAAACCATGCGAAGCTGTTCCCGTAGTTCTTTGACATCAGCCTTGGGGATGAGGAGTCCTGTATAAGGATCGGAAGTAATTGTTCGAGGTGTGGAGATGTTTTTCGCTCCGATGCTCTGAACGTATCCAGCTGCATGTATGTCAGCCAAGCCTATATGATTGTGGTTTGACTGTTTACACTTGTGAGTGGCCAACTTGACCATATTCTGTTCATTTGGCTGATATTTTGGTCAGTTAATTGACGTTGTCTTGATGCCAAGTGCATTTTACCGGGAATATACAAAAGCTCGACGCAAAGTCTAACACAACGGGGCATTCTTTATACATGTCGGCTTCTTCTGGGGTGAGCTGTACCATTGCAATGCATTGCCTGTGGATCTGTCATTAAAGGGTAATGAAACATTTGTGTCCAATATACCCAGTGGCCTGGAAAATGTTTCCTATTGGCAGGTCGGGGAAAGCAGAGCCAGTCCAAGAACCAGTAGCAAGTACGACCAATTCCAGTGCATCAAACACAGTCCCGTCGACACAGCGCACACCTGTAGTCTTCTGGCCATGTTGTATTAATTCGACCACATTCTTTCCCGGGATGATTTTGCCATTCAATGCCGCGACTTGATCCATGATGCACTTTACACCTTGACCAGCATTCGCCCAACCGCTGTCACGGTTGAGATAACCTGTACGGTTCTCAAAGGTTCCAAGATGTGCTTGCGGCATAAAGACTTGATGGAAAGTAGCCTGACTGTCTAGAGGCACGACGCGCAAGCCTATATCCCGATCGTGCAAGTACGCCTTGTGTGCATAGTCGACAGAACCTGAGCCCAAGACAAGTACACCCGATCTTCAAGCAATGAGTCTATTGTAGAAATCTTTCTAAGCGGCGTACTCGTGATAGGCATCGTGCCATTTATCGCGAGTCTTCCATTCTCGAATGGCGTCCTGGTACAGTCGTTGGTGGAATCGCTAAAAAATTGACACCGCTCACAAAGGCAAGTTTGGAATAAAAATCGTCCGAGTAAGACGTGCGCACAACTGTTGAGTTTGTGTGAATCTTGGGACAGAATCTCAAAGCAGCAAAGCAAACCGCGGTTGATGTCATTGCTAGTGGCCATCTTGTTATCAGTCTCTTTTGACAGGTCCTTTTCAATTTTCGTACCTCGCGCCATCTGGTGCGGGCAATGTGGCGGCCCTGTCGATAACAGTCACATCTGTCTAGCCTCGCTTCAGGAGCGCGAGAGCAGTCGATAAACCAAAGCAACCCGCCCCGACAATGAGAATCTTGCCGTTGCGGTCGTGAGCCATGTTGACGGGACTAGTTTGAGCCGGTTTCGAGTCAAGCCTCTGAAATTGGATCTTGGGCGTCGCGGAACCGCAGGCCATGATTTCGGCCGAAGAGAAGACAAGTCTGGGCTGGTTTCAGCCTCTTTCGTATACCGTTCGTGAGATACGGTATCTTGTTTTGAAGATGTGGATACACAACGGTGTTTTTTTTTTGCCAAGCTTCTAGTCGTGTACAATAAATATCATCCATTCCGATTTTCGTGCGTTCCAATAATTTTCCAAAATGAATTTCCCAGGAGTGGCACAAACCAGCCGCTTACCAGTGCGCATGGTCTTTCGCTTCGACAGCGACCTCAACCTCTGCATATAGTACTACGTATCACCGTCTATCTCTGACACTTACCGCAGTATGCACGCCCCCTCGCCTACGGTGCGCACTACTAGCACAACTTCTGTTTCTCCAATGTGAGCTGGTAACTCATTCGGCACAATTTGAGCTGCTTCAGTCACGATATATACCCAATATATCTTCAGACCGTGGGACGGATATGGTAGGGAGCGGGCACCTCGCGGCGTCGGTGATGACGAGGCCTTGAGGAAGTAAGTACTGGGTACCTGGGGTCCCGAACAGCCAGCCGCATCAAAGATCAGCTCAAGATCACACGGATCATCAGCAGCTCACTGCACAACAGAGCAGCTCACTCTACGTTGCCATACGAAAGCGTCAGTTTCAGCTGAACTTTCAGCCAGGTCGAAACAATAAAACTCGGCAACAATAGTTTCGACGACTGATTGGGCACAGCCGAAATGATGGCCGAATCCTGGTATTTTGGCCCAGACTGGAAATACAACCAAAAATCTTTGTTTCAGCTCAGCTGAAAAGTCTGCAGCTCATTTTCAGCTAGGCCAAAAGTCGTGCTTTCAGCCACACTTTCGGCCCCGGCTGAAACAATAACATTCGGCTGTCAATTCGGCTTTGTCGGAACGGGACCCGAAACTGCTGTTTTCAGCTTCCGTTTCCGTGCTGCCGAATCTTATTGTTTCGACCCGACTGAAAGTACAGTTGATTTCATCATTTTGGGCCTCACTTTCGAACACCGAAAAATTTGCAGCAGAATTTGTCAATTTCGACGGCCTTTTCAGCCTCATTTATTCTGAAGCTGAAAGTATTATTTTTGGCAACATGTTCAGCTGAGGGGAATATTTGCTTTTGCCGATGTGATAGCCGTCTCCCGTTTCTGTCGCACCTGGAGAAGAAACAGCAATGGCGAGGGACCAAGGACGGCCTGAGGCACCTTTGATGGCCATTGTTTCTCCTTCCTCGTCTCCGCTGGCGAAGAATGAGTAATGCCGCATGCCGCACCTTGAATGGCTATCCCTTGCTTCTCTGTTGCACCTGGAGAAGAATGAGCAACGGCGAGCAACCCAAAACGACTTCACGCACCTTTGATGGCCGTCCATCGCTTCTCCTTCGTCCCCGCTGGCGAGGAACGAAGGGAGGACTGACGCACGTTGGCTGATCTTCCGTCGTTTCTCCCTCATGTCCTGGCTGGCGAAGAGTCAACCGAGAGAATTGCGACCTACGTGCGGATGTTTGAGGAGGGTGAGTATCCTTGAAGAAGGCGGAGGGATGAGACAAGCCGGTGGCTGGCTTTGTTTTTGCATTTATACATAATGCCGAGCGATTACTTCAGCCGTATAAATGCCAACGCGACGCGTCAACTCATGATCGAGTCAATGTGTGTCGTTTCCCCAGTGAATTTGTGGGCTCACACCACTGTTGACTGCGAACCAAATGGTTGCTATCGCTCACGAACGTTCAACTTGCGTCGCATTTCTCACGTCAGCTTGACAAGTGTGGCCCTGTCCAGACATCTATTTCTTCCAGAAAGTAGTACATGTCTCTCAATAAGATTGGACGCTTCGTTCCAACCCGGTTTGGGAGATGGATGCAGCAGCGTTTAATGAAATCCAAGCAGGTTTTCTTAAGTTCTGCCGTTCCAAACCACTTTTCGGACCTTAAGTTCCACGGAACTTAAGTTTTGCGCATGCACTGTGCAGGGCACCCATGGATGTGTGTATGCACCCCTCCTTGGAACTTAAGTTCCATGCAACCTCTTAAGTTCCACAAAACTCAATTTCTCGCTAGATGAGTACTACATGCACACCTCGTAACCAGTTATGTACATCTTAAGTGTTCGTATAACTTGAGTGCTACGAACTTAAGTACGACCATTCAAGAGCAACACGAACTAGTGGATGGTACGAGACATGTCGCACATCATAATCGACAGCATCGATGTCGACCATATCTATGGGGCAACAACGATAGCAGCATAAGGAGAGATCGTGGACGCCATTTTTAACCTGACTCTCGAGGGCATCGGCGCGCCGCGCAGAGTCGCGAAGCCACGGCTAGACTGCGGTCGAATAGAGAGCGCGCCGAACAAAGATTCAGTGGGTGGGATCAATCAAAATGAACTGAGCGACAGTGAGTGGCTACGGAGACACTTCCAGCCACGGTGTGGATCAGCAATAGAAAGGGTTGCGGAAGAATGCCACACACCATTGGGACTCATTCCGTCGCATTTTGATAACATGCACTGCTGACAACGACACCAACCGAGGTGTAGCACCCATGGCTGTCGTTGAAAATGAAATCCAATTGGAGTTGGGAGAGATATCATCGCGTGCACGGTCCGCAACTTCAGTGAAGTGTGGCGTACCGGACGGTGACAGGGGAAAATGTGGTGTGTGGAGAAGGAACGTCTGGGTGGCATTGACACACTGCCGGTGAAAGAAGAAGTCGAGAGTTGTGTTTGTTTGTTCACAACAAACGCCAATCAGCCACATCATTCTTCAACCAATGTGTGACAGTTGTGACACACTCTCTTTCTCTTCTGCCACACCAACGACTCTGGCCCACGAAATAGTGCGACACATCTGCATGCTTTTTCCTACTAGGACCTTGCTGCACAGTTCCATTGCATCCTCCCTATGTCGAACAACTGGCCCACTCTCTCGCTGTCTGCCATTTGGTCCTCGGACGATCATGCCACTTGTCCCCACCACACATGTATGTGCTTATAATTCTTTTACGCTCTATTTTCGATTCTCATTCGCTTGTCGCTTCACCTGCGCAGACAACCGGCCGGGTACGTGCCTCCCTAAGATTCCGTGATCCCTGATAGCTTAGAACCCAAGCCTCGGTAGAACTTGAGTTGCGATCGAACTCAAGTTTGATCGCGACTCAAGTTCTTGTTCCCTTGATGTATAACACTTCATGAATTAGATCTTTTCACTAAAATAACGAGCGGGAAACTTGAGTAATTTCAAACTTAAGATGCGAGAACTCAAGTTCTGGTTGACCTCTGAGTTATGAGTACATGTACGCTACTTGCCAGAACTTAAGATCTTTTTTTTTGGTCTGCAACAGCTAGAACTTAAGGAAAGCTGCTAAAGTATTTGGCGTTTATACTTTCTTCAACTTCTACCAGACGAAAAATTTCAGGTTATGACTGGCCGTTATATCTCAACCACAAGACATACCAGGGTCCATCGAGGTTCTGCCTTCTTGACAAAACGACGTTTTCGGCATATGCCCACATGTTCTCTGGTCGTCTGAACACCACATCCTCCCAGATTTCTACAGGATCGCCGTATGTAATATCACTTGGCGCTACTACAATACGGGAATCGAATGCATATTCTTCTTCTGCATTTTCATCTGTTGGCCACCTTGGTATCACCACAAGCACTTGAAGAGAAGCGCAGCTCGAGCACACGCTCTCTGCCCCGGATCGCCCAGCACCAGATATGCAGACATGAGTCAATTTCTGCAGTTCGCCGAGTTTGAGTGGAATGTGAGGTGAACTCGGCCACCAAATCAGATCGAGGTGGGTGAGGTTCAGAAACAAAGCTGACTGGGAGAGTAGAATGTTTAAGAAGTGTCCAACCTCAATTGAAAGCTGTTTGAGAGGGAGGCTACTGAGACGCTGAGGAAGGTCAAGGGATTCTTCCCAAACAACCCAACAAGCAAGCTGTTGGACATTGGTGCACACTGAAAGTATGCGAGAGGCGTCGTCTGCTGAGACGTCGTGTGTGATACAAAGGGCTTTCACCGCATGGGCGAAGAAGTCCTGAGATTTCCGGTTCACGAGCTCGAAGAATTTATGCGCCTCTGCTCGGTCCGTGATTGTGATAAGTTCATATTGGATGAGATCGACCCTGCTCAGCATCGTCAATGTCATGAAATTTACGGGTCTGCCTCGGCTGAAACTGACCAATATTGCACGCGTCGAGTAACCAGACTGAGATTCAGCTTCAAATCAGTATCATCGCGGTTATCACGAATTGCGATTTCAAAGATTTCGCGCTCCAGCTCCAAAGGAATGGTCGGCATTTCAGAGAAATAGATAATGTGGATGACCTTTGATCGTACGGCGATAAGTAATAGAGAAGCAGCAGAGAACAAAGGGACGAAGAGGAGTGAAAGAAAGGAAACAAGCGCTACAGTGGCAGGAGCGGGAGCAATAGCTGAAATAGGAAATTCATTAGATTTCATCTTTCACCAAGTCCGGGACGTTGGTTTACAGTTTCATGAGAGCCACTTTTTACTTACGAACGAACGGCTCTCATAGACGAACCAAACCTCAAAACCCACACTTTCTCAGCAATTACCATCCGTGTAGTGTTACTTTCAACTTTGAATGTGCTTTGCTTCTGACGGCGTTCATCTTCACGGTTTTAACTTTGGACCCGCAATATTTCTCTCAGGTGGACGCTATTACGGGTCCATTGCCCGTGCAGCAAGCACAGGATGATGGCTTCGATTCGACCGTATGAGCGTTAACTTCTGCTTTTTGAGACGAGTGTCGATCCCCAATGCCCATACATAGAAGAAATATCGTATCGTCGTCATCCGCAGCCCCCGGTCCCAGAAATGCAGTAAGAAGGCCCCAGCTAGAAGCAGGAATTCATTCATAAGTTTCCATTTTCGTGGCTTGCACTAAGCTGTTGGCTGCTTCGGACCGAGGAGTGATGGAGCATATGAATGGCTCAGGGTGACTATTTGTTATTATCGTGAGTACCCATATTTTTGAAGAAATCGCTCTTGCACACCTAATCATGCCGTCGGAATAACTAGGGTCAATGTCAATTTCTTTCCCAGTGGCATCCCTTGCTTTTGCAATATTGAACGTCGATAGCACAGAGACGATTGTAGCCCAGACTGATGCGTCTGCAGTGTGACGACCCACACATATACGCCGACCGAATCTAAATAGGTCGTTATTTAAACTTTGAGGAGTTGTGAGGTACGAGACCGCACCCAAATGCCAAAATAGTGTCATCGTCATTCAGCTTTCCATCCGTTGTGAAAAATCGATCAGGGTTGAACCGTTCTGGGTCGGGGTAGATGGATTCATCGCGTGTCATAGCCCTTGTCGATTCAGTTAGATTCAGAAAGGAAAACAAAGTCCCAGAGCGGGTTTACCATATATTGCCGAACAATGTCGTCCCTAAGCATACGGTTAGTATGCGTGATCCCTGTGGGAGACAGTGAATTACCTTTAGGAATGAAGTAGCCATTATATATATCGTCTGCGGAGCTCGCATGCGCCAGGCCGAGGGGAAGAACTGGTTTCCAGCGCATAACCTCCCGGTAAAGAGCCTCGACATAAGGCAGGGAAGGACGATCCTTAAATTCTGGCAGTTGATGAATCCCGACGACCGTGTCGATCTCGGTTTGTGCCTTCCTCTGAACATCAGGATAAAGAGCCATAGCGAGAAAAAATGAAGCAAGAGCCGAGACGGTCTACGTGTGTTGTGGGTTGACAGCGCTCGTCTTAGAAAGCACGTACGGTGTCCGCTCCAGCTAGAGATGAATTATGAGTTCATATCTGTTGCGAGTGAGAATAAACACAGACCTCCATACGCCACTGCGGCCACTTGTTGGATTGCGATCTCATCATCACGACCACGAGCTTGATTGGCTGCAAGGAGTCTTGCGACGACTGACTTGGAATCCACGCCATCACGCTGGAAGCGACAGTGAACAAACATGGACGTAATTGGAATATTCAATTTGGTACCATATTGCGCTTGACAAAGTCAAACGGCACTTCCCGCATTTCGTTGGTTAATTGGCGGGACTCTTTCAGTCACAGAAATCAGTACGAACATAGTAACTAATTTTTTTGTTTTTTCACTCGCCGGCAGCAAATCTTTGGAAACCAGCTCCCGGCATCCACGATGGGAGATACCGTAGAATTGGGAATGTGTTGACGGCCGTGGCGCCCGGGAAAACCGACTCTGAAAGCTTGTTCACAGCATTTTCTGACAAAGCGACGAAAGGATCATTGCTAGGCCGAACTTCATATCCATACAGTGTCGCCATGATAACCGCTGCAGCTAGCCTGACGAAATATTTATCAGCTTTTGGGAGCAAAAACAGTATGTTACGCGCGTTTTGATGTGCTCCCGAAAATCCTCAGGACTAGAGAGCAACCCTTGTAATAATTGGTGGATCTTCTTCATTTGAATAGTGTGATAGTTCTGCGACATATCTCGGCGGAAATGCTGTTGGAGCATTCTTCTATGCTTTCGCCACCTGTCTCCGACAGGCATGAATGCAACATTGGACTCCCACCCTATACTAGAGCACGTCAGCGGGAGGTGATCAAATGCATCGTGAATCTTACAGCTCAATCATAGTGATAACTGGACGGTCAGAGTGGATGTGGGACCGTTTTTCGAACAGTTCAACAGCGGCTTTGATCGAGTTTACAACAACAATATGCTGGCCCAACGCACTTGCATGCACAACGTCCGAACCTTTCTACAATTGAAGAAATAGCTGCTGAGCTCAAACCCAAACACGCACCATATTGCCTCCCCCACTTGACATAGGTTAACCATGAGAGTGTCGTGGGGAGGTCTCGGAGGTTCCCGATGAGTGGGTAAGGTGTTGGCCCGGGAGGAAACGGGAGGTGCCGGTGGTGCCATGAGTTGAGATATTTCTGGAAGAACCTGAGCAGTACAACGGCCGATGTCAACAGAGCGAGAGAGCTGTAATTCATGTGGGCGTTGAGATCAGCAGAGACTCAGCTCGGTTTCAATTAAGTAGCAAAGATCCTTAGACAGCGTGAGCCGTCGAAAACTCCCATAACGAAGATGTGTGAGTGGTGCGCAGTACGAGTCTTCGACCGGCGAAAACCCATTGAGTTAAATCAATAGTCAGCTGGCCAGGATTTTGTTTTTTTTTAAACTTCCACTGGCAACTTCAGAAGTCGGGTTGGAATTGAATATGTCACCAGGGCGCCAGAAGCATACCCATGTCCCTCGGAAAGACAGCAGGAATGTTCAATTTTGTACGATATCAGGGAGTAAAGTGGGAAGATCCCGGGTCGAGGGTTATAAGTAGGTTGTATCTTAAGGATTCAGCCTTGTGGTCAGTCCCTGGACAAAGAAAGACGTTCTTGAAGTTGTTTCAAAGATGGTTGTGCGCTTGGCTCCGAGTCGGCTCCACATCTATTATCAGGATCATGCTCCTCACGATAGAGTGTGATGTTAACGGATGCAAGACGTCAGTGGCGGAATAGCGTCTGTACGGCTTGCAGAATGATCAAGTGAACAAGTGTCGCGACGAGGCTACGGGAGCAGCAAGAGAAAACTTTTTGGCAAGAATTTTGGTCAATAATTGACATGTGGCTGTGCCTTGATCCGATTGATCGCCGGGTCTGTCCATAGAGCTCTGCATACAAACCGCAAGCCCGGAATTCAAGCCGTTCTGTCTTCTCAGAAACGTTTCAATCTTGGTGGCATTCATTGCGATGATCTTAAACTAGCCATTGCGTTATATGGTACTGCAATACATGAAACGGCTTTTAACTACATGCTAAGCCCGGTGCCCGCGTCAAGCACGAGAATAGCAGCATCCTTCCCCGAGAACTCTTCAACCACAGGAATCCAGAAACACAAAAGACCCGGAACCCGTCGCAATTCTCCCCCATCTGTTCATCAACATCGCTGCGACCTAGTAGCGGGGAACCTAGATGGTATACCGGCCCAACAATGCGCTACCCGTTCCAAGCGGCGTCTTCGACTGCGTCTGCGGGAGCGAGCCGAGTCTCGGCCTAGGGAGGTCTCAAAGGTGCTCGCCCGAGTGGACAGAGGCTGGCACAGTGGCTGGGCTTATCGGTCGTCTTCAGCACTCTCCCTTTCTGGTACCCTGAGTACGCCATGGGTTATCGGCGGCTGATCCTTAAACCATCTAGCCCTTCCCCGACGATCATCAACCTTGTACGGGACGGAGTAGAGGAAACACCTACCTTCTGGTGCTTTGGGATGAGGAATCAGCATGGCAAAGACGAATATAAGACTGGCGGGACTTCCCCTCTCAGCTGGTGAAGCGTGAGCAAGGACAAGGAACGCAAGCAAGGCGACCTGCCGCACTTTTGGATGGTCCATCGTTTCTCCCTTCTCGTCCCACCTAGCGAGGAACGGACCTTTGCTGGTGATTCATCGCCTCTTCGTCGCACCTGGAAATGAATGAGCAATAGCGAGGAACGAAGGGAGGGCTGGCACACCTTGGTCGATGTTCCCGTCACGTCTCGGCTGGCGAAGGATCAATCGAGAGAATTGCGATGTACGTGCAGGTGTCCGAAGAGAGCGAGTATCCTTGAAGAACATGAAGGGAGGAGACAAGCCGGAACAACGCGGTGGCCGACTTTGCGTCTGCATTTATAGTGCCGATCGTTTACTGCAGCCAAATAAATCCCAACGCGACGCGCGACGCGTCCACTCGTGATCGAGTGTCGTTGAAGTTCTCCTGGGCTCCAGTCGCTTCCGACTGTGAATACGTGCCTAAATCTTGAAACGAACGTTTTCGCTGATAGGCGCTCGGGAGGAATGATATCAATCCCCCCGAACCAGGAGTTGGAACCAGCTCAACTCTTACTCTAGAGTCTGTCCGAGGAATACTAATTGAATCACACAAAAGGGAGTCATAATCGCATTCTAATACTGCCATACTGGACGCATTCAAGAACCCATGCCTTCAGTCATATTCTTGACTGCCTGCGGCTTTAATCACATCTGCGTCATTTAGACTTGTGCCGATCTTGAGCTCCCATACAGAAAATAAATATCAAGCCGCAATCGTCGTCATCCGCAGCAACTGGGGCGAATAGATGCATGGTAAAAAACGTGAACTTGAAGGACATAGTCAAACTGGAAGTGGGAATTCAATCCTGAGTTCCAATCGTGGCTTGCACCAAACTCTTCGCAGCTTCAGATCGAGGAGTGATGGAACATGCAAAAGGCTCAGGGTAACTATTTATTATCTTGAGCATCCATAGCTTTCGGCAACCACTCTTACGCACCTGACCATTCCGTCCGAATATTGTGGGTCAATGTCAATTTCTTTCCCAGAGGCATCCTTTACTTTTGCGATATTGAACGTTGACAGAACAGAGACGATTGTTCCCCAGACTGATGCATCTGCATTGTGCTGACCGGGGCATCTGCGTCGTCCAAATCTGAAATTGTGGATAAGACGTTAGATGGTATAAACCTGTCAATTATGAGAGCGAAGAACCCAAATGTCAAGATAGTGTTGTCATCATTCAACTCTCCATCCGGTGTGAAAAACCGATCGGGGTTGAACCGCTCTGGCTCGGAGTAAATGGATTCATCTCGTGTCATAGCCCTTGGTGGCTCGGTCAGGGAAGGGATCGCAGTGCTAGATAATCCTGAACCGTTTACCAGATATTACCGAACACTGTCGCCCCTAAGCAAACAATTAGGGTGGATGAGTTTTCTCGAGAGACAGTAAATTACCTTTGGGAATAAAGTAACTACGGTACATGTTGTCTTCGGAGCTGGCATGGGCCACGCCAAGGGGAGTAGCTGGCTTCCAGCGCATCACTTCACGATAAAGAGCCTCAACAAAAGGCAATGAAGGGCGATCCTCAAATTCTGGCAGTCGATGAGTTCCGATGATAGTGTCGATCTCAGTTTGCGCTTTCTTCTGAATCTCGGGATGAACAGCCATAGCGAGAACAAACGAAGCCAGGGCCGCGGCGATCTACGTGCTGTGAGCTGACAAGAATCTCGTCTCGGAAGATGCATACAGTGTCCACTCCACCTGCAATTGAATCAAGTACTTATACATGTATGCGAGCAAAGCTGAATACCTGCATATGCTGTCGCGGCTACGTCTTTGATTGTGGCCTCATCGTGGCGACCGCTAGCTTGATTCTCCTCGAGGAGTTTTGCTACAACTGCTTTGGAATCCCCGCCATCACGCTACGAGCTGCATTTAACGCGGGATGATCAGTATGTTTGATATCGCACTATATTGTGTTTCGCAAAATCAAACGGCACTTGCCGCATTTCTTTGGTTACCTCCTGGCAGTCTGAGTCACCCAATTCCGTAAGAAGGTAATGGTTCCTGTAGATTCTCTACTCACCAGCAGCATATCGCTGAAAACCAGCTCCTGGCATCCACGAAGGAAGGTATCTGAGAATTGGAAATGTGTTGACCACCACGGCGCCGGGGAAGGACTCCGAGAGTTTCTTCACTGCGTTCTCTGATAACGCAACAAAACGGTCATTGCTGGGCTGAACATCGTATCCATACACAGTCGCCATGATAATTGCTGCAGCCAACCTAAAGAAATATTATCTGTCAGCCTTTATGAGCGAAAGACAATAGAATATAGCTTGCGTTTTTGAAGTGCTCGCGAAACTCTTGAGGACTAGACAGCAGCGCTTGTAAAAGAAGGTGGATCTTCTGCATCTGAATGGGGTAGTAATTCCGCGATATATCTCGCCGGAAATGTTGCTGGAACGTTCTTCTATGTTTCCGCCACCTGTCTCCCAGTGGCATCAATCCTGTATTGAAATCCCACCCCATGCTAGAGTACATCAGTGGGAAGTGGCGGAATACATCGTGTAGCTTACAGTTCGATCATAGTAACAACTGGACGATCAGAGTAGATGTCGGATCGTTTTTCGAACAGTTCGTTTGCAGCTTTGACCAAATTTACAACAACGACGTGCTGGCCCAAAAGCACTTGCATGCACGACGTCCGAACCTTTTTAGCGCTGAAAAGATGGTCATTTCCGTGTAAGTAAAATACGCACCATACTTATGCCCCCACTCTGTGTATGTTAACCACGGGAATTTCGTGGGGATTCCACGGAAATTCCCGACGAGGGGATAAGACGTTGGCCCGGGAGGAAAAGGGTGCCATGTATCAAGAAATTTCTGCAAAGACCTAAGCAGTAAAACAGCTAAAGCCAGCACGGCGAGAGAGCTGTAATGCATGTGGGTGATAACAAACTGTTCAGCATCCTCAGCTGCATGCAATTTAAATACTACTTTGGCAGCGTGAGGGCGTCGAAGACTCTAGCGATTACTTGATTGGTTCGCGGACATGTCATTATTCGCCGCTCAATTGTCGTTGGTTTCGATCTTGCTTCGACCGGTTCTGAACCTGAAATACCTTCTGCTAAGCATGTAAATGTAAATTCAGGTTTGCACAGACAACTTTAGAAGTCTGATGGAAGAATGTAGCGAAGGGCGCGGGAGGATTGGCAATGGGGAGCCTGGCGTTGCGAGCAGATAGTCAATTCTCGTGCAAACCGCTGGTCTCGGACCGAAAAATAGGGGAAGGGCAATTATGTTATGTGGGGGCAGAAAGGTCGTAATTATTAGGCTTGTCCGGGGCAACATCAATCCACCGGTGGCCCACGGAAACAGCGTTGTTGCCCAGGCCGGTTTAAGCGGCGCTACAGGCGTAACCGACAGCGTGGGCGCAGACGCAGAAGGACGCCCAAATCAAGCGGGGGTTGAGAGCGAGGGCGGCAGCGGCGGCTAGAACGAGGGCAGGAGCTATGGGTGCCAGCAAGAACGGAGGCGGCAAGCGGGGTGAGAACGCGTGCCCCAAACTGGCGGCGAGTGGGCAGCAGTGACGGCAGCGACACGGATAGCAATAGCGTGGCGGAAGGCCTCAGTTACGCAGGCCACGGCAGCGGCGACACACGCTGCGGCCACGACAGCGACGTGTGCCACGGACAGCGGCGGGGCGTTCGGTGGCAACGGCGAGGCCGCGGAGCGTGTGCGGAACCGGGTGCAGGCGGCACCAGCAGCGGGAGGGCCTGGGCGGCGGGCGCGGACAGCGGCGGTGGGGTGCGAACCAGCAAGAATTATAATACGTGCATAAAATTGATTACCCTGTAAAAACGTCAATAAAACACACGAGAAAACGCGAATACTTGCAGAGGGTCCACTGGCGGACCCTCTGATGTGGTGCCACTGGTGTGGGCAGGAAGGGATCGATCACGACCCCTTTTGATTCCACCTGACATTCTGGAGGAATACCAAGGCAAGTAGCTACATCAGTCTCGGATGGCTACACAGCGAACGGAGGCTCTGTCTCGGTAACCCAGACGTTCGGGTGTGATCCGTTATCTTATCTGAGCGGAGTTTGAATAAATGATAAGAAAAGGAAGTGCACAGATCACACCCGAACGTCTGGGGCATTTCGTATAGTAACACCTACCATCAAGTCACACTTTCTTCCCTCTTCCCTCCTTCTCACTTCTGGCGCTCGAGGCTGGTTACAGCTGATATTTGCAGGTCTCTGCACGCACACTCCAACTTTCCTCTGATTTTTCCCGATGTTTTTTGGTTGGGTGGACACAGCTTGAAATAACAGCTAGTCTCGAGGTTTTCAGTCCCATTTGACTCCGAACACGCCAACTAAAATTACCACAATGTTCTCTTGTATAAATACAGGTGCTACATGCATTTTCAGAGCATTTTCAGACCAATGAGGCGTGCAGAACATGAGACTGAGGCAGAGCGTGACAGTCGGTGTGTGACCAGATGGTAGGTGTTACGATACCAAATGCCCCAGACGTTATGGTGTGATCGCCAACCCTCAAACTCTTATCATTTATGTCAATCACACGGAACACTCCGTGATGGCACAGATAAGATAAATGAGGGATCCAGAGCGGTCACACCATAACGTCTGGGCCACCGAGACAGACGGAGGCTGTTCAAGACGAGGCTCAGGAAGATATCGGCTGAGACTCGGCATGTGGCTGTGCATTGATCGCCGTGTTCTGCCCGCCAAGTTTGACCTTCAACTTTGCAAAACACCTGCTCATTCTAGAACTTATAGATCGTTATCTCGTCTCTAACTCGAGAAACGCAAGCTGAACTGAACTCTGTCCAACGTCGGAGAGATTGAATGATCAATTCCCTCGCGCGAGGTGCGCCGAGCGAGAATCGAGAGTCTGAGACTGTCTGTCTGAGGCTGTCTGTCTAGCGACTAGATTGAACTTGACCAGTCTGTCGCCGTCGAATAAAATAATTGAATCACGCAAAGGTGGGCCAGGATCTCATTCGAATACCGTCACACTGGACGCGCTCAAGCACCCTTACCTTGCGCCATATTTTCGTCTTGGCGAGGCCTTCCGATTTGCATTATTGTAGGCTTGTGTCTGTCTCGAGCTCTCATACAGAAAAGAAATCTCAGACTGCACCGTCAAGACGTGAACTCGAGAGAAGTAACCATAAGTGGTGGTAGTGAATTCAAAAGTCGTGAGTTTCCGATGTGGCTTGCACCAAACTGCTGGCTGCTTCGGACCGAGGAATGATCGAACATGGGAAGGGCAGAGGGTGACTATTACTATCGTGAGAATCCATAGCCGCGGTAACGAGTCCTACACACCTGATCAAGCCGTCCGAATAATTATCAGGGTCAATGTCGATTTCTTTGCCGGTGGCATCCTTGGCTTTCGTGATAGTAAACGTCGATAGGACAGAGACAATTCCTGCCCAGACTGTCGCGCCTGCAAGGTGACGGCCTACACATATCCGTCGACCGAATCTGCGGAAACGATGTTAGACCGTAATATGAATTTGTGAAGCGTGAGACTAGAGAACCCAAATGCCGAACTGCTGTCGTCGTCGTTCAATTTTGCATCTGACGTGAAAAATCGATCGGGGTTGAACTGCTCTGGTTCAGAATAGATGGATTCGTCGCGTGTCATAGCCCTTGTTCTTTGGATCAGGGAGGAAATCACAGTCACAGAGAAGCATTCACCAAATATTGCTGAGTACTGCTGTACCTGAGCATACGGTTAGTGTGAACAGCTTCTGAAGCGAGCAGGAAATACCTTTTGGAATGAAGTAACCATTGTATATATCGTCTTCCGTGCTCGCATGGGCCACGCCGAGCGGAAGGACGGGTTTCCAACGCAGAACCTCCCGACAAAGAGCCTCAACATAAGGTAATGAAGAGCGATCCTCAAATTCTGGCAGTCGCTCAGTACTGATGACAGTGTCGATCTCGCTTTGGGCTCTCTTCTGAATATCGGGATGGACAGCCATGGCAAGGAAAAATGTAGCAAGAGCCGAAGCAGTCTACATGCGTTGTGAGTTGCTAGACCTCTCGTCTTGAAAAGTGCGTACAGTGTCAGATCCAGCTGCAACGAATTTAATGTTTATACAACATGCTGTGAGCGATAATGCAGACCTGCATACGCCACAGCTGCCACTTCCTGGATTGCGGCCTCATCGTGGTGACCCTGAGCTTGATTGGCCTCGAGAAGTCTTGCCACGATGGACTTCGAGTCCACGCCGTCGCGCTATAAAGGATAGTTAATGCGAAGGTAATTCAAGATCGTTGATGTTGCACCATATTCTGCTTTACAAACTCGAACGGCACCTCCCGCATTTCTTTGCTTAATTGGCGGGACTCTTGGAGTCACATAAATCAGCAGGAAGATGGTGCTGATTCTTCACTCACCAGCAGCAAATCGTTGAAAACCAGCTCCTGGCATCCACGATGGGAGGTGCCGGAGAATTGGAAATGTGTTGACCGCCACAGCGCCGGGGAAGACTGCCTGGGAGACTTTTTGGACAGCTTTTTCCGCTAAAGCGACAAAATGGTCATTGCCATGCTGAACTTCATATCCATATAGCGTCGCCATGATAACCGCTGCAGTTAACCTGACGAGACATTTGTTCGGGTTTTAGCAGCAAGAAATGAAATATTGCTCGCGTTTTGATGTGCTCCCGGAATTCTTGAGGACTAGATAGCAACCCTTGCAATAACTGGCGGATCTTCTTCATCTGAACGGTGTGGTAATTCCGCGACATATCTCGGCGGAAATGTTGTTGGAGCATTCTCCTATGCTTCCGCCATCGTTCTCCGACTGGCATAAATCCCACATTGGATTCCCACCCCATGCTGGAACACGTCAGCGGCAAGTTGTGCGATAAATTGTAAATCTTACAGTTTGACCATGGTAATCACTGGACGGCTAGAGTATAGGTAAGACCGTTTTTCAAACAGTTCACCGGCAGTTTTGATCGAGTTCACAACAACAATGTGCTGGCCCAGCGCACTTGCATGCACGATGTCAGAACCTTTGTACCATTCAAAAATTGTCACTGTGCTGGGATCTAAAATACGCACCATATTGCCTGCCCCACTCGATATAGGTCAACCATGGGAGTTTCGTGGGGAGGTCACGAAAATTCCCGATGAAGGGGTAGGGTGTTGGTCCGGGAGGAAACGGGAGGTGCCGATGCCATAAGTTGAGATATTTCTGTAAAAACCTGAGCAGTAAAATGGCTGACGCCAAAAGAACGAGAGAGTTGTAAACCATGCGCGCGATTGGAGATGATTCAAGAGACTATGTTCAGGTTCAAATAAATAGCAAAGATACTTAGACAGCGTGAGGCGTCGAAGACTCTGAGGACAGAGTATGATTGGCTCGTAGAGGAATTTGACATTGTACTCCGTTCGACCCGGCTGTCTTCGACCGGTGAAATCCCACTTCCGGACATGAAACGGAGTTGAACAGCCAACCAGGGTTTTGTTTTTAATTTCCACAGGCAACTTCCAAAGTCCGGGAGGATTTGAATGTCTTCAAGGCCGCAGATACATAACCATGTCTTTTTGGGGATCGAACGGTGACAGCAGGAATATTCAATTTGTGATACCGGTGTGTAAAAAGTTGAGCAGATCCCGGGTCGAGGGTCATAAGTAGGTTGCATCTTGCAAGGTCAGTCGTTGGATGGGAGAGGACGTTCTTGAAAGTTCAATGCGGACCGGAATAGTCCGTGCTAGCGGCGTTCCAAGTCCTGGCTCCACGCATCGAGTATAAGGGCGCTCCTCATGATATTGTATCTGGATATCCAAAATGTGCGCGGACGCCGGAAGAGCGTCCGCATGGCTGGCAGAAGAGGGTCGAGTGAAAAAGCGGGATGAGGTTCACCTACAAGTGGCATCCACAGTGCTGCATAGCACTCGCTAGCTTTCCTGATGTGATTGGCGTGTGGCTGTGCCTTGATTTTCCAAGTTCGCTGCCTTTCCGAACGCTGCATGCGACAGCCAGCCTGATGTTCTATTCTTCTGAGAAACCTCACTTCGGTCTTATTGATATAAAGCGGGTAGCGCCGGCAAGCGGCAGAGCCCGCTACCCAGCCAAGTGATTGTTATCAAGCAATTGTACCTTCAAGGCGGCCCAAAGCTCGCTCGGTCGCCGCTGGCGCGTCAACCAGCTCGCATTGGGCCACTACCTCAAGCATCAGCTTGATTAGAATATTAATTTTTTCAAAAGACTTGGATGAAGCTGGTGACACAAGCTGAAGACCGGCTTTCGAGGGGGGTTGATGCACAAAGTTCAAGAAAGCAGCTTTCGATATGAAACGGAGATTTCAGTCGAAATTTTTCGTCTTTGCATCCAGAATGAGTTCAAGGACAGTGGACACAGGTGAATCAATGTTGTATCCAGTGACAGTACTTGCTGAATAGTCAAGTCATGAGTTGTGGTGGATGTCTGACTTATGCTCGACACATCCCAAGACAAGATTGTGAATTAAACCCTGTCAACATTACAAGGGGCTAATATCATGATGTAGCACGGTGTGTAAAGTAGGAGGAGTTTTAAATCGTTGATAAATTTGAATGGCTCACAGAAATGCGTCAAAGTGTGCGAATTGAGCAGTGGAATATCCCAAGGGATATTGAAGATTTATGTGAGGAATGAGGTTAGAGAGCAAGGCTGTGAACAGTAGTGCACGTAGAGGGAGAGGTAAGCACGACAGGATCCCGCCAGACCCAGGGAAATGGTTGATCTAAAGAAATGATAAGGCTCAGCACGATGCCAGGAGGGGAGAGATGGACCTTGAACAGATCATGAGTTGGGGGAACCGTATTGACATCCGTGGGTGCAGAACCAGGAGTACGGGAAGATTGAACTGAAGCGAAATTGTTAATGCTGGAAATAAGTACACATCTGTAGGGAGCGGAATACGCGAGCTGACAACAAAGCTAACATGGAGGGATACAGCCTAGTAAGTATGGCGGTCAAAATGCACATTTAATATTCCGCTATATACTTTCGTATTTTTGTGATTTCCGCTACCTAAATTAGCAAAAAGTGGTTGTCCCGCTAGTTTTGAGTCCTAGATTCAGAAAAGATTAAGTAGCGGGAAAAAAGAGATTTCCGCTACTCAAATCATCGTGTGAAAAAGTTCCGCTACTTTTGTGTAATCCCGCTACTTTTTTGTCATCCCGCTACTTTTTGAACTACTTCCATTCCTGCTACTCTTTTTGGCAACTGGTGATTCCGTTACTATACAAACTTTGGTCAATTGGAATTGTGCACTTTTCAAGAATGAAATTAGGACTGAGCGCGTGACCCATCACTGTCACAGTAAGTAAGACCTACAAAAGGAAATCACCTGATGGCAAGTCACAGCTGACGGCCGAATTCCATCAGAGGGACATTCGGCAACACTGGCGATTAAGAATTTGAAAGATAGCAACAGCTGCAATTAAAGTGGACGTAGTCTACGGTAAACTCAGCTGTGACACTTGCCATCAGGTGATTTCCTTTTGCGGGTTCTTACTTACTGTGACAGTGATGGATCACACATTCAGTCCTATTTTCCTGACTGTTTGCTTAATTCTTGAAAAGTGCACAATTCCAATTGACCAAAGTTTGTATAGTAACAGAATCACCAGTTGTTAAAACGAGTAGCGGGAATGGAAATAGTTCAAAAAGTAGCGGGATGACAAAAAAGTAGCGGGATTACACAAAAGTAGCGGAACTTTTTCACACGATAATTTGAGTAGCGGAAATCTCATTTTTCCCGCTACTTATTCTTTTCTGCATCTGGGACTCAAAACTAGCGGGAAAACCACTTTTTGCTAATTTAGGTAGCGGAAATCACAAAAATACGAAAGTATGTAGCGGAATATTAAATGTGCATTTTGACCGCCATAAGTAAGAGCCTATCCAAGTACGACCAAGAACGAAATCAGAATGTAAGAAAGGCGAGATACAGAGCTGTGCAATCATTAAACCAAAGGGAGCCGTCACCACAAGACACAGTTGAGACCAGAGGCCAAGAAGCCAGGGGAGGAAATACCAGAGAACAGAACTCAGTCGAAGGATAATACAGAGTGCTCTGGATCAAAGTCAAATGTGGGGGAGAGGCGTTGCGGAACATGGTGGTCGGAAGACGAGAGGACAGGCAGAATAATTTATCGGCTGTCATGTCATGCGGAGACAACGACAATGATGGCGGCAATACAGGACGAATTACAAGAGCAAAATTGCGTGGTATGATGGTATTTATAAGCATTTGGCCTATGGGAACGCTGCTGACAAGAACAAAATGACAGTTGAGGGATTTACTGCAGGACGTCAATTTGAAGGCACCCTAAAACCCTTACCTAAAGGTAGCGGGAATTCACTGCGACGATCTCTGGAGTCTAGTCATCGCGCTATATGATGCTGCAATACATAAAGCGGCTTTCAACGCAATTTTAACGTGCGTTTGGTTCGTGCGTCTTGAAGAGATGAATGGTGAGCTCGGGGCCCGCGTCAAGGGAGCACAAGGATGGCAGTAGCTTCTCCGAGAACCCTTCGGCCACAGGAACGCAGAAACACAAAAAGACCCGCAACTCGTCATAATCCTCCCCCACCCTCGTAATACGTCCACCCCATCGACGAATTGCGATTTCAAAAACTTCGCGCTCCAGCTCCAAAGGAATGGTTGGCATTTTAGGGAAACAGATAATGTGTGACCTTTGATCGTACGGCGGTAATAGAGAAGCAGCAGAGAACGAAGGAACGAAGAGCAGTGAAAGAAAGGAAACGAGCGCTACAATAGTTGAAATAAGAAATTCACCTTTCACTGGGTCCGTGACGGTGGTTTACAGTTCCACGAGAACGGCTTTTACTTGCAAACGAGCAGCTCTCGTATACGAACCAAACCTCGAAACTTATGTTTTCCTCAACAACTCTCATCCGTGTAGCGCTACTTTTAATGTGCTTTGCTCCCGACAACATTCTGAATTCATCAGGGCTTGGACCAGGAATAATTCTCAGGTGGACGTTATTCTGGGTCTATTACCCGTGCAGCGAGCACTGGATGATGGCTTGATTTGACCGTATTCGCGTTAACTTCTGCTTTTTGAGTCGAGTGTCGATCCGCATACAGAAAAGAAATATCATGTCGTCGTCGTCCGCAGCCCTCGCTCACAGAAATGCAGTAAAAACGTAACAGGAATAGTCCTGACTAGAAAGGGGAATTCAGTCGTGAGTTTCCATTGTCGTGGCTTGCACTAGGCTTTTGGCTGTTTCGGACCGAGGAATAATCGAGCATGGGAAGGGCAGGGGGTGACTATATATCATCGTAAGTATCCATAACTTGCAACGGCCACTCGTACACACCTAATCATAGCATCCGAATAATTAGGGTCGATGTCGATTTCTTTCCCAGTGTCATCTTTTGCTTTCGCAATATTGAACATTGATAAAACAGAAACGATTGTTGCCCAAACGGTCGCGTCTGCATTGTGACGACCCACACATATGCGCCGGCCGAATCTAAATAAAACCTTATTCAGGTCTTATGTATCTGTTAAGTACGATATCGCACCCAAATGCCAAGGTAACGGGATCATCGTTCAATTTTCCATCCGCTGTGAAAAATCGATTGGGGTCGAACCGCTCTGGGTCGGGGTAGATGGATTCGTCGCGTGTCATAGCCCTTGTCGACTCGATCAGGAAGGGACTCAGAGTTCGATGCAAGTGTTTACCATATATTGCTGATGACCGTCGCGCCTGAAGAGGTGTTTAGTATGAATAGGACTGCTGGGAAACTAGCAATTACCTTTGGGAATGAAGTAATCGTTGTATATGTCGTTTGCAGAGCTGGCATGGGCCACGCCAAGGGGCAGAACTGGTTTCCAACGCAAAACTTCCCGATAAAGAGCCTCGACGAAAGGCAATGAAGGGCGATCCTCGAATCCTGGCAATCGATGATGGCCAATAACAGTGTCGATCTCAGCTTGCGCCTTGCTTTGAATATCGGGATGGACAGCCATAGCAAGGAAAAACGAAGCAAGAGCCGAGACGGTCTGCGTTTATTTTGAGTTGAAAACTTTGGTCTTGTAAAATGCGTACAGTGTCTGCTCCAGCTGCAATTGAATGAACAGTTTGTTATATGTGCTACGAGCGCCGGACATTAATAAATACCTGCATATGCCACCGCAGTCGCTTCTTGAATTGCTGCCTCATCGTGGCGCCCGTGAGCTTGATTGGCCTCAAGAAGCCTTGCCACGATTGATTTCGAATCCAAGCCATCGCGCTGCAAACTACATTTGACACGGGAGCCATTAGAATCTTGGATATGTCGCACCATATTCCGCTTTACAAAGTCAAATGGTACTTCTCGCATTTCTTTGGTTAATTGGCGGGACTCTTTGAGCCACATGAGTCAGTACGAAGATGGTACCGATTCCTCACTAACCAGCAGCAAATCGCTGGAAACCAGCTCCTGGCATCCACGAGGGGAGGTAACGGAGAATCGGAAATGTATTGACGGCCACAGCACCCGGGAAAACTGCCTGCGAGAGTTTTCGGACCGCATTTTCAGATAAAGCGACAAAATGGTCGTTGCCAGGCTGAACTTCATATCCATACAGTGTCGCCATGATAACAGCTGCAGCCAACCTAACAGAATATTTTTGTAAGGTTTAAGCAGCAAGAAATAGCATTTCACTCGCGTTTTGAGGTGCTCCCGAAAATCTTGAGGACTTGAGAGCAATTCTCGTAATAGCTGGCGGATTTTCTTCAGCTGAATGGAGTGGTAATTCCGCGACATATCTCGGCGGAAATTCTGTTGGAGCATTCTCCTATGCTTCCGCCACCTGTCTCCCACTGGCATGAATCCTAGATTGAAGTCCCACCCCATGCTGCACCACGTCAATAGAAAGCGGTAGCAAGCATCTCAAATCTTACAGCTCAATCATAGTAATGACTGGACGGTCAGAGTATATGTAGGCTCGTTTCTCGAACAGCTCAACGGCAGCTTTGATCGAGTTGACAACAACAACGTGCTGGCCCAGAGCGCTTGCATGCACGACGTCAGAACCTTTTTACCATTCAAAAATTGCTACTGTGCTGAAGTTCGGATTCAAATACGCACTATATTGCCTCCCCCACTTGATATAGGTTAGCCACGAGAGTTTCGTGGGGAGGTCACGGAGGTTCCCGATGAGCGGGTAAGGTGGTGGTCCGGGAGGAAACGGGAGGTGGCGGCGGTGCCTTGAAGAGATGAGATATTTCTGGATCAACCTGAGCAGTACGATGGCCGATGTCAACAGGGCGAGAGAACTGTAATCCATGTGGGCGTCAAGATCAGTAGAGACTCAGCTCGGTTTCAATTAAGTAGCAAAGATCCTTAGACAGCGTGAGCCGTTGAAGACTGCCATAGCGAAAGTGTGTGAGTGGTGCGCAGAACGAGTCTTTGACCGATGAAGACCTATTCCGGAAATGGAGTTGAATCAATAGTCAGCTGGCCAGAGGTTTGTTTTTAACTTCCACTGGCAACTTCAGAAGTCCGATTGGAATCAGATATGTCGCCAGGGCGCCCGGAAAGACAGCAGGAATGTTCGGTTTTGTGCGATATCGGTGTGCAAAGTGGGAAGATCCCGGGCGAGAGTTATGAGTAGGCCGTATCTCGCAGAGTCAGCCTTGTGGTCAGTCTCTAGATGGATCTAGAAGAACACGCTCTTAAAGCTGTTTCGAAGATGCTTGTACGCTCGGCTCGGCTCTACATCCCTGACTTATTAGGATCATGCTCCTCACGATGGAGTATGATGCATATGCTCACGGGTGCAAGACGTCGGTGGCAGAAGAGCGTCTGTACGGCTGGCAGACCGGTCAAGTGAACAAGTGTGCGGAGCAAGAGAGAACTATTCGCAAGAATGATTTTGGCACCTAAGACTCTAAGAGGCTAAGACAGCGCCATTTTGATGCCGTAAAAGACTTCTAAGTTTATAAGGTGGGTTAGTTTGTCCTACCTTGGAGGTCCCATCGGAGGCGGATACAACGCTTCTTTGCTTCCATCAATATCACTCGGCACGACGTCACCTTCACGGCATCTCTCCAACAAACATTGGACAGACACAGCCTCGCGGCGGCCGCGGCCAACAACTAGCAGTCTAGCACTGAAAACCTCAGTCGAAGTGGGGGACCGCTTCGCGGTCCCCCGCGCTCTTGTCTCATTTAGGATAAATTGTGCTAGCGCTGCACTCCGATAGGTAGGGAGAGCATTTGAGAACCTCGCTTTGCAGCGATGAGGACAGGCTTGCCAAAGGAAAAAGATGATGGGGATTCATGGAGATTCTTCACAAGGAACCCAACAAGCAAGCTGTTGGACGTTGCTGCACACTGAGAGTACGCGAGAAGCATCGACTGCTGAGACGGAGTTTGCGATACAGAGGGCTTTCACCGCATGGGCGAAGAGGTCGTGAGATTTCCGGTTGACGAGTTCGAAGAATATATGCGCCTCTGCTCGGTCTATGATTGTGACCATTTCATATTGGATGAGGTCAATCCTGCTCAGTGACGGGCGTTTTCATTACATTTGCTAGTCTTCCTGGACTGGGACTCACCAATATTGAACACATCGAGCAACCAGACTGACATTCAGCTTCGTCATCGAGGTTATCACGAATTGCAATTTCAAAGATTTCGCGCTCCAGCTCCAAAGGAATGGTTGGCATTTCAGGGAAACGGATAACGTGGGTGACCTTTGATCGTACGGCGATAATAGAGAAGCAGCAGAGAATGAAGGGATGAAGAGGAGTGAAAGATTGAGTTCTGGTGAATTTCCTATTTTAGTTATTGCTACCACTGCAGTCGGTAGCGCTTGTTTACTTTCTTTCACCGGGTCCGGGACGGTGGTTTACAGTTTCATGAGAGCCACTTTTTACTTACGAACGAGAACTCTCGTATACGAACCAAACCTCGAAACCCACTTTCTCAGCAAGTATAGCGCTAGTACTTTCAGCTTTGAATGTGCTTTGCTCCTGACAGCCCGCGTTCATCACGATTCACGGTTTGGACCAGCAGTACTTTCTCAGGACACTATTCCGGGCCCATTGGCCGGGCAGCAAGCACTGGATAGTGTCGTTTATTTGACCGCATTCGCGTTAACTTCGGTTTTCTGAGTTGTGTCAATCCACATACAGGAAAGAAATATCAGATCGTATCGTCATCCGCTGCTTCCCGTCACCGAGATGCAGTGAAACGTAACAGAACATTCAGTTGTGAGTTTCCATTGTCGTGGCTTGCACCAGGCTTTTGGCTGTTTCGGACCGAGGAATAATCGAGCATGGGAAAGGCAGAGGGTGACTATATATCATCGTAAGTATCCATGCCTTGCAGCGGCCACTTGTACATACCTAATCATAGCATCCGAATAACTAATTTCGATGTCGATTTCTTTCCCAGTATCATCTTTTGCTTTCGCAATATTGAACATTGATAAAACAGAAACGATTGTTGCCCAAACGGTCGCGTCTGCATTGTGACGACCCACACATATGCGCCGACCGAATCTGAATAAGACGTTATTGATCTCGCGGCGACTAGTGAGGTACGGGACTGCACCCAAATGCCAAAATTGTGTCATCGTCATTCAGCTTTTCATCGGCTGTGAAAAACCGATCAGGGTTGAAACGCTCTGGGTTGGGGTAGATGGATTCATCGCGTGTCATAGCCCTTGTCGACTCGATCAGGGAGGAAACCAAAAGTTTCATAGCAGGGTTTACCATATATTACTGATCACTGTCGCGCCTGAGGATGCGCTGAGGCGTGACTGGAAGTTCAGGAAAGATGGCAATTACCTTTTGGAATGAAGTAACCACCATATACATCATCTGCAGAGCTCGCATGCGCCAGGCCGAGGGGAAGAACTGGTTTCCAACGCATAACCTCCCTATAGATAGCCTCGACGTAAGGTAGTGAAGTGCGATCCTTGAATTCTGGCAGTTGATGAGTACCGACGACAGTGTCAATTTCGGTTTGTGCCTTCCTCTGAATATCAGGATGGAGGGCCATAGCGAGAAAAAAATGAAGCAAGAGCCGAGACGGTCTACGTGTGTTGTGGGTTGACAGCGCTCGTCTTAGAAAGCACGTACGGTGTCCGCTCCAGCTAGAAATGAATTATAGCTTCATACACGCTGCGAGCGAGAATAGTAAACGCAGACCTCCATACGCCACAGCGGCCGCTTCTTGGATTGCAGCCTCATTGTCATAATCACGAGTATGATTGGCCTCAAGGAGTCTTGCGACGACTGACTTGAAATCTACACCATCGCGCTGCAAGGACCAGTGAACAAAAACGGGAGTAATCAGAACATCTGATGCACCATATTCTGCTTTACAAACTCAAACGGCACTTCTCGCATTTCTTTGGTTAATTGGCGGGACTCTTGGAATCATATAAATCAGCACGAAGATGGTTGATTTTTTTCGCCCACCAGCAGCAAATCGTTGAAAACCAGCTCCTGGCATCCACGACGGGAGATATCGTAGAATTGGGAATGTGTTGACGGCCATAGCGCCCGGGAAAACCGACTCTGAAAGCTTTTTGATAGCGTTCTCAGATAGAGCGACGAAATGATCATTGTCAGGTTGAACTTCATATCCATATAGTGTCGCCATGATAACCGCTGCAGCTAAACTGATCAAAATATTTTCAGCTTTTGAGAGCAAAAACAGTATTCTACGTGCGTTTTGATGTGTTCCCGGAATTTTTGAGGACTAGACAGTAACCCTTGTAATAATTGGTGGACCTTCTTCATCTGCATGGTCTGATAATTCCGCGACATATCTCGGCGGAAATGTAGTTGAAGCATTCTTCTATGCTTTCGCCACCGGTCCCCTATAGGCATGAACCCTACGTTGGAATCCCATCCCATGCTGGAGCACATCAGCGGGAAGTGGTGGAATATATTGTGAATCCTACAGATCAATCATAGTGATAACTGGACGGTCAGAGTGGATGTGGGACCGTTTTTCGAACAATTCAGCAGCAGCTTTGATTGAATTTACAACAATAATATGCTGGCCCAACGCACTTGCATGCACAACGTCCGAACCTTTCTACAGTTAAAAAAGTAGTTACTGAGCTCCAACCCAAGCACGCACCATATTTCACCCCCCACTTTGTGTAGGTCAACCATGGGAGTTTCGTGGGTAGGTCACAAAAATTTCCGACGAGTGGGTAAGGTGTTGGTCCGGGAGGAAACGGGAGGTTTAGGTGGTGCCATGAGTTGAGATACTTCTGGAATAACCTCAGCAGCACAATGGCTGCTGTCAACAGAGCGAGAAAGCTGTAATTCATGTGGGCGTTTAGATCAGCAGAGAGTCAGCTCGGGTCCAACTATATGGAAAAGATACTTAGACAGCGTGAGCCGTCGAAGACTCTTACAATCAGCGTGTGATTGGTGCGCAGAACAAGTCTTCGGCCGCCGGTGAAAACCCATTCCGGAAACGGAGTTGAACCAATAGTCAGCTGGCCAGCAGTTTATTCTTGACTTCCACTGGCAATTTCAGAAGTCGGGTTGGTATTAAATATGTCGCCAGAAACATAGCCATGTATTTCGGAGAGACAGCATCCTTGGATAGAAGAAGACGTTCTTGAGCCTGTCCTAGCCTGTCGTTTCGCAAAGAGAATCAAACGGATGGTCGTTCTGCGCTCCGAGCCCTAGTCGCATATGTATAAAGTATGTTGTCCCCGGGTGCACAAGACGTCAGTGGCGGAAGGTGTCTGTACGGCCCGCAGAACGGTCAATGAATAATTGTGGGAGAAAGCTTGACGCGTGGCTGTGCCTTGATCGATGATGCAATGATGACTCTGCTGCTTTACGGCTTTTCTACACTTGAACCAGCCCGGAATTCAAGCTGCTCCGTCTTCTCAGAAACCTCGTTTTTTTGATCTTGGTGGAATTTACTGCGACGATCTCTGAACACTAGTCATCGTGCTACATGACATTGCAATAAATGAAACGGCTTTTAACCCCGGGACCCGCGCCAAGGAAGCACGAGAATAGCAGCATCCTTTCCCGAAAACTTTTCAAGTACAGGAATCCAGAGACCCGCAACCCGTCATAATTCTCCCCCATCCATCCATCGATGTCGTTGTGATCTAGCAGCGGGGAACAGCGGGGAACCTGTAGGTGGTACATCGGCCCAACAATATGCTACCCGTTCCAGGCGGCGTCTTCGACTGCGACTTCATCTGCGGGAGCGACTCGAGTCTCGGCCTAGGGAGGTCTCAAAGGTGCTCGCCCGAGCGGACAGAGGCTGGGCTTATCGGTCGTCTTAAGCTCTCTCCCTTTCTGGTGCCCTGGGTACGCCGTGGGTTATCAGCATCTAGTAATCCTTAAACCACCTAGCCCTCCCCGACGATCGTCAGCCTTGTACGGAACGAAAGACACTTACCTTTCGGCGCTTTGGAATGAAGAATCAGCGTGGCGAAGACAAAGATAAGATTGGCGAGATTTGCCTGTCTTGGTGTGGAGCGTTCAAGGCTTAAAAGCCCAAGGATTTGCAGCTAGAGAAGAACGGGCAACGGCGGGGAGCCAAAAATGGCTTCATGGACCTTTGATGGTCGTCTCTCGTTCCGTCGCACTTAAAGAAGGAACAGCAATGGCGAGAAACCAAGGACGGCCTGACACACCTTTGGTGGTGGTCGTTTCTCCTCCCTCATCCCTGCTGGTGAAGAATGAGTAATGGCGCATGCCGCATCTTGAATGGCTATCCATTGCCTCTCCTTCGCACCTGAAGAATGAGTAATGGCGAGCAACGCAAGATGACTGGCCGCGCCTTTACTGGCTGTCCCTCGCCAATTCGTCGCATCTGGAGAACGCGATAGCGAGGGCTAATATCTTGATTGATCTTCCGTCGTTTCTCCTTTGGCACGTCCTGGCTGGCGAAGAGTCAATTGAGAGAATTGCGACGTACATGCAGGTGCTGGGAGAGGGCGAGTGTCCTTGAAGATGAAGGGAAGAGACAAGCCGGTGGCTGACTTTGTTTTTGCATTTTCGAGCGTTTACTTCAACCAAATAAATCCCAACGCGACGTGTCAACTCATGACCGAGTTTATGTGTGTCGTTTCTCCAGTGAATTCAGGGGCTCAAACTACTGTTGACTGCGAACCTAACGGTAGCTATCGCTCACAAGCGCTTAACTTGCGTCGCATTTCTCACGTCAGCTTGACGAGTGTGGCCCTGTCCAAACATCTATTTCTTCCAGAAAGCAGTACATGTCTCCCAATAAGATTGGACGCTCCGTTGCAACTTCGGTTGGGGATGCAGCAGCGCTTATAGTTCTTCCGACTTCTACAGGACAAAAAGTTTCAGGTTATGGCTAGCCGTTATATCTCAACCATACGACATACCAAGGTCCATTGAGCTTTTGCTTCCTCTGCAAAACGATGTCTTCGGCGTATGCCCACATGCTCCCTGGTCGGCCAAAGACCATATCCTTCCAACTTTTCATGACAATGCCGCCTGAAAACCAACTAGGCGCCACAACAATACGGGCATCGAATGCAAACTCTCCTTCTGTTTTTGGTCCCAACACAATCACAAGCACTTTAAGAGACATGCAGTTCAAGCACACACTCTCTGCCTCAGACTGCCCAGCACCAAATAGGGAGACATGAGTCAAATTCTGGTATTTGACGAGGTTCGGTAAGGTACGAGGCGAATTTGACCACCATCTCAATTCGAGGTGGGTGAGGCCCGGAAAACAAGTCGGTTGCGAGAGTGAAATGCCCAAGAAGTGCCCAACCTGAATTGAAAGCTGGGTGAGAGGGAGACTACTGAGACGCTGGGGAAGGTCCGGGGGATTCTTCCCAAACCAACAGGCAAGCTGTTGGACATTGGTGCACACAGATAATATGCGAGAAGCATCGTCTGCCGAGACATAGTACGCGATAAAGAGCGATTTCACCGCATGGGCGAAGAGGTCGTGAGATTTACGGTTGACGAGTTCGAAGATGCGCCTCTGCTCCGTCTACGATTGTGACCATTTCATATTGGATGAGGTCAATCCTGCTCAGTGACGGGCGTTTTCATTACATTTGCTAGTCTGCCTGGACTGGGACTCACCAATATTGAACACGTCGAGCAATCAGACTGAGATTCAGCTTCAAAGCAGTGTCATCGAGGTTATCACGAATTGCGATTTCAGAGATTTCGCGCTCCAGCTCCAAAGGAATGGTTGACATGCCAGGGAAATAGATAACGTGGGTGACCTTTGATCGTACAACAATAATAGAAAAGCAGCGGAGAACGAAGGGGTGAAGAGAGTGAAAGAAGCTACAGTGGCAGGGGCGGGAGCAATCATAGCTGAAATAGGAAATTCATCAGATTTCATCTTTCACCGGGTCCGGGACGGTGGTTTACAGTTTCATGAGAGCCATCTTTTACTTACGAACGAGTAGCTCTCGTATACGAACCAAACCTCAAACCCAACACTTTCTCAGCAAGTAGTGCTAGTACTTTCAACTTTGAATGTGCTTTGCTCCTGACGGCCTGCGTTCATCACGATTCACGGTTTGAACTTTGGATCAGCAATATTTCTCTCAGGTGGACGCTATTCCGGGCCCATTGCCCTTGCAGCGAGCACTGGATGGTGGCGTTGATTCGACCGCATTCGCGTTAACTTCTGCTTTTTGACTTGAGTGTCGATCCACATACAGGAAAGAAATATCAGATCGTAACGTCATCCGCTGCCTCCGGTCACCGAGATGCAGTAAAACCTTAACAGGACAGGAATTCAGTCTTGAGTTTCCATCGTCATGGCTTGCACCAAGCTGTTGGCTGCTTCAGACCGAGGAGTGATGGAACATGCAAAAGGCTCAGGGTGACTATTCATTATCTTGAGCATCCATAGCTTTCGACAACCACTCTTACGCACCTGATCACTCCGTCCGAATATTGTGGGTCAATGTCAATTTCTTTCCCGGAGGCATCCTTTGCTTTTGCGATATTAAACGTTGACAGAACAGAGACGATTGTTCCCCAGACCGATGCATCTGCAGTGTGACTGCCCACGCATATGCGCCGGCCGAATCTAAATAGGTCGTTATTTAAACCTTGAGGAATTGTGAGGTACGAGACCGCACCCAAATGCCAGAATAGTGTCATCGTCATTCAACTTTCCGTCCGCTGTGAAAAATCGATCAGGATTGAATTGCTCCGGTTCAAGGTAGATGGATTCGTCATGAGTCATGGCCCTTGTCGATTCAATCAGATTCAGAGAAGGAAACGGAGTCCCAGAGCGGGTTTACCATATATTGCTAATAACTGTCGTCCCTAAGCATTCGGTTAGTATGCGTGGCGCCTGTGGGAGACAGTGAATTACCTTTGGGAATGAAGTAGGTATTATATACATCGTCTGCGGAGCTCGCATGCGCCACGCCGAGGGGAAAAACTGGTTTCCAGCGCATAACTTCCCGATAAAGAGCTTCGACATAAGGCAGGGAAGCACGATCCTCAAATTCCGGCAGCCGGTGAGTACCAATGACAGTGTCGATCTCGGCTTGCGCCTTCTTCTGAGCATCGGGATGGATGGCCATAGCAATGAAGAATGATGCAAGAGCTGAAACGGTCTAGATGCATTGTGAGTCGACAGACTTCTTGTCTTGGAAAGTGCATACGGTGTCCGATCCGGCTGCAACTGAATCAAAAGGCTATACATCGTACAAGGATGATGAATACCTGCATAGGCTGTCGCGGCCACGTTTTGGATTGTGGCCTCATCGTAGCGACCACGAACTTTATTGGCTTCAATGAGTCTTGCTACAACTGTTTTGGAATCCCCATCATCGCGCTACAAGCTACATTTAATGCAGGAGTGACTAGTATCCTTGATATCGCACCATATTGTCTTTCACAAAATCGAATGGCACTTGCCGCATTTCTTTGGTTACCTCCTGGCAGTCTAAGTCACCCGATTCCGTAAGAAGGTGATGGTTCCTGTGGATTCTCTACTCACCAGCAGCATATCGTTGGAAACCAGCTCCTGGCATCCACGAAGGAAGGTATCGGAGAATTGGAAATGTGTTGACTATCACGGCGCCGGGGAAAAGGGAGTCCGAAAGTTTCTTCATTGCGTTTTCAGAAAGCGCGACAAAACGGTCATTACTGGGCTGAACGTTGTATCCGTAAACGGTCGCCATAATCATTGCTGCAGTCAACCTAAAGAAATATTATCTGTCAGCCTTTAAGAGCGACAAGAGAATATGGCTCGCGTTTTGAGGTGCTCGCGAAATTCTTGAGGACTAGACAGCAGCGCTTGTAAAAGAAGGTGGATCTTCTGCATCTGAATGGGGTGGTAATTCCGTGATATATCTCGCCGGAAATGTTGCTGGAACATTCTTCTATGTCTCCGCCACTTGTCTCCCAGTGGCATCAATCCTACATTGAAATCCCACCCCATGCTGGAGTACATCAGTGGGAAGTAGTGGAATACATTGTGAATCTTACAGTTCGATCATAGCAACAACTGGACGATCAGAGTAGATGTAGGATCGTTTTTCGAACAGTTCGTTTGCAGCCCTAACCGAGTTTACCACAACGACGTGCTGGCCCAAAGCACTTGCATGCACGACGTCCGAACCTTTTGAGCGTTGAAAAGATCGTCATTTCGATGTAAGTAAAATACACACCATACTTCTGCCCCCACTCTGTGTACGTTAACCACGGGAGTTTCGTGGGGAGGTCACGGAAATTTCCGACGAAGGGATAAGGCGTTGGCCCGGGAGGAAAAGGGTGTCGGCGTTGCCATGTGTTGAGAAATATCTGCAAAGACCTAAGCAGTAAAATAGCCAAAGCCAGCAGGGCGAGAGAGCTGTAATCCATGCGGGCGATTGGAGATGATTCAAGATCGGCTCAGGTTCAATTATATAGCAAAGATACTTGGACAGCGTGAGCCGTCGAAGACTCTCTAACTCTAGCGAAAGTGTATGAGTGGTACGCAGAATGAGTCTCCGGCCGGTGAAAACCCATTCGGGAAACGGAGTTGGACCAATGACTAGTTGTCCAGGAGTTTGTTCTCGACATCCACAGGCACCTTCCGAGATTCGGTTGGAATTAAATGTCATGAGGGCGCGCGCTAGAAGCGTAGTCATGTCTACAGCAGAAATGTCCGATTTTGAGCGATATATGAGCAGCTGGGCTGAAGACTATAAGTAGGTCGCGTCTTGCAAGGTCGGTCTTGTGGTCGGTCCCTGGATAGAAGACGCTCTTAAAGTCGTGTCGAACAAAGTCAAACGGGCGTGCGCTTGGCTCCATCTATTATAAGGATGTTCGTGATTGGTGCGCAGAATATGTCTTCGACCGGTGAAAACCCATTGAGTTAAACCAATAGTCAGCTGGCCAGGTTTTCAATTCCCACTGGCAACTTCACAAGTCTGGTTGGAATTAAATGCCACCAGGGTGCCAGAAGCATAGCCATGTCTTTCGGAGAGACAGCTGTTCAATTTTGTGCGATATCGGGGTGTAAAGTGGGAAGATCCAGGGCCGAGGGTTATAAGCAGGTCGTGTCTTGCAGCGTCAGCCTTGTGGTCAGTCCCTGGATAGAATAAGACGCTCTTAAAGTTGTTTAGACGATGATCGTGCGCTCAGTGGCGCTCGGCTCCACAATGCACATCTGTTACTTACCTAGTATGAGGATGCTCTTCAAGATAGGGGGGCGATGTTCACGAGTGCAAGACGTCAGTGGCGGAAGAGCATCTGTATGGCTCGCAGAACGGTCAAGTGAGCATATGCGACGAGGCCACGGAGCAGCCAGAGAACTTTTTGCAAGAATTTGGCAAGAATGATTTTGGTCGATAATTGAGGTGTGGCTGTGCCTTGATCCGTTTGATCGCCGGGCCTGTCCAGCGTCTTTTCTCAAATTTCTGAACTCTGCATACGAACCGCGAGGAGCCCGGAATTTAAGCTGCTCCGTATTCTTAGAAACCTCGTTTTAATCTTGTTGACATTCAACGCGGCAAATCCAAAGCCTCGTCATCGCGTCTGGATTCTGGATACATTCAATATTCGCAAGACATGGACTCGTCGAAAGAGGCACGGTGAGCTCGGGGCCCGCGTCAAGGAAGCACGAGGATGGCAGCATCATTCCCCGAGACCTCTTCAACCACCGTGGCAGGAATCCAGAAATACAAAAGTCCCGCAACCCGTCGGAATTCTCCGCCGCCTTTTACATCGATCCCATCGACGTCGTTGCGATCTAGTAGCGGGGAACCTAGATGGTATACCGGCCCACAATTCGCTACCCGTTCCAAGCAGCGTCTTCGACTGCGTCTGGGGGAGCGACTCGAGTCTCGGCCTGGGGAGGTCTCAAAGGTGCTCGCCCGAGCGGACAGAGGCTGGGCTTATCGGTCGTCTTAAGCACTCTCCCTTTCTGGTGCCCTGGGTACACCGTGGGCTATCAGCATCTAATCCTTAAACCACCTAGCCCTCCCCGACGATCGTCAGCCTTGTACGGAACGAAAGACACTTACCTTCTGGCGCTTTGGAATGAAGAATCAGCGTGGCGAAGACAAAGATAAGATTGGCGAGACTTGCCTGTCTTGGTGTGGAGGCGTTCAGGGCTTAAAAGCCCAAGGAATTGCAGCTAGAGAAGAACGGGTAACGGCGAGGAGCCAAAAACGGTTTCGTGTACCTTTGATGTTCGTTAAGTGTCTCTCGTTCCGTCGCACTTAAAGAAGGAACAGCAATGGCGAAAACCAAGGACGGCCTGACACACCTTTGGTGGTCGTCGTTTCTCCTCCCTCGTCCCTGCTGGTGAAGAATGAGTAATGGCGCATGCCGCATCTCGAATGGCTATCCATTGCCTCCCCGTCGCATGAGTAATGGCGAGCAACGCAAGATGACTGGCCGCGCCTTTACTGGCTGTCCCTCGCCAATTCGTCGCATCTGGAGAACGCGATAGCGAGGGCTAATATCTTGATTGATCTTCCGTCGTTTCTCCTTCACGTCCTGGCTGGCGAAGAGTCAATTAAGAGAATTGTGACGTACATGCAGGTGTTGGGAGAGGGTGAGTGTCCTTGAAGATGAAGAGAAGAGACAAGCCGGTGGCTGACTTTGTTTTCGCATTTCCGAGCGTTTACTTCAACCAAATAAATCCCAACGCGACGCACGACGCGTCAACTCACAATCGAGTTTATGTATGTCGTTTCTCCAGTGAATTTCCGGGCTCAAACTACTATTGACTGCGAACCAAACGGTTGCTATCGTTCACAAGCGCTCAACTTGCGTCGCGTTTCTCATATCGGCTCGACAAGTGTGGCCCTGTCCAGACATCTATTTCTTCCAGAAAGCAGTACATGTCTCCCGATAAGACTGAACCTTTCGTTGCAACTCGGCTTGGTAGATGCAGCAGCGTTTATAGTTTCTCTGACTTCTGCCAGACAAAAGTTTCAGGTTATGACTGGGCGTTATATGTCAACCGCAAGACATACCAGCGTCCATCGAGCTTCTGCTTCCTCGACAAAACGACGTTTTCGGCATATGCCCACATGTTCTCTGGTCGTCTGAAGGCCACATCCTCCCAAACTTCTACGGGTTCGCCATATGTAATATCACTTGGCGCCATTACAATACGGGCATCGAATGCATATTCTTCTTCTGGTGCCAATTTCTGTATCACCAGAACTTGAAGAGAAGCGCAGGTCAAGCACACACTCTCTGCCTCGGACCGCCCAGCACGAGATAAGGAGACATGAGTCAAATTTGGAAGCGCACCGAGGTCCAATGAAGTACGAGGCGAACTCAACCACCACTTCAGCTCGAGGTGGGTGAGGCCCGGAAACGGAGTCGATTGAGAGCGTAGAATGCTTAAAAAGTGCCCAGTCTCAATTGAAAGCTGGTTGAGACGACAGAGGCTGTTGAGAAGTTGGGTCAGGTTGGGAGATTTTTCCCAAGGAACCCAACAGGCAAGCTGTTGGACGTTGCTGCACACTGAGAGTATGCGAGAAGCATCGACTGCTGAGATGGAGTATGCGATACAGAGGGATTTCACCGCAAGGGCAAAGAAGTCGTGAGGCTTCCAGTCGACGAGTTCAAGGAATTTATGTGCCTGGACTGGGGTTTTAATCGTGACTACTTCATAATAGACGAGGTCGATCCTGTTCGGCATTGTTATATGTGCAAGTATGAATGCATTGAAACTGACCAATATTGCACGCGTCGAGCGACCAGACTGAAATTCAGTTTCCAAGCAGCGTTGTTGTGGTTATCACGAATTGCGATCTCAAAAATTTCGCGCTCCAGTTCCGAAGGGAGTGTTGGCATTTCAGAGCCTGCAGCGTAGGTGACCACTATCGGGCACTCTGGATGAAGGAAAGGAGGTGAGATAGTGAATGTATTATGTGAATGAATGCGAGAGAGGGAGTGCAATGTGGATATCGAGAGGGGTCTGCGTTGGGTCGGGGATTGGCCGCTGAAGTGCGCGGCGCGCCGGGAAAGAGCCTTGGAGGAAACTGACCGGAACAACCGAGCGTGAGCAACAAGGATGGGAGGGCGGGGCTCGAAAGTGCTTGTGTATGTGGACGACAGGAGGATATGCCCACTAACTTTAGGTAGTGGGTCCTATGGTGCGATCGGCTAACTTTTTGGCAGTAAATTGCAATGTTTGGCTGTGTTGTGGCAAAACTGACTCATCTCAATTTGTCACAGTTCAAAATTACCAGTGTAGGCGGCGGTTATGGGGAAGATCTGGGGCCTCAGGGTTTGATAATTCACACTCTCCTCACTGATCATTTTTTTTGCCTTTTTTTGCATCAAGTATAATTTATTAGCTGCGAAGTCCTGGCAAGCTGTTGAGTCATTTTTGGTTCGTGTCCTGCGGCTGTTCTTCCGAGATCACTGTCGGGATCAAATGTGATTTCCGCGACCACGTGGGCACCTTTCGCTTTGGACCGACACTAAATTCTTGGCTTGAGCCTCAGGCCCTGGCGCCCAGTATGTCAATTATTCTAACCTTATTCAAGCCACCTTACATATCTGCTCAACATCTCGTTGAAGATCATCAGTGAGTATAGTGCATAGCAACACTAGGGATATTAAGTAGTTGGGTCATGAATGCAGCCCGGTGAGAGCTGGTCGACGCTACCGCGTCGACCGAGCGAGCTTCGGGCTGCCCAAAATCATTGCAGTGCCATCACCTCCCCATTCATCAATTCCTACGGGAATCCCGAATTGACTCAATGAAAGATGGAAGTTTTTTGAAAAAGTAGTTTGAGGCGATGAGAGTTAGTGGGCTCTGCCGCACAGCGCGCTACAACTGTTATGCGCGTAGACGCGATGAATGCCTCGAGCAACTAGAAGAACGATCAATATCCCGTGACATAAAACTCTTACTAATTGCCTTGTGAGGCAACGGAGTTTCTTGATGGAAAGTCGTTGCACACAAGGATCCAAGTCGGGGGAGTTTACTTAGACTGAGCTGTTGAGTCGGTAAAGCTCCGTGTTTGACGAGAATAATGGGAATCCTAGCTACTGGTAAGTACTCAGTCTTTATACTATCTACAGAGTCTCTCGGAACCGGGGAACTGACTAACACAACTATCTACGGAATGGACTGCGGCTGCCACGGCAAGTGACTACGCCGCTGCCGGTGCTACTGCGCCGCTGTCTGCGGATCTGTGGCACAGTAGACTTCGGGACCGAGGCCGAGACCGAACCCTTACATGCCTTGTCTTCTACGGGTTCAACCATCCTGCTTCACGATTGGTGGTAAACGTTTTTATTGCGACCTATCTCACCGAACAATGCACAGGTGCTGTCTACGCAACTACTTGTTCTTTTTAAAATGTCAAGTCCAGACGGGCCGCCCATGCACGGTGCACCCCACGATGAGGTCTCTCGAAAACGCCGCGGATACTGATACCGGACTTGATACTGGTTACATATTTCTGCTACTTCATTTTCCAGATACAAACCTCACGACCATCTCGGGGAAGCGCAATCAACATGGACCCGTCTCTGGAAGTCGCAAAATTTGAGTGTTGGAGCCCTTCAGCAGCTCACTTCACGTTCTCTGCTGCTCTATAGCTAAATACACGCCCCTCCGTCGAGCTGAAAAAGAGATCCCCGCGTGAGGTGTACTGGACCCGATGGATTTCGATGAACGACCTCGCCGCCCAATGGTTTTCGACGTCAACTTGCCAGTACTGTTCGCACTCTCCGGCCACAACGTCGAAAACACGTAGGGTGCCCTCGGAAGCCCCGGTTGCGAGATGGCGGCTATCGGGCGAGATCGCCAGGCTGCGGATCCAGTCGCTGAACCCGTTCAAAGTGTGCAACAGTTCACCGGTACCGACGCGCCAAATGCGGACCATATGATCACCGGCGCCAACGGCGACGAGCTCCCCGTCCGGTGAAAAAGCTCCAGCCTGGCAGCACTGGCTCGTCGCGCCCGTGAGGACGTGCGTGACGTCTCCCGAGTTCATGCTCCAGATGCGCACGGTCTGGTCCCAGGACGCGGTCGCCGCGAATTTGTCGTCAGGACTCGTCTCGGCCCACATAATGCTGTCGGGTGTGGCCTGCGAGCCGCAAGCGCTCCGTGAGTGTTTCTACATCCAATACTATGACAACGTGTCCAGCAGCGAGGTAAAGCAGCGAACGGCCATCATGGCTAAATGGATCCGAATAAGTGGTTATTTCGCCACTGAAAACGCGGCCTTTGCGCATATCCACGGCAAGCTGCCTGCCTGCGATGATCTCCCTGAACTCGGGGTGCAAGTTGGCAGTGTGCAAGTCCTCGCGAGACCAGCGGTGCAAGAGAACGGAGGACGCGGGCGGGCGACAGCGCCTTTGACGGCGTCATCCAGATAGCCGGACCGCTCCACAAGGGCATCGACGTCCCAGATTCGAACCATGGAATCCATATTCCGAGGGAACTGCGTCAAACCCACCGCGATTTTACGTCCGCCCGGCTGAAATTGGAGTCTTTCTACGTCACATCCCTGCGTATCCTGGAAGAGTGTGGACAAGCCGTGGCTCAGATTCAGCGATGTCGTAGACGCGAACTTCGTGCCCGACACCCACCGCTAGCAGAGCATTGTCGTCGCTAAGCGCTACTACCCGAGCTTTGTTGGCTACATCGTTAGCCGCGATTTTGATTTTAGCGGCCTCGGTCACCCAGACCTCGGAGGATTTTGCGGGCATACCGTCCTGCTGAAAGTCGGCCGATAGCGAGTGTGTCCATGTCGCGAAGAAATCCCGACTGGACATCGTTCGCATGGTGGCGAAGGACGAAGCTCGATGGGAATCACGGTACAAGATGCTTTTATCTTGCCGGCGAGCCCCTAATTACACTACAGAATCCGAGTCATCCTGACATTTAGATCGGAAATTGAACCAAGTTTATGTGAGCCAGCCGGAAGAGTCAAGACACTAGCAAATTCCAGATTAATGACTCACTTACAAAAGTACTTGGATTCCTCAAAACGGATGCTCAGAGCGGTGGGTCAAGCTAAGATCCTATCAAACGATTTTAGTTTAGTCTCACTGTTACGCTGTGTTGCAAATCGGAAAGGAAAAACGGTTCCATTTCCATCCGATCGAGGTCAAGATTTGAGACCGCGCAGCGTGGCCTTGGGTTATACCGTTTGAGTTTACTCATGAAGCTTCGCCATCCAAGCACATACAGAGGCACGGTTCGGGAGCGGACACTACAGCACCGTTTCTGTGATTGATCAAACGATCGTAATATAGGTGGAGCTGAGGGGACGTCTCGTTCCATGGCGTGCCAGTGAGATGAGATTTATGGAGCCAGAAACCCATACGCGTGATAGGGGAGATTACGTGCTTGCAATCATTCGATCATTTCATCTATGAACTTGAATTTCCTTACTCGGTCGTTCGCAGCTGGGAGGAAGGAAGATGCTGGAATATTTTAATCTTACGGGAAATCACCCACGGTCTGTAGATTTAGAGCATTGAATCATTCTGTCGCGCGGAGCATAGGTACATACCTGCCAGTTTCAATCAGATAAAGGCACGTCGTTTTACGTGTACCAACACAACTCTCTTCTAACTACCACGTCAACTATGGTAAGATAAGCTCGCATTGAAGATTTCCTGGCACCCTGACCTCGCCGCAGAACGATCTCGCATCCGAACTGCTCTCGCTTGTCTTCTTGCACCTTCCCTATACGTCCCTCCTCAAAGTCCAGCGCGTGTGCAAGCAATGGAAGACCATCGTCGACGAGGATACGGCGCTGCAAGTCCAGTTGTTTAAGAAAGAGAGCAAGGTGTATGTCGATGCGGGTAGGTAGCAGTGGAGAGCGATAGCAGGGATATGTAGTGACTTGATCTAAACAGGTGGCGGACAAACCGCGAGTTGGCCGCTCAAGCATACGATCGCGCTGCGCTCTCAGCCAGTCCGGGTACGAATCGAATTTCTCATCTCTGTCTCTCCCCAAACTCATCGTATTGACCAGATTCACCCCTCCGCGCAAATGGTCTGCTACTCGATGCCGATGAAAATCGAGCGCATCCAAATCTCTCCAAAAGCGAAGCCGGCTTGGGAGGAGAAGAAACACTGGCCTCACCTTGTCGATCTCTCCATCGCCAATGACCTCCTTGCGATCCCATCGGTGACCACGGTATACGTCAAGTCGGATCTGACGGACCCCGACTCGGATGGAATCAGGATCAGCAACAGGAAGGGCGTGCGCGTTGCAGATGTGTTTAGAGCGACTGCGAAGGAGTATGTAACTGCCACTTTGAGCGATCTCTGTTGTCACTTATATGTACTTCCTCCAGGGCGCAAAAACCGGTCAACTGCGGATTTGGAAACAAAAAGGTGGTGATGACGAGGGGCGAGCTCATGGCGGAGTGCAGCAACGAGTGAGTTTGATCCATTCAGCTGCTTCGCTCCAGTGGTTTGACGTCGATGAAGTATCTTCGAGGGATTCTATGGGATATACAGGGACGAGGCGACACTCTACTTGGAAATGGCTCTAACGGGATGAAGCTTGGATAGTTGTGACAGCTTTCTTGGACGAAACGCGAGTATTAACCTGAGTCTTGTGAGAGTGCCAGCGCGACCGAGGACGGCTATCCGTTGGGGAGGATTCGTCCGTATGTCGCTGAGCTCGTCTTGGTTGTGCATTATACGTATCGGTGTCCTCTTCGGGCAAAAATAATCTTCCGTTTGGGAGGCAATATCCGATGGTTGATCTTGAATGTATTACCCGAGTGCTTGAATGTTATTATTTGCTAACAACGAAGGGGAACTCGGAGACAATGACTCCCAGAATTACAATCCTTCAGTTTCCGTCATAGCTTGCACCAAACTCTTGGTTGCTTCGGATCGAGGAGTGATAGAACATGCAAATGGCCCAGGGTGACTTGGTATCATGAGTATGCTATATCTTTTGAAACCCACTCTTACACACCTGATCATACCGTCCGAATAATTAGGGTCAATGTCGATCTCTTTGCCAGTGGCATCTTTTGCTTTCTCGATGTTGAACGTCGATAAAATAGAAGCGATGGTTCCCCAGATTGTCGCGTCTGCATTGTGACGGCCCACACATATGCGCCGACCGAATCTAAATGAGTTGAATATTATGGACGTGCGAAGTACAAGACCGAACCCAAATGCCAGGATAGTGTCGTCAATCAACTTGCTATCTGCTGTGAAAAATCGATCGGGGTTGAAGCGCTCTGGGTTAGGGTAGATGGATTCCTGGCGTGTCATCGCCCTTGTTCACTCAATCAGGGAAGAAAGCGAGGTCAGTCCGACAAGAGTTTACCATATATTTCCGATGACGATTGCGCCTGAGCATGCCGTTGGTACTACTTAGTGTGAATTGAATTGATGGAGAAATTACCTTTGGGAATGAAGTAACCATTATATACATCGTCTGCAGTGCTGGCATGGGCGATGCCGAGCGGACCCACAGGTTTCCAACGCATAACCTCTCGATAAAGAGCCTCGACATAAGGTAATGAAGGGCGATCCTCGAATCTCGGCAGTCGATGGGTACCGATGACGGTGTCGATCTCGGTTTGCGCCTTCTTCTGAATATCGGGATGGACAGCCATGGCAAAGAAAAACGAAGCAAGAGCCGAGACGGACTACGTTGGCTGTGAGCTGACGGATCTCTGCCCTGGAAAAGTGCGTACAGTGTCTGCACCGGCTGCAATTGGATTGAAACTGAGAACTTTATACATTCTGCCAGCAAGAATAAGGACCTCCGTATGCCGTCGCCGCCACGTCTTGAATTGCCACCTCATCATGGCGACCGCGAACCTGATTGGCCTCAAGGAGTCTTGCTACGACTGATTTCGAGTCCAATCCATCACGCTACAGACTCCAGTTAACCCAAGAATGATTATGATCCTTGCTATCGCACCATATTCTGCTTCACATATTCGAATGGCACTTCCCGCATCTCTTTGGTTACTCGACGGCACTCTGAGTCATTCAGGTCAGTAAGAAGATGTAAATTATATCCGTAGGTTGTTTGCTTGCCAGCAGCAAATCGTTGAAAGCCGGCTCCTGGCATCCACGAAGGAAGGTATCGGAGAATTGGAAATGTGTTGACGGCCACAGCGCCGGGGAAAGAAGAGTCTGAAAGCTTCTTTGCGGCGTTCTCAGATAAGGCAACGAAACGGTCATTGCTGGATTGAACTTCATATCCGTAGACAGTCACCATGATAATCGCTGCCGTCAACCTGAGGGAATATCTGTCAGCTTTTTAGCGGCAGAAATAATATACCGCTAGCGTTTTAAGATGCTCGCGAAATTCCTGAGGATTGAACAATAGTGCATGTAGAAATTGGCGAATCTTCTTTATCTGAATGGAGTGGTAGTTCCGCGATATATCTCGGCGGAAATGCTCTTGAAACATCCTTCTATATCTCCGCCACCTGTCTCCCATTGGCATGAATCCAAAGTTGAAATCCCATCCTATGCTGGAGCACGTTAGGGAAAAGTGATGACACAAATTGCGAATCTCACAGCTCAATCATAGGAATAACTGGGCGGCCAGAGTATATGTGGGCCCGTTTTTCGAACAGTTCGACGGCGGCCTCGATCGAGTTTACAACAACAATATGCTGGCCCAACGCACTTGTATGGACAACGTCCGAACCTTGTACCGTGTGAAAACAGGGCACGGCGAGACTTCAAAGACGTACCATACTGGGCACCCCAGTCTGCGTAAGTCAACCATGGGAGTTTCGTGGGGAGGTCGCGCAAATTCCCGATCAATGGGAAAGCCAATGGTCCGGGAGGGAACGAGAGGTGTTGGTGTTGCCGCGAGCTGAGAAATTTCTGGAAAAATATGAGCAGTCCAATGGCCAAAGCCAACAGAGCGAGAGAGCTGTAATTCATGTAGGCGACGAGGAAGGCTTCAAGAGAAACTCGGATCTCGTTCATAGCTCTTTGGCAGCGTGAGGGCGTATACTGACGCGGAGTCGATAAGTGACCTTGATGGAGTTGCGAATTGTTCTTTCGAACAGGCAATTTGAGAAAATCTATTCAGCGAGGGCCCAGACCCAAAATCGACACGTCTTGGAAATCTAGCGAGGGCTTGTGTGATTGGTTCGTAGACTTGTGTGCATTCGGCCGATGCAGTGATATCCAGTCCTGCCCCCACCGGTTATTAGGTCCTAATCCAGACACGAAACGACACTTCGCCAATATTTGGAAGTCGGATTGGATCAGAAATATATTGGGAAGGGCGCCGCGGGAGGATCGTGGAGCCGCACCGGGGTTAACACTAGGAAACCTGTTCACTTTGGCGGAATGTCGTCATGGCCAAAGGAAAGTGGGATCTCTGGCCTGAGATAGCAAAGTACATAAACCGCACCTCGCGAAATCAGTCCTCGGAGAAAAGGCCTTATTTTAAAGCCCATTTCTGAGAAATTCAAACCTGGAAGGATATTCACGCTCTGCGGTCAGACATCGACTGAGCAGACAATCCTGATGATAGAGGCTGATGAAGGAAAAGCAGCCGAATCACGGTTATAGCGGGTGTTTTATGAGGTGAGGGATCAAGTCAGGCTTGCTACGCAGCGGACGGAGACGGTCTAAGCACATCTAAGGCCCGAACTTTTATTCACAAACAGAACTTGTTCTGTATGTGCCTATTTGGGGGGTTTCAAAGGGGGGAGTGTCAATGGTGGTGGGCACCGACCACATCACTGATGGCTAGCTTATGTCAGCTGATGATCGCATCCAAGCTTTGAGGGATGGTCGCCGCTACAGTGAGGTACTCATTTTATTTCTCATTCCGGAAGTGGCCGGAAATTCCCTTGTAATGTGTTTTCGAGGCCTTAAAAGAGAGAATACTCCAAAAAGATTTTTTATTGATGAACGATAGTATTCGGATACAGCGAGTTGTGGTCAAATCGAAGATTTGGCTCTTTTTAAGGCCTAGGTTATGACCCAAAACACGTGGATGCCAATTTTGGACGCGTGAAAATGGCTCGATTAGGTGCGACACGAGGGAAGTCATTGCGCCTGCCAAATTCCTTAATTAGGCTGTGACACAGCGTGACAGGACGTGTCCGCCGCCATCAAATCCCCGCTCGTCGCATTCCCTGGGCTTCATACACAACAGAGAAGGTTGGGGAAAGGTAAGGTCGGATAAAGAAGATGTATTGCTACTGAAATATGCAAGGAATTACAGAATGGGAACCCAGAAGAAAGCTGGGGACACATCCCGAAAGCAGAAACAGCATATGAAGAAAAGGCGTGACCTGCGCCATGAGATGTCGTTCCAGCAGCACCAGAAACTCCTTGCAAACCTACCAGCCCATAACATTAATTTTCCGGAGGCACAGGGAGAAGACGAGCTCGTTCAAAGCTGTTTTGATTCGGGTGATGCCGACTTTGAGGAGTTTGATGATGACAGAGCAGTTTTCTGATATTAATTTGATTTTGTTGAGTAGATACTAGCCAATGGTAGTTAAAGAGAGCCTCCATTGAAGCCTGGGTAGCAGAAAAGTGAAAGACGAGAGAGGACCATGATTTGACCGGTTAGATTAAGTTACCGGATTAGTCATCTTCCCATCATGATGCGGTCGGTGCCCACCACCAGTGTCAAGAATGTCCGCTTTTGGCTTATGTAAATCGGACGGCCCCGGACCGCTGCCGGCTCGTCCTTTTCCGGGGGTCTGGACCATGAGTTTGATGCAAACCAAATACGACCCAATGCGAGCTGGTCGACGCTGGCGCGTCGACCGAGCGAGCGTTGGGCGCCCATCTACGAGCTCACGAAAATTTCATAGGCACACGAGGCTTCCAATTACTTGATGAACCTCAATGTTCACGAAAATTGAAAAACAAATAAGAATCCAAGGTTTTGCCAAGGTTTATGAAAGGAACTGACTTTTTAAAAACCTCACTGGCAAAATTTCTCTGTTCTGTTCAAGTTCTGTTTGTGCCACGCCGCTTGCCGGCCTCTCCCCAAATCATAAAGAACTGACGAAAGAGATTTTGACGTGTGGCTGTGCGCTGTCATCTTGATCGCTACTACTGGCATCTCCTACAGCTATGTCTCTTTCTTGGAGTGCAGATGCCCCTCCGGATCCTCAATACCGACAGCGTGCCATTTCAAGCTTACCAGCTTATCTTCCCGGCTTTCCGAAAGATATATCAAATCGGACCAAGGCCATATACGCCCTCCTATCTGATCAAACGGCCGACGACAAGCCTAAGGTAATCGGATTGGGTCTTCACTTGAATTGACAAAATACTCATGGATTCCTCAAGTCTCAAGATTCGGCTTCCAAGGTCATATACAACGTCTTCTTCGGCAATATCTTGCAGCATGACAAGCCCCTGGACATCATGAAAAATGCCACACCCGAAAGATACCGCCTCCTCGACTGTGTGGAAGCCGTGTCTAACCAAACCTTGCGAATAATCGAGTTCTCCAATTTCCCCCGTGTCCAATACGCAGCTCTCTCCTATGTCTGGCGAGGAAATAGTCCAACCTCCGTCTTCGGACCCACTGCACGAGAATTCTCCGTGCTAGGGGCTGAAGACGCAGATCCTATCGGTCTCGATGTCCTTGTGGATGCGTGCGCAGCATCATTAGCTTTGCGGAGCTTCGTATTTATGGTTGGACCGCCTATGCATCATGCAGACAAGTAAACAGGATAAACAATGGCAGATACGCGAAATGTACCGGATGTACACTTTCGCTATTGTATGCATTGTTGTGCCTAGTGGTCTTCGTTTTCTAGTTTCATTCGCTGAAGAGACGCAATGGATTCACCGAGCCTGGACATTGCAGGAGGTCGTGGCTCCTCCATCCGTCGCAGTTCTTTTCTCCTGGAACCATGGGGATGGTGAGGCGCTCGCACGACTTCTAGGTGAAACATACTATGGTAGAATCGAGGTGGTCACTCGTGGCCGGTCGGCTATGGCTGGTCTGGGCAACGTTCTCACTTTATGTGCTGGAGGATGTTTCGAATTCACTCCGGATGACGCGGATACAGCAGTGTCACCTCTGCTCGTCGAGGCCGCGCTGTTCGGGCAAGTACAAAGTCATGCGGACGCCGGAGCATTGACCGTTGACAATCATATCGCCTTTCCACATATAACGGCACTTGGCTTTGCAATAGATCGAAATCTCGACACAGAGGAGATGCGTGACTTCTGCATCTGGCAGTGTGCGCTTGTCCGTACTTCATCGCGACCAGTCGATATGATTTTCAGCATCATGGGTATCCTTGGAGTAATACTCGACCCAAAAGAGTTTGCGGACGATGACCGACTGGGTGCTACGATTGCACTTGCACGGGAGATACTCCGTCAGGGCCGCTCTGCCAATTGGCTTGCGATGCACATTACCATACCTCCTTGTCCGCAACTATCGACTTTTCCCACACTTCCACGAACGTCTGTTGCTGGTAGGGCCATGTATGACCTGCCCAGTGGCGGTGAACAAACTTTGGTACTTGCAGACGCTGTCTATCCCAATGACATTGGGTTATTCCCTCCCTTGAAAGGATCAATGGATGGTTCGGGATACCTCTCGTTTCATGCCCGTGCTTTCATGGTTGTTACTGCTCCTGAAGCGATGACTTTACCTGGCAACTCACCTTATGATAATCCGGTATGCCCTACCCAGCTCAGAGCGATGGATGGATCCAAGTGGACCATTATGTCTGACGATGTTGGCATCTCCATGGATTACGAACATTCAGCCTCACCATTATCATTATCCCAAGAGCCTCGGTCATTCGCGGTTATATTAGGCTGGTACAACGACATGCCAGCTGAAACCAATGGTGACAACATCCGTGCAATGCTCATAACTGAGCATACCAATGGCTTGTATCATGTGCGCTCATACTTTGTGCTCAGTCATGAGGCAATCCAGTGGGCTTCGACACGGACAGTGCAGCATTTTTGTGTTGGGGGGCCGGAGTGATATGCACGCAACGCTCATCCAGGATCTATTACCCATTGTTTGAAGTTCGAACCTGGCAATCCAAAGCGCGGGACCCGGCCAACGCATAGCTCAACCGGCGCATATGATCCCTGTGTCTCGGTATATACTGTCCCAACATTTGACTGCATAGGCAGTCGTGTAGCTGCGGGGATCGGACTCCGTAGTGACAACTATATGTTCATGTTCGCGATTAAGCTGAGCCGATGTGAATGTAAAATGTAAATCATTCGCGAGACGTTCATTTGTTCATGAGGGATCTGTGGACTCGATAGTACCAATTATAAGACGTCTAGTCCCTGCTGCAGGCTTGATTTGGATTTGAATTGCGAAATGCGGGCCAGGATCTCGGCACTGCTGCATCCACTGTCATACTCAGGGTTACCAAAAGTAACCGGGCATTTGCATCCACCATTGGACAATTAAAATATTTTACATTCTTGTGAGCAGATGATGAATGTGGAGCACATTTAGTGTATGTTGCAATAGCAAATGTAAAGTTAAAAGGTCCTATATGTAGCAGAATATTAGATTCCTGAAATTTCGGTATTTTCACGTTTATAAAATTTCAGATGATATTTTCCCAGCTCTTTGAACTTCTAAAATAGGCTTACTATGCCAGAGTACACACACAAAATTTCAGAGAATAACACCCAGCCCATGGAACTGGAGATGTAAATTAATTCCCACAGAGGTTGCACCTCTGTTGTAAAAATTTGATTCTCTGATGATTTTAACACAAACCAGGGGCAATAGTTGGTCCTTTTTCCTATGTATGATTGGGGTATACCTGACAATGTCTTGATGCACCAGTGTTCTCAACAAATTATTGCTACTTTTGTGAAAATAGCACAAAAACTTGGTGCCCGGTTACTTTTGGTAACCCTGAGTATATTCCTGATCACTGTCGCGCCTGAGGATGCGCTGAGCGCGAATAGAAGTTCGAGGAAGACGGTAATTACTTCTTGGAATGAAGAAACCACCGTATGTATCGTCTGCCGTGCTCGCATGGGCCATGCCGAGAGGAGTAGCTGGTTTCCAGCGCATCACTTCACGATAGAGAGCCTCAACAAAAGGTAATGAAGGGTGATCCTCGAATTCTGGCAGTCTATGAATTCCGATGACACTGTCGATCTCGGTTTGCGCTTTCTTCTGAATTTCGGGGTGGCCAGCCATAGCGAGGAAAAATGAAGCAAGAATCGAGACGATCTACGTGTTCAAAGCGTGGGTTGACAGGATTCTCATCTCGGAAGATACATACAGTGTCCGATCCACCTGTGGGTGAATTAAGTGTTTATCGATACATTCTGCAAACTACAGGCAATGATAGATACCTGCATACGCCGTCGCAGCGACATCTTTGATTGTGGCCTCATCGTGGCGACCGTCAGCTTGATTCTCCTCGAGGAGTTTTGCTACCAGTGAACTCGAATCTACACCATTGCGCTACAAGGGACAGTTAGTGCGGGGATGATTACGATGTCAGCTGTTGCACCATATTCTGCTTTACAAAATCAAACGGCGCTTCTCGCATTTCTCTCGTTAGTTCACGGGCCTCTGTATCACTTCAATTGATGAAAAGGATGATCAAGACTGCATACGCACCAGCAGCAAACCGTTGGAAACCGGCTCCCGGCATCCACGAGGGGAGATATTTGAGAATTGGGAACGTGTTGACGGCCACAGCACCAGGAAAAACCGATTCGGCAAGCTTTGTGGTGGCATTGTCAACTAAAGCAACGAAATGGTCATTGCTAGGCTGAACACCATATCCGTAGACTGTCGCCATGATAGTCGCTGCAGCTAGCCTATATGTTCGTCAGCGTTGAGCAACAGAGCATAAGATATCGCTCGCGTTCTGGGGTGCTCACGAAATTCTTGAGGGCTAGACAGCAGCGCTCGCAATAGCTGGTGAGTCTTCTTCATCTGAGTAGGGCGGTAATTCAGCGATATATCTCGGCGGAAATACTGCTGAAATATTGTTCTATGCTCCCGCCATCTGTCTGCCGGTGGCATGAATGCTAGCATGAAATCCCACTCCATACTGAAGCACGTCGGCGGGAAAGGGTGGATACAATGCCAATCTTACAGCTCAACCATCTTAAGTACTGGTCGACCAGAGTATATGTGGGCCCGTTGTTGGCCCGTTGTTCGAACAATTCAATGGCAGCTTTGATCGAGTTTACAACCACGATGTGCTGGCCCAAAGCACTTGCATACACGACGTCCGAATCTTTTTTACAGTTTGAAAAGACGATTACTCAGCCAGAATACAGATACGCACCATACTTGATCCTCACTCTGCGTAGGTCAACCAGGGGTCTTTCGTGGGGAAGTCGTGGAAGTTCCTAATCAGGGGGACAGGTGAAGGTCCGGGGAGGCAATGGAAGGTGACGGCGCTGCTTCGAGCTGAGAAATTTCTGGAAAAGCTTGAGCAGTACGATGGCTAAAGCCAACAGAGCGAGAGAGCTGTAATTCATGCGCGACGAGGAAAGCTTCAACAGACTCAGAATGCGCTCAATAAAATAACTCTTTGGACAGCGTGAGGACACCGAGATGTAGAGCGCTCATTATCTTCGCAGGGGAGATAGTGAATAGCGTGTTCGCGTAGTCTATTCAAGGGTCGTCGACGGCTGTCGCGCGACTACCACCGAATTGTGAGTTGAATGAGCAGAAAAATGGGACAATCAATCTGCCATGGAATTGAATATGTTGTAGAGAGCGGAAGCATTGCGATATCTTCTGGAGCCGTGTGGACGGGAGGGACGTTTGGACGTTGTGTGCAAAACAGAGGGCGGATCCCGGGCCGGTCTATGCCGTGTCATTGAATTCAAAACATACGTTGAATATACGTCACTCCACGTCTTGTACTTTGTTACGAACCTCCATGGAATATCCCAAGAAACAGTCAAACAGAGGGTGGTGGATTGGCGGAGCAGTTGTTTCTATTCTGCTGCTTCTGCTCTGGAATTCTCGAGGTGCCGAGCCTGCTGGTACAGTTACGAAGGCGAGCTTGCTAGCAATTCTATCAGCTGCAATCGACTGATCTAAACAGGCTGTGGTCGTCTTGAAAGGAGAATCGCAGGCTACCGGGACTGTTACCTTTGAGCAACGAAAAAATAGCGTCCTTGTTACTGGAGAAATCCGCAATATGGACCCTGACGCCTTGCGGGGATTCCACATTCAGTATGTGCAGCCGTGGAGACCTCGTCTACGATGCCCATTTCAATCTCATCAGTCAATTCGGAGACCTAACGGATGGATGTCTTTCCGCTGGCCCCCATTTCAATCCCTTCGCGAAGAATCACGGAGCGCCTGGCGACAGAGAGCGACACGTAGGTGACCTCGGGAACATCAAAACTGATGACTCTGGCACTGCTTCTTTCCAATTTGAGGACAGTCTTATCTCTTTGAATGGCCCATTGAGCATTGTCGGGTAGGTGTTCTTTTATATATTTTTTTCTCATCTTGAGCTTGCGCCAGCCGTGCTGTTGTTCTTCACGCGGTATGTTCGGGCGTTCCTTTCTGATAAACCATATACCAAACTCGTTCTGTAGGGCACTGACGACCTCGGCCTGGGTGATAATGCCGAAAGTCTGAAAACTGGAAACGCTGGTGCAAGGGCTGCCTGCGGAGTAATCGGATTGTTCGTGTGAATCTCTTGCGCACTCGTACTCGCTTCAAACCACAAAATACAGGATGTAACTATCAACACGCCAATGCTACAATGCTCAAGTGTCTACACCAGACCATTGTAATACCATGTCGGTTCACAGACACTGAACACAATTGAATTTTCTGAGGACGCAGTAGCGAAGGCTACACACCTGATAGTAGTAGGGCGGGCTTATTGATGTGCATGTGTATGGAGACTAGGACACAGGTTAGTTTCCAAGCATGACGGCCCAGAAGTCGAAGAATCTACCTGGCAGACGGTAGGACCGGTGTATCCAGTTCCTAACAAGGAGCTGAGTTCATGTCAATGCAATGCGTAAGGAACAATAGTACCTCCACACTGTCCGTAATGCGTTTGGGTGGGGCCAGTCGCTGTGGTAGTCGTCGAGGACGTGGTGGTCGATGAGCTCACTGAAGTCGATGAACTCGCCGGCGTCGTGGTTGTACTACCTGAGTAATCATTCTTGTCAATTTACGCCCCCGAATATTTCATCTGCTTACCCCCGGTGCCGTTTCCGACGCTGGTGGTGATGGGTCCGGTCTCGATGTAAACGCCGCTGAAGTACCAGTCTTCGGTACCACCGTTGACGAGGCGAAGCACGCCGAGATGCCAATCTTCAGAATTGGTGGACGCGGAAGCCGGGACGTTTTGTACAACTTTTACCAATGGGTTCGAACCAGTGCTGGCCCAAAGCCCTACTGTTTGCGCAGAGAACTGGCTGGAGCGTTAAATGTGCTTGACCTTCCAGAATTAAGAATCACTCACATCGATATCATAAGCGATATTGAAAAAGACCCCAGGGGTGAACGGCATGCCCCAGTAAGGGACTTCTTGCACCTACAAGAGGCTTTGTTGACCCGCTAGAAATCATCAGACGGGCTTACCATCCATGTCAAGTAAGTGGCATTGGGCGCAACGCCGTACTTGAGCTAAAATCCGTATAAGAATTGCGGGAATCTTCAAATAAAAAAGAAATCATGTACCTCCGTGAAGTGACTCTCGAAGAAGCAGATCTGAATGGCGGGTGATGCTATGAGAGGAAGCCCTGCAAGTGAACGCTAACGGTACCTGGTGTTCTATGGTCGACTAAGCGAAGGTCAGGAAGGGAATACATCGGGAATCGAAACACATTTACGTCTGGAAGATTGGTAGATGGGTGCGAAATAGTGAAATGATAGAACAAATTTCCTGTACGTCCCGTCAGAATAAGTGTACTCTCAGACCTGGACTTCACACACCGGTGCCCAAATTTTGAGTCGTCTTGAAGTCAAGTCAGGACGAAGACAAGCGCAGAAATAGAAGCAAAAACCTGCGGGATGAGCTCAGTCCTGTTCGAGTCCAATCAGGACCAAAATTTTTCAGGCCGTCAGAAAAATAAGGTAACCTTTCGAATTGAGAGTTCCAGGTCGATGTGGCATCTACAGTCAGTTTGAGACCGTTGGTTTCGCTCGTATCCGCAGGGTTCTTGTACGATGGGCCAAGTGCCAAGTAGTGAGAGGTGTTTTGAGTTCCATGGATGTACCATTGGTACTCCCCGACCTGTGCACTTTCAACTCAATGGGAGAAATGACAGAAACCGCGCAGTAGACCTCGTTACCCCAACTCCCTACCGGAAAATTAAATACGGTACAGGCAACTACATATGAACTTACAAAGATCGAATGCAGATACAGTCGGGTAAGCATTGAAACTCCCTGACCTGGGAAGCGCGAGTCAGAACGTGCTGTACCAACGATTCAAAAAGACTTACCAGATGGTAGTACCAGCTTTACAGGAAAGCGTGTAGAGGCCGAGTGTAACCCAAGTCAATAGAGCCATGACGGATGTACTACTGTTCAATCGAAGGCTTTACTTAAATAGACTTGCTTAAATTTCGGGAATCCATTGAGCGAAGTTCAGCCGCGAATTCATTGGGGAAACATCGGTTTGAAAATACAATGCGGTGAATATCGTACATCACGCGTATGTGGTCATGTCGTAAGGAGGCTCTAATTATTCCGAATATGGTTGGGTATCAAATTCAATGCAGCAAAAAATAATGAAAAGCTCGCCGCGATACATTCATTGACCCTCGGACGGAGGTTCGTTGGTCGTAGACTTCTTGAACATCCAGGCCGTAAGCCAAGATCTTGGTTTGGTTGCCTTTTTCAGCCTCTCGTTCCTCTTCTTCTAACCGATCTGCCAGCGCCACTTGCTCCTCTGCGAGGACCTCGTGGGCTATAGCGGCATGGGTAGAAACATTCGATGGCCGACGCTGTTTTATTGCTGGCGGAGCAACTGAAAGGTGTGATGTTGACGAGTGCGCAAGAACAAAGTCGGCTTGTGCATGAACGTCGGGTCGAACCCCAATCTCCCAATCTGCTGACCGGACACGATCCATCGTGGGAGGCTGAAGCGTGGACATGATTGAGGCCGATCTGTTCCGAGCTCTCGTGCTCTCGGACATTGAACGAGAGGAAAGTCTGGGAGGAATACTTGGCCGACGAGGTCGTGACGTTGACCTGATAGTACTTCCGCTGGCTTTGCGACGGAATGTCGAATTACGCCGTGGCCGCATAGTCTGCTCCACGCCATCTTTCGCCTGCGCTCGCTTCGCTATGATGAGCGGCAACTCAATCTCCTCGCTGCCGTCGTATTCATGCGACGACAAATCCGCACTCGGACGCTCTTCGGGTGGTGTGGCAACACTGGAGACTTCCGACATGCGCTGCGGTGAGGCTGTCTCTGGAATATCCAGCCATAAGCCTAACCGACCACCGTTGGGATCTACGGTCATAGCTATCTTTAGATCAACGGTGTCGTCCAAATCCAGCGTTCCGAAGGGATCTCGAGGAAGCCACAGAGCATTGCTGATCGGTCGAGTATAAAATGGGTTGTCGTAAGGGAGATCCGCGGTGTTGTCATCATCCCATGTAGGTGGAGGGGGATGCGGCACAACGGGCCCAAAATTGAGATGAGGAATTCGAGGCTCCTCCGACTTTGAGCCGCCAGGTAACCGACCATTACTTGGCGGTGGATGGCCATTGATCAGCCTATGAGCCTCCGAGCTAGATGTGACGGGAGACTCGAAATTCATCGAGCCCAGCCGGGAAAAGCTCTGGTGGTCCCGTGGACCGAAAGGATTTGGTCGGTACTGGACCGGCCGGTGAGGGCGTACGGTGGCATACGATAGGTTCACCCAAGCCGGGAGACGGAAGGAAAATAGCGTGTCCGCCGACTGAGGAGATCGTGCGTTCGTGGGATCCTGCTCGTTACTGCTCTGTTCGTGATTTGGAGGTTCATTTCCGTGCTCCGCGCCATGGCCGTGCGGATGCGGAACTAGGACCTGGGCCTCCAAAATGTCATCATGCTCAAACTGGGTACGAATCATGCGCGTTACTCTGGTGTTAAAATGAGCGAAAGTACGCAGCGGGACCTGAACACTTACAATATTTTCACGGCGGTGGTGAAAACCACAAGGAACGCAGCCAAGCCAACATTCACGGTCTTTTTCAAAACGATCATGTAAACCATGAAAACGATTTGTGAGAGGAGGAGACCTGATAATTATCATGAAATTCCATTCTCAGAAAAATGGTCCAAGGAATTTACCGTCTAGTGAATATCGCGCAATCCGTACTAAAAGCACTTGCCCGTTGAGCTCGTAGTTCTTTGCATAGACGTGAAGCAACTAGGAGCAAAAATATCAGAAAAATACCAAAGTAAGCACTGCGACGGCTGACCTGATTCCTAATAACGCCTGAAATGCGATTGGAACACATTGACATGGTAAACTTTAACGACTTACCCGACTCGATGAAGAAATAGAAGGCGCCGAAGGGGATTACGATGGGATTGAGGACCATGAAAAGCATCAACACGTGAATGACTAGTAAGTGCATGGGCAGCCAGTCTAAAAACGGGTTCTATAATCAACGTGCACCATCAACAAGTCGACTCACAGTAGAAGTTGAATGTTCTGGGCCGGGTGCGAACAGCACGTTTGCGGCTGTGATGAAGGGGTCGTCAATTCTCGCTCAAATATAACGAGAAATCAACCTACGGGGTTACCTGTCGCCGTGTTGTCGGATAGAGGATCAAGGGAAGCTGAACATCCGCTTGTTAGCTTGTTGCACTGCAAGAGCCTACACACTTACGCCGACTGAGCGGCGTATATCGTCAGCATAGGCCAGAGATATAGGCTTGAATCGACTTACGCAATGCAATCTCCAACCCGCCATGCATGCCCACGGTGAAGAGCACTAATTAAACTCAAAATCTGGGCTGCACATGAGGCGAAAAAGAAACTCACGCCACCCGACATAGAACGGACCGGCTGTGGGGAAGCTATCTGCCACGACATTCAAAATATTGACGCGTGTCGTCTGGTTCGGTGCGAACGAATTGAGCACAGATTGCAGCGCCGCCGTGCCGACGCAGAAGAACACCAGCACGTTGACGATGAGGAACTTGTAATAGCGCGTCAGGATGAGGTCGTGCAGCGCCGAGAGCGTGGTGATGGTGTGTGCTTTCTTCGCGATCAACAGAAGGACAGGAGGGATGGCAAGAGCTAGTAAAGAGACGAGAAGCGTAGGGAGGAACGACTGGATCAAGTCTTCCTCCCATTGATGTTTGTCCAAATACGCTGCCTGGAATTGATAGTGTCAACATGAAGTATCTTGAGATGCAGTTGTCGCTCACCAAACTCGGCAAGAACACGGAAATATTCTGAATGGACACCAGGCCGACCAACAAGGAGACCGGAAAGATCCAGAACACGGTAAAACCCCTGCGACGACATGAGGACTCAGCCCCAGACTGGTGACGAAAACATTCACCAAACACCCATATTTACGACCCAATCTTTGACGAACTGTTAATCCCCGTAAGCACGATGAACACGAAAGCTCCGCAGGCATACCTCTCCATTGTAGGACGACTTCATGACTCGTATCCAGTCCAAGTCTTGGTACGCAGGCGCCATAGTGACCAGACATTGCAGCGGATTATTCGGATGCACCGCAAGGTATTTGCACGCTCTCCGCGCGTCCGCCGGATCCGCAAAAGTCACAAACGCAGTCGAGACAGGGTCGTAGTCCGTGACGGCTTTGGCGCGATTCTCTGTTATGAACGACGTGAGCAGGTTGAACTTGGCCGTGTAATAGTCGATCGAGGGCACGATTTTGTCCCGGAAGAGGTGCGAGAGGTTGATCAGAGGCTGGTATGCATCGAGACTGCTCCTCGGGAGACTGAGAAGCGCTTCGTAGATCGTGCGACCGTTAACCTTTGTCGGAGATGCTGGTGGGTACGCCTGAGCATCCGCCTCGTCGCTGTGTGAATCCGAGGAGCCCTCCGCCCGCACTTTGCGGAATTCGTGCTTCGAGAAGGACGCCTTCCTGCGGGTCGCTTTCTGCCGGAGTCCGAACTCGTCCACAAAGGGACCAATAACCTCGATCAATTGTTTCATGCGCTCTTCTTCGCTCAGCGTCTCCTCGCCAGTATCCCGCTCCGCGTCCATGACTCGTCGTTTCGGTTTGGCGTGGGTCGAGACAGCTGGCTTGTGGTGGGCCTGTCGATCCATCGCGTGTTCAACAGCGAGAACGGTTTTCTTGGCAAGGTTAATGTGGGCCGTTTCCAGCAGGCGCATTATCTCCTCGCGACGTTCGAGCAGTGTGGCCAACTCGGTCATCTTCCGAGCGACAACCACTCTTTCAATGACGGGAAGGGCGCCCGTGGTTTCGGGTTCTGTTGGACCATCGGCTTTATTATCTTGATTACGCGCCGTCTGCGAGAGTGGGATCGGGGGAATGGGGAGACGTTTCGCCCTGTTGAACAGGAAGGCGACGGACTTATTGATGAACCCGGGTTGCGTCGACGAAGTGAGGCCCAAGGACGGTTTCTCAATCTCGCGCGACAGATAGTATTCAAAGTACTCCTTGAGGACCTTCTCGTCGCGTAGAGCTGTCGGGAGATTAGACACCATAACCGTGCGCAACCGAAGCCCAAAATTCGGATGATGGCTGTCAGGAGTCGGCACTTCCGTGAAGGCGTATTGGGGATGCGGATGCGGGTAGCAGGTGGTGTTGGCGGGGTCGTGCGCCGCCATGCGCCTCGCGGCAATAGCGATCTTGTCTGCGCGGAGCTGAAAGGCGCCGTGACATATCCAGAGTAGGATCCCCATCCAAGAGAGCGTGATCCAGAACAGCAGACAGATGTGGATCCACAGCAGCGACAGGCCCTTTGCGGAAGTCACCAGAGAAGTTATTGACGCGCGGGTCATGGACTTTGGGGATATGGAATCATCGGAGAACTTGACATGGATTGGGAACAGGATGGGGAAAGTCGTGAGGGTGTGGAGCACGACGAAATAGACTGGGAATAGAGCTCAACGGACTGTGCAAGTAAGAGAAAAGAAGAAACACACAGCAACCGCGTAACCAGCGAATATATAGAGTCGCGTCCACCCCTCGTATTTCGTTCATCTTGGCCGGCGGGAACCAAACCACCTCCTTGACCCAAGACAGTGGCCATCCACGAGGCGAAGGGGGCGATGGATATCTTGAAAAACAACTGAGACACTGCGTGGCGAACACGCTGCTGAACCCACCTTGCCCAAGATCTCCCTTGGAACAAACTAGAATAATAATAAAAAGTCAGTATCGTATGAGAAATGCATAGACGCTTTTCGGTTAGTCGGCATGAACGCCAAACCCAACTCTCAGCGAGTAAACGCAGACAAAAAACACTCACTATCCAAACTCCCAAGACTCGCGACTCCCAAGCGTCTCCGCGTTGAATTTGGTGCCCCTGCGGGCCCGCTTCATTAGTTCCTGCCCGGTGACGGCTACCACTGCAATAGCAAGCGCAATTACAGTCTGGTTGATCAGACCACTGGCGTGGGCATTAGGGTCGACGCGCTCCACAAGCAGCAGCAGTCTTGCCACACCTGTAATTTTTGGAGAAGGGTCTAGTTTGTACATCGGCCATTGTGTATAGGCAGCGTCAAGGTCGTGAAAGGATTAGGAAAGAGTAGCTGGCATAAGGGAACGACAAGGAGAGTCTCCAATGATCGCAAGGTCTGATTGACGCTCCTGCCGAACGGCCCGGTGGCTTTCATCGCTATTCTCGTCCGACGCAAGTTATTTAAAGGCAATCGGAAGGAAGAAATGCATTACAGCAGAGGTCCCTATGAGGCACAAGCAGGCTCTGCACCGACATACAACACGACCATAATTGTATGCTACAGACGCTTCGCTGTGAAAATTCAACCTCGGAGGCCTCATGTGGGGCTTCGAAAACGGGACGAGAACATAACACTGCGGTGGTCGAAAAGAGAATATAATTCGCAAATATCACAGCTGCTTTGCGCAATAGCGTGTTCCCAGAGCTTTCTGTCGCCTTCCTGTGCGCATTTCGTATAGATAATTCAATTAGAGGAGCGATATGGACATAGTTCTGCAAGTTGGACTGGACGGGTCGGTCGGAATGGATGTGAAGGGCCAGCTTTGCCTCCATGAATCAAACAACGGTCAATGCACGTCCTGTACTTGAAGCACGAGGCCTTCTCGGACGGAGAACGAGTCGATGCTTTCTTGCAAGGCGGGAATTGCACTGCTGATTACCCGTGATACCATAGTGCCTCGAAGGCTAATCTTGGATGCGGATATACATGAACCAAGGACCCAAACTCACAAAGCAGCAGTATTTTTTCGACGCAGACCTGGCAAACGGAAGGAACAACGCGGTTATCAGACGCATATGCAAGTTGCAATACAGGCACCCCGTTGCATGAGGGCACATGTAGTCCTTGCCGAGTGGCGAATCTGTGTGTCCTGTGGACGGGCAAAAACATTGTCAGAGAACCGCGCGGGAGGAGCCAGGAGTGAGGGCTCCAGCCCAGAACATAGCCAGCCTCCTTTCTGCTCAGCGGCCAGGAGTTCGATGGAGAAGTATTGAGGGCATGTGTGGGGGACAATCGTTGTCGCTGTCCGGGACGACCCGCAGACCCTCCCGCGACGGCCAAAAGCCGGTCTACAGCCTCCAGCTCAGCGCTCTCAGTCGGTGCTCGGTGGAATAGAGGACGATCATAATGGGAAGGTTGAACGGTGTCGACAGGTCTTTATTTGAAATGCCAGTTCAGTATTTACGAAGAGTATAATGATTCTACTTGGTCTTCGCGATACGCAACTTGTTTGGGCGATAGAGGTAGTTTTCGCTGTAGTTCTTGGGGGGAATCCGCTTCACAGTCGGAGGTTGTCTGCAATAAATATGGCTCTTGAGTAAGCGTTGTTAGAACAGGAGAGAGCCTACACATAGTAATCCCATCCTGCGAGCAACGGTCAGCGTAGAAACATACAACATGGAGATGACCCTTGCCTTGCTTCTTTGCGAAATGGATGGCATCTTCTTGGGACTTGAAAGTCAGACGCGTGCCCTGCATGTAGTCCGCCCTGTCCAATGATTAGCTCGAATTCGAGGAGCGCGAAATGGATGCAAAAATACGTACGAGCTGGCCCATCCCATTAGAGGGTTCTCCCAGCGACCACCTCCTTGCAGGATATCAAAGTCAATTCTCCACCGTTCGCCCTTGGCCCCGCCGCTCTGCATCGTGTTTCGTGTCGGCTGATACACCCGAACGGCGCGGTGACGAAGTTGCGCTGAACGAATCGTGTAAATGTATGGACTAGACGGTTGCACGACCAAAGGAGCGCTCACAAGGGGCGCCACTAATCACATCAGCAGTCAAGACGCCTGGGCTTAATGCTGGGACAACGTCCGACGATCCAGATGCCTCCGAGGTATTCGTGGCTTGAACTGGAGGAGCAGAAGCAGATGCATTGCCGCGGACAAGGGAGGGGCCGACTCGACGAGCGAGGGGAACCGTTTGCCTGCTACAGGCACGAAGCATCATTGGTGTCAAACGAGGAAGAGAAAGCGAGAGTGATCTGATTCCTCTTTCGTCCCGCTTTGATTGCTCCTTACCGTCAACTTGCCCTAAAAATCTCTCTTTATAAAATTATCCGTGTCTGAAGCCTTCCTTCCTTCCTTCCAGGTCAGTGTTGGGTCAGTGGAGCCACAGTGGAGCACTTGGCGCTGAATCAAGCGCGCGCCTACTGGAACCTCAGTTGAAGTGGCCAGTGCGCCGCGAACACCGCACTCTTGTATCTATACAAGTACCTGATGAAGTCACCGATATACTCGTCCAAAACCACGCTTCGGTCGTTCTGAAAGCTGCTGCACCGTCCCCACAAAATGGAATCAAATTATCTGAATTTCGCAACTCCGATATGCAAATGGCAGCATGGCTGCTCTTTCAATCCACCGCCCTCTTCTGCTCGGCTGCTCCCTGGGTGGTCCATCGCCGCTGAAAAGCTGGGAACAAGCGCCGAGTGACGTAGTCCGTTTTGGAACCAGCGCGCGCTCGAAATGAAATGCATCCGCGACGTCGACGTCGACAACTTCCAAAGCTGGCAGAATGACGATTGGTTCAACCTCGTTTCTAATTCTATGCAAGTCTCCGGCCGCTGCCCCCTCACGCTGTTTAAAGAGTCGTTCCATTGATAGCGATCCCACTCCGCTGAACCCTTCCTTATCTCTCGCATGAACTACAACTCTCTTGCTCTGTTGGCTTTAGCCATTATTCTGCTCAGGGTTATCCACAATTTCCTGGGCTCACGGCTCTCCCGAAACCTCCCCCTTTCCTCCGGGACCATCACCTTACCCTCTTATCGGGAATCTGCGCGACCTCCCCACGAAACTCCCATGGCTAACCTACACAGAGTGGGGGGTCCAATATGGTGCGTCTTTGACTTCCGGCCGAGTCATGATCTTCTCAACCGTTAGGAAGGTTCGGACGTTGTGCATGCAAGTGCTTTAGGCCAGCACATTGTGATCGTAAACTCGGTTAAAGCTGCCATTGAACTCTTCGAAAAACGGTCGGGCAAATACTCTGACCGTCCATCCCTTGCCATGCTTGATCTGTAAGAATCGCCTTATTGGAGTCACCGACCACTGATGTGCTCCAGGATGGGGTGGCTTTTTCATGTCGGATTCATGCCGCTTGGGGCCAAATGGCGGAAGTATCGCAAAATGTTCCAGCAGCATTTCCGCCCAGACGCGTCGCGAAGTTACTATCCCATTCAAACGAACAAGATTCACCAATTACTTCGGGCCCTGCTGTCCAGTCCTCAAGAATTTCGGGAGCACCTCAAAACGCGAGTAAAATACTGTTTTTCTGCCACAAGCTGACAAAATATTCTGTTAGGTTGGCTGGAGCCGTTATCATGGCAACTCTTTATGGATATGAAGTGCAGTCTAACGATGATCATTTCATCGCTATATCTGAAAAAGCTATGCAAAAAACTTTCCGACTCGGTCTTCCCTGGCGCTGCGGCTGTCAACACGTTTCCAATTCTCCGCTATCTCCCTTCGTGGATGCCCGGAGCTGGTTTTCAACAATTTGCTGCCGGTGAGTGACGAATTCACAAAAATAACGACCTTTTTTCATCGACTTGTGGTCAGAGTCCCGCAGATTAAACAAAGAAATGCGAGAAGTGCCGTTTGAGTTTGTGAAGCAGAATATGGTACAACAGTTGACATCGTAATCATTCTCGTATTAACGATCTCTTGTAGCGCGACGGCGTGGATTCGAAATCAATCGTGGCAAAACTTCTTGAGGCCAATAGTCCCAACGATGAAGCCGCAATTCAAGAAGTGGCCGCTGCGGCCTATGGAGGTATGGACTATCATTTGGAAAATGTATAACTTTAATTAATTTGAGTACAGCTGGTGCGGACACTGTACGCACTTTCCCGCGCGAGACTTCTGTTAGCTCACAGCGCACATAGTCTGGATCGGCTCTTGCGTCGTTTTTCCTCGCGATGGCTGTCCATCCCGACATTCAGAAGAAGGCGCAAACCGAGATCGACACCGTCATCGGTACTCATCGACTGCCGAGATTCGAGGATCGCCATTCATTGCCTTATATCGAGGCTCTTTACCGGGAGGTTATGCGGTGGAAACCCGTGGGATCACTCGGCGTCGCCCATGCCACCACTGAAGACGATATATACGACGGCTACTTCATTCCCAAAGGTACTTTGTCCTCTCCCGAGAAATCTCATCCACGCTAACTGCGTGCTCAGGGACGACGGTGATCAGCAATATCTGGTAAACAATTCGATAGCACTATGATCTCGCCGCTAATCGAGACCACAAGGGCTATGACACGCGACGAATCCATCTACTTCGAGCCAGAGCGATTCAACCCCGATCGATTTTTCACGGCAGATGGAAAACTAAATAACGACGACACTATCTTAGCATTTGGGTGCGGTGACCACTTCACACATGTCCGTAGAATCTAAATAACGTCTTGACTAGATTCGGTCGGCGCATATGCGTGGGTCGCCACCTTGCAGACGCGACAATCTGGGGGACGATCGTCTCTGTTCTGTCGACGTTCAATATCGCGAAAGCGAAAGATGACGCTGGGAACGAGATCGACATTGACCCTCGTTATTCGGACGGTATGATCAGGTGTGTACTAGGAGTGGTTGTCCGACGGAGCAGGTACTCACAGCAATAAATAGTCATCCGGAGCCCTTCGCATGCTCTATCACCCCGCGGTCTGAAGTAGCCAAGAGTCTGGTGCAAGACACGACGGAAACCTACGACTTATGAATTCCCAGAGCTATTTTCTTCAAGTTTACGCCTGTTTTGAAACGTCCCGAGCCCTTGCCCGAGCCTCTAAGCTGGATAATCCTGAGCTTCCAGGGCTGGGATAATAAGACTGGAAGGCAATATAATGTTGTGAACCAATTTTGCGCCTTTGTCACACCCGATTGCTATGGGGAACTTCACGACACAAGACTATGCTCGGGATTGTATTCGTTGAAAGTTTCAACCAGACTGAATGTTCGAGAAGGGAGAGGGCATGGAACGAAAGATCACAAACAAGCTTAGCGAAGCGCGCGTCTTCCGATTTAAAATACATGTGCGAGTTCGCGGTGCAATCCGAACGCCAGAACGAGAGGGCAGTGCGGGTAAGCAAGCTGGCGGTCAGATGTTACCGACAGAATGAATGTGCGAATTGGCGGTCAGATATGCCCGCCAGATTAAGTCAGTGGGTTCGCGATGCAATGCTTTGTTGTTGGCGGTGCGATCCAATGGCCAGCATGAGAGTCGGTATTGGCGGTCAGATCTTACGACCGCGAGTCCAGGTGAGGGACTCCTTCGCCGTCAGATATGACCGCCAGAACACTCAAGTCGGTGAATTCGCGGTCCGATCCGATCGCCAGAACCAGAGTTGCTGTTGGCGGTCAGATACGACGGTCGCGACCGCTGAGCGAGTTCGCGATCAGACTCGGATACAACCGCCGGAATAAATGTACGACTTCGCGGTGCAATCTAACTGCCAGCACAGCTCCTTAGCTACATACTTAGCCTGTGCCGTTAATCGACTCTCTCTATAACCGCCAGAAAGAGAGTCCGTGTTGGCGGTACCGTCAGATGACAGCCACTGGTAAAAGATGGTAGAGATCTGCTCGCCATCACTTCCGTAATCCAGCCCGCTGAAGCGCAAAAACCGTATGTCATAGTAGTACGGCCGCCTTCCCGTTCGTGTCCACCTTTGATTGCTACTTACCGTCATTGTCAAGTTGCGTCAAGACGAGGACCACCAAGCAATATCTATACAGGCTTATACAAGTCTCAATACACTCGTCTAAAACCACCCTCCAGTCGTTCTGAAAGTTGCAACACCGTCCCCACGAAATGGAATCAAATCATTTGAATTTCGCCACTGCGATATGCAACTTGAAATGGCATGGCTGCTCTTACTTGGCTCTTACCGTCAACTTGCCCCAAGAAATCTCTCTATGAAATTATCCGTGTCCGAAGCCTTCTCACGCCTGCTTCTTCCAGGTCAGTGGAGCATCACCGGCACCTCTAGACTTAGCGCTGAATCAAGCGCGCACCTACTTGAACCTCAATCGAAGTGGTCGGCCGCGGACGCCGCGCTCTTGTATCTATACAATACAAGTACGTGATGAAATCATATACTCGTCCCAAAACCATGCTTCAGTCGTTCTGAAAGTTGCAACGCCGTCCCCACGGAATGGAATCCAATCATTTGAATTTCGCAGCTGCGATATGCAAATGGCAGGATGGTTGCTCTTTCAATTCACTTCCCTCTTCTGCTCGACTGCTTCCTGGGTAGTCCATCGCCGCTGGAAAGCTGGGAACAAGTACCGAGTGATGGTCTGCCTTATAGCCAAAGCCGATAAGGATAGCCGCTCGAACTTGAATGAAATGCATCCGGATCTCGACGTCGACATTTCTCTCTTGTATCTATACAAGTACGTGATGAAGTCCCCGATATACTCATCCAAAACCACGCTTCAGTCGGTCTAAGCTGCAGCACCGCCTCTACGAAATGGAATCAAATCATTTGAATTTCGCAACTGCGATATGCCAAAGGTAGCATGGCTGCTCTTTGAATCCACCGCCCTCTTGTGCTCGACTGCTTTCTGGGTAGTCCATCGCCGCTGGAAAGCTGGGAACAAGTACCGAGTGATATATTTCGCCTTATAGCCAACGCCGATACATACGGGTAGCTACTCGATTCATCGAAATGAAATGAAGCTGTGATCTCTGGCAGAATGACGATTGGTTCAACCAAGCGCGCCCTCACGCTATTCAAAGAGCCACTTTATCGATAAGAATCCGACTCCGCTGAACCCTTCCTTGTCTCTCCCATGAACTACAGCTCTCTTGCTCTGTTGGCTTTAGCCATTATTCTGCTCAGGTTTTTCCACAATTTCCTGGGCTCACGGCTCCGCCAACGCCTCCCCTTTTCCTCCCGGCCCATCACCTTATCCTCTTATCGGGAATTTGCGCGACATCCCCACGAAACTCCCATGGCTAACCTACACAGAGTGGGGGGTCCAATATGGTGCGTCTTTGACTTCCGGCCCAGTCATAATCTTTTTAACCGTTAGGAAGGTTCGGACGTTGTGCATGCAAGTGCTTTGGGCCAGCACATTGTAATTGTAAACTCGGTTAAAGCTGCCATTGAACTCTTCGAAAAACGGTCGGACAAATACTCTGACCGTCCGTTCCTTGCCATGGTTGATCTGTAAGAATCGCTCATTGGAGTCACCGACCACTGATGTGCTCCAGGATGGGGTGGCTTTTTCACGTCGGATTCATGCCGCTTGGGGCCAAATGGCGGAAGTATCGCAGAATGTTCCAGCAGCATTTCCGCCCAGATATGTCGCGAAGCTACCATCCCATTCAAATGAAAAACATTCACCAATTACTTCGGGCCCTGCTGTCCAGTCCTCAAGAATTTCGGGAGCACCTCAAAACGCGAGTAAAATACTGTTCTTCTGCCACAAGCTGACAAAATATTCTGTTAGGTTGGCTGGAGCCGTTATCATGGCGACTCTTTATGGATATGAAGTGCAGTCTAACGATGATCATTTCATCGCTATATCTGAAAAAGCTATGCAAAAACTTTCCGACTCAGTCTTCCCTGGCGCTGCGGCTGTCAACACATTTCCAATTCTCCGCTATCTCCCTTCGTGGATGCCCGGAGCTGGTTTTCAACAATTTGCTGCTGGTGAGTGACGAATTCACAGAAATAACGACCTTTTTTTATCGACTTGTGGGAGTCAAGAGTCCCGCAAACTAACCAAAGAAATGCGAGAAGTGCCGTTTGAGTTTGTGAAGCAGAATATGGTACAACAGCTGACATCGTAATCATTCTCGCATTGACTATCTCTTGTAGCGCGACGGCATGGATTCGAAATCAATCGTAGCAAAACTTCTCGAGGCCAATAGTCCCAACGATGAAGCCGCAATTCAAGAAGTGGCCGCTGCGGCCTATGGAGGTATGGACTACCATTTGGAAAATGTATAACTTTGATCAACTTGAGTACAGCTGGTGCAGACACCGTACGTGCTTTCCCCGGTGAAACTTGTGTCAGCTCACCGCATACATAGTCTGGATCGGCTCTTGCGTCGTTTTTCCTCGCGATGGCTGTCCATCCTGACATCCAGAAGAAAGCGCAAACCGAGATCGACACCGTCATTGGTACTCACCGACTCCCCGGATTCGAGGATCGCCCTTCATTGCCTTATATCGAGGCTCTTTATCGAGAGGTTATGCGGTGGAAACCCGTGGGATCACTCGGCGTCGCCCATGCCACCACTGAAGACGATATATACGACGGCTACTTCATTCCCAAAGGTACTTTGTCCTCTCCCGAGAAATCTCATCCACGCTAACTGCGTGCTCAGGGACGACGGTGATCAGCAATATCTGGTAAACAATTCGATATCACTATGATCTCCCCGCTAATGAGACCACAAGGGCTATGACACGCGACGAATCCATCTACTCCGAGCCAGAGCGATTCGACCCTGATCGATTTTTCACGGCAGATGGAAAACTGAATAACGACGACACTATCTTAGCATTTGGGTGCGGTGACCACCTCACACATATCCGTAGACTAATAACATCTCGACTAGATTCGGCCGGCGCATATGCGTGGGTCGCCACCTTGCAGATGCGACAATCTGGGGGACGATCGTCTCTGTTCTGTCGACGTTCAATATCGCGAAAGCGAAAGATGACGCTGGGAACGAGATCGACATTGACCCTCGTTATTCGGACGGTATGATCAGGTATGTACTAGGAGTGGTTTTCGAAGGAAGCAGGTACTCACAGCAATAAATAGTCATCCAGAGCCTTTCGCATGCTCTATCACCCCGCGGTCTGAAGTAGCCAAGAGTCTGGTGCAAGACACGACGGAAACCTACGACTTATGAATTCCCAGAGCTATTTTCTTCTTCAAGTTTACGTCTGTTTTGAAACATCCCGAGCCCTTGCCCGAGCCTCTAAGCTGGGATAATCCTGAGCTTCCAGGCTGGGATAATAAGACTGGAAGGCAATATAATGTTGTGAACCAATTTTGCGCCTTTGTCATACCCGATTGCCATATGACTAGAACCCAAAGAGGAACAGGTGGGGAACTTCACGACACAAGACTATGCTCGGGATTGTATTCGTTGAAAGTTTCAACCAGACTGAATGTTCGAGAAGGGAGAGAGCATGGCACGAAAGATCACAAACAAGCTTAGCGAAGCGCGCGTCTTCCGATTTAAAATAGGTGTGCGAGTTCGCGGTGCAATCCCAACGACACAACGAGAGGGTAGTGCGGGTAAGCAAGCTGGCGGTCAGATGTTACCGACAGAATAAATGTGCGAATTGGCGGTCAGATATCCCCGGGCCGTGGCAGTGGACCCCGGCCAGAATAAGTCAGTGGGTTCAAGATGCGATGCAATGATTTATTGTTGGCGGTGCGATCTAACGGCCGGTATTGGCGGTCAGATACGACCGCCAGTCCAGGTGAGGGACTCCTTCGCCGTCAGATATGACCGCCAGAACACTCAAGTCAGTGAATTCGCGGTCCGATCCGACCGCCAGAACCAGAGTTGTTGTTGGCGGTCAGATATGACGGTCGCGACCGCTGAGTTCGCAATCAGACTCGGACAACCGCCGGAATAAATGTACGACTTCGCGGTGCAATCGGACTGCAGAACACTGAATATGGGTCCGAAAGTTGCCGACGCCAGGGGTCTAGGCTTCACCGATTCCAGAAAGGCGTCAAGGATGCTTGTAACGACCAGGGCACCAAATTGTGTCCAGAATTTGAGCCGTCAAGAGCATGCGAGCCGCTGGGCAGGAGCCGACATCGAAGATGATCAGAACACTCCGAGACGTGATTTTGAACGACTATCTTCAGAAAGTTGAGAAGAGAGGCTGATTCGAGCCTAATCAGAACAAACAATCGTCCATCACCGGCACTAGCGCTGAATCAAGCGCGCCTACTGGAATCTCATTCGAAGTGGTAGGCCGCGAACGCCGCGCTCTTGTATCTATACAATGACCTGACGAAGTCCCCGATATACTCATCCAAACCCACGCTTCAGTCGTTCTGAAAGTTGCTGCACCTTCCAAAATGGAATCAAGTGATTTGAATTCCGCAGCTGCGATATGCAAATGGCAGCATGGCTACTCTTTCAATCCACCGCCTTCTTCTGCTCGGCTGCTTCCTGGGTGGTCCATCGCCGCTGAAAAGCTGGGAACAAGCGCCGAGTGATATATTCCGCCTTATAGCCAACGCCGATACATACGGATAGCCGCTCGAATGAAATGGAACTGTGATATCTGGCAGAATGACGATTGGTTCAACCTCGTTTCTAATTCATGCAAGCCTGCGGCCGCCACGCCCTCACGCTGTTTAAAGAGTCATTCCATTGATGGCGATCCCACTCCGTTGAACCCCTCCTTATTTCTCGCATGAACTACAACTCTCTTGCTCTGTTGGCTTTAGCCATTATTCTGCTCAGGTTTTTCCAGAAGTTTCTGGGCTCATGGCTCCGCCGACACCTCCCCTTCCCTCCCGGCCCATCACCTTACCCTCTTATCGGGAATCTGTGCGACCTCCCCACGAAACTCCCATGGCTAACCTACACAGAGTGGGGGGTCCAATATGGTGCGTCTTTGACTTCCGGCCCAGTCATGATCTTAATCGTTAGGAAGGTTCGGACGTTGTGCATGCAAGTGCTTTGGGCCAGCACATTGTGATTGTAAATTCGGTTAAAGCTGCCGTTGAACTCTTCGAAAAACGGTCGGACAAATACTCTGACCGTCCGTTCCTTGCCATGCTTGATCTGTAAGAATCACAATTTATCCCACTGCCTTATTGGAGTCACCACTGATGTACTCCAGGATGGGATGGCTTTTTCATGTCGGATTCATGCCGCTTGGGGCCAAATGGCGGAAGTATCGCAGAATGTTCCAGCAGCATTTCCGTCCAGATATGTCGCGAAGCTACCATCCCATTCAGATGAAAAAGATTCACCAGTTACTTCGGGCCCTGCTGTCCAGTCCTCAAGAATTTCGGGAGCACCTCAAAACGCGAGTAAAATACTGTTTTTCTGCCACAAGCTGACATGATATTCTGTTAGGTTGTCTGGAGCTGTTATTATGGCGACTCTGTATGGATATGAAGTGCAGTCTAACGATGATCATTTCATCGCTATATCTGAAAAAGCTATGCAAAAAACTTTCCGACTCAGTCTTCCCTGGCGCTGCGGCTGTCAACACATTTCCAATTCTCCGCTATCTCCCTTCGTGGATGCCCGGAGCTGGTTTTCAGCGATTTGCTGCTGGTGAGTGACGACATCACAGAAATAACGAACTTTTTTTCACTGACTTGTGTGACTCAGAGGCCCGCCGATTGAACAAAGAAATGCGAGAAGTGCCGTTTGAGTTTGTGAAGCAGAATATGGTACAACAGCTGACATCTTAATCATTCTCGTATTAACTATCTCTTGTAGCGCGATGGCGTGGATTCGAAATCAATCGTAGCAAAACTTCTTGAGGCCAATAGTCCCAACGATGAAGCCGCAATTCAAGAAGTGGCCGCTGCGGCCTATGGAGGTATGGACTATCATTTGGAAAATGTATAACTTTGATTAACTTGAGTACAGCTGGTGCAGACACCGTACGTGCTTTCCCCCGGCAAGACTTGTGTCAGCTCACCGCATACATAGTCGGTCTCGTCGTTGGCATCATTTTTCCTCGCTATGGCAGTCTATCCTGACATTCAGAAGAAAGCGCAAACCGAGATCGACACCGTCATTGGTACTCACCGACTCCCCGGATTCGAGGATCGCCCTTCATTGCCTTATATCGAGGCTCTTTATCGAGAGGTTATGCGGTGGAAACCCGTGGGATCACTCGGCGTCGCCCATGCCACCACTGAAGACGACATATACGATGGCTACTTCATTCCCAAAGGTACTTTGTCCTCTCCCGAGAAATCTCATCACGCTAACTGTGTGCTCAGGGACGACGGTGATCAGCAATATCTGGTAAACGATTCGATATCACTGTGATCTCCCCGCTAATGAGATCACAAGGGCTATGACACGCGATGAATCCATCTACTCCGAGCCAGAGCGATTCAACCCCGATCGATTTTTCAAGGCAGATGGAAAACTGAATGATGACGACACTATCTTAGCATTTGGGTGCGGTGACCACCTCACACATGTCCGTAGAATCTAAATAACGTCTTGACTAGATTCGGTCGGCGCATATGCGTGGGTCGCCACCTTGCAGACGCGACAATCTGGGGGACGATCGTCTCTGTTCTGTCGACGTTCAATATCGCGAAAGCGAAAGATGACGCTGGGAACGAGATCGACATTGACCCTCGTTATTCGGACGGTATGATCAGGTGTGTACTAGAAGTGGTTTTCGAAGGGAGCAGGTACTCACAGCAATAAATAGTCATCCGGAGCCCTTCGCATGCTCCATCACCCCGCGGTCTGAAGCAGCTAAAAGTTTGGTGCAATCCACGACGGAAACTGATGACTTTATGAATTACTAAATCTATTTCCACGTTTGTTGTGAAATATCTCGTGCCTCGAGGCCTGTAATAACAAGACTGGGAGGCAATAAGATGTTGTGAACCAACATTGCGTTCTGTCCGACATATTGTCAACTAGAACGCAAATAGGAACAAGTATGCGCATCTTCATTTGCGAATCAAACTTGGGTCGAAGGACCCGAGCAACATGTACATCTCTCATGAAGTTCCCCGCTTGATTCGTAAGTGAAGTTGCACATAGTTCCAACGCACCGCAGGGGACGCAAAGGCTGTCATCGGTCTTCTGGATCTGTTGACTTCAGTGTCCGGAAACGACGTACAAGGCTGTGCTGAGGATCAGATGCAACTGAATTTTTAACCAATCTTTAGGGGCATAGAACACGAACTATGAACAAGCTTGGCCGGATGAAATCGTCCGCGAACGTATGGGTGCCGTCTCATTTTGTGATTGTCCACCTCATCGAGTGATGAAGACGAGTCAAATGATTTATAATACATAGAATTACAGAGAAAGAAACAACAGGGTATCAGGGTATAGGGGGATATAACATGGATAGACTACTATCCATCCACACGCAGTCAGGGGCATCAAAAGAAAGAGAAGCGAGGGATCCATTGGTGATGCTGTCGTCCGGCCTACACAACTCTTGAGCACATAGGGCTTGACTACTTGCCGTGCTGCTGAGGAAGAGATTCCAGCGGGTGATCGGAATCCGAAAAATTGAGGGGCGAAGGCATAAACGCCCTGGATACGAAACTCAGACAGAAGGAACAATGGCAAGCAACAGGAACATACTCGTTGACGTTCTGCACCAGATCGGGCCGGATTCGAGAGCGATGTTGTCCAGTGAGGAGTAAAGAGAGGCGTCCCCCTCGATTCAAGGCCGCACCGGACACCCCACGTACGATTGTCCTCGACCGTAGGCGTGTGGTGGATCCGGGCTTCAAGTCGAGCATCCGGAAGGGAAGAAAAACGAAAGATGGATATATCTGAACGATATCAGGAGATGAATGAACTGAAAACCTGTAGACGTACCATGAATAAGCTATGAACGTATTTCTAGTAGTTTTATGCGCTTCTCGAGTTTGCGTCGTGCGGTACGGTCACTCCGCTTCGACGAGAGCTGTCAAGAGCTCAGTAAAGAAGAGGAGCGAATGTCAAACGAAATAGACGCACGATCCAGCGAATAAGCATCGAAAGTAAGGCAATGCCGACGATGAGCTGTAGAGTGGCTGTCAGATATCACAGGAAGCACTGAAATACAAGTAGACGTACAATTACATCTTCTGGTGCCATCAGCATCAAACTTGGTGCGATGATCCACTCCCACCAAAACACGGCGGTTTGCCATGGCTCACTCTCGCGCAGGATTTGGAAGATGATCGGCGGAGCTTTACGGGCGAAGGAACCGACGTGAAGGATGAGCTGGCGGAAATAAAGGATATAATCAACGACCGAAGGCGTCAGAGGACGGATGCGGTCGATGAGCTCGAGACTGATGAAGACGACGAGGAGAAAGACGCAGCCGAGCATCCACCAGGCATCACCTGCGAAAAAATTCCGCCATCGGGACCAGAGCCAGTGTAGGTAGCTTCTAAGGCGACGCAGGACTGTCGGGACAGCGAGAACGGATTGAATTGAGCGCAGGCAAATTGTACTGAACGTCCACCAGGTGAATCCGACGGCCCAGAAGACGGTTCCACAGATGAACGAGACGACCCGGAACACTGCATGGATGATCCAGTAGAGGAATTGTGCGAGCCCCCACAACGTGAGCCACCGAAGCGTCGCGCTGCTGTCGATGGTGAGCTTGAGGATCTCGAAAATGTACGGCCCAGTGGCGGATGCCAGGACGGGTGTGACACGAGACGCAGTGCCGATTTCCTTCACGATGATAGGTATGATCACATAGTAAAAGAAGGTGGACAACACGATGGCGATAGGCCTCCAGACGGCTTTGACGAAAACCCATTTGAAGATGCGCAAAATCCACAAGAAAATCCCTAGAATGAACGCGAAAAACCGGAAGAGGAATGACCGCTTTGGGAGTCTTTCACTGCCGCTTATAGTGTCGTTGCCAGGAGGTGGGGGGGAGGAGGCGCTCCGGCGGCGGCAATGTTAGAGAGCGGTGAAGGAGCCGAGTCTTGGGATTGCGAAGACGTATCGGCGGATCCGGGATCGGGTGCTGGTGGATCGGGGTTGGGCGGAGATGCGCAAGGGGTGGTGGCACTATGGGATGTTTTCGCTAACAGGATCCAAGCCACAAGGAAGGTGATGACACCGATGTACGTTGCGAAGGCCATGTACGGATGATCCAGGCTGCCTGCGACTGGAATGCAGGGCGACGGTCAGAACGACCTGGATGGTCGACGTTGCCTCGATGGTCTTGACGATCGTCGTTGTGTTGACCGCGAAAATGAGGAGCAAGCTCTGAATTGCGGAGCCGACGACCCACAAAACCGTTGAAGACGCCTTGGAGGAAGAGGAGAATGCGGAAAAGGACGAGAAGAGTGCAGAGGACATGGTGGTTTGGGTTCAAGATGTAAATGGGTTATGTCAGCCACCGCGAAGTCATGATCAAACATTCATTCAAACAAACAAACGCGTCGCGTTGATGCGCGTCGATCGCCTATTTTTGAACCTGTCGAGTCTCAAGAACAACGATTTCAGTCGAGTATAATGAGCTGACCCCAATGAATTCACGACTCGCGACTGGTTCCACGCCACCTCACGCGCGACCAACGTGGCTGAATTTTTACTTCTCTGACAGGCTCCCTCGGCGCGAGTTCGCAACAGTCCCATCTCCTAGTGCACCGTATCTGTTTGTTGTTTCTCCCATCAAATGATTATGTACTGGCATCGCAGTTGGACCGACAAACGCTCGACCTCCGCAAGATCGTTGCAAACAAGGACAGTGGGCTCGCTGGTTATGGCGCTACATGGCGCTACTCGTACATAAACACAGAAGGAAAAAAATAGAGATGTAAAGTACCAGTACAGTGAGAGATGCAAAGGGGTAAAAATCTACTCCAAGTCCTCCTCATCTGTTCGAAACGCCCTGTATTTCGCTTCGTTTCCCTTCCGGGGTGGACTCTTTGCCCAGGTTGCACAGAGCTGCGCTACCCGCGTCACGCCCCGGGGGGGTGAAGGTCCTACGGGAGCGGTCGTCGGCTTCGCGGCCTCGAGAGCCTCCCGCCGCTCGCGCACGGTCCGGAAAACGCCCTCATCTTCACTCTCGCCCTCGGTACCGATAGTAGCGTTTCGATCGACATCCGACGAGAGCCAAGTCAAGGGCGCTGCGGTAGCTGCCTGGATGATGGCAGCGATAAGACAGGCGTTGTCATTATCTTCGTCCGCCAGGAGGAACGGCTTGACTTTGTCGAAGGAGGAGGGAGTGGCCGGCGTGGCAGCGATTTCAGCGTCAGTGGAATCGAGGCAGCCGCCGGCGTCGTGATTCTCTTTGGATGTCGTTTCGGATTGGTGGGCAAGGGGAATTGGCGCGACAGCGAGGTCTCTTGCGAGGGTTAGAGCGACGGCCTGGTTGGTGGTGGAAAGCGAAGGCGGCGTCAGTGGCGCCTGTTCATCGGCGAGCGGGGAAGACCGGGTGTCCGGAGTGTCGGCAGGCACGTTCTCGTTCTGTGGCTGCGGGGGTCTTGACGTCCATGCATGTACTTGACGCAGAGACGGATGAGTTTGAACGTGCTGGATTTGAGCCCTCGGATAGTTCGTCTGTTCCTGGCGATATGTCTTGGATCGAGTTCAACCCGGCCTCGGTTGCTATGCACACCAAGGATTCCATCGCTGAGATCTGCAGGTCGAGATGGACTTCAGCCTTCCATTGTCCAATTACGCGGGGTGGGAGAGGAAAAAGAACGTGATCTCCAGTTGCACCAGAAAGCAAGAATTTGTATCTGCGTCGAACTTGCGTCGGGGAAGACCGCGCTGCCCGAGCGAGACCGTATAAGGAAGCCAAGACTAAGACGGTGATGATAGTCAGACGAGACGAGACCGAATCTTCAACAAGATGAGCGAAACAAGTAGACACCAGATGAATAGGGATTACCGAGATACAGCGTCGGTTCAACGAGGAGCGGGTCGACCCGGGTCGGGCGAGGACAGGATGCGGACAGGTTGGAGGGAGAGAAGCAGGACAATACTCGCCCGTTGGCAGAGTAGAGGTAACGATAGGAGCCGGTGCCGGGGGCAAAGAGGGGTTAAAATACTTGCCCATGTCGTGCGGTATGGCTGGGAGGTTTTGAGCTATCTCACGACATACTTTTTCGACTCGACTGCGGGCGGAAGAGATGAGTGGCGCCAAGGCCCGGTGCGTTCGGATGACCAGCTGCGTTGTACGAGCAGCGAATCCTTCCATCCAAAGCGTAGCAGAGAAGTTCATGTTTGCGGACGATGCAAGGACGTTCAGGCAATGTTCAGGTAAGAGTGCAAGGTGAAACACGCCCACGTGACAATTGGTCGGCCTTTTGAACCGCGAGTCGTGACGCGTGACCCGCTCGGGGACGCGAATCTGGTTCACTTTCACTGATTCAGTAATCAGGTCGGGGTACAACGCCTGGTCTTGACGTCGGCCACCGGTGCATTGGCCGAGTCGACGTTTCTGGAAATTGCTCAGTACACGGGGAAGATGGTCAAGACTCAATAATAGCACTGAAGTGCGAGCGAGTAAGTAAAGTACCGAAATAAAACAAATGCAGGCAGTACAACAGGTGGTGATAGTAGTATACATGGCAAGTGATATCTTACAATGTCCAAAGTAACGTTATCCAACGGTCCGATGAACTGGTCGCAGACTGATAACAGGCTGCTGCTCCCCGGTCGATTGCTTCGGAGGCTCATCGTAAACGTCCAGCTCCGCCTCGTCATCACTTTCAGAGGACCGAACATGCTCACGCGGTCGGACTCTTTAGACGGCTTAAATGACAGATGCGCCTTCATGCCCTTGGCCGCCTCCGCGAGCATGACAACGACCTCCGCATCCAGTTCGATCGTGAAGAGGTCCATGATATATCAGCACACACATATGGTTAGCCTGAGCGATCGTAAGTTCCATACAGTGTCATTGTGATACAACGCTCACTACTGTTTTGTCAGGATTTCCGTCAGCTCCTCCAGGTGGCTCAAAAACGGACAATGTCCGCAATCCATTTCGTACGTTTCCCAGTCCCTCGGGCTACATTGTACTCTCTCCACTATCCGCTGCTGTTCTTGAAACGGAATTACGCGATCCGTTTTGCAGAATATGTACACTTTTGGAATGTCCGCGTTCCAGCATACGTCGGACACAGGCGCAATCGCCACATATCCCGACATACGTTCTAGTTTTGAGGCCCAATACTGAGCTTGGTCATCTGGCAAATCGTGGTAAAGGATATCGACCGCCAAAGAGTTGGGGCTAAAGGTGCTGCTGACAGACTAGAAACGATCAGTACTTACAAGATGTTTGAAAATACTAGTTCGACTCACATCCATCTCCATCCACGGCATCGACATAATTCCCACCTCTCCGGAAACCTGCAGCATGCTTTCGCCTTCCTGAGTCAGGATTGCGCTGAGAAATATGAGCTTGATGATGCCCCCCTTCTGGCCTGCTTTTGCCCTCGCGCTTCGTTCTAATCCATTGACGCACTGACTACCAACCATTCCACCATAGGCGTGACAAAAAAAGAACGACGTCTTTCTTTTGCGTGTTCACCAGATTTTCGAGTACACTGCGAAGGTTTGCAGCGTCGGCATTAGGTGGTGCAGTCGCTGCAAGGGTGCCAACAGTAGGATGTGAGATGGCTTCGGTAGGATAGCCCTTTTTTGCGAAGCGACTCCGCCAAAGCCTGAGTGTGGACCGGGGTGTGAGCGATGCCAGTGACGAGGACAAAGGTAGGTTTTGTGATCGACATCTTTCGACGAATCAAAGTGCCAGCCAAGTTTTAATGGCGGGATGAGTTCGCGGTGTTCCGATCTGAAACGCAGATTTCATCCCTACTTTTGACGACAACCAAGGGCGGCTCGGGTACTTGACAAGTTGAATACTTGCACACGCGTGGTAGCGCCGCAGTGAGAAAGGTGTTACGGGTCCGTCTCAGTTACCATGATGGCTAGCATCAGAGGGAGGCGTTCAGGGTACCATGACGAACAGTCAGGAAATAAAACCCGTTTCTCTTCCCCTTGAGTGCAATGTTGAGCCAGCTGCGGGAGAGATAAGAAGTGAAGGCGAGTTCCTGCTTTGCGCTGCGTTCGCAAGACGCGAGAGTGGTCGCGACGAACATGATGCGATCAATGCGCCTCACAAGCGCTTGATCATACGTAGATCCAACGGTTCAAGCTCAAACATCATCGAACGACTCGGAAGCGTCCCTCCGGTAGGCCAACAGGTTTGCAATACCCCAAATGTTTACAGTCTCGAATATATGCTCTTAGCTCATTCACAAATACGCGAAGTTGCAGTTTGCCGTGGTAAGGCTCACTGACAATTAAGTGTTCTTTGGCTTACAGTTGCGGACAAACAAAACCCACAAATGATCTGTAGCCTGATTTAGAATTATTTCGGGCTCAAATTTATGCTCACCAGGTCCAGAATTGCTCAAAGAGCTCAAAAAACCACCTCCGAAGTTTTTCCCACGAGAAATGCCTGGCGGCCAAATTTTTGGCCTAGAACCAATTTTTAGATTTGTGATTTGAGGCGATTGGCAAAAATCAGGTTTTTTTTGCACAGCCACATTACATAAATTACATCATGCATCAGCTACAGCCTCAATTGCTGCCAATGCCCCACTCGAGATTGCATGATGCTGCTTTCATGGCCTCACCTACTTTTATGGCCTCAAGCATAAAAACTTAAAAAGGAAGGGTATTGTTGGAAAAATCACAGAGATCAACCTGGTGACATAACATGTGATCCAGGAGTAAATCTTTTTTTACGCAAGAACCGCTCGATAGATTCTCTTAATTTTTACAGATTCAAACTCACCTTGAAAATCCGCATCGATTCCATATTTTTTCGTATTTTTCCCATGCTTTTTGGCCGGTGGCCAAAATTTTGATGGTCTATCAACAATAAATGGCACTTTCCGGCACAATGGCTCGACAGAAGTACATGATTTATATATTGTTGTGAAGCTCTCAATGAGATCTATCGATTGGCATCTTTATCTCGGCAAAAAAAATCGATTTTTTTTTTAGTGGACTTTGGTTGTCCGCAACTGTAGTGACGCCCTAAACGAGATGCTGGACATTCAAAACCACATCATGAGAGGGTTTTGAAATTAGAATCAGGGTGAGGGCAACAACAAGCACAGCAATGTTGGGTTGTCGGTCGACTAGCCTAAGTGCTAAAGCGCTAATGACGGGAACAACTGTGAAACTAGACATCGGCCAAGGAAAGTTTGATCATCGAAAGGCGTAGATATTGAGATAGCGTACTCATCTTGTGACTTATCAGCTGATCAAACCGGAGTGAATTGATTCACAGCCGCGCAACCTAAAGATCAGAGCTGAGGAAGTACTGTAAGTGAGTGTATGTTGGCAACCGTCATGGTAACGCAGGGGCTGGTTGCGTTGCCCAAACCCATGCCAGTCACGATAACGGTCAGGTCGGTTGCCTGAAAAATACCGTTACAAAAAATGAATAAAATAATTTGCCCTGCAAGACTCACCCAAAACCTGTGGACAGTGATGGATTTTGCCGAAAAGCATCCATTGCTGATCCTGGAGTCAATTGGCAGCCCATGAGCTGTTAAAAGGTAGAAAAATTCCAATATATGGTTGCCCAAAATTGCACCAGTCACGGTAACAGAGGTCTTGGTTGCGTTGCTGAAAACCGTTTTGGGTGTCACAGTCGGGGGCTTTGTTGCCTACATACACTCATTTACAGTAGTTCTTCTGGAAGCGAACTCTGGTGTGCCCTTGAACGTCTATGTTAAAACGACCGAGGTGGATGTGTATCAATCGTATGGAGAGATTTTTTTTCAAGCCGCTCGAGCACGGCTCGGATGACTTTGAAGCCACCAGACGGCGACCCTTTCCTTGCGCGAAATTCGTATCATCTGGGGGGGGGGGGGTTCATTGGTTTGGCTTGCGATCTTGATTTATAGATGCAACTGTCGCCTTGAGGAATCCGTCCATCTCCCTGGTTTCTTCTTTAGTGTCCGTCAGGTGAGCTGTCGGTGAATATTTTCCAATGGACCCATAAAGTACAACGCCATCGAGAGTCGAGAACAGATCGAGAATGCCGACGCCATAGTCGGTGGAGAAACGACGTCGTGTTCAAGTATTCAACTGCGGTCTAGACGATGCGGGTTGGCCCTAGCACTGTGGAAGTTTTGGACAAGATCGTTGAGTCAAAAAAGGAGTCCACGAACACGTGAGTTTTTACCCCGTGAGTCGTGACACATACGGGTACACTCAGCACTTGAGAGGTGACATCCAACGCGTCCGGCGGGATGCCCTCGTACCTGCCTGTCCCGTCTTCTACAGGCTCATACACGATCCCCAATTCATCCTCTTACACCCTCGTCAATAGTCCCGCTGACCCAAATGACTTCACCGATCTCGAAGACAAGCTCCCAGCCCAGCAGGTGCGCCGGTTTGAAGTAGTTCCAGTCGGGTCTCCAATGTCCTCCAGGTGGATGCGCTCAAGGAAATGCTGGTCGTTCAAAATCGCATCAAGGAGGGGGCACAGAATCTGCTGAATATGCGAGATTTAGCTGTGTGTGCAGCGCTAATTTTTAGTAGTATCCCCTGACCTCAAGTGTAGGATCCATTGCGGGAACAAGTCATGTCCGAACTCGATATGGCTCAAGAAAAGATTGAAGCCATCCAAAAACGCATCGACATACGTGCGCAATCCGTTTCCGGGTCTTCAATTGTTATTGAATGTAGCCAAGTCACCGAAACCAAGCTAAAGACCCATTTAAACGTATCCAGTTCAACCCGTCGCAAATTCTTGGCTGAGCAAGCAGGCAGGCCGGGGAGAGACGATGCGGATGACAAAAGTATGGCCATTCATTCACTTTTGGCCCTGATTGAGCCCTATTCTAGGCAGGGAGGACTTCCGTACCGCCATTAACAATGCAACATCCTGCATCAAATCCCTCACATTGCTGGCCCGGGGCAATGTAACTTCTCCGACAGCCAGCTCTTCCTCTCCTCCAGCAATTAACACTGCCGATGTCGACCGTCAGCGGGTTGAAGTAATGACACAATTGGTTTCCATACTGCAGCGTAATCTTCGTGTGCGCTATGAGCTGAATCTCAACGATGTTATGCAGGCGTGAGTTTGCCAGCGCATGTCTTGCCGATTTTGCCGACCTGAATTCTGTACAGCGTCATCCCGGCTTTAGCAGACAAGGCGTCGCAAAAATGTCGCGCTGCTGCCTACCGCCTCATCCGACATATTCTCATAGATTCAGACTCTATGAAGCGGATCGGAGAGCAGACTCTTGATTGGTATATCATCAAGTCGGTTTCTTGACCTTGTTCACTTTGCGCTGTGCTAACACTAGAGAAGGTCTCTAACACGCGACAATAAATATGCAATGGAGAAAGAACAAGTCATTAAACTAATTCGCACCATCGTCGAGGTGGGAACGGTCCGCAACGAATCTCGCGGCGCGGGTGGCTGCGGTACAGTACCGCTTTCCGGTGCGGTTATGCGCGCCTTCGTGGCATTGGCCGAGCATGCCGAAGATCCCTTCCGTCTGATATGTATCGAGACGCTCGCAGAGATATGTGAGTTCCCAGATAGCTGGCTCATGGCAATATCACTAAAAGTCTTGATAGTGGTAATCGACACTGCTCTCGTAGCACGGACCGGCGGAATGCGATTCCTGCTGCATGCGCTTGGAGAGGGACCGCTTGAGATTGCGCCTATCTTAGCATCAGCGTTCCTGCACATTGTAGACTCGCCGCGGACGCGGGCATATCTGCAAGTTGGTGCAGATCTCGAGGTAATCTTTATCCGAGCGTTACCCGTATAATGTTGTGGTAACATCGAAGTAGATGGCCTTCTCAGCGGTCACAGATGCGTATGGGAAGGGACCCGACCACGCAGAACGGATGAGAGGATGCACCAAAGTGATCCAATTGATGTTGCGATCATGGAGTGGTAAGTTCACTCACGACAAGCAGCTCAAGAAAATCATTATCTTCCTTTGCAGGACTGATGTATTTCTGCATGGATAATATGCGAGCTATACGGTCCCTCATTGACACTCTTCGAATTCCTTCGTTGGATACACGGGTATGTCGCCTTGTAGCCAGAGCCTGGGATTCCCTCAACTATCATCCCCAGGAAATAGTTCTCGATATGTTTTTTGATCTGCTCAACATCAAGACACCCGAGTGGTATCAAACCTTCATCGACGGGCGACGGCTTACGAGTACGACGTCTCTCTGTTTGTAGGAATCCGCAGTCTGACTGACCATTTTCTACAGTGTATCGGAAAACGCGCGAATCTCGCGAGCAGCGGCGGGTCCATTCGGAACCACCGGAACGCACTCACCAGACTTTGAAACTCACTGATCAGTACATCGCGCTTCTGGTGTTGGTGTTTACCAACGCCGGACTGCTTGATGTTCGTGCATCCTAACTGACCCCCGAACCGGCCTTGATTTCTGTTCACAGGCCCTGACGAGCATGATGGAAGAATCCACATCGGGGTCCAATCTGTCGCGCAAAGCTACCTTACTCATGGCCGAGGTGCTCCAGATGGCAAACCGGGTCCTGCCGTTGTCCATTGCGGCACAGATTCAGGCGAGTTGAATACCCGACACATCACCTTTTCTTCCGGGCTGAGGAATACCACAGACCATTCCCAGGATATTCTCAATGGCGTCCGATTACAGTCATGGCGAGAACCGAATCGTGGGGACGTCAGCGATGTCGGCCATTGATAGTTTCAACCGAAATCAGACGCGCCTGGAACCCAACGCAGTGAAGGGTGCTCGACCAAGGTATTTGCTCTAGGACTATGTGGGCATCTGTTCATAGTTGGCTGCAGGGCAAATTCTGCGGAGGATGCCATTCGGCGTGGACAAAGGCAGATCGAGCAAGTCAAGCTGAAAATGAGTATGCAAATGGACGATAAGACTTTCCAGTCCTCATTGCTTGAGACACAGGTAGCTGGGTTTGCGTTGTGATTATGTGTTATCTCGCTTATGTGATCTCAGGTGATGCTCACCAAGGACCACACCGTATGGAAATTCGACCTTTTGCAAGAACTCATCGAGGGACCTCTATTGAATCCGAAAAGAATGGAGGAGGCCATTAAAGTTTCCCGGTTCATTCGCCGACTTTTATCGTTTTTCCACCCCTTTGGAAGTGGGATGAAGTTCTGCGATCTGACTCGGACCAAAGTGTGTCCTGTGTTCTTTCCCCGCGTCAAATCTGCATTAATTTTGGTCTATTAGGTCAATCAACGATGGGTGAAATTAGGATGCTCTCTGTTAACCACACTTACGGCCAGCCCCGATGGTGTAAGATACCTCTCCACCGAGGACCCATTTCTGGCCCAAATTGTAAAGAGTTTCGCGCAGCTCGACCCTGTCGGTATTTTCTTGCATTGCCAAGATCTGTTTCTCATCGTTCGTCAGTCCAATGCCGTCCCGGATGTAGAACCCCTCTTCTCCAAGCGACGGGTCTCCGGCCATCTAACGTACGGATATCTCGTGATGCTTGGGACACTCAGCAAGACCAAAGAGGGTATTGAGTATGACTTAGCATTCTGTTGGCCTATTTCATCTGTGCTTATGCCATTTAAAGGCTTTTGCAAAAGTTCAAAATATTTACCGCCTTCTATCACTTGAGCGAATTAAAAGACCGCGAAGATTTGGTCAAGGGCATTATCGAGAATCTCGACTATAATATGTTGGTTTTTCATTCTCATCTTCACTCCGATGTCTTGACCGCTGTGCAGTGACGGGCATTCGCGCATCGTCCTGTCCAAAACACTGACATCCAGTTTCCCAGTACGTGAGATGCTCGCATTTACCTACTGTGCCATTGATCACCGCTGTTTCCAGCATATTCGCCTGTATGCAACCCGCCATCTAGGCGATCTGATTCGCACGTCGCCCTCCGCACATGCTTGGATGCTGCGCCTACTACTAACCCAGCTCTATGATCCGGAGCCTCAAGTTTGCGAACTGGCTGTGACTTACCTTCGGGACGCATGTGAATCGAAAGATGTTCTCCAACTTGTTGTCGAGATGCAGCCAACGATGGATCATCTAGGCGAGATTGGTCATCCCCTTCTTCTGAAGTAAGTCTTCGCGTCGTGGATCATGAGCGACATTGTTACACGACTTTCAGATTCATTTCCACTCCTGTTGGCTTCCGATATCTCTTCGATGTCGGTTACATCAATCAAGAAATGGATACTTGGTTTCATGTCGGTCTTTCTTCGACGAACTGTGTCGATTTCGTGCTGAACCAAGGCCCAGGAACGCAACATTTATTATGTGGTTGAGGTGGAGGTTTTCCTCGCCAAGGTGTTCAGAAGCTTCGGGATCGCTGACCACGATGAAGAAACGCAGTATGTGTATGTTACCATTTTCATTCTAATCCATCAACCCTTTGGCAGTGCTTTTGAGGGCACAGTTCCGCCTCACTTTTACGGTGAAATGGCCAAAACCGATCTCGGTTGCCAAATCTTGCAAGAGAAGAATCACTTCGCCGAGTTTGCACAGTTCATCCGTCTCCACAGCAACGAGAGCGATGATACTGAGCTGATCTTGAAGCTGAAGAGCATTCTGTGGGCCGTTGTACGTGACTTTCGATGCTGATTGATTTACAGCCAACTCATTCGGTCAACAGGGAAATATTGGCGCGACGGAAGGCGGGCTTCCCTTTCTGGAAGAGGAAGAGATTATTCCGACAGTATTGGACATTGCTCAGAACTCTCCCATCCCGTCCGTTCGCGGGTAGGTCGTCATTTGGTTGAATTCGCAATCGCCGTTGATTCGTTTCCTAGCACGTGTTTCTTCGTCCTTGGTCTCATCTCGTCAACTTCGCAGGGCGCGGAGATTCTTGATGACTACCGTTGGGAAGCCACCCTTTCGCCTTTGGGCTTACCCACCGGCCTGTGTATTCCGGTCGACCTCGACATGTTCATTTCTGTACGTACTCACCGTGTTGGTCGTGATGCGCCCTAAACTGGATGCAGATACCGCCATGGACGCAGCAGTCTGCCGACAAGACAGAATCTCGTTTGATACCACCTACGTCGCAGACAGAGCTCGACGTCATAACCGCGATTCATAACCTTGCGAACACTGTGATTGCAAACGCTGCCTCGCGTTCTCTGGCAAGGTGCGACGGACCATGTTTGTCGAGATGTCGTGTTGACTTGTTCGCAGAATGAAATCTCGACCGGAATTCAAGTCGATTTTCGCGTCCCCTGCGATGTTCTTCCGCGCGCTCCACACGGTGTCGACCCAACGGTATCGGTTACCTGTGCGCCGGTACATCATGGACCTCTTCACGATCGAACTGGATGCGGAGGTCGTTGCAGCGCTCGCGGAGGCGGCCAAGAGTATGAAAGCGCATCCGTCATTCAAGCCGTCCAAGGAGTCCAACCGCGTGAGCATGTTCGGCCCTCTGGGACGGCCCAGACGGTCCTCTGAAAGTGATGACGAAGCGGAGCTGGACGTTGACGATGAGCCTCCGAAACAGACGACTGGGGAGCAGCAGCCTGTTATCAGCCTGCGACCAGTTCATCGGACCGTTGGATTTGACGTTTAACGTTAATTTGGACATTGTATGATATCACTCGCTATGTATACTACTATCATCACCTGTTGTACTGCACGCATTTCGTTTATTTCAGGACTTTGCTTACTCGCTTGCACTCAAGTTCAATGATAACAGTATTTTTTTTCGAAACGTCGGGCGGACGCGGCGTAACCCAAGACCGAGACTGACCATTTGCCAACCTCGCCACTTGATTTGACGGACTTTCAGGTTCAGTTGGCAACCACGAACCACGCCCACTTGACGCCCACGGTGACGATCCAAAAGGCGAGCAAATCGTCACGTGGTCGCGTTGACCTTTCTCTTTCACCTTCATCGCTCGCCTCTAGATCTATAGCATGAACTTCTCCCTTTTTTTGACTATTGAGGGTCTCACCGCCAAGGCAGCTACGTTTCTTCTCAACACCCGCCACGCCGTGTTGTTATCGAGCACCCAAGTCAAATTTCTATGTACGCGTCTCGTTAGCCATCTACCGCCTCCGCCCCGCACAATAACCCGGTTCTTCTTGCCCGCCCTCCCACCGGCTCCAATTGTTCGTGTCGTGTCGCGTCCACACGCCCTCTCGGCCCATTCTGCTCCGTTCATCAAGCACCGTTGTCTTGTCCAAACCCCCCAAACCCCATTTTCACTCTGGTGGCTCGCCCAAGCCGAGTACAGCCCTTTCTCCTCGAAACGCCTAGCCAACTGGGTAATTTCTTATCATTTCGCGTCTATGCGTTTTTCTCATTGTTCTAGACTTCATGTTTCCGTACTTTCAAGGAGTAGCGATGATCTTGATTGTGTTTTTTTTTTTCGTTCTCCGCGGGCTCATCCGACGCTCATCCGGGCAGCCAAGGATGCACATCAAGTACATACTCTCGGGGAAGCCGGGAGCCGCCGCGATCTTACCCATGCCACCTCAAGCTCTGGGCCATTGGACGGCTGAGGTAGCTCTAAACTTCAACATCTCAATGGATTCCCCGGAGCATGCAGCAGCAGGCGACGATGGTGCAGGTCTGGAAGACAACAGCTCGACGTTGGCCGGGGACGTCCAGGATTCCTCACCAGCTCTCGCGATGACCCCTCCCCTCCAGCAAACAGTGACGCCGCAGACAATTCAAATGCTGACGAGTCCGCGGTCCACGCAGGATCCGGCGACGACCCTTTGGACTCGGAAGCCGGGCTGATCACATGCGAGGACACTAACGCGAGGTCTCCGCCAGACTCAGTTGGCTCGCCGGATGCCGCTGATACTGCTTCCCCCAACGACGCCGCCGCCGCTTCCCGCCCCATCGTCACGGAGTCCCCTGCGTTTCCTCTGTTCATCGACGCATTCGTCACTCAGGAAGACTGTGGAAATTGTCAGCATTCCAGCGAGGACGGAAGACCTTGTCTCGGTATCCAGGGACTCTTGCCAATGGTTCTTCCAGCTGCAAACGATGAAGATTCCGTTATTGCCCACCGGGAGACGCACTTGACCTGCGAGAGCATGGATTCCGAACCTCTTCTCACCGTTCATCAGCGTGCGCAGGCTCTGGAGCTAGCAAATCCTGCCATTACCCCCCGCCGCGGCAAGGCGCAGTCCGCTGGTACCTGCCAACAACAAAGTCGCCCAGATCGCAGCAGCTTGGGTTCAGAGTCCCCCGCGCAAGGGCAACGAAGAGTGTTACCAGACGTTCCAGGCTGACGAGGACGTTCACAGCAGCATGCTGTCCTGGACATTTTTTTTTTTTTTTTCGTGACTTTTGAACACAAGACATGGGAGTTCTGTCTGTATTATCACTGTATTCAATCCGTACTTTGGCCTGTACTATGGAACAACAGAATACGTTAGTGCTCAAATAATCGATTAGTGATTCGTGGGCCATTGAATTCAATCTCGACCGGAATTCAAGTCAATGTTCTGACCATCGAACTTGCGGGGGTTGGACGTTGTCGACGGTCCAACTACGATGCCTGTACTGGCATTGCACATCTGTATTCTTTTTCCCTCTGTATTTAGGTACGAGTAGCGCCCTGTAGGCTGTAGCATGATAGTAGCGCCATAACCAGCGAGCACACCGACCTCGTTTGCAACGATCCTGCGGAGGTCGAACGTCGTCGGTCCAATTGCCACATTGGTCGCATGTGAAGTCCACTCGCGAGTCGTGAATTCATTAGGGTCAGCTCGTTATACTCGACTGAAATCGTTATTCTTGAGGCTCGACAGGTTCAAAAATAGACTGTGACAGCGATCGACGCGTGTCAACGCGTCGCGTTTGTTTGAATGTTTGATCATGCCTTCGCTGTGGCTGACATCACCCATTTACATCTTGAACTCAAACCACCATGTCCTCTGCACTCTTCTCGTCCTCTTCCGCATTCTCCTCTTCCTCCAAGGTGTCTTCAACGGTTTTGTGGGTTGTCGGCTCAGCAATTCAGAGCTTGTTCGTCGTTTTCGCGGTCAACACAACGACGATCGTCAAGACCATCGAGGCAACGTCGACCATCCAGGCGGTTCTCACCCCGTCGCCTTGCATTCCAGTCGCAGGCAGCCTGGATCGTCCGTTCACGGCTGCTGCAACGTACATCGGCATCAACGTCATCCTCGTGGCCTGGATCCTTTCGGCGAAAGCATCTCCTTGCGCCGCCAGCCCTTGCGCACCTCCACCCAACCCAGATCCCCCAGCGCCCGATCCCGGATCCGCCGATACGTCTTCCAAATCCCAAGACTCGGCTCCTTCACCGCTCTCTAACATTGCTGCTGCCGGAGCGCCTCCTCCCCCACCTCCTGGCAACGACACTATAATCGGCAGTGAAAGACTCCCAAAGCGGTCATTCCTCTTCCGGTTTTTCGCGTTCATTCTAGGAATTTTATTGTGGATTTTGCGCATCGTCAAATGGGTTTTCGTCAAAGCCGTATGGAGGCCTGTCGCCATCGTGTTGTCCACCTTCTTTTACTATGTGATCATACCTATCATCGTGAAGGAAATCGGCACTGCGTCTCGCGTCACACCCGTCCTGGGATCCGCCACTGGGCCGTACATTTTTGAGATCCTCAAGCTCACCATCGACAGCAGCGCGACGCTTCGGTGGCTCACGTTGTGGGGGCTCGCACAATTCCTCTGCTGGATCATCCATGCAGTTTTCCGGGTTGTCTCGTTCATCTGTGGGACCCTCTTCTGGGCCGTCGGATTCGCTTGGTGGATCTGTCGTTCAACTTGCCAACACACACTCCGATCGATTCAATACGTCCTGGCCGTACCGACAATCCTGCGTCGCATCAGGAGGTACTTGCACCGGCTATGGTCCCGATGTCGATCCTTCTTTGCCGGTGACATCTGGTTGGTGCTTGTATGCGTCCTTGCTCTTCTCGTGTACATGACAATGGGGCTCGTTGTCTGTGTCCGTCCTCTGGTGCCGTTGGTTCTTGATCACCTTCTTCAGTGTCACGAATTCGTCATCCTCCTTGGCTCCCTCGCACGCAAAGCTCCGCCAACTGTCTTCGAGATCCTGTGCAATAGCGAGCCTTGGCAGACCGCCCTGTTTTGGTGGGAGTGGATTATTGCACCAAGTTTGGCGTTGATGGCCCCAGAAGATGTGGTTGTACGTCTACTTTTATTTCAGTGCTTCCTGTGATATCTGACAGCCCCTTCGCAGCTTATCGTCGGCATTGCCTTACTTTCAATGCTTATTCGCTGGATCGTGCGTCTATTTCCTTTGACATTCACTCCTCTTCTTTACTGAGCCCTTTTCACAGTTCTCGTCGAAGCGCAGTGAACGTGCCAAACGACGCAAACTAGAGAAGCGCATTAAATTGCTAGAAGCACGTTCATAGCTATTCATCGTACGTCTACCAGTTTTTACCTCGTTCATATCCTGATATCGTTCAGATATACCCGTCTCTCGTCTTTCCCCTCTTCATTCAGAATTGCGTGCGACACGACGTGAAACCCGGATCCATACACGCCTACGATCGAGGACAATCACACGCGAAGTGTCCGAGCTTGAATCGAGGGGGACGCCTCTTTTTACTCGCCACTGGACAACGCCGCTCTCGAATCCGGCCCGATCTGGTGTAGAACGCCAAAGAGTATGTTTCTGCTACTTGCCATTGTTCCTTCTGTCTGATTTTTGTATCCAGTACGCTTGCTTCGTACTCTGACCGCTCGCCGGAATCTCTTTCTCAGCAACACGGCAAGCGGTCGAGCCGTACCCCTCACCTCGTCTCGTCTTCTCTTTCGATACCCCCCTTGACTGTGTAGATGGACGGTAGTCTATCTATATCATATACCCCTATACCCCGATATCCTGTTGTTTCTTTTTCTGTAATTCTATGCATCATAAATCATTTGACTCGATCTCGTCTTCATCACTTGAACTGTGAGGTGGATAATCACAAAATAAGACGATAGCCGGACATTTGCAGACCATTTCATAGTTCGTGTTCCACGCCCTCTCTTAGACCTAAAGATCGGCTAAAAAATTCCATTACATCTGATCCTCAGCACAGCCTTATACGGGTGTCGTTTTCAGACGGTTGCAGCCGTAGCCTTCGCCTGCCCTGCGGTAGAAATTACAGCGCGGGAAGTGAGTATACGCGCAACTTCACTTCCGAAACAAGAGGTGAAAACTTCACGAGGGGGAGATGTACATGTCGCTCTGGTCCTTCGACCCAAGTTTATTTCGCAAATGAAGTTACGCATAGTACTTGTTCCTGTTTGCGTCCTAGTCGACAACATGGCGATCAGGTCGAACGAAACGCAATGTTGGCTCACTGCCTCCCAGTCTTGTTATCCCAGCCCTCGGGGGTCGGGATGTTTCACAACAAACGGGGAAATAGATTCATTTATTCACAAGTCATCAGTTTCTGTCGTGAATTCCACCAAACTTTTCGCTGCTTCAGACCGCGGGGCAATAGAGCATTCGAAGGGCTCTGGATGACTATTTATTGCTATGAGTACCTGCTCTCTTCGAAAACCACTCCTAGTACACACCTAATCATACCGTCCGAATAACGAGGGTCAATGTCGATCTCATTCCCAGCGTCATCTTTCGCTTTCGCGATGTTGTACGTCGACAGAACAGAGACGATCGTCCCCCAGATTGTCGCGTCTGCAAGGTGGCGACCCACGCATATGCGCCGACCGAATCTAATCCAGACGTTATTTAGATTCTACGGACATGTGTGAGGTGGTCACCGCACCCAAATGCTAAGATAGTGTCGTCATCATTCAGTTTTCCATCTGCTGTGAAAAATCGTTCGGGGTTGAATCGTTCTGGCTCGGAGTAGATGGATTCGTCGCGTGTCATAGCCCTTGTGGTCTCATTAGCGGGGAGATCATGGTACTATCGAATTGTTTACCAGATATTGCTGATCACCGTCGTCCCTGAGCATGCAGTCAGCCTGGATGAGATTTCTCGGCAGACGAAAAAGTACCTTTGGGAATGAAGTAGCCTTCGTGCATATCGTCTCCAGTGGTGGCATGAGCCACGCCAAGAGGCCCTACTGGTTTCCACCGCATGACCTCCCGATAAAGAGCCTCGATATAAGGCAATGAAGGGCGATCCTCGAATCCGGGGAGTCGGTGAGTACCGATGACAGTGTCGATCTCGATTTGGGCCTTTTTCTGAACGTCTGGATGGATAGCCATTGCAAGGAAAAATGAAGCAAGAGCCGAGACGGTCTAGGTTTGTTGTAAGCTGACAGAAATCCAGTCTCGGAAAGGGCGTACGGTATCCGCACCAGCTGTACCCGAGTTGTTCAAAGTTATACGTTTTCGGAATGATCATCTATACCTCCATATGCGGTTGCGGCCACTTCTTGGATTGCGGCTCGATCGCTATGACCATTGGCCTCAATGAGTCTCGCTACGATTGACTTCGAGTCCACGCCGTCGCGCTACAACTCCAGTTGGTGTGAAAGTAATCGAGATCCTGGATGTTACTTCACCATATTCTCCTTGACAAACTCAAACGGTACTTGCTGCATTTCTTCAAGTATTTGGCGCGACTCTGTGGAGCAATTCCATAAGAACCAGAATGATTTTCGTGGATTCCTCTCGCACCGGCAGCGTATCGTTGAAAACCAGCTCCCGGCATCCACGAGGGGAGATATCGTAGAATTGGAAACGTGTTGACGGCCGCAGCACCAGGAAAAACGGACTGGGAAAGTTTCATCATAGCCCTTTCAGATAAAGCTACGAAATGGTCGTTGCTGGCCTGAACGTCATATCCGTAGACCGTGCGCATGATTATTGCCGCAGTTAACCTGAGATACTCTTGTCAGCCTCTATACGCGTCACAAAACAGCATGTCGCGCGCGTTTTGAGGTGCTCCCGAAATTCTTGAGGACTAAAGAGTAGCCGCGCGTAATAGCTGATGAATCTTGTTCATTTGAATGGGGTGGTAACTTCGCGACACGTCTGGGCGGAAATGCTGCTGGAACATTTTGCGATGCTTCCGCCACCTGGCCCCAAGCGGCATGAACCCTACATTGAAACCCCACCCTATGCTGGATTAGACACGTCAGTGGGAACGTGAAAAATTGCGAATTGAATTACAGATCAAGCATGGCGAGGTATGGGCGATCAGAGTATATATCCGACCGTTTTTCGAAGAGCTCAATGGCCGCTTTGACAGAATTGACAACAACAATGTGCTGGCCCAGAACGTTGATATGAATGAGTTCCGAACCTTTTGGCATTGGAAAAATGGTTACTCGGCGCGAATGCAAATACTCACGATACTGGTGCCCCCACTCTGTGTAGGTTAACCATGAGAATTTCGTGGGGAGGTCACGCCAGTTCCCGATAAGAGGATAAGGCGATGGCCCGGGAGGAAAAGGGAGATGTCGGCGGGGCCATAAGCTGAGAAATTTGTGGAAAAAACTGAGCAATGCAATGACTAGAGCCAAAAGAGCAAGAGAGCTGTAATTCATGCGAACGAGGAAGAATTTAGCAGCCTCTAGTGCTGGCAAGTTTCGGTTCGGTTCAGGTTCGGTTCGGCGTTTGAAGCCGAACGCAGAGAATGCCGGGGATTTCGGGGATTCAAAAGCTGGTCCCAGAGCATCACAAGTGAGTGAATCAGTGTATCTCACCTTGAATGAACGAATTCCAGTGCCTCAATGACGAAGATATGGCGAGGAAACGGGATTCCAAGATTGTTCGGGTGAATTTTGAATCGTGGGAGAGTACGCTCCGAGTCGTGGTGATGCAGCGCTGATGGAGATCGCCGTAGAATTGGCTGCAAGAATCCAACAGTCTAACATTAGTGATAAGTGATATGCAAATTTGCCTCGATGTCGCCAGAAATCGCAACAAAACTGTCAAAAATTGACTAAATGTCGGGATTTTCGACGTTCGAACGCGTCCACCGCGCCCCCGAATGCCGAACCTGAACCTGGCGCTCGGTTCAGGTTCGGCTCGGGTTCGAACCAATTTCCGAACCGAAGCTTGCCAGCACTAAGTAGCAGACCCAGATCGCGTTCAATAAGTAACTCTGTGCCAGCGCGGCGGCCGAGGTATGTAGAATCGTAAACGAAGCTGGACCAATTGTCATTCTACCAAAGAAGCCTGGTTGATGTTCGAATGAGCGACTAGCCAAAGACAATGCTAAGCCATATCGCGTTGCACCTAGGCGGGCCACTACCTTTTTATGTAAAGGGCCTCGGAGGTGGGTTTTCTTGTAGTAGCAAAACCCACCTTAGAGGTCTTCGATGTAGGCGTTGACATGTAAGTTAAAGAGCTTCGATTACATACCTCCACCTCCGACCCGTCTCCGACGCCCGATCAGTTCGGAATCTTACACGCGTCGTTGCGTCGTTGACCCCGCCAACCACCACGATGAAGCGTTCCAGCCGCTACAATCAGCCCACCACGCATGCCAGCCATGGCGCTCATCATTCCAGTCCCCTCACGTCAAGAGATAGGGGTATACTGAGGCTCGTCGTCGGCGATATCGAATTGGCTACGCCTACTTCCTCTTTGAATAATTTTGGCCACTCCTTCGAGCTCCTACCACAGGGCCCTCGTCTGGTTTACTTGTGAAAAAGCTGTACCCCCATGCTCCCTACAAGATGAAACCCTCAATCATAAGCTGGAAACACTTGCCTCTTTGATGTCTTCTACGCTGCTCTTCACTTGACTGTGCTGCATCAGAGGGTTCTCCTCTCTTGATTGAACTCGTTCGGGACGGGCTAGCGAGGGCGGTGAGCAGACAATGGCTTCGGCAGTGACGGTTGTGTCACAGTCGGAGGCGACGTTGGCGTAGCAGGCGACGGGGCAGCAGGCTGCTTCCACGACCGTGCGCGAGGTATGTGAGCCTCAGCCCTTTGGAAGCATTGCTCTTCTAATGAAGTGAGCAGACTCGTATTTGCTGATGACTGACCGACTCGGCGCCTACTTTCACAATTATTTCGGCATATTGAGCTCCTACTGCGGGTTTCTTGTCTGGCCCTCTTGTAATTCAACTGTATACCCTGCTTTCTCTCAAGATACGCTCAATGAAGAGTTGGCACCACCTCACGAGCCGCCTCCGACGCTGCTGCAGCTGCTCTTCACGACGTTGGTTCCGTCGGGTGTGCTGCTAAGCGATGTGCATCATACCTTGCTGCGCTGACGAGTGCACATGTCTGGGAAGGGCCGGGGCACAGGGGTGGAGGGGATGGTGCCGTTGGGGGTGTCAGGCGCTGGCCGCTTGCACGACCGAGGACGCAAGGTATGGCACTCAAAATACTTCAAGAGCTGGACAAACACTGCAGAAACTCGTTGGAAAGTTGGTTCATGGACATTTCTGTAACAGCACATGAAGATACCACTGTTTTATAATAGGTAAAGCGCTAATTGGGCATTTAATGCGACATTGTGTACCGTTCTATGCTTCAAAGGCCAGCGAAATGATGATGCAAGTAACCAAATCTCGCCGGTTCCGCCATTGATTTGGAAACCTCTTTCTGCAGCCGTCGTAACAGAACAAGTCGTCCTCCGTGGCTTGAAGCAAGGTCTTCTCTGTCCCAAATCTGAAATGTTGAGCATTGAACAATAGTCGACAACGCCTATATCAAATTCCGGCACTGGTACAGGCGTCTTGGCCTCCGGAAACACCTTTTACTACCATTCAAGAGCCTTGTTATTAATTGTTTAATTCGCTGCCAAAGGTTTTCCTAAATGTTTACGAGCATTGGAGGATCCTGGAGATCCATTTGACGATGAAAATCGGGCTCTGAAGGAGCTGTATAGTGTATACAATGTCAATTCAAGAAGGAGACAGTAGTTGAACCGTGGGTTCTAATGCGAACTTACTTGGCTTTTCCTCATTTTTGTGCACGACATTTCAAACACATCAAAAAAATCTGAATAAAATTCAGGAGCAGGGGGAATGCTCTGGGTCCAGATCCCGAGCTTCATACCAGTGGGTTGCGCAGAAAATGCATCCAATGTTAAAAAAACATGGGAGGCTGATTTTTATTCGACTTCCTATTGGTTGATCTCTTGAGGTAAACGACGGTGGCGCTCACGTCAATGACATCCGAGGAGGTCGGTGACAGCGATAAGAGGCGTAGGAGGCGACAAATTGTCAAGCAGCCATGATCTACACCGACCAGGACACGAAGTAGGCTCAATTCAGCCTCTTTCGTAGAGCTTTTGTGATTTTCTGAAGATAGACACGAAGTACAAGCAAAATCGGATAGAGAAAGGTGACAGCGTGATGGTGCACGAGTGACAGAGGCATTGGCGGCGTCGCCTCCGACTCTGACTTGCTCAGCGTCGACACACTGATGCGCTGTGACAAAGCTCACTTATTTAATCTAACGCGTGCAGCACTGCTACAAAATTTCTACTCCTTCCTTCATGCATGGTTTGTTGGTTGGGTTGGCATTCTTCGACTCCGACGCCTCTGACCACTTGAAGGCTCGTCAACATACTGTGCTCAATTCTAGCAATTGAAGTCAAAACAATGCTCCTCCCACCCTTGCTATGGTCTCCCAACTGTTTTTCTTTAACTTTTGGCAACACAGAGGCATCATACTTCTACCCCAATGTTCCAATAACACGAGCAATTCAATGTCGCAAGAAAGTGCATTATATGATTCAGCCAGCAACAAGAGAAACGGTACAAAGGAGCAAAACAGAGGAGGACAGGAAATCATGGTTGTGGAGGTGGCGTCGGAGGCGTCGTAGGCTGCGTCGAAGGCGTCGGACCCAGTTACAGGTTACTATTCGTACGTCCCGGGCCTTGGATACAATCTTTCATCTTGAACGATGACATGAATTTGAAACATTGCGATGGGCCCAAAAGGAGAAAGCTAAGGGAAGAACCATTGTGTCGGAGGCGCCAAGTAAGGTAGGTCGTCATCAATACTGAAACCAGAAGAGATATATCGTCTTGCTCATGGGATAATTCTATTTGGCAACCCGGCTTCTTTGGCAACCCCAGGTTTCAGCACGGGTTGCCAAATAGAATCTGGCAGCCCCATGGTTTGCTAATCGTCGATAAGATGGCTGATTTCATAGATGCCTTGTATCCCGAAGAATTGTGCAAAAATTTCTTGAGCCAGGTTGATGCCGAAGAGTGCCGAGCTGGTTTCAACGCTTGAGTTTTTTATGCATGCCATTTGGCAATGAGTAACTCAATCTATGCAACTTTCCATTCACCTACCTTTGGTATTTTGAACTTTAGCATCATTCAGGCTTGCCTGATTTGAAATCGACGTCTGCCGATTTCTAGTGCTTCTCCGGCATTGACCGGCAAGCAGACGGCAGAGAGTCAACTGCGAGATAATCAAAGCCACAGTCGAGATGGACGAAGACCAGGTTTTACAAAACACTTGAATTGTTTTCACGGCGGCCCTGGTATCGAAACCCGGGTGGATTCTGCAAGTGAGTCTAAAGGGAAGAGATAAGATGGGCCGGGTACACCGCTCCGAAAGATTTTCGCTTGTGGGGCTGCTAAATAGAATTTTTCTATTTGGCAACCCCGGCAGCCCCGAGTTTGGGGTTGCCAAATAGAATTATCCTTGCTCATGCTCACCATGCCCCAGGGCCTGAAGGAATGGACACGACGAAGGCAACAGTTCAAGTGACGACAGTGGCTGCGTTTCGTATCATCCGCGAGACAGCAGCAGGTCCACGAAGTGTCTACAAGTCATAATTTTGGGAAGCCACTCTTGTGGTAGCAGTAGAGCTTGAAGGCCATTGAGGGAAGCAAGGCACTGACAATGTTGCAGACGGCGAAGGCACCGAGAGAGGGAGAATTGCCTAGTTCGGCATGCAGCAGGCAATATGATATATGTTAACAACCATAAATTGAATAGAGGTGCAAGCTGGATATAAGGGAGGCTATTTCAGACCACTACATTGACCGTCGGAGGCAGCGGCTACAGCTACACAACCATGGGAATGAGGCGCGTAGCGTAGAAGGTGGCGGCAGCGGCGACGACGCACCAGCGCAATGTACCCAAACTGGGATATTGAGTAAAAGAAGCATCGTCTACGTCTACGTCGAGGACCTCTAAGGTGGGTTTTGCTACTACAAGAAAACCTACCTCCGAGGCCCTTTACATAAAAAGGTAGTGGCCCGCCTAGGTGCAATTTTCGGATTCCGACCGCCCGCTGAATCTCTTCCTCAGCAACACGGCAAGCGGTCTAGCCGTATCCCTTGCCTCGTCTCGCCTTCTCTTTCTTTCGATACCCCCTTTGGATGGATAGTATCTATTTTGAAGTATCCATGTCCTATACCCGTATACCCTGTTTCCTTTCTCTGTAATTCTGTGTATCATGAATTATTTGCCTTGATCTCGTCTTCGTCAACTCCAAATCGGAAGACGCGCACTTAGCCAAGCCTGTTTGTTATCTTTTGTTCCATACCCTCTCTCCCTGCTCGAACGTTCAGTTTGGTTGAAACTTTCAACGAATACAATCCTGAGCATAGTTTTGTGTCGTGAAGTTCCCCACCTGTTCCTCTTTGGGTTCTAGTCGTATGGCAATCGGGTGTGACAAAGGCGCAAAATTGATTCACAACATTATATTGCCTTCCAGTCTTATTATCCCAGCCCTGGCGGCTCAGGATTATCCCAGTGTAGAGGCTCAGGATGTTTCAAAACAGACGTGAACTTGGGAAAAATAGCTCTGGGAATTCACAAATCGTAGGTTTCCGTCGTGACTTGCACCAAACTCTTGACTACTTCGGACCGAGGGGTGATAGAGCAGGCAAAGGGGTCAGGATGACTATGGATTATTCTGAGCATTCATATCTTATGAAAACCACTCCTAATACATACCTAATCATGCCGTCCGAATAACTAGGGTCAATGTCGATCTCGTTCCCGGCGTCATCTTTCGCTTTTGCGATATTGAACGTCGACAAAACAGAGACGATTGTCCCCCCAGACTGTCGCGTCTGCAAGGTGGCGACCCGCGCATATGCGCCGACCGAATCTAGTCAAGACGTTATTTAGATTCTACGGACATGTGTGAGGTGGTCACCGCACCCAAATGCTAAGATAGTGTCGTCGTCATTCAGTTTTCCATCTGCTGTGAAAAATCGATCGGGGTTGAACCGCTCTGGCTCAGAGTAGATGGATTCGTCGCGTGTCATAGCCCTTGTAGTCTCGATTAGCGGGGAAGTCATAGTCACATCGACTTGTTTACCAGATATTGCCGATCACCGTCGTTCCTGAGCACGCAGTTAGCGTGGATGAGACTTCTCGCGAGAAGATCAAGTACCTTTGGGAATGAAGTAGCCATCGTATACATCATCTGCAGTGGTCGCATGAACGACAAGTGACCCCACGGGTTTCCACCGCATAACCTCCCGATAAAGAGCCTCGATATAAGGCAGTGAGGGACGGTCCTCGAATCTTGGCAGTCGATAAGTACCGATGACGGTGTCTATCTCGGTCTGCGCCCTCTTCTGAATGTCAGGATAGACTGCCATAGCGAAGAAAAAATGAAGCAAGAGACGAGACAGACTATGTATGTTGTGAGCTGACGAAAGTCTCGTCTGGGAAAGCACGTACGGTGTCCGCACCAGCTGTACTCGAGTTATTCAAGGTTATACATTTTCCGAACGATGGTCCATACCTGCATAGGCCGCAGCGGCCATTTCTTGAATTGCGGCTCCATCGTTATGACCATTGGCCTCAAGAAGTTTTGCTACGATTGATTCCGAATCCACGCCGTCGCACTACAAGAGATGGTGAGTGCAAGGATGACGGAGATGTCAGCTGTTGTACCATGTTCTGCTTTGCAAACTCAAACGGCACTTGCCGCATTTCCTTCGTTAATCGGCGGGACTCTGGCTCAGCAATAAGTCATGATTCATGTGCATTCTTCACTCACCAGCAGCAAATCGATGAAAACTAGCTCCGGGCATCCACGAAGGCAGATATCGGAGTATTGGGAACGTGTTGACGGCCGCAGCGCCAGAGAAAGCCGACTGGGAAAGTTTCTTCGTAGCATTCTCTGATAAAGCGACGAAATGATCATCGCTAGACTGAACTTCGTATCCGTACAGTGTCTTCATGATAATCGCCGCCGTCAACCTGGCGAAATATTTTTTCAGCTTCGGAAGTAAAATAGTATTTCACTCGCGTTTTGAGGTGCTCCCGAAATTCTTGAGGATTCGATAGCAGGCCCCGAAGTAATTTATGAATATTTTTCATTTGAATAGGGTGGTAACTTCGCGACATGTCTGGGCGGAAATGCTGTTGAAACATCCTGCGATGCATACGCCACCTGGCTCCCAACGGCATGAATCCGACATGGAAACACCAGCCCATGCTGGAGCAGCTCAGTGGTGAGCGTTGGAGCAGATTGCGCATCTTACAGATCAAGCATAGCGAGGAACGGACGGTCAGAATATATGTCCGACCGTTTTTCGAACAGTTCGACCGCAGCTTTAACCGAGTTTACGATAACGATGTGCTGGCCCAAAACGCCGACGTGTACAAGCTCCGAACCTTTTTGCTATCAAACAGATTGTTACTGGACCTGAATCCGAATACGCACGATATTGGTGCCCCCATTCCGTGTAGATCAACCATGGGAGTTTCGTGGGGAGATCACACAAGTTGCCGATGAGCGGGTAAGGCGATGGTCCAGGAGGGAAAGAGAGGTGTCGGCGGTTTCGTGACCTGAGAAATCTGAGTAGTACTATGGCTAGAGCCAACAGAGCGAGAGAGCTGTAATAAGAATTCATCAGAAGAAATTTGCTTTTAGTAGGGCGGCTTAAATAGCTCGCTGGACAGTGTGAGGCCAGAATTGGATACATTGAACATGAGTATCTTGGACATGGCTTCGACCGACGCGGATGTAATCCCAATTCCAGGAACGAGACTGAACATTACTAGATATTTGATCACCGCCGTCAAGTTTTGAAGATGTCGCAGGGTGAAAACGTTTTGACGTCCCTCAGATAGTCTCGTTTCCAGACGTTTGAGGGCAGTCTCCGCTGCGCTCGCGGGCAGTCTTCCAAAAAGGGATGTCGAGATGTTGTCGAGGCAGATTTGATGGAAAATTTGATCGCGGGAGACTGCCCTGGAACGTCTGGTGCAGTTTACTTGGCGAGGCTAGCGCTAGTGTCATGCTGCCAGCAAAAGTGTGAGATCACGGGTTTTGCCGGCCAATGCAACTCGTACCATGGCCCTGGTTGAGCAGTATGCCGTCGTTGTTTTTTGGGTTCCCAATAATGCCAGATGTTGTCCCGTCTTGGTTCCGATCGTGTGGATGCCCAAAAGTACGCGAAGACACATGAAGACACCTCCAAAGGTATGTCACGAGTTGTTACCAAGTGTTACGAATGTGACTGATTTGACCGAGTGCGTCAAACTGCACCACTGCCAGATCTTCACGGACTGATGCTGGACTGATGCCTGCTTGTGATCTTTTGATCGCAGGCCTCAGTTATCCCCGTGAAAGATCTAGAGCCGAGATTAGTCCCTCAGACTGAATTTTGATCATTTCTGATGCATGGAGTCCCGCATCCCGACAGCGTGTTATCGAATATTCACTTTTGCCGATGTGACTCCAACTTCCTGCGAGTTTCGTTCGGGCGGTTTCGGGCGAGGTGGAGCAGATGTCCGGATATCGGATCAAGCTGAGGTAGTTGATCACGATGCACTGTCACACTGACTTCGCATCGCATCGACTTGTATTTTGCTGTTCAGTCTGCACCCACATCTCTTCTGGTAGTAATTTCAAGGATGTACATCTTATGCATCCTCTGCATCCTCACCTGGAAACTTGTGAATTTGGCGACTATGCTCTCCATCGGATATCCCTCTCTACTGCTTGTCTACGCGAAATCGAGATGGATACTAGCTAGAAGTTGCTCGCTCCCTAGGTCTTGGATAACAGCCATTGTATTAGTACTGGCAACTTCCAGACCAGCACATTCCTTGTAGTTTCTCACTGCCATCTCCTCACATTGCTGCTGAAAACACTGTTCGCGGCTACGTACCATGCTTCGACCTATTGGTGGAGTGTATTTAGGGCATTGCGACGGTTCTCGACCCCTTACAGAGCTACCACCGTCGCATTTGCTTCGCTTGTACCCTCACCCTTGTGTTCCAGTACCGGAGGTCGAGCATTTGGGTCTATTGTCCCAACCAGGCACTCATTATTCTGTAAAGGCGTCTAACTAAATTCAGGATAGTCTACACCCACTGGGAACTCGATGTCAGGGGCCAGTTAAAGGAAGTACCTTTTGTCTCGACGCTGGTCCCGGTCCATAGTGGATGTTGATATCCTGCAACCCAAACTGGACTGCTTCATATAAGAAAGGCTAATTGTGTGTCTTGCGGAATCTGGGGCACATGTACCCGACGGCGCATCACTTGAAGTTGATCATTGTAGCCTTCCGCCGGGACGTACTTCCTCCTACTTGTTTCTTTTTCTTCGAACAGACTTCGAACAGAATCTGAAGCTTAGAGGATAGGAAGCCTCATATTCCTCGGGCATGGTGGTCTGTTGCTCCGCTGTGAAGCTCGACCCATGCAACTTTGGTGTTTATGGCCATCCCTCTGTAACCCTTCGTGGTGAAGGTTGTGGTCTCTTCGCGATGTATTCGTCTATCGCACTCTGTACGTTACTTGGCTTATAACACGGTCTGCCAACATGTTAGTCGGCTATAGCCTTCGAGACCGTGCAGTGATGACACGGGTAGCCAAGTCCGTATACGACGATTTGCAAGTATCTGAAGGACCTCTGAAACTACACGCAAATGCCTGTTTACAACTTGCCGATTTTGAACAGTTTTTTATCTGGACTCCAAATCAGGCAATTGATTCTTATCTGAAGTTCGCCTAGCCCTCCGCCGAGGCGTAGTTTTATCTGAATTTTGGTACCAGGCCCCGAAACAATCTCCAAAATTTCCCTGGTGGTCATTTTCCACTGCTGACCGCAGATGACACCATTTATGTGGAATTTATTCGTTGTTTGCTAACGCTGAGTACACATCTTTGTATTTTTCACTTGTTTCTTTTAAGGTCTGGATGATGTTAGGAAGACACGCCTTGAGCTTCTTGAACAACATGCTGTCAGCGGAAGATAGCTTGATAGCAGTATCGGCTGTGTCAGAGGCCTCGCTGAGGATGCAAAGAAATTGAATCGACGGCACTAACACATATTGAGGGACCTGTAGTGAATTTTGTGAGACAGTACGGAATTGGAAGCCGAGCATAGGTAGAAGATCTCGGTGGATTTTTGGCCGACGGTGCCCAATGCGATATAATTTCTCGCTGGGCCTGAGATGAGGTCTGGCTGACAGAATCCTTCTTTCAAAGTTATGCTCAGTTCCGGCTACTTCATAAAGAAGACCGAGTAATGAATGAACTGCATCCCCAAGAAATGCATTCCGGTGAAGGCTACCAGCCCTAGAATAGATAGTTTGACGATGCTATAGTGGACCCGATAAAAATACTTGGACCTTGATAAATGCACTGCCACGTGCGGAGGGAAGTTTGACACGCGTTTGCGAGTCCTCTTCTCCCAAAATGTCGGTCTCTTTGGCACCTTCCAATGCTCTCGGTTTCAACAGTACGGACGCTAGGCCTCTCTCAAGCTCAAGCTGTTCTAATGTATTCCAGGACCGCTCACTACCCTCGTTAAACGTTCTCTTACAATCACCAACCACAATGCACAACCTGTTGCATTCAAAGTCAAGACCACCGCACCAAGGGGTTTCTTAGCTCTTTTCTCCTCCTCAAGGTCTTTCTAATCTCGACCATGTAGCTATACACCGTCCGACCCAACTCTGGACGCGTGGAACCCGGCCAGAGCGTCGATGTGTTGGGTACGTCATCCAGGCGTTCTGCAGCAAAGCGAAAAAGTTATTCATCGCTGCTTCCAGTCATGTCGCAGCCGCTCAAAGATGAACCCCCGCTCAACGCAAAGTGCAAGGACAAGTTTTTGATTCAGAGCACTCTGATTACTCCCGGCAAGGAGGCAATGTCACTGCAGGACATTGTACGGCGCCTTCTTTGTGTCATGGAATTTCGCACTCAATCCGCTTCTTATTAGTGGGCCAATCCAGATACGAATGAGGAGGGTAAAGTGCACCAGCAGAAACTCCGCGTGGTCTACTTGCCTGCCGAGGGCCAGACGTTAGTGGAGGAGGACGAGGAGGCGCTGGCGAACATGAGTTCCATGATGACGAGCGGAGATATGGTGTGTCTCCCCCGAAATTTTGGAATATATAGTTCCATTCTTACTGTCGTTCAAGCATCGTTACGACACCGTTCGCCAGCATCCGTCGACTAACGGCGCGACAACAATAGTAGCGCCTGATCCGGCTCCCGAGGCGTCCCGGGCCCATACCCCTCCTGCCGACTTCAGCAACGCACACGAAGAGCCGCACGAAGAGATACATCCTTCGTTCGAAGCACCCGGGGTGGTCGTCACACCTCCCGAACCCGTGGCAACCCTACCGTCCGTACGTGAACCGACACCGGAACCTTCACCGGCACCAGCTCCCGCATCTGCGCCCGTGCCTGTAGCTGCACCCGTGCCCGTGGTCGCGGCTGCATCATTCCAAGCCCCTTCGGCCCCAGTTTCACGGAAGCCCTCGGTGCCTACACCCGTCATCGTCCCCGCGCCCCTGCCGCCTGCCCCCGCGCCCACGGACGAGTACGCCACCAAATATGCCGATGCGCAGGCCGAGATCGAGCGACTCCGGAAGCTCCTCGCGGAGTCACAGCCGCCCGCGGAGCTGCGGCGCAGGTCGAGAAAGCTGTCGGACGCCACCGCGGTGGATGTCGCCGTTTTAGAGGAAGCTGCGATCCAGGAAGGCGTGCCGCTACAGGTCGTGGTCATTATCGCGCTGGGGGTGTTTATTACGACGTACCTCTTCTTTTGAGGTTCATTCGGACCGAGTATGCATGCAGTACATAAACCCTTTCCGCCTATTTCCAACTCAACTTCTGATCGCTGGTACCGACTTGTACTAGCTTCTTTCTTTTTATCCTTGTTTCTATGTTTGTTATCCGGAAGGTGCACAATCGTTTGTGGAATTCGCTCGTTACACATACATTATTATCTGAAATCCTCCTTCTGTCCTCTCCCCTGTAAATACTTATCTTATGTGGTTCCGAGTTGTTCCTTTTAAATAGACTACTCGTACTTAAACTGTGGACGAATTGCGCAGTTGAGCGTCGATTGCGGCGGCCAAAAGTTCGTGCACGAGCTGTGTCGGGTGACCGGTATCTGTGAGTATAGGAAGTTAAGTGACATGGAGTACTACAGGACAAAATGAAAAGACTGACTGTACCAGAAGAACCCTGCAGGGTCGGCGCAGGTGCAGAATCTAGGTGATTCGTGTTAATCTGAGCCAAGGGGATAATGTGATGTGGAGGACGGACGCACCCTGTTGTATCGTTGAACCCGAACTCGGCGGGCGAGTCCAAGACCATGTTGAACCACGCGTTGGAGTCGAATATCATCGTTGTGGCGTCTACATACCATGTCGGTCAATCAGAAACAACTCACCCAAGACCCATAGACCATAAGGTACACTAGACGTACCCGGATTGGCAGCTTGGAACGCGGCGACATGGTTCGCGAGAGCGGTATTGAATTGGATGAGATGCGTCTTCATCGTGGCGGCCTCCGTGGGGTTGCCCACGATACTGGGGCTACGATCTTCTGCGGGGACGTTGATGAATAGATGTGTTTTCAGCCCATTATCGTGCGCTTTTTGCTGCCGAGCAACATGATATCAATTAGCAGATAATTAATCCACCGAGGGCACCGAGTAAAAGTAGATAATGTACTCGGTGGAATATGTACGACGAAGAAGCGACGCACCACTGCCGTAAAATAAGCAGCCATCTCTGTTTCCCAAAAGGCGGGGAAATCCGTGATCTACGCAAAGATAAGCATAATGGATAGAACGGCACGAAGAAAATGAGACATACGGAAGCGTTGTTCAAAGTATCGCCTGTGTCGTTGATCCCGATCCACCACGCCGTCAGAGTTTCGCCGGTGGGGTGCGGGAGCACGTCCGACGCGTACGTAGCCCATTGGTTAACCTGAGGATGGATAGGAATCGAAAGATGACTTAGCACGAGTATACGGAATGCCAACCTGGTCCACAAGGGGTATTGTGTAGTTATGGTGAAGGGGGAGACTAAGATTGAGGTCAGATACAGCGGGAGGAGATCTCGGAGCCGGGAAACGCACAGCGCGCCAGAGATATCCGATCCTGCAAAGGCAAAGTTCCACAGCTGTTTCGAGCAGTTCAGCGGCGACCCTCCGAAGCAGCCGGTCAAAAATTCAATCTTCCATCAGGGTCAATGCAGTTTGTTGAACGTTCAGTGTTCATGGACGTACCCAATTGGATCCTTCCGAACTAGTCTGCACGGCCGAGATCAGTTGTAAAAAAGGAGCGAGTACAGGTGGTGCTGGCTTACATTTCTGGGGATAATCTGGTTGGACAGTATTTGCTGTGGAGTGAACGCAAAATCGAAAGCGTCGCCAAAGAAACTGTTTCTCTGTTCTTCCCAAACTCGCACATCGCGATATTATTCTTGGAGCACACCTGAAATTCGCGAATCCTTCTGTCCCTTGCACGAAGGTATAAGAGTCCCCAAAGGCATACATGAACCGAATTTTATCCCAGTCGAACACACTCGCTTTCGAGTTCGGCGCAGCGGCGGCGGTGGCGCTTCCCAAGCCGGAGAACGCAGCTAGAGCATAAAGCAGAGGGAGAAGAGGCGTCATTGTGCAGCGTAATGATCATCGTCGGTGCGCTTATTTAAGTACTGTGCGCAGAAGTCGCTGGGGTTCGGGACGTAGACGTAGGGGTCAGCTGAGAGACACAAGACCACGGCGCCGAAGCGACAAGTTCAGAGATAGCGGGCCGGCAGCGCGTCGGGGACCGTCGATCCGTAAAAGTATGCCTCTGGACAGCTCTCTGGACAAGGACTCGGAGGCTCCCCAGGACGACCGTCTCTTTTGGATATGGCTTGAAGCTGAAGACCTGATTCCTGTTAACCGGACGGAAGCCATTGAACGACACCAAATCGCGTCATATTTCGCAGACGGTCAGAAACGCCCGTATATAGCCTGGGTGTAATTGCGTCGAGAAGGTCTCGAGAGTCGCACCGACAAGCTCCCGGAAGAAGCCGGCGGCAGTCTTCCATCAACAATATCTGGGAGTTCTTCCTTCCGCACATGCCACTACATCCACTTCTGTATTCACCGGTTGACTTCCAATATTCTACATCTGCTTGTCTCTCATGCTTATTTATAAAAACCTGGTCGATTCGGCGCTCACATAGTATTTTTTGGGAACATCAAGGTCCAGGAATGTCCAAGGTTCAAGAAGCTGCGGCCGCCGAGTCGCTCGTGACGGTCTCCCTTGAATGATCGTTCGTCTGCGGTGCTGTAGGACAAGGGCCGGTGGTCCCCCGATTCAACTGCTACCTTGCTCCCAGGTCCGACTTTTCCCGTCAGCGGGGCCCAGAATCTCATGAAATTGTACATCCTATGGCCAGCGCTGGTACATAGAGCTCCACAAACATGCTATCGATATCCTTCCATAGCGCCTCACGTATCTCAAGAGCCCTCACGTCGCTGTCCGGAGTTTATGCGAGCTGAAACTCCGTCGAATCATTTCCCGTTGTCCGCATGGATCGCAGCGACGGCCTCGTTACTGTGTTGGTTTCAGAGTTCAGCCACCGTGCTACTGAAATTTTCCCAGAATGGCAAGATCGACACCTCACGCCTTTGCCAGCTTCCAGAATGCGTCAGGCTCACTCCTACAGCCAAGAGCTTATCGCGTTGCTCCATTTGCAGCCATTGTCTTCTTTCTCATCAGTATGCGAGTCTGCCTTCGGCTCCGGTGCAGTCGCTGCTGGCCGGGTGTTCCGAATCATTTCCGGGAGTGCTGTTGATAAGTATACCGACTCTCCTCCTCCGATAGTCGGTCTTGGACTGTAGCCATGGTGCTCCCGGACTACTAGGAGGTGCGTAATCAACTTCTATCGCAGAATTGCTCCTGATTTTGCCGCCTGATCAGCAGTATCGCCGCCCCCCGCGTTACCCGCATGTGCTGGAATCCGCGTGAATACGCGTCGACGGATCTCTTACTGCCAGAGGTATGACTACATCTACCAGGTCGGCATTTTGTTCCAGCTCAGTAGCACAGGTTTCTTACGAGATGCTTTGAGTTCGTGAATATAGTAGAGTTTGACTTGCTTTCAGTACTTGTCGGGATTGTTCGGTCACCTCTTAGTGCTTGGTTTTCTGGGTGCGTTTCAGTTTCAGCCCAGAAAACTCTGGCACTAATTCGTCCATTCAAGCATCCATTGTTCAATAATGAAGCAGCAGCCCGGGCCGTCTGTCATTGCAGGTGTGTAAACAGATCCGTGTGCAGCTTTTTTGTTTTGTTTTTGAGGTTGGAGCTCGCTTGTTTTCCATCGCCATGGGTCACTCTACCACCGGGTCTCCTCTGGGAAATATCCTGGTCGATCTTGTCGTCTCGATCAAACTTCTATCTAGTACATCGTTGACAGAATCAGGACTTCAAGTTGGCTGAATATCGCGTTCCGTAATCTGGAATGTACCTTGGTAATGATCGATATACTATAATATTGTGACGAAAGCCTGAGGTGCGTAATTAACCGTCGCCTTTCCCGGTTTCTCCCATACCCGCTTGCCCAGAAAGATATGAATCGGCCTGGAGTGGACGTCTTTAGTAAACCAGCTGCCTGCAATAGCAGCCAGTCTTCGACCTTTGGGCGAGTTATGTTTCGCCGGCGTGCGCCCACGAAAATTTGTTTCTTTGGCTCTTTCCAAGCCCGTCCGCGGCCGTCTCTCTCGTCATCTGAAATCCCATTTAGTGGGTGGAGCTTCTTCAGCAACTCGAAACCGATCGATGGATATGGTCTGGCCCCGAACCTCAGAAACATATTTCCGATCAGACTCAGTCGCTCCTAACGTGGCGTGCAAAATAACTATCGGGGTTCAGCAACTCCATTCGCGATGAGATAATGCCGGTCGATTCAAGATCCAAAGCCACTGACGAGTTATTTAAGAACAGACCTAAGTTTCTGGGGAACCATTCATCATGGAGTACAGTTCTCTCGCTCTTTCGATTTTTTCCATTTTACTGCTGGGGTCTTTGTGGAAATTTATCAGCGCCTGGCAGCGCCGACACCTTCCTTTTCCTCCCGGGCCGCCACCTTACCCCCTCATCGGGAATGTGCGCGACTTCCCCAAGAAACTTCCATGGGTAACCTACGCAAACTGGGGGATACAGTATGGTGCGTATTGGGATTGCAGTCGAGTAACGATTTTTTTTCAAAAGTAAAAAGGTTCCGATCTGGTGCATGCAAGTGCTTTGGGCCATCATATCGTTATCGTGAACTCGGTCAAAGCTGCCGTTGAACTATTCGAAAAACGGTCCCACTTATATGCTGATCGTCCAGTTGTTGCTATGATCGAGCTGTAAGATTCACGATGTTTCACTCGACTTGCCTCTGACGTGCTTCAGCATGGGGTGGGATTTCAACGCAGGGACGCTGCGGCTAGGAAACAAGTGGCGGGAGCATAGAAGGATGTTCCAACAGCATTTCCGTCAGGAGGCATGCCGGAATTACCGCCCCATCCAGATGAAGAGTGTTCACCAGCTACTACAGAGGCTGCTAGCTGATCCTCACGAATTTCGGGAGCACATCAAAACGCAAGCGACACACTATCTTCTGCTGCTGGAAGCTGACAACCTTATTCCGCCAGGTTAGCGGCAGCACATATCATGGAGACGGTCTACGGATATGAAGTCCAGCCTAGCGATGATCATTTCGTCGCTTTAGCTGAACATGCCGCACAGAAGCTTGCGGAATCAGTTTTACCCGGCGCTTTCGCCGTAAACGTATTTCCGATTCTCCGCTACATCCCGTCGTGGATGCCAGGAGGCGGTTTCCATCGGTTCGCTGCTGGTGAGGGAAGTTCAGAGAACTCGTTGCCATTTTCTGACTTGGTGCAGAGGTCCGTCAATTAACCGAAGAAATGCGGGAAGTTCCTTTCAATTTTGTAAGACAGAATATGGTGCGGCAGTAACGATCCTACTTACTCTCGCATTAACCGCATTTTGTAGCGCGAGGGCTTGGATTCCAAATCAATGGTAGCAAGACTCCTCGAGGAGAATCAAGCTGGCGGTTTCCACAATGAGGCCATTGTCAAAGACGTGGCCGCGACAGCATATGCAGGTACTTATTAGCTCTCGCTCGCAGCAAGTACAAATAGTTGATTCAATTACAGCTGGAGCAGACACCGTACGCATTTTCCGAGACTGGATTTCTGACGGCTCACGACAAACCTAGACCGTCTCAGCTTTGGCTTCATTTTTTCCTTGCAATGGCTATCCATCCAGAGGTTCAGAAAAAGGCCCAAATTGAGATCGACACAGTCATCGGAACTCATAGACTCCCAGACTTCGAGGATCGCCCTTCATTGCCTTATATCGAGGCTGTCTATCGTGAGGTGATGCGTTGGAAACCTGTTGTTCCCCTTGGCTTGGCGCATGCGAACACAACAGACGATATATACAACGGTTACTTCATTCCCAAAGGTAATTCTATCCATCCCAAAGTTTACTCAGACTCAGCGGATCCTCAGGCGCGACAGTGATCAGCAATATATGGTGACTTTCAAGCGCTTCCATATGACTGCGATCTTATCTGATGGAGACAACAAGGGCTATGACACGCGACGAATCCATCTATCCCGAATCAGAGCGGTTCAACCCTGATCGGTTCTTCACGGCGGATGGAAAGTTGAATGGCGACGATACTATTCTCGCATTTGGGTTGGTTCCTGATCTCGTCCTCCATACGTCCACAAAATCTAACGTCCTGTCCGCAAATTCAGATTCGGCCGGCGCATATGTGTTGGTCGTTACAATGCAGACGCCTCAGTCTGGGCAACAATTGTCTCTGTTCTCTCGACGTTCAATATTGTGAAAGCGAAGGATGCTGCTGGGAATGAGATAGACATAGCCGGCAATTATTCGGACGGCTTGATCAGGTGTGTAAGAGTGGCTGTCAAAAGGTAAACACTGACGGACGGAAATGAATAGTCACCCCCTGCCCTTCCCCTGCTCTATCATCCCTCGGTCTGAAACGGCCAGAAGTTTGGTGCAATCTACGACGGAAACTGACGACTGGTGAATTCAGAATTCACGAGGTCACCTTTAGAAATTTGATTTGTCTTTGCTGTAATTCAACTTGTAGCATGTGGTATTTAACGAAAGTCGTTGTTGTACCACACAATGAGACCCTCGGGGTCGCATAATAAGACAAAACAATAGATCTCACATTCCCCTCCAGACGCGATTACCATATATGGCATCACTACCGCCAGAAACCCAAAAAAGGAAAAAGCGAGGAAAAGATGTTGAGGTCAAGGGATATCGAACAGCGGAGAACTTCCCAACACCAGTTTGATATGCAATGCTCTGTTGGGATCGAGTCCGCTGAAGGTTGCAGCGTCGGACCAAATTCGATCCACTCACAAATGATGCAGATCAAGAAACAAGAGGATGGATGATAAGGTAGGCCAATGCATCCAAGGATATGTTGCTGGGATCTCATCTCCCGAGTTTGTGCGCAATCCCAAACAACTGCCAAGAGCCAAAAAAAACGGAAAACACGAACACGGAACTCCCCAATACCTGAGTCAACTGAGGAGGACAAGGTTGAGTCAAATGATTTATGATCAAAACACTGCAAAGAAGAAAACAACAGCGTAGATGGGTGTGGAACGCAAATGCTTCAAGATAGACTACACCACTGACGGAATCTGATGTCGGGCGAGCGCGCGAGGTCAATGTAAATGGGTCTCTGAAGGCTCCGGTAAGGGCCGCTTCCCATTTGGATTGAAGTCATGCGCGGGCGATGAGTTTCGTAACGTAGGCGATGAGGGGATAGGTAACGCCAGGAGAGACCAGCAGATGAAGTACCAAGTTCCAAGGACTCGGCTACACCTTGCATATGTGTGTTCACGGTCCCAGGGGGTGAGTGCTTGAAGCGCCTGTTGAGTGAATGCGAGTGAGATGGCGTTGGTAAATAGCGTACAAAGAATCGCCTCGTCTTCCTCTTCACGTAGACCACCTTTCTCGCCTCCTGTGTACAGCCTCGACTATGTTCTCCACGCTCGCGTCCCTGAGAATCCTGCGTATCATGTATCGCCATCCCCGATGTTCGCCGCCGCCGTTTTGACGTGCTGCAGCCCGCCGTCGTCGCCCCATTCCCGTCGTTGGTAAACAGCGTGCAAACCACTGGTACCCTCCCGAATCTCGCGTTCGCAACCTCAGCGGTTCCACGGCTCGGCTCGACGACCTGCGCGCGCGCCACGGACGCAAATTTTTTCTCCATCTGCCACCCGGCGTCAATCATCGCACGGCTTGCTGTGTTTCCACAGGGAGGCAAAAGGTGAGCTGCGAGACAGGTGCACGAGGTGTATCCGGAACCTGCAATCGACTTACCGACGGCGTGGTTTGCAGCTTGGGCTAGCGAGTACGAGACGCGGCAAGTCCGAGGTCGGCGTGTACGTCGAGGTCCGTAGCGGAAGTACGCACGACGCAGTGGGTTTTGAAAATCAGCGCGTGAGTACGCCGACTTCGTATTCGTTGCTCGTAAACTCACCCTAAACTTGTAGCTCGTCTCTCTGCGGGTCTTTGTGCCGTGCCGCTCGACTGCGCGACACCGGGAGTTTGTGCGTACAGCGAGGACGGCCGTCTTGCAAGTCGTGCGCACTATGCGAGCGGCTGTATTACGCACCGTGGACGTGCGCATCGCAGATGACGTCGGCTGAGCACTACGGCTGACTGCGATGCACGATGCTTACGGACGCAGACGATACTCGTCGTCGTAGATCTAGACAAACATGGAAAGGCAAGAGGCGCCTAAAATGTGCGTTAGGCTTACATTTGCGTAATGCCTTTCCAAACACTATCACATCGTATTTGACAATTCATGGCGTGTTTCTAGGACCCGTCTACCGGTCGACGGCCGTTCTTGACGGGAACGGCCGCCAAAAACACAGTCGAAGGGCCCGGCGGGACGGGCCGGGATACTCGTTGAGCCCTCCCGCGACGGCCTATGCATGATATATATTCGGACATTAGATAAAGATCCGCATTGAACTGAGCCTACTAGCCCCACGACTACCAAATAAGGCAGATAGCTAAAATGCATCTCGCATCCGAACAAGCTCCTATAGTTATATTGAATGATGAATGTCATTGAATGTACTGTACCCAAGCCGCGCTCCCTCCACACTTCACTCTTTGTGCGCGAAGACTGAGTTACTCTTGTTCGAGTTGGGCTCCCGCGCAATTCGCCTCACTCTCGCATCAAGTGGTTGAATCTATACTATTTCTTGGCAAACCTTTTCCCGGCCTGTTCAATCCCGATGAAACTGCTTGCTGCTTTCGCCTCTGTTTTTCCTCTTATTTTTTCGGTGGAACGCAGAGATGTTGGTATTTCTATAAAAGGTCAGGCCCATCAGCCTTCAAGCAGATTGCAGAGATAATAGTCTCCTAGATGATTCTTACCCCGCCGACTTCCGACCCAACTTTGATTCGAGCTTCAGTGTGTCGATTCAAGAGCCGCTAGCCACCGCCTTTCACGTCCTGGGCACCAACTCGAAGCTTTGCGAGCTCATCCTTCTATCGCCGATCGCGTCCGACTGCCAGCTAGGCATCTTGGACTCCGTGAACGTCGATGGGCCTTTGGAAGATGCATTCGCGCGCACTGCACCAGCCGCTCCAGCAGGCCAAGGGTTTCCGAGACAGCATTTCTCGTACATCGAGACTGTCAAAATCATTCCCGGCCTGTCATTTTTGGACATCGTCGTACATCTGAATGGCACATATACTTGGGACCAGGAGAGAAGGATAACCCTATACGAGAGCTCCCCCGGTCAGTTCTTTCGTCTACAATCAGTCATTGGAAATTACTTATGACTTTCGCAGATACATCCATTACGGTCAGGAAGGTTTGCACATTTGAGCCATTGAACAACGGAGCAGCCACCAATGTTTCCGAGGTTGTCCATGGCCAATGCCCCATCCTGCAGCAGTGAGTGTTGCCACAAAATCTATCTGCTACCTCCCTCACTACGCTATTCAGACCCATCGTCCAGTTTGGGGCCCGAAAGGTACACCGGTACGTCCAGGCCTTTCATGCTCGGATGTCGCTAATCACCCTTGAAGGGCTCAAATGAGCTTGTATCACACTCTCTTCGGCATTTAAATCAAGTAAAAGTCACGATGGTTGTTCGAAGTCCTGTATCTCTAATCTTTGGATAATTCTATTTGGAACCCCTGTTTCCAGCGGACGCGAATCAGAGGGAAAGTGAGGATGACAAGCAACTGGAACATACATGTGGAAGTTCAGCACCAGAATGGCAAGTAAAATGAAGGGTCCCAAGGCTGTATGATAGTCGTTCTCGAGTATAGGCGAACATGGGTCCTGGGCTTCGCGTCGACGTCGCTGTGTGACCGGTTGGGAAAAACGGCAAGAGGAGAGCTACACATATCTGGAGGACATCAGAATATGAATGAGGTAGAAACCGGGGACATACGTGGTGTCACAGCTACAAACGAGCCTCGAGCATTTTGATGCGCGTCTGCAGCTTGATCCGTGCCGCACGTTCAGTGCCCTTCGATGGGAACTGCAGGAAGAGCTTAGTAAAGAAGAGGAGCGTGTGTCAGAGTGACTCACAGGAAACAGACGTACAATCCAGCGAACGAGCATAGAAACTGACACAAGACCGACAAACAGCTGGAAAGCGGGTGTTAGAAACTACCCCAAGCTCTGAATGAAAGATGACATACAATGGCGTCTTCTCGGAACATCCGCAACAGTGACTTGAAATTCGGAAGGAGGATCCAGTCCCACCAAAACACCGCGGTTTGCCACGGCTCGCTCTCGCGTAGGATCTGCAAGATGGGCGGAGCTTCGCGGGTGAAGGAGCTGATGAGAAGGACGGGTTCGCGATAGTAAATAATTTGATCCACAACTACCGGCACCAAAAAGACGGATGACGGTCACGAGCCCGAACATGAAGACAGCAACAACGACGAAGAGACAGCTGAACGCCAACCATGTAGCTCCTTCGTAGAATGTCTGGCATCGGTACCAGAGCCTCTGTAGATTGTTCCTGATGCGACGCAGGACAGCCAGGACGGATTGAATTGAGCGTAGGCAAATTGAACTGGATCTCCACCGAGCGAATCCGACGGCCCAGATGGCGGTCTCGCAGACGAGCGAGACGACGTGAACGGCTGCATTGATGGTCGAACACACGCACTGTGCCAGCCCCCACAAAGTAAGCCATCGAAGCGTCGGGCTACTGTCGATGACGCGCTTGAGGGTGACGACGATGTAGGGCCCAGTGGCGGACGCCAGGATGGGTGTGACGCCGCATGCAATGCCGATTTCCTTGACGATGATTGGTAGGATCACATAGTGAAAGATGATTGACAAGAAAAAGGCGATGGGCCACTTGAAGATATGCCAAATCCCAAATAAAATCCCCAAGATGAACGCGAAAAATCGAGACAGGAATGAGCGCTTTGGGTGTCGTTCATGGTCGCATGTGGTATCATTGCCAGGAGGTGGAGGAGGGGGCGCCCCGGCGGCGGCGACGTTGGGAGCCGAGTCTTGAGTCTGAAAACACGTACTGACAGGATCGAAATCAAGTGCTGGTGGTTCTGGATTGGGCGAGGGTGTGCAAGGACTTTCGGCGCTATTAGATGTTTTTGCGAACAAGATCCAGGCCACGAGAACGGCGATAACGCAAATGTACAATACGGCCGCCATGGATGACCGATCCAAGCTGCCCGCGACTGGAATGCAAGGCGAAGGGGCGAGAACGACCTGGGTCGTCGGCGTTGCTCGTAAGCCTGTCTTGAGGATTTTCGTTGTAAGACTCGTATTAATTGCGAATGCGACGAGGCAACTCTGAATGGCGGAACACATGACGGCCTTGGGGGAAGAGAACGCGGACGAGGAGGAGAAAGGTGTTGAGGACATGGTGGTTCTGAGTCAAGATGCGGATGGTTGATGTCAGGGATTGCGAAAACAAAATCAAACAAACGCGTCGCGTTAGTGTCTCGATCACTGAATTATTGCAGTTTGCAAATAAATTGGCACAGCCGCAATTTTGATGTGATTTGAGTAGCCTCAGTAAATGATTTCTTTCTCGCTCAATTCTTGGCCGTTTCCTTCGAGTCTATATCCTAAATTCATCGTTTTGAAGGGCGCTTTGAATGGTACTAAAATTGTACGGTCTTACAAAAAACTGAAAATCTCCCTAACCAGCAACCAACCGTTCTCGCGGAATTTTATCCAACAAGAGCTGGAACTTTTTGCGTATTCTGAGCAGCAAGACTTGTAGGTAGGCCTCTCAATTACATTCTCCCGAACTTTCAGCCAATTTGGTGATTAGACGGATCAGCTGCGACGCGACCAAAGTCGCGGATCAATTGGGTGACCCGAGTAACGCCTCACACTGTACCTCTCTTTCCCTCGCGTCTTTCTCTTGTGGCGAACGTAGCCTACAGAGGCATTGTTTTGCTCCCTCCTCTGTTCGATTCAAGGCCAAACTCAGTTATAACATGGACGGGAGAGCTCGGGAAGGAGTTTGAAAGGAGTTCGAGGATGGTACATAACTGTGGTGCCAATGGTGCAATATTATGCAACGATTCTCGTGGCTTGTGTCTTTCCCGCGATATATTTGAGGTGCTTGGCAGTGCCTGCGGTACCCCATACATCCACTGGGCTTTCTGTGGCTGGTCTGAGCTGTGGCTGCAAAACGGGTGTGACACGACCTGATTCATGGGCAACATTTGATGCGTCGCCGCACACGCACTCATGGCTGGATCCTTCTGAAAATTAGGGAGGATGTAGATGGCACCTATGGCGACTGTTTACAGCTTCTGTAACATGCTGAAAGATTTCATTTGCATCGTATAAAATTCGCGCGAGCACCAGCTATTTCTTAAAAGTGGAATTCTCAAGTTCCTCTAATACCCTACAATTTTTGTACCATTCGAAGCGCCCTTCAAAACGATGAATTTAGGATATAGACTCGAAGGAAACGGCCAAGAATTGAGTGAGAAAGAAATCATTTACTGAGGCTACTCAAATCGCATCAAAATTGCGGCTGTGCCAATTTATTTGCAAACTGCAATAACGACCAACGTCCAGCAGAACAGCTCAGTGGTATTCCAGAGATTACAACGCCTCCTTGGAGGGTAGTTTTCCGCTGAATGTCATTCTGGGTGCCCAGGAAATGCTGACAATCGTTGAATGCATCAGCCTCCATGCTTACAGCAGCTGAATGACAAGCAACTGACCCGACCCGCGCCGCACCGCCGCCCGAGACGCTCCGTTCAATGCCTACCGCAATATTTAAGCAGCTCGTCCCTCTGCTCTCTGCTCAAGCTCAAGCACCAGCATACCAGCATGGGAAAAACCGCACTCATCCTCCTTGACTACCAAGTCGGCATCTTGAACCGCGTCGACCCTAGCAAGCTCAACCCCTGCCTCACTCGCGTCTCCGCTGCTGCACGCGCCGCGCGCGCAGCCCAGTACCCCGTCATCTACGTCACGGTCGAATTCCGACCGGGTCACCCCGAAATCTCCGCACTCAATTTCTCTTCTGGACGCGTCAAGGCTATGGGCGGGTTCGTCGTGGGCGACCCAGCGATCGCGGTGCACCCGGACGTCGCGCCGCAGGAGGGCGACGTGTCAGTGATAAAGCGGCGCGTATCAGCGTTTGCGGGAAGCGACTTCGACGTTGTGTTGAGGGGACTGGGCGTGGATGGCCTGGTGTTGGCGGGCGTGGCGACCAGTGGGGCGGTGTTATCGACGTTGAGGGCTGCAGCGGATTTGGATTTCAGGTTGACCGTTCTGGAGGACCTCTGCTTGGATTTGGATGAGGAGGTGCATAGAGTGCTCACGGAGAAGGTCTTCCCGCGTCAAGCGACAGTGATGTCGTCGGAGCAATGGATCAAGGAGATTTCCCAGTAAAAACAAGTCCTGTATCTGTTCACCGGCCCTCGATGTAAAGGTTTTTCTAAATAATTCTTGACCGAACCCGGTCAATCAACAAATACATCGAATACTACATCCATCATGTACTTTTGTTCCGTGGTATCCATTAATTATTCTTGTGAGCAAGTCATAAGTGCTGTACTATAGTCCCACATCTATCTACACCTTCTGCCTTCTACCTCACTCCCGCTTACTCAACGCCTGCAGCTGCACATACTCGTAATAATCACCGCGTCTTGCCAACAGTTGATCGTGTGTTCCGGACTCCGAGACCTTTCCTTCCTTGATGAAGTATCTGCGCGCCGTATCGTCAGTAAGCATCCTTTGGGAAAAACGAAGGACAACTCACATCCGGTCTGCGTTCTGAATGGTACTCAACCGATGCGCAATAGCGATCGTCGTCCGTCCTTTGGCCGCTTGGTCCAGCGCCGCCTGCACCACCTTCTCCGAGTTGGAGTCGAGCGCAGACGTCGCCTCATCCAGCAGCAGAACCTTGGGATTGCGCAGGAGTGCGCGGGCGATGGCAATGCGTTCTACACGTCGGATTAGCATTTGTTCCTTGCCCCACTAGGAAGAGGAACGTACGTTTTTGCCCTCCAGAAAGCTGTGATCCCTTCCCGCCAACCTCCGTGTCGAAACCACTATTCACTCATGAGTATAACGAAAGAAAGGAAACAACGAAAAAACTCACTCAGGTAACGACTGGATAAACTCCAAAATATTCGCATCCCGACAAGCCTGCTCCAACTCCTCCTGCGTCACCTCCTCCACAGGCTTGATCGCTCCGAGCATGATGTTAAACCGCACAGTGCCTGCGTACAGCGTCGGCTCTTGCGACACCAAGGCGATCTGCTTTCGGTATTCTTGAATGTTTAGGTCAGTGATCAGTTGGCCGTCGAGCTGTTGGGCTGGGTTAGTTAGGAGTCAGCCTGGCCACGAATGGAACGCACGTAGATCTCGCCAGCCAACGGATCGTAGAACCGCTCGATAAGCTGGATCCTGTGCGACCGTCAGCGTCCAATTCTCGCACAAACACGAACATAACAGCGCTTACACAGTACTCTTGCCAGACCCACTGGCACCAACGAGGGCGATGTAAGTTCCCGGCTCAACCTGGATCGACAAATCGCGCAGTACACGGACGGCCGGACGTGTGGGGTACCGGAAGTGTATCCCCTCCATGCGCAGATGGCCCTTGACCGCGGCGCTGTCGAGCTTCTTGCCTTCCGGTGACTCCGCGTCGATCTCGGGAGTCGAGTCCAAAAGATTAATAATGTCCGTGGCAGCTCCCTTGGCGGAGGAAATGTCGGGCACGAAGGAGAAGACGTTGCCGGCTTGGATGGCGGAGAATGTCGAGGACTAGAAATACGCCCATCAGGATCTATTTAAAAACGAATAGGGAAAAATGCGCACCATGAGACCGACGAAGAATTGGAAGGTGGAGGCCTGACGCTTGGACACCAATTCCGAACCGAACCAGAAAACGAGCGCAATCACGAAGAAGATCATACTCTGCGACAGCGCGTAGATGGCGTTGCTCCAGACAGCGGTGCGGTTAGACCGGCGGAGGGGCGCCTCCAAGCTCTTGGAGTACAGGTCGCAGCAGTCGTCCTCGCGAGTCAGGGAAGCGACTGTCCGGATAGCCGCGGCGGCCTCGCAGGCGAGCTGGGCGGACGCCTCGTGCGCTTTCTTGTTTCTCTGGTCCTTGAGCACGACGACACGGAGTCGAATGTAGCCGGCAGATACGAGGAAGGGAGTGCATCCTAAACAGGATGAATAAATTGGGTGCTGGAACATCATGGAAGATGAAGACGTACCAATTCCAACAAGACCAATCTTCCAGACAATGATCAATCCAATGAGAGCGCCCGCAACAAGGGTGGATATCGCCTGCACGATAGCGCCGAGCGTCACACCAGCCAGACCATTGACCTTCTGCGGATTGTCACTGAGCGTGGATGTCAAGCTTCCAGCGCTGTTCTCGTCCTTGTCGAAGAATTCAATGTCTTGACGCAGGATCGCCCTGAAGCTGAGAGACCGTAGCTTCATCGTCAGCTTAGCCGCAGACGAGGCGAACAAGTAATTCTGGAACCCGATGCAAATCATGGAGAGAAGTGAGATGATGAAGAACCACAGCGCGCTGCGATCGCCCGCCACGCGGCGCGAATGGCCTGTCTCCGAGAAACCCACGATACCCTTGGCTACGCAGAGAGGGTGAGAAACAGAGGGGGGACTACGCAGAGATTAAAGTCATACCATAAACGATCCCAAACGCAGGGAACACACATCCCGTTCCAATGGCGGCAATCGACCCAATAGCGTAGTTCTTCAAGCTCTGGCGGGATTGCAGGCCTCCGATGCGCTTGAATAGGTACGGGATGCTGTACTCGATCTCGTGGTCCTTCTTGCGCTCCTGTTCCCTCTTCGCGATGAGCTCGCTGGCAAGCGACTGCGTGTTGGTGTCTTTGCGAACAAGGCCCAGAGGAATCTCCTTCTCCATCTCCTCTTTCTCCGTGTTCTCCGAGTCGCCGTCCGACTGCTGCTGAGCCTCGCGCAGCTTCTGCGCCGCGACGAGGCGCGCGTACGCGCCGTTCTCGTTGTCGAGCAGTTCGTTGTGCGTGCCGTGCTCGATGACGAGACCGTCACCCATGACGAAGATTTGGTCGGCGTCCTTGATCGTGGAGAGTCGGTGGGCAATCGTGATGGTGGTGCGGCCGGCGGAGGCTTTGTCCAGCGCGTCTTGGACGACACCTTCGGATTGAGTGTCGAGCGCACTTGTAGCTTCATCAAGTAGGAGGATGCGAGGATCAGAGACGATCGCGCGCGCAATGGCGACTCGCTCTGTTGATAGGTCAGACGAATGAAATATAGATCAACGTAGGAAAAGAACAGACGCTTTTGACCGCCAGACAGGAGGAATCCACGTTCGCCGACCATCTAAAACAAGTTCAATCGCGCAATTACGGGGCTGCTGTAATGAAGTACTCACAGTATCGTACCCGTTCGGGAGATTCGAAACGAACCCGTCCGCATTCGCCTTGATACACGCTTCCTTGATCAGCGCAAACTTCTCCTCTTCCGGTGCATTTTCCCATTTCGTGCCAATCAACCCATGCGCGACGTTGCCTTTGATGGTGGTGGCGAAAAGCGTCGGCTCCTGGCTCACCAAGCCAATCTGTGAGCGGAGCCACTTGAGGTTGAGGTCCTTGACGTCCACGCCATCGATCATCACCACGCCGCCTGTCGGGTCGTAGAACCGCTCCACCAGCGCAACGATGGTCGACTTGCCGGACCCGGATGCGCCGACGAGCGCGGCTGTCTTGCCTGCGGGGAACTTGAGGCTGAGGCCTTTGACGACTTGGACGGAAGGGCGCGACGGGTAGCTGAAGGTGACGCCCTCGAGCGAGATCTCGCCGACGACGTTCTCCGGCTTGAACCCCGACTCGTCGGCAGAGTCGATGTCGGGAACGCGGTCGATGGTTTCGTACAGCTTGGCGGCGGCGCCACGACCCTGGTTAATAGCTGCATGTGCCCATGAGTGGTGCGATTGGTTCAATCTTACGCGAACTCACCTTGCATCTCGGGTGCCAGCATGGCCAAACTGAATGAACCAATCAAGATGGCCATGAAGACGTTGATGACGATACCGGGGCTGGCGTGGCCTTCGTCGATAAGGGTAGTACCGAAGCTGAAAGCTACGGAGCGAGTTAGGAAGGGAACAGAGAGATGTGGAAAACCAGATGCTGACCTAGCGCATAGGAGTTGTAGATGATGAAGAAGAACACGGACAATCCAGCACCGTGGATGACGGCAGACTTGAGGTCTGCATTTTCGGACTGGACGATGTGCTCATCATACAAGTTTGACAAAACTTTCTGGGTGCCGAAAGCTTGGGCTGTGCGGACGGTAGAAATGACCTCCTCGGCTAAGCTTCCGCTTTCTGCGACATGCTTGAGAGAAAGTCTATAAAAATGGTTGGGAAGACGTCATCGAACACAAAAAAAAACACGCACTGCATATAGCGTGAGATACTCTTGTTCATGATGCCGCCAGTCAACCCAATACAGGGCAAGATCGAGGACATAGCCAGCGCAAGTCTCCAAGATTGAACATAGGCGACAACGAAGCCAGTGGCAAAAGCGGAAAGAAAGTTTACCACCAAGGCCACTTTCTCCGAGATACCTTGCTGGACAAGATCTAGAAAATTTCATTAACGGAGACGGGAGTCGGGCATCTCGGGTACGCACGGGTATCGGTTTGAATTCGGGTGGCTACTTCACCGGCACCAGTTTTATCGAAAAATGCAATGTCCTGGCGGAGTACAGCTTTGAGGTAGCGTTCCCGGATGCGTTTCGCGTTGACTTCAGCAGTATAGACGAACACAAACCTGGCCGAGATAAGAATAAGTGTTTGAGAATGCACCGGAGACAAACTGCCGTACATGTACGTGTATGTGCAAATGAACATGCCACAACCTAAATGGGATAAGAAATAGCAGCTGGAATTGTAGCCTTTGAAACACACCAATTATCACCAGGTATGTGGCAAGATGGCCAGCCTGGCGGCGGAAGCCTGCAGCAGCCGCGGGTAGAGCAGCATTACCCGCAGCAGCTTCAGTGGGATCGCCGGACCCGATTTCCGCAATGATTAATTGGAACTCTACGAATTGATTTACCAGCTTGCCTGCGGAGGAGGACGAGGAGAAGAACAGGGATTAGATCGAATAACTAATTGAAAGACAAGAAGTTTACCGAAAAGGACCGTCATGAGTGGCTGGGCAGCGCCAGCGGCGATAGCAGCAAAGACACCGATAGCATCTAGTAGCAATTCGAACGGAGTGGAAAACCTGAACAGCTGCGTAAAAGATATGGGGGGTGTAACAGGTGCTGCTGGCTGTTCGACTTGTGTAGTCTCTGAATCTGTATCGTTCTCGACCTTTGGTTTGCGGGAGAAGAACCCGCGTTTCTTCTTGTCGACGACGACGGGGGCCTTTTCGTTGACAGAGTCCGTAGCGGACATGGCGGAAGCAGAGCAAGGCACAAACTCGCACGGCCCTTGTTAAATCTACACCAGGGCCGATGACACAGGCCAAGACGGTCAGCACTTTTGGCAAGATGCGTTGCACACCGGCCCGCGGGTACGTAAAGCTGTGCCGGAACCTTAATTATCGAGTCATACACAGAATTAGTTGCCGAAGGGTTATGGTAGCAATAGTTACTTCGATCCAGCCGGATATCTTCGTCAGTCGCACTGCGCCGGCCGTGTCTTGTTATGATTAGAATTGACAGGGTGTCTGTCCAAAGGGGTTAACTCACATGGAACAGTAGGGTCGTACGTCACGGGCGTTGCACGATCAAATTCAACAACAGATCACAACAACCCATATGGTCCCAATTTAGTAATTATTCCTCATGTCCCGTCTTTTCCCCTCGACTGAGCTCCAAGTTGTATTCAATTCATATTGTCACTGGATTCGCGGTGGAATTGCCATTCTAATGGCGCAATTCGGATAGATCAGGGACTATTACGGCTGTCAGGAGATGCTCACATCATGTTCCTGCCAGTAGGAACCTCCGAGTATCGAACTCGGAGATTGAATCCTGCGAATTGTTTTTTGGGTTTTGTATTCAACTAATTTGAGGGAGAAAAGGGACTGACGCGCTTGACAGTTTGTACAAGCCTGATCTTTCGAAAAGCATAGGCCCACCGTTTAACATCGCCGTGCCAGGAATATCTTTTCGCTTGGTACCATAAACATCCTGGAAAGAACGCGTACTTGAGCATGCGCAGTCGTGCACAACCAATTCCTGCCGCAAAAATCTGAACGGGAGGCAGCCAGATGTCGGTAATCGCAACAGGCGTAGTTCGCATTCCGAAACTTGTGCGGTCCGAGTTCATTGACGCTGTCGCAGTCAGCTTGATGACGACGCGGCTCGATGGCAGCCGAGTCTCTTGGCTGGAAGAAATGCGCTTAATACGCGAACCGAACGTGTGATCCTCGCCAACGAATCCCGGCGGGAATAAAAATATATCACGGTTCCTATATAGATGTGGTGTGGTGTATGTGTATGGTGGGTGTAGATGATGGTGTAACAAAAGAGAAATCCAATCCGCGAGTGAAAACGAAAGCAAGTGTGTAAAGCGACAGTTAGAGTATGTACTAGTCTACAAGGAGTGAGTGAGTGAGAGAGCAGCAGCAGACTAATATGACATAGATTAAAAAGGAGCGTGGGCTGCTCGTACTTGTATGGATGCAGAGGAGGGAGGGAGGTGTCGATTAGGACGGCCAGCCAGATGAGATATTAAAAAGAGTGTGGTGTATCCAGAGATGCTGAGATGGAAGGAATGCGGAAAGAGATGCATGATTATACTTGTATTATCAAACAGAGCCGACGGCAATGCTGGTGCCGTTGTAGGAGAATCCTGGCAGAATAGATCAGTCCAAGGCAGCATTGTACACAGGATCCAAACCACCACACCAGAGAACTGGGCCTGCACCGTCTGCGACAAATTCGAGTTCTCCACCACACTATCGATGGGCGGCTCCACCGTAAACACCGTGTCAAAGTTCGAGACATCAACGGGACTCGCGACGTTCGGCTTAAACGGCGGTTGTATCTTCTTCTGGGCAAGCTTCTTGAAATCCATATTCGCAAAGAACGGGTGCTTCTTGATCTCCGCCGCCCCATTGACGCCTAGACGCCGCGTAGGGTCGCGCTCGAGCAGTGCCGTAAGGATGCTGCGTGCGTCGGGGCCGATCTCGTCCCCGAAGACCAAAGGGTCGTTCAGAATCTTTTCGTACATGCGATCGGTAACCTCTGTTGGACGAGAAATCATGAGTATGAGTCTGTTGCTGGAGGTGCAAGCAACTGCTGACCATCGTAGAAGGGCGGCAGACCAGCGAGCATCTCGAAGAGCAACACTCCAAGCGTCCACCAATCGATGGTTTTGTCTGATTGAGGGTCGGTCAGCCGTTGAAACCAAGCAAAGAAAATAATAGAATTGAAACGCACTATACCCCTGCCCATTAAGAATCTCCGGCGCCAGGTACTCGGGCGTACCGCAAAACGTATTCGTCTTGTCGTCCGCCTTCATGTTAAGCTTGCACAGTCCGAAGTCACACAACGCGATGTGGCCTGTGAAATCCAGAAGGATATTCTCAGGTTTCAGGTCGCGGTAGACCACGTCGAGCTCGTGCAAATGCTCGAGCGCAAGAAGGAGCTCGGCACTATAAAACCGCGCGCGCTCCTCATTGAAGCGCTGCTCGCGCTGTAAATGATGGAACAGCTCTCCGCCATTGACGAATCTAAAAAAGTGAGAGAGTCGGTCAGCGCGTCCACAGTTTGTAGGACGTGGTGCGCACGCAAGGACGAGGTACAGCTTCTGCTCCGACTGGAAGCTGAACTTGAGGGGGACAATGAAGGGGCAGTTGACCTGCGCCAGGACCAGTCTCTCCGCAAGAGTGTGGGTGATCTCGTTCCGGTTCACTTCATGTACGATCAGGAGCCGAAAGACTCTGTCTGGATAATGATCGGCATACCTATATGCATCTTGCGGATGGTCTTGAGGGCATAGATACGCGACGTATCGCGTTTGCGCACTTGCATGACCTTCATTCGTGTTAGTGCTTGTGTCATTTGGAAAAAAAAGAACGTATCTCACCTTGCCGAAACTGCCTTTGCCAATGACCGTTATTAACTCAAAGTCATCTATAGTCAACGACTGGTACGGCGTAGGCTGGTAAGCCACCCCGAGCTGGATCTTCCCCGCACCGCCGACAAGGTCGTACCACTGATCTTGAGTACCGCCGTCATCAAAGTTGGGGACAAACTGTCGGAAAGGGTAAAGCTCGGTTTCGGGATTCAACACAACCGCTGGAGTACCTTAATTCCTCCCAAAAAGATGTCATTGCCGAGGTCATCGGCGCCGTCCCCACCGCCACGCTTCGGCTCATCAGCGCGGAGATAGCACTGCATCGAAATCTCAGAGTTTCGCGACACGTCGCTAAAAAAAAATACGAGTGTTGGTCAGCAAATCAATGCGGGAAAGGCGATGTCGACGAACAAGTGGGCCTGATACATGAAAATGGGCTTGTCGAGCTCGCCCCCCCAGTGGTGTGATGAGGACCTGGTTCACCTCATATTCCATGACGAGGTACGGGAGCCACCAGCATTGAGTTCGTTGGATGGAATCTCTGCACGGCAAAAAAAAAAAAAGTCAGTGCGAATAGGTGGACGGAGGAGCATCCAGGACCTAGAGCCATGTGTCTTGGTGGCAAGACGCTGCTGGGTCACGCTCGAAGGCGAGACGGTTGACGCAACCTTTGCCTGTTGGGAATTAAGGGCAGCCTGGACAGCTGCGGGGACCGCAGTCCCTGCTGGAACGGCCAGGCCTTCCGCCCATAGGACACGAACAGCTGGGAGAATTCAATATTAGAGACAAAATGGTCGAGTAGAAGGGATTGGTACCAAGAAGTCCCGACCGCGGTCTATTGTCTGGGGTCGGAGTGGTAGAACGCGGGGTCGTATCCTCCGCCCGCAAATTAATTATGGACGATTTCTTGCTTCTGCCTATGGGTCAAGAGAATGTCAGTGGTTTCAAAGCATAACGGAGAATTTTAGCTCCTACCTAATTTCCAAGACATGCGGGGCAAAGTGGGAGATTGTTAGCGGTTTCTGAGCCAGCCGTCAGTGGAACGACAGGACAGTCTGATTGTGCCTCACAAATACTCAAGCGAGAAGGATTGTGTGTCGCAGTAGATCCAGTGAAAGCCTGCTTCCAGAGCCGGAAAGTGAAGCGCGCAATCCTGACCGTATGTTGAAGAGAAGTGAGAGACTCTAAGAGTTGCGCTGGGGATTACTAAGCACAGCCGTCATCGCCAGTTAATTATGGTCGCCATCGCCACTGATTGCTGCCGCTTCGCAACTTCGTCGTCTGAAATGTTTGGGAAGTGCAGGGGCGAAAATTTGGAGGGTGCGCCGCACAAAAATCAAAATACAAATATTAAGAAGCGACAAAAGGGTATAGCGCATCAAGTTGTAAAATACCGTATGCATGTGCTAGTCAATAGAAAGAATTTCAAAGAAATACCGCAAGTGCTACAGCGACATGAAACGGCGGAGGTAGGACATTCTGCTGTCGCCCAGTCACCACGCCCACTTCTCTACATCTAGCGGTCTTGGCAAAGGAGGGCCGCGGGTGAGGTTATAAATTTGACTGCGCTTAGGAACACCGCAAGGGTGCTAGGCGTCGGCGAGGTAGGGAAGCCAAACCGCATGTCAACTTTGAGCATTGTCTAGCAGTGAGTAAAACAAGCGTCTGTATCGATTTCCGTGGCCGCCGCGGCATTCTTGATACGATTGTTCTCCGCGAACATGGCGCAGATTTTTTGTCTGCCGGCCGATCTTCACCTTCCGGTATTGATTTGCCTTGCCGCGTTGGTCACGCTTTTCGATTCGCAAGCCGTACAGTGAAGAACGAAAGCCAGAGACATGGAGGACGAATGGTAGATGCGCGCTGCAATGTACAACACGGCCATAGACGAGGCTCGGGCATCTTGATGCGCTTCTCGCAGGGAACCAAGTTGACAACGATCGAGACAATTACCGAAACCAAGGTGATCCTACGGGGCTGGACTCTTGCAGACAACAAATCCCCCAACGACTATATTGATGATCGAGTAGCCACACTGATCAACGGCCCACGAAGCAAGCCACCGACGTGTGAGCCGCTCGTCGATGGCAACCTTGACTGTGGAGAAATGTACGGCAAGGTGCTGGACGCCAGGACGAACAACAAATTACCGCAGAAAATTATAAGTAGAACCCACGACAGGATTTCAAGAGATAAAGGCGCATGGGATGTAACCTGAATGACATATTTCGGCGCTGTTACGCTTCGTGTGCCATTGGCAAGGGAAGGAGGAGGGGACACCGGGACGGCGGGGACGCGATGCAAGCTTGAACAAACGATAACGACCAGACTTGAACCTATGTTCTTCGGATTGATGTCGATGGTAACCGCGACGAGTGACCTCTAAATTTCTGAAACCACAAAACGCCTAGTTGGAGGAGAACGAACAAAGAAGGTGCATTACAGAATGTTAAATTGATGCTTTCGGAAGAAGCCGGCGGTCAGAGCGTTCAAAACTGTGTTCAACCTGTTCCTGCTCGCGGTGGCATAACACCGCTCCTTCTATGAATGTAAGTTCGGACTTGTTTACAGGACAATCACAGGACCACAGAAGTGAACATTCCTGCTGCCACCAAGGACGCCGTATACTACTCCGGAGACATGGCAATGCCGCCGCACCTTCCTATCGAACTTCTCGGTTGCCTATGAATTACCGATAACAAACTCCTGACGAAACTGGTTCATTTCGTGTCCGGAATTGAACCTCGCCGGTCTTGTTGAGTACACGAGTCTCCGGCGCCTTCATGCTGTCTAGCTAGCTATTTAAACTGAGCGTCTGCCGAACCATTCCTTACCGCCCCATGGATTACAGCTCTCTCGCTCTGTTGGCTTTGGCCATTGTACTGCTCTGGTTTTCCCAGAAGTATCTCAGCTCATGGCGGCGCCGACGTGGCCTCCCTTTCCCTCCCGGGCCATCCCCTCACCTCCTTGTCGGCAATCTCCCCGACATCCCCAAAAAAATTCGCATGGTTAACCTACACAAAATGGCGGCTCCGGTATGGTGCGTATTTAGATCCCAATGGTAACGATCTTTTCAATAGCGAAAAAGGCGACCTTATCCATGTGACGTCTTTGGGCCAGCACATCGTTATCGCAAACTCTGTCAAATCTGCGGTTGAATTATTCGAAAAACGGTCGCACATATACTCTGACCGTCCAGTTATTACCATGGTTGAGCTGTAAGTTTTGCAATCTATCCTGCTCGCGCTGACGTGCTCCAGCTTGGGATGGGACTTCAATGTAGGATTATTGCCGCTGGGAGACAGATGGCGGGAGGGTAGAAGAATGTTCCAAGAGCATTTCCGACGAGATATAGTGCAGAATTACCACCCCATCCAGATGAAGAAGGTTCACCAGTTACTTCGGAGCCTGCTGTCTAGTCCGCAAGACTTTGGGGAACATCTCAAAACGCGAGCAATATACTAATTTCTCCCACCAAAAGCTGACAAAAATATTTTGTCAGAATGAATGCAGCGACTATCATGGCGACTGTGTATGGATATGACGTGCAACCTAGTAATGACCGTTTCGTCGCTTTAGCGGATAACGCCATGAAAATGCTATCCGAATCTTTTTTCCCTGGTTCCGTGGCCGTCAACGCATTTCCAATTCTCCGATACCTCCCTTCATGGATGCCGGGAGCCGGTTTCCAGCGATTTGCTGCTGGCGAGTGAGGAGCCCACAGAAATCACTCCTATGCTGATTCAACTCAGAATGCCGTCAATTAACCAAAGAAATGCTGGAAGTGCCATTTGAATATGTGAAGCAGAATATGGTACTATGACAAGGATCTTAATCCCTCATATCTCACTGCCGACTGTAGCGCGATGGCGCGGATTCGAACTCAATGGTAGCAAGACTCCTCGAGGCGAATCAAACTCGTGGTCGTCATGATGAGGCCGCAATCCAAGAAGTGGCCGCGACGGCATATGGAGGTCTTTATTCTCGCTCGAGCATGTACAAAGTTCTAATTCGATTACAGCGGCTGCTGAGACTGTACGCATTTTCCAAGACACGAGTTCTGTCAACTCACAGCACGCCTAGACCAACTCGGCTCTTGAGTCGTTTTTCCTTGCTATGGCCGTCCATCCTGATGTTCAGAAGAAGGCGCAAGCTGAGATCGACACCGTCGTCGGTAGTCATCGACTGCCTGAATTCGCGGATAGGCTTTCGTTGCCTTTCGTGGAGGCTCTTTATCGGGAACTGATGCGCTGGAAACCCATGGTTCCGCTCGGCATGGCCCATACGAGCACTGCAGACGACACATACGGTGGTTACTTCATTCCAAAAGGTAATTGTCGTCTTGCTCGAATTTCCAATTATACTCAACGCTTCCTCAGGCGCAATCGTCATGGGCAATATATGGTTAGTAAACACCTGTTAACTGTGATTTCCTCTCTGATCGAGTCAACAAGGGCTATGACCCGTGACGAATCCGTCTATCCCGAACCAGAGCGGTTCAACCCTGATCGGTTTTTTACAGTGGATGGAAAGCTCAATGACGACGATGTCGACTTTGTATTTGGGTCTGATCTCCTCATTCACAGGTCCATAAGGATCTGACGTGTTGTCTGCAAATTTAGATTCGGTCGGCGCATATGTGTTGGTCGTCACAATGCAGACGCGACAGTCTGGGCGACAATTGTTTCTGTTTTATCAACGTTCAATATCGCGAAGGCGAAGGATGCTAGTGGGAAAGAGATCGACATTGACCCTGAATATTCAGACGGCTTGGTCAGGTGTGTACGAGCGGTTGCTGAAAGCTATAGATGCTCAAGGTGATAAATAGTCACCCCGAGCCATTTGTATGCTCCATCACTCCTCGGTCCGAAACAGCCAAAAGTTTAGTGCAAGCCACCGCGGAAACTCACGATCTTTGAACTCTTACTCCGGTATCTTGTACCTTACTCGAAGACGTGGCGGCGCGTCCAGGATCAAGATGCGGAGCATGGCTGCTGGGGGCGTAGCCACGTCGATGGATGTACTTAAGTAGAAACCTTTCAAGCCCAGAATTCGATAAGCTAAATGTAACTTGGGCCAATGAAATTAGCCAGCATGTTATACGGTGAACGCTAGCAATGCGACGACCAGATTTGGATATATGTTATGTTCTCGCGTTTGATCTCCTGGCAGGACGTCTACATTGGTTTAGCTTTGTTTCTGGAACCGCATCCGTCGAAGCAAGATTTAAGACAACTAATAATTCTATACTAGTCTTTTTGCAACTTTGTCGTCGGAAATGTTTAGGAAGTGCAGGGCCGAAAATTTAGAGGGCAGGTTCCATGAGAACAACACGAATAATCAAAATACAAATAGCAAGGAGGGACAGAAAGGTATATGGCGCATCAAGCTGTAAGATACTACGCAGGTAGCGCATGTTCCATGAAAAGAAGTACCACGAGCGCTAAAGTGAAATGAAACGGTGGGGTAGGATTTTCTGTTGTCGTCCGGGCGCCAGACCCACGCCTCTACAACTCCTAAGCATCGAGGGGTCTTCGCAAAGAGAAGAGGGCCGCTGCAGCAAGCGGTCGCAAGTTCGAGGGCCCTGGCAACAATAGCAACACCCCAACTGAATGCCAAGATCAGGCATCGCCACGTCGGCGAGCTAGGGAAGCTAAACTTGCATGTCAACTCTGAGCATTGAGTGTAGCCCTTTCGAGACAATGTGCTGTCCAGCAATGAGCGAGAAAAGCGTCTGCATCGATTTCCGCGGCCGCTTTTGCTACTTACGATATCCTCGAATGACTATGACGCAGATCTTCACCCGCCGATCTTCACCTTCCCATCTTGATTTGCCTCGCCGCGCTGGGCATACTTTCCGTCGTCCGATTCGCAGACCGTACAGTTAAGAACGAAAGCCGGAGTCACGGAGGACGAGTGGTAGGCGCAACACGACGATAGACGTGGTTCGGGCATCTTGATGCGCAAGTTAAGCTGACAACAGTCGAGGATATGTGTTCCACAACCACTGGTGTCAAGGTGATCCTAGGGCCCTGGAGAGTCTTGCAGACGACGAATACCCCCACGACTTCATTGATAATCGAGCAGTCACACTGCCCATCGCGCCACGAAGTAAGCCACCGTCGCGTGGGCCGCAGCTGTTAACGGCAAACTTGAGAAGAAATGTACGGCAAGGTGCTGGACGCCAGAATAAACAACGAATTGCTACCAACAAAGCTACCACCCCTCTTTACGAAGACCTCCTTCGAAAGCCGGAGAACAGGATCATTCATGAGATAGAACTGCACGGCCCAAGAAAGTAGCCCGAATAGCCCTTTCGGCACCGTTGCGTTTCTTGTGCTGTTGGCAAAGGTTGGAGGAGGAGGCGCCGGGCGGCGGGCGATGGATGAGGCTCGCTTGAACAAACAATGATCATAGGACGGCCAGACTTGAACGTATGTTCTGCGGGTTGATGTCGATGGTAAACGCTACGAGTGAACTCCGAATTGCTGAAACCATAAAATACTAGAATAGGCCTCGTTGGGAGAATGAGCGACGAAGGCATGGTCACGGTAGTGTTGATGGCTTCGGAACAAGCTGTCGGTTCTCCAACTATGCTTCGCACTGCCAGTGCTCCCATGCGCTTGTTTGTGCGTGGGTTCTATCGATGTAGGTTTAGCCTAGAAATTTCTCGAGCTTCGTCCCCACATACCTTACTGAGTTACGGATAAGAATCCGCTTCGAAAACTGGTGGGGAGTCTGAGGCTGAGCTGAAGACAGAGTTGGTTGTATTGGCTAATCGAGTGGAGCGGCGACTCTCGAAAACATCGGATCAAGCCGGGTTGGTCGCGATTGTGGAGAGACCTTGACGTCGACAGGACCACAGAAGTTCTGCGGCCAACGACGGTACAGCTCCGGCGCCGCGCCTTCGCAAATTCCTATCAAGACTTCTGAAAACATGCACACAAATGCCCGTCCAAATGTTTTCGACTTTTGTGCAGTTTTTATCTGGACCCTAAATTAGGTGATCTGAATTTCGCCCAGCCCTCCACCAGGGCGAGTTTTTATTTGAATTTCGCACCTGGCCTCGTAAAGTTTCCCAGCGTCTATATTTGACTCTGGGTCGCGCAGAAACTTACCATGCACATGAACCCTCAAACTAATTCCTCATTTTCTCACCCGCAGTCCACATCGCCGTTGACAAAGTTGGTTGCACATGTACAAGGCGGCCGATGCTCCAATAATTTGTGGCGCTCTGTTGTTCGTTTTGCACGCAGCTTTCATTGATGTAAGTATATGATAGGTTCGCAGGAAGTACGGAACTCGGAGCACGGAAGTGCATTACCAGACCTGCTGCCATTGGCTGACGCGACCGGTCAGTACATCTCCAGAGACATGGCAATGCCTCCGCGCCTTTCGGAAACTCCTACCGGACCTCTCAAGTTGCCTACATGAGTTACTGGAAACAAATTTCTGGCAAAAAAACGATTGGTTCACGCTCGTTTCGTACTCGGAATTCGAACTACACCGGGAGTAACCATGCGGCGTACACTTTCAGACAATTCTGCACGAATCTCCACCGCACTCAGGCTGTTCAATGAGCTATTTAGACTGAGTCTCTGCTGAACCATCCCTCATCGCTCGCACATTCCTCATCGTCCGCATGGATTACAGCTCTCTCACTCTATTGACTCTGGCCGTTACACTGCTCTGGTTTTCTCAGAAATATCTCAGCTCATGGCGGCGTCGACGTAGCCTCCCCCTTTCCTCCCGGGCCATCCCCTCACCTCCTTTTCGGGAACTTCCGCGACATCCCCAGAAAATTTGCCTGGTTAACTTACACAAAATGGCGGTTCCAGTATGGTGCGCATTTGGATCCCAGTAGTAACGATCTTCTTAACAGCAAAAAGGCGACCTTATCCATGTGACGTCTTTGGGCCAGCACATCGTTATCGCCAACTCTGTCAAATCTGCGAATGAATTATTCGAAAAACGGCAACACATATACTCTGACCGTCCAGTTATTACCATGGTTGAGCTGTAAGTTTCGCAACATATCCTGCTCCCGCTGACGTGCTCCAGTATGGGGTGGGACTTCAATGTTGGATTATTGCCGCTGGGAGACAGATGGCGGGAGGGTAGAAAAATGTTCCAAGAGCATTTCCGACGAGACAGAGTGCGGAATTACCACCCCATTCAAATGGAAAAGATTCACCAGTTACTTCGGGGTCTGCTGTCCAGTCCTCAAGAATTTGGGGATCACCTCAGACTGTGCGCTATATACTACTTTCTGCCCCCCAAAGCTGACCAGAGTATTTCGTCAGGTTAAGCGGAGCGATTGTCATGGCCACAGTTTATGGATACGACATTCAGCTTCACAACGACCATTTCGTTAGTTTAGCTGAAAACGCTATGAAAAAGCTCTCCGAGTCGTTTTTCCCGGGTTCCATGGCTGTCAACGCGTTTCCAATTCTCCGATACCTCCCTTCGTGGATGCCGGGAGCTGGTTTCCAGCGATTTGCTGCTGGCGAGTGAAGAGCCCACAGAAATCATTCCTATGCTGACTCAACTCAGAGTGCCGCCAATTAACCAAAGAAATGCTGGAAGTGCCGTTTGAATATGTGAAGCAGAATATGGTGCGATAGTAAGGATCTTAATCACTCCCATCTCACTACCGCTTGTAGCGCGATGGCGTGGATTCGAACTCGATGGTAGCAAGAGTCCTCGAGGCGAATCAAACTCGTGGTCGTCATGATGAGGCCGCAATCCAAGGAGTAGCCGCGACGGCATATGGAGGTCTGTATTCTCGCTCGAGCATGTACAAAGTTCTAATTCGATTACAGCGGCTGTGGATACTGTACGCATTTCCAAGACACGAGTTCTGACAACTCACAACATGCTTAGACCAACTCGGCTCTTGCGTCGTTTTTCCTTGCAATGGCCATCTATCCTGATGTTCAGAAGAAGGCGCAAGCTGAGATCGACACCGTCATCGGTAGTCACCGACTGCCTGAATTCGCGGATAGGCCGTCACTGCCTTTCGTGGAGGCTCTTTGTCGGGAAGTGATGCGTTGGAGACCCATGGTTCCGCTCGGCATGGCCCACGTCAGTACTGAAGACGATGTATATGATGGCTATTTCATTCCCAAAGGTAATTTTTAGTGATCTTTCCAGGCATTCTCACACTAACCGCATGCTTAGGCGCGATCGTCATGGGCAATGTATGGTGAGTACTTGTTAAACTGTGATTCCCTCCCTGATCGAACCCACAAGGGCTATGACCCGCGACGAATCCATCTATCCCGAACCAGAGCGGTTCAACCCTGATCGGTTTTTCACCACAGATGGAAAACTAAATGACGACGAGATAGTCTTCACATTTGGGTCTGATCTCCTCATTCACAGGTCCATAAGGATCTGACGTGTTGTCTGTAAATTTAGGTTCGGTCGGCGCATATGTGTTGGTCGTCACAATGCGGACGCGACAATCTGGGCGGCGATCGTCTCTGTTTTATCAACGTTCAATATCGCGAAAGCAAAAGATGCCAATGGGAAAGAGATCGATATTGACCCCGCCTACTCGGACGGCATAGTCAGGTGTGTAAGAGTGGTTTTCGAAAGCTATGAATGCTCAAGTTGAATAGTAACCCTGAGCCATTTGTATGCTCCATCACTCCTCGGTCCGAAACAGCCAAAATTTTAGTGCAAGCCACCGCGCAAACTCACGATTTTTGAGCTTCTACTCCGGTATCCTGTACTTTGCTCGAAGACGTGGCGGCGCGTCCAGGCTCAAGATGGCTGCTAGGCTGTACCCGCGTCGATAGATGTACTATACTTAGAAGCCTTTCAAGTCCCGAATTTGAACGAGCTAAATGCAGCTTGGGCCAATGGAAATTAGCCACCCTGGTATTCGGTGAACGTTTCCTCGAGATGACCAGATTTGAATGCATATGTATATTTTCGGGTTTGATGACATTCAATGATAATCCGGAGCGTTACAGGCGACCGAGGGCCTACATTTAACTGCAAAACCCTAGAGCGCCCGGACTTACGCCGTTAATATCGCTTACAGTCGCTTGCAGTGCTCCAGTGCGCGCAAGTGTGGAGCGCTGTGCTTCAAAAGGAAATTGACGCCACAAATTTCTTGTGAAATTTTTTGAAAGTGCTTTAAGTAGGGTTTCGCAGTTAGGTGTAACATTGAACGCTCATCAATTTGCTTCGGAAGAAGCCGGCGGGCCTCCTCTGTCACTCCTCAGTTTCCTTTCAGCAGCGGCCACTCTGACTCCGCGTCCCTAGAAACTGCTCCGTCTCCTCCTTACACGGTATTCAATACTCTCGACTTCTAGCAAGTCCCAGCATTTATGGGATCTCCAAAGCTGAAATGGCAGAATGCCATCTACATTGGTTAGCTTCGTTTCTGGCCGTTTCTGGAACCGCATCTATCGAAGCAAGATCTAAGACAACCAATAATTCTATCCTGGTCTTTGACTGCCCTCACGCCATTCAACAAGCTATATAAGCTGGTCTGCTGAACCGAAATGTTACAACCCTCTGATGGATTATTACGGCTCTCTCGTGCTAATCGGTGCAGCTGTTACACTGCTCAGGCTTTTTCAGAAATTTCTCAGCTCATGGCAGCACCGACATTTCCCATTCCCACCCGGGCCAGCTCATTATCCTCTTGTTGGCAATTTGCGTGACCTCCCCGCGAAATTCCCATGGTTAACCTACACAGAGTGGGGGCACCAGTATCGTGCGCACTTGGATCCGGTTAGAAAGACAATTTTTTGAATGGTTAAAAGGTTCAGAGGTCGTGCATGCAAGTGCTTTGGGCCAGCACATTGTTGTTGTCAACTCAGTCAAAGCTGCAAATGAATTATTCGAAAAACGGTCGCACATATACTCTGATCGTCCTGTTATCACCATGGTCGAGCTGTAAGTTCCGCGAAGTATTCCCTCACTTCCGTCTGACGTGCACCAGGATGGGGTGGGACTTCAATATGGGATTGATGCAAATTGGCGACAGGTGGCGGAAGCATAGAAGAATGCTCCAACAGTACTTTCGCCGAGATATATCGCAGAATTACCGTCCCATTCAGATGCAGAAGATCCACCTTCTTTTACAGGCGCTACTGTCTAGTCCTCAAGACTTTCGCGAGCACCTTAAAACGCGAGCCATACTCCACTATCAGTCGCTTATATAGGCTGTGAGATAATATTTCTTTAGGTTGTCTGCAGCAATTATCATGGCGACCGTCTACGGATACGACGTTCAGAATAGCAATGACCGTCTGGTAGCTTTATCAGAGAACGCCGTGAAGAAACTCTCGGACTCCTTCTTCACCGGCGCCGTGGTGGTCAACATGTTTCCAATCCTCCGATACTTGCCTTCGTGGATGCCAGGAGCTGGTTTCCGGCAGTATGCTGCTGGTGAGTGAATAATCTACAAGAATCATCACCTCACTGACTTGAGTGAATCAGACTGCCAGGAGGCAACGAAAGAAATGCGGCAAGTGCCCTTCGACTTTGTAAAGCAGAATATGGTGCATCAAATGTTACAACTCCTCCCACAATAACCCTAGTTTGTAGCGCGATGGTTTTGATTCGAAATCAATGGTAGCAAGACTTCTTGAGGAAAACAAAGCTCGAGGTCACCACAATGAGGTCGCAATTCAAGACGTGGCCGCGGTGGCATATGCAAGTCTGTGTCCTCACTCACAGGATGCATAAAGTTTTAATCTCATTGCAGCCGGTGCGGACACCGTACGCATCTCGTAAGACAAGTTCTTCGTCAACTCACAATGCGCATAGACCGTCTCAGCCCTTGCAACGTTTTTCCTTGCTATGGCTATCCATCCCGAGATCCAGAAGAAGGCACAAGCTGAAATCGATACTGTCGTTGGCACTCACCGGCTGCCAGATTTTGAGGATCGACCTTCATTGCCTTTTGTCGAAGCTGTTCTTCGGGAGGTAATGCGTTGGAAACCCGTGGGCCCGCTCGGTGTCCCGCATGCAAGCACCGCAGATGATATATACGATGGTTACTTCATTCCCAAAGGTAATGTAGAGCTTCTACGATGACTCCCGTTCATGCTAACCGTATGCAGGGACGACAGTGATTGGCAATATATGGTAAACGCTCCATGGGACTTGGCTTTCCTCCCTGATCGAGTCAACAAGGGCTATGACACGCGATGAATCCATCTACCCCAAACCGGAGCGGTTCAACCCCGATCGGTTTTTTACAGCGGATGGAAAGCTGACTGATGACGAGGTTGTCTTCGCATTTGGGTCCGATCTTGTCATTCACAGGTTCATAACATCTAACGTGTTGACCGTCAACTAGGTTCGGTCGGCGCATATGCGTGGGTCGTCACATTGCAGATGCCACAGTTTGGGCAACATTCGTCTCTATACTATCAACTTTCAATATCGCAAAGGCAAAGGATGACATGGGAAAAGAGATCGACATTGACCCTAGTAACTATTCAGACAGTATGGCCAGGTGTGTGAAGTGGTTTCGAAAAGTATGGATGCTCACGACAATAAACAGCCACCCGCTGCCCTTTCCATGTTCCATCACCCCTCGATCTGAAACGGCCACAAGTTTAGTGCAATCTACAACAGAAACTCACGATTTTTGAAGTCTACTCCGGTGTCTTGGACTTTACTTGAAGGTGTGGCGACGAGTTCAGGGTCAAATTAATTCGGAGGGGAGGCCGTAGCCGTGTCGATGGATGTATATACTTAGTTTACTTTGAAATCTTTCAAGTCCGGAAACTGAACGAGCTAGATGCAGCTTGGGCCCAATTGGATTAGCCACCATGTTATTCGGTGAACGCTTCCCCGAGCGGTCGAACCGACCAGATTGTATATGTATGTTTTTAGTTCGATGTAGACCGGTGACCATCTGTCTATCGAAAGTATGTGGGATGTGTCCAAGATGTGTCGATGGTAAACCTGGTCGCCAGTCCAGCGACCGGGTCCGCTTGGGGTCCGTTCATATCAATTTGCTTCGGAAGAAGCCGGGTAGAAGCCGGCGGCCCGCTCCAACTACTCCGGCGTCGCCGAGAGAAACTGTTCCACTGGCATTTCCTCCTTCCACGGTACTCAATTGACTCTCGAGTTTAATAAGTCCCAGGTACGTAGGTAAACTCTTGGCAGAATGAATTGACGGCTTCGCCGGCGGTTCTCCGAGTACTTATGCGGGCGCGGCGCCAATGTGAGTGTTCCTCCTTCCGCAGTGACCACCGCTCCCATGCGCTTGTTGATGTGTGGCTTCTATTGATGTAAGTTGAGACTTGTGCACAGGACCGCAGAAGTGGCCATTCCTACTGCGGCCGCCTCCAAGAGCGCCGACAGGTCCGGGGACATGGCAATCCCGCCGTGCCTTCGCGAATTTCTATCAAGACCTCTGAAAATACACACAAACGCCTGTTCCAATGTTTTGGCCTTTGCACAGTTTTATCTGAACCCTAAATTAGGCAACCTGAATTTTGCCCAGGGGGGAGTTTTTATTTGAATTTCGTACCTGGCCTCGTATAAGTTTCAGTGTCTATCTTTGACTTCTGGTCGCGCAAAATTCACCATGGACATCAACCCACTAATTCTTCGTGAAGTTCACATCGCCGTTGTACCTTTGGCTTTGGTTGCACATCGCCATTCAAGGTCCCGTACGGCCGTTGTTTCTGAATTCGGAGTCCTTTGCTGTCGGACTTCCCAGTTGCCGGACCAACACAATGACTATTGGTTCAAGTTCAATTCGTGTCCGGAATTGGAACCTCGCCCGTTCTCGCCGGTCTTGTTGAATGGAAGACTCCTACAGGCTGTCCAACGAGCTATTTAGACTGAGCCTCTGCCCAACCATTCCTTATCGCCCGCATGGATTGCAGCTCTCTCATTCCGTTGGCTTTGGCCGCTGTACTGCTCTGGTTTTCCCATAAGTATCTCAGCTCATGGCGGCGCCGACGTGGCCTCCCTTTTCCTCCCGGGCCATCACCTCGCCCACTTGTCGGCAATCTCCTCGACATCCCAAAAAAATTCGCCTGGTTAACCTACACAAAATGGCGGCTCCAATATGGTGCGCATTTAGATTCTAGTGGTAACGATCTTTTCAATATGTAGCGAAAAGGCGACCTTATCCATGTGAAGTCTCTGGGCCAGCACATTGTTATCGTAAACTCAGTCAAATCCGCCGTTGAATTATTCGAAAAACGGTCACACATACACTCTGACCGTCCAGTTATCACTATGGTTGAGCTGTAAGTTTCGCAGTGCCTCCGATTCCTGCTCCCGCTGACGTGCTCCAGCTTGGGATGGGACTTCAATGTAGCATTAATGCCACTGGGAGACAGATGGCGGGAGCATAGAAGAATGTTCCAAGAGCATTTCCGCCGAGATAGAGTGCGGAATTACCACCCCATCCAGATGAAGAAGGTTCACCAGTTACTTCGGGGCCTGCTGTCTAGTCCCCAAGACTTTGGGGAACACCTCAAAACGCGAGCGATATACTGCTTTTATGCACCAAAAGCTGACAAAAATATTTCGCCAGAATGACCGCAGCGATTATCATGGCGACAGTCTATGGATATGAAGTCCAGCCCACCAATGACCGTTTCGTTGATTTAGCGGACAACGCCATGAAAATGCTTACAAATTCTTTTTTCCCCGGTTCCATGGCCGTTAACGCGTTTCCAATTCTCCGATACCTCCCTTCATGGATGCCAGGAGCCGGTTTCCAACGATTTGCTGCTGGCGAGTGAAGAGCCCACAGAAATCATTGCCATGCTGACTTGTCTCAGAGTGCCGCCAATTAACCAAAGAAATGCGGGAAGTGCCATTTGAATATGTGAAGCAGAATATGGTGCGATAGTAAGGATCTCAATAACCCCCACCTCACTGCCGATTGTAGCGCGATGGCGTGGATTCGAACTCGATGGTAGCAAGAGTCCTCGAGGCGAATCAAACTCGCGGTCGTCACGATGAGGCCACAATCCAAGAAGTGGCCGGGACGGCATATGGAGGTCTGTATTCTCGCTCGAGCATGTACAAAGTTCTAATTCGATTACAGCGGCTGCGGAGACTGTACGCATTTTCCAAGACACGAGTTCTGTCAACTCACAGCACGCCTAGACCAACTCGGCTCTTGCGTCGTTTTTCCTTGCTATGGCCGTCTATCCTGATGTTCAGAAGAAGGCGCAAGCTGAGATCGACACCGTCGTCGGTAGTCATCGACTGCCTGAATTCGCGGATAGGCCTTCATTGCCTTTCGTGGAGGCTCTTTATCGGGAAGTGATGCGCTGGAAACCCATGGTTCCGCTCGGCATGGCCCATACGAGCACTGCAGACGATACATACGGTGGTTACTTCATTCCAAAAGGTAATCGTCACCTTCCCCGAATTCCTAATCACACTCAACGCTTCCTCGGGCGCGATCGTCATGGGCAATGTATGGTGAGTACTTGTTAAACTGTGATTTCCTCCCTGATCTCAGAGTCAACAAGGGCCATGACCCGCGACGAGTCCATTTACCCTGAACCAGAGCGGTTCAACCCTGATCGGTTTTTCACCGCAGATGGAAAGCTGAATGACGACGAGATGGTTTTCACATTTGGGTTTGATCTGGTCATTCACAGGTCCACAAGGATCTAACGTTTTGTCTGTAAATTTAGTTTCGGACGCCGCATATGCCCCGGTCGTCATAAAGCAGACGCGACAGTCTGGGCGACAATCGTTTCTGTTTTGTCAACGTTTAATATCGCGAAAGCGAAGGATGCTAGTGGGAAAGAGATCGACATTGACCCCGAATATTCAGACGGCTTGGTCAGGTGTGTGCGAGTGGTTGCTGAAAAGTATGGGCGCTCAAGATGATATATAGTCACCCCGAGCCATTTGTATGCTCCATCACTCCTCGGTCCGAAACAGCGAAAAGTTTGGTGGAAGCCACTGCGGAAACTCATGATTTTTGAACTCTTACTCCCGTATCTTGTACTTTACTTGAAGACGTGGCGGCGCGTCCAGCATAAGTATGCGGAGGGGGGGCGTAGATGTATTGTACTTAGAAACCTTTCAAGTCCAGAATCTGGCCAATTGAATTAGCCTCTATGCCATTCGGTGAATGCTTCCTCGATGCTTCCTCGAGCCGACCAGGTATCCGAGTCTATGTTCGCCGTTGACCGAGGGCCTAACGTTACAGTTTGCTCATCAATTGCTTCGGAAGAAGCCGGCGGCCACTCCGATTTTGCGATAAGCACGAGAAACCAGAAACTGTTCCGTTTCTTCCTTCCACGGTACTCAATTAACTCACGAGTTTTAACAAGTCCCAGCATTTGTGGGATCTCCAAACTCAAACAACCTCCTAGGAGAATGTCTATACTTATCGGTTCAGCTTCGTTTCTGGAACCGACAACCAATAATTCTATACAAGGCTTCGGCTGCCCTCACGCCGTCCAACGAGCTATTTAAGCTGGGCCGGTGACAAGCCGGTGAGCCGACGTGCTACATCTCTCTGATGAATTACTGTAGCGTTTCGACCAAAGGTTCAGGTGACGGGTGACGGGGACCCCTGAGCTGAACAATTTTGGTAGGTGTGACGGTGACGCCGAGCGAATGAACGATGACTTTTTTGAAGTTTTTCAGAGGGCTCAAAAACGATTTTTGAGCTACTCTAAATCTGACGACAAAAGGCACGAAAATTCACAAAAAAAAAAGCTAATGTTCTTCCCAAGCGGGGCCTTGATAACACCTCGCGACAATCTTCCTGTGCTGACCACGTCCAAGGACTGCCGGCTCGACTGACTCTTCGAGCTCGGCATCAGAGGCCTCTGCGTCTCCCGACCGAGTCCGCCGTTGACATCAACAGAGAAATTAGCAGCGACACCAGATCCACCCGAAGCAAGATGCGCCGAAAAGATGTCCAGAGGGACATCACAATCGTCATACACATCTGCACCCTGGTACGGATCCTCACCGTCACCGTGATCAGGTTTCTCGGAAGTGGGATCCGTCTCGGACGTCTGCGTGAGTGCGGTAAGAAGGGCTGGATTGGTGGTACAAAGATTGCGAAGACCAGCAAGAGCTTCAGGCGACATGAGCGAAGCCTGAGAAAGGTTCTATGGCCCAACGCAGCACATTTCAAAAGCCTGCAATATCTTTTGTTAGTTGGAGATCAAAGATAGTAAAGATGTACCACGCACCTGTGTGATGATGGCCGAATCCCCGACGTTAAGTAGCCAATTAGACCATTCACCGCGCCTTGAGCACCCAAATACGCCAAGTCTTCCTTTCTGTAATATTATAAACATAATTTCCGGAGCCTTCTTGAGCCCCATGCGTATGTGGATCACTTTTGGCGAGCTCTAATACTCTCAAGCAAGCATAAACCTGCATTGGCGGCGTCCAGACAGTCACTTGGCAAAATGAACAATTGCCAAGCCAGTGACGGCCTCGGCCGACGTGTGAACACTGTGAGCAGTGAACAATTGCAGTGACGGGTGACACCCCGTGAACCTTTGGTCGAAACGCTACAGTATTACGGCTCTCTCGTGCTGGTCGGCGCAGCTATTGCGCTGCTCAGGCTTTCTCGAAAATTTCTTAGCTCATGGCAGCACCGACATCTCTCATTCCCACCCGGGCCAGCTCCTTACCCCCTTGTTGGCAATTTGCGTGATCTCCCCGCGAAATTCCCATGGTTAACCTACACAGAATGGGGGGCACCAGTATCGTGCGCACTTGGATCCGGGCAGAAAGACAAATTTTTTAATGATGGAAAGGTTCGGAGGTCGTGCATGCAAGTGCTTTGGGCCAGCACATTGTTGTTGTCAACTCAGTCAAAGCTGCAAACGAATTATTCGAAAAACGGTCGCACATATACAGTAATCGTCCAGTTGTCACCATGGTTGAGCTGTAAGTTTCGCGAAGTATTCCTTTGCTTCCGGCTGACGTGCTCCAGGATGGGGTGGGATTTCAATATGGGATTGATGCAAATTGGCGACAGGTGGCGGAAGCATAGAAGAATGCTCCAACAGCACTTTCGCCGAGATATGGCGCGAAATTACCGTCCCGTTCAGATGAAAAAGATCCACCTGTTATTACGAGCGCTGTTGTCTAGTCCTCAAGAATTTCGGGAGCACCTCAAAGCGCAAGCAAAATACTGTTATTTGCCACTGAAGGCTAACAAAAATCAGGGTGACGGCAGCGATTATCATGGCGACTGTATATGCATACGATGTTCAGACTCGCAATGACCATTTTGTCACTTTAGTGGAAAATGCATCCAGAAAACTTTCTGAGTCATTTTTTCCTGGCGCTGTGGCTGTTAACATGTTTCCAATTCTCCGATACCTTCCATCGTGGATGCCGGGAGCAGGTTTCCAACGGTTTGCTGCTGGTGAGTGAAAGCGTTAGGAACCAGACTGTATTGTTACTGAATTGGGCGAGTTAGAGTCCCGGAAATTATCCAAGGAAATGAAGGAAGTGCCGTTTAATTTCGTAAAGCAGAATATGGTGACGCAGAGATCTTACATGATTACGCCCACATTAACCCTAGTTTGTAGCGCGATGGCTTGGATTCGACATCAATAGTAGCAAGACTCCTTGTGGAAAATCAAACTCGAGGTCGCCACGATGAGGGCGCAATCCAAGAAGTGGCCGCGGTGGCATATGGAGGTTTGTATGCTCGCTCGCAGCATGCATCGAGTTTTATCTCGTTACAGCCGGCGCGGAGACCGTACGCATCCCGTCAGACCACGGCTTTGTCAACTCATAACACGCGTAGACCGTCTCAGCTCTTGCAACATTTTTCCTTGCCATGGCTACCCATCCCGAGGTTCAGAAAAAGGCGCAAACTGAGATCGACACTGTCGTTGGCACTCATCGGCTTCCAGAATTCAAGGATCGACCTTCATTGCCTTTTGTCGAGGCTGTTCTTCGGGAGATTATACGTTGGAAACCCGTGGGCCCGCTCGGCGTCCCCCATGCAAGCACCGTAGACGATATATACAACGGTTACTTCATTCCCAAAGGTAATGCGGCGCTCTCCGAAAAGTCTCGTTCACGCCAATCGCATGCTTAGGCACGACAGTGATTGGCAATATATGGTAAACCATCCATGGGACTTGGCTTTCCTCCCTGATTGAGTCAAAAGGGCTATGACACATGATGAATCTATCTATCCTGAGCCGGAGAGGTTCAACCCCGATCGGTTTTTCACAGCGGATGGAAAGCTCAATGACGACGACGTTGTGTTCGCATTTGGGTTTGCTCTCATCATTCATATATATGTCCATAACATCTAACGTGTTGGCCGTCAATCAGATTCGGTCGGCGCATATGCGTGGGTCGTCACATTGCAGATGCCACAGTTTGGGCAACATTCGTATCTATTTTGTCAACTTTCAATATCGCAAAGGCAAAGGACGACACTGGGAAAGAGATCGACATTGACCCTAGTAACTATTCAGACGGCATGGTCAGGTGTGCAAGAGTGGTCATTGAAAAACATGGATACTCACCACAATAATCAGCCACCCGTTACCCTTCCCATGTTCCATCACCCCTCGATCTGAAACAGCCACAAGTTTGGTGCAGTCTACCACAGAACCTCGCAATGGTTGAATCCACTCTGTATCTTGTACCTCATCCATATGGCAAAAACACTGTTGTACGGAACGCTTGGTGGAACGTATCGCAATAGTCGCGTCAACGAGAATCAACGGGAAACACGAGCACAGAAAACGAGATTGAGTCAACTGATTTACGATACGCAAAATTACAGAAAGAGAAACACCAGGGTACGGGGTATAAGACACGAACGCGTCGAGATATAGACTTCCCCATATCGCGGTCAAAGGGGTACATATCGAAAGAAAGAGAGGCGAGATGGGCGAGGAAAGCCTCGGAGGCGCCGGGGCGACGTGGCTTGCTGTGCCGTCGTCTGGTAGCCGAACTCAAGTTATGAGCTCAACCGAAGTGAGCTTGCGAGCCGGGCTGAGTGAGAGGCAAGGAAGTGGTGGATGAGAGAGATGCGATCAACCTCATCCACACAGCCACATCGGCGTACAGGACCGGTCTTTCCCGCGATCCGGTTTCTCCCGCTTCGACTCCCCCTCTCCCGCGTACTCCCGCTCGAGACCATGGGCCGGGACGCCAGTTCCCCCGCACACAAACCCTTCGTCCCGCTCTAGCCGTCCGGCGGGTGCGTATCACCCGCACTCCCTCTTCCTCTCTCCACCGCCCGTCAAGACACCACCTGCCTATACTTACAAATCTTTCAAATCCAGAATCTGAACGAGCTAAATGCAGCTTGGGCCGATGGAAATTAGCCACCCTCTTATTCGGTGAATACTCCCTCGAGCTGACCAGACTTGAATGCATGTTTTCTCGGGTTGATCGACGGTCGAGTCCACTCGGCGCTCAACAATTTGCTTCGGAGAAAGCCGGCCGCTCTTCAACTACTCCGGCTTCCGTTTCCTCTTTCGACTCTTGAGCTTTGGAGAGGGAGGAGAGTATGGGGATCAAAAAGTGATGGTGGACTGATGGTAGACTTGAGCCTGCACGGAGAGTCCTGCGAGGAAAAACCTGAATCCAGAGGCGTGCAAGACAATACCTGCAGGCGTTTGTCTACGAGAAGGTAGGTATTTACATTTAGCCGTGGCGAACGCACCCGTATATGGACAAACAACAACAAACCGCAAACAATCTTAGCTTTTTGCCCCATGTCACTCATATTCCTCAGTAAACCTTTTCTCGTTCACCACCATGCTCATGCACTTTTTCCTGGCCTACAGCTGACACATTTCACATGTTCATCGGCATGACTTGTTCAATGCATTCGCCTTGTCTTCCCTCCAATTCAACAACGAACGATGGCATGATGACGGGCTCATTTGCACACTACCACCCGGAGCTGTTCTTCTGTACCCAACCACGCCCAAGTGTTTGACTGAACACCTTTGCCTGTTGATGTTTGTCTAGACAGAATTCCCTGCAACTGTTTGTCTGCACGTAACGATCTGCAGCCTTTCGTCTACATGCAAACACCTGCACTGGTTTCTTTGTTCACAACCACCTGCAGGCTGCCACCCTCAGTCATTTGTTTAGAGATCATTACCCTTGCCCATTCATCCGTAGGCCAACACCTGCGCCTGCAAGCCTACATGCCACGGGCTGTAGGCATTTGTCCGCGCACCATCACACGCATGTGTCCTGCTTCACAGCACATCCCGCGGGCTTTTGGCTGCAAACCACCTGCTGTACTTGTTCTCAGTGTTGTTGCCTATATGTAATGTGTGTAGTTACCAGTAGCTCAGCTAGACAATAAACTCAATGTCTTAGCCTGCACACGGAAGCCATGTTTGTTACAACACACAACACATCTTTCATATGCATGATCTGAACAACTGTTTTCACCCTGAATTCAAGAGTCATCTACATGAAAATAGGACATAGATATTTGATTTATATACAGTGCACAAAAGCCTGAACAACAATATAACCTTTCCATGCGGATATCTGCTTGCAGGACCTTGCTTGTTGGCATGTTTCCATGCTTGTTCATATTCAGAGAGAGGCCTATGGATAACTGTCTGCAGGACCTCACCTGCACCCATATTACTGTACTGGTTTGGGTTGAGTGAAATGCATACACATATTCACTTGCAGGAGAATGTCTGTAAATATATTACTATACTTGTTCGTGTACAAGGATTAGTTTGCAGGCGTGCACTTCCAGCAGGCAGGCGCACCTATCCATCAAAAAACAAACCATACTACTACCTAGTAATTCAAGGCAAGTAAAATTTGGAATCATTTGCATGCAATGGCATGGAGACAACTCTATGTAGGAAAGGCCATGCAAGGATGTGGCCACAGCCAGGAGTCCACCGGTGGAGTCCACGGGAGTCCACCATCAAATTTGATCCCCGTACTTCCAACCTTCTGGAGCTTTCACAAGTCTCAAATATCCAGCGTCCGCATTATGGGATCTCCAAACTAAAAAGAAACTCCTGGCAGAATGTCCATTGGCTCAGCCAAGGTTTTCTGGAACTGGGATTACATCCGCGTCGGTCTAAGCCATGTCCAAGATAATCGTGTTCGATGGATTCCAATTTTATATCAGTCTTCGACTGCCCTCACGCTGTCCAACGCGCTATTTAAGCCGCTGTACTAACCCACTGTTCTTCATCCCTCTGATGAATTATTACGGCTCTCTCGTGCTATTGAGCGTAGCCATTGCATTGCTCAGGCTTTCCCATAAAATTCTCAGTCTATGGCAACGCCGACACCTCCCTTTCCCTCCTGGGCCAGCAAGTTATCCCGTCATCGGGAATTTGTGGGACCTCCCCGCAAAAGTCGCATGGTTAACGTACGCAGAGTGGGGGCGCCAGTACGGTGCGCATTTGTGTTCCGACAGAGCGACAATCTTCTGAATAGTAAAAAGGTTCGGAGCTTGTGCATGCAAGTGCCTTGGGCCAGCACATTGTTGTTGTCAACTCGGTCAAAGCCGCAAACGAATTATTCGAGCAACGGTCGCACATATACTCCGATCGTCCAGTTGTCACCATGGTTGAGCTGTAAGCTTCGCGAATTACCCCCTACTTCTGTCTGACGTGCTCCAGTATGGGGTGGGACTTCAATATGGGATTGATGCGAATTGGCGACAGGTGGCGGAAGCATAGAAGAATGTTCCAACAGCACTTTCGCCGAGATATGGCGCGAAATTACCGTCCCGTTCAGATGAAAAAGATCCACCAGTTATTACGAGCGCTGTTGTCTAGTCCTCAAGAATTTCGGGAGCACCTCAAAACGCAAGCAAAATACCACTGTTTACTGTCCGCTAGAAGCTGACAAAAATCAGGTTGACGGCAGCGATTATCATGGCGACTGTCTATGGATACGATGTTCAATCTCGCAATGACCATTTCGTTACTTTAGTTGAAAGGGCCATCACAAAGCTTTCTGAAGCATTTTTTCCTGGTGCTGCGGCTGTCAACATGTTTCCAGTTCTCCGATACCTTCCATCGTGGATGCCGGGAGCAGGTTTCCAACGGTTTGCTACCGGTGAATGAAAACGCTAGGAACCAGACCGTCTTGTTACTGATTTGGGCGAGTTAGAGTCCCGGAAATTATCCAAGGAAATGAGGGAAGTGCCGTTTAATTTCGTAAAGCAGAATATGGTGACGCAGAGATCTTATATGATTACGCCCACATTAACCCTAGTTTGTAGAGCGATGGCTTGGATTCGACATCAATGGTAGCAAGACTCCTTGTGGAAAATCAAGCTCGAGGTCGCCACGATGAGGGCGCAATTCAAGAAGTGGCCGCGGTGGCATATGCAGGTCTTCATTCTCGCTTGGAGCACGTATATATAAAGTTCTAATTTGATTACAGCTGGTGCAGATACCGTACGCATTTTGCAAGACCAAGGCTCCGTCAACTCACAACATATGTAGACCGTCTCAGCTCTTGCAACATTTTTCCTTGCTATGGCTATCCATCCTGATATCCAGAAGAAAGCGCAAACTGAGATCGACGCTGTCGTTGGCACTCACCGGCTGCCAGAATTCGAAGATCGACCTTCATTGCCTTTCGTGGAGGCTGTATTTCGGGAGGTTATACGTTGGAAACCCGTGGTTCCGCTCGGCGTCGCACATGCGAGCACCGCAGATGATATATACAATGGCTACTTCATTCCCAAAGGTAATGTAGGGCTTCCGCGACAACTCCCATTCATGCTAACCGTATGCAGGGACGACAGTGATTAGCAATATATGGTAACCGCTTCCACGGAACGTAGCTTTCCTCCCTTATTGAGTCAACAAGGGCTATGACACGCGATGAATCCATCTACCCCGAACCGGAGCGGTTCAATCCCGATCGGTTTTACACAGCGGATGGAAAGCTGACTGACGACGAGGTTGTCTTCGCATTTGGGTCTGATCTTGTCATTCACAGGTTCATAACATCTAACGTGTTGACCGTCAATTAGATTCGGTCGGCGCATATGCGTGGGTCGTCACGTTGCAGATGCATCACTCTGGGGAACGATCGTCTCTGTTCTATCGACGTTCAACGTCGCCAAACCTAGAGATGGCACAGGGAAAGAGATCGATATTGACCCTCGTTATTCGGACGGTATGATCAGGTGTGTAAGAGTTGTTATCGCGGCTACGGATACTCACGATAGTAATAGTCACCCCGGACCCTTTGAATGCTCTATCATTCCTCGGTCCGAAACAACCAAAAGTTTGGTGCAAGCCACGTCGGAGACTCACAACTTTTGAATTCCTGCTTCCAGAGCCGGTTTTGCCTCATCGACAGGGTGCTGTGGAGAGGTTTTGCTCGTATTTTCTCTAATTAAACTTGCGACATGTTTGTGAAACATTCTGAGACCCCAATCTAGGAAGCAAAATAATGTTGAGCTCGGATTGCTATATATGTCCAGACTACCGCCGATAACCCAAAAAAGGTAAAAGGCAAGCAAGGTCTTCGATGTAAAGGGACAGAGAACTCGCCGACATTGAACCCGTGATTTGGGCAACAACTTGAGGTCACATTCGTGTGCGGATCCGTTGCAAGTCCTCGGCGCGGGCGAAATCCAATAAAAGAATAAATCATACAGAGCTTAGTAGTGGGAAGCGAGGGCATGGAACGCGAAAAACAAGGTGCACTATTGTAATCTTATCTTCCAATTTGTCCACCAAACTACGACGAAGCCTCGTGATTTGAGTGAGCTGAAGATGAGTCGATTCATGACGGATACCGAGACTACAAACAAATAACTGGCATAGGGGTATAGGACACGACGGAGGACTATACAATCCACCACGGTCGAGGGGTATCTAAGGAAGGAAAACACGAAGCTGGAATCGCAAAATTCGGGCGGCGCACTGAATACGAAGATCAGACAGAAGCAACAATGGCAAGTAACAGGAACATGGTCATTGACGTCCTGCACCAGATCGGGCCGGATTCGAGAGCGTCGTTGTCCAGTGGCGAGTAAAGAGAGGCGTCCCCCTCGATTCAAGGCCGCACCGGACACCCTGCGTATAATTGTCCTCGATCGTAAGCGTGTATGGATCCGGGCTTCACATCGTGTCGCGCACAATTCTGAACGAAAAGACGAGAGTCGGTTATCTGAATGACATCAGGTTATGACTGAGGCGGAAACTGGCGGGAATAACGTTGAGACAACTATGAGCGTGTTTCTAGCAATTTGATGCACTTCTCCAGTTTGCGTCGTGCGATACGTTCACTCCGCTTCGACGAGAACTGTAGAAGAGCTCAGTAAGGAAGAGGGGTGAATGTTAAGGGAAATAGACGCACGATCCAGCAAATAAGCATCGAAAGTAAGGCAATGCCGACGATGAGCTGTAAGGTAGCTATCAGACAACACAGGACAAGCTGAAATAAAAGGAGACATACAATCCCATCTCTGGGGACATCAACATCAAACTTGGTGCGATGATCCACTCCCACCAAAACACGGCGGTTTGCCACGGCTCGTTCTCACGCAGGGACTGGATGATCGGCAAGGCTTTTGCGCGCGAGGGAGCCCACAAGGACGAATTCGTCACAGTGAAGGTGATCTAAAAAAACGGCACCAGAGGACTGACGAAGATGGCAATCTCGAGGCCCATGGCGGCGCCAACGACGATGACAAGGCCAAAGGCCCACTAGGTCGCATCCACCCGGAGCATTCGCCAGCGGGTCCATAGGTAGTGTCGCTAACTCCCGATCCGACGCATGACTGTAGGGACAGCCAGGACGGTTTGAATTGAGCGCAGGCAAATTGTACTGAATGTCCACCAAGCGAATCTGACGGCCCAGAAGACGATCCCACAGATGAACAAGACGACTCGGAAAACTGCATTGATGATCCAGCAGAGGAATTGTGCGAACCTCACAAGGTGAGCCACCGAAGCGTCGGGCTGCTGTCGATGGCGAACTTAAGGATGTTGAAAATGTACGGCCCAGTGGCGGATGCCAGGACGGGTGTGACGCGAGACGTAGTGCCGATTTCATTCACGATGATAGGTGTGATCACTGCACGATAGCGACAGGCCACCAGACGGTTTTGACGAAAACCCATTTGAGGATGCACAAAATCCACAAGAAAATCCCGAGGATGAACGCGAAAAACCGGAAGAGCAATGACTGCTTTGGGCGTCTTTCACTGCCGCATGTGGAAGACGTATCGGCGGATCCGGGACCAGGTGCTGGTAGATCTGAGTTGGGCGGAGGTGCGCAGGGGCTTGCGGCCCTATGGAATGTTTGCGCTGACAAGATCCAGGCCACGAGGATGGCGATGACGCCGGTGTACATTGCGACGGCCATGTACAGATGATCCAGGCTGCCTGCGACTGGAATGCAGGGCGACGGGGTCAGAACGACCTGGATGGTCGACGTTGCCTCGATGGTCTTGACGGTACTCGTCGTGTTGATTGCGAACGCGATAAGCTTTGGATTGCCGAGCCCATGACCCACAAAACCGTTGAAGGCGTCTTGAAGGAAGATGAGAACGCGGAAAAGGATGAGAAGAGTGCAGAGGACATGGTGGTCATCTTGCCTGTCAAGGTCTCTCCCGGACCCATAATTGAAGCTGATAATCACTAACCGCCGCGGCGAACATTCCACAGTGTTCCCTGTTCAACTCCTACTTACCGTCAACTTGCGTCAAGACGGGGACCACCAAGCAATATTTATACAAGTCCGTGACGAAGTCTCAAATATACTCGTTCAAAACCACGCTTCAGTCGTTCTGAAAGTTGCAACGCCGTCCCCACGAAATGGAATCAAATCATTTAAATTTCGCAACTGCGATATGCAAATGGCAACATAGCTGCTCCTTGAATCCACCGCCCTCTTGTGCTCGACTGCTTCCTGGGTAGTCCATTGCCGCTGAAAAGCTGGGAACAAGTACCGAGTGACATAGTCCGCCTTATAGCCAACGCCGATACATACGGATACCCGCTCGCTCGAAATGAAACGCATCTAAAGCTGTGATCTTTGGCAGAATGACGATAGGTTCAACCTCGTTTCTAATTCTATGCAAGCCTTCGGCCGCCAAGCCCTCACGCTGTCCAAAGAATCATTCCATTGATAGCGATCCGACTCTGCTGAGCCCCTTCCTTGTCTCTCGCATGAACTACAGCTCTCTTGCTCTGCTGGCTTTAGCCATTGTTCTGCTCAGGTTTTTCCAGAATTTGCTGGGCTCACGGCTCCGCCGACACGCCCCTTTTCCTCCCGGACCATCACCTTACCCTCTTATCGGGAATTTGTGCGACCTCCCCACGAAACTCCCATGGCTAACCTACGCAGAGTGGGGGCACAAGTATCGTGCGTATTTTCATTCGCGTCGAGTGGTCATCCTCAATGGAAAAAGGTTCGGAGCTCCTACACGTAGGCGTTTTGGGCCAACACATCGTCGTTGTCAACTCGCTCAAAGTCGCCATTGAACTATTCGAAAAACGGTCAGACATATACTCTAATCGTCCGTTCCTCGCCATGCTTGATCTGTGAGATTCGCAATTTACCCCGCCCTTCCTCATTGACGGGCTCCAGCGCGGGGTGGGATTTTCATCTAGCAGTCATGCCGCTGGGGGAAAGGTGGCGGAAGCATCGCAAAATGTTCCAACAGCATTTCCGCCCAGATTTATCACGAACTTACCATCCCATTCAAATGAAAAAGAGCCACCAGCTATTACGCGGGCTGCTCTCTAGTCCTCAAGAATTTCGAGAGCACCTCAAAACGCGCGCGATATGCTGTTTTGTGACGCGTGTGGAAGCTGACAAGAATATTTCAGGTTAACTGCAGCAATAATCATGCGCACTGTCTACGGATATGATGTCCAAGCTAGCAACGACCATTTCGTAGCTTTATCTGAAAGGGCTATGTTGAAACTTTCCCAGTCCGTTTTCCCTGGTGCTGCGGCCGTCAACACGTTTCCAATTCTACGATATCTCCCCTCCTGGATGCCGGGAGCTGGTTTCCAACGATATGCTGCCGGTGAGCGAAGAACTCACAGGAATTATGCCTGTCTTTTTTTACTGGCTTATAACGAGTTAGAGTCTCGCCAACTAATCAAAGAAATGCAGAAAGTACCGTTTGAGTTTGTAAAGCAAAATATGGTGCAACAGTTGACATCGCAATCATTTCCGCACTAACTATTTCTCGGAGCGCGACGGCGTGGATTCGAAATCAATCGTAGCAAATCTCCTTGAGGCCAATGGTCACGACGATGAAGCCCCAATTCAAGAAATGGCTGCTGCTGCCTATGGAGGTACGGACTGTTATCTGGGAAGTGTACAATTTTGAATAACCTCCGAGTACAGCTGGTGCGGATACTGTACGCACTCTCCCAGACGAGACTTCTGTTACCTCACAACCCACATAGTCTACCTCCGCTCTTGCTTCATTTTTTCTTCGCTATGGCTGTACATCCCGACGTTCAAAAGAAAGCGCAAACTGAGATCGACACCGTCATCGGTACTCATCGGCTTCCAGGATTCGAGGACCGCCCTTCGTTGCCTTATATCGAGGCTCTTTATCGGGAGGTCATGCGGTGGAAACCTGTGGGGTCACTCGCCGTACATGCCACCACTGCAGATGATGTATACGATGGCTACTTCATTCCCAAAGGTTCTTTGTTCTCTCCCGGAAATCTCATCCGCGCTAACTGCATGCCCAGGGACGACGGTGATCGGCAATATCTGGTAAACAAGTCGATGGGACTATGACTTCCCCGCTAATTGAGACGACAAGGGCTATGACCCGCGACGAGTCCCTCTACCCAGAACCAGAGCGGTTCAACCCCGATCGGTATTTTACGGCAGAGGGAAAGCTGAATGACGACGACACTGTCTTGGCATTTGGGTACGGTAACGCCTTTACATCTATTCATAGGATCTAAGTAACGTCTTGATCAGATTCGGTCGGCGCATATGCGTGGGTCGCCACTTTGCAGACGCGACAATCTGGGGGACAATCGTTTCCGTTTTATCGACATTCAATATCGCAAAAGCAAAGGATGCCACCGGGAACGAAATAGACATCGACCCTGATTATTCGGACGGCCTGGTCAGGTGTGTAAAAGTCATTCCCCAAAGATATACTTGGATGTTTATGAGATTAAATACTAGTCACCCCTGAACCCTTTGCATGCTCTGTCACCCCTCGATCCGAATTAGCCAAGATTCTGGTGCAAGCCACGACGGAAACCTACGACTTGTGAAATCCCAGAGCTACTTTCTCCCAGTTCACGTCTGTTTTGAAACATCTTGAGCCTCCAGGGCTGGGATAATCAGACTGGAAGGCAATATAATGTTGCGAACCAATTTTGCCCCTGTCACACCTGATTGCCATACGACTAGAACCCAAAGAGGAACAGGTGGGGACCTTCACGACACAAGACTATGCTTAGGATTGTATTCGTTGCAAGTTTCAACCAAACTGAACGTTCGAGGAGAGAGACGGCATGGAACGAAAGATAACAAACAAGCGTGGCGAAGCGCGCGTCTTCCGATTTGGCGTTGACAAAGAAGAGATCAAGGCAGATAATTCATAACACAGAATTACAGAAAAAGGAAACAACAGGGTATACGGGTATAGGACATGGATACTTCAAGATAGACTACTGTCCATCTACACACAGTCAAGGGGGTATCGAAGGAGAAGACGAGACGAGGCGAGGGGTGTGGCTCGACCGCTTGCCGTGTTACTGAGAAAGAGATTCCAGCGGGCGGTCAGAATATGAAGCAAGCGTACTGGATACAAAAATCAGACAGAAGGAACAATGTCAAGTAGCAGGAACATACTCTTTGGCGTTCTGCACCAGATCGGGCCGGATTCGAGCGGTGTTGTCCAGTGGCGAGTAAAGAGAGGCGTCCCCCTCGATTCAAGGCCGCACCGGACACCCTGCGTATAACTGTCCTCGATCGTAGGCGTGTGTGGACTCGGGATTCACGTCGAGCATCCGGAAGGAGAGAAAGACGGGTATATCTGAACGATATCAGGATATGAACTAGGCAAAAACTGGTAGACATACGATGAATAGCTATGGACGTGTTTCTAGTAGTTTTATGCGTTTCTCTAGTTTGCGTCGTGCGGCACGGTCACTCCGCTTCGATGAGAACTGTGAAAAGAGCTCAATAAAGAAGAGGTGGATGTCAAAGGAAAGACACACGATCCAGCGAATAAGCATCGAAAGTAAGGCAATGCTGACGACGAGCTGTGAAGGAGCTGTCAGATATCACAGGACGCAATGAAATAAAAGTAGACATACGATTACATCTTCTGGGGCCATCAACATCAAACTTGGTGCGATGATCCACTCCCACCAAAACACGGCGGTTTGCCATGGCTCACTCTCGCGCAGGAGGTGGATGACTGGCGGGGCTTTGCGCGCGAGAGAGCCGACGAGAAGGACGAGTTCGTGACAGTGAAGAATAAGTTCCAGAATGAATGGCGCCAGACGACGGGCGCGGACGAGGAGCTCCAGTGTCATGTAGACAAGAACAAAGAGGACGCAGCCAACCATCAACCAAATGTCACCAGCAAAGGAAGATCGACATCGGGACCATAGCCGATGCAAGTACCTCCTGATGCGACGCAGGACTGTCGGGACAGCGAGAACGGATTGAATTGAGCGCAGGCAAATTGTACTGAACGTCCACCAGGTGAATCCGACGGCCCAGAAGACGGTCCCACAGATGAACGAGACGACCCGGAAGACTGCATGGATGATCCAGCAGAGGAATTGTGCGAGTCCCCACAACGTGAGCCACCGAAGCGTCGCGCTGCTGTCGATGGTGAGCTTGAGGATCTCGAAAATGTACGGCCCAGTGGCGGATGCCAGGACGGGTGTGACGCGAGACGCAGTGCCGATTTCCTTCAGGATGATAGGTATGATCACATAGTAAAAGAAGGCGGACAACATGATGGCGACAGGCCTCCAGACGGTCTTGACGAAAACCCATTTGAAGCTGCGCAAAATCCACAAGAAAATCCCGAGGATGAATGCGAAAAACCGGAAGAGGAATGACCGCTTGCGGTGTCGTTCGTTGCCGCATGTAGTATCGTTGCCAGGAGGTGGGGGAGGAGGCGCTCCGGCAGCGGCGACGTCAGATTGCGGTGGAGGAGCCGAGTCTCGAGATTGCGGAGACGTATCGGCGGATCCGGGATCGGGCGCTGGTGGGTCTGGGTTGGGCGGAGGTGCGCAGGGGCTTGCGGCGCCATGGGATGTTTTCGCTGACAAGATCCAGGCCACAAAGATAATGATGACGCCGATGTACGTTGCGACGGCCATGTAGGGACGATCCAGGCTGCCTGCGACTGGAATGCAGGGCGACGGGGTGAGAACGGGCTGGATGGTCGACGTTGCCTCGATGGTCTTGACGGTACTCGTCGTGTTGATTGCGAACGCGATGAATAAGCTCTGGATTGTCGAGCCCATTACCCACAAAACCGTTGAAGACGCCTTGGAGGAAGAGGAGAATGCGGAAAAGGACGAGAAGAGTGCAGAGGACATGGTGGTTTCGGTTCAAGATGTAAATGGGTTATGTCAGCCACCGCGAAGACATGATCAAGCATGGAAACAAACAAACGCGTCGCGTTGACACGCGTCGATCGCCTATTTTTGAACCTGTCGAGTCTCAAGAACGAAGAGAGACAGGCAGAGGTCAAGGAATTATCACTCGCGCCACTGTGCTCTACGTCGAAAAAAAAAGAGGCTAGACGGCGTCAGGGACCTCAAAGATTGTTAGCTTTACTGCGCGTGGTGCTGGACGGAATACCCGAAAGACGATGGAAAGACGTGAATTGTAATCCGAAGCGAAATGTCAATCTCTAAAGAAAGTGAAAAAGGAACGTCTGAGACTCGGAACTGGACCGACGCTCCTGCTCCTGATTATGCAGAAGCAGATGACGAAAAATTGATACGGTCTTCGCCATTCATCCGTCCCGAAAAGAACCGTCCAAGGCAGAACACAATATTTAAGTCGAACGTACCTCTGCCTTCTGTCTAAATCCATCCCTTCAATCGCTTCTGAACTTCTCCATTTTTCAAGCACCAACATGGGGAAAACCGCCCTCGTTCTTCTCGACCTACAAGTCGGGATTCTCGCGCTCAGCGGCTTGGACCAGACCAAGTTGAGCGAATTCCTCGGTCGCGCATCAGCTGCAGCGCGAGCCGCACGCGCAGCCCAACACCCCGTCATCTACGTGACGGTCTCATTCAGGGCCGGGCACCCGGAGATAGCGGCATCCAACGCTACTTTCGCGCGTGCCAAGGCCGCAGGCGGGTTCGTGATCGGAGACCCGTCGGTCGCTGTACACCCAGACGTAGCGCCTCAGGAGGGAGATGTTTCGGTGGTGAAGCGCCGCGTGTCAGCATTCGGAGGGAGCGATTTCGACGCTGTGCTGAGAGGTCTCGGGGTGGACACGCTGGTGTTGGGAGGCGTGGCGACGAGCGGAGCGGTCTTGTCGACCGTGAGGCAGGCTGCGGATCTGGACTTCAAGATAACGGTTTTGGAGGATCTTTGCTTGGATATGGACGAGGAGGTGCATAAGGTGCTCGTACAAAAGGTCTTCCCGCGCCAGGCGACAGTGGTCTCGTCAGAGGAATGGATCAAGGAGGTGTCCAAGTAGACTCAGTCTCATGTACAATATCTTGGGTGGATCCGCGTCGCGAGACAGGATTGAGACCAAGTCGCAATATTTGTTCATCTAGCCAACTCTGAAACAGGCTCAGAAAGTGAATAAGATTTCCCCTCAGTGTTCTTTGCTGAGTGGAGGCAATCTTTGGACATCGGGAAATGTATAGTTCAACAACGAGGGCTGCGGGGAGGAGGATTGAATTGTTGTGTGGTCGATTTTTTCAAAATAGGATGTTTGGTTGCTTGTTTGTTCGATGTGCCATAGTTGACCTTAACCTCATCCATGCTTTCCATGCGTTATCTCGTGGCCTCTGCAATTCTAACGGGTACAATCGTCGCATGAACAATATCGAATTCATAAATACTTGAACGTTCCGAATCGGCTTCAAGTTCCCTGTCTGTCAGGAGCTGATGGTCTTGTGCCTTGCAAATCGCATCCCTATTCGAGCACAAAAAGGCTGCCTGTCAGGATACGAATCCTATTCTCGGTCCAGCCATGATCATGCGCTTTTCGCTGTTTAGAGATGCGATTCTCGTCCTGGTCGGGGCAACATTCATGTACTTCGTGTCCATTTTCGCTCCCATCGTGTCTCGTCAAACGTTCATTAACGCAGTCTCTCTACGTACCACGGCCCCGGACCGTTCAGAAACCGGAACACTCATTCACTCAACATCGTCTGCGGTGGCTTTCAAACCCTCTGCTTCGCCAGTTCCTTCATTACCTTCCTCAAATCTTGCATCAGACTTGCCAGAAACGTCAATTATAGCCCATGCTCCGGGATGGACATGTAACCATCTAATTCTTGGCCGGCTTTCTCTTACTGACGCTATGATTGCAGTATTTAGAAACCTTTACATGTCTAATTCGACATTCTTCATCGTTTCTGACTCCCCGTCCGACTTCCCAGAAATCCGTCTCATGGCAAGTAACCCTGTGCCGGCGGAAAATACTCCTGAGAATATAGCTTTGCGGGAGCCGACCGCAGATAATATGGCCGTACTGACGTCCGCCGAAGCGAAGCATCGATGGTCGGATGACAATAAAGCGCGAATCTTATCCGTGGAGGGGAACACGGTGCGCATATTCCGTCCCGGTCCCAACGTGCTTTATCAACCTTACTACAGGTTCTCGTCAATGAACCCAGCCAATTTCTCCGACATTATTACCACCTCGTCGCAGAGCTCTTTTTTGGTATACAAGCCTTCTGGCATGGGGCGTTCTCTACGCCTTCATACGACCCCGACCGCGATTATATTCTTGGGCCGTATCCTGCTCCGCCCCCCATCCATCGCGTGATTTTTGCGCGCACAGATGCGGCTGGGTGGCGCGACGACCCGGGGTATAACGTGTATGTTATGCGGGCAGCGTTCCCTGCGACCAGCATCGAAGAAGCCCGAGCCTGGGAGGATCGCGCGTTCATCACCTCTTCCGGTGACCGCGCGTGGCATTTCCCTCTTCTGCTGCTTACGGACCGCAGCGCCTCGCACCGGGGCCGCATATGCGGGAGCCAGACGCAACGAATCGCATCAGAGGCTGTCGAGGCGATGCGTCATAGAGGACAGTTGGTCGGCGCTCGCGTAGGCGGCTGGTGGGAGCCGGTGCGAAGCGCTGTGCTGCGATTTGCGCGCGCGGAGTTGCCTGCAAGCCAGCAGGACCAGGCCGTTTTAAGCAACACCGCAGCTACTGGGAAAGCCAGACTTCCCACGCCAGCAAATATTGTGATCACCTACACGAGTCGGCAGATTGCGGGCCACCGAAAACTCACTCCCGAGAGCCACGCTGGACTTGTGCAGGCGCTAAAAGAGCTTGTTCAGCGCAAAGGCTGGGAACTCAACGTTATGGAACCTGAAAAGCTCTCGAAAGAAGAGCAGTTGTCGATCATCGCGCGCACGACAGTAAGCAGCGTACCCCCATTTTTATCTTTTAATTTTTAATGAGCTGTTAGATTCTGGTCGGCGTACATGGCAATGGGCTTAGCCATTTGGTCATGCTCCCTCCCAACCGCTTCTCGAGTGTCGTCGAAATCTTCTATCCGTTGGGTTTTGCTCATGATTACCAGTGGACAGCAAAAGCTTTGGGGATGAGACATTTTACTATGTGGAACGATACATATCGTACCGAGGGCGTGGGCGAGGGCAAGCCGGACTACGCCTACCCAGAGGGCTTCCAGGGCAACTCCATCCCAGTCCACGGGCCAGCGGTCGCACAGCTCATCGAGGATCATATCGAGGGGAGGGTCTAGAAGCGGCAGGAACGCCACCCGCACTGTAATATTCGGCGAACAAAAAAAAAACCCTTGCATAGCTGTCTAGATGGCCCTGTTCGATGGATTCAATGCTCATGAGGTCGGAAAGAGTTCTGAATTGCAGACAAGTAAAGGCCACACGTTTGGTGCACGTTTGTCACTTGACGGGACGGAATCAGTGGCAGTGTGATCGGGCATCTGCTTTGACAGTTTTTTGAGTCAGACCTCGCTGCGCCAGCTTAATACTTTACTGCTTGTTCCCATTCTTTAACTCTTTCGACGAGAACGAATGGCTACCACTTCGTATACTATCTACTCCCATTATGATCCCGCACAACGCGAACAGCTCGAACGCGAAACAGGTCAAAGACCAACAGAGGGACAGGAAATCGATTCAGCGACTCTCTGGGAAACCGAGGCCCAAATTGCTTTCCCAAGACGACAACTCCCGCCTCCTCGATTTGTCCCTGCAGTAGGCGATCTTGCTGTCTCACTGCCGCACTCGAAATCGCGTCAACAGCCCGATTCAGATGTGGCAGAATGGTATAGGTCTTTGACCGAGACGGCACAAAGCTCACGTTCCGTTTCCACATCTACATCCGGATCGGCGCCCGCACCTCCACAACCAGTTCCCCGTCCTGCTGAGAGAAGAAGCAAAAACAATTGGTTTATAATGAACGCCATCACTTCCGAACCTGCTCCATCCGCTGGCACACCCTCCACTCTCGCCGATATTCTTGCGCGAGAGCCGCCGCCACTTCCTCACGAAATGAAATATAAGCCACCGGTGTTTTTGGCTCTTGGGCCTGCAAACAAAGGCTTCACGATGCTTCAAAATAGCGGGTGGAGCGAAGGCGAACCTCTCGGGCCCGATTTCGCTCGAAGGCCGCCGGCGCGCGACATCGCGCCACAAGATATGATTGCGACACTGGGTGGGAAGCCGGTGGAAACAAAGCTCAAAGTGGAGGTTCTAGACGAGCCGATTGGGAACGAGAAAGGCACAGTTGGCCCAGCAGAAATTATAGATCTGACTATGTCAGATTCCGAGTCGGAAGAATCCGAGTCTGAGCAGCAGGACGGCGAGTGGGATATCGATAATACGCTTGTATCGATCGACGCACAGGCAGAGGGGTCTGCGCGCAAGGCACTCATCACCCCAATATCTACCGTTCTCAAGTCGGATCGCCTTGGTATCGGTCTCAAGGCGAAGACGATAGGACCGTACAAGGCGTCTCAGAAACGCATAACACATGGCGCTGCTGCGTTGGCCAGGCATGTGAAAGCAGCGGAGGCTCTTAGGTCGCAGAAGAAGCTAACGGGGCGCGGACACCGGGGTTTCGCGCGGCAACGAAAGGCTGAGGAGGCTCATCGGAGGGATCTGCTGGCATACATGAACTCATAGAACCTAGAAGCCCGGCGCGACACGAGGTACGCGCAAATCCATATTCCGTTGTACAAATACATCCGCTTATCAGTATAAAAGTTATGCAAAATAAGAAAAATCGGTGGAAGGAACTGAGAGCCCATTATGGCATGGGCTCACCCCAAATGCCTTTTGCGCGTTCGCATTTGACGGAGGCGACATACATCCGCAGCCACTGCACCATCTCCTTGCTGATTTGGCTGCATCGCGTCACATCGATCGCGCGGAGGCGAATGGGGCCCAGGAATACCGGAGGGTGCACATTGCGCGCGGGAGGGTGAGATGATCGCAAACGCGCGTGCGCGGCAGCCGCCGTGGAGGCCGAGGTAATTGTAGCCTGAGAAGATCGAAACCCCTGCGCGCCATTTTGGAAGTGGGAGTACGCATACGAGTTGGCGGGTAATCTTGACTCAACAAACGTGCGCAGCGAGTCCCAGTCCAACGATGTGCAACCGTCGAGGGTGAGGGACTCGAGCTTCGGGCAGACCCAAGGCTGAGACCCAGACAGGCCCTGCGGAAACACCAGTTAGCTCGATATAATACAGCGAAAAGTGCGCACATACTCGAAAAAGGCCAGACGACGCCTCTTCACAGTCGACCAATTCCAATGACACCAAAGATGTCAGCCGGCGCAAGAGATTCAGAAGTTTCAGCTCATTGAATACGCAGGTCTCTATCCGCAGGTGCCGAAGGGGAAGTCGCGTCAGTGCTTGAGTATACACCAGTTGAAGGATGGGTGTAACGTTCTCAAGGAAGCACAATTCCAGGCACTCCAGATTCGGGAACGAGAACTGGGCCATTAATTGCTGTGTCATGGCGATTCCGGCAGAGTAGAACGATGCCTTTTTCAACCGCGGAAGATGAACAACCTTCGTCAGTGGAGGAAAGGCGAAACCCTCCGAGTCGCCGAAACACGGAGGACAGTCGACGTCCGGGAAATTACGTAGACATATCTCCTCCAGCTGGGGGCATTCACGCAGGATTCCTGGCGAAAGAGGAGAATTGAACGACCGCAACTGAAATGAAATGAGAAGAAACCGAACCGAGAAGGGTCTTGGTGGATGGGGTATGCGGGTAGAAATAACCGCACAACTTGAGAACGCGAAGTCGGGAGACGAGTCGCAGGTCCCATCCAAAATTGAAGGATGTTAAGGAAACATCTTTCAATCGAGGCGTCCGGCCAGCAAATAGCGGCAGAGGCGCAAGGGAGTAATTGTCGTCCTGCATAGCATGATATACGCGGATGGACAATACCTCGAGGAGGGGGGCGTCTTCTTGGCAGCGCAATAATACCGCGTGAGCCTGCGGTCGGTTGGGAACGGTCAGACGGAACACTTTTATGCGCCACAACGCGGGGCGAAAAAGGTCCATCGCGTGCACGACTTGCTCCGTTACGCCAGAAGTATAGTATTCAGTTCTTGGTCCGAAGTCGATTGATATGTCGAGAGGACATGATTTCGAGCGGCCAAGTTTACGGCGGGCCTTCTCGAGCGAGTGGTGGGGGCTAACAGTAATCTTCGCCCACAGCAACGGCGTAGCGAGCGCTACTTCTAGCCAGTACCGACTAGGCAGGACGTAAGTATGATTTCATGGCCGTAATTACAGTGCGCGACTTACCATACAAGCATGATGCTTCCAATGCTGACCTTTCCTTCGTCCCCACTTTCAAAAGCGTCCTCCTCCTCCGCGTCACCCAGAATCCCGATGATAAAAATCGAGGACAAGAGTTCACTCGGCAGTCGCAAGACGGGAGACTGTAGCCGCACAGCTTGTTCCAAACGCGACTCGAGATCACGTCGCTGGCTCATTAAAGACGCCATTTTGGAATCAAGTGAATGAATTGCCTCACGCAGACGCGGTATAAGTGTATTTCCAGGCGCTCGCGGCCGATAAGCGCCATCTGCCGCAGGCGGTGGGGAAGCGATAGAAATAAGCTGAGGGTAGCCCCGGCCCGAAGGACCTCTGCGAGACGCGGAATTGGCGCCCGTCGTAGCGCGCAGAGGATAAGTGGACATCGGATGACGTGCGCCGCGATCCCAGCTGGGCTAAATAACGGCGCACTTGCTACGTCGATATGGGGTTAGCCAGCTCACAAACGGCCTCGAGGTCCTGCTGTATGCATTTCATTTTGCATCGATTGTCTCGGAGATGGATGCGTACCTTTGTGCAGAACGGCGGGCTCGGGGAAGCAGCGGGGGAACTATAAAGGATCTCGGGATCAGGGCCGTCTGCGCGTGCAGAGCTGCAAGGCCATGTCCCCTTTACAAACGGCAACTGTGACCTGCATCGTGGGATTGAGAAATCGGTCTCCGCCACGAGGAGTTGCAACGAGGCAGTAAAGACAAGAGACTTCCATTACGTCAGCAAGCGCATCCCGAAGGGTAGACCCGAAAATTTTGGGCCGCCACCAAGCCGCCAGCTTCGATTCGTACTCTAATTTCATACATTCTACTGATCCGGTTAAGATGCCCCGGCACGCCGGCGGGCCACGTATAGCGAACGGTAGTACAAAAACTGTCCGAGAACCTCCAAAAGGCAATGTCTCAGCGCGAGATTTTCACGACAATGTGCTGACTCACGGTAAAGTCCAGGAATACAGTCAAGAGACTCCCTGCGATAATCAGCTCGTCGAATTATACTGCACGACTCGGGCGCACCGGCTAGCCAGGGCGCGTTGATCATCAGGTATTTTTTATCTGTGCTTTTGGCAATGATGGATCCCGCATAACACAGATTCCCCACCACGGCAAAAAAGAACAGCGCTGCACGTAGTACGTTAGCGGTGCCGCCGCCCATGTGGAAGACAACCTAATCTATTGCCAACACACCTGGTGATAGGCCTTCGCAATGTGTCTGAAGGTTTTTGGCTGCGAGAAGATTTAGCGGCACAGGGCCGTGATATCACTCCCGCGCTCACCAATCTGTGGTAGTCTCGAGCCCAGCTTGGGTGGAACACATAAGCACGTTCCGCGAAAACCGCAGAGAAAAACATACGTAAAGGACGGCGCTGCTCCAGCCGAGAATTAGAACTGTCCATTCCCCGGCTGCAGTAAGAGGTGGCTTCGGAGGTTCTTCTGTTTTTTCTGTGTTGCGACTTATCCACCACGCCAGAGCACCAGTGGTAAAAACAAATATAAGCGCCGCTGTATACCGGAGAATCAGGGCTCTGGGCGAAAGAATTGTTGGTGAGTGGCCGCTATTATCCCCGGGCAGTAGAGGAGCCTCTTCAGGGCCCCGACGCGCTCGCTTCCACCGATAGTAATATATTTGAATCAACAAGGTCATATCGCATAGCGAGTACTGGCGAAATTTAGCCGGTGCTGAACGCTCTGGCGGCCGACTTACATAGAGAGCGATGATGATAACCGTCGGCAGAAGACGCGCAAAGAGCAGCGCCGACCTAGATGAAAAAATGTCATTCCTTCACTTATTGTGGGAGAGTATATTTTCGTTTTGTCGTCGGTGGAGATTAATTTCAAGCCAAAGTCAGAGCATAAGCATGGCCTCAAACTGGAAGTCCGAATGAAGACAGCGCCAGAAGACTCCCCAATCGGGTCCAAGACAGAAGGATTTAATGCGGAAATTGGACGAACCAAATTGCAGAGGTCACCAAGTAACCTGTCACCATTAAATTCAAGGCCAGGAAAACGTTAACAGGGCTGCACTTACCACACAATAACGAATAACACGCTCAGACCCTCTCCAGATTGAAGCGCTGCGCAAGAAGTTGAACCAGAACGATGACATCGGGCTGGTGTGCGTACAGTAATTTTCGTATATTTGGGGGGAATATACGATGATCCTGGCGGATGTGAATGAATTCTATGGTGGCGCATCTCATATCCTGCACGTACCTTCAATGAATTATGAACACGCAAGTTCCGGACGAGCTGGTGCGTCGAGACTCAAGGCAGGAACTCACCAACAAGCAATTGAAACCCATCCAAGCTGCTCGGGTCTGAATAATGAAATAGATACGTGATGAACGAAACACACCATGCTACTCAGGTCTGAATTTCCGGCAAACATCATGGTGGTCTTGGGAGGCGGACTCAGGAGCAGACGCGTGACAATAAGTGTCACAGTCGTAACGTCCCGTCAACCGCGTGACCGATCGTACTGACCAATTCGAATTTCGTGCCGACTGTTTTCGCGTCGTCTCCGACTTTCGACACGTCCTAGGCTCGAGAACGACTACCGCCCGGCCGAAAGCCGTTTCCACAACATGGACCCAGATTCTATGCGGAAGCTGGCGAACCAGCTCAGAAATGCCGGCCGAAATGCTCCTGGACCTGGTAAAGGCTTCATCACTGGTGCGGGCGCCCTAGTTGCCCTGGTCGCTGGTGGTGTTGCTCTGAATGCAAGTTTGTTCAATGGTATGCCTTCTACCAACGGAAATAATCCCTTTTGACGGTTGAGATAATGCAAGTCGATGGTGGACACCGTGCTATCAAATACACTCGGTTTGTTCTCTGCGTTTTTTGTGTTCAGCCATCGACCGGTATTCTAGGTTACATGGCGTGAAGAACGATATTTACAACGAGGGAACCCACATCAATGTGATTTTTCTCATGGCCCTGGTCCCTCTCATTCACACAGTGCTCTGTAGATCCCCTGGTTCGAAACACCCATAATTTTTGATATTCGGGCGAAGCCGCGAAACATCGCAAGTTTAACGGGTACAAAAAGGTGCTTGAAATCCGACCTGGGTCTATTCGCGCACTCAACAGTTCGCAGATTTGCAAATGGTCAACATTACCTGCCGTGTACTGTCCCGACCATCAACACAGGCGCTACCCACGATCTTCCGTGAACTTGGGATGGACTATGATGAACGAGTGCTGCCATCCATCGTCAACGAGGTCCTGAAAAGCGTAGTTGCGCAATTTAATGCCAGCCAGCTCATTACGCAACGTGAAATGGTATGCGCCCGCGTACGATGGTCTAGTTTGCTGTCCAACCTCGTTTTAGGTGTCCCGGTTGGTCAGGGAGCATCTCACCCTCCGCGCTTTGCGTTTCAATCTCGTTCTGGACGATGTTTCGATTACCCATGTCGCCTTTTCTCCTGAATTCACGCATGCGGTAGAAGCGAAGCAGGTACACCCTTGCACTTTGTCGAATCCCTATGATGCTCATACGTTCCTAGGTCGCCCAACAAACCGCACTCCGTGCAGCATTTTTGGTTGATCAAGCCGTTCAAGAAAAACTCGTAATATCTCGTTTCCTGTGTCTGTTTACCTTTTCTTTAAAACATCTTTGCGCAGTCAATTATCGTGCGGGCCCAGGGTGAGGCACAAAGTGCAGAGCTTATCGGAGACGCAATGCGCAAAAACAAAGGTTTCCTCGAGCTGCGTCGCTTGGAGGCTGCACGAGAAATCGCCACCCTTCTCTCAACATCCGGGAACAAGGTCATGCTGGATTCCGCCAGTCTCCTCCTTAACGGTATGTGAATTTCCGTGTCGCTGAGACGAAACAACTGAATGGTGTGCTTACAGTTGCGGGGGAAGACGCGAAGGAGCTCCTTAAGGTCGGAAAATAGCTATGAATTGTACTACCTATCTACAATATTGTTTCCGGCTCCCTGGACTGAAAAAAGAATATCAATGCGTCACAGCACGTGAACATGTGACAGTCGCGTCTTTCGCGTCAAACCTCTCTCTCTACTAACTCTCCCTCTGCTCGCTTGCGCGTGATGACAGTTCCTCGTAAAGCACCTGCTGGACGCAAGCGCAACCGGAGCCCCTCGAGAGGCTCAGACAGTGAGTCAGAGCCCGACTCGTCTCCGGAGAAGAAAAAGGTCAGATGGGAGGGCAAATCTGCCACCCCGACGGTCGAGGGGACCGCAGATAGTGATTCAGAAGAACCTATTGACGAAAAAAGTCCGTGTACGCGAGCTCCGTCTTTGTTTGCTCACAATAAGCAGATATGCGCAGCGGCTTATTGCCAACAGTAAGGATCGCGTCATCTTTCTTTTGCAGGAGCTTCAGATTTTCGCCAGTGGCCGAATCGGATGCGCATATTACGACCCAGTCAAATGTATGATATTCGTACTTGAGGATACCCAAGAAACGGCGCATTACGAGCTCACCACCATGAGTGATCGGATTTTTCTTCTTCTGGTTCTGCTCTGACGGGCTCTTAGTATTAGAGCAAGCCAGTCCTGACCTTCTACTGACTAGTTCACGATCCGATGACGAATTTATGGATGTCGCGCGCGCGCACAGTGAGTTTCCTCCCGGCAACTGCGCATATATTTAGCTTTCTCGTTCGTCCAGTGGATGCTTCCGGAGGCGTGTTCGAGATTCGGAAGCACAAGGAATTCGTGCCTTCCAAAGGACGCGAGCGCCTGCTCTCGCTGCGACTTCTGTCAGAGCTTCCGCAAGATGATGGCGATCTCCCAGCATCTTCCGACATCGGTTCTAGCACGTTTTCGCATTCAGACGGCGTAACACGCAATGCATATGATTTTATGAGGCGAAGGCATGCCGCAACCGGCGGCGACCCCACTATGAAGCGGTGGAATGCGTCCATCCGGCTGTCCAACTTTGCGTCCGTAGAGACTTCTCCGCTTTGTGTGAGGTCGTTATCTCAGAGAGATCTCCTGCTTCATTATTTCCCCAGGTCGCTTCTATCGGCGCGTTGCTGGATCACCTTGTTCGAGAGCGGGCGGTGAACGATTTAGAAGACGAAGGCATTGCTGGGCTGGAAATTCGAAGTATCGAGGCACTCTCACTGTCAGTACCCTTCCCTTCCTGATTTTATTTTCGATTGATCTGCGGCCACACAGAGACCAGGCCATGCAGATAAATGCTGATGCATTGTTGTATGAAAATCCCATGCCCACCGCGCCGTGTTCTCATTCTGCATAGCTCGCTCCAGGTTTTCGAAAACGAGAGTCATGCGTCGGTTCATTCCGACAAGACTAAAGAAGGATTATCTCTGTTCGGTACACCTCATTCTGAATCCGTTGTTTCTGGCTCACATCCGCCTAGGGACTCTGAACAGTACGAAAACGACCCTAGGACGTGCCCTCCTACGCACCTGGCTTCTCAGACCGTCACTATCCCTCTCTGTTATCAAGGAACGCCACGACGCTGTTGCATGTTTCATTGCTTCCGAGAATTTAGTCTCTGCCTACGCGATGCACGGCCATCTTAAGGGCATAAAAAACGTGCCCCGTATCCTTGAAAAGATGCGGTCTGGTAAAGCCAAGATGTCGGACTGGCAAGGCTTGGTCAAGTTTACCTTTCATTCTGCCATGCTTCGAGATAATCTCTCGGAATTGCACCAAGCGGGGCACGTGGAAATAGTCAGAAAGGTGAGTTGAGCGTTCTTAGGCCTTTTGTGACTCACTACTGACTATGCACGGTCTCAAGCTTATCGCGGCTCTAGACATCGCGAGCTTTCGAGATGTTGGAAATAGAATTAATGAAATAGTAAGCGCGATCGTGTTCCAAGGCTAACTGTTTACAGAGTACATCTAGATCGATTGGGAAGAATCCGCTATTGCTGGAAGGATCTGTGTTCGGCCAAATATCGACGAGGAATTGGACAATCGCAAGCATGTCTATAATGGAATTGATGCCGTTCTCGTGAGTTGGCTGTCCACGCTTGGGCCCATAAATGATTCTTTGCGTAGTCCAAGGTTGCAGAACAAGTCTGCCAGACGGTACCACCTGATTACGCGCCATCCTTAAATGTAGTTTATTTTCCTCAACTTGGTGCGCACACACGAGTGGAAAGCGCCTTGAAATTCAAATATCCTAGGCTTCCTCATCTGCGTTCCAATGCGAGAGGAATGGCAGGGCCCAGAAGGGATCCAAGTAATCGACGGCTGGAGCTTTCAAGTACGCTCACTTTTTTCGGAATTCTTTGATCGACTCATTTTCTACAGTTCTCGTCCGAGTCCGTTCTTATGTAGGCTTCCTTGGACTGCATTAACGTTTCACAGATCCCATGTATATTTCAAGTCGCAAGAAATGACGGGTCCGCTGCAATGACTTCTCCGTGGCCTGCCTAACCAGAATTCAGATATGGACACCCACATCGGCGACCTTCACCCCTCAATCGTCGACAGAGAAATCGAGATCGTGCAGGAATTGTTAGAGGAAATAGCGGTTTACTTCTCCGCCATGGCGGCCGCATGCGACATCTCAGCGGAGCTGGACGTTCTTCTCTCCTTCGCGGACGCTACGCGAGCCTTCCGAATACCGCCGGCCAGAAATGGTGGACGACAATATTATTGACATCAACCAAGGACGGTACGTCCGAAATGTCGTGGCTAACGGGAGCCTAATCTTCGCGCCAGGCACCCGTTGCAAGAACAGGTTGTTGACACATTCGTTCCTAACGATGCGCACCTTGCAGGTGGTTCTGGAAACCGCTCGGTATTGGTGGGCGATGAGGCGACCAACGAGGCTGAAGAATGGAACAGCGTAGTGGTCTGTACTGGAGCTAACGCATGCGGAAAGGTACTAGCCTCCACTCGTTTCTCCGCATTTTCATGCTAACGTAGCTTCTCAAAGAGCGTATACCTCAAGCAGGTCGGTGGAGCTTAGCTCCGCCGTAGGCACCCACTCATTGACCCTCTTCCGCATTAGGTTGCTCTGATACAGTATATGGCGCAGGTAGGGCCTCGTTTCCTCAGCTCTTCCTTTGTAAACCTTCTTTCTAGATCGGATGGTGGGGCTCATTTTCCCATGGACTTATTCCTTCCTTCTGATATCGCATTCTAGCTTCGTGCCTGCGGAGTCTGCAACTCTCGGAATAGTCGACAAGAGTACCCTTTTTAATGGGGCTTCTGTGTCGTCTTCTGACATTCCCTCTGACCTACCCTAGTTTTCACGCGCATATCGACAAGAGAATCCGTGTCCAAAGTTCAGTCCGCGTTTATGATCGACTTGAACCAAGTGTCCTTGGCTCTCCGCAACTCCACTGCACGCTCTCTGATCCTTCTCGACGAATTCGGCAAGGGAACTCTCTCAACAGGCTCGTATGCTTTCTCTGGGTTTTGTCTTTGTTTTCAAATGCTCTTTCTAACTGTGACGTGCTCTCGTTTCTTTTGTGTTCTCTTTGTCTTTGCTTGGCTGTTCTTAGACGGAGCTGGCCTATTTTGCGGCGTCCTCAAGCACCTCCTCAACCGGGGCCCAAATTGCCCGAAGGTCCTCGCTGCAACGCACTTCCACGACGTGTTCAGAGAAGAGCTGCTCGACCCCGACGCTGTCCCCATCACGTTCCTCCACATGCAAGTCATGTTCACCTCCTCCAGCGGACAAATACTCGACGGCGCCAACGTGGAGTCCACCCACGACCTCAAAAAGGGCGAGAAGATCACGTATCTCTATCGGCAAGCAACTGGTTCAATGCACGCTCAACGGGCGCTGACTCGGCGTGTTTCTGTTTCTTTTCGTAAATAGCGTCGCAGAAGGGCTGTCGCTGGACTCGCACGCCGCTAAATGTGCCGAAATTTTCGGGGTGCCCTCCCGCATCGTGCAGCGCGCGCAGCATGTAAGGTGCGTAACCCCACTGTTGCTTCCATGATACAAAAAGCGGACGGTGAGACTACAGCCATCTGATTTCCGCGCACGAGCTTGGCAAGCTGCTAGACGAGGAAATGACGGACAAGGAGCGCGAGGATCTGGCAGATGCCGAGGCGGTTTGTCGTCGATTTCTGCAATGGAATCTCGAGGGAGACGGGGGAGGAAACGTCAAGGGCCGCTTAGCTGAGGTGTTGGGGCGGAAAGAAGCGGTCGATGAAGGGGTGGAGAACGAAGAAAGATGAACAATTGTCCGCTGCTGGATGGGATAAATAATACATTCTAAACCTGTACACCATTAATCCTCTTTGTGTATCTCGAGACCCGGAGGGGCGTGCAGTGCTGCAAAGATGTAAGCTAAAGTGTGAAAATCTGTACTTTTGGCCGCGTACCGCGTTTGATCTCGCCGTACATCAAAAATTGCGATGCCACAAGGCCCGCCGTCATGATCATCCTTGGCCCCAGCCCAGCAAAGAGGCCCTTGAAACCTGCCTCGCGGGCCAACGTTGTAAGTCTATATACCATCGAACCCTCGGGCCCATGGCCCTTATTGATTTGGCTGAGGAGCGTGTCCGCAGGCTGCGACCAAATGAGTTTCGACCCGTGAATAAAAGCAAGCAGTCGACGAACATGACTGAGAATGGCCGCCGCAAACCCAGCCGTTATCCCGCTCCCGAGCGCGATGGCGAACTTGGACGTGCCGGACAGATTTCGTTTGGTGTCTTCTGACATGGATCGGAACACTAGCTCGTGACAGAATTCATTCACCGTGAACTGGCCAATTGCGTAGGGGATCTGTCTATGCACGTTAACGAACATATAGATAACCATGCGACCTAGTCGCACTTACTTGCAGAGAATAGGCAGGAATCCGGCGTAGAGCTCGCGAATGCCGCCTTCGCGCGCCATACGCGTGAAGCCAGTGACCAGGCCTGTGGCGTAGCCCCGTTCAGAAACCAGCCGGATGCGCGTAGCCTCGAGAGGCGTTAAGAGGATGTCGGCAAAGAATCTTGGGTGTTGTCAATTTAATGACGGAATGAGGCAGCAACGAACGAACTCGGCGACACTGGCGGCACCTAGATAAATCGCAGAGCGGTATTTCACAGCTGTGTCTTGGTCGCCCGCGATTTGCACAAATGTCTTTTTCCAGTATTCGTACCCAGCGAATTTCGCGCCGCCTGGCTGTGTCAGTGATGTGTATAGCAGCTGCAATAATACCTACCTTGAGCCAGATACCCAACAGCGGTTGGTCCAAAGCCCGTTAACAACGCGGCTGGCCCTTCTTTGGCAATCACATAGCGTGTTCCAGAGAATATTCCGAGCCCCTTGAAGGCGGGATCGATCTGAATACGCGTCTTGACGACGTCAATCGCTTTGAGGATAAGGGTTAGAATTTTAGTTCAAGGCAGTAAATTCCCGTACGCGTCATCCCGCCATGACTTATCCTATGCAAAAATGAAGCTAAGCTCAAGTATGGATAAATCAACGACGCACGTAGCGCAGAGTGCACCTAACGAGACAGGAGTTAGAACTGAGATAACGGTTGAAGTTGAGTTCAACGCACCCGCTGCAAAGAAACTTGTATAATCGCGGACAGTGAACTGTGGCACAGCGAAAGGATGGTTTTGGTGTATCTTCCCTGGAGCAGCCATGGTGGTCGAAAGTCAAACGAGTTTATTTCAGCACCGGCCAACCACGGTCATCGTGCTATCGTGTGACGTCAATGACTGTCAGCGGCGATCCTCGTAACTTCATTTACACACATCGGCAAGTAACTTGAAAGCCTCGCAGTTTCTTCGGTGTGGAATGGCAAAGATTTATGCAGGTAGCAAGAGAGATCAAGAGAGCGAGTTTGTGGTCCGCCAAAGGTAACTTGCGCGTATTTCGAATGTCGCGAAAGCGAACATGGTGGTTAGGTCCAGGTTCATTTGAAAGGCCGTTTGAGTGATTACCGATGATGATCGGAACACGGATATTGCCGAAGGCATTCGTCGTCGCTTGGACCAGTTCCAACGCTGAACCGTGTCCGCAGGCAGCTCGGAATCATTTCAGACCTGAGGGCTCACCTCTGAATGCACATGGTCTATTGATACTAACTGCCATGTCCAAGCCATGTCGCAACCTTCGCATCCGAGTAACCGGAATTGAATAATTCGAAGCGCGCTAACAAGTGTGGTCAATTGATACCACGCGAATTCATCTGTGTTATTCGCAACTTGCTTTCCACTACCACAATGCCCTCCATCCAAATCGCTCACTTCCCCGTTTCCGACACTTTCGTGTCCAACCCTGACATCTTCAAGGCGCCTCTCGACATAATCAAAGGTGCCGAAGGGCACAAAGGGTTAGTAACGCGAACCTGCCCGCATTACACACAAGTGCCAACGATGACTGATCTCCCAGCTCCTACTACGGCTTGCAAATCGAGGACAAAAAGACGGGCTACTTCGTCTCCGGTGAGTTAATTGCAAGTCGGGAGCCTAGAATTGTCATCGAACCTGCCATTCTTCAGTCTGGGACTCGTACGAAGCCCACCAGAAGGTCATCAAGGATCCCAACTACGCCGGAATCATCGAGGCCCTCAAGCCCGCTGTGTCCGGCCCATTCGAGAGGCACCACATCAACGTCAGCAGCGACCCCACCGCCGCGCTCACCGCCCCCGCTGTCGAATTCGTCGTCTTCACTCTCAAGGATGGCGCAGCTGACAAATTGACTCCGTTGATGGAGGAGCTGGGTGCTGGCGCTGACACGGCCGCGGGAGCTCATCCGCCATGCGCCTGGGGACAGAGCGTCGAGGACAAGAACAAATTCCTGCTAGTGATAGGGTGGGACACTGTACAAGTGCGCTCTAGACTTGCTTCTTCGTATCCAGACTGTTATTCGAATGCTACAGGCGCACTGGGATGCAGTCAAGGAAGGTACTGCTCTGCACGGAATTGTGGTCAAGATCAAGGAATTTGCGGATCTTTGGATTGGGCACTCGCACATGAAGAAGCACGAAGTATGAATATGGAAGGGCTAGTAGTACACGAACGACGAATCTGTACAGATGTAAGAATCCGAAACAAACAAGTTGATTTATTGCGTACCCAAGGAAAACAGACGTTTTATCGTTTCCAACTTGCTTCCCGTTTGGTCATGTAGACGCAGCTGAATGTCTCGACTCGTGCTCTAATCCACGGAATAAAATCTGCTTGGATCATAGGGCACCCGTCGGCCTTGAGAGTCCTGATTCGCGCCGGCGCAGAAACGGTCGGCTCCTGGGCAGCTGCGGTCGATGCAGCGTTCAGCTGAGCCCCGGGATTCCTAGCATTGAGGAGGTCCGCCAGTGAGCTGGTTGTGACATCGGGAGAATGTGAGACATTGAGCTCCTCCAACACAGGGCACATTGGGGTCTCTGTCCCAGGAGCACCCGCTAAAGTCTTGAGCACAGTGTTGGATATGTCGAAGAGACGTGTAAGTTGAAGAGTTCGGAGGTTGGACCCATTGTGAAGGAGTCTGAGAACATCCATGGGCGGAACTACACAGCTGTTCATGCTGATAGAAATTAATTGAAGCTGCTGATCCACGAGTGGCTGCAGTTGAAGGGATCTGACCCGAGACAACCGAACAGTTTCCAAAGAAGGCGTGGTGACGGACGCGAAAAAAGTGGACCCAAGGGGTGTTTCCGAGATGTAGGGTGTGGAGATTGGGGAGAGTCACCGGTGGCGGAGATTCCGTGGATAATGGCCCGCCTGTATCAAAGTCCAGTATGAGCTGTTCAAGCGTCGGATTAGATTCCAAGACAGCCAGCAACTCCTCGATGCTAGGTTGGGTAGAATTTCGAACTTCCAAGGAGGTGAGAGTTCGATGATTGGAGGCAAGGATGTCCCAGGCAAATCGCGGTCCATCCAAAGTTAATCTGCGTAATGCAGAATCCGGTATGCGAAGCAAGTGATCGCAATTTACGGAGTCCGTGCCCTTCACCTGCAATTCTTCGAGATTAGACAGGCGATCAAGTTTCGGCCGTCCAACGTAGTCTGCAATGTCATGGCCTTCCAGCTTGCATATCCGCAAGTGGCTCCACAACAATCCGTCAAATTTTACGAGCGCGCGGGGGAGCGTCGGCCGTAGGGACATCTCGCGGATTCTACCCTTGGAGCGCTCAATCCATCTCTGAACATGTCGCGCGGGATGTCGTTTGGTCAATACGAGCGTGGACCAGAGGTTCGGGGTGTTCAACGCGATGTTGTACCAGTGTCTGGAGACAGCCCAGATAGTGAGGACGCGACTCCAGTCGGAAGCAACCACCATCTCGAAAATAGCTGTAATAATTTCGACGGGGAGTTTGCCGAAATGATATATCTGACGCCGCCTCTGCTCCTGCACCTGCTGCTTCAGCTCTTCAAGTTTCCGGCGGGGAAGCGCGTCTTTCGGGTCGAGACGCGAAAGCGCCATATCCGCCATCGTTGTAGCCTCGTCGAGCTTGCGAACGGCAAGGAACAATCGGGACGCGCGCGCGTAGCCCTGCCAGTTTGTGGGCGCGAGTTTGATGACGTTTTTCACGTCCTGGAGAGCGTTTTTGTGCTTTCCCTGTTTTTCATAGATTGCGGCGCGAGAATCGTATACGGTGTACTCGCGGTCGCCACCAACGCGGAGTGCCTGTATAAACTCAATTTTGGCGCGTTGTGGGAGTTCAAAAAAAACGTGCCTGGTTGATCTCGTTCAAAGATTCGTCAAATCTAGAACATTTCAGGTGCGCCTTGGCTTTCTTGAGGTGTTCAGCCCAGGACATCGAAGTGGTTGAACAAACACGCGTTATTTGGCAACACCCATTGCCACAAACAGCAGGCTTCTAGCTCTCAGGCTCATTTCCAGCCACCAAGGAATTTGTGGGCCCTGAGATATCCAGTGCGAACACAAAGAAATTTATTGCTATCGGTATATCTTTGGCATCTCGTTGCCGCGAGAGATCCCCACAGCCATTTTTGGGCGGCAGTTCTAGAAGTTTCTGGCTTACGGGCACTTCATTACAGCTCTGTGTCGACACTCTTTGACTGACCACCACCATGCCTTTGAACTACAAGAAGTGGGACCAGTTGGAGGTACCATCCCTCATCGACCACTGTCTGCTCGTCTGATGAGGCTCGATCCTCTAGCTTTCGGATGATTCCGACATCGAGGGCCACCCCAATGTCGACAAGCGCTCGCTGATTCGGTAAGCTTCAAGGACGAAATTGGGGCACGCTCGATTGAACTGCGTCTCAGCTGGAAACAGCGCGATATACACGAAAAACGGGAAGCACGCAAGGCCAAAATCGAGCACCTGCATGCCCAAATCGCCTGCAATACTGTCCTATATCCCCGGATCCAATCCATCCAGGCCTCGCTGGAGACACCCGAGACGGACCAGCCTCGAACTGTGTATTTCAATTCCCTGGTGGAGAAGCTTGAGACGAATCCTTCGAAAGAATGCCCGCCCGGGAACGATCCATCGCAGCTTGAACAAACGTATGATGGGATGCTTTTGTCTCTTCTTCGCCAAGTGGGGGATGCAGCCAAGGTCGAGTTCAAGGATTCGGGTGCCACCGATGACCAGCGAGAAGAAAGGATTGGCAAGTCTTTGGCTGACGGAATGAAAGAGCACGTCGTCAGACTCAAGGAGACCATCGACAACGACTCGAAGGAGCTGGAGGAGGAGATCAAGGAGCAGAAGAAACACATTACCAGTGAGGATATGCACGATGGGTTCGCGAACAAGGTCAGATCTCGCGGCCTCGTCCAGAACCCCGTCTCACGTTCTGAATCCAGTATGTCCCGCCCAAACCTGAACCTGCCCCGCTTCCTATAGCCGCCAAACTTGATAAGCCGGCCACACCCAAGACGACGACCACCGAGTTCGAGGTCATCAACTCGCCTCGACAGGAGCCAGCCGCTGAAGAGGAAGCGGAGGATCTCGATGACGACGTCGCCAATCTCACTCCATCTCTGGAGGCGTTCTCGAAGCTCCCTCTGAGAGGTTTTGAGCAATCATTCCGCTTCATCCAGGAGCACCGTGATGTTGTCGTACCAGGCGCTTCAGACGCTCTTCTGGGAGCCGCGTTCAAGGCTCAGTACGACAACAAGCCGAAATACTCGAAGCAATGCGTCCACCAGAGCTTGCTTCTCCAATATGGCGACAAACTGGGAGTAGACGGCCTTCGTGTCTTCTTCAAGAAGTGAGTAGTCTCCTTGTGCGCCAATCGGTTCCATAATTGATTTCTTCTAGGATGATCGCTGGGGATAAACGCGCGGAGGCGGTCTTCATGGACGACGTCGAGAAGACGTATGCCCATCTTGTGAACCGCGTGAGGATTTCGCAGGAGGAGGCGAAGAAGGGTGGCCGCGAAACCATCATGCTTGCGTCGGAGAATGATGGCGACATCACTTTCAACGTCCCGGCCGGTCCTCCTCCGGACGAGCTCATCCTCGGTGAGGGCATGGAGGGCATGGACATCGAGGAAGTGAGAAAGGCGCTACAGTTCCGCTGGGAAATCTTCAAGGATCTTCCGCAAAACCTTCAGAAGGCGCTCCAGACCGAAGAATTGGTGGAGGTCAACAAGGTCCTTGGGGAGATGGAGGTTGAAGAGGCAGAGGAGATCCTCCAGAGGCTGGATATGGCGGGAATCATTCCCTTCTCGGACAGCGGGGTCCGCGATGAAACGCCAGCTGGAAGAGCTGCAGCGGGTTTGCCCCCCATCTGCAGACGAAGTCGACTGAGATTCTGAAGGACTGTTGCTGTCGCTAATCTCGTTTCGCATTTATATCATACATAACATGTTTTGTATTGCTTTCAGTGATTAAACAATTTATTGTAGTTGTACTCGACGCTACCTACGGAGACTCGCCTCCTCCGCCGCACGTCTCTGGGCCCTCAACTGGGAGAGACGATTGACCGGCGAAGGGCGGTGGTAACCGCGCCCTGCACTCGTCTTCACGGCGTCCCGAAGCATATCCGAAAACTTCTCCTTGCCAAAGCCAACACCCTGAGAAAATCTCACCCTCTGGAAGAAGGCAGGCCAAGTGTTAATCTTGTAAATCTCCTTCACCTCCTCGACCATCCGCTCCGGCAGTTCCTGGTCAGGAAAACCGTAGTTGTTGTCCAAGCGCGAGATATCAGCTGCATACGCCTTGAAGAACAGGTCGAGGAAGGTGATCTGGAACATAACGAGACGAAGACTGGTCTTGGACCTGAAGAATGTTTCGGCAAGTCGGTAGTCGCTCGGACCCTGTTCCAGAATCTCCAGATGTGGGGAGTCCTTCAATACCCATCTTACATTTCGTGTAATGACCTCCTCCAAGAACGGCCCTGCAAGATTCGACCACTTGACCGGTGGACCGCCTCCCACAGGCGGGCGACACAAGACGAGCATGATGAGGATAATGAGCTCGCCGAGGTCGGGAACATGAGTTTTAACCCTGGAGTCCTTTTTCGCAATGAAGCGCTGCAGACGTTCGGTGGCTGAACGGAGGATCTTGGGGTCGGAGCGGCAGAGACTGATCAGGAGATGGAAGAGGTGGCAATACGCGACCACGGCCTTCTCCGAGGCATGGAGGAGGGTCTTCGATGATCCAGGAGCGTCAAAAGCGGTGTCGCAGCTCTTCATGAGGGAAACCACAACATTGTTCATCATCCGATAGAGGACAGCAACAGTCTCCTGGCGCTGTGGGGGCCCAGCGGGGCGGCGCCTCGGATTCCGGCTCATCTGGTTCTCCGCTTTCTGAACTTCCGCATCGAGTTCTTCCAGCCTCTTCCAGATGTGCTGGTAGGCGCGCTCGAAGTGAGAGCGGGAGAACGCAAGCGGGAGGAAGAAAGCAAAGTCACGCTTCTCGATGCTCTCGCGGACCCCGAACTCGACGAATGCGCGCTGGCTGAGCCAATCGAAGTCAGACGACAGGGTCCGAGAACGGAAATCCAGAGCAACGCCAATGCCAAGGATCGACTCCGACAGCGAGGTGCGCAAGAAGAAGCAACGGAGCTCACGTTGGAGAAGCAGGTGCATCGACTGAACGATTCCGTGCAGGCGAGGATAGGCAGTGGAGAAGGTGATGAGGGACTCCGATGGGAGGCGAAGAGCCATCTCGTAGAGAACGTCGTCGTTGAGCAGACCAAGCTGACAGACCATCGGGGGAGTGAAAAGCGGAGTCCACTCATCCACATCCATTGGAACTGCTGCCGAAACGTTTGCGTGGTGGGGAAGAGCGTCAGTGCCGTACGGGCAACGCCTGCATCGCCAGTGGCTGATAACGGTAAGAGTAGAATGCCATCGAGGATTCCTTTCTTCGATTCGGCGCAGACGATAAGAACCAGGACCCGAGGACTTGGTCGTTTCGAGGAGCGGGCCCATTTCCGTCAATTCCTGCCGAACAACGACGACTGGATTCGCATCTTTCTCCCACAGCTGGCGCAATTCGTCCTGGGTCATAGGCGGCACCCAATTTGAGCTCCCTGGAACAGGGTGACTGTCGCAGGTCGCACATCGATGCAGTCCGAGACGTCCGACCAACTCTGGGCGAACATGTTCCACTTCGCGGACATAGCGTACAATGACAGAGTCGCCGATTTCTCTAACACCGCCATAGTCCTGGTCAACCTAAGTGTACGATGTCAGAATTATTCCAGCACATAGAAAGAACAACCCTCGAACCTTGGTTGAGCTGAAAAACGTCAAGAACTGCAGAAATAGTCCCCTCAGCGTCAACGCAGGCGAATATCCTCCAGTGTATCCGCCCCCTCTATAAATCTCCTCTTTGGTCTTCAACAAGTCACAGCAGATGTAGGAACCATAGAGATTGGGGTGATCGATTCCATGCACACTACTAGAAATCTTGGGCGGCGCGGCGGGCTAAGGGAACATAAGTTACTGAAACCATCAAAGCAAGGATTACAACTTGCCCAATCGTTTGGCAGAACAACATCGAAATGCAAGGACAAGTTTTTCCATGGACCGCTTGGAGGGGTGAGGACCAAGCAGAATCTCCTGACGTCGGCATCGTCAATGAAGACGGCTACGCCAGGGTATGGAGAGTCATGAAGCTCAGAGAGGTCTTTGAAAAGCCGATAGGTGAGTGACGGCGAAGCCATACTGTTTGCCAGGAAAAGGTTATCTTTTATACTTGTCTCGGTTGTTGCGGTGCTGTATTCATGTTACACGGATCGAGTCACAAACTGCGGTTCCTGAAGGCTCCGACAGGGATTGTATAGGAGTAATTGACTGGAATCAGGGTGAATCATCTTGTAGTGACACTAACAGGGTGAACGAATTGAAAGGGCCGCGTCGAACTGACTACGATAGCCGGTTCAATGGGAATCGATAGTGCGCTGGCGACGAATTTCTCACAAGTACTCTGAAGCCGGCGCCTCTGAAAACGAGAAATGAGAATGGATGAGCGAAAGAATTGAGTGGCCCGGATTTCAACCGTTGGACACAGAAGAGAAAGGCTGGAAACCAAATTAGGCAACTGCCAAAGCCTTGACGTTGCGGACCCGAATCACAAATAGTTATGTACGCCGGTCAACGACTGGAATAGAAACTGTATGCTGAGTTCAGAGTAGTTACTGATACATTAGCTCTCGATGAGGTATACATATACACTACTAGTCCTGTGGCAAGGAAATAAATATGTTCAATAAAAATGTCGTCTAGGTAAGTATGACCGGTCAAACGCGTTCATACATGCAGATGTAAGCCTTGGCCTTCAGGACCTCCTCGAGAGTAGTGAGCCGAACTACTGTGTCGCTAATGTACGCCCATTGCCGTTCCGATGAAGACTCCGCCACAGGGTTGGACATGGGCGATGTAGGTGGCGAAGCGGGCATGTGGGCACCGGAAGACGCGCCTCTGATGCTCAGGATTTCACTCTCAGTCGGAAGTGCAACATATGATATGTAGTGGCCGCCGAGCTAAACGAGGAAAGTTAGCAGTCGCATAGAATTAACCCCAAGCATGGACGCACCATATTGCCGATATGCACTACAACCGCATACAGACGGTACATGCACCGCTCGGCGGACCGCTTGCCCTTCCCCTTCTTGGGGCGCAACCCGTAATCCTCTTTCTTGGGAGCAAGGAAGGGCGTCAAATCCAGTGTCTCAGGGAACGTAACGTAGTCGTCCAGCTTCTTAAAGCCGTTTGAGAAGGAGATCATGGTCTTCGAGACCTGCTGGAAGCGCTTGAGGTGAATGACGAGCACCGGCGGCGGCACCGCGATGAGATACCGCTTGTAAGCTGGCCGCATGATGACGGGCTTGGGCTTCTTGGGTTTCGTGCGCGGCTTTGAGGATGTGGTGCCCTCTGCATCGGACCTGGCATCCTCGGACACGGCGGAGGAAGCCTGCCCGGATGCGACAGATGTATCGCTCTCGTCAGAACTCCCGTCAGAACTCTCATCAGACAGTTGCCGCTGGTGGTGTGGTCGTGGAGGCTGAAGCGCATTCGTGTCTGGGGGCCGTGAGTGACTCACGCCGCTGGGTGGCGATGACGGAGAGTGTTCTACGCCCTCTACAATGGACTCCAACAAGCCCACGGGGCGGCCGCCGTCTCCTGAAGTCTCGAAAGTGTCCGCGCTTGGGGTAGGGGGATGACGGTCACCTTCGTTGCCGGTGGTGTCTCCACTTCCTGAGAGGGCGGCAATGACAATGACTGCACCGAACTAGAAGAGGACGGTGGTGTGATTGTGTCGGTATCGTCTCCAAACCGGCTGCGTTCCAGCGCAGAGTCGGATGCGCTGCTGGGAGGCGTTATGAGGGGCAAAGACGACGTCGATTCAGCTGCCTTGATATTCGAGATCGAATATATCAGAGGCGAGGAAAGAGAAGTCGGGAGCATGGGGCGCTGCTTTGGCAGTTCCACAGGTACCACCGGCGACTCGTGGTTATCGCTATCCTCCGAATCGCCGTCTTCATCTACCCCGTTCGCGTAGTTCTCATCCGGTGGCCGCACACGAGGTACGTATTGCCCATTGGCGATCTTCCAACAACGTCGACAGCCGACCATGTTCTCACCGTCAAGCACTTCGACGGCGGTAAACATTCGCAGGCATTCCTCGACACCGGGCAGACTGTTTCCGAGCTTGAGCCACACCGCATCGCTGGTGGTGGATACATCTGCTAATATCTGACGCAGATATGCAGTCTCGCCTGCCGAGGGCTTTGGAGGCTTGGGCGACTTGCTACGTGTAACCCCAGTTATAGCAGGAGCAGCAATTGGACGAGGCTCGGCGATGGTGATGGGAGGCACGGTCGGAAGTATGCGGATCCCTGAAACCGACGGCGGGCGAGACTTGGGCTCTGGGGACCGCTCTCTGGATTCAGGTGCGGGTGAAAGACGAATCTCGGGGTTTTGTTCCGTGATAGACGACGCGGGGCTTAGGGCCAGGTACGAAAGGTCCCGGCTCGCGCGCTCTGCAGAGCGGCCCTTGCGCTCCTTGTCTTTCGAGGCCTTGGAGGCGAGTCCGAGACTCAACCGCCTTCCAAGCTTCGCCCATCCGTCATCGTCCTTCTTCGGCTTCTTCTCCACCTTTGGCTGATCCGCAAATTCTATGTGTTTATCGTCTGCGGTGACGACCACCGAAATACCATTGACTCTGGTGGGGTGCTCAATCTCCTGCCCCCGGTCCTCCGCAGGTATGTCTAAACTCCTCCTTCGAGGTTCTTCCGCACTTGTCGTTGACGGGATCGGCTCCCCAAAACCTTCAGGCCGTTCCGTGGGAGGGACAGAATGTGCTCTTGGCGGCGGTTCGTCAGTTCCCAATGAAACGACCGCTCCTAACCGTTTCGCGAACGATTTGAATCGATCGCGTTTCTTGACGTGGTAGTCCTCCTGCTTGAGGCTGAGGCTGAGGTCGCTGAAGTCCTCGTACGTTTGCGATACATGCTTGCACTTTTGGCAGACCAGGATGCTTGCGAGCTTGCCACCGAAGACCATATCCGCCAAGGTGATAGGTGCGTCTTCAGGTGGGGGCACGGACGGCGCGGACGTCCGTCGACGCTTCTTTGGTGGCGGGGGATTCGACTTTTTGATAACGTCGAGCTCCTCCATGCTCATGGCGTCTAGCAAGATGCGCAGGAACTCATGCGCGTCCTGCTGCGCAAAGTCAAGGTATTGGTCATATTTCTTGCCAAGCGTAGCAAGGACCGGTCTACGGAATGTCAGAGGATAGTGTAAAGCAACAACTGCCACGTACTTGGGGCTGAGGTTCTCGCGTCTGCGACGGTACTGCGTTTCCCATGCTCTATGTAAAACGTTCACGAACATGTCCCCGACCGGCATCGTATTGACCCATTGTTTCTCGTATTCGCCGGCAAGATCGTGGCCGTTTGTGAGCTGGGGCGAACGCCGCGACGCCAACAGTGTGGCGGAGTGGGCCTGGGTGGATGGCGGGATGGGCGCGAAATGAATAAGTTCCGAAAGAAGACGGGTCGCGATCAACTGTTCTTATTGTTTAGATTTCATATTTACGCAGGAGACAGCTGCTGGACGTACGCCCTGGAGAACCGAGTTCATAAAGCAGGTATTGCCATGATTCAAGAGCCCGGGCGGCAAGAACGCGAGCTTTTCCTGCTCTTCTCTGATCCAAATGACTAAGGTTGAGGATCGGGGTTTTAGGTATGTTATCTCACCGCTGTTTCCTAGCTTTATAGAGTTCCTGTGGACTGGGAGTTTTCCCTTTCGCCATCCGAGGTCTCGCGTGGTTCCGCCGTGATGAGTCAAAATTGAGCGGGCAGCAATCGGAGAAGGCCCAGATGTAGCTTCAGACTCGTGCAGGAGACTTTCCAGGATGCAGGAGGCTCAAGTGGCCACAGTCGAGGGAGAAAATAACCGACTGATGTGTGGTGATGAAAGCTGCTAAAGCAAGCCGGACCGCGTGAATCGTGCGCACGCCGCACGGGGTTATTTAAATATTCGCGCCGTCTCGTCCGCAGTCGCGGTCAACCACAGGACTCCTCAGGCCTGCAGCTGTGTCGACTGTGCAAGCTGCGATTTCGGGGATGAGTAGGTCTGACCGATGATTGCACCGCAAGATGCCACTGTGCAGCTGTCAGAATGTCGAACCACTCTCGGAACCAACCGCGCAATCAGCCTGTTTACATTTAGGAAATCGTGGGAGCTGGGTGGTTAGCGCGTTCAATATCGGGGAAGCGAAAACGAGGCAAACCCTTCGTGCACCAGGGTTGTGCAGAAGCTGAATCAAGAACCTTACAGGAGATAATCGTTTCCAATTTTTCCGACGCAATTGAACAAGAGTTCGAATCAAGACCAGGGACCCAAGTGAATATATCTTTTGGGTGCGCCACTGGATGACTGGAGGCTCAAAATGTATGTTACTGCCGAGCTTAGCGCAGCCTCAAAACCGAGAGCTGCATCCATCAGGTTGAAATGGACAATTCAGGCACCTCAGCTTATAGCGCTCCAAGCCTCCGCTGAGGGGCGCAAGACGAAATGAACAAATGAGAATACAAATTATTCGCAATCCATTCCTTGAGCTTTAATATACCGTTTGATAAACCCTTAACCTTCAATACCCATTCAATTTCCGCTGATTCGTTTCCTTCATATCACCAGCTCACTGGCCCATGAGATGGCGCACACTCTTCCAAAAACTGCGCAGGAATCATGAGCCATTGAGTAGCACAGTCGAGGAAAGTACTTACGCGCATCTCACCAACAACGCGCTCGAGGTTCTGAAGGGCGCAATGTACGGCTCGCCGCCCTCAGTCCTATTAAATAACATTTCTGTCATGAGCGTCGACCACTTCGCCCATGGGGGCGTGATACTGGGGCGTAATTTGTCGTTGGGGTTGAGATTCACCACGAACGACAAGAAGCCCTGCGTGAAGGCATTGATGAAGTTCGAGTTGTTATAGATGAGCGTCGAGTTGAACGCGGTGTAATCGGGGAAATAGTTGATTACGTCCTGGCTGTGCAGAGCAGGGGGAATAGCGTATTGGCTCTGGGGTGAAAATGGTCAAACATAGTCTCAGGATGATGGGTCGGGAAACCGTAACCACCTTGTACGCCTTCTTGGGGAATGCTTCGAGTAAGGAATACGTGGGGCACTTGAAGATCGCTGTGAGCTAATGAGTCTCTCGTTTCTCGATACATGCAAGAAACACAGACATTCTCCCATGATTGCATTGACCTGGTCCAGAGGGGATCCTAGTGAGTGATAAACTGCAGCCGCAGCAAGGCTCTCCTTGACTCCAAAGAGCGGGAAGATATTGCGCACATACTGCGCGACGTTGTACTGCGCGCTCTGATTGATGAAGGGTATTCCCTCATTGGTGTTGGTCACAGAGAGCAGCATGTCCTGTTCATCCGACTGAGTTCAAATGTGTTTGCTTCACAAAAAAGTAGGAATAGTACCCCGTTCACTTTGCCTTGGATGAGGGAATCCGTCGGGCTCTGGACGATGAACGAGCCATCGACGACGGGCACGAATGTGAAAGTGCCCTGGAATCCGTGTTCAATGACGTTCATATTTATTTCTCCCAATGTCGCGCTGTCGACCGTACGCAAACAACCCAAGGGATCTGTGCCATTGCAGCTAGGATCATCTATCAAACGGGGAAATCTGGAGGGCAATGAAAAAAACATACCCAGCTTGGGCTGCAACTTGATCGAACAAAGCCTGAAGCAAAATTAGACCAATGACAACCACAAAAATGATCAACGATACGTACTTGAGGGATTGTGTCATTGTAATTATATTGGGATGGCAGGAAGGTGGAGCTAGTGATTGCGGCCCGGAAGAGCTTGGGAGTTGTTGCCCCGTTATGGGCAACAACTTGCTGAAGGACAGATCCGGCACCTGAAAAGTGTTTCATCAGCGTGCCCTTTGAGTGGTGGACTCGGAGTACCCGCGCTCTCGCCCCAGATAGTAACGAGATTTTTGTCACCTCTTTCCTTTTTCTCAGCCTGTGCGAACTAAAATGGTGTTAAACTCACCCGAACTTATCGATCTGTCAAAAATGTGAGTGTATTGTTCGACGGGGCAAGTGCGACGAACATGATCGTGAACCCAACGCAGAGCAAAATCTTGGTCAACTGTCCCGCAGATCAGCAAGAAATCGACAGGGTAGAGCAAATGCGCATACGTAGACCAGCATTGAGCGCGCCGCCTTCTTTGACTTGTTCGCCAGCAAGAAATCCGAATAGTCCAAGGCGGTATTGAATTATCACAACGACAATCTTATTGTTGGATTCCTGGACAAGGTCGGCACCGTCATACTGACCAGCAAAACCAAGAACATATCTGGCAGTATGAAACTTGATCAATCTCGTCTGGCAACGAGGGAATTTTTTTTTTTTACCCTCCACCGTGAAGCCAAACGATTGTCGGCAGAAGCGTTGGAGGATTCAAAGAGGGAGTATAGACGCTGACGATCGTTTCATGAAAGCTGGTGTTGGATACGATACGATACGATACGAACCTGAGAAATAAACAATCCTCGGTCTCCTCGTCGTCGCGGGGAGTAAACGGGTTAGTTGGCGAGGCGGAGCTCTCTTGGCAACAAACCACCACGTGTACCTGATCGGCGTCTCGAATCTTTTTTTTCGAGGCTAGGGCATTGGGGCACGTAGTGGTCCTACAGCTTAACTAGTTACTTCCTACTACACAACATGAACTTGAGCAACAAGACAATGTCTGGTAAATCATCGATGTCGACACCAACGCAGAGCGGACCCACCGCCAGAAGAACCACACCGACCGTGCAGCCCAGCGCAGTCAGTGCGCGACCAGCCACTAGGGGAGCGACAGACGCAGCAAAGACATTCCTGGAGTACACCCGCGCAGATATGCTGCATGCTAGCACTGTCCGCGTGGACTGGCAGACAACAGGGGGAGGAGACATACTTCAGAGCCTAATGGCGAAAGGTTTCATCTCGCAGGAAGAGCTTGACGATGAGGGCACCAAGGTGAGCAGTATCAGTATTTCCCTGCTGTCCATGGCCATCCTTCGGGTGGCCATGTACCTCCCGACGGGCACAGCGGTTGCCGCGGATGCGCTACGTGCGATAGCCGTCGGACTGTCTTTACGAGACGGTGATGTCATACTCGACGAAATTCTCCACCGTGTCAGTGAAATACGCGCACACACTGAGGGGCTGGTTGAGCAGAAGCTGAATGAGGAGGCAGAGGAGGAGGAGATCGCATCAGCAGCACGGAACGCTGCTGAGGTCTTGACGCGCACAGTGGAGGAGCAGTGCGGGGATATCACGGAGGCCGCGGCGCGTATAGAACGTGACATGGCGGGTGTGGCAGAGCGGGTCTGCGGACACGTTATTGAGCGTGTGGAGACCGCTGTTCAAAGGACAATGGAGACGCAGCAGGTGGTGCAGGCAGCAGCCAGAGTGGTACCAAGCGCCCCGAGGTCATATGCAGCGGCGGCGGCGGCGTCGCCCATCATGACCGCGGAGCAGGCAGCACTGGTAGCGCGAGATGCACGCATGCGGCGGCAAATACTAGTGGACAAGGACGGGGATGCGACAGCTAACGTACTGTTGACACTGACTGAGTTGGAGCTCAAGGAGAAGGCCAACATGGCTTTGACCCTGATGTTATCTAAGAGGGAGGGAGCAACGTTCGTGGGCACGAGGAAGTTAGGCAACGGAGGGGTTGTCTTTGACTGCAAGGATGAGGCGATGGCATCATGGATCAAGGGCGAGGAGGTGATGAAGCAGTTTGTTGCAGCACTAGGGCCGTCGGTGGAATACCGCCCACGCACCATCACATTGATTGCAGAGATGGTACCGGTGGACCTAAGGATTGAGGTCGGAGGGACATGGCGGATTATCGAGGGGGACAGTGGCATGGAGAGTGGGGCGATCCTTGGGGGACGATGGATCAAACCGCTAGCACGTCGTGCCCCAGGGCAGAGTGTAGCTCACCTGAAAGTGGACTTTGCCACACCAGAAGCGGCTAACCATGCCATTGACTGCGGGATATACTGGCAGGGGAGGAACATCAGGGTGCGCAAGTCGGACGATGAGCCACTGCGATGTGTGAAGTGCCAGGGCGTCGACGGCCATCTGGCACGGAACTGCAAGTCGGCAGTGGATAACTGTGGGCGCTGCGCAGAGCACCACCGGACAGCAGACTGCACGGTGACCGAGACGAGGCAGATGCGGTGTGCGAACTGTGGAGTGAATGGGCATGGGGCTGCTGACCGCAGCTGTCCCTTCTTCCTACAGGCAGCACGGGCCAAAAGAGAAAGGGACCCAACTGCAGGGTATAGGTATATACCGACAGCAGACCCGAAGACCTGGGCGTCGACGGCGATGCCAACCACGATGCAGAATGGGGCAGGAGAGGCACCCTTGTGGAACAGCATCGGCGGACGAGGAAGACTGGCTGGAGGACAGCCAGGTGAGGGGAGCGGAGCGGAAGGACATTGGGAATGGCGTGAGCGCGAGCAGGCACACCCACAACTAACCGGAGCGAACACAACACCAGTTGGAGGTCTGCGGCAGACGACACTGACGAATGTTTTTGGTCAGCAGAGAGGTGAGCAACGGGGCGGCTCCATGAACGGGGGACGGGACAGGCCAGGGCCGAGCCCACTGGGGAGGACAGTGGTGAATGCGGACGACACTCAGCAGCTGGACAGGACAAGGTGGGCAGTTCAGATGGAGGAGGCCACTACACTCGAGCAACAGGGCCCGGCCGGAACCGTGGACGACCCACAATGAGCACGCCTGGAGGCAGGGGCGAGCCACTGCAGAGGATGAAGATCTGGCAACAAAATCTCGACCGCGGACTGGAGAATCAGCACGAGCTGATCAATGTGCTCCTGACAGAAGGATGCCACTTCGTGGTTCTGCAGGAGCCGTATATGGGACCGGGTGCGTGGACAAGAGCGGATGCGCAGTGGCGAGTGGTGTACCCGACGTCACACGGGAAGGAAGGGGTGAGGTCAAGAGCGGTGACACTGGTGAACGTGTCATTGCCCACGGACACATGGTCGCAGATGCAGATTAACTCACCGGATATGGTTGCCGTTGAGTTTAGAGGTGCTTTTGGCACGCTACGCATCGTCAACATTTACAACGACATCAACCATGATGAGACGTTGAAGGCTTTACGTGACTTCATGCGGGAGGCGGGGGGAGACAGCGGTCACGTCCGGGGCCGGTCTATTACCTGTGGCTAGGCGATTTTAATCGTCATAGCGCTTTGTGGGATGAAGTTCGTAACTCTCATCTCTTTACAGCAGAAGCAGCGCGAGCGGTGGCACCCCTGCTACAACTTCTCGGGCACTATAATATGAAGATGGCGCTGCCGCAGGGCATACCGACGTTGAGGGCCAAGCGCACGGGGAACTTGACGAGGCCAGACAATGCCTTCTGCAGCGAGGAGTTCCTCGACTTCCTCATCTCCTGCGACGCCTACCCCCATCGAGTACCAGGCACCACAGACCACTTTCCCATCATCAGCGAGATCAATTTGGTCCTGCCGGTGAAGGGGAAGGAGGAGCGGTGGAGCTGGAGGGAGACGAATTGGGAGGAGATGCGAGAGATGATGAAAGGGGAACTAGCTGCACTGGGGGAGGTAGACGGCTATGGTGGGCTCGACGAGGTGTTAGAGGCGATAAGGATGTTGGACCAGGCAGTATGGCGGTGTGTTGAACAGAAAGTACCGAGGGTGAAGGTCTGTCTCCATTCCCAAGCGATGGTGGACGGAGGAGCTATCACGTCTCCGGAAGGAGAAGGAGAAGTTAGCACGTCTATCCTTCCAGCATAGAAGCCTGCCCGAGAGTCCAGTACACGAGCAGTACAGGATCGCAAGGAACAGCTTCTCAGGGAGAGTGCGGGATGCGCGGAGGAAGCATTGGGCGGAGTGGCTGTCGCAGATAGACGGCAGTGACATCTGGACAGCGGGCCAGTTGATGAAGAGTGCAGGCTCAGACGGGGGACGCACAAGAGTGCCGGACTTGAAGAGGAGAGGAAGGGATGGAGCAATCGAGGTGGCGGCAACCAACAGCAGGAAGAGTGAGTGGATGGTGGAGGAATTCTATCCGAGGAGAGGTGAGGGGGCGACGGATCCGCCGGTTGACGCAGAGTATCCGGATCCCATGTGGGCGTATGAACCCATCTCCGAGGCGCTGCTACATCAGGCCATAGCCAAGATGAAGCCCTGGAAGGCGACACGCTCGGGGACACTCCCCAACAGCGTCTACAAGTTCTGCGCAGATTTACTGGTGCCACGGCTCAGCAAAATCTATCGGGCATTAGACATCTACCAACACGAGCCGGAGGACTGGAAACGCACGGAGACAATAGTGGCACGCAAGCCCGGCAAGCCTGATTATTCGGCGGTAGGAGCTCATCGGCCGCTGATTCTATCACATGGGCATGCTCGCATCAGGAACGCAGCAAAGACAATACAAGTGGCAACCCACGCGGAGCTATATTGCATGCTGCCAGCAAATCATTATGGAGGTAGGCCGGGGAGAACAGGGGTGGACATGGTGCAGGGGCTGGTAAAGAAAATAAAGGATGCATGGAGGAAGGGGAAGGTGGCGACGCTGCTGCTACGCGATGTGAAGGGCGCTTTCCCGAGCGCCATGATCTCGCGAGTAGTGCATAACATGCGGATGGCGGGGGTACCGAAGGAGCACACCGATTGGATGTTGCGCAGGTTTCAGGGGCGCACGACAAGGCTGGTGTTCGACGACTATGTTTCGGAGCCATTTCCCATCGAGGACGGGCTAGACCAAGGGGACCCGCAGTCGGTGATCTGCTACCTCTTCTACAACTCTCCGCTCGCAAGACTGCATGACGACTCTGGGATCTATATTGACGATTATCATCTGTTGGTGATTGGGGACACGCTGAAGGATACCACCAGGACTGCGGCAGAGATCGTGACGAGGGAGGGTGGAGTGAACGAGTGGGGATGACGCACAACAGCACATTTGGGGCGGCGAAGGATCAGGTCTGCCATTTTTCGCAGCGGAGAGTGACACAGACGAGGCCGTTTGGGCAGAAGAGTGTGATGGTGCCGGAGAAGCGACCAAACTTGGTGATCGACGGGCATGACGTGAGGCCGAGCAAGGCTGTGAAGCTGGTGGGCATTTGGCTGGATGAGAACCTGACTTTCAAGGAGCAGGCGGCGGCAGCGGTGGCAAAGGGGCAGGAGTGGGTGGTGAACTTCAAGAGGCTGGGGAAGGTGACAGGTGGAGTGGGGACGTCTTACATCCGCCAACTCTACCTTGCCATCTGCATCCCGAGGATGCTGTATGGTGCAGAGGTCTGGCTGGTGCCGACGCGACAGAGGGTACAGGGAGCTAACCGCAAACGGGATACGAGGGCAGCGGTGAAGAAGTTGGCATCAATCCAATTGAAAGCAGCGAGGCTAATAGTGGGCGGCATGGCATCCTCCCCAGGCGACCTGCTAGATGCACACGCGGACCTACTACCGATGAACCTGGCAGTCGACAAAATTCTTCAGAAAGCGGCGCTACGGTACGCAACGCTGCCACGGACTCACCCATTACACGATGCGGTTGCGAAGGTGGTACGGTACGGCCATGTGAAGAAACACCCCTCGCCACTGCACTTCCTGATGACGGCCTACAAGGACGTGCGGCAGGGACTGGTGGAGGAGATCCCGGCAGTGAGGATGGAGCCAAAGTGGAGGGCGCCATTAGAGGTGAGGGTGGCAGAGTCGAAGGAGGAGGCGAAGGAGGCGGCGTTGAAGGAGACGGCGAGAGTGACCCTGTTTTCGGATGGCTCACTCATCGACGGGCGAGTTGGTGCGGCAGGGCTGTTGTGTGTGGACGGGACGGTGAAGAGAGTGAAGGGACTGCGGCTGGGGTCGGCGAAGCGATATGGGGTGTATGAGGCAGAGGGAGTGGGCCAGATTCTGGCGTTGGAGTGCCTCAGACTTGAGGCAGAAGAATGGATCAACGGCATCGTACCTTTGGGACTGGACAATACAGCAGCTATACGGGCAACCACGGCTCCGGGACCGGGCGTGGGGCGATACCTCTGGGACCTCTTCCATCGGCGTCTTCTGGCGGCGAAGGACGAACACCCAGGGCTAGAGCTCCGCGTAGACTGGACCCCAGGCCATGTCGAAATCCCAGGCAACGAGGCAGCGAAACGGGCAGCGAAAGACGGTAGTTTCGGTGGGACCCCCGGGTTCCTGACGAAACTGCCCTACAGCAAGTCGGCGCTAGCGCTGGCACACACGAGGGAGTTAGCGAAGGCGGCAAAGAAGCAGTTCAAACGGTCGCGACGACATCATCGCATTAGCCGCATAGATCCCATGATGCCGTCATCGAAGTTCCGCAAGCTCACCAAATCTCTCCCTCGCAAACATTCTTCTCTTCTCTTTCAGCTTCGCTCACATCACGCGCCGCTCGCCAAGCACTTGTACCGATTAAACAAAGCCCCCGATCCCACATGCCCGTGTTGTGGACTTTACGAGGAGACAGTCGATCATTTTCTACACTTCTGCCCAGCGCACCATGATGCACGACGACAGCTACGAGCAGTCAACCGACTCGCAGCGCACTCCAGGCACCTGTTGACCAATCCCAAGCTATTACCTGATCTCTTCTTGTACATCCAGCGCACTGGCCGATTCCGCTCTGTATTCGGTGACTTTGAGTTGCTGGAACGACCCCAAGATACGTAGAAACTATGTCCTTTGCTATCCTCCTCCTTCCCTTACGATACTTATTTCTCTCCCAAAATCGTACTAACGAGGCCATGGCCGAATACCCTGCGGATTCCCGCGCGCAACTGTCTCGTCACAGTCTGCAAGCTTTCGAGTAGACTAACCCCCACGATATAAAGGAACAATCACATTAGCTAGATCCATACACCAGGTAGCTGTATTTCCACCATATGCCCTAGGCACAAAGGAAATAAAACGGGATTCAAAAAAAAAAAAAAAAAAGTTGGCGAGGCCCCAAAAGTTCCTTGGTAGCACATTGGCGGATCGTTGAATGCTTGCTGGATTCCAGAGACCGTGGGTGGAGAGGAAGGCGCTTGGAATCGCAATGGTCCTTTCGGGGCCTCAATTTCGGGCTGCGTATAGTTGAATGGTGCTCACCAGTTGGGGCGGCAGCGTAACGCATCCCCAGGAATGAGGTGATGTTGAGCGTAGAGTTGGAAACTCCTTGATACTGGGCATATCCCAGATCAACGACTGGAGCTGTTGCATCCGCAATGCGAACGTAGGCGAGAGAAGCGAGAGCGGCGTAAACAATGAACTTGAAGGCGAGAGCCATGGTAGAATTGACCAGGGATTGCATTTGTGCTCAAGAAGAGAGGTTTTTATTTGTCGGACGAAGGACTAGCTCCAAGGAACCATTCCAACTTTGACGTTTCTGCACCTAAGTGTTTTCGTAAGTTCGAGCAGAGCGCGAACGCCGGCATCCCAGCTCCTTCGACCTATTGAGGCTTACCGCCGAATCAGGTCCCTGAAAAAAAATTCCACTTGGCTTCCAATGTTCGCGGCAACAATGTCCAAAAGGTGAAACGCTTTCGGCATAATTTATCGAGCAGTCAGAGACTCCAGGTTAATCGAGAATGTCTAAGCAGTTCCATTTTCCGGTTACATTCGCCGCAAGTTTCGGGAGTGCTCAGGAGTGCTCTCGCCTGTTGTGCTTGTTGTCTGACTCAAAACTCGGCCCAGTCCACGATCTATCCGCTGCTCCGAGTTGTTCAATATGCCAGTGAGTAGTATCGGTGCGCAACCGGCGGCCGACATTCGATAGGTAATCGATCTACGGGGGCCGACCCCCAGTCTCCCACTGCTGCCAAGAATTCTGCATCGATATCGACCTCCATCGACTGATCCCAAAGGTGGGGGAGCGACAAAGATGATTTGAACGTCAAGCACCGCCACCGAGCCGAACTTTGGCGGCAAACACCGGTGAACGTGGCGCGAGTCTAGACCCAGGTTCCTCCCCAGCCGCGGTTACGAGGCTCACAATCTCAGTAGCGATCGTACAGAGAGATTTTATGGTTACCGGGAATTTCGGACCGTGTTACGCGTGACGTTACTGTGACATGAAGTTGGGGTGAGCCTCTCCACGGCGGCTGGCCGATAACTTATACAAACAACATAGCCACAAGTGCGATCAATGCCAGAGAAATTCACTGTGTGTGCTTCAACATGATATAAATATTAGTAAATAGTGCTCTGTGGCAGAATAAAGTATGCTTGATGACTTGTAAAAAGTTTGGTGGCTTTATCTTTCACAGTTATATACCCTATAGGCCAAATTGCTGCAAAATGGGAGTATTCAGCGTAGGGTGCTCTACAAAATGAAAGGTTGGATACAGAACTTCGTGAAAGTACTTATATATGCTTTCTTAATCCTTTGGCGTACATAATGTATTTTATATACAGCGTTGAAGCACACACAGTGAATTTCTCTGGCATTGATCGCACTTGTGGCTATGTTGTTTGTATAAGTTATCGGCCAGCCGCCGTGGAGAGGCTCACCCCAACTTTCTGACACTTACGTTACTCTCGGTCCGAGAATCCCCGCTGTCAAAATTTATTCGGTATTTGACTCAACTGCCGCTGCTAGGTCTGTGAGCCTCGAAACCGCGGCTGGGGAGGAACCTGGTCTAGACCATTACTTACACAATGTTTTCGAATGCGTAAGTAAGTACTTACTCTCGTCGGTTCAATTTCCGCCACTTACGAAGTCTATCGGATGAAAACTGAAGGAAAGCGAACACATTTTCAAGATCTAGTTCAGTTTCAGCACCGGGTCGAATATAGTATCACAGGCGCTCTCAAAGGCTCTCAACTTCCTCTGTTGAACGTGCCCTGACATGGAAGAGTTGCAGGGACCATCTCAGTCCAAGTGGAGCCCACAGAACTAGGACGTCGCTTGCCAATTAGCCCCTGACAGCGACAAATTCAAAACTTGTCCCAAAAAATTTTCTCCATCTGAAATCGCTTGAAGGTGCTTGGTTCTGAAATTCAAACTGTTCATTTCGGAGTATTACCGTGCCTCGTGTTAGGTCGGTGTTCTACCATAGGCGCCAGAATAAACCCCGCGCTTGCGACCGAGTTGTGGTGAGTTCTTTGACATCCTGACGATTTTTTGGACTTCGAACCCTCAATGACACTTCAGATTCATGTTTCCATCCGAATCAAATACAATCTTGGCGAATCTATGTATAATTTCTCTTGCCCAGATCAACTTGCAGATTAGAACGACAAAAATAAATCGCATTCCTAGCCTTCTCTGGTATAGCCGTCCCGCGACGTTTGTCTTACTCCAGCCGATTCAACCATACGGGAATCGAATCTGGACTATCGTCAGGTCCCTGACGTTCATTACCCCTGAAACATACATACTTCCAGCAAGACGAGTCAGTTTTCAGCCCAACTCGGTACCTCGATGTTCATACCTGCTCGAGTCATTTCTGGGCGTGGACCGTTCTTCCAACCTCTTCTTTGTTTTCCTTTCCACTGTCGCACATCAAGCAAGTCTTCTCCATGAGGATACAGAAAATTATCTGCGCATTTGGGATTTGGGTGCTTCTGCAAACGCGACTCTTACCAAATATTCATCCGAAGATGGCTCAAATTCCTTTCCGATGCGGTTCTGTTAGATCGAAAACGCGTTTTTCGCAATTTTATTTGTACTGCAACCGTCGCATGCCTGGTACCAGTTGGTGAGCTCTCCATCTTTTGAAAATCAAGCCAATTGTATCTCCAAAGAACGCGGGTTTTTCCCGAACTGGCGCATCCGAAATCCATGTTCCTTGTATGCTGTCGCAGCTCATTTTGCTCCTCTGTATTTTCAGTCTGTTATAATTCCGATTTAAGCCTTCTCGAGACCGAGGCCACGATATTCAGGGTGCGTGAATACATCCGCAAGATGAGCCCGTCGCATAAGACGATCCTTGCCCTGCCGACCTGTTCGCCATCGCTGACGAGGAGCTGTAAATCTGGCCAGCGCGACCGAAGGCACCGATTCATCCCCAGATAAACACAGACTGGTCAGATCATTTAACCCACTTTCATCGAAGGTGACTTGAAAACCCTCAAACAAAGGAACGCGCCAAGTAGCTATAGGTCACCCCTCGCAGATCACACACCGATTCTCCGCATTTCTGAAAAATGCGCCGAAGATCGGCAGAGTGCTGGATGCTGAACCCTGATGTTGGACCATGGACCGATTCACCATATTCCAGAAACGTGCAGACGATCTGCGAGAGTTCCGGATGTTGAACCCTGGTGTGAGAGCGTGAGTCATTGGCTTGAACAAGAATTTATTTGAGACTGACTATTTTCCAACTTGGAGTTTCGCACCTGCGCCGACCGTCCCGACGGTGGACCTGGCACCAGTGCCCTTCATGTTCTATCTGCTCCCCGTTGCCCTCGCTGAGTCGTCACCGAAATACATTTTAGCTTGATTTCAGCGAACGTGTCTTAAAGTCCAGGGACGCAAGTTCGTTAGCTCTTCATCATTCAAATTTAATTGATACTCACTAGTCACTTTCTCAAACCGCCACATCTGAACCTAGCAATGGGCTGCCGAAGTTGGGACTTTGTGATAATTAGATTTACGGAACCCATTGACCGGACCTCGTTTCGTTGTGCCAAAAAACTGTGCTGCCAGATGCAAACTAATTAATGCAAAATTTGCATTGATCAAACAATTTTTTCACTGGCTCCCAAATGCCCCGATTGAAGGTCCTCGGGGCTTGATCATGTCAAGCACAGAAGACGGCATCGGTGCACTGGAAACAGAGCCAGTGACCGTGACGCCAGGTGAAGGGACGGTAGACCTGAGAGCGAAGAATCTCCGCGGAATTCTCTAGACTGAAAAGCTCAAATTCATCCAAAACAGATGTATTTATTTTTCTAAAGAATAGATCTTGCAGCTCAGCTTGTCGAAGACGTGCACCAGAGACACGAATCCTGGAATACTGAATTTCCCACGGTTGAAAAAGAGCGACAAGCAGCCTCATCGTTTCAAGCACGAGAGCGCCGTTCCTTATTGGCCCGCAAGGATGGAAAGATAGGAAGTTCAGGGAAGCATAAGTCCGATTGTACGGTCTGGCCAGTCAGCAGAGTCAAACCAAAGTTGAACTCGGCACGTGAAATCGAACTCGGGTTTTGCCGCTCGGTTGATCGCCGCGCTCGGCATTCCTCCTTCGCGTCTGCCACTTTGGTGAAACTCACAAACATTGCTCGAGCACGCATAGAACATGCAGAACTCTCGCGGACAGTCGCCCACACCGCACTCTTCCTCCAAATACCACCATCCATACTTCACCCCTGCGGAAGTCGAGTATCTTTCTGCAAAACAGCGCGGCAAGCTCTCGATCGCGCAGGAGGACCGCGTTCGCCAAAATGCCTGCGCATTCCTCGAAACACTCGGTGCGCGTATCGGGTTGTAAGCCCTGACCTATGTTGGTAGAAAAATCAATGCTCACTGGCAATCAGCCCTCGGCGGACGATCGCGACCGCGCAGAATCTGTATCATCGCTTTCATCTTTTTCTTCCCGCGCAAGGATTTCAATTATGTTGTGCGTGTTCCTTCAGTTAAACTGAATACGAATGGACGCTAAGGATGTTACAGGATGTTTCACTCGCCTCTATGTACGTGTCCACCAAAATGCACGACACGCTCAAGAAGCCGCGTGAGCTGCTTGCCGTTTCGTATGCCATTCGCTTCCCAGACCTCGTCGCCAAGTCCAAGCACCCAGGAGGAGAGATTGATGTCGATTCGATGGACCAGCAGGTCGTCGAGCGCGACCGACAGCGCGTGCTAGCTATTGAACGTTTGCTCTTGGAGACGATATGTTTCAATTTCACCTCGCGCATGCCCTTCCCGTATGTTATCAAAGCTCGGCAAAGCATTTGGGAGGTGCGTATTCGTCCGTTCATGTACTTAGCGCCGGTCTGAAAGGTGACAAAGCCAGCAAAAAGGTGACGAAACTCGCCTGGCGGCTGACAATCGACTGGTGAGTATCTAGCTTCCTTTAGGCAGATATTTGTGTTTCTAACTGCGCTCTTTCGACATTTTCTTAGCCATCGAACGCTCGTCCCGATACAATATCCACCGCACATCGTTGCGCTGGCTAATCTCTATGTCGCTGCGCTCTTATCTTCATTCGAGCAACCGGTAATACCTGAAGATTCGGGCACCCGCACCCCTCACGAAATTGCCGAAATACTGGGCAAGAACGGGGATTGGGAACAGAAATACCAAGCACAGGTCGACGACCTCGAAGGTATCGTCGTTGTTCCTCCCGACTTCGTCACCCTGAAAGAACTGAAACATTCTCGACGCAGGCATCGCGCACACGGTTATCGACCTCTTGATCCACGGCGCCCAGAACGCGACCGTCAACAACACCTCGCCCCGCACGCCCTCATCCCCCTCACCGCACCCCTCGCCGCGGACCCCGCATCCCGCGATCGAACTGCAGGCATCATCGAGCGTGCCATACAATGCCGACCAGCTCATCCGGCTGAAGATCGTTATGCGGCAGACGGAGCACCCGCAGCGCGTGCGGCAGCCGCTCGGGAGCGCCGACCCCAGCGCACTGTATAGTGGGGACGACGTTGGTTTGCTTGGTCGCAACGAGGGCACCGTCAGGTTTTTGTTTGGGCCATCGGATGGTGCGGATGAGATTTTAGCTTTTGGATCATGAGTTGCGGCCAGTGGTTCGGCCTCTGCGTATCGTGTAGCGCGCAATAGCAGAAGGTGGGGGTCATATTGCCCGCCTTATCTACCGTCAATGCTCTTCGACCGGCGAGTTTGCGCTGAGTTCAAGCGGAAGAAATCATGCCGGCAGGGCAGGCCTCAGGGTGGGGAAGGGATAGGACAGATTCTTATTTCGACTCCCTCGTTCCCTCTGTATCTTTTTTTGTACCATCCGCCTTGATGAAGTGCATCGACCGACAAAGCCGAATGATGTACGTAAGGGACTCCTGCTTTATTATTCCAAACTTCAAAGTTCAGACTGGAGTACTTAACTCGAAGTCCCGCGGCCTGCAGCGATGTCCACTCCCGATGAGGCGTCACCCGCAAAGAAGCAGCATGGCGGACGCAGAGTTGGGTCGGGGCGAAAATCCCAAAGAATGGCATGCTGCCCGGCGGGCGGAAGAACTTGCTCTCGCAGCCGCTCATCCTCAGCCACCAGTCCAAGCGCGCCCTCGCCGCGTAGCTCGCATCTCCACCACCAATCCAAGACCCTCCTACGCAACCTGTTGCGTCTACTTCGCACCAGCAAGAGCACCCTCCCTCCAATCCTCCACCAATCCAAGAACCCCCTCGTCCTATACAACCTGTGGCATCCACTTCACTCCAGTATCCAGTACAATCAATCCAAGAGCACCCTAGCCGCGTAGCTTCCGATCCCCCACCAATCCAAGAAACTCCTCGCCGTGCGCAACCTGTTGCGTCTACTCCGCACCAGCACCCATTGCAGCATCTCCTTGAGCTGGATTTTGACTCTGAGTCGGACACGAGTGAGCCAACTCTGCAGACACCGATATTCCAAGAACCGCGCATCGTCCTACGCAACCTGTTGCTTCCACGTCGCAACAGCCATTGCAATGCTCGGTTCCTTTTTTTCAGGAGCATTCTGCGAGCGAAATATCTCCACAGGAATCACAATGTCCGACGCAGCATGCTGTTTCCACTTCAGAGCTCTTTCAGTCGCGCTCAGACACTGGAGGAATACATTCACGAGCGCATGATCCAGCGTTCGCCGGACATATCCATCCAAACGTTGCCCTTCAAGTCCAGTCGAGCGTGTCTTCCTCACACAGCGGAAATCTTGGTCCTGGTGATCGTGAGCTCGTCTATGCCCTTTCGATCCAAATAACTTATTACTCGAAGACACACTCGACCAGCACTTCAACCAATTGACGGAGGAGCTCCGATTTCGTGCCCAGAATAATTCGAATGGCGATGTGCCATGGGGAGACGCGTCTGGTGGAGATGCTCTCTTTGATGTAGCGCACGAACAAACGAATGCTGCTGAGGCTGGGGAATCGCAACCTCCAACTCTTCAAATGTACCTCCAACAAGTAAAGGCAAGGATTATGAAAGAGATATCTGCGGATGGCCTCCCGCAATGCTACAGGCTCGGAGATCTCTTCGACCGGCATATACAAAGCAGCATGGCCGATACCAACGGCTTCACGTCCGGTACTCTTTACCACCCCGACGTACTTGTCTGGATACCGCACTTGCTTGCCCCCGCTGTAACTCTCAAATGCGAATGTGGTCATAAACTAAGCCGTAACGGTAAGTGCCTCGCTCCGTATTTATTTCTCGCGATTTTAACATGTTTATCGAAGGTTTCAATGAGAAACCTATCGCCCGTCGTGTTCGGCGACACCCAACGGACTATTTCCTGCTCACAAACCGGTATTTGTGCGACGGCGCTCGACTCAACAACCCTGGATGTGGGCGGGAGTTACGGTGGCACGGAAACGCATATCATGTCGCAGCTGCCCGATTTGGTGCAGCATGCGTTCCCCGGTTTGTCCTTGTCGCACTCGCAACGCATTCGTTACTCAAGGGAAATTTAGTCCGCCTGCGTACTCGGAGCGCCGAAGACAAGCAAACACAGACTGTTCTTCTGGTGTTCCCCGCCGAATATTCACCGCCCAAACGGACCTCTATTACGGCCCCACCCGCAGCGGCGGCTCCCCCACCACCGCTACCCCCCAACCTTCAGCCTGTTTATTTGGTTTCCCAGCGTTCAGGTGACCAGGCGCCCGAGCCTATCGTCAGGCGTCCCAAACAATGCGCCGTGTGCTTTTTCTTCAACTGCAAGCAAGCTCGTTTTTGTCGTGGTAAGGGGGGTAGACAGTTATGCCAGGGCGGACCGTGTAAACATGACTTGAGCCAAGTCCCGAAGCATAGAATTCGAAGAGCGCACCGAAGCACCCAAGTTGGGCAGTGAATATATTGCATCCTGTAGATTTCTGTACATACTTATTGCATCGCAAGCTGAGCGGTGGACCAAATTGGGAGCGTTTCCCGATTGGGCCACTGCCTCTCTTCCCTAACCTCCATGGCGTATCCCGCTCACCCAACTTCAAAGATTGTCATGGTCGACTGCCCCGACCCAGATAACGCTCTTATGGCGCTGTGGGCCCTAAAGCAATTTCCTGACTCCCAAATTGCAATTGTGCTTTCGCCTCGGCCCGTTTCGTTCAAAGCCGCGCTGTACGGCCGTGCTTTCCAGCGCTTGCTCAACGCAGTTGGTGATATCCGCAAAATGATCAACCCGCTCACAGAAACCACGCTCCGCGACGCCGAGAAAACATGGCTCAACGAACTACCACCGAAGGACCGCGCCTGGTTCTACGTGAGCGACGGATTTCTCGGAGCCAACGGTTCAGGAGGATACGAGACTCTACATGCAAGTGACTGCGTTCCGGATGGCTCGTTTCTGGGAAGCACACGGGATTGATTCATCTTCGCTATCGAATCTACTGGGACAAGGGATCCCTGGCGGACGCGAAGATCACGGTCGGGATGGCACATGCTTTCCACGTCCACGACTGGAGCTTCGACTTCAACGCGGACGAGCGCCAGCGCTATGACGAGGCGCTCGGAAGCATCAGTGGCGCAGATGGCAACGTCGTTACGCCGTTCTCGGACGGCTATCGGCAGCAGAACCGCGCGGTCTGCGCTGCTTATGCCGGCCGTATGGCGCAAGCGCACGGATTGCCCGCTGTTCAAGACATCCTGGGCAACTTTGACGACTTGATAGCTGCGAACAGGGCCGCGGGCGTCGTTGCGGATCTCTACGTCGGCGGGCCGTTCCCCGACGCGCTGACGTATGTCAGACGTGCCCCCGTCAACGAGGTGGTCGGAATGGGAGGCAATCTGAAGAAGGGCAGCACCTTGTTTGCCAACCAATTCAATTTCCATGTCGCGATGGAGTCGGCTACGAAGTTCCTCGCATACGTGGTAGAACACGGGATCAAGCTTACTCTGCTTCCCACCGAATGCGTCAAGGGGACGGTGTTTTCTCTGTCCAGAGAGGAACTCTTTGCCGTGTTTAAAGAGTCTGAGGCGGCAATACGACTTAACTTGCAGTATCACACGACACCGCCAATGGCCTTGGACAGTCATTTTCGTTGTTTGATCTGATCGCGGTACTCGCCACCGAGCACGACCTCTACCCGAGGAGAGCTGTCAGGGTCAAGAGAGCAAGCGAGAAGCCAGCAGAACGCCAAGGGCGTGATCGAGTGGGTTGAGGAACCCGAAGGGAAGATTGAAATGTTTTGGCCAGACGAGGGATACATGAGCCTCAGGAAGGGAGAGTTTCTTGACGCCCTCAGAGCTACCGTCAAATAGGTATGGCAGAGTGGCAATACCTTGAGTTGGGGGAAAGACGAGTGGTCACACAAAGTTCGTCCTGGTGAAAATCTCGTGTTTATTCCCAGCTGAACCACTATGGACGATCATTATGGTCGGGGTGCGACCAGTGTTCATTCGTCCGATATACATACAACCTGCACCTTTTGGCACTCCAGGCTCGCTTGAGACTCGGAAGTTCGGGCCGGCGTTGTCTGCTTTCGAAACTCTTTGCACTCACTCCCGTTCAGGCCCGATTCAATATAATCCTTGTTGCTTGCTAACATCTGTGGCGACCCTTTGTCATGTTCTGGTATTTCCGGCCTGTGCTTACAACTCAAGTTGCCCGGTCAAGTCCGAATTGACGCGGGTGCAATCTATTGACTGTCAGCGACCAGGAATTTCTTGCCACCTTTCCCCAGTAAACCAGAAAATGACTTCAACCTCGCCTGTCCTTCTGGGGGGTTGCGGTTAAACGGCGCTGAATTTGGACGGCTAAATTTCTGTGTTATATGTTCTCGCATCCTGAGTGCAAAACTACAATCCACAATGTTTGCTCTCTCTTCTCTCAAAAATTTCTTGCATGCAGCCCTTATTTCGCTCGTCTTGACTCATACTATCGATGCTACCCCGGTTGTTGATCTAGGTTACGCCGAGTACCAAAGGAGATGTCGACGTAAAGCTCAATATTACTGCCTTCCGAGGCATCCGTTACGCCGCCGCACCAACCGGTAAGCACGACCGAGTAACATTCAGCAGGCAATTAAGGTTCTGGAAGGATCATTACGGTTCCAAGCACCTGCCCCTCCCCCGAAAATTTCCGGAATTCAGCAGGCGTTCGACGACCCTCCTCAGTGCTATCAGGGCGTGTTTGGCGCGTCTTCAACGAGCCCATTTGTGGCCCGAGATGTTGAAGAGACCGAGGATTGTTTATTCCTGAGGTCTGCATTGTATGCAGGTTTTAAATCAACATCCCTGAAAAGCCCTTCAGCGTTTATTCACCAAATCTCAACCCTACCGCGCTTTTGCCAACCATTATTTGGATTCATGGTGGAGGGTAATCCTTTCCTTCCTTCTCTCCCAATGTGAATAGGGATTGAAGGCGAGCGTAGATATGCCATCGGTTCTGCCAGCCAATATAACGGCGCCGACCTAGTCCAAGATTCGAACAACCAGGTTGTCGTCGTCGTGATTCAATATAGACTGGGATTATTCGGTAGGATGCGCAGGAAAACATTGACATTGGCTGATGCTTTTGTAAGGATTTCTTGCGGGCCAGGAAATGAAGGACGACGGTGCCCTCAATGCTGGCTTGCGTATGTCTTATTCTACAGTTGATCTGTCGGGTAGACTGATCCTGCAGGCCAGTTGACCAAGAATTTGCCTTCCGATGGGTCAACAAGAATGTCCGTCCGTTATTGTTATCCTCAAACAATATGCTCATAAGGATTTCGACAGATCCATAAATTCGGGTGAGTTGAGACCGCGCCCGTCCCACCAAGAATCTAATTATCCCGAGGGGCGATCCTGCCCAAGTTACCCTTTGGGGGCCAGAGTGCAGGTAGTAGCTATATCTGCACCATGGATGTACGCTTATGAAACATTTTTCAGGCGCTGGATCTATCATTCAGCATTTAATTTCTCGCGACGGAAAGACGAGCCCGCAGCTCTTCCCGGGCTGCGATTACCAGTTCGACTTTCATACCTTCGCAGTATTACTACAACGACACGATCCCTCAGGCAGGCACCCTTCATTCTTCATGCGTGCTTGGGCCAACTTTTTTCAGGCTTTGTTCAATGATGTTGTCGCTCAAGAGCAGGGTATAAAATTTTCTTTGTTGATAATCTCCCTGATTAACCCATCCTTTCAGTTGCAACGGTACAGCACCTATAGAGTGTCTCCGCGCAGTGGACAGCGCGACGATGGGACATAAACACAAACGTGAATCTCGCGAGCTTCGAGTACACCTTTCCGTTCGGCCCTGTGATCGACGGCTCGTTCATCACGCGAAGCCCGACGGACGCTCTCATGCAAGGCCAGCTGAACAGGGTGAATACATTCCACAGCTGCTCTGGGATTCATTTTTAATCCATGAAACGAAAACAGGTCGATAAGTTGCTCGCTGTAACCAACACCAACGAGGGGGTTATCTTCGTCAACCAGAGCGTGGAGTATGATGTCGCTGAATACGTGCGCAACCTCTTCCCACTTCTTGGAGTGAGCAGAGCAATACAGCGGCGGCACTTTATGCGTCGTTGGGGTCTCCTCTGGACCAGGTCAACGCCATAATGGGAGAAGGTCAGCCTTTCTCGTATGTAGGACACACAAGACTGACTTGCACCCCAGCAATATACAAATGCCCCTCATATCCCCTCCTGCGTGCATTCCCGGCGGAGGCGTACAAGGTTTGTCCAGACAAATTTCCGAAAGTTCAGGGCGACCGATGCGCGTTCACAGGCTCAATACGCAATCCTCCAGCTCTGCACACGGCCAAGACGTGGTCAACTACTTCCCATCTTTCACCGCCTTCAACTATACGCTGATCTATAACAACACCGCTTTCATCAACGCGTTCACGCAGAGCTTCATTTCGGTTCGTGGTAAATCTCGACCCGAACGATAAATTGCGTCCGACCATCACGCCTGTGTGGAAGAGGTGGGAGGGCGATGCGGAGATTGAGATGGTGTTCAACGAAACTGAGAGCGGCGTACCCGACATTGCGCCGGTCGATACATCGAGCGACTTGTTGGAACGATGCGAGTAAGTGTTTTGAAGCTAACTATTGAGGTAACTGAGCTCACTGGCTTGCACAGATTTTGGAAAAGCGTGCGCTATCTTATAGGGCAGTAGACTAAGAGTACAATGTTACATTGCGAGTGAATAATCAATCACAACTCCTCAGAAACTCACAGATGTTTCAAGTTCTTCGAATCAAAACGGTCTAAATTCCTCTTCCTGGCCTTCCTGACCCTCCTTCGCTTTCCTGAGCTTTCTCGCATTCTCCTCCTCAAGCTTCTACCTCTCACCCTGCAGCAAATTGAGTCGGTGAGCCGACGCGGGTTCATGATATTTCCGCGCAGCACTCGTCTTCACCGCCTCCCTCAACATCTCTGACACCGTCTCCTCATCGAACCCAGCACTCCCCGGAAGCTTCACCCGCTCGAAAAATGCCGGCCACGTATCGATCTGGTATATTTTTTTGACCTCCTCCACCATCCGCTCCGGCAGCCCCCTTTCTGGGAAGCCGTAGTTCGCGTCCAGGCGTGCGAGGTCGCCACCGTACGCGCTGCGGAACAAGTTGAGGAAGGTGATCTGGAACATGACGAGCCGGAAGCTGGTCTTGCCTTGAGCGAATGTTTCGGCGAGACGGTATGCATTTGGGCCTGATTCCATGAACTCGAGATGCGGCGCGTCGCGGAGAGCCCAGCGGACGTTCCGAACGAGTACCTCCTCGAGGAACGGGCCCGCGAGGCTGTCCCATGTGATCTGTGTCAGCTGTGCGTTGCCACCGTTGCTTGACTCGGGAGGCGGCGACAGCGGGCAGCAGACGACGACTATGATGAGAACGATGAGCTCGCCGAGGTCCGGGACGGCGCTTTTGGCGCGCGTGTCCCGGTGCGCGATGAAGCGCGCGAGGCGCGCCGTGGCATCGGTGAGGATATGCGGGTCTGTACGGCAGAGGCTGATGACGAGGTGGAAGAGATGGCAGTACGCGACGACGGCCTTCTCCGACGCGTACAGAAGGGGCGTTCTGGACGAGGAGGTACCACCCACGTTGGATGGCCCTCCGCCACCGAGGGAGTCATCGCAGGAGCTCATGAGCGAGACGACGATGTTGTTCATCATGCGGTAGACGACGGTGATGATCTCGTGCCGCTGCGGCGTTTCAGCGCGCTGGCGCGAGCTCCGACTCATTAGGTCCTCGGCCTTCTGAACCTCCTTGTCGAGCACCTCCAGCCTCTCCCAGATCCTTGAATGCGCGCGTGTGAAGTGCGACTGGGAGAATGCAAGCGGAAGGAAGAACCCGAACGGGCGCTTCGCGATGCTCTCCCGGACGCGAAACTCGACAAACGCGCGCTCGCTGAGCCACTCAAAGTCAGAGGAGAGCGTCCGGGCGCGCGGGTTGAGCGCGACACCGATGCCAAGGACGGTGGCAGGGTCGGAGAGCGGGGTGCGCAGAAAGAAGCAAGAAAGCTCGCGCTCGAGGAGGATGTGTCGCGACTGAACAATGGCGTGCAGCCGAGGGTAGGCGGCGCAGAAGGTGGTGAGGGACTCGGAGGGGAGGTGGAAGGCCAGCTTGTAGAGCACGACGTCATCGAGTATGCCGAGGTGACAGACTACCGGGGGAGTCAACTGCTCGTCGGCATCAGCTGGAGCCTGAGCGACAACTTTCACGCAGTGGGGAAGAGCATCGGTGCCGTAGGGGCATTTTTGACATTGCCAGTAACGAATCGCCTTGAAGGTAGATGTCCAGCGATAGTTCCTTTCTTCGATCCGGTGTAGACGATTTGGACCAGGAGTCGAAGACTTAGTAGTTTCAAACAGCGGCCCGATGTCCGTTGCTTGCTCGCGGAGGACGATGACCTCGTTGGTATCACCCTCCCACTCACGGCGCAACTTTTCCTGCACCTTATCTGCGCTCTTTCCTTTCTCTTTCTTTTTGCGTCGATGCAGATCCGATTCGCGAACGTATGACACGACGACGGAGTCGCCGATTTCTAAAGGCAGCCCACTGGAATCTTGGTCGATCTGCCGCGCCATAATGAGCATTACTCGAATGCAGAAAAGATGAACTGTCAAACCTTGGTTGAGCTGAAGAATGTGAGGAACTGTAGGAATAGTCCCCTCAAGGTGAAGGCGGACGAATAGCCTCCCGTGTAGCTACCAGTGTGTCCACGATAAATCTCCGATCTGGTCTTGAGCAAGTCACAGCAAACGTATGAGCCCAAGAGATTGGGGTGGTCTATTCCGTCGGCTACACTGCTGGATATCTTCGGAGGCAGGATGGGCTAGATGACACAAATAAGCCACTTCAACCGTAGATATAACGGACAACTTACCCATTCGTCTGGGAGCACGACGTCGAAATGCAAAGACAAGTTTTTCCAGGGACCGCTGGGAGGAGTGAGAACCAAGCAGAATTCGCACACATTCGCATCATCGATGAACACCGCTACCCCTGGGTATGGAGAGTCGTGAAGCTCAGCGAGGTCCTGATAGAGTCGCGAGAGTAGAGGAGCCATGATGTTTGTCAATCACAGAGACTTGTTGAGGCGTCGCTTGCCAGGCTGTCCATGTTCATTGTCGAGACGAGTCAGAAGAGAACTCAGTCATTGAAAGTACTTTATGATCGGGTGTCGAGAGGATTCGCTTGAGCAGCGCCTTGGATGGACAGATAGCCGACGCTCTGGTTGAAAGCTGTGATAAGGCCGGCCGGACAAAGTTCTTGTCTTCTACCATGTCTGCTGAAGTGATTTCCACACCTGAACTCCTCGAGCAAATCCTTGTTCACTTACCCATACGCGATCTACTCGTTGCCGCACCCCTTGTCTCCAAGACCTGGCATGCCGTTACGCTTTCACCCGCTTTGCAGCGCGCTCTCTTTTTCGAACCAGATCCCTTGGCCTCGGCGTCAACGCGCGTCAAAAATCCACTGCTGGCGGAGACGTTTCCTCCTTTCTTCGAGGATGATCCTCACTGGTCAGGCAATCTTGAAGCCATTGAGTCGATGCCATGGTCTAAAGCGCCGGATGCTTTCAAGCGCCAAGAAGCGAGCTGGCGGCGTATGCTCGTCACTCAGCCCCCAGCGCAGACCATGGTTATCGAACAGGAGGTTTCCGGAATGGCGGGCATTTCTGAACGCCGGGCGGTGCTGAAGGACTTGTCGCTTCGCATGGGTGTTCTCTACGACACTATCGTGCCGTTCATCGAAGACGACGTAGTGTGTTTCCGCATACAGTGGCATAATGGTATCGCGCTGGAGGGTCCAGGCGATCTCAAGCTCGAGGTTGGCGCAGGGTACGGCTGCATGGATGACCTGAGCAGGACCCTTGGCGGGCGATTTCACAGCGATGGAGAAAAGGTCATCGAGGTTCCTTTCGGAAAGTGGGAGACACGGATGTGGGACTGAGTGTTGTATGTCTCGATCTCATGTACGCAGTTTGCTCGATTCACTCGCTGCAGGTTTTTTCTGCTGTCCGGTCTCGACAATCGGAGCTACACTTCAGCCCACTCAACTATTTATCCATTTCAGCTTCAACTTACTCAGTTGTCTCCAAGTATTATCACTCGCTTATCGACATTTTTCCACAACCAAGACGGCGTATTCATCCCAAGTCCCTTCAACATTGTGTCGAAATCACTCTGACCTCCATATTGAGGCGAGTCGAAACTGTTGCACAGCACTTCGCTGGGTCGACTGGTAGTTGAGTCAGTCTGGCAAAGCGGACCGCCCCGGACGGGCTTCAACGGTGATGCATCGGGCAGGGTTTTCATTGACAGGAGGCATTGACTGGCCCGATGGGTTTTTCAGCGGCTTTTAAACCATGAACCAGCCCTTCGCTAATCATCATGTCATCCGAAGTCTCCTCTATACCTGAACTGCTGGAGCAAGTCCTCGTTCAGCTGCCAATCCGCGATCTACTCGTGTCCGCACCCCTCGTCTGCAAAACATGGCATGCTGTTACCCTTCTACCCTCTCTGCAACGCGCTCTCTTTTTCGAACCGGATCCCTCGCTCTCGGTCTCTCAGCATGTTCGGAATCCCCTGCTGATAGAGATGTTCTCTCCTTTCTTCGATCGTTGCTTGGATCTTGAAGCCATGGAGTCGATGCCGTGGTCCAAAGCACCAGATGCTTTCAAACGCGAAGAAGCGAGCTGGCGGCGCATGCTCGTCTCCCAGCCCCCGGTGAACATGATAATCATCTCGGACAGCCGGGCTTGGGGCATGGCAGGCGGTTATGTGCGCCGAGCGGTTTTGAAGGACCTGTCACTACGCATGGGTGCTCTTTATGACCTCACTGTGCCGCTAGTCGACGACGCAGCGTGTTTCTACACGAACTGGGGTAGTACCAAGCTAGAGCTTCAGTTTAGCCCAGGATACCGCCGGCAGAAGGACCTCGGCGCAACGCTTGACAAGCGATTTCGCAGCAATGGAGAAAAGTCCATAGCGATCCCTTGGGGAAAGTGGACATCGGACGGAATGTGTATGTCTCGATCTTGATCTTCGCACCAGTTTGCTCAACTTATGGTCATTAGAACTTGTTTCTGCCGTCTCTCGACGACTTCGGAGCTGCGCTATAACCCAGTCGAACAATAATGCACACTTATCTACTTAGCTGCGTCGATGCTCAATTTACTCAGCTGTGGACTGCTTCCATCGTCACCAGGTCCACCAAGCGCGGCCCCTTTACAGAACACCGCGTCAAAATCATTCGGACGTCCATGTTGAGGCGAGTTCGATGTTGCGCAGCACTTGGCCGGATGTTGCCAGTTCGCCTGGGCCGACTTGCACGGCGGTAGTTGAATCAGTCCGACTACTAAGCGCGCCGCCTCGGGCGGGGGTTTCTTAAATAAGGATCTAACTTATCCCTAACCACCACCATGTTCACCAAAGTAATTTCGACACCTGAACTGCTCGAGTAAGTCCTCGTTCAGCTGCCCATGCGTGATCTGCTCGTTACCGCCCCCCTCGTCTTCAAATCATGGCACGCACTTACACTTTCACCTACGCTGCAGCGGGCCCTCTTTTTCAAACCGGATCCTTTGGCCTCGGTCTCTGAGCGCGTTCAGAACCCGCTGCTTATGGAGACATTTGCTCCCTTCTTCACTTTCCGCCAAGGCGAGCCATGGCCGGGCAGTCTTCATGCCATTGAGACGATGCCGTGGTCTAAAGCGCCAGATGCTTTCAAGCGGGAAGAAGCGAGCTGGCGGCGCATGCTCGTCACCCAACCCCCGGTGCACACGATGACCATCGAACAGAGAGAATGTCATGCGACCGGCCGCGCCTTTGTGCGACAAGCGGTCCTGAAGAACTTGTGGCTGCGCATGGGCGCTCTCTACGACCTGACCGCGCCGCTTATCGACAATCCCAGAAAGCGTTTCTGCATCCGCTGGCGTGACAGCGATCCCAAACCGGAGACCGATCTAATGCTCGAGATTTATACCTGGAACGGCTGGATGTATGTCGGGAATGAGCGAGTTCCAAGCGATGAAGAAAAACCCCATCAAGATTCCTTTCGGAGAGGTGGAAGGCAGAGAACATGTTAGACTACGACTGGAGGGTGCTCAGTGCGTATAGATCTTCGTGTTTGCAACAAACTCACTTACAATTTCTTCAGGAGACTTGGCTTCAGTACACATATGCGCCTGGGGATAATTTCTGGGACGTCCCACACATCACTTCCCGTTCGTAGACAAGTCAATGCCCTCTGTACCACCTCTCTCTTCTCGAGCAACTCCGTCATTCATATTCATTGAATTATATACTCACCAGTAACTCCCCTAATATTCCACATATCTTGTGTACTGTTCTGTTTCTCTCGTAAATATGGTCATGTAGCTCACTTTGTTCCCAAGCGCATTTACTCCCAGTTGCGTCTCTCTTGGGTCTCAGAAACAGCAGACAAGGTTCGCGCTCAGCGTTTGTATGCCGATAGTTGTCTCAAATCGGGGGATACAATTGATATGTACCTCCTTTGCGACCCTGAGTCGAAGGCACCGCGCGCAGGCAGAGTATGGGAGTAGGGGTGTGTCGGAGTGCTGTTAGAACACTTGGACGCCGATACCAGCCGTCCTTGAATGCGCGTCCTGGAGCTGGGCTCGGGGGATGCAGATGCGGGTGCGTTGAACGAGGTTGCACAGTACGTCGCCGAAAAAAAAAATCCGCTGGGTGTGCCAGCTCCTGCCAGTCCCCCGCCGCTGAGCGTCCGACCTTGAGCCATGTTCAATGGATCCACATTCGCTGGTTGGGTGCGCAGATAGCCCTCCACCATTTGCAGCTCCAGACCGTCCCTGCTCATCGCGTGGTGAGGAAGGGTATGTGCATCAGCTGAGGAAGGAAGGTGCGCCTGAGGATGCCTGTATTGCTGTTGCTTAGACTGATGAGGCTGCTACAGACAGTACTGCTCCTCTGGTTCCCTGTTGCTGAGGTTGGGGCGATCATCGGATGGCATCTAGTGCAATCTGGGGATGGAAGAGAATACAAGTGAATGTATATATGAGAGTGACCATTGGGGACTGAGGGACAAAAACTGTCCGCAAGTAACTGGCAGCTGCCCCAGATTAATCAATCCGCGAGTTGAATGGTCAATGGCAATGACTGGGGGATTAAGAAGTCGAGAAAGCACCCCGGGCCGCCGTACGATACGCAAGTGCAATGCAATCTGTGGCCAATTTCATGGTTATTGTAATCAACTGTTAGAATGGTTTAGATTGCCGTCCTGGGGTCTGGGCAACGAACAGAAATGCGGAAAATTTAGCAAGTCAAACGCGGCCAAAGAGCGAGAATTGGCTGTGTGTCACGATTGGGGGCCAAAAAGATTCTCGATAGAGTGTAGTAGAGAGCATTCGCCAAATGAGAAGTGGTCCGTGCACGTTCCTGCCGAGTGATCACGCGGTGGCTCTGTACGTTTTCCGACTTTGCCTGGACACGATTCACCTCTTGCTTTTCTCTTTCATGTCTACCTCGGTCGAGAACAGGGCCAAGTCCCCAGTTGCTTCAGACTCAGACCCTGCGTCTTCTCTGCGTGCTGCAGCACTCTTGACTCTAAAATCGAAGCGCCGCAAGCCAAACGTCGACACTTCTGGTCCTTCCCGTCCGCTACCCACCGATACCTCTGTCCAGCTTGACTATGGCCAGGATGATATCGGTTCATCTCCAACTGATGTTGCAATGCCCCCTCTCAAACGTGACCCTGAAGACGGTTTAATGCGCGAGGAAGGAGAAATAAGCGACTCTGAAGAAGCTCAATCCAAGCCAGCAGCCTCCAAACGTGCACTGAATACGCCGACAGTTGTAAAGGTTGAGTCGCCAACGCATAACCTCTTAGACAGGATCAGAGATCTCCCCAATCCTGGGCCTTCACTTAGTCCTGTACCTTTTGGTGAAATCATCATCGACGCCGACCACGTCCGGCCGGGCCTTTCCAGTTCGTATACCACTCTTCCGCGGGGCTCTCGACTCACATTCCTGAAGTGAATCAGGAACAGTATGATACTGCTAAAGACATCGTTTTGGACCTCCCTTGGTTGGGGCGTACCGCCCGATTATCTAGTCGACTGTAATCTCAGTCGGGAGATTGTCTACTACGTATTTAGCGAGTTGAACCTCCGGCTACCCAAAAACCTGGACATCACCGACCTCGTTCCCTATACCCCCGCCCATATGGCCTTGTACGCCCGTCCGTTAACGGCAACGCCTCCTCCCCCGGCCTGAAGCCCCGGCCCCGTCTCGGCCACTCCATGGACACCCAAGCCTACCGCCTAAGCCTCTTGCTGGGTCGACTCCGGTCTCGGCACCAGCTCCTGGGCAACAACGATCGACCGCCCCATCTACTCCTCCTCCCACTTCCTCCTCTCCCACCGTGTCGCCCGCAAACCAAAATTCTTCAGCGCCCGGCAGCCTACACGATATGGAGCGTCAGCGGCGACAGGAGCTCCTGGCCCGCAAGGCCGTCCAGGCGTCCCGGAAAGTCAAGCCTCCGTCGGCCGCCTCGTCAACGGCTTCGTCGTCTCATGCGCCCCCCAGACCCCTCGGACCAGTCGGGCGTTCCGGACCAGGATGTGGAAATGACCGCCGTCGCAACCGAGGCCGTCGAGGATTTCCCTGAAATCTATCGAGAAGAGCGCCAGCCCGGAGGCGCAACCCGAGCCCGGAGCCGGCAAACTCCATGGACATCGACGAGATCCCAGGCCTCGGGGGGTCCTCGTCGCGAAACAACAGCTCATCCTCTTTCTACGGCTCCGCTCCCGACAGCCAGATGCCGTCCTATACCGAACAAGTGGTGATTTCGCCCGCCGAATCGTCTTTCAGCGCCGCCCAATCGCTGCCTCTTCCTCAAAATAACGCGCCGCCCCCGTCCTCTGCCGACTCTGGGAGCACCGCCTCCGCCACCAGCACGACGTTCGCACTGGAGCAGAACAGCACCACGGACACAGAGCAGCTGCCGCACCACCACCGGGGCCTGCAGCGCCGGGGGATCAAAACGCCCGACCGCGGCGGACTTTGTCGACTTTGATGCTGCTGCAGCCGGATCGCGCAACGGGCACAACCACCACCATCACCACCACAACGAGGCGGCGGGTGCAGGCGGCGCGCTCCCGCACCCGCTGAAGCGCAAGATGGCGAGCTTCGCGAGCGTGAGCGGGCACCGGAAGCTGGTGATCGACTTGAGCGATAGCGAGGGCGAGGGAGAGGAGGACTTCTCGATGCATGAGGCAGACTGGGATAGCGGGAGCGGGTACGCGTCGCCAGCGCAGGGGTGGGCGGCGTCAGCGGCGGTAGGAGCGGGGGCGGGTGCGGTGCGGGAAGATCGACGCCGCCGGTGAGCGCAACGCCGGCGACGTTGATGGAGAAGGAGCAGCAGATACGCAAGATGCGGGAGCTGATCGCTCAGAGAGAAATGAGCCGGAAGCAGAAGGCGGTGAGCCTTTCCATCAATTATACACTCGCTTTTTTTGGCATGAACTCTATCCTGCGATAGATGTCGAGATCCGCTACGACGGCGTCGAATGAGTCATCTCAACGGGAAGAAGCAGCTGCCTCGGTCTCGGTAGCAAACGGATCTATCACGCAGCAGCAGAATGGGTTCCATTTGGATGGTACGACTCCCATAGCCGTTTCCGGTGGGTCCATAATTTCCTTTTGCGACGACGATGACGATCATCTCTTCTCTTCATTCATTCAGACAAATGTGCCGCGTTGGCCTCATCTGCCAATGGCAGCACAAGCTCGCCAGCGCCTGCAACACCCCCACACATCGGTCCTCTATTCTCCCCGTTCCCACCGCCAACATCGGACTGATTTAGCGAATCTTTTTTCTGTTTCGCCCCTTCGCCTTTGCAGATCCCGATCCTGGACTCGACGAGCACACCGGGCCCGTAGCAAGCACGAGCGGCACCAATAGCAATGGCACCACGCAAGAAGGCATGTCTTATCAGCCCTCGTTTCGGCCCTGCACCTTTTGACGGTTTTTGGCTTCTTACTACCTCCGCATGTCTTCCCCCGGTCCGGCTCCCTCGGCTCTTCTCTTCGTCCACTTTCGTGTTGGTCATCCTCCGGGCTCAAATTGGCAACTTCCAGATTCGGAGATGCCTGGCGATGTTGCGCAAGACGAACTGGCAAGCGCCTTTCCCTTTCCTCCCCGCCGCCCAGGCAATTTTTTACTTTCCGAGACGGTTTCCTGACCATGTTTTTTCTGTTTCTTTTGCTTCTGTTGCACGTGTTTATGTTGCATGCTGCCGTTTCGGTGCTTCTTTTTGCCTTCGTGCAGGTCGACAATAGTTCTGCAGCACAAGAAGCTCGCCAAGAAGACGTGGAACCGGCCTCGGTGCGTCGCGCGAGTCCGTCTTATTTCGCTGCGTTTACCTTCGGAGCTGACGTAACTTTTTTTTCGCATAGACACCATCGCCGACGTTGCCCTCGCCAGCCCGCCCAAAACCCGGCGGAAGGCGTTCCCAGTCGCCGGCGGCACCGCACTATGAACACTACACGGCATATGACTCGCCCTTTGAATGCTATCCGCTGCTGCGGGGGGCAGGCCCCGGACCCAATTTGACGCAAGCTTCTCATTCTCCTACTACTACTTCCAGTTGCTACTTATCATCCGCATCCTCGTCGACGTCTATCTCCTCCCCTAGCATCGTGCTCGTCAACTTCTCTTTCATCTACATATTACAATAGTGCTGTATTTCCGCTGCCGAACCTCAAGCCCCTGAAGCTGGCGACGAGCAGCGCGCTGGACCCTGCGAAGCGGATCTGCCAGTTCGAGGTGCCCGGCGGCGGGGTGTGCCGGGACGCGGGGTGCGGCGACGTGCATCTGAATCGCGTGGGAAGGGAGGGCGGGGCGGGGGTGGTGGAGCCGAGCGGTACGTCGTCGCTTGGATGGAATACTTATCTGTCTTTGGATATGTTGCAGATGCGGACACGGCGGAGTACCTGCACAAGCTGCTGCCGGCGGGGTGGGTTCAAGAGCACGACGCGAGCACGGGTCGGATTGCGGGTGCGCTGGCGGAGGCGCGGACAAAAGATGCATCGTTGGTGTTTGAGGAGCGAGTGGCGCGGGCGCTGGCTTCCCTAGGACGCTCTCCAAGCTGACTGGCCGGGTGTTGTTATGTGATTTCTTGTGAATGTACGGGAATAGAAATTGTATTGCTTTTTCTGGCGGGCAGCGTGGGATGTGCCTGGGGCGAGGCAGACCCCGAGGACCGTGGCTGACTGTTTTTGTGTGTTTGTGTGTGTGCCGGGGCAGTGCATGCCTCTTAAGGACTTGGTTTGGTTTGAAGCCTTTTTAGGACTTGTGAATATCCCCGCCTCATCTGCTATCCTCGTCCAGGTCGATATTAGTAGCCCCAGTCAGTATCCATTCTGTTTCTGTTCACCCATGGCCTTCCGCTCGTCCCATCCTTATTCCTTTTCCGACGCCCCCCGTCCCGAGTCTGCCTACTCATCGTCCTCGTCCCCAGACCCCATGCGCAAACGCCAACGCACCCTCGACATGCACGGAGGCGCTCCTGGACAACCCGACCCCATCGACGCGAACAGCGTCGGCGAAGGCGCGTTCATCGCCGACCATGACGCCATCGACTCGGCCGGCGATGACGACGACGACGACGACAAGCCCAAGTCCGGCCAGAAGCAAGGCCGCCGCAAAATAAAGATCGAGTTCATTCAGGACAAATCGAGACGCCATATCACCTTCTCTAAAAGGAAAGCTGGTAGGTGTTCTTGCACTTCCCAATCCATTCTGTTCCGGTCTCACATTCCTTTCCTATTCAAGGTATTATGAAAAAGGCAACTTTTCTTCCTCTTTTATTCAGTCTCGACTTATCGCGCTCCAGGCGTACGAGCTGTCCACGCTTACGGGGACGCAGGTGTTGTTGCTCGTGGTGTCCGAGACCGGCCTCGTGTACACGTTTACTACCGCCAAACTCCAACCACTTGTCACCCAGCCAGAAGGCAAGAATCTCATCCAGGCATGTCTCAATGCACCCCACGGCACCCTCCCATCGTCCATGCCCGTTGGCCAGCCGCTTGGGCGTTCCGCAGGGCCCATGGGTGGACCGGGGGGTCCCCCCAGTGTCGAACAACATGCCTGGCGGGCTCTCGATCAGCGGTGGGGCGACCAACTCGTCTTCAAAGGACGAGGACGACCCGAACGACGATGATGAATCTGCGCACGGCGGCCGCGCATCGGCAGGTGACAAGCGCCGTCGTCGTTCCTCCGCAACCAATCCCTCATCCACTGGTGTAGGCGCCCCCCTCCTCAAACACACGCAGCAACGCAAACAGCGCAACCTCGCCCCATGCAACCTCTGCCCCGCCACCGCTGAGCATCCCCGCTGGCGCATCACAGCCGCATGGGCACGCGCCGCCGTCGCAGATCGCTATTGGGTCCCCGACGTCGCCGCAGCAGCAGCACGCAGGGCCGCCCTCGACGTCGCCTGCGCAGTACTCGACTGGTGGGGGGGGTACCACCCCGGGCAGGGGCAGCCGCAGCACCACCAGCCGCAGCACGACAGCAGCGGGATGGGGTACCCGTCGCACCTCATGAGCCCGACGAATTACTCGTACCCGCAGGGCAGCGGTGGGCCGCCGCCGCAGCAGGGTGCAGGGGGGCAACCGCTGGGTGGGCTGGCGGCGGCGGCGGCGCAGCACTCACATTGGGGGTCGGCGCCGCAGGGGCAGGTGCAGGGCGGCGCATACGGACGGCGATGAGTACGTTTTCATTGCCTTCCTCTGCTGCAACTCATCTTTCTCAGTATAGGTACAACGACGAACGACCTCGCTACACATGCAGCCAACCACCTCTTTTTTCGATCTGAAATTCAACTGTACATCGATTATGATCTTCCTTCCTTCGCATTGCTGCCTCCTTTGAAGTACCCAGTATTAGTCTTAGTAGTACTCCGTCTTGCTCTATAGGTATACGAAATCCAGTATAAGTAAATAAAATGAGGCGAGCCATACACCTATGTATTTTTGTCAGACAGATGTATTGTACCTATTCGCATGCTGGCTAGTCGGTTTAACGGGGTCCGAGCGGCGTATCTATGTTTGCGGCGTCGGTGAAAGCGAATTCCGCAACGTATTATTGTTTCCATAATGCTATCTGGCCCCCAGTTTAACGGGGTCCGCGTTCTGTCTCCGCACAGCGCATGATTCTCGAATATGTTTCCGGCGTTGGTATTCCGCAAATGAAAAATCCCCTCATCCGGAACAGCGCATCACGACGCGCGGCCGGGAGTCGCTGATATACAGCGGGCACGAGTCGCCTCAATGCAAAACAATTAGCGAGCAGGCGAGGCGAGACAAGAGCAATGATGCCCAAAAAGGCAACATGTTAGCCAAAAACTGACACGCATCACCCCTGTCCGGCATTCCAGGTGTTTTCGGGCGTTTTCCGTGTGCGGAAACACATACGTGTATCCCCAAGCGGCGCAAGAGCTGTGATAAGGCGGGGCGAGGGTGATAGCCATCCAGATGGGAGTCAAATGCGGAGCACTCATCTGATGGTCTAGAAAAGGCTAAGCCGCTTGCGCCATGCGAACACGCGAAGCAGCTGACAGAAGCTGACAGAGATTTAGGGAGAATTGTTCAATTACGACACCCGCGCCGGGGCAAGCCGACGGTGATACCGCATTGGCGCACCAGGGGTCTCTGGATTTCGAAGCACGGACCTTCTTTGTGGGCTAACGACACGAGATGTCCAAGTTGCCAACAGCGAATAGAACAATAGTCTGAATTCTCTTGGGCTTCGGACCTTTTGCACACGATGCGTCAAAAATAAGCACTGAAACGCCTGGTGCCTGAACAGGAAGGCGACGAAATCGGACATTTCACCTTCATTGTTTTCAAGCGCCGGGGTCAGGCGGCGTTGCCCCCCGCGCGTGGAAACTCTAAAACAGGCTATTAACAGCTATGGACGACACAAACCAATCGGCTTCGGCGCACTTGAGAATTTTAGAAGACTGCATGTCGTCCGGAACTTGAATGCACGAATCTCCCGGTCATTTATCATTCATGCTTTCATTGATTCATCATCATATATGTTATTACAAACTCTACGTGGTACATAAGATTAGACATTAAACAGTGGTGGGATGAATACAGAGGCAATATGCATTTCGTGATCGTGAGTTAGAATGCAGAATGAAGCGCAATGGAGGAGAAATAGATAATAAAGATAATTGATATGCCCACCAAATAAGGGAAACCTCCGCTTCCTCTTTTCGACATCGAGGAGTAGCACTTCCGGATCGGATATGGCATATGCAAGCCATGAAACGTGGACAGTGCAATAAGCCTCCGTCGACCCTTTTGGCAAAGGATCACCCCAAGCGACGATCGTCATCGAACCGAAAAAGGCATCGACGAATGCGGCACGGGCCGTGCCTCTGCTTGTACGCTCAGGAGCGGGGCGATAGCAAGCTTAGACCTCGACGTCTGCAGCACTCAGAGGAGGCGGCGTGTGCTAGGGTTTCCAGGCGACAAAGACACGGATCGAGCGGCTCAGGCGACGGTCAGGGCCTTCACTCGCCCTTTTCCTGGAGGAGGACGATCGGGAGGTAGCAGATTCAGGATGGGAGCTGCGCCCGCGGATAACATCGGGTTTACTGGGTACGCCTCCTGGCACCGCGCCGTTGCCCTCATGCGCGTGTACGTATGGGCTGTCGACTGAATTCCGTGCTTGATGTCGCCCGTAGGGAGAAAGGAGTTTGCGGCGCTGGTGCTGCTGCCACTCTTCCCACCTCTCACACGCAGCGTGGAATGCTTTGCGGTCTTGCGAGGGAGCGATCGGTGTTATAGGCCACGAAAATTGATCCCGCAGCGTCGAGCCAATTGCGATATGGTCCCGCATGTCCCTAAACACCGCAGTCAGTCAATGTAACGAAACATGAACGAAAAAAACGTACAACTCAAATCTGACGAGCAGATTGTCAAAGTCCTCCCGCGTCAGATCGAGCACGGCGCTTTTGAACGCGTCTCGTTCAGGGTCAGGCCGCACTATAATGCGCGATGCGCGCGGCGGGGCTTCGCTCGCAAGTGACCCCGCGCGCGGCCGACCCCCGACCCGCGAGCTCGACTGGTACGACACGACCCACTCCCACATCGACTCTGCGCACGCCATGATCTCCGCAACACGCAGCATAAGGTGCATGTTCAGCGTCCGGATATCGATGTTGAATGTATTGTTTGGTAACCGATTTTGGCGCTCCGGCGTCCGGTAGATCGGATGCAGCTTTGCTACGGACGGATGGTGCGCGTGTCCATGTTTGCGTGCGTCGCCTTTGGGTTTGTCTGCGCTGCCTCCAGTCGCCTCGGTCGGCGGGTCGAGCTCTGGCAGCATCGCGGGGAAGGACGAATGTGTCGAAGGCGAGTACGCGGACCGGCGCGCCTCGTCGAGTACAATGTACCGCGACTCCCGGTCCAGGAGGTCCTTCGTGTTCACCCAGCGAGGCTCGTCCACCGGTGATATGTCGCCGAATCCAGCGCTGTGTGGGGAGTTCGGACTGGAACCAATGCTGAACCCAGATCGCGACTGCATAGACATCCGTTTTTTTGGACGCGGGATAATAGCATTCCGAGCATCGTCAGAGTCGGAGGAGTCGGAGTCGCTAGTCATGTCTTCGGGTTCAGGCATTTTCGCCACTGGCGGCGGGAACGTCAGTTGTAGCGGCGGGTGAGTGCGCACATCTAGTGGCGAAAAAAAATCAGTCAAAGTTGGTTTGTATTTCGGACAAAAAAAATACCTTTGAAATGCAGCCCCACCAAGTTAGCGAGTAAAGACAGCGGTGAGAGGTTGATGAAGCGCGTCGCGTTCATCTCGTTGTAAATGCCCTCCAGCACGGAATGGTCCCGCGGGTTTGGCGGTGCCTTGGGCAGCGTTCGAAGCAAAAATGGCGTGCCAAACGTCGGCTTCGGCGGCATGCCGTCGCCAGAATGCGAGGACTTGAGCGATAGCACCGACGGGTGGTGGTTGGGGATCGGCATTGGGTTAGTGTTCGTAGGCGATCCAATTGTGGACGTCGAATAGCCCCGGGGCTTCGCCGTCCTCTGGGTAGGGGGTACAATTGGAACGACTGCAGGGCCGAGTGCTGCGAGGAGCGACGTCATCGAGGATGCCGGAGCGGAGTTCGAGCCAGACGGGAGACGCGGCTGGTACGAATGGCGGTGATGCGGTGGGTGGGCCGGTGTCGTGTTCAGAGACAGTTTCTTAGCTGGGGCCGCCGGCTCGCTCTGTTCCTCCGCCGCCTCCTCGACGATCTCCTCCCCGAATCAGCGACCCAATCATCGGCAGAGGCGACGAGGTCCGCGGCGGCGTGCCCGCGGCGCCCAAACTCGTATTCGGCGTCGGCGCTGACCCATCGTACGATTTCCGCGAGCCACCCGATCCCGTAATTACCGACTCCACATCATCCTCGTTATCATCCGACGCCGAGTCGTTGCGCGCATACCGCAGTTCGGACACGTCCGAGTCTGAGTCGGCGTCTTCCGTTATTGACTTGCCCGGGAAGAACAGGTCCTCCTCTATTAGCTGTGGCACGATCGTTCAGCAACCCAACACCGAGAAAAGCCAAATGAATAGCGATAGGAATGATACCCACCTCAAACGCGCCACCAGATTTCAATACCCGCGAAACCTCTTCGAATAACGCGTCCCACTAGAATGTGATGATTTGGTCAATCAAATCCGTCCCATGGGAAGAGATCGGGTGGAGCCTTTTGCGTACCTTATCCTCTGGCACCCCGAGCGCAATTCGTTTGATGTGCCTGCAATAAACGCACACGGAATTAGAACCAATCACAGTTTCAAGTTTCAATGAATGAACGCCGGCCGGGGGATGTATAACTTACACGTAGTCGAACTCATCATTCGGGAAAGGAAGACCTTCCAGGCTACACCGGGTCAAGTCAGTCGCTGATATCCAGCAGGTAAAATGAACCTGACGCACAAGTTCGCTTGCACCCAGGTAATTCTCGTTGAAAGCTCCGAGGTACCGACATCGGGATGGAGCGGGACGACATCCAGGCCTAGGGTAAGACATACGCCGTGAGTTAATTACCGGTAACCACGCGCAAAAAACAGGGCAAGCCGTACCGACAAAATGACATTTCTTAGTTTCCGGTTCAAGTTAGTCTTGTCCTTCCTCCAAACGTGGATACAAATGCGGTGATTTATCTCACCTTCCATGCCTTCCCACAGTTAAGTATCCATGTTCCAGTGCCTAAACGCAAAGACAAATTAATCAGTTAACGATCTACAGAGCGCTGTGTCAAGCCACAACAATGCAAAGACAAAAACCCACCGCAGCCAATGTCGAGGCTGTGAAAGGAGGTAAGATTTTAGTTCAATGCAAAGACAAGAAGAACGACGACATACACTTTCGTCGGTGGCGTGGTGAAGACGTGGAAGGTGAGGCTATCGCATATCCTCTGGCACGCCATTGTCTCCCACACATCCCTATAGGCAAGCGCCACCATCAGCAATGCCGACGAAGGAAGCAACGGGTGCCCGGTACCCGGTCCCGCCCCAAAGGAATGAAAATACGAAAATACGCACAGATCAAGGACCTCCCGCGCGTAGCTGCGCGGGTACGGCACGTCGTCCCGGTTGTACGCGTGGTGCTTCGACCCTGCGCGTTTCGTGCTCGCTGAGCGCCCCAATATCGCGCCCTCCCCGGCCGCCGCGCCAGCCGGCCCGCCCTTGATGACGAACTGCGCGGCGCGCGCACTGATATTGCGTTTGAGCTCCACCAGTATTGTCCGGTCCGCCGTGGAGAACTTTGGGTCCTCCAGATGCGCGACGTGGTGCGGGGTGATGGTGTCCATCGAGTCCATGGAGGCGAGCGTCGGGACGGGGCCGCTGGACGACCGTTCCGGGATCGAGGGACGCGGCACAAAGGACGCGGGGGGTGCTTTAGAGAGCACCCTCGATGGAGTCTTGGAGGGTGAGGTATTGGGGGCGTGTGGTGACGTCGATGGCCGGGGGGATGCAGTCGTGTGCGCTTGTGAAATCAGCGGCGAGCTGGGTGCTTTGGCGCCGGTGCTCTTCCGACGCCGAAGAAGGGCCATTTCTGCGAGAGAAGAAGCTGAAGGGTAAGATACCGAGGTCCGGGCCTATAGGGTGAAATAGGCGCGAATCAGTACCATTGCAAACACGGGGAACCCGGGAAATTGAGCGCAAAGCGACAAAACGCAATGAAAGCAGTACGCATATGAATTATATAAAAATGGACGGAGGTGGTGTGTTGTGAACTCACTGAACGAGTATGGTTAGGCTGTGATCCGTTTAGTGCAGATGGTGCTGCCGGGTCTGGGTCTGTTGCGTCATAAGCTGGGGCAGGGAAGAGCTCCCAAGGCACGACGTCCTCGCGTTTGCCTGTGGCCGTTTCAGGCTTGATAGCCGTGTCGTCCGAAGTGAGGACGGGAAAATCTTCTGTAGGTGTATTGTTCGGGAAGAACTCCCAGGGCGTAACCTGACCACCACAAGCATGAGGAAAGTCGTCAAAAATTCTCCGAAAGAGTAGACAGACCTCCTCGCGCGTACCGGTCGCAGTCGAAGGCCGTTTGGGTTTTTTTGGTTTCTCCTGCGCAGCACGAGCAGGATTTCGAGGAGGCCGAGGAGGCGCCACCGTCATGGCGGCGTCGGGTGCTACGGGGGCAAAACTACTTGAATGACGCTTTCGGAGGCCGCCACCATCAGCACTGCTTGCCGCAATATCCATTAATCTAGCACTGGGCCCCGGGCTTGTGGCGGGACGTTTGGACATGGTGGTCGTGTGCAAGGTCGGTCAGATACCAGAACTACCAGGCAAGGCCATAGGTGTCGACTACTAGGACAGGTACAAGGCAGCGAGCGAGACGGCGGCAAACGAACAAGGCACGGACACAATTTGTATGATGGACTGCTCGGCGCTCACACGATGCCCCACGTGAGGAAACGCGCTCGCGTCGCGGTCAATTAAAATTCCCATCGCTACAAACATTATATCATATTTCTATATCTAACCCATCGTTACAGATCTTTGTCTCCCGCGTCCGCTTCAAGCCCATACACCAGCCCTAGCGCCACTCGCGCCGCGGCCTTTCGTCTCTCGCCCTCGTCCGCCATGCTAGAAATCTCCGCCTTCATTCCCTCCAATGCACTCATTACCCGCGACAGATCGAACGCCGCCATATCGTACTCCCCATCCGCATCTGGTCCATGCATTTTACCCTCAACGCGCATGGGGTCCCCGAATATCCGCGAGCTCATCGCCTCGATCTCGGCGTCCGTGGGCAAATCCTCGTCCTCCTCGTCGTCGACCGTCTTCACATTCTCTTCAACAGAATTCTCTTCGAGCCGTAAGTCCAGCCCAGACCCCAGCGAGAGGTAAAGGGGGCCTGTTCCCGGTGCACCCAACCGCTCCTCGATCGGTGAGTCGAGCTCGAACGAATCATCCGGATCTTGGCTTTGCTCGACAGGCGGCGCGGACACAAACACGGTAAAGTCGTCATCAAAGCCGAACCCCTTTGAATTTGCCGACTCCGGCGCGTCAATATCGGTAGGCGATGACGCGACCGCCGCAGCCCTCCATGGATCCTCGCGCGATCCGTCGTCCTCCTCAAGCCACCGCGTCAGCTCTTCCATTTCCTGCTCTCTGCTCCCACCGCGCGTCAGTTTCTTGATAGGCGACAGCGACAGGTCGTCGTCTTGCGAGACGGCGCGTGTGGCCCACTCAAAGCCGTCATCGCGCCGCGCAAGTCTAGACACCCCGAACGTCGTGGGTTTCGCCTTCGCCTGCATTGATGGCCACATTATCGTACTCAGCGCGTCGAGCACACGCGGGAGGCCCGGGATGCCTAGACCGTACAAAGTAAATTTAGTTGTAACAATGAAGATGCATATGCGCCCGGCACCACCTTGTGAAAACGGCTCTGCATCATCCGAACTTGCCTCCTGCGAAGCATCGATAAACTCGAACCCATTCGAGGACAGAAACTCGTCGATATCCGCGTCTTCATCCCCTGCATCGTCGCCATCCTCCTTATCCTCCGGCTCTGTGCTCCCCGGCGCGACGCGCACCGCGAGCGCGACCTCGGGCTCGTACCCACTCATGTCCCCCGCAAGCCGCTCCACATGGTGTTTATACGCCTAGAATAGAATAGAAAGGCGCTCAGTATTCGCAATATACGAAAACGCATGCAGCTACGATCGTAATTCGAGCGCGATCGCGAATTCGAATTCGAATTCTATGGCATGCTGCACTCGCAACGTGGAACGCGCATAATAACAGCGAGACATGAACACACCTCGCCCCTCGCCCACACGAACACCACCGCAGGCACATTCCGCACCGCGTGCGGCGCGAGCCCCGTGACAGTGTGCGCTGCAAAGTGCACGTCTGCAGAATAGTATTTGTTCGAGAGCGTCCATGGGATACGCGTGCTTGCCCCCAGTCCCGTTTGTGTTGCCCCTTGAGTTCCCGTTTGTGTTTGCGTTGTGGGTGTCGGCGCTCCCGTTTGCGTCTGCGGTGTTTGCGTTTCTGCTCCTGTTGGTGATGGTGCAGGAACCGAAGTCGACGCCGCCGGTGCAGCACTACGCAGATTCCGAATCCCTTCAAGTTACCAATTGGCAACGATCTCAGCAGTAGCAGCGCGTCGATAGCGATACTTACGATCGACGAGCGTAACAGCGCGATCAAGGGTGGCAGAGACGGTGAGGATGCGGCATGTTGAGCTGTCTAGAGGCGAGAAGTCGATGGAGCCTGCAGAGGACATTGCAGAGAATGTAGCAATAGCAATAAAGGCTAAAGCAGCGGCAATTTGGCTAATTGGGTTTGACGGCGGCTTCAGAGCCGGGCCGGGAGATGCCGATTGGGAGGAAAGTACAAATTTAAACCTCGTCCCTGAATCAAGACACGGAACAGGAGGTGGATGTACTTGAAAAGCGATATACATTGCTGTACACGAAAAACAAGCAAGAAGTACAGAGCTACTGGCAAGAAGATAAATATTAATATTGATGACGGAGTTGCTTAGGAGAAGGGTGGTGCTGAGCATTCGTTTGTCTGCGAAACGGGAGGCGGGTCAGGAAGAAGACGTCTCAGCGATTGGTCGCAGCGGGGCTCCGGGCGGCGGCCTAAATATCGGAATCACAGTTCCTGAGAATAAATGGTGAGCGAATTCTTTGCGAACAAGATCCAGGAATACACACTCAACGCCAAGTCGTAGACTGACAGTTCCTTCGGCCTCCACTCTCCGAAAGTAATCTTGATGGATTTTTCTCCGTCACTTGGAACTCGCTCATTCTCGGCATACATCCAGCCGTTCCAGGTGTGAATCTCGAGCATTAGATCGGTCTCCGGTTTGGGATCACTGCCACGCCAGCGAAAGGAGAAATGCTTCAAGGGACGGTCGACGAGCAGCACGGTCAGGTCGTAGAGAGCATCCATGCGCCCCGACAAATCCTCCAGCACCGTCCGTCGCTCAAAAACGCCTGACACGGACTGGTCACTCTGTTTGATGGTCATCGTATGCACCGGGGGCTGGGAGACGAGCATGCGCCGTCAACTCGCTTCTTTTCGTTTGAAAGCATCAGGCGCTCTAGACCACGGTAGCGTCTCAATCGTGCCTCGCGATCCCTCGCCTGCCCGCAAAGCGAAAAAGAGAGGAAATGTCTCCACGAGCAGCGGATTCTGAACGCGCTCAAAAACCGAGGCCAAGGGATCCGGTTCGAAAAAGAGCGCGCGCTGCAGAGAAGGTAGAAGGGTAACAGCATGCCATGTTTTGCAGACGAGGGGCGCGGTCACGAGTAGATCGCGCATGGGCAGCTGAACGAGGACTTGCTCCAGCAGTTCAGGTATGGAGGAGACTTCGGATGACATGGTGATTAGCGAAGAGCTAGTTCATGGTTTAAAAGCCGATGAAAAACCCGTCCTAGTCACTGCCTCCTGTCACTGAAAGCCCCGCCCGACGCATCGCCATCGAGCCCGCCCGAGTGAAGAGCCCGTCCAGGGCGGTCCGCTTTGCCAGACTGACTCAAAGGCGAAGTGCTGTGTAACAGTTCCGACTGGCCTCAATATAGAGGCCCGAGTGATTTTCGACAATGTTGAAGGGACTCGGGATGGATACGCCGTCTTGGCAGCAAGATGAGCTATCCAGCGTCAAGAAGTTCATTAAAGCTCGCGAAGGAGATTGCACTTTGCAGAGAATGCATTTGACAGAGGCAGAGTTGTCGACCCGGAAGGAAAAGTGGTGCCTTGAGCATTCGCTTGTCTGTGATGCGGGGGGCGACGGCCAGGAGGAAGACGTCTCGATGGTTTGGAAATAGTGTTAAATGGACTCTGGGAGAATGTACAAACCCGCAGTTTAAATCGTGCACGTGGCGGGCGTGGCGACAAATTGAGAACAGCGGAGTGCGCTTGAACACAACTGAACAGTGAACGTTGTGAATTGACATTGGCAGCAAAAATAAATAAATTTCGTTTGCAGCAAAACTCCGACCGATGACGGCGTACACGAGAGTTCGAACCCAACGGCCAGACCAGTTCGTCGACCGACAGAAACCACACACCCACTGAGGAAAAACTGAGCGAACTGCGTTAAACACGAAATAAGAATACATACTCACTGGAACAGTGGGTGGACGTCTTCCCGTCCCTCCCACTCCCCGAAAGGAATTTTCACAGGATTTTCTCCATGGCTATGAAATCGCGTGTCAAGGGTCCTCAGGCTATCCTCGCAGCCGTAAGATGCGAAAAGCTCGAGCATGAGATCGCCCTCCAGGTTGGAATCACCACACAAGCGAAAGCGGAAAGATATTTCGTCGTCGTCGCTGATGAGCGACACGATAAGGTCATAGAGGACACCCATTCGCAGTGATAAGTCTTTCAACACCGCCCGTCGCTCCTCAGTGCCTAGCATGCCATGTGCTTCCTGTTTAATAACTAGCGTCTGAATCGGGGGCTGGGCGACAAGCATGCGCCGCCAGCTCGCTTCATGTCGCTTGAAAGCATCTGGCGCTCTGGACCACGGCATAGCCTCAATGGCATCCATACTGCCCGGCCGGAATCTACCCTGTTCTACGAAAGCGAAGGGAGGAAATCTCTCCACTAGTAGCGGATTCTGAACAGGCTTTGACGGCGAGGCCAAGGGATCCGGTTCGAAAAAGAGAGCGCGCTGCAGAGTGGGTGAAAGAGTAACTGCGTGCCATGTTTTGCAGACGAGGGGCGCGGCGACAAGCAGGCCACGTATGGGCAGCTGAATGAGGATTTGCTCGAGGAGTTCAGGTGTGGAAAGCACTTCGGAGGACATGGTGGTTAGAGAAGAGCTTTACTATCCCACGCGTCACTGAAAACCCCACCCGACGGATCACTGAAAACTCTATTACCTTTGATGCGATTCCCTTTTTTGGCAACTCCAAGAAGTTCAACTTGATTTCCGACCCCATTCTTGTCGCTTGAGTCCTGTCGTTCCCAAGTTTCACGGTTTGTCATGTTTCGCGGTCGCACTCGAATCCCAAAGTACGTTCCAGGACGTTCAAGCCGAATCGACCGACTTCCAACTTCCGGTACCTGTCGGAAATGCATGCCTCCTCAGTCCTGTTGTATAATCTGCGTGCGAAGCGCACAAACGGAACTCATTCGGCTGGTCATAATATCCCAAGGTTCGGTCAATCAAGGCCGTCAGGCAAGATTCTCCATATAACTTCTTTCCGAATCATGATTGTCAATGGTCTTGACGTGCTCTGTATAGTTCGCGATAGGCGCGCCGCGCAGTCGTTCGGTTAAACAAGGCCGCCTCTATACATTTCCTGGCCTACATATAAAGCGACCCAACGCGGATTCTAATTTCCCCAACCAATTGCAACGATGCGCCCTTTCTCTCCTCTCGGTCTTGCGCTCTCTTTCTTTGCCTCGGTGAAGGCTATGACCCCTGCCATCAACGCACCTGCAGCTGGGACCCACATCGCCCCCGGGCAAACTTTCGATTTCAGCTACCAATCGATCGGGGACTACTGCGCTTCCGCCTACGACATGACAGTGTATCTCTTCACCAGCCTGCCCCAGGACATGATGGCCTCGGAGACCTTTGCCACTGGCCACTACTTCGGCCGCTACTCCTACCCTGGTTTGTCTAGTTATGCAATATGATTCTTGGCATTGAAGTGCAGACAGCTCCGGCTACACTGACTATGCCTGATTTCAGCATTTCCCCCGGTGGTTTTGGTGTTGGGGCGTCGGTGTCCAATGCGACATTTTATCTCGCCGTTTTCGAAGAATATGCCACTTGCGCTGTGAGTTCGAACCTCTAATTCGCATCTCTCAGCTGAATTGTTGCAGAGCGCGCCGGGGGATAGACTCAGTTTCATTTATAACCCAGTTATTTACAACGCGACGTCCGATTGATTAGTGATGCACCTCGAGCTGTCTTGATACAACGAGTATTGCTTCTAGTTGCTCTAATGTAATCGCAAAAACCAGTGGGACATCGCGTACACATTGTCGTGTCAGGCTCAGGCTTGAATCTTTTGATAAGTGGCATGGTATCATTCGCCAGAAAAAATGCCCATGGTAAGCCTACACTGCCATTCGCATTCCGCCGTCTAGGCCGTTCAATCCATAGTACTACGACCGAATACTTGGGTAGCTAGGATAAATATACATCGTTCGATTGACCTATAATGTGCTTCCAGGTCGCTGGCGGATTCGGCACTTGCGAGGGCGAAGGAACTGCACTCAAGGAGCTGCAACTGAGAGGAAACAAGTTAACTGAGGATGAACCGCGCGAATCTGAGCGAATTCGTTGTGAAAATGAATATTCAGGGATACCTACTCAGTCGCCGTCGGCCCAGGGCTCCCACTCCCCGAAAGGAATCTCCGTGACCATTTCTCCATCACTGCGGAATCGCTTGTTAAGCCTCCGCTTCAGACCATCCATGCAGCCGTACGATGCGAAAAGCTCGAGCACGACATCGCCCTCCATCTCGGTACCATCATGCCAACGTATGCGGAAACGCAATACATCGTCGTTGCTGATAAACGACACGATAAGGTCATAGAGAACACCCACGCGCAGCGACAAGTCCTGCAGCATCGCCTGTCGCTCAAAAGTGCCTACCACGCCATGCTCTCTCTGTTCGATGACCATAGTCTGCATCGGAGGCCGAGAGACGAGCATGCGCCGCCAGCTCGCTTCTTCCCGCCTGAAAGCATCTGGCGCTCTGGACCATGGCATCGTCTCGATGGCATCAAGACTGCCGGGCCAGCTCCCTCCTTCCTGGAAAGCGAAGAAGAGAGGAAATGTCTCCATGAGCAGAGGATTCCGGACACGCTCAGAGACCGAGGCCAAGGAATTGGGTTCGAAAAAGAGAGCGCGCTGCACAGAAGGTAGAAGGGTAACAGCATGCCATGTTTTGGAGACGAGGGGCGCAGCAACAAGTAGAGCGCGGATGGGCAGCTGAATAAGGATTTGTTCGAGGAGTTCGGGTGTGGACAGGACTTCGGAGGCCATGGTGGTTACGGAAGACCCAGGTCAGTGTTTAAGAGTTACTGGAATCTCAAGTCTGACGCGGCATTCAACTTCAACGCCGACCGTCAGTCATGCCCGGCGAACCCTCAGACACCTCAGGCTTCTCAAAGGGTAGTTGATGGCCCGATCCTGTTCAACAGCTTCGGCTCGATGTGGAAGATGTACAGCCCTTGAATGTGTTTTGTAGAGCGAGGGCCGGTTAAAAGGGGAGAGAAAGTGTACACCGAACATGTAGATCCGAGCACAGAGACGTGGACGAAGGTAGGCGTAGGTGAACTGGTATTTCCGACACAGAGATGCAGACACAAGAGCATGACAAGGAATCACAAACAGGCAGTGTAAGATGTAGAAAAGGTGGGCGTACAGCCATGAACCAAGGTAAACCAGTAACACGTGAGTGCACAAGGGTAGACGCTCGCGGCGGGTGGATCACGGGTAAACCGAGGTAGTCGAAGGTTTACTGAGAAGGGGAACTCAGTGCTTGCACAGCGCTAGCAAGAAAGTCGAAACGAGCACCTTTACCCCAAACGGTGTCAGCCAGGTATGAAGAGCGAGCAAACATGCGGTCGACGAGCGCAACGGTACCGAAGACGGTGCGGGTACAGCAGGTTGTACTGTCCAGAGGTGCGAAATCGATCAAACCTGCGAAGGACATTGTAATTTGTAGAGAGCGCAATTGGCGAAGTGGCTCACGTTGAGCGGAGCTCTTCGTCATGAGCGGCTCAAGCGACGTTTGTATGCGCGCAGAACTGCATTTAAAGAGGCAAAGACCTCGAACCCCACACTCGAGCGGGACCGGACGGCAGAAACAAGTCTACTGAGCATAAATTGGGCAAATTGTTGCGAACATGAAGATCGAGACATACACACTCAGTCCCATCCCCGGTGTTCCCACTGTCCGAAAGGAATTTCCATGGGCCTTTCTCCATCGCTGCGAAATCGTTTCTTAGGCTTCCTGCGGTCGTCCATGCAGGTGTGCGATACGTGGACCTCGAGCCTGAGATCGGCCGGGCCCTCCGGTTTGGTATCACCACGCCAGTGTATGCGGAAGCACACATCGTAGTCGGCAATGAGTGGCACGGTAAGGTCATAGAGGACACCCATGCGGAGCGACAGGTCCTCCAGCACGGCCTGGCGCTCAGAGATGCCACCCATGCTGGCGACTTCCTGTTCAATGATCATGGTCTGCGCCGGCGGCTGGGAGACGAGCATGCGCCGCCAGCTCGCTTCTTCCCGCTTGAAAGTGTCGGGCGCTCGAGCCCACTGCATCGTCTCAACGGCCGCAAGATTCCTCCACCTCGGATAACTGCCTTCCCGGGAAGAGAAAAAAAGGAGAGAACGCCTCCATCAGCAATGGATTTTGAATGCGCTTTGAGGCCAAGGGATCTGGTTCAAAGAAGAGAACGCGCTGCAGAATGGGCGAAAGAGTAACAGCATGCCATGTTTTCGAGACGAGGGGCGCGGAAACAAGTAGATCGCGTATGGGTAGCTGAATGAGGATTTGTTCGAGGAGTTCCGGTGTAGAAAGCACTTCAAGCGACATGATCATGATGATGGTTTGGGAAGAACAGTTCACTTTCTATTCTTTCAAAATTTTCCTCGTGCTCTTTCTCTTACGAGCTCTGAACAACTCTTGAGCCTGCAGAGTGAGTATTCGTTGCGATCTGTTTCCAAATACCGGTGAAATCATTTGTGATACAGACGTTACAGAGAAGGAAGCAACAGGGTATAAGGGTATAAGTACAACACGAATGCTTCAAGACAGACGACCATCCATCCACATTACGGGCGAGGGGGTATCGAAAGAAAGAAGAGGAAGGCAGGGAGGAGAATGTGAATGGTTCGGAAGGCCGAGGCGACGTGGAATCGGGAGAGGTTGGACCTCAAGTGATAGGGCTTGCTGCTGTCGTCCGATAGCCACCTGGATGCATACAACTCTTGATCATCTACATGAACGACCGCTCGCCGGCAGAAAGGGTCCCATCGAGTGGCGAAGGAACAAGCGTAGTGGACACGAAAATCAGAGGGAAACACCAGATCTGGGCAGATTCGGGAGCAGCGTTGTCCAGTGGCGAGTAAAGAGAGGCGTCCCCCTCGATTCAAGGCCGCACCGGACACTCCGCGTATGATTGTCCTCGATCGTAGGCGTATGTTGGGCGTATGTGGATCCTGTGACTCGCATCGACGTCGCTGTGTAGGCCATGTTCCCTGAGCCGGGATGAGAAAAGGGTATATCTAGTGGACATTAGAATATGAATGAGATGGAAACCGGTAGATGTACGATGAACGAAAGCTATCAACGGGCCTCGAGCATCTCGATGCGCTTTTGTAGGTTGCGTCGTGCTGCCCGTTCAGCTCGCTCGGACGAAAACTATGAAAGAAGCTTGGTAAAAGGGAGCAGGCCAAGAACCAAACGGACGCACAATCCAGCGAATAAGCATCGAAAACGACGCAATACCGACGACGGGCTGTAAAGCGAGTGTTAGAGTCCACCCTGAGCTCTCAATGAAAAAGACGTACAATGCCAAATTCGCTGTCGCACAGAATTTGGAAGAGAACCGTCAAGCCTTCACAGACACGTTCACGCCAGTAGATGGTATGATGAACAGCAGCCGGTACCAAAGAATAGCCGACGAGGAGCAACGCGCCGGCGATAAGGACTAACAGACAACCCGACGTCCACCACGCGTCTTCGTGAAACAAACGCCATTGGGACCAGAACCGGTGCAGGGAGCTTCTGAGGCGACGCAATGGCGATTCAATTGAACGCAGTATCCGCAGGTAAATTGCACGACACATCCCCCAGATGAAACCCAAGGCCAAGGCGAGTATATTGATAATCCAGCAGATGCATGCTGCAAGGCCCCACACAGCGAACCACCAAAGCGTCGGGAAGTAAATGTACGGCTTCAGGACGGGTGTGACGCCGTAAGTATGGCCGATTATCCTTACTATCAGAGGGAGAATCGCGCAGTGGAGGAGAAAGAACAAGGCAATCGACGACGCAAGGGCAATAGGCCTCCATATGAAAAGCCATACGATCCACCAGATGATCCAGAGGATAATGCTGAAGATCCTGAGGATAATGCTGAAGATCCTGAGGATAATGCTGAAGGTCCTGAGGATAATGCTGAAGATCCTGAAGATGAAGCCGAGAAACCGGGAGAGGAATGTCCGCTTTGGGCGTCGTTCGTTGCCGCATGTGGTGTCATTGCCAGGAGGTGGGGGAGGAGGCGCTCCGGCGGCGGCGACGGCAGCTTGCGGTAGAGGAACCGAGTCTTGAGATTGCGGGGACGTATCGGCGGGTCCAGGATCCGGCGTAGGAGGGGTTGGGTTGGGCGGGGGGGTGCAGGGGCCTGTGGACGCGCCAGTGGATGTTTTCGCGAACAGGATCCAGGCCACGAGAATACTGATGACGCCCATGTACGACGCGACCGCCATGTATGGACATTCCAGGCTGCCTGCGACGGGGATGCAAGGCGAGGGGGTGAGAACGGCCTGGATTGTCGACGTTGCCTCGATGGTCTTGACGGTACTCGTCGTGTTGATTGCGAACGTGATGAGTAAGCTCTGAATTGCCGAGCCCAAGACCCACAAAACCGTCGAAGACGCCTTGGAGGAAGAGGAGAATGCGGAAAAGGACGAGAAGAGTGCGGAGGACATAGTGGTTTGGGTTCAAGATGTAAATGGGTGATGTCAGCCACTGAGAAACCTATTTAAACAACCAAACGCGTCGCGTTTGTGCGTGTTGACGCGTCAATCGCTGCGTTCTCCAGTCGGCACCGTTGAGGCACGATATTAAGTCACTAAGTCACGATATCAGACGTCAGTACTTGGTCCAGGCGGGATAGAAGATTTCCGTCAGCTTCCCACTGGCAGGTGTCTCAAAATTGAACCAAACAATCTAGAGGTGCGCACGCTCCGGTATGCTCAACGCCAACAGTGCTACGTTATTGAGGCGGGCGATTATCCTGAGGAATTAGCGGAGACGCAGCTCCCCGAAATAGAGAAATGGCTGAAAACTAAGTGCAAGACGTGCATTGAATCTACTAGTTAATTCTACAATACGTTTACTATCAACTGCCTCGTAATCTCGTTGCGTGCAGTAATGTTACATTTGAACGGCTTCGGTTGGCTGCAAAGTTGGCCCGTTAAAGCTGATACGCAGATACCCAAACTGACGACTTCTTACCTGACCATCCCGTCCGTGAAGCCATTTGGCCCAGGATCAAGCTTAATCTCGTTCCCAGCTGCATCTTTGGCTGGCGTAATGTCCAAGACCGCGAGCATAGTAACGATGGTTGCCCAGACAGTTGCATCCGCAGGGTCACGACCTGCGCAAAGGCGACGACCAAATCTGCAAAACAACCAATAAATGATTCGAGTCGCTGAACGTGAGAGAGGAACGAACCCGAAGCCGATAATGTGGTCGTCAGAATTGATCTTCCCGTCGGCAGTCATGTATCTTTCGGGATAGAAAGTCCCAGGATCAGGATACTTGGACTCGTCGTTCACCATGCCCCTAAAAAAAATTGAGTCTGTCGTAGGGTATCAAGACAGACTTATTCGCACCAGATGTTTGGGAGAACGATGGTTCCTAGAATAATATTGAGATCCTGAAAGACGGCAGAGTCGAGTGAGACCAGCCTTTGGGAATGAAATAGCCTTTATAGATGTCGTCCTCGTTAGTCGCATGGGCAATCGCCACAGGAGCGACAGGCCTCCACCGGAATATCTCTCTATATATCGCCTCGCAATAGGGCAACGCGGTCCGGTGTTCAAACCCAGGCAGACTACCCAGGCCAACGACAGCATCAAGTTCGGCCTGTGCCTTTCGCATGATTCGAGGGTTCTGGGCCATCGCCAACATGAAAACCAAGATGGTTGCGTTCGTCTACAGGTCCAGTCAGTCCGAGACATTAACACTAGAACGGTAAACGTTGATACGAACGGATTCTACCGCGGCTGCAATAGGCGGAGCGTTGAGAGTGCAGTTCATGTTTAAACAAGCAGTACTCACCTGCGTAGGCCACCCCGGTAACATCTCTGATCATTATTTCTTGCTCCTTTGAACCACCTTCTGCATTATTTTCCTCGACAAGCTCACGAACGATGGACTGTCTCTCGGTGCCATTTTGCTGTGCTGAGTCGTTAGCGCACCTTGCAATTGAAATGTTAAGAGCGCACCATATTCTGTTTGACATATTGGAATGGTTCTTCCTTCATCTCAAGGAGCAGTCTGCGGGTATCTTCGAGACTTTAGATCAACAGGATAGCGTTGGACTGGTGAGCGCATACCTCGGAAGTAATTTTGGAAACCAGCCCCGGGGAACCAAGCAGGGACGTGCCGCAGGAATGGGAAGATATTCACCATAAATCTACCGGGAACCGCACTCTCAGAAAGCCGTCTCATTGCCTCTTGCTGCAGATCAACGAATCGATCCTTCATGCTTTTGACGTCATATCCATAGATCATAGCCATGATAATTGCGGATGTGAGCCTATTCGATAATGAGAATTAAATGAAGGAGACGAAATCGAAATATCTACACTTTGACGTGTTCTTCATAATCAGCCGGAGAGGCAAGCAGACTGCGCAACATGTCTTGAACTTTCCTGAGCAGAATAGGGTGGTACGCGGCTATCGCCTCCTTGCGGAAGGACTGGTGAAACAATTTCTTTTGCTGTAATATTAAGGGCCTCATCAGTCGACGGGGCTGAATGGAAACGAATGGATCTACCTTTTGCCAGGTGTCCGTGTACGACATGAAAGAAAACGAAAAGTCCCATCCCATGCTATGAACGTCAAAATAAGTCATGGATGAATCGGCGGGTCTCACAGAGGGATCGTCGCCATCCAGGGCCGGTCTGAATAGACGGTCGAGCGCTTTTCAAGCAAGTCGGATGTAGCCTTCACAGAGTTGAGAACGAGGAAATGTTTTCCGAGCATCTCAATGTGCACGACATCGCCTGAGAGTGGTCAGATCTCGAAAGCAAAGGACTGGAAAGCTTTCCGCTCACCATACTGCTTCCCCCACTCTGTGTAGGTTTCCCAGGACCGCTTGGCAGGGAAATCGAAAAAATTCCCAACCAGGGGCTTCGCCTTCGGCCCAGGAGGATAGGGAGGTCGAGAACTCGACCTTCTCAGAAGACCGACTGCAGCGACAAGGAGCAGAGGCACGCCAACAGGGAGGAAGTACTCCTGGAAAGGAACGTCCTTGAGAACGTCCTGGAAATCCATTGCCTATCGTGCAAGAGTTTGGACTGCTAGTGATCCAAACTGTTATAAGTAGAGTGTGTGTAAAGGTGCTGGGCCTGTCTCGATGCGCGCTCATTTTTGGTAACCCGAGACTGATGGGATTCTTCCCGATCGCGATCGGCAATCCGATCGCTCAATGGGGCTTGATCGCTGCGGTCTTGATCTTTTGAACCCCGCATCCCAGGTTAGAGGGATTCCGGTGTTGTGAATTCCCCTTCCCCTTCCGGAGATGTGCGCGTCAATTGAATTTTCAAACTGGTTAGTAGGTTGGTTGACTTGACAGCTAATTTGAAAACGATAGTTATTTTATTTTCGAGCACTCGCAGCGAACTTAAACAGGTCGAGAATTGGCCGGTTCGATTTGGGTATACAGGGAGGCAGCCGAAGGAGTGAAGCGACGAAAGTTTGGATGCCCAAGTCTTGATATCCTTGCTTTTTTGTGTTCGTACTTATCAAAACGCCACGGAGCAGAACAGAAGAAAACACCGTCCAATCAAGTAATCATGATTACCAGCTCTTCAGTAGATCTCAAATGAGATTGCAAACTTGGCAGTAGCTAAGAGATATCGACCAACACGGAACAGCGGCGACCAGATCTGGTTGCCCTTTCGGCTGATAACGCCGAATGGCTCGAATCCTCCTTGCAGAAAGAAACTGAAAATTTGCATTGTGTGGTGGTGCCTCACTGTGGGGGGCTTGCCCACATTTCCTTTCACCGTCCATGATGCCCGCACATAAACTATGCCTACTTCAGTCGAATATAAAATACATACTTGGGTTGCTAACCGAAAACATACCCGGTGAAACTTTCCAAAGTGAAGGCACGATAAAAACCGAGCCTCGGCAGTTGCTCGTGACGGGAAGCTGTACATAGTGTGGAAATCGTGCCTAACACGGCGTAAGTAAAGCGAATATAGCACCGGCGGCGGACGAAGACTCACGTTCAAGGTTGGACTGCATATTTTCGGAAACTGAACGTGAACGCTTCGTGACAGTAAACTGGAGACGAGGAACGCAACGGCCGGTCTGATTGGATGGTTGCGTCGGATTCTATTTAATCAACCGAGTGACTTGCGAAGCATTCAAGTTAAACGCCCCCACCGAGATGATTTTTTCTTACATTCGAAACATGGATTCGATCGTAGTTCGAGAACGAAAGCTAAGTGGAAGACGTGCATTGAATCTACTAGTTGAATCTTGGTTGAATCTACAAATTTATATTCGATACCAACTGCTTCGTGAGCTCGTTTCGTGGAGTAATGGAGCATTTGAATGGCTTCGGATAGCTGCAGATTCGGCATGTTGAGATTAATATCCAGCCAGATATCAAGATTGTCCGCTTACCTGACCATTCCGTCCGTGAATACGTCTTCGATTTCGATCTCCTTCCCAGCTGCATCTTTGGCTTTGCCAATGTTGAAGGTGGCCAAGAGAGAAACAGTGGCGGCCCACAGGGTTGCATCGGCCGCGTGACGACCTGCGCATATCCGACGACCGAATCTGCAAAGCATTCAATAATTCGATTCGCCGGATTGGAAGATACACGAACCCGAAGCCGATGATGAGATCGTCGGAATTGAGGGTACCGTCGGCATTCAGGAATCTTTCAGGCTTGAAAGTGTCAGGATCAGGGTACATGGTCTCGTCATGCACCATGGCCCAGACATTGGGGAGAATAATAGTTCCTGGAATTAATATTAAGATTCTGAAAGACGGCAGAGTCAGATACGAACCTTTGGGAATGAGATATCCGTCATAGACGTCGTCCTCGTGGGTCGCATGGGCAATCGCAACAGGAGTGATGGGCCTCCATCGAAAGATCTCTCTTACAACTGCTTCGCAATAAGGTAATTCGCTTCGATGTTCAAACCCGGGCAGACTACCCAAGCCGACGACAGCGTCGAGTTCGGCTTGCGCCTTGCGGACGACTTCTGGGTGCATTGCTAGTGCCATGACGGAAACCATTAACGTTGCGGTTGTCTAAAGGGTCATTCGATCAGTGATGCATATTAACCCTGATAAGCAACGTACGGTTTCTGCGGCGGCTGCGTAAGCCACGCCGGCGATATCTTTCATGTCCTCTTCGCGCTCCACGGAACCACCGTGAGCTTCATTGTGTTCGAGAAGCTCACGAAGCACAGACTGTCTGTCGCTACCACTTTGCTAGAATGAGTCGTCAGCGCGTACTCTGGCGGCGGGCGTGTAGCTTTCACCATATTTTGTTTGACAAAGTCAAACGGGGCTTGTTTCATCTGGCCAACCAATTTGACAGTATCTGACGCCGTTCAAGTCACATAGAGTCATGCATCGAACTGGGGAGTGCATACCTTTGAAAAATTGGTGGAAACCCGCCCCGGGGAACCAGGCAGGAACGTGCCGCAGGAACGGGAAAACGTTCACCATGAATCTCCCGGGAATTGCGCTCTCAGAAAGCCTCTTGATAGACTCCTGCTGCAGATGAACGATCGGATCGTCGTGCAAGGATTTGATATCGTAGCCGTAAACCATTGCCATGATAATCGCAGTAGTCAGCCTGTTTAAGCATGAGACCATCGAAGCATGGAGAACAAGTGGTCCGTTTACTGTTCGACGTGCTCCAAAAAATCCTCTGGAGTAGTGAGCAGATTGTGTAGCATCTGGTGAATTTTCTTGAGCAGGACAGGGTTATACGAGGCTACTGCGTCGCGGCGAAAGTGCTGATGAAACAATCTTCTGTGCTATAATATTGATAGTCTCGTCAGTCGACGAGGACATATCGAAAGGAACGAATTTACCTCCCCGCCATTTGTCGGTGTGCGACATGAAAGAAAACGAAAACTCCCATCCCATGAGGCGGATCGACGGGATTGAGGGTCTTTCGGAATAGATGGTCGCCCGCTTGTCGAGTAAGTCCGTTGTAGCCTTCAGCGAGTTGAGAATGAGGAAGTTATTTCCGAACACCCCGAAAAAAACGAGGTCGCCTGTGGTTGTTAGCTCTCAAGGTCAACGGGGGGAGTGCTTTTCACGCACCATACTGTTTACGCCACTTCGTATAGGTTAACCAGGCAAGTTGGGTAGGTACATCGAACAAATTCCCAATCAACAATTTCGGCTTGGGTCCAGGAGGAAGAGTCGCCTTGGGCTTTCTCAGAAGGCTGGCAGCAGCGACGAGCAGTAGAGGCAGGCCAACAGGGAGGAGATATTCCTCGAAAGCCATTGCGTCTAGGGTGAGGGAGAAAGAGATAACTCGTTAACGGCACAAAAGCCGTGCTCTTGAGTGAGACTAATTAGAATCTAGAACTCGACGCTCCATCACATGAAACCGGTACAGAGGGGCGAGCTCCAAGCGAGTTCTATTTCATAATTTCCGGTCACTACCCTGTCAATCACGCATGTTCCCGTGCGATCAACACTGTCTGATTGGTGTGCACTTTGCCGAGCTGCTGCCGTCCACCGCAACCTCGCCCAGGGATCTGCCCTTATCTCGGCACACCATAGCTGCTTTGTGGACTTGCGATACGTGGGGAAATCGACTCCGAATTTGAAACACGTTGTCTCGAGCGGAGCTGGGCCGAGTTCGATCTAGGCATAATAGAGCGGCGAACAACTTGGTAGTACTTGTACATCGGAATCTGGGATCTTAGGTGGTCAAGCGGCCATCGGCTGATTCTGATGTGATGATGTGCTCATTTTCCGATTTGGGTTGAATTCCGAACGAACTGATAGGACTCGCTGAACATTGGGACCCACAGTGTCCGATAACTTTTTGCTGGACATCAAAGGAACCCTCGTACTTTAGAGCTTTGATCGGCGGTTAGAACAAAAGTTGAAGAACATTTCGGACGCAAGCGACCACCCGCTGAAAAGTCGCATCAAAAACAAATCGGCGAATTCGTGATTTCAGGAGCAAAGGGATGAACAAAGGCCCGTGCCTTGCTATACTACGTAAGCGCTTCCTATGGATCTACGCTGCGGAAACCATCCGGAACCAAAGTAAACGGTGAATATCACTAAGCGACGAGAAGGGCAACCTAGGGCAACTCGCGATCTGTTCGACGTTGCCATTTTGGCCGATGGCGCCGGCCTGAAAAATGGCTGCTCATGAGTCATGTACGAAATTCTGACGGAGAAAAAAACCAGAAAACGCCGCAGCCAAAAAAGGAAATACTTCACGGTATATCTCAAACAATTTGCAAGACCTACGCAAAAGACAGGGCTAAACGATTAGGCCATCTTCGCCCTGCTCATGAGTCATATACGAAATTCTGACGGAGCAAAAAATAAAAAACGCCGCAGCCAAAAAGGAGATACTTTATGGCTGATGCGCCAAATGTCGGGGATCTACTTAGGTGTACGTCATGATACTGCATCTCGAACTAATCAATTTCGACTGATGCCTCTTCAGACTTGAGATTTTGAGTTTCTCCTGCGTCTGCGGCTCAGAAAGGATATATGACCAGCGCGAGCCAGCGCACAGTTTGGGTATAGTAACTCGGTCCATTTTTTATGCATTTGATTCCCGAAATAGACAATCTCCTTGGTGCCCGTTTCTTGGCGTCCGTAAAGTACCGGATCGGGGGGATCTCCACAACACATCCCCAGATATGGAAGTAAAGCTGAAAGCTCTTGAATCTGTGTCGAGGATACATTTGGGCAGTGATGGCATATACCGTCACATTGCATCAAGCATATGGAGAGCATCTGTATCTTCAGCATATTTTTTCAACTTGAACTTCCCTCCACCTCAACTCCGGATCAACCTTCGCATAATCTCCGTTTTCATAAGCCTGTCACGCGAGGTTCCAGATTGCTGATCTGAAGATCTACGCTTTTCATTGAATCCGGCGTATTACATTCAATACGCCTAATTCTAACAGATTCCAACCAACTTAGTAATAGCATATCTCTTTTGCGGTTCACAAACTTGTGGCTGTAGTAACGTCCAAATTTACGGCTTACGGGCATTTTTTTTTGTTTCCGAATCGGCTCGGACTGTTATGAACATGCGAAGTTTCAAACGCCTTTCGGAATCGAATTTCAAACGCGCTGCGGAGCGTTGCAGGCCCGAAACCTCGTAAATTTTTATTTGAAGCAGTTGAGCGTCCACTCGGGAATCTAAGAAATCACGAAAGTGTCAAAGACGTGATGGCTGATTTCCCAATCGCGACAACCGAACCAGAACAGCAAGTCCCTCAAATGCTTGATCAGAATTGGAGCACAGTGATACATTCTCATACACGCAGGTTTCCACGCCGAGCTCCGTCTCGTTACAGAGGATTGATCGGTTCCAAATAAGGCAAGAATCCTGACGTTCATTTCAAGTAATTTATTATTCAATGCGTGCTATTTAAATGCAGGTGGGGTTCTTCATCGTTACATCTCCTCTCCATAACCACAACACTTGCTGCCCAAAATGCAAACCGTGCTCAAGCTCGTCGAGTGGATGGGAGCCTTAGCTGGTCTCTCTAGCACAAAAACTTATTACCACCTCTCTTCCAAGGCGGTAGACGGCCCCAGTAACGTCGACTACATCGCGACTGATACGAACTTCAATGCCCCACACTTACACCCAGTCAACACATCGAGTTACGACTTGTGGTACTTCGATGCAGTCTCAACCGACCCGTCCTCCAATGCCTCCGTGGTCATCGTATTCTTCGACATCGCACCTGGGGCGTTCCCCTTCGCCGGTTCTGCCAACTCAACGCTCACCGCGTCGATAGCCACGACCTTCCCCAACGGCACGTTGATGGCGGGTTCCGTGCTTGCGACGCACGCGACCGTCGTGGCAGAGGGAGAGGGCGTGAGCGGCAACTGGCACGGATCGGGCCTCTACTGGACCTATGATGCTTCTTCGGGCGCGTACGACGTCTTCATCGATGCCCCCGAGCTCGCCATGAAGGGCTCGGTCCACTTCGCTCGTGTAAGTTATTTCTGCGCGTAGCGCGCCCGACGACTGATGTAGATTTCCAGAACACACCCCCGCGCTACACTTGTGGTCCCGCCTCGGCCGGCACAAACATGCAGATCTTCCCGGGCGCCGGATACGCTAATGCCATGCCCGATGCTGTTGTCAGTGTGGATCTCGTGGTCGGTGGAACGCCGCTCGTGTTTGAGGGTGCGGGATACCAGGATCAGGTCAGCTTCTATTTCTAGTTTATTCACAGGGACTTACGGAAATATTTGAACACAGGGTTGGGGACCTCAGCCGTTCAGCAGCACCGTACGCTCGTGGTACTGGGGTCACGGCCGCGTTGGGCCGTATTCCGTTGTCTGGTTCGACATCATGACGCCGGGCGGCATCGAGTACGTCAGCGCCTACGCCTCGAAGGGCGAGGAGGTCCTTACGCTCAGCTGCCATCCCGAGAGCACCCGGGCACGGCCTAAAGGCGAGAAGGCGACCTTCCCCCCCATCCACGGCGGACCCAAGCCAACTGGCTACCACGTTACCCTCGATTTGGGCGAGGAGGGCACTATGCACATGGATGTGAGCGTGGTCAACCCCGTCATCGCCTTCCCCGAATACATGCGCGCTATCGCGTACATCGACGGCTCGGTCGTCGGACGGGACGGCGTCGTAGGAGAGCCAATGGGCGGTGTCGCACTGTTGGAAGAGTTTACGCTGCCGGCCTAACCTGGGACAGACGGTCTCTCAATCATTATATTAGAATTGTTACTCTAAAGCTACCTGCCTACTTCCAGCACAATCAAAATTGACATGTAACATCTTGAAATCACTTTGTTCAGATTGAATAAAGTTTTGATCATTCCGTAACCGTATCTATCACCCCCCGGAAATGTATTCCGCGATCAAATTGCGATACCATCAAAACCGTGAGATTCCCTTTTGGGTTGACTGTCAGCGGATCCGGGATGCCCATATAACGTCTGTAGACTGGACTACGCGTTTGCAAATATTGGAACGACGTTCACGACCCAGGAGGTCTATGTTTAGTCGTGGTTAAACTTTCAAGTCTGACGCCGGCTCTTCTCGGATTCCCTCAACATAACTTTACGTAAAATTGTAACCCGGACAGCGGCCGCCAAGGCGGCCGCTCAGCAACCGACTAACCTCCGAACCTGCAACAATCCGAACCGGCTAACCGTTATCATCCACGGTACGAGGCCATGTATCGGCCATGGAAGTAAGTTATTGCGTCTCCGGGATTCATGTCTGTATTATAATATGCGAGCCTCCGCGAACCCCGGCTTCCCGAGGACCTCTTCGATTTCGGATGCCCAGTCGCCACAATCATTATCTGACACCCAAACCCCGACCGACTTGGCGACTTTCTTGGGTCAGTCTTTAACCCACCGGCCATTTTCACTCCACCACCGAGCATGCCGGTCCACGTTCCAAGCACACTGCCGTTAGTGGCATTCTTGCTGTCCAGAGTTTCCATCAACTTTTATCGGTACGTCCACAACGCCTGCATCCAAACGACGAATCTCGAGCTGCCGACTCCACCGCACCCTGACATTACCGCCGTAACAGATTACCTTTCCATTCCGTTGGTATGTTTTCATAGAAGGACAGATTCCCTACGTAATCAACCAGTTTACGTTCAACTTATTCATGAGTTGGCCCGCTAAGTATCATTGCAAGTTTGCCATGAGGGTCGAGATAAGCACGGCTTTACGCCAGCCATTCCTACTGCTTCGTTTGTTTGTTCGAGGCGCCTCGGCATCCAGCAGATTCTCGCGTTCCTTGTCCGCCATTCCTTCGTCTAGTAGTAACTTGTTATATAGTTTGTAACAGAGATCAGTCGAGTAGCTTGCTGACCCTGCGTGTTGGAATCGAGTGGCTATCGTTTGGCGTTCGTTTGGCGTCCGCTCTCCGTGTTGGAAAGTGAGGGTCGCATCATGCACCGAACATGCTGCGCGTCAGGACAGCCGAAGATCCCGACAATTAAGTAGTGGCGCATAAGTTCAACGGCAGTCCTTTCCGACGCTACACACCTAAAGTGCTGCGCGCGTCGTGACAGCTCTACGGCACGATTAGCGTGAGTTCAACAACAGTCCTTCCGCGACGCTACGCACCTAACTGCGCGCGTCGGGACAGGTCCAAAGATCTCGGCACATTAGCGGCGTCTGAGTCCAGCGATCCTTCCGCGACGTTATTTACGAAAAGAAACACGCTGAATCGCTAGCCGGTAGAGATACGTGATTTTTGAGGTCGTGAGCGAAGCCCACATCGACGTTGTCGATACGGCGTGGAAGTGCATCGAAATCCGCGTTCAGCGAGGACCTTTGGAAAGTGCGAAGGTGCTTGAAGACCACCCTGTCTAAGAACAGCCAAGACAGGAACACGAAAGGAACAAGAGCATGGCGCTAGTGAGAAAGTTTCTTGAACAGCTTGAGGCGACGCCGGGCCAACCCTTGAACAATGGTTGAAGCAAACGTACAGATTCTATCACGTGACCGGGCCGGTGACTTTGCGCAACGCGCACGGACCATTCTCAGTATGATGGCTTATCGACTGACCCTCTTCGGCCGTTCTCTGCTGCTGCTATCGTCTTTGGCTCTGGCGAATGCTTTCTGCTGGATTCTATCGGGAATTTTCTTCGGCCGCAATCGCGACACACAACCAATCCTCAGCCTCGCTCTTCTCGCCTGGGTTTGTGGGCTTACTAAATTCTCGTTGCTGTTCATTTGTATCCCGATGCTTAGACCTTGGGACTGAGACATGGTCAGTGCATTGTTATCCGAGGATCGCCGCCGTTCTACTAATTCAAACACACCCGATAAGCTTTGGACGCAGATCACATTAGGTTTGCCTCTTGGACGTATGCTTGCTCGTTTTCTCATTTCCTTCAGCGCCATCGATAATGCAACTCGCGGTTTTATTAATCTGGGGCAGCTCCCCGTTACTTGCGGACTGTTCTTCTCCCTCGGTCATAGCAGTATAGTCATTCTCGTGGTATGTTGAGAACTATAAACGCCAGTTTCATTCTCACAATACGAAGAATGTTGCCATCGCAATCTCATCGGACGTTTACAATCGACTCAACGGCGTTGGTACAATCGGCGGAATAGTCGGAACCGCTGTCAGCGGCTCCTTCTTGTTCATCGTAGGACTCGCAAACTCAATCATTCTCTGGCGGATTATCAAGAAGCGGCAGAAGGTAACTGTTTCCGCAACACCATCAATGGTACTCGTTCATGTTATTCTCTAGGCAAAACGTCGGCAACAGCAAGGTTTGCCCACTGTTGAGGAGGATCCTGCACATAGTCATATGCTTATGATGCGCATATTGGGACCTATTATCACCTTTGTAGACAAACCTTGGAAGGTAGAAGGGCTTTTTATTTTCTCTTCCCATTCTGAAGAATTTCAGATGTATCCAGTGGGCGTTCTTTTCGGATTCGGTGCGTAAACTCCCCCGGTTGCTCTGAACCGACCTCAATCTTCAAGGAAGGTTTTGACACGGCATCTTCAATTGCTCTTCTGGCTGTCTCTGCCCTCGTACACAAGAAGTCTGACGGCTCTTCTATCCCATCTGGCGACATTGTCATCCTTCCGGTAACGAAATCTATATGTCTACCAACGATTGATAGTACTAATACATTTCGTAGCTGCTTTTCACAGCGGGAATGACTCTCATCGACTCTGCGGATTCCGTTTTGATGCTCTACTCTTATTCCGGTTTCCCAGAGCTTAATTGGGTCATAATCGATCGTTCGCGAAAGACCCGCAATGTGGACCTCGAGAAGGTCCAAGTCGCAGAGAAACCGACACATTCTGATTCAACCGCGGTCGCAGGTGAAGTGCCTTCAGCACAAGCTGTCTCCCCCGAAGACACTGGAGGCGTGCAGTCGATTAGCCAAATAGACCGTGACCTGCAAGTCAAGGCCAACGTCATGTCGGGCCTCAGCATTGTTCTCACACTCATCAGCATCGTCGTCGCGTTCAGGCGAGTAACCCGTCCGTTTGTGTCTAGTCTGTCACATTTAAGTTTTGCCTGTGGATAGCATCTCTCTCATCGAGATCATGGGCTTAATCGGTGATCAGTGCACGCAATGCAAAGCAGCAGCCACTGCGCCGAATGGTGGTGGCCTAGCAGGAAGCTGGTGGCGCGGATGGGCAAATGTAAATCTTGCTCGTAACTGCAAGTAAACTGCTTATCCCTTCCCAGGCAAATGCCAATTCAGGATACATTGGCGCAGCTATTGTAGGTTCTTTCGTCGTGGTCGTCGCAGGCTGGTACACGACTCGCCGGCTGCTGTCTGCGAGACTATCCCGGGAGCCCACTGGTGCGACGGATTGAGTCCAATCACTGACAAGATGAAGTTTCTGAATCTATGTAGCACTACTTATGTAGTACCAAGATATCTTCTGTACATCATTGTAACGTCATGTCAAGCCGAGGAAGGGTAACGTTACGAGTCAACCACGCACAATTTGCGCATGCTCATCAAAGTGTACGCACAATTTCCCACGGTTGAAAAATAGCGGGGGACGACTGATTCAGAAACTTGTATTGAAACTACATATCCGTCGTGCTTGCTATCAACTGCCTCGTAGCATCGTTTCGTGGAGTGATGGTGCATTTGAAGGGTTTCGGATGACTGCAGAGTCGGCAGATTAAAGCATATTAACGTTGATGAAAAACGAGGAATTACTTACCTGACCAATCCGTCTGTAAATATAGGTTCGATTTCAATCTCATTCCCACCTTCATCTTTGGCTTTTGCGATGTTGAAGGTGGACAAGACACAAACAATGGTTGCCCAGACAATTTCGTCGGCAATGTGACGACCTGCGCATGCTCGACGACCAAATCTGCACAGCAATAAATATCTTATGATTCGAAGCGCTGTATTGGAGGAACACGAACCCGAAGCCAAGAACTTGGTCATCCACATTGAGCTGACCGTCGACGTTCAAAAATCGTTCAGGATTGAACTCGTCCGGATTTGGATACTTGGTCTCGTCATGCACCATGGCCCTAAGAGTCTCAGTTCCTCTGCGTCGCAAGATACATTTATGCGCACCAGATATTTGGGAGAACCATGGTTCCTGGGCTAATATCAAGATCCTGAAAGACGAAAGAGTGGATTGAGACCACCCTTTAGGAATATAATATCCCTCGTAGACGTCGTCCTCGCTAGTCGCATGCGCCATAGCAAGCGGGGCAATGGGTCTCCAGCGGAAGACCTCTCTGAAAACTGCTTCGCAATAAGGTAATACAATCCGGTGTTCAAACCCGGGGAGGCCACCCTGGCCAACGACAGTGTCAAGTTCGTTCTGCGCCTTTTGCACGACCTCCGGATTCAGGGCCATTGCCATAATGAAAACAATCAACGTGGTGGTGGTCTAGAGGCTCAATAAATCAAGATAAACATCTGGTTAAGGCATCAATAAATACAGTTTCTACAGCGGCTGCCATAGGTGAGCGTTCAGACTGCAAGTCGTGATCAAATAGGCACCTGAATAAGCCACAGCGGCAATGTCCTTTATGATCTGCTCTATCTGCTCCTGTTCCTTGGAACCCCTATGTCTATCATTTCTCTCGAGAAGGTCACGAAGAACGGACTGTCTGTCGCTAGCACTTTGCTGCATTGAGTCGTCAGCGCATACCTTGCAATTGAAACAAGAGAATGCACCATATTTTGTTTGACATACTGAAACGGTTCATCTTTCATCTCATTGAGCAGCCTGCGAGTATCTTCGAGAGTTTGGATCTCATAGGATGGCGTTGAACTGATGTGCGCCTACCTCGGGCGAACGTATGGAAACCAGCCCCGGGGAACCAAGCAGGGACGTGCCGCAGAAATGGAAAGGTATTCACGGCAAATGCACCGGGGAGCACACTCTCAGAAAACCTTCTAACGGCCTCTTGCGGCAGATAAACCAACCGGTCGGGCAGGGGTTTGTCGTAGCCATAGACCATTTCCATAGTGATTGCGGTGGCCAATCTGTTTGGAGATGAGACCATCAAACCGTGGAGAGCAAAGTGCAAGATTTATTACATCTCGATGTGTGCGCCAAACTGCTGCGGAGTAGAAAGCAGACCATGCAACAAGTCTTCAATTTTCCTGATTTGAAGATGATTATACGCGGCTATGGCGTTCTTGCGAAAGCACTGATGAAACAATCTCCTAATATGCTGTAATGGAGGCTATCAACCAACAAGATCGTAATCGGAGCGCATAAATCTACCTCCCGCCATTTATCCGTGTAAGGCATAACAGCGAAGGTGAAGTCCCATCCCATCCTGAAGACGTCAGATTAAAACAGGAGTAGGAAGTTGCCTTTCGCACAGAGAGATCATAGGGATCTTCAGCCTGTCCGAATAAATTATTGCTCGCTTTTCAAGCAACTCCGTTGCAGCCTTCACAGAGTTGAGAATTACGACGTGGTTTCCAAACATTTTAGTATGCACGACGTCGCCTGAGAGTTATAAGTTCTCGCAGGGAAATGATTGAGAAGCTTTCCTCGCACCATACCGCTTTCCCCACTCTGTATAAGTCACCCAGGGAAATTCGGTAGAAATTTCCCACTATGAATCTTGGCTTGGGCCCAGGAGTAAAGGGGAACCGAGCGCGCGACTTGGATTGCCTTGGAAGCCCGGCAACAGCGACGAGGAGTAGGAGCAGGACGGTAGGGAGGAGATATTCATGGACAGCCATTGCCCCTTGGATGAGACCAGATACCTCCGTCGAGGTACTTAAAGTCATTGACTAGTGGCATTAGAAGTGCGGCGGAGCAGAAGTCGAGTTCATTTCATGCCACAGTACAAAATTGGGAAGTTGTTCAATAATCGGACCATGTTGCAGGGACTTGCAGATGGCAGGAAGTCATATCGCTGAACAAAGGTTACCTCGCTGCAGAAACAAAAGACAGATCCTCCGCATCCCGTGTACTCAGTCTGAGTTGGTACAGGCGTCCAGGCTCTCATCAGTGCGCACGTGGAGATATACAGATAGCAGATTCCGAGTCGAGTCGCTTTGATGACAGTTCGGGCCTATTAAATATATGGAAAGATGCCACCACGGTAATGATTGGCCACAGATGTCGATTGCGCCAGATAGGGATTCCGGCTAGCCAAAGTGTGGACATATTTGGAGGAAAGTGCGGACAAGTTTCTGGTGGAAAGTTCGAAGTTTAATCCACGTTAGAGAACCCCGGATAATTAGAAGGAGTGAGACCACTCGTGGCCGGATCTTCAAGGTGAAGACGTAGACGTTACCGGATAGGGACAAAACCGAAAGAGCGTGGCGGCCCAGGCAGGAATTCCGCCATTTACAACTTTCCGAAGTAAAGAGAGAAACCGGTTACCAAAACAATGTCAAGAAGCAGCGGACAGTAATTATTTTCCCGGGACCATCAATAGACCTCCGTAATTTATTTTTCGAGGCAAAACGTTATCAACACCAAGGTTTGCCCACTGTCGAGGATACGACCATATAACCCTACGCGTATGATGTGACGCTCATCAATCAAAGGTACACGTAGTTTCCCACGGTTGAAAAATTGCAGAGATTATGGACTGATTCAGAAACCCGTATTGGAACTACGCATCCGGCATGCTTGCTATTAACTGCTTTGTAGCATTATTTCGAGGGGTAATGGCGCATTTGAATGGCTTCGGATGGCTGTAGAGTGGGCATGTTGAAATTGATATGAAGATGCTAAGATTGACCGGTCGACCATTCACCTGACCATTCCTTCCGCGAAGGCAGATTTATTTCAATCTCCGCCCCAGCTTCGTCTTTGGCTTTTGCTATGTTGAAGCTGGATAAGACAGAAACGATGGTTGCCCACACAGTTGCATCGGCAGCATGACGACAAGGGCATTTTCGACGACCGAATCTCCATAGATATCAGCATTCGAATCGCTGGACTGGAAGAACGCACCCGAAGCTAAGAATTTTGTTATCGGCATTGAGCTGTCCGTCGGCATTCAAAAATCGTTCAGGATTGAACTCGTCCGAAGTTGGATACACCGACTCATCATGCCGCCATGGTCCTGGGAGTATCAATCCCTCCTCATAGCAAGACACGATATCCTCACCAGATATTTGGGAAAACCGTGGTATCTTGAAAAATATCAAATTCCTGGAAAATGAAAGTCAAGTCACACACGCTTGGGGATAAAATATCCTCCATGAACGTCGTCTTCGCTCGTCACATGCGCGATGGCAAGCGGAGTAATAGGTCTCCAGCGGAAAACTTCTCTAACAAGTGCTTCGCAATGAGGTAATGCGCTTCGGTTTCCAAACCCGGGGAGAGCAGTCAGACAGAAAGTGGTTATCAAGTACTTACCGCCATACGCGACTGCGGCGACATCTTTTTTTTTTTAATCTGTTTCATGGAGGCACCGTGGTCTAGGAGTTCACTAGTAACGGACAATTTCCCGGCACCACTTCGCTGAACGGACACGGCTCAAAATTCCAGCTAAAATAGAGATGATTGCACACTATGTTTTGTTTCACGAAGTCGAAAAGGAGCATCTTTCACCTCTTCAACTAATTCGGACGTATCTGGAGGGGTTTTTATACGTAGGGCGACGTGGAGCTGATGAGTACGAAGGAAATTGCACACGCAGGAAGAGAGGAAGCGCAAAAACGGGAAAGTATTCGCCGCAGAGGCACCGGGGAGAATACTCTCTATGATTCCACTAGTACTCTCTTCCGCCAGGTAGACAAACCGATCCTCCATGGTTTTGACGTCGTATCCATATAGACCGTTGCCATGATAATTGCGGTTGGCCTACAGATGTCATGCATACGCTCGTGTGTGCGCGAAGAAATCATCTGGGGTAGAAAGCCAACCACGTAATGAGTCCTGGATTTTTGCTAGTTGAATGGGATGGGCTGAAAGGGATGGTATACGGTAACGGCGTCTCGACGAAAGTACAGTCTCCTGCGCTGCGATTGCCACGTTAAAGGAAGAGGGTACTTTAGAATGAATGAATTTACCTCTCGCCATTCAAGTTCTGAATAGGGCATGAAAGTGAAATTAAACCCCCACCCCATGCTAAAAAACATCAGAAAAAGTCATGGACAAATTTACCGCCCCACAGATGGACTGTAGGAACTGTTGGCCTATCGGAATAAATGGTCGCGCGCTTTTCGAGTAATTCCGCTGCAGCCTTTACGGAGTTGAGAATGAGAACGAGCTTTCCAACACCTGGGCATGCACGTCGTCGCCTGAGAGTTATCAAATCTCAAGGAGAAAGGACCGAGAAACTCTGCGCAGACCATATTCCTTTCCCCATTCTGTATAAGTCGTCCAGGGCAGTTCGATGGGTATATCGAGGAGATTTCCCACTAGGAATCTAGGCTTAGGTCCAGGGGGAAAGGGGACCCGAGAACTCGACTTAAATCTGTTGAGAAGGCCGGCAGCAGCGACGAGTAGGGGCAGGACGGCGGTAGGGAGGAGATACTCACGGAGAGCCATATTGCCCCATCAGATACCTTCGTCCATTACTTGAAATCACTGACCGGTAGTATTAGAGCGAAACAGAAGTGCGCGCGCTGGCGTAGAAGGCAAAGCTTCTACTAGTAGAGTTCATTTCGTGCCACAGCACAGAATGGGGCAATTGAGAAGCTGTTCAATAACCCGACCTATGGCAGGGACTTGCAGACACGCTCTGTACAAAATCCTATCGTGGAAAGGTGTTACCTCGTCGCGGAAAAGCAAAGACAAAGTTCTCATTGCGTTGGCAGCATATTCTCATTAGTGCGCACATGGAGCAGATAGCGGGCTCGAGTAGTTCTGGGAGCAGTTCGGGCCTAGTTTAGTAATATCGGTATCATCGGTAACGACTCGCCTTATTTTGAAGTTCAATTCAAAGCAGAGAAAGGACGCCAGCTATAGTCCGTAAGTGGTGGGCACCGGCTGGAGAGCAGAATTTTTCATGTGGCACCTGTTGAAGACGTGAGCGAACAGGCGTAAAAAGAGGACAGACCTTGCTTGAAACCCGCACGGCGCTACTAGGAGGCAGCACTGACGCAGACTGACGAGGCGAACTTCGAGTGTTTTCAATTGCGAGTCAGGGAGATACGATACGCCTGGCTATTTTTGTTGTGCACAAGGCGGAAAGAAAGAGGGGGAAAAAAAAACGGCCACTAAGATTCACAGCCAACGACGCAACGAGTGTCTTGTGGGCTTGAACGTGAAAGTTGATTCGATGAGTCACAGATGCTTCGTCAGATTTGCCTAGAACCGTTCGAACCACACTGATCGCGGAAAGCTCGACTAGCTGGCACCGTCCTTCGTACTGCAGCAGCGAGATACAATGCCTGTTCAAGCTCCTTTTTTCGATCCGACCACTGGTCAAATGATCATTGATCCTCCGCTGTTGAGTCGGCCTACAAACCCCCTCAACGATGAGGCATACGACCCAGCCCAAACGGAGGCAGGTTCGATGCCCTCCACATCTGAATCTGGCTCGTCCCGCGACACGGCAGCACGCGAAATACACGACTTGAAGAAAAACCAATATCTTATTCGAAAACTCTTTCGAACTGACCAGAGGTGTTTTTTGAGCGGATCGACGGGCTTTCGTGTAAAAGCCACTCATCTCGTTAGTACGCCGGAGACAGCCCCGCCTGGAACCCCAAAGAAGGTCAAGAAACTTGTGGTGCGTGTTCTGCGGTCGTGGTGCCTTGTCGACCCATTTTTCATGTGTGATTTTATCAGGAAAAATATCTGACGAGACTGGGTTTCAACGGAAAATATCCTTTCAAACTCGACGGGCGTAGTAACCTTCTTCTGCGTGCGCCAGCCTTCATTGTGTACATTCTTTGTCTCACCACCTTTTTCCAGTCGCTGTTGAATTCCATCATGGGCTCGACGCGTATGGAGATATAGCATTTCTCCCATCGCTGGACTTCCTTCGGGAGCTGTTCATGGCATTGCATGCAGCCAATGGAGAATGGCTTTTGAGAGCGATTGAAACCCCAGATGCAAAACGGAATCTTGATGTGAGTCCTTCGCTTCCCCCCTGGTGCTTTTTTAACAACTTGATATCAGATGAATAAAGCGCCTTTCAATATCGATGGTATCGTTTGGAATGTCGTCGTCCTCCATCCTTCTGCGTTCCCTTCCTCTCAGGGCCTTCGTATCATGAGGCCACATGCGAGAACCCTGAAGCACATTGGTGGCCCTCCTCCTGCGCCAAGCACATCCGAAGACTGGCACACTTACCAGGTGCATTCTATCGACGGCGTTAATTTCGTCGCGGACACCGATGTAGAGCCTCCCTCGCGTTTGGAACTCAAGTTTGAGAGCATCCGAGCCCCCGAAGACCAACTCTCCCTCTTTGCGATGATACTTGTCGCTGTAGCCAAGATCCGGGACTTTGTAGAGTCCTTTCCCACCGATACAGCACCACCGCGCTCGATAATCGCGACGCACAAGATCCTCGAGCTGATTGTTGCGGAGATCTTCTGTCAGCCAGATGGCTTTGCAGACGACGAGGACTACAAGATGCTCGTCTCAAAGTTCTCCGAGGCTGAAAATGCAGAACCGACGCCCAAACCAATTCCTGAGCCCTTTCCTGAAGACCGCGAAAACCGCGGCACAAGCGATATTGCTCTTTCGCCCGCTCCAGCTCCAGAACCCGAGGCTTGCTAATGGTTTCACGAGGTCAGAATACGTTCAGCTGTTCGAGAACACCAACACCAGCGACACAAGAACGAGAACTCAGAGTGCCACACAACTATTGTGGGGCCCTCATGGTACATTGACTTTTCTTGAATGCGAACATGGTACTGACTGCTAGCAGGATACCCTGTCCACAGAAGGCCCCCCGTGAGCCCCCTTGACATGGAAGTATTCGAGCTTGAACCGGACACGGAGTATGAAGATTCAGATTCCGATTGAGGACTTAGATGCTAGAAGCGTGAAAAATTTTCTTGAAGTCTTGAGTACCGACAGAGGTGAGGGCCGTTTCCAACTAAGATCACACGAAGGACTAATGACTGGCAAAGAATTCTTGTGGTGCGACAATTGAAGCGACGACGAAAAAACAGGTATATTGTTCCTCGCTTGGATTTTGCGTCGAGAGATGTTGATAATGATGCGGTATAGTTCGTTCTTGATTTCTTGAACCCACCCGCCGCGCTGCGGGCGTTGTTACGGACGCGGCACGACCAGCCACCCCCGACTGAAGTTTGCATGCATCAGCTACGGAGATCCGCGAACAGGGGAGACGATAGCGAGCAGATTTCTTGGAAGAGACTTTCTCCATTTCGTTGAAATAGCTTTTCGACCAACCAAGGCGCTCTAGCTCGAAGACCTACATACATTTACCTACAGTAAATACTAAAACGATCAAGTATGTATATCCGCTGTGCACGTTGAGAACAAACCTCGTCGCGTTCTCGTGCTGACGTCTCAGATATCGGCCACTTGTTCCTCCAGCCATGTCCAGACCTTCTTCCCCAGCTCGGGATCCAGCGCAGCCGGGTTGGGCTCGCCGACGCGTGCCCACGGGATGAGATACTGCAAAATCGAATGAGCTCTCAAACACGCCAGCAGTGGAACCCGGATGCACCTTTCCGCCGAGCGTCTTCCCTTCGTCCGTCGTGCCCGCCCACAGCTGCGTCAGAGCACCTTGCGATGCGGGGTACAGCGTGGCGTTCTGCGGTGGTAAGCATCAGTTATTATCAGTATCGAAAGAGAAGGAAAGCGGCGGAGGAAACTCACCTTGACCGCGCGCACGACGCTTGGGACGTGGCGCCATAATTCCGTCTTCAGCTCCCCAGGGTTGAGAGACACAGAAACGATGCCCTGATCGGCGTATCTACGCGAGAGCTCGTTACTGAACAGGACATTGCCCTGCGTCTTTCATGAGTACACAGCACCGCACGCTCCAGTGTGGGACGACGCACCAGTTTACTTTGCCCATAAAGGTAGCCCGAGCCAGCCTCCGTCCGCGCAGGGCAGTCCTTAAGCGTATTGAAGTCAACGCCGCTGACGCCGGCGTGTGAGAGGGACGACGTGTTGATGACCCGTGCAGGCTTTCCGGGCGCGGCTGTTGCCAGCAGCGTCGGGAGCAGGAGCTTCGTCAAATAAAAATGCCCCAACACATTCGTCCCGAATTGAAGATCGAATCCCTGCGCCGTGAGTTGATTTATTGGGGGAACCATGACGCCGCCATTGTTGAACAGAACATGGAGCTGCGTCTCTTTCTGAGTGAACGCCTCGGCCGCGCGTTTGATAGAGTGTAGATCGGCCAAGTCGACGAGGAGCAGTTCCGCTTGCTTGCCTGTTTGAGATGAGAGGTCCTGGATGGCGTCTTTGACTTTCTGTTCACTGCGCGCCGCGATATATACTTTGGCGTTGTGTTGAAGCAGCGCCTAGAGGTAAAATGAGCAGCCATTTCGCGTGCAGAGTCGGGGCAAGTGCCTTGACTGTTTCCTTGCCTACACCTTCATTCTGGTTCAGTGACTGCTGTTTCGAACGAATGCACATAACTGACCTGAATTTCCGCCAGTTACGATGATGACCTAGGAAGATCTAGTCAAATCGCGTCTCTAATCGCGCTAATAGTGCGTACTTGTCCAGTCAAGTCAGGGATGTCATTAACGGAGAACTTGGACTTCGGGGGAAAGATTTGACTGAGGCGGGATGCAGAGGAAAAGAGGCCTGCAGAAAGAGTTAGACGACGAAGCGTCTATGAAGAGAGGAGAGACCCATGGTGAGATTTACTTCGCTGTCGCTGCTAAGTTTGGCAGCTGGATGGGAAAGCCACCGCAAAGTCCGTGCCGACAAGAACCCTCACGAAGGCCCTGCTTGCACTACATGGTAAAAAAATGGTTTTTGCAGGAGGCCGGAATACGCGATGATTTTTTGAGTCAAGATGGTTTAGAGCAGAAAACATCGGTTCAATCCGGCCCGAAAATGAATGCCAATTGAGCAAAAATTGGAGCACAGACAAGCACAGAGAGCGAAGGTACAGCGGCAGGAAGCTTGAAAAAAGAGACAACAGGTCAACGTCGTTGCTCACCCAGCTTCAAAATAAAAAGATGTTTACAACATTACGGTCTAAATATCTAGTCTACTATGTGTATCTATAAAATAGCCCACCACCCATCTAGTTAAGCTTGGACCTCTTGTTTTCTATCCTCTAGCAATCTAGCAGCCCGCTGGTTCAAGAACGAAAGATAACATTGCCATCCGACTGCGACAAAACCGGGCATGACGCTCCACAGCTCCCGGGGCACGAAGGCGAAGTTTATGAACATGATTGGTGGCCAGACGCGGACGCTGTTCACCAACGAGGTATAAAGCGCGGTGCGCACACGCTCGATGCCCTCTGCGACAGTCGCACCGCTAAGCACCGCTTGTGAAAAGAAGAAATAGGTGTTGAACACAGGCGCAAAGACGACCTGATGTGTCGCGACACGCGCTGCGAGACCGGACCAGCGTGGTAGGGATGCGAAGGAGCGGGCGAGCAGATTGAACCAGTGGAACGAAGGAATGGCTGCGAAACCGCCGATCGTTAGGGCGCGGATGGTGCGTGGCATGTCCCATGACGAGATGGGCTGAGAGGATTGTTCAACGGATTGCGCGAGTACATCCGCGGTGAACCAGATGAACAGGGTCGTTGAGAGCTGGACGGCGTACGGCCGTGTCTGCGCTGCGCGGTGATAGGCAAACAAAGGAGAAGCCAAGTGCGAAAGGAGGGTAGGCGACGGTCTTGTAGTGTTATTGCGTTGTAAGGGTTGGAGTGAGGCGAGACGAGAGGGTTCTCAGCCGGGCCCAGTGAGTGCGCGTTATGAGAGGCCACATTCGAGTTGCGTGCTCCGAGCATGGTGGATGACTCAAATACTTTTTGCGGAAACACCCGGCCCGAATACCGGGTCAGGTTCCTCAGTCAGCTTCAGCCAACGGCATCCTTCGGCTCAAGGCTATTCGGGCGATGCTTACGAAAATGCGATGCTCGCGAAACGAGAGAGACAGCAAAGAACAGAGCAATACAGCACACAAAAATGCCGCGTACAATAGGGGAGCAACAGCAAAATCCTACAAATTTCAGTCGACTTCGTCCGCAGACGGGGCCAAACCCGCAGCGGCTCTTCCAGCAGGCGTTTCGTCGCGAACGCCGCTTTCCGAGAAGGGAATGATCCCAGCCATGTCCAATCGCTCGAGGAGCTCCTCTGCCTCCGCCACCTCCATCTCTCCAATGACCTTGTTGACCTCTGCCAATTTCTCGGTCTGGAGCGCTGTCCGAAGAGTTTCAGGCAAATCCTGGAAGACGTCCCAGCGATACTGCAGCGCCTTCCGCACTTCCTCAATGTCCATGCCCTCCATGCCTTCACCGAGAACGAGCTCGTCCGGAGGAGGACCGACCGGGACATTGAAAGTGATGTCGCCCTCATTCTCCGCCGCAAGCGTGATGGTTTCGCGGCCGCCTTTCTTCGCTTCCTCCTGCGAGATCTTCACGCGTTTCACAAGATGAGCATATGTCTTCTCGACGTCGTCCATGAAGACCGCCTCGGCGCGCTTATCCCCACCGATCATCCTATAAGAAATTGATCCATGAAATCCTTTCGACGCGGTGAGACTCACTTCTTGAAGAAGACCCCAAGACCGTTTGTTCCCAATTTGTCGCCGTACTGGAGAAGTAAGCTTTGATGAATGCATTGTTTCGCATACTTGGGCTCGTTTTCGTATTGGGCCCTGAATGCCGCTCCTAGGAGAGCGTCCGAGGCACCTGGTACAACAACATCGCGATGCTCCTGGATGAAGCGGAATGATTGTTCGAAACCCTTCAGAGGGATTTTCGAGAAGGCTTTTAAGGAAGGAGTGAGGTTGGCAACATCGTCATCGAGATCCTCCTCTTCCTCCTCAGCGGCCGGCTCCTCTCGAGGAGAGTTGATGACTTCGAACTCGGTAGCAGTCGTCTTGGCCTTGGGTTTGCTCGGCTTGTCGAGCGAATCGAGTTTGGCGGCTATGGGGAGCGGGGCAGGCTCAGGCTTCGGAGGGACGTACTAACAGCAGAGCGATTCGATTGAGACAGCCCGTTGTCGAGAAAACAGAATTCTCACCTTGGTTGAGAACCCATCGTGAATATCCTCGCTAGTGATATGTTTCTTCTGCTCCTTCAGTTCCTGTTCCAGCTCCTTCGAGTCGTTGTCTATGGTCTCTTTGAGTCTCACGACATGTTCTTTCATCCCCTCAGCCAGAGCCTTGCCAATCCTCTCTTCCCGCTGGTCATCCGCGACGTCGGCCTCCTTGACCGTGAGCCTGGCAGCATCTCCGACCTGCCGGAGCAGAGACAATACCATCCCATCATACGTCTGCTCAACCTGCTCAGGATCGTTTTCCGGCGGGCACTCCTTCGACGGATTCCTCTCAAGCTGCTCCACAAGCGAATTGAAGTACACCGTTCGAGGCTGGTCACCGGTGCCCGACTCCAAAGCGGCTTGTATGGACTGGACACGCGGATACACGACTTCGTTGCAGGCGATCTGAGCACGGAGTTGTGCGATTTTGAATTTTCGCATCTCTCGCTCTTCGTGCACTTTGTTCTGTAGCGCGCTGGTTGATACGCCAGCTCGAATTCCGGAGGGAAATGAAGGTTATGGGCGTCATGCTCACCGAATCATCGAGGGCTTGTCGATATTTGGGTGCTCCTCGATGTCAGAATCATCTGAAACCTACCAGTCGGGGCAGAGGGTCAGCAGAAACGATGATATAGGGTAACGTCGAGCGCATACCTGCAGCTTGTCCCATTTCCTGTAGCTATTGTTCAACGACGAAGGCATGGGGGGAAGAGGACAGGGCCGCTGGCTGTGGTTGTCGATCAAGTTCAAGGCTGTTCGTCTTGTAAGCGAGAGACTTTCTATTGACGCTCCAGAAGACTGCTCTCTCTATCAATTCTTGTCACTGGGAGCTATATGCCGTGCGTCCGTCCGCTGAGTTTCCGTTGGTACTCGAAAGCCAAGTATGACAGCATCAACCATCTCAATGCTCATTGTCACCCTCAATTCAGCTGTAGACTCAAAACGAGCAAATAAGGAACAGCAGTACAGCACCAGGACAGTACAGAATACAAAAAAGTCGCGATGTTCTCTTGAAGCACTGCAGAGCTCTGAGTTCAAGGTTGTCACGCGAGTCACAGACCAGTCACAACAGGTCACAACGAAAAGTCGCGATCATGTGATCCGTCGTTAAATGAAAGTGCGACTCAGAAACGCGTCCACGATTGGAAGGACAAGTTACTAGAACTGCCCTAAAGCACCTGAAAATTTGACTTTGTGAGCATTGAGGCTTAGAGTTTTGGGTCGGACAAGATTATACACTAAAGGCAGGCTCTGATAAATAATTGCTCACAAGATCCCGGACGCGCTGACAATGCACGACTCCGAGGGCGTCAGTGAAGATGCGAGCGCACGACCAGCGCAGGGCGACGTAACAGCCCCTCAGGATCAACACCCCCATGGGAGAGACGATTTCGATGGGGCAGAAGACGCACCACCCGCGTCAACACCGGCACCGGAAAGAGAAGAAACCCTGGCAGACTACAGATACCCGGAAGTGAGGGTATACCCTGGCCCGGCAAGACCACCGCGGCAGAGAAATGATGGGGAAGACAAAGCTGAAAAAACTATGAAGACGTCTGTTCAGATCGCAGCACTAAACATAGCGGGAAATGGAAATACAAACGTCAGACACCATGATAATAAGTGGTTCAACCTATGGTCCGTCATGAGGGATGAAAAAATTGGAGTGCTAATCACAGGGGAAGCACACCTAAACAACGAACGAAGAGATGAAGTACTAAATCTCTTCGGACGCATGATAGACATCGAACACACCGAAGACCCCCATAACGTGAACGCAGCGGGACTAGCATTCGTCCTGAATAAAAGATTGGTCAAAACAGAAGAAATTGAGACGCGCGTAGTAGTCCCGGGTAGAGCAATGATCCTGGAAATGCTAAATACGAACGACAAGCCACTGTCGATATTAGGAGTATATGCACCAAACCCGCCAGCAGAGAATGCTCAATTCTGGAGAGACATTGAGGAGTGGTACAGAGCACACCCCCTGGTAAAAAAACCCGATGTGTTCGGCGGAGACACAAATATTGTCGAGGATGCAATAGACAGGCAGCCATCCAGGCCAGACCCGCCAGCGCCAGTAGCGGCCTTTGACGACCTCAAAACATTCCTCGGGATGGTCGATGGATGGAGAGAAACATACCCTACTACGAGGGCGTACACGTGCTATACAGCACAACACATGGCCCACTCCCGCATAGATCGCATGATGGTGAGGCGAGAACTAATGATACACACCTTTGATTGGGCGATCAAGACAGTAGGGATTCGCACTGACCACAGAATGGTAACAGTCAAGCTGTCCACCGCAGAAGCACCAACCCTAGGACACGGAAATTGGACATGGCCGACACACCTGAACAAGGACAAAGAACTCACAAATTATATTCTCGAACGCGGCCTGGAATACCAGCGGGAGAAAGAGAGAATTGCCGGGTGGACAATACGAGATCCCAATTATAATCTGCAGACGCTATGGGCCTCCTTCAAAACAGACATAACGAGAAAAGCACGAGAGAGAGCCAAAATCTTAGTACCTCCGATCATAAAGGATATAGCAGAAACGGAAAGTAAACTGGACACGATTTTGGCGGACCCCGACATGTCGGAAGACGAAATGAAGCTCGCAGCCGCAGCACTAACTGAAAAGTTAGCCCAGCTCCAACTCAAGAGATACAATGCCAAGAAACTGAACATACAAGTCAGGAACAGGCTAGAAGGCGAAATAATAGGGCGGTATTGGTCACGAATAAACAAACCAAGCAAACCGAAAGACATCATATATAGACTCAAGAGGGAACCACTTGACCCAAATGGCGACCAGACTCCACCAAACCGAATCCCAAACCAAGCGCCGTACGAAACAAACTCCAAGAAAATGGCTGACATGGCAAAGAACTATCACAAGGAACTGCAGGAAGATAGACGAAATGTCCCCCCAGACGTCCGTGAAGCCGCTATCGAGACAGTACTAGGCCGCACGTCAAGGAGACTAACTGAAGAGAAGGCCCAGGATCTCAAGACCAAATTAACAATCGAAGACGTCCGCAAAGCACTGAGATTGTCTGCGAACTTCAAAGCACCGGGACTAGATGGAATAACATATGAACTCTGGCGAGTCCTTGACTCAAGATGCCAAACAGCAAGGTCCTTGAAAAAACCGGCCTTTGACGTGCTAGGAGCAATGCTCGGTGTCTTCAACGATATAGAAACACATGGAGTGGTAGAAGGCACAAGGTTTGCCGAGAGCTGGATGTGCCCGCTGTACAAAAAAAAATGACAGAGCAGATATCGCGAACTACCGCCCGATCTCACTCCTAAACACGGACTACAAGATATTCACGAAAGCACTCTCGATTAAGCTGGCAGCAGTGGCGCCAGACCTGATCCACCCCAACCAAGCAGGTTTTGTCCCCGGGAGGCATATATACGACCAGATATGGCTCACTAAAAGGATTATCGAGCTGGCGGAGGTCTCCGATATGTGCGGGGTGATAGTAGCCTTGGACCAAGAAAAAGCATATGACAAAATTGAACATGACTATTTGTGGAGAGCACTGGCAAGCTATAACATCCCGGAAGAGTTCATAGATACGGTTAAATCCCTATACAGCGATGCAAATACATATGTCTTTGTAAATGGCGAGAGGAGTGAACGCCCCTTCAAGGTCACCCGAGGGGTGAGACAGGGTGACCCTCTCTCCTGCCTATTATTTGACCTCGCCATCGAGCCATTGGCCGAAGCCCTAAGACAATCCAATCTCAAGGGTTTGAAGATTGAGGGTGCTCAGGACCGCCTTATTACAACACTCTTTGCTGATGATACGCTAGTCTACCTGGAATGGGGAGACGACTTCGGAGACCTGGTCAAAATCCTGGAAGAATGGTGCACAGCGTCTGGAGCAAAGTTTAATATTAACAAGACCGAAATGATCCCCATTGGCAACGGACTGTACCGGGAGGAAGTCCGGGAAACGCGATGTGTCAATGGATGGGACGGCACAAAAAATCCCTGCACACATTAAGATAGCAGAAGAGCAAGAACCCATTAGGACCCTGGGAGCCTGGGTCGGAAACGGTGTAGTACAGGTCGACACATGGTCACGCACACTTGAAAAAATTGACACGGCGCTAGAACAATGGGGCCAAGGTCACCTGACCATGGAAGGCCGCAGACTGATCATCTTGATGGTAGTCGGCGGCATGACACAATACTTGACCAAGGTACAAGGAATGCCGAAAGAAGTGGAAGAGAAACTAGAAAAACGAATCCGTAAATTCCTGTGGGCGGACAAAGACCACGTAACAGTGAACAAAGAGACTGTCTACGCACCCAAAGGCATGGGGGGACGCGACCTACTAGACATCGTAGCAAGAAATGAAGCCATCTCAATAACATGGCTAAGATCCTACCTGACCTTCGGGGCGGACAGGCCGCTATGGGCGTACGTCACAGACAAAATCATGTCCATACATGCACTCGGAAATGCGAGCAATGTGGATAAGGCACTATGTACCTGTCCATACCTCCAATCCTGGAGACCGAAAGTGACTGATCTAAGCGAGGACCTAGCAAGAATGGTCAGAGTGGGGGATAAGTATGACCTCAAACTAGAAGGACTGGCACTCTCCCGACGCCTGCAAAGAGATATGCCCATCTTCTACCATGCAAAATCTAAGGCAACAAAACGACTATTCAACATCGGGCCAGAAATCAAGTGCCTCAAAAAAACCACGAGATGCGTCTGGTAGGCGATGCAGAACAACTAGCCAGACGCCTGACCTCCATCGGACATAAGGCAAGACGCGACTGCAAATGTGTTGCGTGCGCGGAAACCCGTAGAGATTGTCGCCCAGGGAGATGCAAGAACCCACACAAATGTTACACCCGAGCAAAAAAAATGCTGGACTCTTTACAAGACAAATGGAACCCACTGCGCCCGCAACCAGAAGACTATGAAAGAGAATACGCCCCTGAAGATCCAATGGACCCAGAATGGGTTGAGTTCAACCCAAAAATAACAGAAGAAGGAGGACTATCAGAAGCCTTCCGCATCTTCACACAGCCGGAGGAAAATCCCGAGCCTATGGAGCGAGCGGCCAACACACGACCAACTCAGCCAGTAGAAGAGAAGATCACAATATACACAGACGGCTCCGCAACAAATAACGGAAAAGAGGACGCTAAGGCGGGTGCTGGAATTTACTATGGGGAGGACGACCCGAGGAATAGAGCGATCCGCGTCCCCAACGAACTCGGACCATCAAACCAGGTAGCAGAGATGCTAGCGGTCAAAGAAGCCTTAGAAAGTGTTCCCCGAAATGCACCAGTGGACATAATAAGCGATTCGAAATACACCATAGAAGGGCTCACCAAACACCTCCGGAAATGGGAAAACAGAGGATACAGAATGTTAGCGAACGGAAATCTTGTCAAAATGGTGGTGACGAGACTTCGCCGCCACAAAGCAAAGATTAGATTCAAATGGGTGAAGGGCCACTCTGGCATTGCAGGCAACGAGGGAGCAGATAAACTGGCAGCCGAGGGAGCTGCGAAACCGCAGCCGGACCTGATCAACAACCAAATGAAGAAAAGCTTGGTGGTACACGGCGCAAAACTGAGCGAAATGACACAATCCTCCGCATACAAGATAATAAGGGAAACAAAAATGGAGAAGGAAGCGTACCAAGATGCGCTAGACCGAAATGCAACACGCCGGAACATGGAGTACGCACGTGCAGCAGCCAGCGAGGCGAATAAGGAGACACCATCCGAAAAAGACGTCTGGCAAGCAACCAGACACAAAGATTTCTCAAGGGGCATACGTTTCTTCATGTGGATGTTAATCCACAGCGGCTACAAAGTGGGTGACCATTGGAAACACATTCAAGGCCACGAGGAAAAGAGAACCTGCAACCACTGCGGGGTAACAGAGTCGATGGAACATATACTAACACGATGCGATGCACCTGGACAAGGAGCAATATGGGATATGGCCAGCGAAATGTGGCAGAAAAAATGCGGCGAGGATCTAAGGCCGTCGATGGGCGAGATAATGGCGTGCGGCATAATAAACAAAGGGAGCCAGGGAGCCTCAAGGTTATTCCGAATTATCGTGTCGGAGTCAGCCCACCTAATCTGGAAAATACGGAATGAGAGAGTAATAAACGAGAGGGAAGCCGCAACCCTACCGGAGATACAAAACAGGTGGCGAAAGACCATCAATGTGAGACTAAACCTGGACTGTATTCTCACTGACGATGCCAGATATGGCAAGAAAGCAATGAATAAATTGCTAGTCAAGAGAACATGGGAAAAAGTCCTGGAGGACGAAGACAAACTCCCTGAAGATTGGACCAGGGAGACCGGGGTTTTAGTGGGTATCGGCTAATGATAGGGCGAAGTGGATCCGGCTTGCCGGAGAAACCCAGCTCTTGAAGCGGAAGTCCCTCACGCGGCGTCGGCATGGCGCCAGTGTCTAAGAGACATTTCCTCGGGTGGTTTGTACTGTCTGGCCGGGTTTTCAGTCCAAGGCCTCCAAATAGCGGGTGGGGTGACGACGACTATGTCGGTCTGAAGGTGTATGGAAGCGCGCAAGCGCTAGACAGCACCCGAAGGTGGCTACGGCTACTAATCCCCTCTACATAAACGCTCCACAAAAAAAAAAAAAAAAAAAAAAAAAAAAAAAAAAAATTGCTCACAAGTGACAATGCATCGTACACCAGTGTTCCATACACAGATGTAAAAAGAATCACTGTCTAACCGCCAATCCCCTCGATTTAATCAGAGACTACCGACGCACCACCGACCCCCAACGCATGTGTTCATTGGAGGTGACTTTGTGGTCGATTTCCAAGGAGCTGCCAGCCATGTTATTCAGACCAATGTACACCAGCGTGAACGTGGGTATTATGTTCTGCAAGGTCAGGTAAGATAATTCAGATGATGGATAGTTCTCACCGAACTCACCAACAATTGTTGCCCAATGCCGAACCCGATGCTGAACGTCTCTCCGCTCAGCGAGTAACTTATAACCAAGAATATTCCGACGGTGAAGTATACGGCACCCGATTCCAGTCTGCAAAATGGCATGAGCCAGCACGTTCGCCGTGCAAAGCTTGGGACGTGCATGATTACGATGGCTCTGGCATAGCGGCCGCGAATGGTCATGTCAAGAGCAACGTGAGAGGCTGCGCGCTGGATCCATAATATTCGACCAGCTAGCAATCGAGCGACTAAGTCTTATATGCGAGTGCACTCAATAAGAAAATTACCGGTTTGAGCGGTGAGAACTAGATTTGCTACGACACCTAGAATTGTTGCCACTCGTCCAGCCAATCCGGACGTGAGCACTTTTGTTGTTGAAGCCAAAATCATCACGACTAGGAAGAGATATAAACAGCGTAGAAAATTAGTTTCCTGCGGTGACTCACCAAAGTTTGATAACATGAGAAGCGATGGCAAGATGAGTGCCTTCTTTTGGGATTCCCAGATTACGTAGCAGCGATACAACTGTTATGTTTCGTCGAAAGGCGTAAATATGCGGTAGATTGAAAGACTCAACGAAAATGGAATCCGCTATGAAACTACTGCGGATGAGCATAGGCTTTGAGTTAGCGGACGCTCACCTACTAATTCATCATAACCGTCACGGTCTGTGCTGTCATCAACGCCGGCAGCGAGCTCTGTTCAGGCAATACTGAGTGAACTGTTTGTTGGACGACGCGAGCGGCCACGACAACCACAGCTACATCGAGTGCCATTTGCGCGCTTCCTATAGCAGCCATCATGCAACTTGCGACCACGAGGAGTCTGGTTCCGTCGGTTTTCCGGCGAGACAGAGTGTAAAGTGAGAGCAAAAAGAGGTTCACATAAACACCTGGCATCCGACTTCAATCCTCGTCATGTACGAAGAAAGGCATAACCGACCATAGAGTACGAGCGAAACCTATTCTTTTTGGTGAGATTTCACGTTCGTCTTATTTTCCACTAACCGCCGTTTGCGAGAAGTTGTTTTCCATAAAATACCATTGAGAATCGAATGCCCCAGACTCGACAGTATATTGCATCGCAGCTTGGAAGGAGGAGGCAAGAGGAAAGAATGGTAGCAAGGGAACCAGTCGAAGGTAACTGATGTTGTCCCGGAGAATCAGCTAATAAGATGTCGTTCCATGGGAAAAAAGGAGAATCAAGCCACCCATCGTTCGCATTTATAGTTCAACTGCATGCGTGCGGAGTGCAGCGCGCACAATGACGGATCCTTCCTTCCTCCAATCTACCAGAGTAACTCGGAAGTAAGCGCGGCGCTCGGGGCAAAGAGCAAGTCGTAACGTCCAAACATCATGGCCACAACTGGCATCGGTTCTAAAGTATAGAGATCACGATGGTTTCCATACGCAAATGTAAAAAAGTCTATGTCTGACCGCCATTCCCCTCGATTTGATCAGAGACTACCGGTGCGCCATCCAGCCCCGAGGTGTTCGTGAGCGATGAATTTGCTGGGATCGATTTCCAGGGAACTAGCGGCCATATTATTTAGGCCGATGTACACCAGCGTGAACGTGGGTACTATGTTCTGAACGCCAGGTAGGCAGGATTGAATGCCAGATCTCGATAGCTTTGACCGAGCTCACCAAGAGTTGTTGCAAAATGCCAAAGTAGATGCTGAACGTCTCTCCGCCCGGTGAGTAGGTTATAACCAGAAAAATTCCGGCGGCGCAGTAGACCACCCCCGACTCCAATCTATGGGTTCTTGTGAGTATTACGAGGCTGCTCGTCGACAGTCCGGCCATACATGAGTACAATAGCTCTGGTATAGCGACCGCGAATTGTAATGTCGAGTGCAACGCGTGAAGCTGCACGCTGGATCCATAATATCCGACCAGCTAGCAAGCGACTGAGTCTCGCGTGCGCCTGCACTAAATAAGACAATTACCGGTTTGAGCTGTGAGAACTAGAGTTGTTGCAACACCCAACAGTGTTGCTATTCGTCCAGCCAATTCGGACGTGAGCACTTCGGTTGTTAACCCTAAAATCATCACGACTGGGAGGGGATATAAACAAAGTAGAAGATTCCTGCGGTAACTCACCAAAGTTTGATGACATGAGAAGCGATGGCAATATGAGTGTCCTCTTTTGCGATCCCCATATTACATAGCAGCGATATAGCTGTAATGTCTCGTTGAAAGGTGTAATTACGCGCAAGGGATGTAAAAAAACTCAACGAAAATAGAATCCGCTATGAAACTATTGCGGGTGAGCATTGACTTTGACATAGCGAATGTTCACTTACTAATTTACCACAAGCGTAACAGTCTGTGCTGTCAGCAACGCCGGCAGCGAGCTCCGTTCAGCTAATCCTTCTGAATGAACGATTTGTCTGAAGAGGCGAGTCGCTACCACAATCGCAGCAACATCGAGGGCCATTTGCGTACTTCCCACAACAGCCATCATGCAACTTGCGGCTATGAGAAGTCTAGTTCCAGCAGTTTTGCGGCGCGAGAGCGTGTAAAGAGAGAGCAGGAAGAGGTTGACATAAGCACCTGCAATCCGACTTCAATCCAGGCCAGTTACGAGCGAAGACATGGCCCACCATAGAGCACCAGCGAAACCTATTTGTTGTTCAAAAGATTTGGATGTCATCGCATTTCGTAACCACTGACCGCCGTTTGCGAGAAGCCGTTTTCTATGGCATACCACCAAGAATCGAATGCTTCAGAGTCGACGGTGTACTGCATCGTGGCCTGAGAGGAAGAAGTGATAATATCGAGGCGGGTTCAACCTGATGTATCACAGACGAATCAATCACAGAACCGCAGCATATGCATCTTGTCCGAACACTCAGCGTCCGCATTCGAAAGCGCCCGTCAAATGCGGCATGGAATGACGATTTTTAAGGACCGCCGCGGTAATACAGCTTTCCTTCCTTCCAGGGTCGGGCAGCCCCTGGTACATAGAGTAAGCTGATAAGAATGGCTGAAGATTTCTCGCGTCGATTGCAAAGTGCAGTGATGGGAGCAAGAATAAACGTCCTTGATATTCCAGCAATGCGAAACTCCCACAGAATCCATGCTATGACGTTCCGTTGTACAGAATTTCGCTATCCAGGTAAAGAAACGTCCTGGTGACGATGCAGTCAAGATGAGTACAATATATAACGATGTCGATATTCCTAAAAATACAATAGCTCCAGAGCGCCAATTAGCACCTACTGCGCAAACATCGAGAAGAAATCGGCTCACTGGATACAAATATATATCAATCGTCTCTCCAATTAACCATCCCCGAGGACCATCGATCCTCCCAAATAACCCGCTTGTGATAGATCTTCCGCATATCTTTGAATTCCCTGATGAAGTCGTCGACTTCTTTGCCTGAATTGCCATTCGGCGTCCCCGCACCCGTGTCGGTCGTTGAGGCTAGCACAAAGGCTGAAGCAAGAGCTTCCGACGCGTCGTCCTGCGCAGTCTTGCTGTGCTTGAGGCGCATGAGCAAGAATTGAGGGCTGAAGCGCTGAGGGTTCTGTGTTAGGGACGAGTAACGCCAGGATTCATCGGAGCAAGGAGAACCTGATAGACGTCTCGCTGCTCTCGCTCTACATCTTTCCACCGAGCCTCTAAATTCTTGGCATCGTCAAAGGCCGCCTGTGTTTCCGCCCGTAGTCTGTACAACGGCTCTTGGAGCTCGAGATTGTGTTCTTGAGTACATTGAGCCACACCGCACGGAGAGGGCCTGGGGCGAACGCACTAGCAATCGACTCATTGGCCATCCCGAGCTCGGCCTGTGATTGGTACATCGCCTTGACTCGGGACAAAGAGTGAAATACGGCCTGAAAGTAGACGGGATCATTCAGTAAGTCTTCTAGGTCTTCGCGTCTATAGAGCAACATGAACGAGCTGGGTTGAATGCACGGGCGACCCTTACGAGAGGCCAGCGAGCTCCGGGAAGTCGTTGAGTAAGGGAGTGGTCATGTCCAAAGGGGTGTGGTGGTCAAGGAGCAAATTACAGTTTGAGACTCTTTGCACCAAACAGCCATGTCGACTACTGTGCTTCCGGGCCAACACGTCCCCGCACAACATGTAAATCTCAAGCTAGGGCCTGGATTACTTCAAAACACTGGAAACTCTCGTGGGGACGCGTCGACCTCTGCGTCAATAATTGCGACTCGCGCAGGAACCTTGAATCATTCTGCGAACGGCAGCAAATGGTGGATTGAAAATAATTCGCGACGGGTCTGTGGAGGTGCTATCGTCCCGGGACTCGCGCTCAGAGGCTTCTAGTACGTTCCAGCAGCGCAAGAATCGGTGGTTGGTGTCATTATCCAAAAAGCTGGCGAAGGCTTTCGCGTCGATATTGGATCAGCTCAGCCGGCGTCCTTGGATGGTCTTGCATTCGAGGGTGCCACCAAAAGAAATAAACCGAATCTCAAGGTAAGATCATCGTCCTATTTTCCTTTCGTTCTACTAAAATTATACTGTAGATTGGAAATCTCGTCTACGCTCGCGTTTCATTAGCTCACAAAGACATGGAGCCTGAGCTAGAATGCTTTGACGCGCAAACCCGTAAAGCAGAAGGCTTTGGAGAGCTCAAGGGCGGATTCTTGGTTCGCTGCAGTCTAGCCATGTGCCGACAGTACGTGCCAATTTTATGAATTTTGGCGACTCTTCTGACCATTGATCAAGACTGCTCGATGCGAAGCACTTTCTCCTTCCCTTGCTCGGCGCGCGATTTCCTCTAGAAGTGGCGGTGGGAGTGAACGGACGGGTATGGGTGAACGCGAAGGACGTGCGAGAGACCATCGGAGTAATGCGGTGCATCGAGGCTGTCGACCCCGACGGAGGTGGCATGGATGAAGCAGGCGTGGTGGACTTCCTGAAGACGCTTGGTTTATGAACACATTCGTACTGTACATCTGTCCTTCCTTTGATCATATAATACAGATATTATGTCTGAGCGGCTCTGTCAGTGCCGACGAGGACCAACTATTAACGACGCGACACACTATTATTCGTCCAGCCTTGCCTTCTTTGTGGCTCGGCGCGAAGAGCTAGCGACCGTTTCTTCATCACTCGTACTGCGCTGGCTCGCACTAGCCCTCTTCCGCCGCTGATATTCCCTATCCCTGTACTTTTTCAGCGCCGACTGGTCCAGCTCTTGTCCTCTCGTCGCAGGCGGAACAATGACGGTAGTCACTCCTGGGGTGCTTGGCTGCTTGAAGAGGGGAATCTCTTCTGGTGCTTCGTCATTATCGCGTAGAAGCTCGAGTGACTATTGAATTCCATTCCAAAGGGCACAAGCGCCACAACAGACGGTAAACTCACCTTTGGATAAGTAAGACTGCTATTTGAAAACAAGCGCTCGCTGTCTGCTACATCGTACTTTCTCCTATTGGCATTGGTGTTTTTGAGGTAACCCTCGAAGCCGGTGATTATATTTCCGCCATTGTGGGCTGCGGTTTCGGTAAGATACGTCTTCTCCAATTCATGGATTTGGAATTCGATGTCTGCCTTGATTTCCATTCATTTTAGAACGAGACGGAGTGCAGTGAAAGAGAACGAACAAGCTGTTTGTCGATAGCGCGTTTCCTGGGTAGGGCTTGTATGAGCTCCTTCTTCAACGCCTCGTATCGAGCCTTGTCGTCCAAAGAAGGAACATCAGCCATGTTTGGTTCTGTCTCATTCTCAGCCTATCAGCTTTGAAAGTTTGACTCTAGACACCTTCAACCTTGACTTCAACGCAACTTCAAGACAGCTCGTCCCGACCACGACGATTGCAGTCCATGTGGTCCTGAACAAATTTTAGCCCTCTCAAGTTTCACCGGTCGCTGCCCCGAACGGAAAGAAAGCGTACGGTACAATGTTCCACATGCGCACCAGCAGCGGCCGCAATGCATTCGAACCCTGAAGCACGCTCCAGGTCGAAAGCCGACCCCGGGGCCGATCTCTTTCTGGTTTCAAAGTTCTATGCCTCCGCCAGTCTGGATTGGGTTGCGGCCAGCATGAACCCACCGCCAATTCCCTTCGGAACCGACGTTCCCGAGGCTAGATCCTTCGGTCCATTACTCCGGATTACTGAGCTGGGACCAATTCTGTCAACCTGTCCTCGACCTACATAGCACATATGTCGGTAAAACACGGACATGAGAAGAGATTGTTACCTCATCTCCATATATTTCTTGGAATATAAAAGCGGCCCAGCGCAGACTGAAACACCATCCCCCAACCAACACCAACCCTAATGCATTTCCTCTCCACTCTCAGTCTTGCGCTCTCTGTCTTTGCCTCGGCGCAGGCTATGACCCCTGCCATCGTCGCACCCGCAGACGGGGCACACATCGCTCCTGGGCAAACTTTCGATTTCGCGTACCAATCAATCGCCGACTATGGCGCCTCGAGCTACAACTATTCCGTGTATCTCTTCACCGTCCCTCCGGAGAATTTGTTGGCCTCGCAGAACTTCGCAGCTGGGCACTACTTCGGTCGCTTTGCCGAGCCCAATTACCCTGGTCAGTGCAGTTATGCAATATGATTCGTCCTATGATATTCATGTATACAACAGGAAACCCGAACCCTTCTAACCTGCCTCCGGCCACCCTGGTTATGCCCAATTTCAGCATTGCCCCGGGCGGATTTGGTGCTGGCGCCTCTGCTAGCAATGCGACATTTTATTTCGCGGTTTTCGAAGAATATTCCACCGGAGAGGTAAGTCTTGAACCTATAAATTCATTCCATTCTCTCATTCGTCACAGGGTGTTCCAGGGAACAGACTGAGCTTTCTCTACAACCGCGTTATTTACAACGCAACGTCCAATTGATTGAAAATAATTCAACGATGCACCTATAATATATTTCTCATAATACAATTATTTCTTGCTGCTACAGTGCATATTGCAAAAACCCAGTGGTCCATGCGAGACATCACTCTCCGAACGGAATCTCAACGGCAGTAGAACCACTCGTAACCCCCACAGGCGTCTGCCATCCGAATTTGATGCAGTTGATTGAGGACACCTCGAACATGGGGTTCTTGGTATCCAGTGCGCGCGGGAAACGTCACGGTGAGGTCGTACCCCCATTGTGAGCTGCATTCGAGCCACGCCCTTTAATGGTGTGGGGCTCATCATGCTGCCGAACGGACTCGTAGCATCCCCATGTCTGCACTTGACGTCCGCTCGTAGTGTCTCGACAGATATGCCATTGCCGCGGCGGAAAATCCAACCGCGTGAACTCAAACGGTAAAGAAAAAAATCAGGCGGATTCAGTGCGCCCGCAAAGTCTCATGGCCCAGCAACATTCGTCATGTGGATGTGGGCCCAGAGCTGAACGTGTTCCAAGCGTTCCGAAGAGGGCGGCTTGACGTCGGAGGTGAACTGAGGATGAAATAACGGCAAAATATTACAAGATGGAAAACTCGTTCTCCACTTGTGGTGCGGGCGTCGCAGGGGTCCTATGTCCGCCGTAAATTGATGACTGGTCCCCTGCCAGTTCCGCCCTTCCCGCCCACTGCAACTCCAACTCCGCCCGTGCCACCTGTTCCCCCTGGGAGATACAAGATGTAAGCAGGGCTTTTGAAAGAGCAATGCAACTATTTACCAGAAACGTTACCGATTTGCGCCCGTTCATGGGGGTCCATGTCAATTTGTGGGCCTTCACCTTCACCACCTGTGCCGCCGGTATTCCCGCTGCCTCCCGTACCACCAGTTCCTCCTACGGGGATTTGCGTCTGACAAAATTTGAACGACATAACTTTCTCACCTTTGATGTCTGGGTATGGCTGCTGCAATTCAGGTTTCGAGTTCTGTTACTCCAATGTAAATTGAACGAAGACTAATCACAGCATCTGAGTCACCACAAGATCACGAAGGGATTTGGCGACTTCATGAACAGTGAGAAACTATTGCAATGGAGTCAAAACGGAAGGTAAGATGATCTGGAGTTGGCGCGCACGGTGGAATCTGCGATCATTTGGTCGAAAGCCGTGTTGTGCATTTGAAGGATTGATGAGTTTTCGGCGTCGAGTTTGCCTCTGGCCTTGGCCGCATTTAGCTGCTCTGTCATCCACGCCAACTCCCTGCCCACAAGTCAGCACATTTCCCGGCAAAGATGATTCGCTGACTTTCGGAGCCTCTCAACGATGCCTCGCCCGTTCTGTGGTTCATCTTGCGCCGTTTGAGTAACGATGGGCGTGAGCCGCTCTATTCGGGCTGCCAGCTGGGCAAGGCTTTGTTCGTTGGCCGATGTTTGCTGGACCGAGGATGATGAGATGGGTAGCAAAACAATTCCGACTGGTCTTACCTGGACCTGTCCAACAATCTCTAAAAGAGTGTCGATGATGCTACTAAGGGCTCGGTCCACTAGAATACTGCTGGAAATGCTGGTACCAAGCGCCGTGAGTGAGAAAACCAGGACGTTAGCCGCCGTCTGGGCGGTCGGACTTTTCGCGCTGATTTTCTTGGTTCGTACGGATTTGTCGTCGTTATTGGGTCGGATTCCCGACACTGACTGTGGGGCGGGGCGGGACTTTCGCAGGGAGAAACGTCGAAGGAAGCGGAAGCGGAAGAAACCCATCTCTTCAGGAAAGAGTTGAAGGATAAAAAGGTGGGCACTGGCTTTTAGATTCCGCCAAGGGTTTTTTTATGCGAATGGCACGCGTCTAACGTTTTTTCGAAAGACGCCGAAAATCGATCGTGGTACCGTGCACGAATGTGAAGTTCCATGGTCGATGAATCCACGATGGAGGAGGGTGTTTGCGGCGTGGCGCGCGCTCACGGAGTCCAAATCCGCCTATCCGCGAATGGCAGTTGGACGGATTCGGATGATTCACTCTAGGAAGCAGTCCGTTGTTTGAGGGCTCCCGAAAACGTTCCCGGACATCGGCTTGTGGAACCATTTCGAGAAACCGGGAAATACTGGACTCCCGAAGCCCATTAACTCAATTGCCCTTTGGGTTCCGGCCCAAAAAACCAAAGATTTCGGCAGTCCCTGAAAACTAGTTGTTTTGGGAACGTTTGCGGAAGCCTGATCCAACGAATTTCCCCGAGTGATTGATGGGCTTCGACATCCGAGTCGACGCACTCGACGCGACAAGTTCCGTTCCTTACCGGGCGTCACTCTCAGGTTCAAGTTTTCAGCTGTTAGCCCTGGTGCGTATTCGATTCCGGGAATCGCGCAATTTCCGTCTGCACAGCACTCAAGGCTGTAGGATCCAGAAACGAAGTCCGTCGGCAGCGTCCATACGTCCTTCTTGTCCTGGGTTAAGTGAAGAGATGTCATTTCCAGAGCTCAGCATCATCTCCCGAGTACCGAGTATTGGCGGTGTGCGATGGTATTCTGGTACAGGAAGACGACAAGAAGCCGGCGTCTGGGATGAACGATCCTCAGTCCATTTGGCGATGAGCTCGGTCGAAATACTGTTGCGCAGCTGTGAACGAGTTGTTTTGCATGTAGTTCATGGTGAACTTGTAGGTGGGGAGACGATGATGCTCGGGTCGAAGGCTTGAACATGAGAAGGAAAGACGCAAGACGGTTGGGACCTTGGCTGGCAACAATAATTTGATTTTCAGGTGAGGGCCAATCGGAAACTAACCTGTCCTTCGCCAAACTTGCAATGACCAGACTTGGGCTTGAAGTAGTTCGCGTTGCGTTCATGCTCTCAACACACATGTCTTGCCCTGTACGCATGCGTCTCTCACGTCGGCCACTCTACTCTCTTCGTCTTCCAAGCCCTCTCAGCCTGTCAGTTCCCTTGCCGTCGAGGTTGCGCGTAGGAAACGGTCTGAATTTGTGGAGCCTGTGTACAGGTGGAGACGTGCATACGGATCGTGAAAAAGACGAAAGCGGAATCAACGGGGGTGTATACGCAGAAGTAAATTTCCGTAGCGGCACTGGGCAGGGAAGAAGACGGTGCGCGGCCTGAATGAGGCTGGTACGACCTCGACGACGTATAGCTAGACTTTCGGGCGCAGCAGCATACGGCCCCACCGTGTGGGGGTGGTTGCATATGGCGTGCACCTCAGAAAATATCTCCGTGGGCGACGTCGGACCACGATTCGGGAAAGGTTTCCCGCATCTGGCGTACGAATGATAAGCATGGATAACGGTGCGGATGATTAAAAACTTCCGAACAAAGTTGTTGGCACGGCGGCAGACCAAAAGAGGAAGAGGCAAAGGTATTTGGAACATAACAATCCACCAATCCGGGCGAAACCATCGTACAGTCTGTGCCTGTGACGAGATACTGAGGCGGTAGATATATGCTTGAAGCAAGATCGAGGTAGGAGTGTTCGACGGATAGCGTGTGTATGTATAACACTTGGACGGAGAATATACACATGCTCGGGCGAGGACACAAGGCCAGCGCGCACGCGACTGGGAACGAAGTTCGTATTGGTGTAGGAAATCGGCAAGGAGGGTGTCAACACGGTGGACAGCTGTACGAGCATGCAGAGCAACACGGTAGCAGAAGTGATGCGTGCGCGAGCGGAAGTGTTGCAACATAATTCCGGTACGACGGGATGCGATCTGGCTCCGTGGGCGATTCCGGGACAAGAGTGCGGTGCGCCTAAAGGCGACAACGTGGATGTCCTGCCGACGGCGACACTGTCGCCGATAGTACGAAGCCGACGGGCAACGAGGCCCGCCCAAGTGCGTCCAACCGTCCAACTGCAACACCTCAGAAAACCTACGAAACGGCCTCAGAGAGCACATAGCTCCAACGTAACTGGTGGAGGGTTCGGTACGGAATCGATCGAAAGCATTCAGAACGGGTAGAAAAGTATCGCCGCTGCAGACAGCCATTCCGATTTGATGGAACTCAAATGTGCCGAGTCGACATATGCGGAGAGTGCGAAGCAAACAATCAATTTTGGTTCTCGCCGGCGCGAAAGACCTGTGTGTAGCCAATGCATGCAGGTGCAAAGAACGACAAAGCGAGGGACAATCCAGCACCGTCTTCGATGCGAAAAGGATGATTATATGCGGCGCTCCCATACAAAACGGCCGTCGCTACGGGCGGTCCTCGTTGTGAAGCATGAAAGAGGATTGGTGTTGATCAGCGCAACCCGTACGAAGCCGCCAACGTGTGCGGGAGATCTTTGTCCATGCGAAAGGCACGGGCGATGACGTACCCAGTGCCCAGCACTAGGTCTTCCGAGCAAAAGGTACTAGAAGAGGATGGATATATGCGCGAACTAAGGCAGGCCGCCGACGATACAGTTGTCGTGGAGAAAGGAAGAGTTGGCGCCCATGAGCACGGCCCGTACGATGCTGCTGGCGATGCGGGCGATCTTCATGGAAGACGCCGATGCTCGTAAGCTTTGCGAAACTGCCGTCGCTGAGGACTAACTCGCTCCAAAAGATATGGAAACGAGTTGTCGGTAAGGCGTCGGTGTACGTGTAGCCCGTACGGGCCATCATCGATGCGAGAGGTAAAGAAAGTGCCAGCGCAGGATTACGAGGTTGTCGTCGTTGTGGAGGACACGAAAGAAGCGAGGCCTATATCTGGGACGCATAATGAGAAAGGTTGGGCGAGAGAAAAAATATAATGCTCACAGATGATTAACTCGTCGACTGGGTGTCGCCTCTCTAATCTACAAAAGTTCCTGGGGTTGCATTGTCGTATTGGAAGATGAATCGCGAACGAAGGCAAAGATTTTTCGTTGGTCGGTCCAGACCGTAAGGGTCGCGTATTTTCAGGACCTTCAACGGCCCGAAGGGTATCGAAGGATTTGAATAGGACTCATAGCGCGAGAAGCACAAGAAATGGAGAAGCGTGAAGGAACGTCTTCGTGGAGGATTAACGGGTTGTCAATGGGAGAGAGAGAAGACGATGTCGCACTGCGTCACGCTTGGCCACTAAGCACTTTGCTCTTCTACAATAAGTTCAAGCCATTCGTACCTCACGTCGAGCTGCATTTTTATTGCCGCTGGAGTGCACATTGCTAAAAAAAAACTAGCTGCTTAGTAGGTCGGTCCTGTCTAAAAGGAAGTTCGCTGGCTGCACATTAACAAATGGAAGATTATTGGTACCCGAAATGATTCATTGGCCGAATGCAGCACTTCAGAGTCCAGAATTTAGCGCTCACTGAGCACAAAGCGCCTTGGAAATAGTAAGGGCAGGGTGTTCAGATCGTGTTCCATCAGTCAAAGCAATTGACCCAGCAGGTTTTTGCGGTCACGTGATGGTTCCGCCTGGCGCGACTCTAGAATGCTCTATTATACTATGTGGGGACGGGCATTACCCGATCAAGCCCTACAAGATTTGTACTTGTTTGTTCTCGATTGAGCTTCGGTTCCAACTTTTCCTCTTCAATACCGCTTCCACATCGCACTTTTGCCAATGGCTTGTATGGTAAAATTTGTTCAGAATCATGATTAGAGTATCCCTGTTTGGCTGGATATTTTTATGGCAGGTGAAAATTTCAAGCCAGAGCAGATTTCCCAGAACTTCTAGTGCACAGGAAAACTTTCAACCAAAAATAAAAAAAGTGGCCAAATAGCATCGTTGAGAGAATGGTTTGCTACAAGTCTCTCCGCAAGAACTAAGTGATTGGTGTGCATTTGAAGACAGTATTAGGATTTTCGCGCGGCCTGATTTGGCTGGTGATCGGACCGATCAAGGTTCCATCTTAAAAAAATTAATACCATCTTCTCTTCCCCATACATCATTTCGGTCAATCGAGAAACGTTTTTCAGAATGGGCTATAGAACAAAGTTATTTGGCCGCTTTTTTTTTATTTCTGGAGAATTTCATCCTCGGCTGAGGGCATTTTTTATTGATCAAGCATTTTCTTGGAAGTTTGAAGGTATTTTTTGAATCAAACCAAATAGCATCCTTACTGTGCTGAATACATAGAATTTTGTCCGCAATTGCTAAGCCATATGTGCAGCTGTTAACATGCTATTAATCGTCTTCGTTTGGCTGGCGAACTGTGGCTGTGCTTAGATCACTGCACATTTTCTGAGCGCGAACATCCTGGACAGTCTCATATACCTCAATATCTAGCCAAAAATTGATGTTTCAGTTGCATTTGGGCTATATGTTGGTAATCAGGGCTCAGAAACCACCAAGCAGCCAAAAAAAAACAGCTCCTCAAAGGTAAAAGCAGAGTCGAGATCAATACATGTTTCAGTTATTGGTAACTGTGTAATTTCGCAAGAAAAAATATGTTGAACAAGGCTGTCATGTCTTCCAATGCTCCTAAGCCATGGAAGGGAATATTTGTAGAGGTTTCCTGCTAAGCAGAGGACAGTGAGAGCACATCGTTGATTAGGCCTCCCTTAAGTGACCAATTTTCTTCAAATGTGCTGATTTTTTTTGGTGAGCCAAACCCCGAGGGCTCCCAGGAACATTTTATCTCTGACAAACGAGCCACCAAAGTGTGTGAAAGTCCTGATATTCGCTGGAACATGGAATGATGAAAATCAATTGAGAACAAACAAGTACAAATCTTGTAGGGCTTGATCGGGTAATGCCCGTCCCCAACTCTATTTGCCATACCTCCTGTGGATTGGTTAGTACAATGGTTAATCGGTATCGAATGTTGTTGTTATTTTGCTGAGGTCCCGGGTTCGATCCTAATTTTGCGTTGATTTTTTCATTCTTATTTTTTTAATTCGGGCGCTCCGTGTAGCAGCTGCGGGCCATCGCGGTGAGCCGAAGCCCCACGCAGTGGACCCAGCGGCGAGTGTCAAAAGGACTCCGCAGGGGTCTACTCCGCGCTAAATAATCAGATAATTATGAATAAAATTTGAAAAACTCAAATATGTGCGAAAAAATGTCAATGAAGCTCCATGCAGTTGGCCCCCGCGGCGAGCGGGAGCACCATAGCGGCGAGCATCGAGAGGGTGCGTGGTCTTCCCCGCCCCAATTTTGCTTATGATCAATTTGAATAAACCCTTCAAAATTTGGAAATAAAAAATAAATAAAAAATAGATTTAGAAATCTGCTGTCAGGCTGCAGGAGGGAGAACACCCCCAGCGGTAGATATGGTTTCACAAGTTGATTTTGCGCGACATCTTCCTAAAATGGCAATATATCACGTGAACGCAAAAATGTGCTGGGTCAATAACGGCTTGTGTGTTCCATCAGACGCTCACTAAAAGGGAATGGCATCAGAGTTCATCAGCGCTTGAATTACCCTATATGGGAACCATTTGCAACTCGACAAGTTGAACTCGACTTTGACAACAATTTCTGTGGTTCTTGGCAGATGTTTACTTCCTACTCAAACACCGAAGCACGCTCTAGGAAGCCGATTCGGGCGCCTTTCCCGTCATCGAGCTCTTTCAACGTTTCAAAAAAATACAAAAATCTGCATCAAGATTCAAAAGCGCACCCCGCATTCAAAAGCGCACCCCGCATGCATCATGAAACTATTGCCGACAATCCCGAGTATCTCATCTATGAAATAAGGGGTATCTTTCATGTCCACCACATATAAAGTCGCCCAACACGAAATCTAATTTCCCCAACTAATTGCAACAATGCACCTTTTCTCTGCTCTCGGTCTTGCGCTCTCTTTCTTTGCCTCGGCGCAGGCTATGACCCTTGTCATCGATCGCGTCTGCAGCTGAGACCCAGATCGCTCCCAGGCAAACTTTCGATTCCAGCTACCAATCCATTGACTACGTGCCTATGCCTATATACTGTGTGTTTCCTCACCAGCCGGCCCCAGAATTTCACGCTCTCGGAAACTTTTGGGACTGGTTACTACTTCACCCGCTATTCCTGCTCCGAGTACCCTGGTTTTTCCAGTTATGTAATCTGATTTTCGCCATAATATTCAAGTGCAGACAGGTACGGCTCCTCCGTCCAGCTTGACTATGCCCGATTTCAGCGTGGCCCCGGCCCCGGGGAGATTTTGGTGCTGGGACGTCAGTGTCCAATGCGACATTTTATCTCCCGGTTTTCGAAGAATATGCTACCTTCACCGTAAGTCTTCAAGCTATAATTCACGTACCCCCTCTGAATCGTTGTGCCGGGAACAGAATCAATTTCGTTTACAACGTGACCAATTAATTCATGGACGATCCTCGAGAAGATTTCTCATAATACAACTAGTTTTTTTGCTGCTATCATGTCAAAAAAATCTGTCGCAAGCTCTGTCGAGTGAGATATCCGATGATGGGTGTAAACAGCCTCACAGCCGACTACCATTCAAATTCCGTGCGGCTCGTTGAGTTCAACACCTGAAGGCTGAAGCATGGGATTCTGGTATTTAGTGCATGCGATGAAACGATTGTGGGCTCGTACCCCATGAACTGCATTCCGATTACGTCTTTGAGCATCGCGTGTTGTGTGACAGGGACCGGGAGCATCAAGAAAGGAGACAACAGCTCCGTCAGGACTGACAGGCTCAGAGACTGGACTCCCGGAAGAAGGCGTTGTATCGTGGACGAAGTTGTAGCAGCCTACCATGTTTCGCAGACTAGCGGTGCGGTGGTTGGCAGATGTACATAGCCGGGGAAAATGTATTCTATGAGTGCATTTGTCAGTGAACGTGTAACGACTACAGGTTGCGCCAAAGAAGTGCGCGGTATGCAGTTATTTCACAAGTTCAGGGACAGTCGGGACACAGAATGTGGCGAGCACAAGGCTCGAAGGTAATGCAACTGTAACTTGAGGATACATCAACACCATGAATACTTATGCATCGTTCGACTGAGTTGTAATGGAGCCCCCGGGTCGTGACTGGCCTAACCGGCATTGGCGAGCAGGAGTAGCCTTAGGGCGCGGAACTGGGAGAAAACAAGTCGGCTGAGAATAAATTGAGCAAATTGTGACAAAAACGAAGATCTTGGCATATACCCTCAATCCCACACTCGTGTCTCCCACTTTCCGAAAGGAACCTCGATGAACTGTTCTCCATCGCTGCGAAATTGCTCGTCGAGCTTCCTGCTCAGGTCATCCATGCAGCCGTATCCTGCGCTAACTTCAAGCAGGAGATTGCCCTCCACCTTGATACCACGCCAGTGTATGCGGAAACATACTACATCGTCGTCGATGAGCGGCAGGGTGAGGTCATAAAGAATACCCATGCGCAGCGGCAAGTCGTTCAGCACTGCCCGGCGCTCAGAAGTGCCTGTCATGCCAGAAGTTTGCTGAGTGATGATCAGGGTCTGCACCGGAGGTTGAGAGACGAGCATGCGCCTCCAGCTCGCTGCTTTCCGCTTGAAGGCATCTGGCGCTTTAGACCATGGCATCGCCTCAAATGTATCAAGACTGCCCGGCCAGCGCAATGATATGCTTTCCCAAGGAGCGAAGAAGGGAGAGAACGTTTCTATCAGCAGCGGATTCCGAACAAGCTGAGAGAGCGATGACAAGGGATCCGGCTCGAAGAAAAGAGCGCGCTGCAGAGAAGGGTAACAGCATGCCATGTTTTGTTGACGAGGGGCGCGGTCACGAGTAGATCGCGCATTGGCAGCTGAACAAGAATTTGCTCAAGGAGTTCAGGTGTAGCAAGCACTTCGGTGGGCATGGTGGTTCGGGAAGAGTTCCGCCCTGGTTGCGCTAGCACTGCTAAGTTGGCCTTCCATCCGCGTCCGGCCCGCATTCCGTAAATGCTCAACTCGATGACTTTTACCATGAGATAAATCCCGCAAGTCGATGCACCCGGCAGCAACGGTTCTTGGCTATCGCAAGCTGTACATGAACATGAACTAGCATTAAAAAGGTGCGCATCTTATTTCAGTCGTTATTAGCTTGAATTACCGTACTACGTCTCAAAGTTGTCCTATGTCAATGCGCTCTTCTTGGCTGGTCTCAGACTCATCCCTACATCGGACGACTGTCATAGACGGCGAAGGCCAGTGACCAAGACGAGATAGATGTCGGGCTTTGTGATTCGGAGAAGCAGGACCGGATTCCGGTTCATTGATTCCTTTCTCACTCCCAAGACACCTGGCCAAAGATGCACAGATCATGACCTCAGTTTTGACTCGCCCACTCGATTCCTAACGTGCCCTTGCTCCAATATTAATGTCGTGTTTCTGCTGCCTCTAATTTACCTCAAACACCCACCTCCATTGTGCAGTTCATCGAGCATGAAGTTTCCGCATCCATGTTCGGCGTCTCGCGGAAGAAAGCACGTTATACGCGTTCCACTCGCAAGAAAAGCCCTTCACAGCGGAATGTCGCCCAATGTCCGCCTTTTTTCCTCTCCAAGCTCTTCCTGAAGAAATGCATTTCCTCCAGTTCCTTCGACGTCGTTTTACTGCGCGAAAATCCCGCAGTACCCCAGAGCCGTCGTCGAGAAAACCACCAAATGATGACGAGGAACAAACTACCACAGAGGAGGAACCCCAGCCTGTCAACGCAAAGAGTCAGGTCGCTCAGACGGCGGCTAACGTGCTGGTTTTCTCACTCAGGACGCTTAGTGGCATCTCCAACAGTATCCCAATGGTTGGAGCCCTCGGTGGCATCATCGACACTCTTTTGGATATTGTTGGACAGGTCCAGGTAAGACCAGTCGGAATTATTTTGCAATCCATCTCACCATTTTCATCCAGCAAACTTCGGCCAACGAACAAAGCCTTGCCCAGTTGGCAGCCCGAATAGAGCGGCTGACGCCCATCGTTACTCAAATGACGGAAGATGATCCGCCAAAAGGCCAGGGTATTGTTGAGAACCTTCAAAAGTCAGCGAGTTACATTCGCTGAGAAATTTCTGACTTGGTGGGCAGGGAGTTAGCGTCGATGACACAGCAGCTAAAAGTGGCCAAGACCAGAGGCAAACTCGACCAGTTTTTCAACAGCGCCGACAACTCATCGACTCTCCAAATGCATAATCAGGCTCTCGACCAAATGATCGCGGATGCAACCGTACGTCAATTCCAAATCCTCTTGCTCTTCGTTTGATTCGATTTCAATAGTTTCTCACTGTCCATGAAGTCGCCAAATCCCTTCGTGAACTTGAAGTGAGCTCAGATGTTGGATTGATTTTGTTTATCCAACATTGTTACAGAACTCGAAGTTGCAAGAGCCATACCCCGATATCACAGGTGAGAAAGCTTTGTCGCTGAATTTTGTCTTACGCAATTCCCTGTAGGAGGAACTGGTGGTGATGGGGGCCCCGGGCATACTGGCGGCGAAGGTGGCGAAGGTGAAGGCCCACAAGTTGACATGGAGCCAGATGAAAAGGCGTCAGTCGGCAACATTTCTGGTAAGTAAATAACTGCGAATTGCTCCTCCAAAGTCAATCCTTAATCTAGTATCTTGCAGGTGGTACGGGTGGCACTGGTGGAGTTGGAGTTGCAGTGGGCGGAAAGGGGGGAGCTGGCAGAGGACCAGTCGTCAATTTGCGCCGGATCAGAGTGTGAGTCACGGCTCCCAAAACGCATATAGAGGAAGAGTTTTCGCTCTCGTAATATTTTTTCGTCTGCTTGTCTCTGTATACATTCCCTTCTTCCTTCCGTTATTTCAGTTCTAGTTTACAGTTAACGTTCAACGTTCACCCTTTGAGGTCGCTCTTTAGTCTTTAGAACGTTGAGATGCATACCATATAATATGAAGATGCACATGCCACTGCCACGGTGGTGAATCTAGCTATAGCAGCGTGAAGGAAAATCAGGCGGGGTAATAAGATAGTCTCAGTATTCGAGGCTCTCGATCCCAATTATTCCCCTTTGATACGCGCCGCGCAGACCACACCTCTGTGCCTCTCCCCAAAATTCCCCCAGATGGTCTGCCGTTCTTTGCTGCGGGCCTCAGTCTCGTCGTGCATCACCGCAACCCTAAAGTGTCCACTTTTCACGCGAATTATGGAGCTAGAAACAGGCAAGCTCCTCGCGGGGTGTCAATACGGCGGAGGCTCCGACCTCACTCTATCCCCGCAGGGCGACTTTCATTCTACACAAAAATTGGGAGACATCTCGTTGGAACGCGTTCCGCATGCGCACTCGGCTCTACATAAAGGAGCGAATAGTCTGACTATGGGCGCACTGACCCCGCCTAGTTTTCATTTATGCAGCTGGATTCACCTCTATGGCGGCACTGTCGGGTTCAACTTTGATACGTTGAAGAGAGGCTATAGTAATGAAGGTGAACTGGAAATGAAATAACGGAAAAAAAATATCACAAGATCGAAAACTAGTTCTCTACTTCAGTCGCGAGTACTCTGGCCCGGCGCAGATGGACGACTGGTCCTCTGCCAGTTCCGCCCTTTCCCCCACTGCAACTCCAACTCCACCCGTGCCACCTATTCCCCCTGAAAAATACAAGATGTAAGCATTGCTTCGCAAGAAGCAACGCAGTTATTGACTTACCAGAAACGTTACCCATTTGCGCCCGTTTATCGGGGTCCATGTCAATTTGTGGGCCTCCACCTTCACCACCTGCGCCGCCGATGTGCCCGCTGCCTCCCGTACCGCCAGTTCCGCCTGCCCAGAATTGCATGAGACAAATTTCAACAACAAAAAAATTCTTACCTGTGATGTCGGGGTTTGGCTGTTGCAATTTCGAGTTCTGTAACTCCAATGTTAGTTGAACGAAGATCAATCTCAGCATTTGAGCACACCTCGAGTTCACGAAGAGATTTAGCAATTTCATGGATAGTGAGAAACTATTGCAATAGAATTATTTAAAACAAAGCAAGAAAAGTGGAACTGGAGTGGCGTACGGTGCAATCACCAATGATTTGGTCGAAAGCCGCGTTGAGCCTTCGCAGGATTGAGTTGTCGGCGCTATTGAAAAACTGATCGAGTTCGCTGGTGGCCTTGACTGCATTTAGCTGTTCTGCCATCCACGCTAACTCCCTGCCCACAAGTCAGCACATTTCCTGGCACAGGTGACTTACTGACTTCTGAAGCTTCTCAACAATACCCTGGCCTTTGAGCGGATCATCTTCCGCCGTTTGAGTAACGATGGGCGTGAGCCAATCTATTCGGGCTGCCAGCTGGGCAAGACTTTGTTCGTTGGCCGATGTTTGCTGGACCGAGGATGATGAGACGGGTGGCAAAATAATTCCGACTGGTCTTACCTGGATCTGCTCAACAATCCTTAAAAAGAGTGTCGATGATGCCACCGAGGGCTCGGTCCACTAGAATACTGCTGGACATGCTATCAAGCGCCCTGAGTGAGAGAACCAGGACGTTAGCCGCCGTTTGGGCGGTCGGATTTTCCAGGTTGATTTTCCGGGTTTGTGCGGATTCGTCTCCGTCATTCGGTCGTTTGTCCGACGCTGGCTTTGGGGCAGAGCGGCGGGGTTTTCGACCAAACAAACTTCGAAGGAACTGGAGGAAACCCATCTCTTCAGGAGGTTGGAGGACAAAAAGGCGGGCACACTGACTTTTATCCCGCCTCCAAGAGCTGTTCTTGCGAGTGGCACGCGTCCAACGTGCTTTCAGAAAATCTTTGTAAAATACTCGTGGTGAGGATGGACATGACGACAAGATGAACTGCACGATGAGAGAAGGTGTTTGAGGTGAATTGGAGGGCGCAGAGCCACGACATTAGAGTAAGTGCATGTTCCTAATCAAAAGGGTCTCGCCAATTTGGTCGGACGAGAAAATGCCTCCTTGATATTATGTAGGTAGGTGGTGGCCGGTGCCGAAATATCGAAACGCTGAGATGGTGTATCCGTCAGAGCTCCTTGCAGACCCAGCTTCAACCCGACCGCTCCCATAAACTCGTCGCCAATGCGGAAATATATCCATAATATTTCCGCATTATCTACGGGTATCCTGGACCTCTTCTAGATCTGCTAGACTGCTGGCTCTGATTTTGCAGTGCTTTTCAGTTTCTACAGCCTTGCGATCGAGCTGATGTCTGTGCCCACAACGGAAGGAAGGAAGGAAGGAAGGAAAGCTGTATTACCGCGGCGGTCCCTAAAAGGAACAAACGGCTACTGTACCTACATACACGGACCTCAGATTACGAGTATGCTACAGTCCTCCATGCAGCCCAACGAAAGCTGTTAACGAAAGCTGTTACCGAACGGTAAATGGGCGGAGTGCACAGCCTGCCCGCACATTGACTCGGTACCGCCACCCGACTTCTTTTCCGTCTCTTTTCCGCCCCCCAGCACACCTGCTCCACGCATCCATGTACCAATATACGTGCTTTGAACAACTCTCCGTCACCCGCCTCGCATTGACCTCGCATAAACCCTGGTGCCGACGTGCCTCGTTTTCAGAGATCCTCTAATCTTGTCATTTTTGCTCGTATACCCTAGTACACCTCAACACTACTGTAGCAGCACCGCGTGTCAGATCCTGCACGATCTCAACCTGACCCGCAGTCCACGCCGCAGAGTAACGTCAATAACTGTGACGTTTAACGAGAACAGACCCCGACGTCAACTCCACCGCCAACAGAACGTCTGAGTGCACGATCCTAGTCTAAGACGGACGGCGTGTACGCGAAAGAAGTGGACAGTGATTGAGTAGACGTCCTCACTCAACACCAGAAGGACCACTCATGGCGAGACAGCTGGGTCAAGTGGAGGCCGGAATCGAGAGAGAAATGCAAGATAACCAAAACGATCCTGCCAACGTTTTGACTCTACACGCCGACTCACTTCTCCAACACTAAACAAGAGACTTCCTCGATCGAGAAAACTCGCGCCAACGACACACTTTGTTGGTAAGGAGATTATCGATTATCTATCGTCATTGTACTCACATTTCTGATGTTTCATTCGTGAAAGATCTATTAAATGACTTCCTTCAACCCAGGCCACCGTTCGGAATCGTCCTGCAAACGACAGGGTGGTCATGCCAGTGCGTTGCGCCACATTTATATTTGATTTTTCTTACTTTCCTTCAGCTGGCCGCGCCGCTCCCTTACTTTAGGTCATCAATGGCTACACGTCCCGAATATCGTGAGCCAGAGTCATGACATAACCTCGGACCATAAATATCGCATGCCAGCACTGTGGAGCACTCCGTTGGATTCTCGAACGCAACTTGCCGTCCGAGTTTTTCCTCAAATTCGGTGCTGCAGGCCATCTCTCAGCAAGGATAGAACCGAATAGATTCAGTATAATCGGTCGAAGTACACGATACAAATCGGGATCTTCAGTCCTCCTCGTCAACAACCATCCGAGCCTCTTCTCGTGCAGTGTCTTTCGAGACGATAACTCTTGGGCTCGTTCAATACCAGCACTTCGAGATCGGGCAACCAACGCTTCGGGCTCGAAGCCAAGACCATATTTTTTGCAGCCACGATCATGGCTTTCTTATGGCGCAACTTTTCCAATAATATCTCGTTGACCTGGAGCCGTAATGCGCGGTGCTTTCTTGGATCCGGTAAGTTCCTTTGATCCACTTGGGCCAACAGTAAATGGCAGCGAAACCCGCGACGGTGTCTACTACCTGGTCTCGTCAGATTGTGCCATTTCCCAAGGCAAGACTGACCAAAGTCTTACTCCAAGCGACAGACGTCTTGATCAAGAGATCCTCTGTCTGAGAGGGATAAACTTGTTCGAGCAAACCTCTTATGTGGTCCGCGACCGCCTCGGTTGACCACCGACCGATTTCATCCCGAAACTCGGTCCGCTGCACCAATGCGGAAGAAAGCGGCACAAATCGTCGGCTTCTTCCGAGGCGACATCTTTTGGGTTCAGTACATCGAGATCGGGTGGCCAACGCTTCGGCCTGGAGTCGGAACCATTTTTCTTATCATGCTTTGATGTCGCAATGCGCGGTACCTTCCCGGATCCGTTCTTGTAATCCATGCGCCATCAACAGAAGATGGCCACGGTGGCTACCGCGCCTCCTCGTCAAAACATGCCCATTTCATATCCCAGCTGTTGGGCAAGGCGCTCTTCACCAAAAAGTGATGGCCTGGGCCAGATCAAGATATCCTGTGTCTCCACGGTGTAGTTTTCTTCGGCCGCGACCGTCTCGGTTGACCACAGACATTGCGATTTGATCGCATCTCGAAATTGGTCCTCGCAGCACCAATTTGGAAGCAAGCCGAAAAAAATCGTCTGCTGATAGGGTGCAGACGACTGCGTGGTGGGGAATATGCTTATACACCAGCGCCTCCTCCGCCCACCGAGCGAAGAAAGTGTCAACATTCCACCAAGCTCCGACGAACTCTGTCCCTAGCCAGGCGTCACCCTTGAGGTTCCGGTTGTCGATAACACTAATGTGCATTCGGTTCCCGGGATCGCGCAAACTCCGTCTGGGAGTTTCGAAACACGTATCGGAGGCTGTAGGTCCCAGAGACGAAGTCTGTCGGCTGCATCCAAATACGGTCCTGTTACTGGGTTGTGTGGGCAGACACCATTTCCTCGAGCTCAGTATCATCTCCAGAGTACCGAGCATATATAGGGGTCTCCGATGGTATTCTGGCGCAACAAGATGGCAGGAAGCCAACGCCTGGGATGAACGCTGCATGGCACTTTTGGCGGTGGAATCGGTGAAATGCCGTTGGGCGCAGCGAGAGCGAATTTTCTCATAAGCGGGGGGAACGATGGTGCTTGAGTCGGAGGGCCTGGGGAACGTTGGGACCGTTTACAACTATTTTAATTTTTAGGTGAGGGGCTAATTGGAAACTGACCTGACCATGAAAACTTGCTATGTTTTGCTCGTATGCCTCTCCCGGGCTCACTTTCCGTCGACCACTCGACTCTCTTTGCCCCTCAAGGCCCCCCCATGCGGCTCGGCCTGTCCGTCCCTTTGCTGTCAAGAAACACGAGCACTTGTGCTATCATCTGGCCACTCTAGTCCATCGTCAAGACAAACATTTACTCTTCTCGATACTTTTACTTCCCCGCGTCCTCGTTATCCCGGAGGCTGGGAGGCGAGCATGCGCCGCCAGCTGGCTGTTTCCAGGCTGAAAGCATTGGCCGCTTTAGACCAGGGCATGACACTAAAGTGCGCGGTCAGCACGAAGGGCTTTCCCAAAGAGCGGAGAAGGGAGGAATGTCCTCACCAGTAGCAGATTCTGAACAGTACAGGTCAAGGGATACGGTTCGAAAAAGAGCCCGCGCTTCAGCGTAGACGAAAGCGGAACTTACTATAACAGCATGCCAGGGTTTGGAGACGAGGGGCGCGGCGACTAGTACATCACGTAGGTGCAGCTGAACGAGGATTTGTTTGAGGAGATCAGGTGTTGCACTCGTTCTGGGGGGGGGGGGGGCATGGTGTTTATAAAGAGTTGCCTTAGTCCCGCTGGTTTCAGTTTGCCGCGGGGTCCAACTTACAAATACTCAACTCAGAGTTGAACCATGCGCAATACATTCAGCAAGTTGCTGGCTATCGCAAGGTACATTATTCTTGGGCCCAGGCGCCTCGAGTTACATAAATCACCTCGCTTCATTCTCCTTGCAATCAAGTTCAGCCCGTACGTCGCCTGACCCTTTTTAATCTCGGAGTTCCGTCAAACTTTGAAAGCGTGGAGAAGGTGCACACACAACATCTTTGTTTCCCACTACGCCCGACCTTTCAGGACGCAAATTTGAAGACGACTCACTTCGAGTTCAATTTGTTCACTCGTGGGCCGCTCCGACCGAGCTAGCGCTGGTGTATAGTGCATATTAAAAGTGCGCATACGCAGTAGGTTAGTTACAAGGACAGTTTTCCTAATATACAATATCAGGTCCTTTTCAAATCCTTCGTCCAAGAAATAAAGGTTTAGAAGGGCAGCTTCAAGCGATCTGAGTAAATAATACTGTAGGTCTGCATTGGAATTTAAACTTGGGGTCCTCCTGAACTGGTCATAGTCGAACGTAGTAGATAAGATGAGATCATATGTCAACCGGGCTTGGCTTTCAGTACAAGGCTGACAAGCGGCTCTGAAGGAAGGCATGATTGTCCATACTGGACAAAACCCAAATGTGCACGGATGCCAACGCAGGCGCATTCATGCTCACTCATGCGCATCCATAGTGCGTGCTGCACGACACTCTTCGAGGTGAAATTCGTATTCATGAGCATTGATGTGCCTTGAGTGCATCCCGCATCGATATGCATCCACGGTCATGAATACGCAAGCTCTCCGTTTTTTGACACATACATGATTTCACCCCAAATTGGGCCCAAACGGCCGCCCCATTTGGTCCCCTATCTCATCTCTGTATCGACCTTGAGTAGTTCGCGCCATTCACACGCACCGATCGCGATTTGATTGCCGATCAAGTTTGTTACAGCTGTTCCAGAGAATAATGAGACTGATCAGTTTTTTTCGTCCGATCGTTCCCAAAATGGAAGCAACCCACTTCTCACCTTTCCTAGCCCTGGGGGCATCTGAATACAGGTAAAATGTGCTCCGTGAGGTCGAAGAACCTCGTTCAGACCCTTCATATCTGTCAGACGAGCTAGAAGAGCCAGGGTTACACAAAATCGGACCTCTTCGGCTCGATCGGTGACCAAAACCCGAGTCCAAAATGGGAATGATCAAAATTCATCGGCATAAGCCGGGACCCAGTCAGAGCGCCAACAAGCGACCACAACCAGCTGGATGGGGCTGAACTACAACCAAAACATGTCTCCAATGCATACCGACCATCCCTGCTTCTTCCCAGAGCCTAATTCTCTCAAAAGCTGGAGGTTGCCATTTTGGGCACGATCGTGGAAAAAAATCGATCAGTCTCATTATTTTCCGGAACAGCTGTAACGCGTAAACTCGCGGTTCTCCCTCAATTCCAATCCTTTACGCATCACTCAACGTGCGGTACGCGCCATTTTGTCTACTCGACTACAATATGTGACAAAACACGTAGTTCCCGCGCCGTACTTATTGTTGATCGTCAGAAAGGGGTCGGAATTGGAGTATATTCGGAATTGGTGCAAGATTATTTCGACCAAAAGGGGGGAACTGAAGAAGATGAGTTAGGATGCTATCCAAACAAATTACAGCACGCATGCGCAGCCTTAATGTCAAATTTCAGCGACAGTGCTCAAAACCGCCCGGAAACAGCATGAATGCACAAGAGGTACTTGATCGGGTGATGTTGGCATCCATTCCCGCGGGGGAGGGCACCAAATAAGGCAACGGTGACTAAGCAGCGCATAGAGCCGCGTTCAAAGTCTTTACAATGGACGCCTCACAAAACCGACCCATAAAGGGCAAGAAATGCTTGGGCATCGAACGAATTCTCAGAAAATAAATTCTGGGCGACGACCAGTACCTTTGATGAGGAAGACATCCCGAACTGATCGGAGCCTTGCTCGCGTGGCCAGATCAAAAGCCAACATCACCCGTAGGCTCGTAACCAGCCTGCCTACGAAATAGCAACAATTGCGGCGAGCGCGTTGCCGTAGGCAGGCTGGTACAACTCGGGGCGCTCGAAAGGGCGGGGCCGGAGCGTGAAATTTAAGTGGTTTCCCACGCTAAGTTCTGCGTGTAACTCGCGTAAAAGTGATGACACATAGGCTTGGCATACTCGGCAATCATATTCCCACGCTCATCCTCCTTCAGCGCTACCTTCAAAATCGCGGCAGCTCTGTGCACTGATCGCAATTCTGAGGAGACAGAATCCAAGTGATACATTTTTAATTTGTTTATCTGACTTGAACCAAAAAAAACCGCTTCAAAATTGGCTGAGAAATGAATATCTTTTAACACTTAAATTTCAAACTCCGGCCCCGCCCTTTCGACACGTCCCAGCCTGCCTACGGCAACGTGCTCGCCACAAGGTTGCTATTCGTAGGCAGGCTGGTCACGAGCCTACATCACCCGATCAAACCCCTCTTGTGCATTCATGCTGTTTCCGGGCGGTTTTGAGCGCTGTCGCTGAAATTTGGCATTAAGGCTGCGCATGCGTGAATGCGGCATGGAACCGATTGGAATGGGCACGTTTGGGTCGATGCATGCCGATCCGCGTTCGTGCGCATCGATGGCACCCGTGCGCACTTGGGTTTTTGTTCAATAATGACCACCACAGGAGAGAACGGGTCATGAATAGTCTTGAGTTGACTTGTTGAGGCTTTTTTCAAGTGGAACCAGATCAAGAAGCGAGCACAGCCCTCGGAGTCCCAAATCTGGCAAATCTCATCCCAAAAAGAGTTAGTCTCCAACCACGCGCGTGCACAACGTAAAGGTAGCTAAAATTCTCAAAGTTGTCCTCAGTCCATACTTATGTACGCTTGTCTCCCTTATTTAAGACTCAACACTCTATCGGCGTAATAGCACTGTAGCAGAACCTCGGAGGAGATGTCCGGATTCGTAATCCGAATTCCTGGATTCCTTTGTCACTCCAAGAAGCACCGCGGGCGGAACGGCCATGACCTCAGCTTTGACTGGGGCTGTCGATTTCCGACTCTCACTTGCTCTGCTGTCTTCAATTTACCTCAAAACGTCCTCCTGCGTTCAGCCACCATGACACTTCATATCCCTGCGCGCTACCACCATCAGTTTTCAACGGCGTCTTTTGGAAAGCACGTTAGACGCGTGCCTCTTGCAAGAAAAGCATCCAAAGTCTGCGTCTTGCGCACTTTTTTGTCCTCCAAGCCCTTGCTAAAGAAATGCGTTTCTTCCAGTTCCTTCGCCGTTTTTCCTTGCGAAAACTCCACATTGTCCCAAGGTCACCATCGACAAAACCACCGGATGGTCATGACGACTCCGAACGAACTATCACAAAGGAACCCCAAAGTCAGACCGCTCAAACGGCGGCTAACGTGCTGGTTTTCTCACTCAGAACGCTTAGTGGCATCTCCAGCAATATCCCAATGGTTGGAGGTCTCAGTGGCATCATCGATACCCTCTTGAATATTGTTGGGCAGGTCCAGGTAAGACCAATGGGAATTGTTTTGCAACCCATCTCACCATCTGAGCCCAGCAAACATCGGCCAACGAACAAAGTCTTGCCCAGTTGGCAGCCCGAATAGAGCGGCTCACGCCCATCGTTACTCAAATGACGGAAGATGATCCGCTCAAAGGCCAGGGTATTGTTGAGAACCTTCAAAGGTGAGTGAGTTACATTCGCTGAGAAATTTCTGACTTGTAGGCAGGGAGTTAGCGTCGATGACACAGCAGCTAAAAGTGGCCAAGACCAGAGGCAAACTCGATCAGTTTTTCAACAGTGCCGACAACTCATCAATTCTTCAACTGCACAACGAGGCTCTCGATCAAATGATCGCGGATTCCACCGTACGCTGATTCCAAATCCTCTTCAAGAGCTCTTTTGTTTTGATTCGATTCCAATAGTTTCTCACTGTTCATGAAGTCGCCAAATCTCTTCGTGAACTTGAGGTGAGCTCAGACATCATGTTTGATCTTTATTCAACTAACATCGAAGTAATAGAGTTCGAAATTGCAACAGCCATACCCGGACATCACAGGTGAGAAAATTTTGTCGTTGAAGAATTGACTTACTTAATTTTCCGTAGGAGGAACTGGCGGTGACGGGGGCCCCGGGCATACTGGCGGCGAAGGTGGTGAAGGCGGAGGTCCAGAACTTGACATGGACCCTGATGAACGGGTGCAAATCCGCAAGATTTCCGGTAAATAAATAATTGGATTTCTCCGTTCACAACATTGCTTACAAGTTGTATTTTGCAGGGGGTACTGGTGGCACAGGTGGAGTGGGAGTCGCAGTGGGTGGAAAGGGTGGAGCTGGGAGGGGACCGGTCATCAATCTGCGTCGAATCAGAGTACTCACGACTCCCGAATCACGAGTGGAGAAGGAGTTTTCGATCTTATAATATTTCCTCGATACAGCGCTTGATTGGGACCCCGGCAGTAATACATTCCCTCCTTCCTTCCGTGATTTTATTTCTGATAGTTATTGTTGCGGTCAGCTAATTAAAACATAGATTAGATCGCTATATATTTATGAAGATGCATATGCCATTACCGCGGTGGAACTGTAGGCGCGCGAAGGAAAACCAGGTGGAGTCGGTCAAGTAGTGATAAAGATTCGCGTCTGAATAGGCTGCTGAGCGCTAGACGCGTTGAACGTGGTCACAAGTACAACGAAAGTTGTCCGGTGGCATGATTGCCTTTGCCACACCGCACAGTGCTACTGAAGCCATACCCACAATACGGCTCATGAGGGCACGACCTCAGCGTGCCGTGGACACCGACAATCACATGGGCAGACGCCCGTGAGGCAGGCAAGCGGTTATATAGCTGCATCGAGATACATTTCCGAGGGTTCGGATGTCTTGTGTGCGCTAAACCACTGATTTGCGGATCTTGTGTTCCGGATAGCAGCAAGAAACAATCAGTATTAGTGTAGGTGCAGATGAATCCTGATCAATCAATGGAACGCTGCGTTGTAGATGACAAACGGTCATAGAGGAAGCAGGGTCTATTCCTTGGAACACCCTGCGACAAATGAGATGAGGGAATGGTGATTATAGGCTCAAGACTTACATCCCAGCTGAAATATTCTTCGAAAACCGAGAAATAAAAATGTCGCATTGATCACCGACGCCCCACCACCTGGTCAATGACAAGTCGGGCATAACCAGTGTGGCCGGAAGGGGTTGGAAGGATTCGGGTTTCCTGTACACACCCTTGCGCACCTGTACACACTTGAAGAGGTGACAATCTATCCTCGCGGCCTTGTTTCACCGGCATATGCCGGTCGAAGACAGGTTGATAAAATTGGAACCAGGTTAGGCAGGGCTTCAGGACTGTAGAGTTGACGTTGAGGAAGCGTGAGATCTAGCCTCGGAATTGCTGGCTTCTAAAGGAATCGGCGGGGTGTTCATGCTGAACGCGCCCGTATACTTTATATGCGCAGTGAAGGAAGCATAGAATTTAAACCCATTCTCCAGTCTTAGTTCCTAAAACGGAAATTGCTTGAAGGCTTCCTTTTTAGGCACTGGATGCGGAATTTACGCTACTTAGTGAGAGGCGTTGCGCGAAATATATATATATAACTTTCAAAACTGGAACTCACCCGATGCATCATGGCTCCCAAAAAACGTTCCCGAAACGTTTAGTTTTAGGAACGTTTTGGGGCCCAAGGGAAATTTTGGATTCTGCACCCCCAAATCCAATTTTCAATTGAGTTGATGGATTTGGGGGAAGGATCAGGTAACAGTTCCCAAAACCAATTGTTTCGGGAACGTTTTCGGAGGCCCTCATACAACGGATTCCCTGAGTGACTACTGAAAATCTCGACTCCGGGGTCGGGGTCGGCTTCATGGACGGTGCTTCAGCGCTCAAGGGCACTGCGACCGTTGTTGGTGCACATGCGAGCCCTTAATACGCACATTGCACGGTGAGCAAGGTGGTGTCTTCAGGACGACGCGGAGAGAGAGAGGGTGCGGGGGCGCGAGAGGAGGCGTGTGTGTTTGTGCGGGGGAACCGCCGTCCCGGCCTACTGGTTCTCGAGCGGCGGGAGGGGAAGTCGGATCGGGAGGGAGACAGATCGCGGGAACAGCCGGTCCTGTATGCAAGGGTCTGAGACGAGACCCAGCGCAACCCAAGCGTGAGCGAAGAAGAAAAGAAGAGGGAATGGGTGGGTGGGGTCAAGAGAGCTGGGAGTGTCGAGGTGAGGACGTCATTGCGAGAGCAAGTGGCTGTGTAGTTGCTGTGTAGATGAGATCCTACATATCTACACGGCACGAAGACACTGGCATGATCCCGTCTCTTCCACCACTTCCTTGCCTGCCACTCAGCCCGGCTCGCGAGCTCGCCTCGGCTGAGCTCACAAGAAGCGATGAAATTTTTGGAACCCGAGCTGTGAGAGATTTGATCGTTATCGCGATCGGAGGAGGATTGCCTGCGCGGTCCCAAATTTTAATTGAAACAGCGACTATCATCAACGAGACTTTTCACTTTCCGCCGCTGATGTGACCTCCGAAAAAGGATATTGATCGCGGCGACTTCGACACGCTCTGATGACGGCACGTTCGGCAAAAACAACGATCTGTTTCCCACTTCAAGTGCGAGTCGCGTCAATTGAACAACCTTGCGACTGTTTTCAAATGCAAATAGGGAACAAGATACAGGATATAAGGTTATTATTAAAATACTGAAGTATATGCTGCAAAGCATTCGGTAGTATATGAAGCGAGCCGCGAGCGCAACCCTACTATTCACCTGCTATTCAGCGGTGCCGCAGCGGGGTACAATACAGGCGGAGTACAGAGGGACTGGGTCATAACACGAAAGAGAGAACGAATATCGAATTGGAAAGGTAACCTATGGCCCATAGACTCGCCACATAGCGGACTTTCGGCAGATTGTCCCAGGCGAATCTGGCTCCCAGGTCCCACAGCATGTTAGCGTTGGTGCAGACGGGACGAAAACGCTCCAGGGAGGTCAATTATCGGTTATAAACCGCGAAATAAAGTTTCAGCCATGGCGAGATGCCAGAATTCGGGCTACGCACTCCAACACGCACTCACCAACGGTACTTGTCGTCCCTTTGCCCCAAGACTTCGCACGCGAAAACATGAGCCGCAGTCATCCATTGTAGGCGAGTATCGCAACTGAGAAGAGAGCCGTCGATATTGGGTTCCATGCCGTGGAATATTCGGAAAGGGTGGTCGCGCAAGGAAAGAGCTGTTATTTGTTTGGCAGTGAAAGCACCGCGCAAAGCTAACGGACTTTGAAACCTTGCCGAAAGTGCCGCCATCAATGACCTCTTTTGGATGTCACATCAGGATTTCAAGAGTGATCAACGAGCGTCTTTGCGAAACGAGACTGATTCGAGTCTAGTTAATCAGAGTAAATCCCGACTCCGGGGTCGGGATCGGCGTCATGAAGCGTGCTTGAGTGTGCAATTCCACTGCGGTCATGGGCGAGCAATGTACGCTTTCTCTCCTTCAGGATGGCCGACGGGACCTCGCAACTTGATCTGCGGTGAACCTCGCCAGTTGGAGGCAAGTTCAAATTGGTGTTAGGTTCCGACCCAGTGTGCCGGACCTTCCTCACATTGGAGAATTGTTAGTGCGTCCCAAAAGTCTTCCGTAAAAATTGACACAGTTACAATTACATTCAGCAACGCTACAGTGGTGGCGCAAGTGCGCATAAACAAAAAAAAAGACTCAACATTCGACGCTACTTTCTCGCCGATTTCTTTGACGCCAATCATGAATAGCAGCAGCACCGATGCTGCGGCCCAGAGCAGCTGCCAGGGGCAATGGAACAGCGTTTCCGATTTGTTTGAAATACTGGGACGATATAAGCCGAGCAAAGTTTCGGAATGCACTCTGGACTTACGTCTTTGAGCTTGGCGGCGGGGGTGGACTCTGTTGAACAAAAAGTGTAGCTGTCTGGGAACCCTTGCGAACGGGCAAATTCCCGGAGCGTGAAAGTGCGTTTATACTGTGTAGCATGACAGAACAGTTATGGATAAGCAGAAGTAACATACATTAGGATGGATGAAGTGGGCTTTGTTTGCGTTTGGCTTCGGCTCGGTCAACGCTGTCTTGAAGTAGCTAGTACCATCCAGGCGACCATAGAAGCTGCTGCCTGAAAAAAGTGGTCAGGCAAAGCGAGCAAAGGTATCTGCGCTTACCATTGCTATCATATAAGCGTTTCATCGCTGCTGGGAGGATATCTTTGGGCAGAACTATAGAACCAGCAGCGTTCAGTCAAGATGCGCAAAATATAAACGATATATACTCACAGCGATAGTTAGACCATGGTTTTAAAGGAACTAGCGTCGTCAATTCCACAATGGAATCCTTAAACGCTTGGGTGACATGATCCTTGATCAAGCCATCTTTGCGCCGCATCATCTTCTGAAAGCGGGTCCGAGGCTCTTTTGTGAACTGAACTGCCGCAGGGAAGCCGACAGGAATCTTAGAGACTTTGCATTGCAAGATCCCGTCCAGTTCGCGTTGTTCCCTTGCTTCAACGTCTTGCCGCCTTCGGGGGAACGAGACGATGAGGGCTGAGCCTGCAAAAGCGTGAGTCTCAACAACGTATATTTTGGATTCCACAAACCACTCAAACGCTGGCTGCCGAAGATCTGTGAGTGAACATCGTGAGTTGAGCGGAAACTTGCGTACCATATCTTCGATGGCGTCATTGACGGTAACAGCTGGATGAGGAGCGTAAGGATGGTCTTCTTCCGTCCTGGAGCAGGTCGGGGGTCGAATTCGGTCGTTCCGCCGCAATGGGATCTTGAATCGTCGAGCAGGCTTGAAAGCATGTGTCGGGATGGGAAATTCTGGCAGTTTGTGCCCCCGCATCGCAGCCAAGAAGATTATTCGCTCTCTGTCCTGTGGCGTGCCGTATTGCCCCGCCTGCAGCACTTTGAAACGAACCTGATAACCTAATGCCATCAACACTCGACAGCAGAGCTTGAGGGCAGCCATGTCGACGCGCTTTCCGCTCGGAAGATTGTCGCCCGCAAGGTAGTAAGACAAGAGACCTGGGACGTTCTCAAGGAGGACGAACGAGGGCCGCAGCGTTTCGACCAGTCCAAGCATGGTGTAGGGAAGAGTGGACCTGATGTCAAATTTCCGGAACTACAGAACCACATCAATGAAAAGAATAAAAGTGGAGGGTTGCACTTGCCCTATAATAATTCACGCCGCTGAATGGCTGGCACGGCGACCCTGGTATTGAAATAAATTTAAAAACATAAAGATAAACCAAATACCCACCGCCCCCCACGAAATCAACCTCTCCCGGACGAGGGATATCACTATCAGACATGGAGGAACCATCTACTAGTGACTTGGGCGGAGTTGGCTTTTTGCCGTCCTCCCGGTCGACAATATATTTCAAAATATCGTTAACGTCGGCACAAAGAACTTTGGTGTCGGGATGATTGACTCTGCCAATTATAATCAGCGCCATAACGGAAATTTTCACTGGGACTTACGCAAATGTCTGAGCAGCGGAGGGGGAATGTTCAATACCCCATTTTGGTTCGAGGTAACCCGACTGACTCATGCCCGCAGAGAGTCCGCCTGCGCCTGAAAGACAAAGGATGAGCATCGGTAGCAAAGCGGAGGTGCGATGCCAACCAGAGAATACATCCAGACATGTGATTGGTCTTGTCCCATTCCGTAGGTGATACTGCTCGCTGTCGAGCTCATGCTTCTGTGTGCAAGGCTCACAGGCCTGATCGTCAAAATCGGTTTTGGTCACAGAAACACGATCTCCACTACTCGATTCACGCGTATTCGTGTAGAATCGATACAAGACGGAGTCGGTGTTGATCCAATCTTCGATTGCGTCGACGTCGTCTTGATCGATGAATTTAACCCAACAGACACCATCAAGGTCCTTGGCCTTCACCTGGTTGGTCTTGGTGGTTCTGTACAGACGACGCTTTCGGAGTAGGCGTGAAACAGAGCAAACCAACAAATACTTCGCTCACCTCATCCTCAGGATATCGTTCGAAGTATCGGATGGAGCAAACGATCCTATTCTCGTCTAATACGCCTTCTAGACCTTTAATCGCAGTTATTTGGCCAATAAATAGTGGGGTGGGCACAGGAGGTTCTGGAGGTTCCGGTTCTTTTGGTTTTATGAAGACGAAATCACCGGGGTGGTAATCGTATCCGAATTGAGTGAAACCATTTGGGATTTCGGGACCAAGCGGGTGTAGTTGCCGACGCAACGCCTCTTCCGCCACAAAACCGCAATTCACACACGGCGTGTGCTCAGGCAGAAGAGAGATTACCCGTCGCTGCTCTTCATCGGTCGGTGGGTCCCTGAAGTCATATTGCTCCGTGCCCCATAAATAACTGCGCATGTTATGAGCGGGGGAAATCGAATAAAGAAAGAGCAGTAAAAACCGATAAAAATAGCTGATAGCTGTCTCTTCGCCTTGGTCCGGAATTTCTGGTTCCTCTAGCTCGAGTTTGCGCACGGCGCATTTTCTATAAATACTGGAAACATAGATATCATCGCACTGTTCCAGAAGGAAGAGCTCTTGGCTGTGGTTCACTTCAGCTAATATTGTGTCGCTTCCTGCACATTCCACGTTACTCTAGACTTATACGATGAAAGAAAGATCCGTACCGTGGGCAAACCATTGACCGTGCAGTTTTTTGGCGGGCTTCCCTCGATGATCTTTTTCCTTGTCGTCATCGAAGAAATACTGGATCTGTATGAACCTGAGATCATGTTTCAAATGAAATGGCAGTTGCAAAGACGAGTGGAATCACGTACCAAGCGCGACGCGCATATGAATTGCGGCAGAATTCCGCTGAAAGGGTTGCCCTTTCAGCTCGTTCGGCGTCGTAATCCATTCCAGGCCTGACAGCAACAACGTCCCCTTGCTAGAACCTCATTAGACGAAGAAGTCGAGAAACTTTGGGTAGGACCTCATAAAGAACACCGTCGACTTCCACACTATCATAGTAGCCGCGGTGGTCTAGACAATTCCCCCACCGCATTGTTATCGGTTCGTCATGATCGCGTTCGCGCAAATTGTCCCGGGACTCATTTGCCGATGGTTGGCCCAATTCAGCGGAATTGGAACCAACGACAGTCATCGCAACGAAAGGCATTATAATTCGTCCGACGACGGGCGTTACGAACGCTTTGACCTCCGGAGGCTCTATCTCCAAATGCTCGGAAAAGTCGCTTTTAAGAAGTGTTTCAACTAGCGGAACGTTGTTTAGATTACGTTTGGTCGTTTTCTTAACGTCGGCAGCAATGATAGGAATATACGACTGGAAATAGTCCACCTACTGCAAGTTAGGATACCGACTGGTGGTGGTGATGAGCACAGCTCACCACTTCGATAGTTTCTAGGTGCTTCTTGGTGAGGGGGTCAAGTGACTCTGCGAATTTCTTGTAGGTTGTCTTTGCATTGCGAAGAGAAGCCGAGACGATGTCGTTGGTTAAACTATGTCGAATTTGAAGGGGTATGAAATAGGGCCGGTATACAGGAGCTGGGGTCTCTAGAATGTACCAAGCGCGTGCTGTCTTGACATATATGTTACTGTTCAATTTGTTATCATCCAGTCTACACAGCAAAGAGAAATGCTGTCATACCAGTCCAGAATTCCATCCGCGTCGACGTGGTGAAGGTCGAGCTCCGTGATCCGCAAGTCCTTGACGAATTGAGCATCCTCATCATCGCCATCGTCAGTGGCCGAGTCGAGCAGCTGAGGCTTCACGAGACCCATCGCGGTGAATTCGCGAGAGGCTATATTTGGCCCCAATAGTTGGATGGCCGAAATCATGTCCTGTCCCTCGAATATACAGAAGTCATCAAGTGTCCGAATGTGAATTCCGTCATCCGATCCCGAAGAGTCCTCGCCGAGATCAAGTTCGTCTTCTGTGTATTCCAGAATATCTTGAGCGTCATCGCCAGTGGCAGAATTTGCGAGAGACAACGAGGCCGCCTCCTCGTCGTCTGTTCTCCTTCTTTTTGGCGAGGAGTTGGTGCCAGGGCTTCCCTCGGCTTTTCGTTTCCAACCCAGAGCTTCGGCCCGGGGTACTGAGACATAGGCGAATATTTGGCGACCAGGCTCCCGACGAGGCGCGGAGATGGCATTGGACCTCGGATGAGGAGGCACTTGCACATAAGGGATACCACGACCATTTTCCATAGTTCGCCTGCCCTCCCCGTCCCCGAGACGCGTCGACTGAGTGGAGTTTAGCTTCAAGGGCTGTTGCGGTGGCTGTGCAATTTCATCTTCCGCGAGCTTCCGCGTCGTGCTGCTGTCTTTTCTTCATGAGGAGGGATGTCCGAATCCTTGTGGTGGGCGACGGTGTGATATTCCACTCCATATCTGTGCCTGCAGAATCTTACTGAATTCGCGTTCAGAGGGCGTCGGGAAAAGCACCATAGTGATGTCTCTAATCAAAGAGTCCTATGTCTCGCACGTAAATTGGCCTTTGTTCCAGCATCCGACCGCTCTCATTCTGTGTCATGAACTTAGGTTCAGCACATTGTGCCCGAAGTCACCATTCCGCCAGAGGTTACGCCAGAAAATGTTACGACTTACATCGTGGACTCGGGAGGTGTGTCCCTATGGCCATGTGTGCTGTGTTCAGATCTCAAGCTCTGCTGAAGCTGGCCCGCAAGACCGAGCGCACCTCGAGAGCGAAATCCGGAAAGCGCATGTCATTTGCGTTGTCTATTCTATCGACAACGCGAATTCCTTCGACCGAATACCGACATTTTGGCTTCCCCATTTCCGCCAACTGGGTGTCAATGTAGTGTTTCTGCTATTCTGGGTGGCCCGTCTGACGAACGATTCAAGGTGCCCGTCATCTTGGTGGGCAATAAAATAGACCTCCGAGGAAATATCACCAACGAGGATTTAACGGAAGAAATCCAACCAATTATGAACGAATTCAAGGTGTGTACCGTTCTAATATTCTAGTTGGGTCAATTATAAACGACTTTCCACCAAAGGAAGTAGAGACTTGCGTTGAATGTTCCGCAAAAATGACCTTGAATATTTCCGTGGTTTTTTATTTCGCTCAAAAGGCGGTCCTGCATCCAACGGCGCCTTTATATGACTCGAGGGATCATGTTGGTCTTTGCTTCACTCAAGACAAACTCAACTGAGATATATATCTCCAGGTCCTAAAACCGGCTTGTTCGAGCGCCTTGAGGCGAATATTCCAATTATGTGACACTAATAAGGATGGAATCTTAGACCCTGCAGAACTCAACGAGTTCCAGGTGAGCGTTTCCTTGAAGAAAATGGACACGAAGCTGACATTGGCAAGCGAAAATGTTTCGATGCACCATTACAGGTGCAAGAGCTAGAAGGTATCCAGCAAATTGTCAAGGAGCACATCGAAGGTGGAGTCCGAGACGGCGGCCTCACCGAAATAGGCTTTCTGTACCTCCACACGACGTTCATTCAACGAGGTCGGCTGGAGACCACATGGACTGTTTTGCGAAAATTTGGCTATGCGGAAGACCTTCGTCTGACAGAAGGATTTTTATTACCAAAGTGCGTCGAATACGCTGTTATCCGTCCTCGTTAACAGTGATCCAGGTTCGATGTCCCCTTTGATTGCTCTGTCGAGTTGAGCCCAGCAGGGTATCAATTCTTCACAGACCTTTTCGAAACGTTCGATAAGGTCCGTCTGTCTCTTCGTCGAATGGCTATAAACTAATATCCCGATCTCAGGATCAAGACGGGGCGTTGAAAACGGCCGAATTAGATCAAGTTTTCAGTACTTCTCCGGGGAATCCATGGGCGACGCAGAAGTTTCCCGACACCACTCTTTCCGACGATTCAGGTGCAGTCACACTACAGGGTTGGCTTGCTCAGTGGAGGTAATTATTTTATCTGCGTTCAATCGCATTGACTTATTTTTTTTTGACAGTATGACCACTCTCCTGGACCACAAAACGACGTTGGCTTATCTTGCGTATCTGGGATATCCATATGAACCGCGCACAGGTGCTTTGCAGGTGACTCGGCCTCGTAAGACCGACCGGCGGAAGGGCAAAGTAACGCGAAACGTGTTTCTATGTTACGTCTGCGGAGCTGCTGGCTCAGGAAAGACGTCACTCCTCAAGGCGTTCGCGGGAAAGCCTATCAGCTCTATATACGAGCCGACGAGCAAGATGATGAGTGTCGTCAATTCCGTTGCGATTGATGGGTCGGAGAAATACCTTGTCGTCAGTGCCCCAATTTTTAATGCTTCTTGACACTTTCTGACATCGGTTTCATGGCAGTTACAAGAATTTGGCTCGAACTACGAGGCTGAGACACTTCGAAATTCGAAGAAGACTGATCTTGCGGATGTCATCGTCTATGTCCACGATTCAAGCGACACGAACTCATTCTCCTACATCAGCAATTTACGGGTGAGTGACGACGGCATGCTTCGCTCCCTGCTCAATGTTTTCCGTAGCAACAATACAGTCTGGATCACATCCCTACGCTTTTTGTTGCAACCAAATCCGACCTCGATCTCGCTCAGCAGGTACTTCCTTTAAACGTGCGCGTCTCATGAACGATTCTAACTGTAGTCCACAGAGACACGAAGTTCAACCTGACGTCTACTGCCGACGGCTTGGGCTTCAAGTTCCCGTTTCTGTGAGCGTCAAGACCGGCCAGACTGCGGACGTCTTCCACGCGATTTGCGAAATAGCCATGAATCCGTGCGTGCAATGCCGCAGTCGTGCGGCCTCGAAAATAACCTGACACGTTGTTCATCAGATACTCGGCCATCCCTGGCGGGGCTGACCGTGCCATGACTGCTGCTGCTAGGCTGCGGACATATGTCACAGTGACGGCGGTTTTGGGTGGTTGTACGGCTGGGCTGATCATGCTGTATCGGACAATGTTGCGGTCTGGAGGAGGGTTGCCTGGATTTAATCTACATAGTTGGTTAGGTTGGATTATGAGCGGGGGGCGGCGAGAACCGTGACAATGCGAAATCGAAATCTCACGATAAGAAGTGGCCTTCCAAGGACGAAGCTGCTACGTTCCACAAATAAAAGACAAAAGCTTTGGGGTCAATGGCGTCAATTGTCCGAATGGGGAAGAGTCAACGGCAACTCGTGCTTAGCACAGACCACCACCAAGTCACTTTTGGATCTCTTAGTAGCGTCTAGTGCCACGAGCAGTACGCATTTTTTCCTTGCTTTCGCCATCTAGTCAACGAATCCAAGATCCTTTCACTTTTCGTTGACTTTAACTACCACAGTCCGACCAATACTCTTGATTATTTCCAGCCCATTGTTGACTCGATCTACCACAGTCCGACCAATACTCTAGTTTTTATACCACCCCGCATTGTTCAGACAGCATGGATGAAGACATGGACATGGCTGCGTCTGCCCCGCAGATCCCCACTAACGGACAGATGCCTTATAATGGCCAAATGGGCGGGATAGCCGAAGGGCGCAAGATGCTGTGAGTTCCGCCTCTCTGCTGCGGCGAGGTCTCCTAATCTTCTTGCAGCGACCTTGTTTTCATTCAAGACTGCACGGGCAGCCAAGGAAGCTACATTTCCTCCGCGACCAAGAACATTGAACAGATTTGCGGGCACATTTTTGGTAATCTCCGGAAGCTGTAGTCAACGCAGAGATCGTACTCATAGCCACAGAGTCCGGCAAGCTGCAAAGCAGGGAAGACCTGCGCGTTGGGCTCGTGGCGTTCCGAGACCATCCCCCGCAGGACCACACCTACGTCACGAAAAATTTTGGGTTCTCATCCGATATCGCTAAGGTGCAGAAGGATTTATCAGGTTTGTACGCGTCCGGTGGGGGCGACGGTCCGGAGGCGGTCACGGCTGCCATGTTCGAGGCGCTGAACATGGACTGGCGGGAGGAGGCGAGCAAAATGGTAGTCCTTATTGCTGATGCGCCTCCACATGGGATTGGCGAGTACGGCGATGGTGCGTCGGGTCAATTTTTCATCGACCTCCCGTTTATGTGCGATTTTAGGATTTGACGATGGATCGCCCGATGGCAACGATCCCCTGCAATTGGCGAGGATCATGGCGAGCCGCGGTATCACTCTGGTGAGCGCTAATCACCACTGGGGCCTTGCCCAGCTAAATCGAAATTAGTTTTTTGTGGCATGTGAACCTGCTTTAAGCGGGTACTCGGTGAGTGGGACTGGGTTGTTTGCAAAGTCGATATTTATTTGCATTTTCAGTACGCTACCGATTTCTACCGAGCGATCACTAATATCACGTCCGGGCTTATGCTACCTCTCACAACTGCTGATCTTCTTGCGCATGCCATCGTCGGGAGTGTACTCGAAAACCTCGACATGGATCGCTTGGTCCGAGAAGTCGGCCACGCCGTTGCACAGAGGATATTGGGCAACAATGAAAGCGTCGACGATGTTGCCCGAGAACTGCACGAAAAGCTGCTCCTCCGGAACGAAAGCACGAAGAAAGTCGTCATCGAGAGCATCTACAAGGACTCAGACGAATCGCGGCATAACGTACAAGTATATACACAGGCAGCCTCGCTGGCGGAGGCGCGGCCGGAACTCAAGCGGGTACGTACACCCAGCATTGCACAATTTCTCTTTGGCTAGCTTGATATGCCTTCTAGGTGAACGGAACACGCTTCACCGACAAGTACCTGGAGTCGCGGGCACAGAGCTCGCGCAGCACATATGGGTCTGCCTATTCCTACCCATTCGCGCCTGCCACGCCTCCGCGCTCGCCCACAAAGACGCCAACAGCGTCGCCGAAGCTCGCTAGCACGGGCTCGCCGCCACGGAAGGTAGTCACTGATTTTGCTGCGTTCGGCGCACCTGCGAATGCGAGCGTGTTTGGCACCGCCGTTGCATCGACGCCGTTCTCGCTCGCCGGCGGTAAGGCTGCGTTTGGGGGTATCCGCAATGGAGGAGGACGCGCGAGTGTGTTCGACGACGACGATGAAGATGACGATGGGAGGACGCAGAAAGTGGAATTGAGAGAGGATTCAATCTCTTTGGACCAGGTTTGTTTATACTCCACTCTTTGCGCATTCACTGCTCTGACACTTGTCTAGGCCCGACGGATCGCTATGCAAAGTGCCTGGAGGGGCGCCCGTGGCTAAGGCTTCAATTCAGTACTGTAATGTCGTCTTAGGTTTTTTGTTTTTTGCTTTCCCCGTGATCCCACTAGCCAATCTGTAATGTACTTTTTTGCATGTTTACGACGTTCCACTTTCACGAATACTGTGTGCATGAGTAGACAACACATGTATTATTCACGAAAACAATGTAATCGACCAGGTTATTCAATTGGTCGTTTTCGCTTTCGTTCCTCGCCCGATTCTTGAGAAGTCTCTTTCCTCTCCCGCTTCTCCTTCTTCCTCTTCTCCTTGTCCGCCTTGGGATCTTTCTCCGATTTCTGTTTCGATTTCCGTTTCGACTCGCCCTTTACCTCGACCTTATCGTCCTCCGCCTCTCGTTTCCGCTTCCGTTTTTTCCCCTTGAGCTCCGGGTCTGAACTAGAGGTCATGCCCTCCTCCGCCTCTCGTTTTCGCTTTCGTTTCTTCTCCTTGATTTCCGGGTCCGAAGTGGTAGTCACGGCGTCGATGCTCTCCCTCTCTTTCTCCTTCTCCTTCGCCCGGTTTTTCTCTCGAGACTTCTCCGCCCGCTTCTTCTCCTTCAATTCCTTCTTCTCCTTTTTTTAACCGTTTTCGCTCCTGTCGTGCTTCCTCTTCCGCATCCAGCAGCTTTCGCTTCTTTTTCCGCGGTTTCTCTTCATCGACGTCGGTGGGGGGCGCAACAACGGGTACGTCGACGACCGCAGGTTCAGGCGGGAAAGCAGAGTCAGGGCCAAGTATGGGCCCACGGAAGAACCGTGAATATAGCATGCGTTTTGCGGCGGCGCGTTTTGCGGTGGCTAAGAGACTGAGCTGTGGTATTGTATCATCGATAACCTCGGGCGTAGTGGCTCCAGAGTCATCGGCGAGAGCGCCAGTAACAGGCCGTCGGTTGGAGAGAATACCAGTGGTAGTCCGCTTTAATGATACGTTCGCACTGGGTTCTGAGTCGCTGTCATCCTGGTCGAGAAATAATTAGATGACTAGAGTGAATGCTTCGCAAAAATGACTCTTACACTATCGCCAGATATTTTGATCTGTATGGACTTGGAAGCTGCGGAGAACAGACTGACAAGAAGTAAGCCAGGTATAATGAGCCGAATGGAACAGAACTCACTGGTCCCAGAACGGGAATGCTTCGTCGCGGTCCTTGCCCAAGCCAGCGAGAGTTTTCTTTTGAGGAATAGCGAGCGGGCGAGCAATTGCACCCTGGCGGAGACCTGTGCCGCTCCCTGTCCATCCCTGCGAGACCAGATACGAATGCCCATCGAGCGGCATGGCGAAAGAGAAATTTCCTTTTACGTACGGCGGTGGCGGTGAGGCTTGTTTGTTGTTATTGGAGGGTTACGCGTCGCGCTTTCTGTGTCAGAAAGTCGACTCTGTCTTACCATGTCCTCCGCTGCTCCGAACCCACCCCCAAACCCCCCGCCGTCAGGGAACCCAGAGAAGCAGCCAGAGGCTGCTCCTGCGGCGGCTGCATCGGCTGATGAAGCAGCTATGGATACAACCCCAGACCAGCCACCGGAGGAGACGTGGGCAGACATTCCTGAGGACGTTATGTCTCTCAGCACGGACGAGATTCTCACAAGAATACGGCTCATTGAAAACGATATGAAGGTATTTCGAATGTGGCTCCCAATACAAGTCTTTTCGACCTAATCAATGTTCTCAGGTCATGCGTTCTGAGACTCTGCGGCTGCAGCACGAGCAGAGCGTAATGAAGGAGAAGATTCGCGATAACGGTGAAAAGGTCAAGCAGAATAAAGTTCTTCCGTATCTCGTGGCCAATATTGTGGAGGTAAGGATATTTTATTGCTTAGAAACCTATCGTAACGCTTTTCAGATTTTGGATGTCGACCCAGAGATCGAGGAGGATGGCGCTAACCAGGATCTCGACTCTATGCGTAAAGGGAAATGCGCCGTCATCAAGACCTCGACCCGGCAAACCGTATTCCTGCCGCTAATAGGTCTGGTGCCCTCCGAGAAGCTCAAGCCCGCAGACCTGGTTGGCGTGAATAAAGACTCGTACCTCGTCCTCGACACCCTTCCTGCAGAATTCGATTCGCGGGTGAAGGCCATGGAGGTGGACGAGCGCCCGACGGAGACCTATACGGATATCGGAGGTCTGGAAAAGCAGATCGAAGAGCTCGTCGAGGCCATCGTTCTTCCTATGGAGCAGGCGGATAAATTCAAAACCCTCGGTATCCGGCCTCCTAAGGGTTGCCTAATGTACGGTCCGCCAGGTCAGCGCCGTTCGGTTGTGTCATTCTTGGTCTGTACTTACCATGACTGTTAGGAACCGGGAAAACGTTGCTCGCCCGTGCTTGCGCCGCACAGACCAAAGCATGTTACCTGAAACTTGCTGGCCCGTCCTTGGTTCAGATGTTCATCGGAGACGGTGCCAAACTTGTCCGAGACGCCTTTGCTCTCGCAAAGGAGAAGGCGCCTGCAATTATCTTCATCGACGAGCTCGACGCCATTGGCACCAAGCGCTTTGACTCCGAGAAGAGCGGTGACCGAGAAGTGCAGCGGACCATGTTGGAGCTCCTCAACCAATTGGATGGATTCAGCAGTGATGAGCGAATTAAGGTATGCGTTCGCGTCCTATTGTCGTTTTGCATGTCTTCATCTGCGGATCTATCTAGGTGATCGCTGCAACAAATCGAATCGATATCCTGGACCCGGCTCTTCTGCGGTCTGGTCGGCTGGACCGCAAGATCGAGTTCCCTCTGCCCAACGACACGGCCCGTGCCCGCATCCTCGAGATCCATTCTCGCAAGATGGCTGTCTCCGAGGACGTCAACTATGAGGAGCTGGCACGCAGCACAGACGAGTTCAACGGCGCGCAGTTGAAGGCGGTTTGTGTCGAGGCTGGCATGATTGCGCTTCGGGAGGGTGCAACGAAACTGGGCCATGAACATTTCTTGAGTGGAGTTGCAGAGGGTTAGTCTAGTCTCTCCATGCCCCACTATTTTTCCATTGACGGTTTCCGCAGTGCAAAGCAAGAAGAAGAACGACTTGATATATTTCGCCTAGGTCTCTCTTGTAATAGCTGGCAATGTTTTTTTGCGGGCCCGCCATGATTATGCAATTCATATAGACCTTGCGTGATTGTTCTCTTCATTTTCTTCTGCTTCTTCCGCTCCATCTGTGTCGTAACTCCACTTAAGATGCGATCCAGAATCAGGTCTCGTGTCTCAATGGAGCTTTCTTTCTTGCGCTGTTTCGCGTACCTTCTCGGACGGCGCACCCATGTGCTGCAGTGTATTGAGCCCAGGAACTCTCGTATCCTAGCACAGGCGGGTATCTCTAGCCGACTTCAGCTCAGGTGTCTTGATGATCGGGATATTCCTTTCTACAGAACCCGTCCGGAGTTGTCCAATAACTTCAATACAGTTTCATGATTTCGCCTCTCCAATCGCGATGAACCTTCTTCTCCTTGATGTGAAGTTGGCTTCTCACACACCCACGCGCTCAACTGCTGGCAACATGCATATAAAGGCAAGGCTCAGATGTTAAGAATCCAGCAGTCGCATTTTCCGCTCTTTGCCTTGCCTCTAGACCTGTAACGATGCATTTCCTCAAAGTCGCGGCTCTTGCACTGTTTCCCCTCGTTCTTTCCGCCCCGTCCCCCCGCCAGAGCACAGCCGGCACGATTGTCCAGCCCGCCGATGGTACAGTCATCGCCCCCGGCGAGACGTTCCCGTTCCAATACGAGTCCGTGGCGGACTACGGGATCTCGAGCTACAATGTTTGTCGCCTTCCAATCACCGTCTGCTAGATCATTTCTGAATTTTCCCTCCTCCCTCTAGTTCACCGTCTGGCTGCTGACCTCCATGCCCTCGTCGTTTGGCCCTGCAATTAACTTTGCAGAGGGGCATTACTTCGGCCGCTTCGCTGAACCCAATTACCCCGGTATGTACCTGCCTTCTTCAAATTCTGTTCGACGTTGTGGCATGCTACGAATCGCGGTGACTTACCTCCGTCCTCTCAAAAAGGAAACCCTTCCCCGACGAATCCCCCGCCGGCGACGCTCACCATGCCTGATTTCTCTAAGAACCCAGCAGGGTTCGGTACCGGTTCGAGTGACAGCAACGGGGCCTTTGCACTTGTGGTGATGGAGGAATACGCCACTGGCGAGGTATGATACTTTATTTCATTTCCTGTAGTCCGTGGCCCATGTTAACATTCGTTCCTTTCGCGATGTAGGGCTCCGTTGGTCTCCGTTTCGCGTTGGCTATGAACCAGATCGTGTACAACGGCACCACCACTTCGTAGAACGGCTTGCGGCGTATTTAATTTGGACTTGGGATGTGAATCTTTGGACAACGGCAGACAATCGGGACTCGGACTCTTTAGGACCATCTTGGCTTCTTGACTGACATTTGGACTTCGAGAACACGACCTATAGACATTGACCCTTCTTTTCCCAGACAATTTACAGACGTTATACTACCAGAACTGTCTACGTAGACTTGGACAACTGCTTATTGCTTGCGATGTATCTGCACACATTGCGTCCAGCATAGTGTGCTTCTAATCCACAAATTCTGGACGTTCGTGCCAATCATGTAGATGTTCCCGGTGGTCGTGCGCGCGAGAAAACTTTGGGGTTCCCTTACGCTCGGCAAGGGAGATGGTGCATTGAACTATTTCTCTATCGCCCTGAATATTTTTAGATTTTTCACCCTTGCACTATAGAAAATATATAGACTGAGCTGGTGAGCGGCGGGTCCAGTGATTCTGTCACAAAACGTCACAGTCTTCAGGTTTCGTTTCCTTCTTTCGGCTGTTGTAAGCCATCTATTCGGACCAAATTTTATCCACTGATACTTAGGTGTGGTACTATCGATCTCCCCCCTTTGCAAAAAAATTTTGATGGCAGTCCCATTTCCTTGAATCTTCTCGAATGAGCTTCGGAATCGGTATATATGATCCTCAGGGTGGTTAGATGGCAACTGTGAAGTAGTTTGAGTTTTGGGGAGGAATTGAGCTCGCGATGGGGTTGCCGAGTCAGCCATCAAAAATACGTACCTTTGCAAAAAAAGGTTTTGATTGGATGCGAACTCAATCTGTCTTTTTACCCTCCAAATTGTGCCTTGCTGCATAGTCGGGAACCAGGACTACCGCCTCATATTTTATCCAGACGAATTGGAGCAAAATTGAAGACACAAAAGAATTTTACTTTATTTTGCAAAGGTACGCCAATTTGCAAAGGGGGGAGATCGATAGTATGTACACGTTTTCCAGAATTTTCTCGACGCCAGCGGTGTCGAATTGCACTCGGGATCGGTAGATTTCCATTTTGGGTTACCTGTCTGCATATGGTCTGTCGATCAGGGGTCAAAAACAGTCTTCCTGCCCTGCCTGTCCAGAGCGTCCATACCGCTCGGTTGCGGCTCTGTTTCTCGCAAGATGCCTTCCCTAGCCGCATCCACTATCTACCTCTTCGGAGTAACAGCATTCCTGCTCGGAGTGAACGGTCTCTTGGACCCCTCGTCCTTCCTCAAACAACTGTCTGCTCCAATGGACTGCATGCCATTCAGCGCCGGCACGTCCCTGGCTGCTACAGCTATGGGTATCTACTATACACTCGCTGCCTATCAAGAGAACCGGATGTTCTTCATCGCGACGGTGCCGATGCGCTCTCTGACGGCCGTGGTGTTCTGGAGCTATGGGCCCGCGTGGAGGCCCGGTGCAATTTGGGAGGGTGGGGGTGCAGTACTGACGGCCGTGGCGCTTGGTCTGGAATATTCGAGGGGAGCAGGGAAAACAAAGACCAGTTGAAGATTTTAGAGGTGAATCTATAAACCAGGCTCTCCATCCGTTCACTCAGATTTACTCACATCAGAACTCTGAGATCGGCACTGAATAATTCTCTAGGAAATTTCTTCTAGGATTTACTTGCTACGTACACTCGACGTACACGCTCTTTATTTCATTCATACCCATTCTTTGGGGTTTTTTAAAACTTCCATCAGCTTTCCTTCTTCAGTGCCTTCTGCACCAAGATCGGTCATGTACTCCCACCGCGCCGTCTCCGGGAGACTCATCAGGATGCTCTCGATCCTCGCGCCTGGCGTCATGAGCCCGAACTTCGTCCCTCGATCGACAACGAGATTGAACTCGACATATCGGCCCCGGCGGACGAGCTGCCAGCGGCGCTGCATCGGCGTATAGGGCATCGCGTGCCTCCGGGTCAGAATGGGCAAGTACGACGGCACGAACGCGTTCCCAAGCGTCTGCATGAGGCTGAAAATCTCCGCAGGCGTCCGAGGGCGTTTCTCTGTGTCGTCGAGGCGCAGATGTTTGCCCTCGCTGAGGTCGTCAAAGAAGATCCCGCCGACGCCACGGCACTCCGCACGATGTGGGATGTAGAAGTATTCGTCGCACCACTTTTTGAATGCGGGGAAAAATACGGTGCCGTGCTCGTCGCACGCCTTCTTGAGCACGGTGTGGAAGTGAACCGCGTCTTCTTCGAAGAGATAGGTGGGAGTGAGGTCGGAGCCTCCGCCGAACCACCACGCGAGGAGTTTGCCTGTCTCTGGCTCTGTAATTTCAAAGTAGCGATAGTTGGCGTGAACGGTGGGCGCGTTGGGGTTGCGCGGATGAACGACGAGACTGAGGCCTCCGGCAAAGAACGGCAGGCCACCTGGGTAATTTTCGGGGAGAGGAATGGAGGCGTGGTCCGCGCGCATCTGTTTGATGGCAGCTGGGGGGAGAGTGCCATGCACCAGCGAGATGTTCACGCCTGCTTTCTCCAAGACAGATGTGCTGGTAGCAGCAGCACCATCCTCCGAGGATGGGATTGCGAAAACACAGGATTGGCCACTGCCCCCTTGGGCACGAATCCATGAATCGCGTTTGAATGGGGTTGAATTGGGATCGAGGGCCTCAAAAGCTGAGACGATCTCGTCTTGGAGTTTGAGGATATATTCCTCCACTTGCTGGCGCATCGGCTTGCTGGATGCAATTACCATGATGGTGGTTGAGGTACAAGGGACGCAGCCATCGTAATGGGTTTTTTGCAGTGGTCGGATGCAAGCCGAACCGCCTCTGGATGTTTCCGGACCGGACCTGGCTCTTCCCAGGCTCGGGGCTTCCTCAACCACAATGTCTGCCGAAATGCTTTCTACGCCTGAACTCCTCGAGCAAATCCTCATTCAGCTGCCCATACGTGATCTACTTATCACTGCACCTCTTGTCTCCAAAACATGGCATGCTGTTACTCTTTCACCTACTCTGCAGTGCGCTCTCTTTTTCGCACCGGATCCCTTGGCCTCGGCGTCTAAGCGTGTCCAGAACCCGCTAATGATGAAGACATTCCCTCCCTTCATTTTTCGGCAGTGTGCGCGATGGCCGGGAAGCCTTCATGCCATTGAGACGATGCCATGGTTCAAAGCGCCAGATGCTTTCGGGCGAGAAGAGGCGAGCTGGCGGCGTATGCTCGTCTCTCAGCCCCCAGTGCAGACCATGATCATCGCACAGAAATACTTCGAGTTTAGCGGGCTTTCTAGGCGCCGCGCGGTACTGGAGAATTTGTCATTGCGCATGAGCGTTCTCTACGACCTCGTCGTGCCGTTCATCAACGACAACAAAGTAGTTTTCCGTTTCCACTGGGATGGTCAATCCGAGCTAGGGGGCGATCTCAAGCCCAGCGCCGTCCATGGGTTCAGCCGCGCTGACGACATGAATAGCGCAATTGACCCACGATTTCGTAGCGATGGAGAAAAGCCCGTGGAGATCCCTTTCGGAGAATGGGAGTTGGGGGCATGGAGCTGATATTCACGCGGTATGTCTGGCTCCTTGTGCTTGCAAAAAATCGCTCAATGTATTTTAAATGCCTCCGATTTCATACTAGCTACACTTTTACCCTGTTCGCTTTCCCTATTGCCATCCCTGCCCCGGGTATAGACCAGTCGTGACTTGTAGGCTCTCCGCAGACAACTCCTCTATACCAGTTCATCGACTAGAAGGCTTGGGAGAAAGCGTTGTGTACTTGACGCGTCCCTGTCTGTCCTCATTCCTGCTCCTTCACCACGCTCTCCCATCACTAGATAAACACCTTGTCGGACGCCAACGTCGTTCCTTCCGACGACGTTGTGATGGCCTGAAATGTCAGCATTATTTTCTACTTAAAATCCCTGTCATTGAGAGGCTCGTGTCTAAAAACGCTGTCTATAGGACCATGCACATGCCGCCTCTTTCTCTCCTCACAGCCGGTTAGCCGTCTTCAGACCCGAATAGCCGAATAACAAGACATCCGATGCCCCACACTGGCAGTCTCTTAAATAGGCGACTGCACTTCGAATTTGGCAAAAACACCATGTCTACGCCAGCTCCTGACGAGCTAATGACGAAACTACTTGCCACAGCAACGACATATCTCCAGGTCTTCTCGACGCTGGACCCAGACGTGATCGCCCCAATTCAGAGCGAATCTTACTACCACGAATTTGCGCCCGCGTCGGCAAACCTGCCACCACCGCGCAATCGAGAGGAGTTTGCGGAACATATCAGGCACCTCAAAGGTGTCCTGCGCAGCTTCCCTGTGCACGCCAAACAGATGTGGCCCAATCCGGCGCTAAAGCAGGTCCTAATCTGGGCCGACGCCGAAACCGAGTTCCATCCGCACGTCCGGGATAACGAGGATGCGGAGGAGTGGAGGTATCGAGGAGAGTACATGTTTCTCTTGACGATGGACCAGAGCGGCGAGAAGATCGAGCGGGTGCTCGAGTTTCTTGACAGCAAGGGCACCGACAGGGCGAGGGGGCTCTTTGGGAGGGCTTGGAAGATGAAGGGAGTGGAGTGGTCGACATGGAAGGCCTGAGGGACGCGTACGAGCCAAGTCATTTGTACAAAGGCGAACACGACGTTTCAAGCTCTCGTATGCTGCTCTCTGGAAAGAACATTGCAAGTTTACATGAGAAGTTGTGTTTGAGGTAATTTTTTTACGCTAAGCTCAGGCTTTCTTGCGGGAGAAGCTCGTAGACTTGTACTTCTCGATCTAACTACCGAAGATCGAGTTATGTATTGCAAATTGTTGCCAGGGCGTCGACTTTTCCTTCGCTCCACCATGGCCAACTTGTCCGACCCGAGCACCGTCGTACCGCCCTACAAGTTCACGGACCACACATATGAAAAAATCAGCTCTCACTCCGCTCAACGGTATTTCTACCGAGTTCATCGTCAAGCGGACCATGGGTCGTTCATCCCAGACGTTGGCTTCTTGTCGTCTTCCTGCGCCGGAATACCATCGGAGACCCACATAGATACTCGGTACTCGGGTGACGAAGATGTCCTCCGGACTAAGGCGTCTGGCCATATACAGCAGTACAAGGCGGGCACATGGGCAGAGCCGACGGACTTCGTGTCTGGATCTTACAGCCTCCCATACGTGCTTTTTGAAACTCGGCGACGGAACTCGCGCGACCCCGGGAGCCGAATGCACATCAGTGTTATCGACAGCTGGAAACTCGAAGGTGATGCCTGGTTGGGAACGGAGCTTGTCGGGGCTTGGTACCATGATGCCGCCTATTTCGCCAGATGGGCGGCGGAGGTGCTTGTGTACAAGCATATTCCCCACCACGCAGTCGTCATCACCAGACCAGCGGCCGATTTCTTCGGCTTTCTTCCAGACTGGTGCGGCGGACCCCAGTTTTCCGAACTCCGACCGAAAGGTGTGTGGTCAACCGAGGCGGTTGTGGACCACATGCGAAATTTGGTCAAACAAGCCTATAACTCGGAGGCAAAGAATCTCTTGATAGAGAAATCTGTCGCTTGGAGCACGACTTTGCTGGAGACCGTCTTACCTCCAGACATGGCACAATTCGACGAGACCGCTCATGCAGAGGTGGTAGACACGATCGCTCGTCTCGCAGCCATTTTTTGCTGGTGGCCGGGGTGGATTACAGGAACAGATCCGAAGGAGTACCCCGAGCTACTAGAGCAGGTTATTACAACATTGCTGGGGAAGCTGCGAGAAAGGAAAGCAGCGGACTTGACTGGGATGGCAAGGGCTTTGGAGGCGGCTATTTGTCGATGGCCGAGGGAAGCGTTGGCCGACTTCCAACCCCGAATTGCAACTGGGATTGAACGAACCCTGAAGGTATCGCCTCGGAAGGCACCGTACGCAGAGAAACGTCGGGTGCTTGTTAAGGAGGAGGACTAGGGCTGCAGCGCTGGATTACGATTGTATTTGATTTGTACCTCGGTTACTTTTACTATTCTTTTATTTTTGAGAGTCGAAGCCAGTAATCATACTTGAATGGGGGTGAATTGGGATCGAGAGCCTCGAATGCCGAGACGATCTCGTCCTAGAGTTTGAGAATATATTCCTCTACCTGCTGACGCATTGGCTGACTAGATGCATCGGTCATGGTGGTGGTGGTCAAGGCACAAGAGAGTCAGACGCAGCCATCGTAATGGTTTTTTGCAGTTAGATGCAAGGCTGATGCAAGCCGAGCCGCCTCTGGGTACCGGACTTTCCCAGGCCGGAGTCCGCAGTGATAACGACCATGTCCACCGAAGTGCTTTCTACACCTGAACTCCTCGAGCAAATCCTCATTCAGCTGCCCATACGTGACCTGCTTTTGGCTGCGCCGCTTGTCTCCAAAACATGGCATGCTGTTACCCTTTCCCCAACTCCGTAGCGTGCTCTCTTTTTCGAACCGGATCCCTCGTCCTCGCTCACTCGGAATCTGCTTCTGATAGAAATGTTCTCTTCCTTCTTTACCCCTTCGGAAGGCATATTCTCGCCCTGGCCGGGCAGTCTTGATACAATTGAGGCAATGCCGTGGTCTGATGCTTTCAAGCGGAAAGGAGCGAGTTGGCGGCGTATGCTCGTCTCTCAGCCCCCAGTGCAGACCATGACCATTGAAAAAATATCCTTCCAGTTGGGCAGGCGCCGCGCGGTACTGGAGAACTTGTCTTTGCGCATGGGCGTTCTTTACGACCTCGTCGTGCCGTTCATCAACGACAACAAAGTAGCTTTCCGCGTCCACTGGGATGGTAAATCCGAGCTAGGGGGCGATCTCAAGCTCAGCGTCTTCCATGGGCTCAGCCGCACCCGCGACATGAACAGCGCAGTTGACTCGCGATTTCGCTGCGACGGAGAAAAGCCCGTGGAGATTCCTTTCGGAGAATGGGAACTAGAGACATGGAGCTGATATTCACGCGGTATTCCTGGCTCCTTGTGCTTGCAAAAAATCCGCTCGATGTATTCCAAATGCCAGAGACTTCTCCGATTCCAAACCAGCTATACTTTGCCCTGTTCGCCTTCCCCATCGCCATCCCTTCCCCGGGTGTGGACTAGTCATATCTTGAATACTCTCCGGCAGCAATTCCTCTTTCCCAATTCATCGACTGGGAGGCTTTGGAGAAAGCCTTGTGTAGTTGGGGAAATGATTGCGTCCCTGAACCTGAGCGGCTGTCCTCATTCCTGCTTTTCCACCACACTCTCACACCAATGGATAAACACCTTGTCAGAGGACAACGTCGTTCCTTCCAACAACGTTATGATGGCCTGAAACGCTAGTGATATTTTTTACTTTAAATTCTGTCATCGAGAGGCTCATGTCTAAAAACGCTGTCTATGGCGCTATGCATATGCGAGCTGTTGTCTTCTTGGCCCCTCTCTGGCGGACGTGACTCTCCTCTCAACCGGATAGCTGTCTTCAGACCCGAATAGCGTAATAACAAGACATCCGCTGGCACTGTCTAATAGCCAACTGCACCCCGAGTTTGGCAAAAACATTATTTCTACGCCAGCTCCTGGCGAGCTAACGACGAAACTACTTGCCACAGTAACGACGTATCTCCAGGTCTTCTCGACGCTGGACCCAGACATGATCGCCCCAATTCAGAGCGAATGTTACTACCACGAATAATTCGCGCCCACGTCGGCAGACCCGCCTCCGCCGCGCAATCGCGAGGAGTTTGCGGAACATATCAGGCACCTCAAAGATGTCCTGCGCAGCTTCCCTGTGCGCGCCAAACAGATGTGGCCCAATCCGGCGCTAAAGCAGGTCCTAATCTGGGCCGACAGCGAAACCGAGTTCCATCCGCACGTCCGGGATAACGAGGATGCGGAGGAGTGGAGGTATCGGGGAGAGTACATATTTCTCTTGACGATGGACCAGAGCGGCGAGAAGATTGAGCGGGTGCTCGAGTTTCTTGACAACAAGGGCACCGACCGTGCGCTCATGGGGGAGGGTTTGGAAATTGAAGGGAGTGGAGTGGTGAACGTGGAAGTGAGAGATGCCTACATACGAGTTGGAAAGTTTGTATCAAGGGCATGAACGCGCACTACTCCAATGCCAGGCCTGCAAAACATTGCAAGTTTTATTAAGTTTCCGATTAGCCCCTCGCCTGAAAATCAATCATGGTTGCCAAGGGTTCCGACCTTCTTGCGTCTTTCCTTCCACAATGCGCAGGTTGTCCGACCCGAGCACCATCGTCCCCCCCTCCAAATTCACTACGAACTATACATACGAAAAGGTTCGCACTCACCCCGCTCAACGGTATTTCTACCGAATCCATCGCCAAACGGGTCATGGGGCGTTCATCCCAGGCGTTGGTTTCCTCGCATCTTCCTGCGCTGTACCCCCCGTAGATACTGGGTACTCAGGAGATGACGTTAAGCTCGGGAAGAAGGCGTCTGCCCACATAACCCAGTATCAGGATCGCACATGGACGCAGTCGACGGACTTCGTCTCTGGGTCTTACAGCCTCCCATACGTGTTGTTCGAAACTCGCAGACGGAATTTGCGCGATCCCGAGAACCAAATGCACATCAGTGTTATCGACAGCCGGAAACTCAAGGCTGACGCCTGGCTAGGGACAGAGCTCGTCGGCACTTGGTGGAATGTTGACACTTTCTTCGCTCGGTGGGCGGAGGAGGTGCTGGTATGCAAGCATATTCCCCACCACGCAGTCGTTTGCACCCTACCAGCAGACGATTTTTTCGGCTTGCTTCCAGATTGGTGCGGCGGGGACCAATTTCGAGATGCAATCAAACCGCAAGGTCTGTGGTCAACCGAGGCGGTCGCGGCCTATATGAGACGGGTGGCGGAAGAAAACTACACCGCGGAGACAAAGGATATATTGATTGAGGAGTCGGTGACCCAAGCCATCACTTTGGTGAAGACCGCCTTGCCCAACGGCTTGGATATGGCATGGGCATATTTTAACGAGAAGACGTACGCAGACGCGGTAGCCACCGTGGCTGGTTTCGCTGCCATTTTATGTTGGTGGCCAGCATGGATTACAAGAACGGATCCGGGGAAGTACCGCACATTGCGACGCCAGATTAACGAAACGTTGTTGGAAAAGCTGCGAGAGAAGAAAGCCATGATGGTGGCCGTACAGGGAAAATGGTCCGCCAAAGCGTTGGCCTCCCGGTCTCGAGATACTGGCATTGAACGAACCCAAAAGACATCGCATCGGAAAAAGCCATATATGCAGAGAGCCCGCGTTGTGAAGAGGGAGGACTGAAGAGATTACGATTTGTACCTACTTTATTTCTTGATTTTGTTCTTGTTCTATGCCTGGGAGATAGCCAGGAGCCTGCACGACTGCCATAAAACTGTCCGAAAGAAGTCTCCCAGCAATGCCTGTCTGAGACTGGATTTCAAAGCTGAGGGACAAAACCAGATTTATGCTTGGCTGAATCTGGTCATTCTGGAGGTTATTTAAATAAATAACGTAAAGTCGATCCTACTCACTGTCACTGACCACCATCATCGAAATCTTTTTCTCGGATTCCTGCTCTGGCTTTATTCCACTCTCATCTGCTCGTACTGTCATTGAATCTACTCTTCTGTGGCTTCCGCCACATACCAATTTCGTCTGGCCGGGTTCCAAGTCCAAGGCCTCAAAACAACGCGCTGAAGGTAGACGACATTGTCGGCCTCGACACCCAAGAAGTGATCGAAAGTCTTTGGGTGGAGAGGTAGCCTATAAAGCTACTACCAGAAGCCGCAGCACAAGAGCTGCAACGTTCCACAAAAAAAAAAAAAAAAAGAAAAAAAATTTTGGTCGGATTTCGTCAAATTCGCCGACGTCGCCCAAATCCCTGATCTGACAGCGACCCCGTATGCGGCGAAAAAGATACCCTCCCCTCAGCTCTGGCACCCTCCTCTTGGGCCCAGTCCCCCTCTACTGCTTCTGACCTCAAGCCAAGGATAATCCTACTGGCTTTCCTTCACTTCGAACTTGTGAGCCGGAGCTTTGAGATCACTCGCCTAGAACCTCTCAATGATCGCTCCGCGTTCGTTGGTCACTCTGCTTCGATGACTTTGAGTGGACTATCCTACGACTACGTTAGTGGTGTCGAAGCCTGGCTTCGGGCTTGGATCCCTGCCCTCGAGCAGCCTCTATTTACTGCCCCCCTTGAGCAGCCTCTTTCTGCCGGTGATATCTTCTATTCCCTCTACACTGCTAAGGCCTCGAACGCACGCAAGTCAGGCCTACCGACTCTTCTATTATGCGTGAGGCGACCTTCGAACCCACGGCTTTTAATATCTTTGCTTTTCATTATTCTGCCAAGCCTCTGCAGCGCGCAAAATGGCTTTCTCGGGCTGGATTTCGAAGCTTCTATTGGTAAACTCCCCCTTGAAGGAAGACCGTCTACTCTATTGTACACTGCCTGTATAGATTCTCATCTCTCCGAACTGCGTTCCTCCGGCATCTTTTGGGACCAGGGTCATCCTCCACGTGCGCGCCGTTATTCACTGAACTTGGGATTTGCTTGGGATAGCCCCTTGCGATCTGCACCTTACTCTTGCTCTCCCCGGCCCACAATATCTTTGCGATCTGCAAGAAGGAATTCATGGTGTGGTCGGATGAGCTGTAGATGCGCGCAAAGTATCAATGAGATCATAGACTGCTACTCAGTTGCCCAAGATCTACAGTTTCGCTGAGAGAGGTCAGCTCGTCGAAGGTCGCTGGGTAGTGGTGTAGCACAATGTAACATCGAGGCCGATACGCCGTACGCTACAACTTGGTATGTTCCGAAATGGGACCGGGCCAAGATGATATATTATACTGAGTCTTATCCTGCAGGTTGTGTTTGAGGAATCTGACGTTTTCTTCCTCGTGCTCTTTCATGGGAGTGCGAAGTCTGTACGCTTGTCGCTCGTCGATATCCGCATCCGGACCGAATGATTTGGAAATCACCCGGCGGGCAGCTGAGTGTCTCGAGTTGTCATTGTTATCTGTAATTTTTCCATCCAGAATATCACCTCTCGTGAAGCCGACGCACCGGCGTTTGAGCGGCATCTCCGAGGTAACTCTTCAACTATTACGACAGCAAAACAACAGCAGAATACGAAATACTCCTGAGGAATAAATTCACCTTACGGAAGTCACTCACTACTAGTCTCATGGATGGCTTGATTTGCTTTTGAACACAGTCGTTCACAACGAAAACAAAGTACTGGAAAGATAGGAAGGGGTTAGAAGGCACAAATGCTCAAGTGTCACCTAGATTACAATAGGAACTTGGGTCGCAAGTGACACTCAGTTGCCGACGGTGTCAAATTAATTACAGCACAGCCAACAGCCCCGCGTTTTGATTCATACCCTCCACCATGGCCAACTTATCTGACCCGAGCACCATCGTCCCGCCCGACAAGTTCACCACGAAACACACGTATCGAAAAATCATCTTACACGAGGCCCAGCGATATTTCTATCGGGTCCATCGCGAAAGAGGTTATGGGGCATTCATACCGAACGTCGGTTTCGTGTCGTCTTCCTTGGATGGGAATGCTCCCATGGATGGTATTCAGTACTCCGGAGACCAAACTGTCCTCCGCACAAAGGCATATGACCACATCACCCAATATCAGACGGGCAAGTGGAAAGGGCCGACAGACTTCGTCTCTGGGTCTTACAGCCTCCCATACGTGCTGTTCGAAACCCGCCGACGGAACTTGCGCGAACCCGGGAACCGAATGCACATCAGTGTTATCGACAGCTGGAAACTCAAGGCTGACGCCTGGTTGGGAACAGAGATTGTCGGAGCTTGGTGGAAACAAGAGACTTTTTTCGCTCGATGGGCGGAGGAGGTGCTGGTATATAACTATATTCCACACCACGCAGTCGTCATCACCAGACCAGCCGATGATTTCTTCCGCTTCCTACCACATTGGTGCAGCGGGCCCGAGTTTCGAGAGGACATCGGTGGGTGGTCAACAGAGAAGGTCGGGAACCACATGAAAAGTTTGGTCGAACAAGCCTATAACTCGCAGGCAAAGAGACTCTTGATCGAGACGTCCGTCACAAGTTTGCTTGAGACCGTCCTGCCTCGGGATATGGCATACTTTGACGAGAACGCTCATGCAGAGGCAGTGGACACCATGGCGCGTCTCGCGGCCATTTTTTGTTGGTGGCCGGAGTGGATTACAGGAACGCATCCGGAAAAGTACGCCGAGCTGCTAAAGCAGGTTAATCAAATGCTGCTGGAAAAGCTGCGAGAAAGGAAAGCAGCGGACTTGGCTAGGATGGCAAGGGTTTCCTCCTAGCGCTGAACGTACCCAAAGGGTATCGCCTGGAAGACACCATACGCAGAGCGGCCTTGACTCTTGAGTGGTTATTAAGAAGGAAGAAGAAGATTAAAGGTCGCGATTTGTAGCCACTCATACTTCGATATTATGTATCTTGTAGTCTGTTCTATTCTTTTTGTTTGGAGGTGGCCAGGACAGCTTCAAGGAACGATTGCCACAAACCGTTCGAGAGTCAGTGCTGTCAATCTCCCAACGCCTGTATGAGACTGAATTTCTGCCGAGTTGGTGGACAAAACAAGAGAGTGATGCTCAGCTAATAAATCCGGTCATTCATCGCTCTTTCCGCACCACGTCATGTCTCGCTGGGACAAAGATTTTTCCCCTCGTATGGTTGAGGGCTTTTTGTGGGCTTCAGGAGGTTTATCGATATTCGAGGAATCTCACGTTTTCTTCCTCGCCGGCATCCGGACCGAATGAGGTTATTTGCAGACAACAGCCCAGAACTGCCCCGCGTCTGACTCATTCGCTCCGCCATGGCCAGCTTGTGCGAACCGGAGTCCATCGTCCCAAAAGACCGCTTCACCACGAACCACACCTATCAAAAAATTCGCTTACACCCTGCCCAACGATATTTCTACCGAGTCCATCGCGAAAGAGGTTATGGGGCGTTCAAGCCAGGTATTGGTTTCCTGGCGTCTTCCTGCGGTACAAAGCATCCCCCCATAGACGCTAAATACCTAGGGGACTACGCTGTCCTCCAGAAAATGGCGTCGAACCACATAACCCAGTATCAGGACCATACATGGACACGGCCGACAGACTTCGTCTCTGGGTCTTACAGCCTCCCATACGTGCTGTTCGAAACTCGCAGACGGAACTCTCGCGATCCCGGGAACCGGATGCACATCAGTGTTATTGACAGCTGGAAACTCAAGGCTGACGCTTGGTTAGGGACAGAGCTTGTGGGAGCTTGGTGGAATCAGGATACTTTTTTCGCTCGATGGGCGGAGGAGGTGCTGGTGTATAAGCATATTCCCCACCATGCAGTCGTCATCACCAGACCAGCCGATGATTTCTTCTACTTCCTCCCACATTGGTGCAGCGGGCCCGAGTTTCGAGAGGACATCGGTCGGTGGTCAACGAGAGCGGTTGCAAACCACATAAGAGGTTTGGTTGAACAAGCCTATAACTCGCAGGCAAAGAGGCTCTTGATCGAGACGTCTGTTGCTCGGAGCACGACTTTGCTGAAGACCGTCCTGCCTCTGGATATAGCACAATTTGATGAGAACACTCATGCAGAGGCGGTAGACAGTATCGCGCGTTTCGCAGCCATTTTCTGCTGGTGGCCAGAGTGGATTACAGGCGCAGATCCGGACAAGTACCCCGAGCTGTTGGAACAAATAACGGAAACACTATTGGAAAACCTACGGGAAAGGAAAGCAGCGGACTTGGCTAGGATGGCGGGTGCTTTGGGGGTGGACATTTGTCGAGGGTTGAAGGAGGCCATTTCCCAACTCCAACGCCGAATGACGATTGGCATTGAAAGATCCCCGAAGACGTCACCCGGACGGGCCCCTACGTGAAGAAACATCGGGTGCTTGTTGAGGACTGAATATTACTTGATACTTACGATTTGTACCACAGTTGCTTTTTCTATTCTTTTTGTCGGGTGATGCCCAAGCGCCTTCGAGGATCGAATGCCACATGTACCCAACTGCTCAAATTTTGATACAGGCAACGTCCTGCTTTGAGCTGGCTTGGGCGAGGATCAAGCAAGCATGATCGGCTAAATCGGACGGTTGTGCCGATCAGTGGCGGTGCGAGACTGTTCCTCAGTCTTTCCCACACCCAACCTACACCGTCATATTCTAGGTTAACTGCGCGGGCTGTCGATATCTGCGAGCGTATGGTGATTGGTATCGAATATTTTCTGAGATGGCGCGCATTCAATGATTTCAGTGCGTCGACTCGTAAGTACTCCAGGTGCTTACGAATCGCTTCGACGTCGACCGGAACTCCGGGGCTGGCTCCATCCTCCTCAGCTGATCGCTGTGGATCTCAAGTTGAAAACCTTTTCTCAGGAGATGACATCTCGAACGCAGGCGATACGGGGGATTGATACTCCGTCCAGGCTGCCGTTCATTACGCGAGAGGAACAATTGTCGTTTTAAGAACTCACGCCACGCCACGAAGGAACTCCGCAAATTTCTCCCCAACGTCGCTACAATGTCGAAACTGGTCGAGGAAAAGGCTGACGTCTCCGTCGAACACGAAGAAAACGCAAAGACCGTTAAATTCGATGCCCTACCTGAAATAGGATCTGCTGAACGGCTGGCCGCTGAACGAAAGCTTGTGCGCAAGCTCGATACAAGGCTACTTCCTACGATTTTCTTGATTTTCATAATGAACTACATCGATGTGCGTAGCGGGACCTACCATTTCATATCATGCGATCTGACGGTTTGCAGAGAAATGGGATTACTACCGCACGTTTGCAAGGCTTTCAACAAGATCTTGGACTGTCGGGTAAAATCGTAACAAGTCAACTGCTTGGTTTGCTCAATTTTCAACTCTCTAGATCTCCAATACTCTGTGGTCCTGTCTGTTCTCTTTGCATCTTATTGTCCAGCCCAAATTCCGTCGAATATGGTATTTATAGCATTCTCTTTTGTTCTGCGGCTTATCTGGCGTTCGCTCTAGATTCTTAATTACATCAAGAGGTAGGTTCGATAAATAAACTACTCGGATTTTCTTTTGAATAGTACTAGGCCGTCGTGGTACATCGGAGGCTGCGTCATAGCTTGGGGTCTGACTAGTGCACTCACCGGCGTGAGATCTCAGTGGGATTGAGGTTGGCTTGAGCTAAATTCAGACAGATCACGAAGGGTTACAGCGGAGTTTTGGCCTGCCGATTCTTCATTGGACTGCCTGAGGTATTTAATTTTGAACAGATATCATCTCGGCGCTGACATGATATGTAGGCTGCCTTTTATCCTGGTGGTATGATTTAACCTCCACATTTTCTCATCCAAATTCTAAGCGAGCTGTACTAGCTATCTATCTGTTGTCGCGCTGGTATACCAAAAAGGTTTCCCCAGCCTTTTTTGTGATTGGTGTAATGTATTGATTCGATCTTGCAGGAGTTGGCCTTTCGCTCTGCTATCCTATATAGCGGTCTCCTGGTTTCTAACGCATTTGGTGCTGTGGGTCGCTCGTTGATGTCAGATCTTTTTCACAAATTAACAACAACCAGTTAATCGCCGCTGGAATCCTCGGAAATATGAACGGAAAACGCGGTATTCAGGGCTGGCGATGGTATTTTCCTTGCCACGTACCTCAATTCCTACTAAATTTTATGAAGGCTCTTTTTCATCGAGGTTGTATTTTTTCTGGAGCTCGATCCGACATTAATATTGAAACAGGGTGCCATAACCATCACCGTCGGGATTCTCAGCATGTTCGTGGCGCAGTCCTTCCGTTGAACATAATTTAATTTTCACATCAGATGGGCACTTCCGGATTATGTCTCTATTTATCTGAGCATTCGGTTTTGTTTACTCATACTGCTACAGCCAGGGAACACGAATTGGGTTGTTGGCGATCAACGCCGACTTGCGCAAGCCCGCCTTGCGGAAGACGCTGGGGAGGCGGACCAGGACACTGAACAAGACACGTATGTTTCCGTCTAGGAGTTATGTCGTGCTCAACCTGACTCACGATCTCCTCAAGGCCTTGGTCCGGGCTCAAAATGGCAGCCAAGGATCTTCTCGTCTGGACCTTCGCTCTCATGACGACCGCGCAACTTCTTGGGCTTAGTTTCGTTTCTTTCTTCCCGACGTATGGTGTATTCATGGGTTTCTATACCTCTGCTTACCTGTTTCCCTCAGCCTTACACAAACTCTCGGGTTCTCGACCACAATCAGCTTGTTACTCGCAGCGTATGTGTTCTCCTAATTTTATTCTCATTTGCTCGATCTGCTACAGACCTCCGTGGCTGCTTGCCGGCGCTATATGCTGCCTAAACGCCTGGCATGCGGGTTCGCTCTTTGAACATGGTCCCCTCATGCATTAACGCCCCTCAGATAAAACCGGTGAACGTTTTTTCCACATAACGGGCTGGTGGTGGGCCGTGATGGTAGTTTCTTGTGGACAGATCACAACGATGGCGCTCATATCTCGTCTGTTTGTAGGTGGGCTTCATCATTAGCTTAGCTACGATGTCCACAGGAGCGCGGTATTTTGGGATGGTCCTTATGGCGCTGGGCTATGTCGGTGAGCACGCTTTCTATGACATTCTTTCCATGATATCTTTTTTTGAACATTGTTGCCAGGGTTCGCTATGACTTTGGTGTGGGTCTCCAACAGCATTCCGAGGCCGCCTGCGTGAGTATTCGCCTTCCCACCTTCCTGCCGTGGATTGAAGGTTGAATCCTTTGTCTAGAAAGCGCGCGGCCGCCATCGGAATGGTGAACGGTATTGGCAATTTGGGGAACCTGTAAATTTCTTCCTCTAACATCGTACCCTTCTCACACCTCGGCAACAGTATGGGGTCGTATGTGTGGAAAGCCGAATGGGGACCTCAATATCATCAATCTATGATTATTTCCCTTTGCGGCCTCGTTCTGAGTTCGCTCCTTTCACTTGGTGTGTCTACTGTATTCCTTCCATTCACCGATTCAATCGGGTTTTAGGGATTCGCCAATATCTTGTGCGCAAAAATAGGCAACTCGATGCTGACGCAGTGCAGGACGCAAATGAGAATCGAGTAAAGGAGGCGGCCATTCTGGAAGGCATCAGCTTCGAGCAGGCAATGGAACGACGGAGGGGATTCAGATACTTGTACTAAACTCAAAGGAGAGATGCCGTGCGTTTGAACGATAGCTGTAGTATTTACAAATGAAAGCATGTTGATTCCGCATATCTGTACATGTAGCATAATTGAGCATAGAGGCATAATCTGAGTCCGAGTCACAATAAAAATGAACCAGTGTACACCCACTTCCTCGCCCGCTCCCCCGGCGCCCATTTGATCCACCCCTCAAATGAGGCCACAAAGAGACCGATCCACATACATAAGACGAGAATACTGAATATCTCTTCCCATTTCCAGGCCGATGCAACTCGCTGCGTCTGTCGACGAAAGCGCCGACACAATGCAGGCAACGGCGTGTCAGCTTCGAGGCATTCGTAGACCATCTCAATTATTCGGCAGCATGAGAGCTGGACTAGAGATGCCATGCCGAGAACGACCTCGCGTGTGTGGCGCTGCAACAATGTGCGATCCGAGACTGTTGGTTCTGTTGCGAGTTGAGAGCCGGAATGCTGCCAAGAAAAATAAGAACATACCTATGAACTTGATACAGCCTTGTCCGCAGGATAAAACTTCGATCGCGAGGGCGGACAGGTAGTTTGGGTGGGTGGGTTCGACGGGCTTCCATCGCAAAGGGTCGACTGGCTAATTTAAAGTGGTGAGCTCATGTAGATTGAAACTCAAATTTCATTTACCAGACATGTCTCGAGACCCCACAACCGTTTCACGGTATCCAGATCCAAACCACCAGAACGAGAGAGAGGAACATCTGCGACCAAGTCTGGTGGAGACCGATCGTGAATTCGATAGAGATGCGAGTGGAAATGTATCCGAATGTATCTATGGAATAGAGAAAATGAGCACGATAAAGACAACGAGTGAGATGAAACACCACCCAGGAGGTGGTGGGAACGAAGCAGGTTGGAGAATCAGCTGGCGTTGTTTCTCTATGCTCCGCGCCGTTGCAAGCGTAAGCTCTTGTGGGGATTTTCCGAGAATGTTGCCCATGAAGGAGGAATTCGTCAGGAACGAGACTGAAAAAAATGCCGCGACGCGTTATATAGGGCGTCCCCCGCAATGGATACCTTGGAGACGAGAGTACAAGAGCATCCTCATCGACGCTGGCTTCTAGAAGTCAAGAATATAAAGATTCCTAAAACGGGCCCAAGGGTACAAGAAGTCGCGTCAAGAACAAGGTCGCCATGTTTACGCGTTGTTTGTCAAGTTGCCATCAAAGTCTCACGCTCTTTCTCACAGTTCAAGTTGACATCATTCCAAGACACAAAGAGTGACTGGGAGTTTTATTATAGCTATATATCAGACATATTCTCTATCAAACGCCTTGTGTCATCATCACGGGAGTAATGTCGCACTTGAAAGGCTTTGGGTGGCTTCAGGAACATCAAAATCGATATCGATACTGTCGCAATACAAGATCAAAATTCACCTGATCAATCGACTAAAGAACGCGGGTTCGATTCTAATAGCTTCCCCGTTTTCATCTTTGGCTTTAGCGATGTCGAAGGTCGACAGGACCGAAACAATGGTTGCCCAAACAGTCGCATCGGCGGCGTGGCGACCCAAGCAGATTCTTCGACCAAATCTGTGGAATACCAAAACATGTAAGAATTCGGCTCGCACAAGGGAAATATTGATTGCAAACCCGAAACAAAGAATGTGATCATTTGCACTGAGCTGACCGTCGGCGTTCAAAAATCTTTCAGGACTGAACTTCTCAGGTTGCGGTTCACACAAGGACTCATTCTGGACCATGGCCCTAAAACAAAATGGAGTTGATTATTTTCACAGGAAGGGGTTTTTGCCATGTATTGAGGAGGACTATGGGGGAAATATTAATATCTTGGAGAAAACGGACGGTCGAGTAAAACCAGCCTTTGGGTATAAAGTATCCTCGATAGACGTCGTCTTCGCTAGTTGCATGTGGGCATGAACGACGTGGCCTGAAGGTCATAAGACCTCCGAAGGCAAAGGGCTGAGAAACCTTCCGCGCACCATACTGCTTTCCCCACTCCGTATAAGTTATCCAGGGCAGTCCAGTGGGTATATCAAATAAATTTCCCACGAAGAATCTGGGCTTGGGTCCAGGAGGGAAGGCGAGGCGACAAGTTGCCTTTCGTTGTTTCGCAACAATATCCCAGAGAATCGAGGACAGAACGAAAACCAGGAGATAATCATTGGCGAGCATTGGTTATCCCTTCTGATATTTGAAGCGGAAAGACATTGGATTGAGTTACTGAAATCCGTCCATTCTATCTCCCCGAGTCGCCCATTAAAAATTCTCCGAGTCGTTCATTCAGAAATAAAGTTCACACTACCTTGGTCCTGAAATCGCAGGTGTCTACCCGGAGTCGGTCGTTTTTGGTCTACCCTGTCCTCCGGTTTAATGGAGAGCGAAGGGCCTAAGTAGCCACAGCCACATTGAGATTACAGTCGAAATCCCGTCTCACGCAATTACCCACCCGGTGTAAAGTGAGGTACGATCTGAGAACCTCAGAAAACAGGACGCATGCTGCTTTCAAGTTGTCTTCCATCATATGTTCCCACGGTTGAAAAATAGCATCGATGACCACCACTAATAGCAATAGCGATGTGTGTAAAGGGAAACTAACTCAAAAAATTAAAACTACACATCCGTCATGCTTTCTATCAGCTGTCTCGTAACATCGTTCCGTGGAGTGATGCTGCACTGGAATGGTTTCGGATAGCTGCAGAGACGGCGCAGTCAACTTGATATCCAGTTCGTAATAATGGCAATTTACCTGAGCAATCCGTCAACGTATACAGGTTCAATTTCAATCTCTTTTCCGGTTGCATCTTTGGGTTTTGCGATGTCAAAGGTGGACAAGACAGAAACAATGGTGGCCCAAACAATTGCATCAGCAGCGTGACGACCTACACATATTCGGCGACCGAATCTGCAGAGTAATCAGCGGATTCAAATGGTAGGACTGGAAGATCAGACCCGAAACCAAGAATGTGGTCATCAGTGTTGAGCTGACCATCGGAGTTCAAGAATCGTTCAGGATTGAACTCGTCGGGATTCGAATACTTGGACTCATCATGTCCCATGGCCCTAAGAATATCAATTCCCACCTCCTCATCGCAAGACACGATATTCTTACCAGACATTGGGGATAACCGTCGTCCCTGAGATGATATTAAGATCGTCGAGCAAGACAGTCAAGTCGGAATAACCTTTGGGGATGAAATATCCTTCATAAATGTCGTCCTCGCTGGCCGTATGTGGAACAGCAAGGGGCAGAATAGGTCCCCAGCGGAAGACTTCTCTGAACACTGCCTCGCAATAGGGTAATGCGCTTCTGTGTTCAAATCCCGGTAGAAAACCGGGGCCAACCACAGCGTCGAGCTCATTCTGCGCCTTTTTTGCGACCTCCGGATTCAACATCATTGCCATGATGAAAACAGTCAAGGTAGCCCTTGTCTACAGGTCTATCAGTCAAGATCAACAGTACTTAGTTAGTGAGCATTAATGCATACGGTGTCTGCCCCGCCTACATCCAGTGAGCATTCAGACTGCAAATCGTAAATTTCAAGTATTCACCTGCATAAGCTACCCCGGCGACGTCCTTTATAACTTGTTCTCGCTCCTCGGAACTACCGTGTGCATCATTTTGTTCGAGGAGTTCACGAAGAACGGACGGTTTCCCACTACCGTTTCGCTGTTCCGAGTCAGCATACCTTCTCATGAAGAGATGATGCGCACCATGTTTTGTTTAACAAAATCGAAAGGTGCATTTTTCACCTCATCGACCAACTCGGAGGTTTCTGGATGAGTTCAGATCAACGTATCGAGCTGGGGATCGCATATACCTCGAGCGAATTTGTGGAAACCACACCCGGGAAACCAAGAAGGAAAGTGGCGAAGAAATGGAAAGGTATTGACAACAGATGCACCGGGTAGTACGCACTCGCAAAAGCCGTCCGACTGCTTCTTCAGTCAAGTAAACCAACCGGTCTTGCAATGATATGACGTCATATCCATACATAGTGTCGAGGATTATAGCAGCGGTCATTCTACTCAAAGATGAAACCTTCGAACCATTGAGCAGGATGGCAGAATACTTACGTTTTGATGTGTGCGACAAAATCCTCTGGAGTGGAAAGCAGGCCACGCAACAAGTCTTGAATTTTTCTTAGTTGAACAGGACGATATGCGGCTGCGGCATCTGGACGAAAATGCTGATGGAACAATCTTCTCCGCTGTAGTGGCTCTATCAGCCGAGACTGTATGGGATTGAACGAACCTACCTCCCGCCATTCATCTGTGTGAGACATGAAGGTGAGATTGAAACCCCAACCGGTGCTAAAAACGTTGGAATAGGAACGAGAGTGCGAGTTAGGTCATCTCACAGAGGGACAATAGGCATTGTTGGGCGATCAGAATAGATGGTGGCCCGCTTTTCAAGCAAATCCGTTGCAGCCTTCACAGAGTTGAGAATCACGACGTGCTTTCCCAACATCTGAGCATGCACGACGTCCCCTGCGAGCCATCAGGTTTCGAGGGACCCAGAAAATTTCACTGCGCACCATATTGCTTTCCCCACTCTGTATAAGTTATCCAGGCAGTTTCGGTGGGGATATCGAATAAATTTCCGGCTAAGAATCTGGGCTTGGGCCCAGGCGGAAACGGCAGGCGAGACGCGGCCTTCCGTCGTTCAAGGAAACCAACCACAGCCAAGAAAATGGAGGACACGGCGACAGCGAGAAGATAATCAGCGGAAGTCATCGGTATTGTCGGAGAGCGTATACAGTTCCGTGTATTTAAGATACCAGACCAATTACGGAAGTTCGCTAGTGCTAACACCTTCCAGCGACCCCTGACATCGGAAAAAACATACCAACCAATTAAAAGGACTAGTGCAATCGCGCTGGAGTTTGTGCGGCCAGCCCGAGTTATGTCTGACGAATATGGTTACTCACCTCGATATCCAAGATCCCAAGGCTGGCTGAGAAATCCGTTCAAGATTCGTCGACCCTGCACGAATGCCGAGAGAATGATAGTAATCGTACCTGAACCAGGTCGATGTCGCTGGCATGTCGTACATTTAGTCGCGGCCCGCGGGAGCGATGTTCGGACCTCTGTTTCGCACGACCAACGGCTCAATTCGTCTTGGCCCAGCGCTAGCGCGTCTGCCGGAGAATTGATAAATTCAGAGGACATTCTATTCTTTTAGCAGCTCGGTGCTTCAATCGGTGCCTGGCATTCTCCTTCGACCCAAAGAACCGTTGGCCGATAAGGTAACGCCTGCTCTTCCAGAAACTGCAAGGGGCCCGTAAGCCATGCTCATTAACGAAATGAAACCCAGGTTTCGCCCGCACATACCTTGCCTGAACTGTGGATAAGAATCCACTGGTGAGTATGAAGGTTCTGGGCAAGAGCTACAAACATGATGAAACATGAGTTGGTTTCGTAATCAAGTCTCGGAAAGCTCGGATCAAACCGGGTTAGTCGCCACGCTCGAGGTGTTCATCGGCGCTGTATCAGGCGTGTTCAACTCGGACTTGTTGAACAGCATATCCGTCTCCGTGCCGCGGAACCATTTCTGCCTCACCGGCGCAATGCTATGCCGCAGCTTGACACCGGGATCGAGATTCACTGCAAAAGGCTGGGAGAGAAACCCCTGCGTGAAAGCGTTGATGAAGTCGGTGTTAGTGCTGTCCATTAATATAATACGAAATAATATATTATTAATATATTAATGATAATATGGATATGATATGGCTTTGGGACAGCCTGCATAATGGGTGACTTTCCATAAGCATTAAAAAATTGTTTTGGAATATTTCGAGCTCTATAACCGTCGAATCACCGCATTGACAAGACAGCTGCCAGGACCCCATCGGCCTCAGATCTCGCTTAGGATATTGTTCAAACCTGAATTTATTATAATCTAGAAGAGGGGTCCCTACCCCCTCTCTAGATTATTCTCTTGTCGAATAAACGGTTTTGGATGGATACGTACGCACCTATCTTCCCACGTCACTCTCTCTGGATCGTGTAACCAGTCTTGATTGGCTTGAACTTGCCTGCAACGGTGCCGAAAACGTGCCTCTGACTATCATGAGCCTCAGTATGTTCCACAATTCAAAGTAGGCCATGAAAAATGTCAAAACTTGTTACAAGACACTTCCAGACTGACATGGTCATGCAGAACTACACATTTTGCTTCGTCCATCAACTGGGAACGATAAATATCAGTGCCAGGATTGAAAAGTTATTGATCAAAGGCCCAGATACACATCGTGACGCGTCTTTACGCGTCCTAGATGTGCCAAGACGCGTCGCAAGTGCTGTTGATGTTACACAACAGCTTAAGTAACCTCGAACCAATCTCGCATATTCTAGTGCTTGTGGGAACCCATTTAGATTAAATTATTGAAGTATCGCACAGTGTTGGCATCACTGGGACCGCTCAAACAAGGTTTAAGAAAAGAAAATGCTTATGGAAAGTCACCCAATATTGATATAGCATAATATAATACGATATGATATTGATATAATATGATATGGTGGCCACCATATTATTGTATTATTTTCATATTATGGTACACCCAAAACCTGAAGCTGCATACAGATCATGGCAATTGCCGGTGAGCTGATCCCATCGAGGCTGTGAGAAAGTCATTTCGGACCTTGAAGCAACCGGCAAATTCCGAACAGCGACCCAAAAGGGTAACTCGCCCCTATCTAAGGTTCAACCCATATCACAACAGACATTCTTGAAATCCCAAGGTGATTACATGTGTCTGACTACACAGTGTAACAAGAGGGAAGCTGAAATAGCACCTTTCCAAATGCCTTGACTGCACAAAACTCATCAACATAGAACTCAAGCAATATTATTAATATATTGTCAATATATTATAATACATATTAATACATATGCAAATAATATACTACGAATACGATATGGAGGTTGGGAGCATAATATGATACTAATATAATATGATATGGCAAACATCATATCAATATCATATTATGGACAGCACTAGTCGGTGTTGTTGAATCCCTCGACTAATCCGAATTCGTCGAATGTCGGGAAATAGTCGATCGTCGTCGCCGTGGGATCGCGTTGTCAAAAAGCGTCGGTGATCAGGCTCTTTCAAGTTCTCGATTCTCACTCATACCCCGTGCGAGAAAATGCACCTCCCGGGATGCTGACCGCTGGTGTAGAAGGGGAAACCAACCTCGGTTGATTGACGCATCATGCAATGAACACCTCTCGCGGCTCCTGCGGCCCCAATGCAGCATCCTCACGCAGCTGCGAACGGGGGCATATCGGCCTCAAGGCCACCTCCACCGCTACGGTGCCGCCCTCTGCCCCCATTGCGCTGCCCCCGAAACAGTTTCCCACTAAGTACCTCCTTTCGTGCCCGGCATACCGCCGCCCCCACCTCCAGTTCATCGATCGTTCGACTCGGCGGCCAGCGACTGAATCTCAAATGCCTGCTCGTGGCCAAGTCCGACCACAAGCCAGTCCTCGTGTACGTCCAAGATATCCTCCGCCTCCCAAAATACTCTATATGACCCCGTCCTTCCCCTCCTACCTTGCTATCATAACTAATATCTCTGTTTTTTTTTCTTTCTCTTATCGACTTGATTTTATCACCATCCATGATAAAGTTCATCCACGCCCTCAGCACACACCTTGAATACGATGTTCGCACTGCCAACTCTCCCTGCCAGCTAGTTTACTCTATGTACATAGTATAAGGCTACATGGGCCCCAAGGGGCCCGCAAGCACTCTAATGGAACTGGAAATGAGATGAAGGGGAAACCAACTCGAAAATTCATATCGGAGCTACACATCCATCATGTTTGCTATCAACTGCCTGGTCGACTCGTTACGCGGAGTAATGCTGCACTCGAACGGCTTCAGAGACCTGCAGAGACAGCGTATTCAACTTGATATGCAGTTCATAAGTTTGACAATTTACCTGAGCAATCCTTCAACGTATACAAGTTCAATTTCAATCTCTTTTCCGGTTGCATCTTTGGGTTTTGCGATATTGAAGGTAGACAAGACAGAAACAATGGTGGCCCAAACGGTTGCATCGGCTGCGTAACGACCTACACATACTCGGCGACCGAATCTGGAGAGCAATCAGCGAATTCATTAAATGGTAGGACTGGAAGATCAGACCCGAAACCAAGAATGTGGTCATCAGTGTTGAGCTGACCATCGGAGTTCAAGAATCGTTCAGGATTGAACTCGTCGGGATTCGAATACTTGGACTCATCATGCCCCATGGCCCTGGAAAATTTAATTCTTCGTGATATAATATCAGAGCAAAATGATCCGTACCAGATATTGGAGAGGACCGTGGTTCCTGGAATAGTGTCAACATCCTGAAAGAAGGTCAAGTCAAACCAACCTTTGGGGATGAAATATCCCTCATAAATGTCATCCTCGCTGGTCGCATGAGGAATACCAAGGGGAAGAATAGGTCCCCAGCGGAAGACTTCTCTGAACACTGCCTCGCAATAAGGTAATTCGCTTCTGTGTTCAAATTCTGGTAGAGAACCAGGGCCAACAACAGCGTCGAGTTCATTCTGTGCCTTTTTTTACGACCTCCGGATTGAGTGTCATTGCGATCCAGAAAACCATCAAGGTCGCGGTTGTCTACAGCTCTATCAGTCAAAATCAACAGCACTTGCTCAAGGAGCAGCGTACGGTGTCCGCGCCGGCTATATGGAGAGCATTTAGACTAAGTCTTAGCTTTAGTCAAATATTTACCTGCATAAGCCAGCCCGGCGACGTCATTTATAACCTGTTCTCGCTCCACGGAACCACCGTGTGTATCGTTTTGCTCAAGAAGTTCACGCATAACGGACGGTTTTGCACAACCATTTCGCTGCATCGGATCAGATACCTTCTGATTGAAACAACAGAAGATGCGCACCATGTTTTGTCTAACAAACTCGAAAGGTGCGTTTTGCATCTCATCGACCAACTCAGAGGTTTCTGGAGAGGTTCAGATCAGAGAGCAACTTGTCGAGCTGGGGATCGCATACCGCGGGCGAACTTATGGAAACTACACCCCGGAAACCAAGAAGGAAGGTAACGAAGAAACGGAAAGGTATTGACGATAGATGAACCGGGCAGGACAACCTCGCAGAGCCTTTGAACTGCTTCTTCTGTCAAGTGTACGAACCGGTCTTGCATTGACTTGACGTTATATCCATATATAGTGTCGAGGATTATAGCAGCGGTTAATCTGCTCAAAGATGAAACCTTCGAACGATGAAGGAACAGAGAACGATATTCACGTTTTCGTGTGTACGGCAAAATCCTCTGGAGTGGAAAGCAGGCTACGCAACAGGTCTTGAATCTTCCTTAGTTGAACGGGACGATATGCGGCTGCAGCATCAGGCCGAAAATGCTGATGAAACAATCTTCGACGCTGTAATGGCTCTATCAGCCGAGGCCATAGTAAATTGAACCAATTCTACCTCCCGCCATTTGTTTGTCCGCGACATAAAGGTGAAATTAAACCCCCATCCGATGCTAGAAACGTCAAATCATAAACAGGAGTGCGAGATGGATCATCTCACAGAGAGAGCATAGGAATTGTTGGCCTGTCGGAATAAAGTAATGCGCGCTTCTCGAGTAGTTCTGTTGCAGCCTTCACAGAGTTGAGAATCAATACGTGCTTTCCCAACATCTGAGCATGTACGACGTCGCCTAAAAGCTATCAGTTTTAACTTCTCGAGGGGCCCAGAAAATTCTTCTGCGCACCATACTGCTTTCCCCACTCCGTATAAGTTATCCACGCAGATGCAGTGGGAATATCGAATAAATTTCCCACTAAGAATCTGGGCTTCGGCCCAGGTGGAAACGGTAGTCGAGACGTTGCCTTCCGTCGCTGCAGTAAACCAACAGTCACAGCTAAGAGAATGCAGGACACAGCGAGAGCGAGCAGATAATCAGCGGAAACCATCGAGTATTGGTCGAGAAAAGATACCGTTCCATGTATTTAAGGACCAGAGGAGCATTCACGCGGGAATGAGTACATCCTCAGATACCGGAGTTCTCATGAGTGCAGTGGCCTGCCATTTCAGCGGCCGGAAAAACATGTCAACCAGAAAAATGAGTAGACGATCGGAAAAATGACCTAGAATTTGTGCGGGGAAGCCCATTCTCTCGCAAAATATGGTTATTACCTCGTTGTCCAACACCCAAAGCCGCATTCTTGACCCAGAAATTTAATGCGTTGAGCCTGCACGGATGACAAGAGAATGACAAGGATCGCGCCGTAATTCTGCAACTACGTCACATGTTTAGACCAGCCCAGATTATTTCACCGAGTTGCATGGAAATGAATTAGAAAGGAGAACGGCCGCAGGAGATAAGTCCGTTTCGGCTCAGTTGGCCCACCTTTATTTATGCCCTTGAAAGGACACTCAATCGTGGACCTCACGGTTGTCTTTTGCTTCAGGTTCATTCGTTGAGGCACCGTGTCTGACGGAGAGTTTGGACATTTAGGGAAGTGCTTTGTATTCTCCATCGGCCCGGAAAGCCTATTGGCCGATAAGATAATGTTTACTCTTCCAAAAGCTGCACGGGAGCCCGTGAGCCACGTTCACCCCCGGAATGAAAGATATCAGAGAACTCACTCGCATCTCGTAAGCAACGCGCTCGAGGTGTTCACCGGCGCAATATCAGGCGTGTTCAACTCTGTCTTGTTGAACAACATCTCCGTCTCCGCGCCGCGGGACCATTTGCGCCACACCGGCGCGATGCTAGGCCGCACCTTGACATTAGGGTCGAGATTCACCGCAAAGGAGAGGAAACCCTGCGTGAAAGCGTTGATGAAGTCGGTGTTGTTGAATCCCTCGACTAATCCGAATTCGTCGAATGTTGGGAAATAGTTGATCATGTCGTCGCCGTGCAATGCAGGTGGGATCGCATATTCGCCCTGCAAGACTCGTTATTTACTAAGAGTGGAGAGACGAAAGATTGCGCAAACCTTATAGGACTTGCCAGAAAATGCGTTAAGCAGGAGATACGTGGGACAAACGAGTAACGCTGCAGCACGGATTGAATAAGCTTCTAATATATTCATGGAGACGAAATGATAATACGAACACTCTGCCACGATTGCATCGAGCTGGTCAATTGAGGAACCAAATGACTCATACAGAGACGCCACGGAACTGCTTTCCTCACTTCCAAGGAGAGGAAAGAGGTTGCGCACATAATCTGCTACGTCGTAGTCACCAGTTTGATTGATGAACAAGGCTCCTTCATTGGCGTTCGTCACGGAGAGCAGAATATCCTGCGATATACTAATTTTAGAACGAGATAAAATCTCATAACTTCAAGGCGGAATTTACCGTGTTCAGTTCACCTTGCGCGAGGGCATCTGTTGGACTCTGCATTATGAACGAGCCGTCCACCACAGGATAAAACATCGAGGTAGTAAAAAAAGCGTCGGTGATCAAGTTCAGGTTGATCTCTGCCAACGTCGCACTGTCGAGCCCGCGCAAACAATCTAGGGGGCTGGTGACGTTGCATCTAGAATAATAATGAACGATGACATGCAACAGCGAGTATTAGTGGCGTACCCTGCTTGGGTGGCAACGAGATTGAAGACGGCCTAAACAAAATCAGCCGACTGACAATAGGTTTCAAATAAGTTGCACCTACTTGTGGAACTTCGCCATTATAATCGTACTGAAAACCCAGGAAGGTAGAACTGGTCATAGCGGCCCGGAAGAGCTTAGGACTGGTTTTTCCATTGCGGGCAACTATATGTTGAATAACGGAGCCAGCGCCTGTTAGAATGAATTAGAAGACTGAAAGCTTCTTCGTTTGGGCCAAGTACCGGCACTCTGCCCCCAGATGGCCACTCGATCTGAGTCACCTCTGCCCCCTGTTCAATTCAAATGCCACGGTGGTACGATTTCAACTTACCCAAATTTATGGATCTGCAAAATTTGAGTATATATGCTCAACAGAAAGTAACAGTAATACGAACGTTTTTATTGACCCAACGCAGGGCAAAGTCTTGGTCGCCTGCCCCGAGAATTAGCAAAACTTGCACAACGGATCCAATCACATACGCAGGCCGGCATTGGCGACACCTCTGTCTTTCACTTCTTGACCAGCAAGGAATCCTTGGAAGATTCCGTAAGCTATTCACATTTACCAAGAAGACTGTGCAATACCGAAAAGCCCCAGTCGGTATTGAATCACGACGACGACAATCTCGTTGTTCGCCTCTTGCACAAGTTCAGAACCATTATAAAAACTAGCAGCTCCGGCGTCATATCTACATGTAGCCCTCAATCAGTTGAGTCTCATGGCATGGAAAAAAGCGATCACCCTCCGCCATGGATCCAGACGATGGTTGGCAAAGAAGAATTGAGAGCGGGTGAATAAACACTGTACGTCAGTTAGAACGGTTTAGATCGTTTTATGGGTAGGTTACGAACTTGAGAAACAAGCAATCTTCCGACTGTTGAACATCTCGAACAGCAAGCGGATTGATTGGAGACATGCCCTCCGACCCTTGGAAACATTGAGGAGGTTCTTGCGACCGCTGAACTCCAACAATCTTGGAAGGCGGGGTAGGCGCTTGCCACCGTAGTGATCCTTTCAAAGGCTCGTTTTTTGCTTAGATTTCGGCGCGCCCAGCTCTATGCTTACCGGTAGGTGCGGCGGCGTACCGAATTCCCAGGAAAGAGGTAATTTTGAGGTTGGTGTCCACAACTCCTTCGTACTGGGCATAACCTAGATCAACAACTGGGCCAGCGACAACAGCAAGAGCATAGCCAAAAATAAGAGCTGCATGCAAGAAATTTCGGAGAGAAGCGAAAGCCATAGTCACGTAGACCTTGGATAAAGCGCCCAGAGACATTGAAACTTGAAGTATATATAAGTGTGAACCATCAGCCCAGGCTGCCCCACCAAATGTGTTACAAACAGACAGATTGAACAATAGATCCGCTGCTGGCCAAGTGGTCGCACTACAGTATCAGGAACCGATGTCACAAATCCCGAAAATCGGCGGTGTTGGGTAACTGGAGGACAGTAATTAGCCTTTTAACCGCAACCCTGAGTCTAGGTTAGTTAGCAAGCAATTTAGACATGACAAAGCTTGAAGCTGAGTGAGGCGGGTGAGCCGTACGCGTAATTACAGCCTTGAGCCTAGCTTGCGCGTCGCGGCAAGGTTGAAGTTGATGATCGTATCACGCGAACCTTAACCCCACCGGAACTTCGCTTGAAGTTCACTCTCCTGCCAGACTTTTTCTCGATTCTTACTAGTACTCGTACCTCGTGCAAGAAAGAGCACTCCCCAGGATGTCGACCACTGGTAGCGATTGCGGTGTAGAAGGGGAAACCAACTCGAAAATTCATATTGGAGCTACATATCCATCATGTTTGCTATCAACTGCCTAGTCAACTCGTTTCGCGGAGTAATGCTGCATTCGAACGGTTTCGGATAGCTGCAGAGGCGGCGTAGTCAACTTGATATATCCAGTTCGCAAGGATGGCAGTTCACCTGAGCACTCCGTCGATGTATGCAGGTTCAATTTTGATCTCTTTTCCAGTTGCATCTTTGGGTTTTGCGATGTCGAAGGTAGACAAGACAGAAACAATGGTGGCCCAAACAGTTGCATCAGCTGCGTAACGACCTACACATATTCGGCGACCGAATCTGGAGAGCAATTGGTAATTCAAATTGTAAATTGTAGGACTGAAAGAACAAACCCGAAAGCAAGAATGTGGTCATCAGTGTTGAGCTGACCGTCGGCATTCAAAAATCGTTCAGGATTGAACTCGTCCGGATTCGGATACTTGGACTTATCATGCCCCATAGCCCTAAGGATATCAATTCCTATCTCCTCGTAGAAAGACACAATACGCTCACCAGACATTAGGGATAACCGTGGTTCCTGAAATGATATTGAGATCGTGCAAGACAGTCAAATCAAACCAACCTTTGGGAATAAAATATCCTTCATAAATGTCGTCCTCGCTGGCCGCATGTGGAATACCAAGGGGAAGAATAGGTCCCCAGCGGAAGACTTCTCTGAACACTGCCTCGCAATAAGGTAATGCACTTCTGTGTTCAAATCCCGGTAGAGAACCAGGACCAACGACAGCGTCGAGTTCATTCTGTGCCTTTTTTACGACTTCCGGATTGAGTGTCATTGCGACCCAGAAGACCATTAGGGTCGCGGTTGTCTAATGGCTCTATCAGTCAAAACCAACAATAATTGGTTGGTGAATATTGATGCGTACAGTGTCCACACCAGCTATATCAAGAGAGCATTCAGACTGCAAGTCGTAGATTTAGTCAAATATTTGCCTGCATAAGCTAGCCCGGCGACGTCCTTTATAACTTGTTCCCGCTCCTCGGAACTACCGTTTGTATCATTTTGCTCAAGAAGTTCACGAACAACGGACGGTTTCCCACTGCCATTTCGCTGTGTCGAGTCAGCATACCTTCTAAAGCAAGAGATGATTCCGCACCATGTTTTGTTTAACAAATTCCAAAGGTGCATTTTTCATCTCGTGGACCAATTCGGAGGTATCTTAAGGGGTTAGTATCACGTAGAGAGCCTCAAATTGGAGAGCATATACCGCGGGCGAATTTATGGAAACTACATCCCGGAAACCAAGAAGGGAGATAGCGAAGAAACGGAAAGGTATTAACGATAGATGCACCGGGCAGCACAATGTCGGAAAGCCTTTCAACTGCCTCTTCTGTCAGGTATACGAATCGGTCATCCATGTTCTTGATGTCGTATCCATATATAGTGTCGAGGATTATAGCAGCGGTCATTCTACTCAAAGATGAACCCTTTGAACCGTGAAGGAAGGGAGTACGATATTAACTTTTTGATGTGTACGGCAAAATCCTCTGGTGTGGAAAGCAAGCCGCGCAACAGGTCTTGGATTTTCCTTAGTTGAACAGGACGATATGCAGCTGCAGCATCTCGGCGGAAGCGCTGTTGAAACAGTCTTCTACGCTGTGAATGAATGGCCCTGTCAGCCGAGACCGTAGTAAATTGAACGAACCCTACCTCCCGCCATTTGTTTCCGCGCGGCATAAAAGCGAGATTGAAATCCCACGCGGTGCTAAAACGTTGGAATAAGAACAAGAGTGCAAATTTGATCATCTCACAGAGTGAGCATAGGAAGTATTGGCCTGTCTGAATAAAGTGGTGCACGCTTTTCGAGTAGCTCCGTTGCAACTTTCACGGAGTTGAGAATCAATATATGTTTTCCAAACATCTGGGCATGCACGACGTCGCCTAACAAACCATCAGTCCTCAAGGGGCCCCGAATATTCTTCTGCGCACCATACTGTATTCCCCACTCCGTATAAGTTATCCAGGCAGATGCGGTGGGGATATCGAATGAATTTCCCACTAAGAATCTGGGCTTGGGCCCAGGAGGAAGCGGTAGGCGAGACGCTGCCTTCCGTCGTTCAAGGAAACCAACCAAAACCAAGAAAATGGAGAACACAGTGACAGCGAGCAAATACTCAGCGGAAGCCATCGAGTACTGGTCACGACGAGATACCGTGCAACGTATTTAAAGACCAGAGAAGTACTAGTGCGGGAATGAGTATGTCTCCAAATACCAGTGCTGTCATGAGTGCTGTGACCTTCCATTCCAGCAGTCTCTTAAAATCTTTACGGTTGGAACACATATCAACCAGAAAAATAAGTAGATGACAGGGAAATGACCTAGTAGGAATCGTGCAGATAGGCCAAGTCATCTGCGAAGATATGACTACTCACAGACCTCGATATCCAAAACCAAAAAAGTTTTTGCGCGCATTAGGCCTGCACGAACGACAAAAAAAAAAACGTCCGAGATCCGGGCCGTATCAAGTTATCTGTCGGCCATGGCACACATTTAGCCCTGTCACATAAGTTCGCCCAGTTATGTGGAAGTAAGGACGACCGCAGGAGCTCCGTCTCGCGCTCGGGCGGGCTTACCGTGACTTACATAAGCCCTCAGAAGTGCACCCATTGGTCCAGTTTCATCATTGGTGCACTGTCTGCCGTAGCGCTTAAAAATCGAGAGGATTTTCACCTCAGGCAGCTACCTCGGGTATTACGTCGGGACCTCCTAGGTACCATGTTTTGTAATGAAACAAGGAAGGAAGGAGGTACCGCCTCCGAGAGAAGGCGTGGACCCGATCAGGAAAAGAAGCAGGAGCTTCTTCGCCTCCCGGGCCTCCCGGAAGGTGACGCGGTGGTCCGTGCGGGACTGGTAGTCGCGCCTCGCGCGCGTATTCATGGCATCGGCGGGTGGTGTAGGGGGCAGCCGTGCGTGCTAGAGTGCGGCTGTGTGTACGAGGGGTGCTGCAGGCCACAGCAGCGAGCGCTTTCAGGCTGGCGGTGGCGGGTGCACAGTTCGCGCCGGCAGGGGCATGTGCTTTATCAGCACCTGGTATTGCAGTGAGGGCAGTGGAGGTTCCGGGGTAGCTGGAAGATGCTCGAGCCTACCATCCGTTCAAGACAGCCGTACGCGTAACGACAGTCTTGAGCCTAGATTGCGCGTAGGCTCGTTTCAGCCTCTCTTCTCGACTTTCTCAAGATAGTCGTTCAGAATTACGTCGCTGGAACTGACGAATACAAGCCAATAGGAACCGCCTCGGAGTTTGAAATAAAACGCCATGGAAACGCCGAGCCATCAGTACCATCAATTATGGGCACAAAACCGCCTGAAAGAAATGTTCAGAAGTCTTTCATTCTCTGCAGTAAAATTGCTAAAAAAAAATTGACGACTCTCGCATTCATCAGCGCATGTGTTCTAAAAAAAATAGCCTCACAGCTCAGCTTGAGAACTGTTGTGGATATCCCATCAAAATTTTCAAACTCCGAGGCGGTTCGTATCCGCCTGTATTCGTCAGTTCTAGCCTAGATTGCGCGCAGCCGCCGCAGCGGCAAGGTTGAAGTTAATGATCGCATCACGTCAACCTTGACCGCGCTAGCAGAACTTCGCCTTGAGTTCGCTCTCTTGACAAACTCTTTCTCGATTCTCACTCGCACCTCGCGCAAGAAAGAGCACTTCCCGGGATGCAGACCGCTGGTAGTGATTGCGGTGTATAAACCAGCTCGAAAATTCATATTGGAGTTACACATCCATCATGGTTGCTATCAACTGCCTAGTCAACTCGTTTCGCGGAGTAATGCTACACTCGAATGGTTTCGGATACCTGCAGAGATGGCATATTCAACTTGATATCCAGTTCGTAAGGTTGGCAATTTACCTAAGCAATCCGTCAATGTATACAGGTTCAATTTCAATCTCTTTTCCGGTTGCATCTTTGGGTTTTGCGATGTCGAAGGTAGACAAGACAGAAACAATGGTGGCCCAAACAGTTGCATCAGCTGCGTAACGACCTACACATATTCGGCGACCGAATCTGGAGAGCAATTGGTAATTCAAACTGTAAATTGTAGGACTGAAGAACAAACCCGAAAGCAAGAATGTGGTCATCAGTATTGAGCTGGCCGTCGGCATCCAAAAATCTTTCAGGATCGAACTTGTCAGGACTCGAATACATAGATCCGTCGTGCGCCATGGCCCTGAAAATTTTAATTCTTCATGATATAGTATCAGAGCAGAATGATCCGTACCAGATATTAGGGATGACCGTGGTTCCTAGAATAATGTCAACATCCTGAAAGAACGTCAAGTCAAACCAACCTTTGGGGATGAAATATCCCTCATAAATGTCGTCCTCGCTGGTCGCATGAGGAATACCAAGCGGAAGAATAGGTCCCCAACGGAAGACTTCTCTGAACACTGCCTCGCAATAAGGTAATTCGCTTCTGTGTTCAAATCCCGGTAGAAAACCGGGGCCAACGACAGCGTCGAGTTCATTCTGTGCCTTTTTTGCGACCTCCGGATTGAGTGTCATTGCGATCCAGAAAACCATCAAGATCGCGGTTGTCTATAGCTCTATCAGTCAAAATCAACAGCACTTGCTCAAGGAGCAGCGTACGGTGTCCACGCCGGCTATATTAAAAGAGAATTCAGACTCTAAGTCTTAGATTTAGTCAAATATTTACCTGAATAAGCTACCCCGGCGACGTCATTCATAATCTGTTCGCGTTCCGCGCAATCACCGTGTGTATCGTTTTGCTCAAGAAGTTCTCGCATAACGGACGGTTTTGCACAACCATTTCGCTGTATCGAGTCAGATATCTCCTGATTGAAACAAGAGATGATGCGCACCAAGTTTTGTTTAACAAAATCGAAAGGTGCGTTTTGCATCTCATCGACCAACTCAGAGGTTTCTGGAGGGGGTTCAGATCACAGAGAGAACCTTGTCGAATTGGAGAGCGCATACCGCGGGCGAATTTATGGAAACTACACCCCGGAAACCAAGAAGGAAGGTAGCGAAGAAATGGAAAGGTATTAACGATAGATGAACCGGGTAGTACAACGTCGCAGAGCCTTTGAACTGCTTCTTCTGTCAGGTGTACGAACCGGTCTTGCATTGACTTGACGTCGTATCCATAAACCATGTCGAGGATTATAGCAGCGGCGAGACTGCTTCAAAATGAAACCTTCGAACCATTGAACAGGATGGGAGAATACTTACGTTTTGATGTGTACGGCAAAATCCTCTGGCGTATAAAGCAGGCCGCGCAACAGGTCTTGAATTTTACTTAGTTGAACAGGACGATACGCGGCTGCGGCATCCGGCCGAAAATGCTGGTGAAACAATCTTCGGCGCTGTAATGGCTCTATCAGCCGAGGCTATAGTAAATTGAACGAACCCTACCTCCCGCCATTTGTTTGTGCGTGACATGAAACTGAAATTAAACCCCCATCCGATGCTAGAAACGTCAAATCATAAACAGGAGTGAGAGATGGATCATCTCACAGAGGAAGCATAGGAATTGTTGGCCTGTCGGAATAAAGTGGTGCGCGCTTCTCGAGTAGCTCCGTTGCAGCTTTCACAGAGTTGAGAATCAATATATGTTCTCCGAACATCTGAACATGCATGACGTCGCCTAAAAGCCATCAGGTCTGAGGGGTTTGGAAAGTTGATTGGCGCACCGTACTGTTTTCCCCACTCCGTATAAGTTTTCCAGGGAGATACGGCGGGAACATCGAATAAATTTCCCACTAAGAATCTGGGCTTGAGACCAGGAGGAAATGGTAGTTGAGATGTTGCCTTCCGTCGCTGCAGTATACCAGCCGTCACAGCTAAGAGAATGCAAGACACAGTGAGAGCGAGCAGATGATCAGCAGAAACCATCGAGTGTGGGTCAAGACACGATATTGTTCCACTCACGTATTTAAAGACCAGAGGAGGATGGAAGCGGGAATGAGGAAGTCTTCAAATGTCCAAGTTCTGAAGAGCGCCGAGACCTTCCATTCCAGCCGTCTTTACGGCTGGAAATATAACCAGAAAAATGAGTAGACGATCTGGAAAGGACCTAGGGTCTGTGCAGACAGGCCAAATTATCTCCGACAAGATAAATACTCACACTACTTGTCCGGGTTAGGCCTGCACAAATGGCGAAAGAATATCAGCGGGTCCTTATCAAGTTGTTTTTCGACCATGGAGTTGCGTGGAAGTAAGAACAACCGCAGGAACTCCGTCTCGCGTTCGACTGGCTTACCGTGGTCTAAGCCCTCGTAAGTGCACTTGGAAGAAATGCACCCATTGGTCCAAGTTCATCGTTGGTGCATTGTCTGCCGTAGCGTTGAAAGATCAAGCAACTTCATTCGCAACCGAACATTGTAATCGGTGCCTTTTCGGCCCGGAAATCCTACTACTGACCGATAAGGTAACGTTTACTCTGCCAAAACCTACATGAGGCCCGTAAGCGACGCTCATCATCGCAATCAAAGAAGCGAGAAGACTCACTCGCATCTCGTAAGTAACGCTTCCGACGTATTCACGGGCGCAATATCAGGGGTGTTCAACTCGGTCTTGTTGAACAGCATCTCTGTCTCCGCGTCGCGGAACCATTTGCGCCACACTGGCGCGATGCTAGGCCGCACCTTGACATTTGGGTCGAGATTCACCGCAAAGGAGAGGAAACCCTGCGTGAAAGCGTTGATGAAGTCGGTGTTGTTGAATCTGAGGACGGCATCGAATTCTTCGAATGTGGGGGAAATAATTGATCGTGTCGTCACCGTGCAATGCAGGAGGGATCGCGTATTCGGCCTGTCAGACCGATTGTATCGGCAGTTCAGGGACGAGAAGTTGTGCGAACCTTGTAGGATTTGCCAGAGAAGGCGTTAAGCAAGAGATATGTGGGGCAAACGAAAGACGCTGCAGCGCGGATCAAGTTTTCAAACATTTATGGGGACAAAATGAGATACTACTCACACTCTCCCAAGATTGCATTGAGCTGGTCAGTTGAAGATCCGATTGACTCATACAGAGACGCCACAGCACTGATATCCTCGCTTCCAAGGAGCGGGAAGAGGTTGTGCACATACTCCGCGACATCGTAGTCGCCAGTTTGGTTGATGAACAAGGCTCCTTCGTTGGCATTCGTCACGGAGAGCAGGATATCCTGCGTTATGCCACATGATAAAATGAAATTGACTCGCAGAAAGTTGAAGCGCTATTCACCGTGTTCAGTTTACCTTGCGCGAGGGCATCTGTTGGGCTCTGGATTATGAACGAACCATCCACGACAGGGTAAAACATGAATGTCCCCGTGAACGCGTCTGTGATCAAGTTTACATTGATCTCTGCCAACGTCGCACTGTCGAGCCCGCGCAAACAATTCAGGGGCGAGGTGCCGTTGCATCTAGAATAAGAATGAACAATAACATGCAACAGTAAGCCTTGGTGACGTACCCTGCTTGAGCGGCAACAAGATTGAACACGGCCTAAAAGAACTTAGCTCAAGCACGATGAGTTTCGAAAGTAAGGTACACCCACTTGGGGAATTTCGCTGTTGTATTTGTACTGGTAACCAAGGTAGGTCGAACTGGTCATGGCAGCTCGGAAGAGTTTAGGACTGGTTTTTCCATTACGAGCAACTATATGTTGAATAACAGAGCCAGCGCCTGTTAGAACGAGTTAGAAGACTGGAATTTTCTTCGTTTGGGCCAAGTACCAGCACTCTGCCCCCAAATGGCCACTCGGTCTGGGTCACCTCTGCGCCCTGTTCAATTCAAATGCCACGGTGGTACGATTTCAACTTACCCAAATTTATGGATCTGCAAAATTTTGAGTACATGTGCTCAACAGAAAGTAACAGTAATACGAACGTTTTTATTGACCCAACGCAGGGCAAAGTCTTGGTCGACTGTCCCGAGGATTAGCAAACATTACAAAATGGATCACCGACACATACGCAGACCAGCATTGGGGACACCGCCGTCCTTTACTTCTTGACCAGCAAGGAATCCTTGAAGAGTCCGTAAGATATTCACATTTTAAATGTTTAGAAGACTGCAATACCGAAAAGTCCCAGTCGGTATTGAATCACAACGACGACAACCTCGTTGTTCGCCTCCTGGACAAGTTCAGAGCCGTTGTAAAAACTAGCAGCCCCGAGGGAATATCTACAAGGACTCAGTCAAGTCTCATAGCACAGAACAATGGGATTACCCTCCGCCATGGATCCAGACGATAGTCGGCAAAGAAGAATTCAAATTGGGCGAATAAATACTAATAGAGATGTCAGTTCAGAACGTTTCTATAAAGGGATCATCAACTTGAGGAATAGGCAATCTTCCGACTGTTCAACATCTCGAACAGCAAGGGGATTAGTTGGAGATGTGCCCTCCGACCCTTGAAAACATTGAGGGGGTTCTTGCGACTGCTGAACTCCAACAATCTTGGAAGGCGGGATAGGCGCTTGCCACCGCAGTGATCCTTTTGAGAGCTCCAGTTCGGCTTGTATTTCACAAACTTTCATGCTTACCGGTTGGTGCGGAGGCGTACCGAATTCCCAGGAAGGAGGTAATGTTGAGATTGGTGTCCACAGCTCCTTGGTACTGCGCGTAGCCTAGATCAATAATTGGCTCAGCGTCTACAGCGCGAAAATAGCCCAGAATAAGAGCTGCACAGAGGAGATTTTGGAGAGAGGCGAAAGCCATGGTAGAATAACGTTTGGGCCATTGGAAGAGAATATATAAGTCCGAATATGCGTCGGTGTAGGGTTAAACGGAGGGCATTGACTAGCCGTTTAACCGCGATTCCTTAGCAAGCAATTGCGCCATTACAAAGCTCGAAGCTGAGTGAGGCGCGTCGCGGTAAGGTTGAAACATGAGTACTGAGTGATCGTATCACCCTAACCTTAACCCTAGGTTGGTAAAACTTTGCAGTTCCCGGGATGCAGCCCGGCGGTTCTGGAGCTGTTCACTTCGTCCACAATGCTCCTCCAGAAGGTATTATATTTGTTGCTGTTCTTTTCCTTCTCGTCCTAATTCTTCTCTGCTCAGACCATGACCTTAAACGCCAGTACCTCGCCCTCCTTCCTCCTCAGCAAGTCATCGACATCTGCCTCACCCTCGACATCCATGTCCCCGTAGCCCTGAAGCGAAATATATGGCCGACTGACTTCAAGGCAACCATTGCCTCTATGAAAAATGTTGTCCCAAAGGTTGAGGAAACTCCGGCAGTCATTCCACCGATGGGATCGTTGAACGGAACGGCAGAGGAGAATAAGCCGCCGCAACCGTCCAGCGAGCCCAAACCGCCGGACAAGCAGTCTACTGCGGGTCCATCTAAGCCGCCAGCGACTGTTGTGCAGCCATATGGCTTCGCTACTCAGCCTGCGTATCCGCACACGCCGTACTATCAGGCTCTCCCTCCTGGCTTCGCGCCGTATCCCTATCCCTCGTACCCGCCTCCTCCCAATGGCTTCCCCGCCGCTGCTTACATCCCGCCTCAATCATTCCCCTCCGCGTATGCCCAACAGCACGCGCTCTTCTCTGCAGTACAGGAAACCACCCTCCCTGCAGCCCAGTCGGAAGATACGGACCTTCCAAGTTACGAAGACATGATTGTCGAGGGACTCATCGCGGTTGACGACCCGAATGGGATGGCACCGAAGGACCTCTTCAACTGGATGGCCGCGCGTTACCCGGTGCAGTCGAACTTCCGACCCTCCGCCAGCCAGGCTTTGCAGAAGGCGTTCCGGCGCGGTCGTTTTCAGAAAAGCAGCGACGGGAAATATCGCTTGAATCCCAATTGGGAGGGTGGCAACGTGAGTGTTTTCAATTTTTTTGGTGCACCGTTGTCTGACCAGTACTGGATAGTCCTCGACACGACGCGCAACACGTCGGCCGCAAACACAAAACGCCGTTCCAGCTGCACAAAAGGCCCGTGCGGCCGCTGCCGCAGCTTCCGCCGCCCGCTCCCAACCGCCCCAGCCCATACTCCCTCCCTTACCTCATCATCTAGCTGCTTCAGCCAGCATGCCCGCAACTGCCCGGCCTACCCCTGCAATAGAGACGCCGAAGGAGACGCCCCTAGCAAGCGTCCCTGCGCCGACGCCCTCCGTTCCCCCAAAAGGGACCGCTGCGTTCACGGCTGCGCAGAACATCCTGCAGACAATAAACTTTGGTGGGGTGTTCCAGCTGGAGGACCAGGCGCGCTCGGCCGTGAAGAGCGAGGCTGTCTCGCTGTCGCTTGCAGAGCACGCGCGCGCGGAGCTTCAGGCGCAGCTGGCGCTGTTGGCTGCACAGTTAGAGGAGATCGCGCAGCAAGAGGAGAAGGAGGAAGACGAAGACGCTGAAATGGAAGAAGTACCGGTAGTGTGAACGTGGAAGCAAGATGTAGATTCACTGTACATTATTCCATTATTCTTTTGGTGCTGTCGGAGTGCGTCTCGCCGCTCCTTCAATTCGTTTTTCGTAGATCGCTGGAGTGCAAGAACAATCCAGCGAACTGCGGCTGGTCATTGATAGTTTCTGATGTTCTAATCATAACTAAATTTTCGCTGAGCTTCTCGGAACCCAGGTCGTATATACGTCGCCGTTTTCCAGCACCTAAATCTATCACGCGACCGCGATAACGATTCAGCGCTTTGACCTCCCAAAAAAGGAAAATCGCCAAACATCCGCCAACACGCAAGATGGAATCTTACCAGCTCCTGCACTTTCCACCGCACCTGTCCTGCGTTCACGCAGCACTGTACACGAATGTATCTGATTCAGATTCGCTGCGGAAACGTCTCGTCGCAGCGTCGACCGCCGAGGGCCCTGCCGGCGAGCGCGAACGCGACGCGGTCAACTTCTCCTTCATCGAAGCGCGGCTCGTCCGTCTGGATCTCTGCACCTGGCTAACCCTGATATGACGCCTGCTGCAGATAACGAGCGTAAAGCACCTCCGGACGGCGGTGTACCAGGCGGTCCTCGCAGAGACACAAGGCGCGCTGCGCACGAAGACGGTGCACTCCGAGATCATCTGGGCGCTCAACCCGACGAACAACGTGACGAACGCGTCTTGATAGCTCGCTCTCCGAGACTCATTCAATTGTTGCGCGTAGATATCTGAGGCGATGCGGCGGTATGGTGTATCCGACACGTCGACCGCGCTTGTCGTAGTGCGGGTTTGCGGGCCAGATCTGTCAACGGAAACAGTCGAGCGCGATATGGATGCTGTTGTCAAAGGCACGAAGGTGCCGTTTACGGAGCTGCAGCAACTCACAGACTGGGCAGCGGTCAAAAAGGTAAGCGCGCAAACCGGTCCCATATGATTGACGCTCAATGAATTCAGTATCACAAACTCGGGGGCGAGGCGGCCATACGCGACGCGAAAGATGATATAGAGCATGAGCATGCCATAGTAGATGGCATTGTTGTAAGTTCAGTCGCAATGAAAAGTGTCTCGGGATAAGCTGTTCCTTGTTCCACCAAATGGGCGTTCAAACACTGTAAGCATCAGCTTGAAATCGCCCACATTGCTGCAATATGATAATACATGTCGCAAATCCTCCAGCCATTGACACCATGCTTTCGTTCACCGAGTCTTGGTCCGAGGCAAAACACGCAGAAAACACAACTATTGGGCTTCCGAGTATCAAGATGTCGTCAATTCGCCCTATCATGGCATACCTATTGCCCCGATTAGTCTGACACAATTGGCAATTGGGAGACGGACTCCAGCTGCCACGCTACATCATACGAATTCGCACCCGAGATGCCGCCAACTTGACCTACCCGACCTTTTGGGACGCTACAATCGGAGGACACATTTCGCTACGGCTCCTCGTGCCATTCCACATTTATAATTTATGGACGTGCATACATATGCCATGGGGGAATCTATTAAATTGCAGGGTATATTTCTCTTTTCTTAATTAATATAATCTCGAGCTACTTAGGTAGATAGCGTCCGATAGTAAATACATAGTAGCACCAGTGCGGAGATGAAGCGAGCTGGAATGGCGTGCCAGCGCGCACGAATATCATAGAGATGGACGGAACAGAGCCAGTATATACATGGGCTGCGTCCGCGAACGAGGAGGGTCGTCGCTCGAGGAAACCAAAAGAGGACGAGTGACAACGGGCGCCGGGCTACTTACTCCCTCAGCCACCACGCGCCAGACACCATCCTGACGCACTCGAGGCCCGTGCAGCGCCGGCGCCACGCAGCCACATGCGCCGCATCCTCGCGCGAGAGACCGCCGTTCCAGGCGTCACCATAAGTGTAGTAATTCCCGTTGTTCCCACCGTCGAACAACACGCTCTCGTCGTCACCGATGTCCGCCGGGGACGTCCGGGACGGGGCGAGGCTGCAGCGCGTGGAGGGGCAGCGCGGGGGCATCGATGCCGGCGAGCACGTCCCCGGCGTCGCCCCAGCCGTCCCACTCCCATGCCCAGGCGTCTGGGTGCGCGGCGGAGAGACGCAGGCCGGGGGGCGGTGCGAGGGTGAATGGGGAAGGGGGCGGGTAGAGCGACGAGGGCGATCCACGGGCGGAGGGGGAAGGTGGTGCGCGTAGCGAGGGCGAGGGTGGTGCGCGCAGGCCGGGCGACGGCGGCGGAGGCATCAGCGGTGAGGGGGGCACACGCAGGGAGGGCGTTGTGGGGACGCGCGGCGTCGACGGCGCGGAGGGCGCGAATGTCGACGGTGAGCGCGGTGATGGGGGCACCGAAGGTGCGCCCATCGAGAAGCCGGCTTCTGCCGGACGCGTGAGCAGCAGCGTGCGCAGCGCAGGGTAGCGCGGCAAGACCGCAGCTACGATTTTATACAACTGAAGAAAAACAATCAAACAAGATACACAGGGCATATGCGAAAGGAAAACGTACCTCTGCGACTCGCACAGGGCTCCGCACCTCAAGCAGCTCAACGCCGCGCTCCAGTTTCCCGGTTTGCGGCAGCTTTTTCTCCGGCTCCTCCTCCCTCCCACTGCGCCCGCGCCCTGGCGCCACGGCAGACGGCGGGAGGCGGGGGATCGAGGCCACAACGACCTCGTCAATCCCCGACCCGAGCGTCCGCAGCACCTTCTCCAGCGTCCTCCGCTCGACACGCGGCCCAAACAACAAATGCACCGCAAGCCCCAGCTTGCGGTTGTCCTCTTCCGTACCCCGAGTCTTGCTCTTGCTTCTGTTCCTTTTCTCTGCTTGTACTTTGGCTGCGGGAGCCCCTCCTGCGCCGCCGCCTCGCGCAAGCACCCCGCCCACCGCGCGCCCAACGCGGCCCCCACCCGCAGCGCCCTCGTATAGCGGCCTTGGCACCGCGACACGCAACACGCGCAGCGGATGCGCGTGCGGCGCGGTCTTCACCCAGCTCGCAGCAGAAGCCGCCGCTGGCCGTGCCTTCACATACACCGCGCGCGCCGCGCGGCCCACGCTTCCCACCCTGCGCAGCTCGACCTTCTCCCCGCGCACCATCTCCACCTCTACGGCGCCCTCATGGCCGTCCTCGCTAAACGCCGACGGGGGCGGTTTGCGCGGGATGCGCTGCGGCGCGCGCTCTCGGCTGGGGGTACGGGTGGACGTAGCCATCGGAGGCGTGGCGGTACCAGTGGTCTGTGTCTGCGTCGCGTCGGCGGGCGGCGCATCTGCGTCTGCTTCCGGGGTGTGGCTCTCTCGCTCGCCCATGCGGCCCCATCCCGACATGCGCGAGCGTTTCGGATCCGGCGCAAGCAGCGCGAGGGACGCCGCCGACAGGCCTTGCTTGGTGGGCGTACTCGTCGGCGTCGTCGTTGACGGTGCTGGCGCGCAGAACGGCGACGCCGTGATGCCCTCGAGGATGCGCACCGCGAGCGCGGGCAAGGCGTGCAGATGCGTCAAGCGCGGGAGGAACGGGACAACAGGTGCATGTTTATCTTCGTCGGCTTGTTGCGGCTCTTCGGGCGGGATCTCGTCGTCGCCGAAACCGGACTCTTCACCGCCGACGATAGCGAGGCGCTCGAGCGTTGGATGTACGCGGATGAAGGCAAGGAGGCGGGTAGTGGGGTCCGTGCGCGTGGGATGGAGTGCGGTCGGCGTGGTCGGTATTTTGGGCGGTGCGGATGCGGATATCGGGGACGGCGTGCCGGGGGCATCGGGAGGGAATATTGTGAGGCTGCGGAGCGCGGGGAAGTGAATCTGCGAATATGGAAGCAAGTCAGGATAACACCGTAGCGAGATATGCGCAAGGATGGACGAATGAAGAGAATAAACCTGAAAGGTCCAATGTAAAACAGAATCGAAGGTGCCAAGCCAGCAGGGCGGCACCAAATTTGCGAGCAAGCTGCCCAGCTCGCAGACCAAAATTTTCTCCCTCCAACAACCACTAAACATCCACCGGATGGACAGGCAAACGAAAAGGGCGAACGACTCACCTCAGTGATGCTCGCCCATGGCCACGGCGGCCACCCAGCACACACCACGCCCTCCACGCGCGCCGCGATGTGCGCCGTCCCCAGCGCACGCATCAGGCCCTCCTCGCGTCTCCTCCTCCTCCTCCTGCTCGTACTTCCTCTACTCTCGCGACCATCCGTGCCGTCATCTCCCTCTCCGTGGGCGTCAGCGTCCCCTCCTTCCCCGTCAAAATCATCTGCCTCATCCCCGTCCCCGTCACCGAGTCCACCGCGCCCCCGCAGATCCACCACCCCATACAACCTTCCCCTCGCCGCAGCACACAGCACGCGGCTCACGCGCGCTGCGCGCGCGGCATCCGCTACACCCACATGCGCGAGGACAAGACGCCACACAGGCGCGGGAAGCCCGCCGGCGGGGAGATGCGTCTGGGAGGAATACGCGGCAGAGGAAGGCGGCGGGAGGCGCAGTAGCGCGTGCAGCGCGTTCAGCTTGGTCTGCCTCTCCTCCGGCATCTGCATCTGCGCGGGCGAGGACAGCGTGCGCGCACGTTCGCGGTCACCATCCCGGGCGCTGGGATCGCCAGGATGCGTGTGTGAATGGTGCGGTAGAGCGGGAAAGTGCGCGTGATCGGAGTCGTTGAACGCTCGAGCGGCGGGCCCGAGGCCGGAGGGCCGCCGGATGTCGTCTTCCTCCCCATCATCATCCGAGAATGGAGAGGAGCGGGAGGAGGAAAGCGCAGAGGCGGAAGCGTATGCCGAGTCCGCGTCGCGTGCCTGTGTCCGTCTTTTCTCGCGCACATCCGTGTCCTGGCTTTTGCGCCCGTCGCTTGCCATCGCCGCAGATATTGAGCGCCGGTGTCGCCCCTGCTGCTCCGCGTTGCGCAGCATCTCACGCAGGCTAGCGGCGCGCCCCAGGCCCGACGGGCGGCGGATGTCGTCTTCTTCCTCCTCGCCTTCGTTTTCTCCTCTGCTGAAGGACGAGGAGGGGCGTGCAGACGCCGACGCGGACGGCGGGTTGCGGTGGGAGGCACTGGTCTTGCTGCTTTTGCTGGACATAGTGCCCCACTTTCGCTTGTCACGAGGCTGCTCCTCGCGTCCCGGGGTGTTTTCCGAAATCCGCTGTGTGGAGGCATCCTTCAGGCTCTTCGCTTTCTTGTCGCCGCGTTTGACTGAGGGCCGCTTGACGAGCTTGCCGCCGGTGCTGTGGCCTGACACAGGACTGCCAGTGGGTTTGGGACTGGGGTTGCGCACATCCGGCGTGGATGTGGCGGCGCGGTAGCGCGCAGAGGTCGGCGAGCCTGTGGGACGTAGAATAGAACCACTATGAGCATCCTCGTTCATTCCTCGAGCATCGAGATCGCTCGTGCAGACAAAGGCAAACGCACCGTTGCCACTACCAGAGCGTAAAAGATTCGAGACCCGCCGAAACAGCCCGCCGCTCTTCTCAGGTGCATCTGCGTGCGCGTGCTTGGCAACAGGCAACGGCGGAACCGCGTCCTGGCCTTCCTTCTCCTGCAAAGCGAGATTGGTCGCGGACGAGCCAGCGATGAATGCGACAAGCGAGCGTTGGCGCCGAAGCATCTCCCTCAGTGCTCCTCCGTCACTGCGCAATGCTCGAGTTGTTCGCTTTCGCGGCCGTTATGAAGTGGCTTTTGCGGCCGTTATTATTTAATATGAGCGCTATTGGCCCCACCGTGTGAGCGTTCCCAGACGCGTCCGATGTATGTCTGTCCGCCTTTACGACTTCCGCCCCCTTATGGCCGCGAAAGCAGGAGGAATGATAGTGTGTTAATGTCGAACGGAAGGAATTAGGATTTTAGGATTTTAGCCCTTGGAGGTAGCGAAAGAAACAATGAAAGGAACGAAGGAATTAGGTTTTTAGGCTCCGGAGAATGGTGGGAGGTGAGTAAAAAAAGGATCGTGTGCCCTTGCCGATTCCATATTTGCGTTTGATGCCCGCCTCGAGAAGAGTTGGGATTGACCCGAACATCTCCATTGGACTGTGTAAGACGCCGATTCCGCGGACACCTTGCAAATACTACACTCCTTCCTTCCTTCCTTCCTTCCTTACAGCGGATTCAAATGGAATGGGCTCAACTCTTGCCTTGTTTCGCAAGAACATGTTACGCAAAAAAAGATCCTAACTGTCCATCGACATCTCGTGCAGATTCAGATATCATCTTGTACATCATGTGGGATCATGTTCACCTCCTCGACGTTTCCTCACTTGGACAAATTTCGACTTGGGCGGCTAGCGCTAGCACGCTCGCCCACAAACTCGTCGAACCATTTGAAAACCTCATAATGCCATTTCAAACTGAAAGACCAGTCAGAATTTCAATCAACAGATAACTCAAGTCAAGTACGAACCTGTGCTCATGTCCCAAGACCCTATCAAACAGTCCGTCAGCTACTGGCATGCGTTCGAAAGGTGTCACCAACCAATGATTCTCATCCGGAAATATGACCAGACGGCTTGGGATTCCCAACCTACAAAAATCATTACTTACTACCATGACCAAACCAACCCGAGCTGGAACGTACTGTTGCAAGGCATGGAACGCCCCGATCCCTTCAGTTTCGGCGAGCCTGAAATCTTTCCTTCCGTGTATCATCAATGCAGGCGTCGACCACCGATGGATGAATTCTGCGGGGTTGAATTTGCTGTGGACATTCAAACTTTCCCTGGACCAGGGGACTCCACCAAATTCGTGATTGAACTGATGTTTGTGACGTGTTTAGTCTCGACACAGGTGGCGCTGGATGGAAAGGGACGTACGAAGCGCGGGACATCGGTTGTGTAGCTTGGAGGGAGGTCGAAAGCAAGATCTCATCTCTGCGCCAAATGCCAAAAAAACATGTACATACCTGCTATACCTGGAATCGAAAACCGCGTCGTGCGCCACCAGAGCTTTGAAGTTGAACCCATACTCGGGGTGTCCCTGGATCCAGTTGATAGCATATCCGCCCCAACTGGCACCCCGCAGCGACAGCCCGATCTGCGTCAATCTGGGTTATGCATCATCATGAGTAAGTTGGTGTATGACCCAGAAAAAGCCTATACCTGGGGATATGATTCCAGCACGTACTTGAATCCATTCACCATATCCACAAATGGTTTCCCACCCCAGTCTTCGACAATGGCGTCTGAGAACTCTGCAATCATAAACGCCAATTCAGCCTTCAGACACAGATTTGAGATAATGGATGGTGCATACCTGCCCCAAAACCCGTGCTACCGGTCGGATTCATCCAGATCGAGAAATATCCTTGCTGCGAGAACACTAGTGTTTCTACAAGTGAGCACGAGATAACATAAACACACATCGGCTGACCCTGAGGATTCCAACGCTCCGACCAGCGATCCGCATTCGAACTATGTGGACCTAAATTCTGATTCTCAGACTCAGCAAGTCGAAAACGAGGGAAAAAAACTTGCCGCCATGAATGACCATAACCACAGGCCACTTCTTCTTGTCCTTGTCATCCCATCCCTTCGGCTTGAAGATCCAACCCTGCACATCTTTATCCAGCGCACCCTTGAACCAGAATTCTTCGCCCTCGAAGAGATTCTTACTCTCCAGGACATCAGCACTGAAGCGCGTGATTTGCGCGATCGTGGGCTTGGGTTTGCTCTCCAACGGCGCTTGACTGGCGTATATATCAGCCTCAATAGATCTCAAGCCTTGGAGCAGGTAAACATCATTAGGCGCAGTGGATGATGACATGGAAAATAATAGGCGTCCGCCGGGGAGGGGGTTGTAGGCCCTCCGCCGCGCCTTTGTGAGTCAAAGGGACGGGATCGTGGAAGCTGGAGGGTGAGATTGGATAGCTGGTTAACGTGGCAGGAGGGATAGGCAGCGCGTAGACTTTGACTCGGGCGTGATCTTCCGCTGTGAGGTACATCACATCCCCACTATGCGAGAACTAAAAAATAAAGTGAGATTGCGCAATTGCCAGGGACGAAAGTGCACATACAGCCAGCGACTCGGGGGAACGATCCCACTTGGACGCAAGTGTGCGCTGGTCCTTACTGAGAAGATCGAACACCACGATTTTGTTTCTGGAGTCCGGTCAAATAATGGATTGGAGTCGTGGAATAGCGCAAGGACGTACACCGCATTCGGAACATCCTCGTCCTGTTGGATCCACGCTGCTTTGGCCGCGCCAGAATCCAGTGTCGGGCTGGCAGTCGATCCTTGTCTTCCCGTCGTTAATTGCACCGGCTTTCCAGGATCGGTGGTTTTGACGAGATACACCTAGCTAGATGTAAGCGGCCAAAAGCTCAAGTGCCCATAAGTATCGAACATTTCGCCTTCCGTGCTGGGGCGATAACTCGGGGTCTGGCGTTGTGTACACGACAGTTTCGCCCACGAAGGAGAAATCGTCTGAAGTCTGATAAAGGCATTCAGTGACGGAAGACGCACGCGATTATAGATCCGTACATGACGCGTGCCCTGCAGGAGATTTTTGAACTCGGCACCCATTCTCCACTTTCCATTCGAGCCGGGTAATAAGTCCACACTGAACAAGGACGCGGATTTGGGGCTCAACCTTCCACGGAAACCGTCAAATCAAATTTCGACCCAGACAGCGAACAAACCACGAATCCCAAAAACGCTCGTTCAATTCGTCAAACACCATCGGAGCATTAGGGACGCGGCGGTCGTCTTTCTCCTTCGCTGCAGTGAGATTCCCGTCCGCGTAGACGTAGTCCACGAACACCAGCGTTCCGTTCGAGTACTGGAATTTTGTGGCTGTCTTTGTGGGGAAAGTGCCAATGAAGACGGGTTCTGCAGCACTCAAGGGAGTGGTGAGATTCAATTCAAGGTTGATGTTGAGAGCATATAGATCCAAGACTCCCTTCCCCGAGTCCACGGCATGGCCAACGTTACGCCGGTCGAGCCAGAATGTTTCGCCGCCGTTGGGTAACTAGAATCCGTAATAGAATCTTCAGGCAAAGGCCCCAAATACGCCAGAAAACCGACGAACTGCTATTTCCAATGGCTTGGTGTTTTCCTCCAACGACGCAATAAATATGGATTTATTATTCCTGCAGAATCAGGTGTGTCAATTTAGCGCAAAGTTCGATGGAACACTCACGTCTTTTCCTCCAGCGAAAACTTGGTGTGCGGAACTAAGACCAGGTCCCCTGCGGGATTAGCAACCCCCGTCCCCGGTCGTCCGAGCTCGATCAATGTCCTGGGTGAGAAAACATCTGGGCCCTCCTTTAACGCGAATTCAGCGAAACCATTGTTCGGAACGGCCGGGCTTGCTACGGTTCGTGCGGTGAGGTAGAAGGTCGTTTGAAGGACCAACAGGCCCAGTAAACTGAACAGAGAACGCATAGTTGTCCGCGCGCCAAGACGAACTTCGCGCTTGCAATTCAATCCCGGACCGACGGAGAGCCGTGTTGAGGTAGATGAGATAAGATAAGATTTGAGTGAAGTTCCAAAGTTTTAAGATACAGCACAACATAATCGTACATCTGCAAATTCTCCATACAAAGCTCATCCAACATTTTACACGGATGAAACGCACAAATAAGATAAATTAAAACTCGAGGCGGGTGGTCACTTTTTCTTTGCGGGCGCTTTTACCCGCGCTGCTGTGTCCGAAACCCGGCGCCGTTTGGCGGGCGATGCTTCAACTCGTTGAGGCACATTTGCGGAACGTTTTAGGCGAGATGTGGGCTGGAAAGGGTGGATGCCGCCATAAACCTCCTGGCGAGGATTCTGGCGGTCGCGTCTTAGCCGAATAACATCATGGATTAGCGGGCAAACATACCATCGTTAACTCGTCTCCACTCTCGTCCTCTCCGCCGGGATCGTCCCCAGCTTCACCCCCACTGGCGCTGTACTCGTCGTCGTCGTCCTGGACCATCAGACCACTACGACGACGCTTCACCAGTCGCACATTGTCCGGCACCGCTTCTTTCTCCTCCTCGAACTCAGGGTCATCCGAGTCCTCTTCCTCCTTTACGTGAACCACCGCCTGTACGCGACGCACGAATATTTGGCGCGGGGGCTGAGACGGCGTCTGCATTTGCGCTGCGTTACTTTTCGCCGTCCGCAACTGCGAATTATTGAGCTTCCCACTTGACGACGCAGAAAGCGATGTGTCCTCAGAGTGGTATGCAGGTGCTGATGCAGGCTGCTTGGCCGGCTTAGAAGCAGGCGTACGTGGGTTCAGGTGCGTGCTTATGTTTTGCGAAGGCGAGTCGGGACTGGGGAGGGCAGCAGATTTGTATGCCGGCGGACGGTTTGATGAAGTTGAATCGCGTTTTACGACAGAAGAGGGCTCGGATTTGGGCTGTTTCGGCGGGCTCGCGGTCAAAACAGAACGTGATAACTAAAAAACCAATTAGTCGGCAGAATTGGAAGGTAAGGGAACATACAGTGAGTAATTCAGTTGAGAGACCGCAACGGTCTACTTCGACGCGCGTGTAATGGTCTTGCCAGTTCTTGGCTTGCTCCTTCCAATGAACGACCTCGCGCTGAAGGCCCTCAATCTAAATTGCAGAACTGAGTAACGCTTTTAAACTTGAGGGAATGTACTCACCGTGGCACGCATTTGAGACAACTAAGAAAGGAAAAGGTCAGTAATGCCGTTAAAAAGGCGCGTCGACACAAGATCTCGCCTCATTTTCGTGTTTGGCGGCAGCGGCGTGGAGTGCACTGAGCGCTTCGTCGCGCTCCCGTCTGGCTTCCTGCGCTTCTGCGCTTATAAGTGCCACCTGAGCCTGGGCTCCATCTTCGAGCTCTGACGCCTGAATTCATAGAATAAGAGAGATCCAAAGAAAGGATAAGAATTTGACGCGCAGCATTCAACACGGTCTTCTGTACAAGACCGAGCGCCTCCGTAAGTGAGCTCCTCGTCGCGGTGCTGAGCAACATTCAAGTAGGCTTGATTGAGCTTGAAGCAATTCCGAGGACACGATCAGTGGCTGTGCCTCAACCTCAAAGTCTCTCCCAAATTGTTGTCCACCTCCGCTCAAAATTAATGGCCTCCGCGCTGAAAAGTCCTGTCCTTGGCGGTTCCCTGCCGCCGAAACGGCGTCCCACTAGGTCGGGTACCATCTCTGGAACAGTGGGGTACGTGTCCCGATTCACTGGTGCAATTTTCGAGCTTACCAGACTACTGGGTCTCGTTCAGCCAAGGAATGATCCGGTGCAAGCCTAAAGAACTTGAACGTTACCGCAAGAGCGACGAGGAGCTTCGGTCCATTAAAAATCGGGGTCTGAGGGATTTTTATGAGCGCCAGAGTCGGTCCCTAATATGATATATGTGTTTATCCTCCTAACCAACTATTTTCCAGATGAGATACTGGACGGCTTCCTCGAGGTCGAGGAGGTACTGACCTCAAGTCTCCCTGATCAAGTATTTGGGACGTTCGCGCGCCGCACCATCTATGACGGCCCTACGGTCCTTTCACCTATCGCTGATGACGCGGAAGCCGAAAGGCAGCCATTACTGCCAGACACGGAGTCAAAACAGAAGAAAAAGGAACGCACGGAGAAAATTGCTTTGAACGGTACGGCGCATACAGTCGCGTCCGCTGTGTGCTGAATGTCTTCTCTCAGTGAACATACTTGTAAATATTTTACTACTAACTTCCAAAGGCGCTGCTGTCGTTCTTTCAAACTCTGTATCACTACTTGCCTCCTTTGTCGACTCTGCGCTCGACTTCCTGTCTACCCTCATAATCTGGTTCGCCGACTTCGCAGCCAAGAGAGAGGACCCGGGATCTAAATATCCTACTGGGAAGAAACGCTTCGAACCTCTCGGCGTGCTCATTTTCTCCGTCTGCATGATTGCTTCTTTCTCTCAAGTCCTGGTCGAGTCTTTAAAGAAACTCTTCGGTGAGGAGAACGGCGAAATTGGGACGGTGTCCTTGTTCGGAAAAGCGTACGTATTCGAGTTCCTGTCCCAGCATCTTTCCAACACCGAGCCGCAGTACAATGATCGCTACGATTGTCATTAAGAGTTTCATCTGGATTTGGTGTTCCAAGATTGAATCGAGCGGAATTCAAGCGTTGGCCCAGGTTTGTATTTTTCTTGTAGGCTAAGAACATGAATGAATAACTTTGCGCAGGACGCAAAAGTCGACGTGTTATTCAACATCTTCTCCCTTCTAGTCCCTTGGGTTGGTGAACTCCTGAAGATTAGGCAACTGGATCCATTGGGAGGCGCGCTTCTCAGTATTTGGGGTCGGTCGACGCCTAGTTGCAATTTTCAGCGCTTACACTCCGCACAGTTATCGTGGAATGGATCCAGACATTACTAGAAAACTTTGTCAAACTCTCCGGTCGCATCGCGAGTCCTGACCACCACTTCCGCGTCCTGTACCTCATCTCCCAATTCAAACCCGTGCTCCAGGTGTCGTATCTCGAAGTCTAGTGAGCCCTCTCCTGTCCTAGCTTCTCTTTCGTGGTACTGAAGAGAGGCTGTAGCCACGTCGGGGACGAGCTCATCGTCGAAGTCGACATCATTCTCCCCTCGGACGCCAGCCTCCCCTTCGCGCACGACCTCGGCGAAACAATTCAAGCGTCGATCGAGGCTCTCGACTTGGTCTCTCGCGCATAGTGAGTTATTTGTTCTCTTTGATTGAGGGGAAGTTGTCTGAATGGCTGGTGTAGCGTCCACACGGACTACAACAGCGAAAACCCCGCGCAGCACGTCGGGGTCCCGCAAATTGGTAGAGGCAACGGCAATGGTTCAGCATAACTATAACTTTCCTTAGAAACATAAATTATTCTTTACAATTGTCGTATCAAGGTTGCAATAATAATGGGAAACCAAACTATTCTAAGCTGATGTTCACAGTAGTTCACGAGTTTAATTATTGAGTTATTTGACGGGAAGAACCCTGCAGACTTCGTCGATCGGTGATCTACGCTGAAGCCGTTGATTCATGAGAGTAAAAGACCATACACTCCCTGAAACCTCGACGAGTTTGTGGACGACTATGCACAAGACATCTGAGAAAAGACTATCGAGCATGACCAAACTGTTTAATTATTCAGTTTACACGAAAGTTTATCAGAGATGTACTGGAAGTCGAGCGTCGTGCATGCATGGGGAACCGAAGAGACTGAAGAGCCGTCAACTCGTTTTGGCTCTTTTCACGGAATCTCCAGAAAGCTGAGCACGGATCCATGCTCCGAAGGCTGCGAATAAATGGCAGTGGGGGTGCCTGCCACAAAAGTCTAGGATCGCTCGATATCTTTCCTCCAGGCCAGCGCCCGAGGCAGCAAGCATTTTGGCGAGGTCCACGGGACAAAGGAAGGGCGGCTGGCGCGCATCTTCAGTAAGACTTGCCGTGCCTTGCATGGCGCAGGCGTAATAGACGCAGTGGTCGATGCCCAAACAATGCCCCAATTCGTGGCTCGCAGTGCGACAGGCGCGTCCAAGCCACAGCGCAGACAAGGCGGCAGGCGATGGGGACTCTTCCAAGGAGGGCAAAGCTTCATGCGCGACCACAGCAGCATGCAGAGGCGAAAGCGCAGCGTAGACCGCCGGTTCCAAGGTTGGTTCCGTCACAACTTTCCCTTTCTTCTTCTTCGGCTTTGGGTTGTCGATTTCCGAACAACAAGCATCGATGTATTGCTTGCAATGTGAAGCTGGCCAAGAATGGAGTCTGTCCACATTCTGGTGTCGATCCAAACCGGGGTGGTACCTAACTCGCTCAAGATGAGACTATAACGTAGAAACAGAGACCACTACCTTGCGGTTGAGATGACTGCGACACGGCTGCCTCCGTACGCCCGCCCACAGGCAAAGTCGTCGTCGGGACTTTCATAGATGTCGAATGGCACGAGGAGCAGTAGCGAAAATGCATCTTTCGGCAAGAGGCTGATCGCAGCATCCAGAAGGTCGTCCAGGTTGAGTTGGCGCACGAATACGCCATCCCGAGACGCTCGTGTGCGAATTCGTACGCATTCCGTGGCTGTCTGCAGGCCAATATAGCGCGGCACTTTGGACGGCTTTCCGTCTCCCCATTGCGTCAGACGCAGTACAGGAGGTGGGAGGAGCTTCACGGGCATGCCATGGTAGAACGCCTTCAAGTAGTCGACGACATCTCCAATATTGGGAGGTTCAACAATTAAATTTTCAGTATGTTTGGGCTCCGTCCAAGATTGAACGAACGAAACTTTTGCGTCGATGACTGGAGGAGCTGCGACATATATTGTGTTTTTCCCCTGGTTGACCTCATTTCGGTCCTCGTCCGTTCGCCATTCCTCGAAACTTTGAGGTGGGTATTCCGGATCCTCCGATAAGTCATCACCGGGAAGAACGAGAGGCGCGCAAAACGGCTCTGGGTCATTGGGTGCTGTCCTTTTTCAGTGCTCCCTTCGGGAGAGGGTGCAAGGTGGCAGCGTCCTCTCGTTGTTTGGCTGTTGCTCTGCTATACCCTGACTCGGAGGCATGCGGGGGAGGAGTCGAAGCTCAGTGTTTTATGCTTGCAGGACATCGCAAAAGGCAAGCTGAGCGTTCAGCAACGCTTGACTCGGCATGGTTCCGCCTCGGACGCGACCGTGGCTGTGCCACTGCGACGGTTCCCTCTCTTTCTAACCTCCCACATGATCGACTTGCTATCCAGAATCATAATTTATTTAACAGCATCGACTACACTGCCAGGGCATAGACTAATTCACAAAGCAAACCACTCCAACAAATCAATTTGTTTGTGCACCAACCGCCTGCAGAGAAAAGCCGTTAATTCATCAAATGTCGTTGCGAAAGAGAAAAAGTATACCAGTCGTTTCAGATGCTCCATGAACACCTGCAAGCTAACATCGTCCGTGAAGATGGCTTGGCCGGCACCGGCGGCCTGCGAAGATCCATACATGTTGTTCGTCATATGTGTCGTCGAAGGGTTGAGTTTTGAGAGTAGGAACCGAGCTTGACTTCCGCCTTGGTCGCAAACGATGTATCGCGGGATGGGGAAGCGGTCCACGAGAAGATCCTGCGAAAAAATGAGCAAAATAAGAAATGAAAAGGCAGGTATTCGTACCTGGGCGTCAGCAACGGGCACTTCGAGCAACTCCTTGAAATTGTCGTAGCCTTCCTGGTCCTGGTATCCCTGCTTACGCCACTGTGCCACAAGCTCGCCGTGGAAGATGAGGATGTGGAAGAACGTGTCCAGCAAGAGGATGACATCGTGCTTAATGGAAACACTGTCCAAAAGAACCGGCTGTGGCGGAGTGTCGAAAGTGTAGGACATCAAGGTAGGCTGAATCATGATTAGTGAATTATTCACGTCCTCTTCGTTCAAGATGTGCCTAGAATACAACGATCAGTGCCATATTATAACGCGCGAAGAAACGTACCTATAAAAGGCCGACTCGTCGGGACTGTTGTTGAACACCTGCAAAAACTGACTCCTCCGCAGGTGGAACATGAACTGAGGGTATATGCTGAAGTTGTCCGTCAATCGGAAACTTGTAGGGTCTTCCTTGCGGTAATCGGCGAATTTCTGGCACAGTCGAATCAACATGCGGTCGAGCCATCTCAGCACATCGGGGGAGTCGTCAATCTCAGCCTTGAACACAGCAATTCGAGCCATCAAGACTGCCGCTGTCTCTTGGTCAAATGACGCCGCGATGCTAGGTGAGCCGGCTTCCGCAAAATTACGGGCGATCGTCGTAACACGAAGACGCTGGAATCCAGATGCGTGCTGATAATGAGTGACGAATTGAATCAGTCCACGCGAGCCAGGCTGCAGGGGTTGGCCGGCAGGAGTGACGACTTCGAAATAGACACCAGTCGAGGTACGAGGCGTAATGACATTGATTTTCCAGGCCGACGTCTGACCGATTCCAATTTCCGTCTCGCCGACGCAGGCGGATTTCTTTCCGGCAGAGATCGCATGCCCAATGAGTCCCGAAACCTTGAGTTCTTTTGTAGTCTTTTCGGCCGTTAGTCTCAGGATTAAGGAGGAAAACAAAGTCGCTGTACCTGAACATCGAAGGTGGCATTGAAACCCATCTGCAGGTGCCCTTGATCGTCCTTGTTGAATAAGCGCAGGAAACTCTGCTTGAATATGGAGGTGGCGAAGGAGTCGGACAAGACAATTACGCCGTTTGTGGAATTTGGCAACGATTTCATCTCGAGAAGCCCGACCTGGTCAAGACATCCGGCAAAGAGATCAACGGCGTGCCCGTTGTTTGAGGCGCGTTTTGCGAGACCTTCGTAAAACTGAATCGATTCAATGAGTAGGTTGCGATAAATCCGCCATCATAGGCTTACTTTGGTAGCACGCTTGAAGTGCTTGACACTATCCCGATCAATGTCGTGGTGTGAGCGGATGGGTTCCTTGAGCTCATTGCTAACGACCATCCCAGGCCCTTCAGTCGCAGGTCCACCAGCGAACAACATGATACGTCCGCCAGTGTTGGGGTAAGTAGTCTACAGCGATGTGAACAGTTATTAGGACGTAAAGCAATAAATTTTACCTCCAAAAGCCCCACAGCGACGCTCAGCGCAACACCGGTGCATCTCAGAGGGCGTTTATCGTTGGCAACGGGCCAAGGGTCTCGGGTCAACCCTTCGAGAATACCGGTGAGCTGGAACTCGCACTGCTGGACGGGAAGCAGGAATCTCGAGGCGCCAAACGACTGTTGCGGCATCGGCTGGCCAGGTCGGGGTGCAGCACGCGACTGAGAGCTCAGCCCAAGCATGTCTTGAATTTGCTTGGGCTGGTATTCCTTTCCACCGCGGAAAACGTAGGACTTGTTGCATTCTGCATAACCGATTTCGTGCACTTGAGTCTAACGATAGTGTCAAGACGGGCGATAAGAATCGAAGGGATCCACTCGCCATGGTTCCATACGTAATGAGTCCAACCAGCGAGTAGGGGGGGATAAGGCTCAAACTGACAACAAGGGCGTCGCGGAGAGCTTTCAGGTCTTCTTCGTCGAGACAGGTATCGACAACAAAGAGGAAGATCGGGGGAACTTGGACGGGGCGGGAAAGCGTGTATTCAATAGTAGTGTATTTTGGTAAGAGTTCCGCGGGAAGGTTGGTGTTGGAGATATCCTTATAATGGGGAGGGAACGCATTGCGCGACAGGCAGAACGGGCAAATCCAAAGCTTTCCTCGAATGTCGATTTGGCTGAGGACCGGGCATGAGACGCATATCAAAAACACGTATTCTATGAACTAGACGGACCAGTAGGGGTTGAGAATAGCGCGACAGGGCGGTTTGCATGCCACGGGCTCATACAAGACCGGAGGCAGATCTTCTCTGGGCTTCAGCGGCGTGTACAACGCGGAGATCGGCACCACAGTTCTAGTCGATTCTATACGCGACGACGGCCACACATTCCACGATAACCGCACGCCTTGAAGTCAAAAAAGTCAGTTAGTGTCGGGTAAGTAAATAACGTGAAGTAAAGTCGCCCACCATCGCGTTCTTCGACGTCCTCGAAATCGAGCATGAGAGTTCTGTGAAGCGTGTATCGCGGAGGGAGTCAATGGAGGTGTCGCAGACAACCAAGTTGGCGAAATTCGTGTCACCACGTATTTGGGCGCTTTCCGGAGGCTAATGTCTTCGAGGTCAAGCATGTCTAAACAAGATCGGTGATGCGTTCTCCTTGTCAGACACGTACGCACAACGTAGACTAAAAGACGCCTCGCCATTGATTGTACATTTGAACCTAATTACAGTCCTTCGAAAGCAGACTCGATAACTGCCTTCTGCTGCGCGCCGTATATTTTCCCAATACCCGGTGCAGGAACTGCGCTCTCCTTCCTGCCTCTGTAAACCATCCCGTTCAGTCCCAAGTCCCGTAAAACGCTGTCAATCCTCAAGGCAACATGCGTAAACGCGCCCTGATTTTTGGGCTCTTCCTGCAACCAAACGACCTCTTCAACTTCTGAATAGTCTTTCAGCGCCGCCCGCAGTTCCGCAAAGGGGAACGGCGCCAATTCTTCGAGACGAATGAAGGCAACGTCCTTGTCCAGTGATCGCGTCTGTCGTTCCTTGAGCAGGTCGTAATAAATCTTCCCCGTCATGAGCACGACGCGCTTGGCGGATGAGGCGTTATCTGCTGGATCCCGGAGTACAGGCTGGAACAACGTCCCAGGCTCAAGATCGCGAAGGGACGATGATGCAGCCTATTATTCAGATGGTCACGACAGGATCGGCTCGAGGTAAAGTGCAAGACGTACCGCCAACCGCAAGAGTGCCTTCGGTCCGGCTACGATCAGTGGTTTTCGGAAGTTGCGCTTCATCTGTCTTCTCAGCAGATGGAAATACTGTGCCGGCGTTGTTGGGAAACAGACATGCATATTGATATTGTAGAGCGGTTCCGATCCATCGTAAATATATCGATCATTGGACAACTGTCAAGTGAGAGGGTGAGCAAAGAACAGCGCAGAAGTAAGTAGACCAACTTGAAGCATGCGTTCCAGACGCGAAGATGAGTGTTCCGGACCAGCCCCATCGAGTCCATGCGGAAGCAATAGAACAATCCCACTTTGCTTCAACCACTTGGCTGTCGATCCCATTTAAACGTGCCGTAAGAGATTTACGGAGAAGGTCCACATACTTTCAGCCGACGAGATGTAGGTGTCGATAATAATCTGCGACATTGTATGAGTTCTGGCCAGTTAACCAGGTCTCAACCTCACTTGTGCACCGTTGAAGAAATCACCAAACTTTGGAAGACATGAGTGAAGTGAAAACATCATTGAAAGCCACTGACTTGAGCCTCCCAGATGGGTAGGATATTGGGTCGCTCCCAGCTGGCTCCGTATTCGAACTGATGAGGTTTTACCAATTAGGATGAAAAAACGTGGTCAGAAACGCACCCCCTAGCACGGCCATCTCGCTCAGAGAACCTGGAAACAGACATTGAGCAACCATTTTCACACACGACGAAACCTACTTACTGTTGGCAAGTTCCAACTTTCCTGTAGCATCTAAAGCCTCATTCAACGGCACCACCACACCCTCCGTCTTTTGGTTGACCAATTGTTGGTGCCGCTGACTGAAAGTACCTCTACCGACGTCTTGGCCAGAGATCCGCACGTCGAAGCCCTCTTGCATCAGGGAGCCGAAAGCCATTGCCTGTAAACACCATTGGCATTGTTCGTGTCAATGGGGAGTTAACAACCTCTGCAGTGGCCCAATCCAGCCCTGTCCCTGAATCGATGCTCGCAAGCCGATTCTTGACGTGTCGCTGCAATTTGGGATGGATCTCCTGTGGTATTCGTAGATAACGTGCACTTCTGTGAGTCTGAAAAAAACGTACGAAACCTTCCGGAATTTTGACGCTCGCTCTACCAATTTCCTTCAATCGTTCCTGTTTAACACCAGTTTCTGGATTTCGGTTCGCGGATGAGCTGGCGGGCCACACCATGCCCTTCCACTGCTTTTCAAGCATAGAAGCCGAAGGGACATGAGAGGATACGCGCGAAAGCGCAGCGTCGAGCTCGGATTTGTATGCAGCGCGAACAGAGGCAATTTTGCTTGTGTTGAGAACCTCTTCGTTCTGAAGCAAGAGTTGGCATCAATCAAATGGGATAGTGAGTCTTAACGTACGATGAGCTTTTGCTCGTACAGTTCCGGCACAGATCGCCGAGCATTAATCTTCTCGTACATGAGAGGGTTGGTGAAATTAGGCAGATCAAGCTCATTGTGACTGTCAACAAGATCAGCTGTGGCCTGATGTAGCGGTTTGGCAATTCACCCCCTGGAAGTGGTTGAGCGATACATTTATATTGAGTTGATGAAATTGGAAACTAACCATCTCCGGTATACCATTAGATCGACGATGATATCCTGCAATAAGTATTGGACTCTGCTGTGGCGAAAATTCAGTCGCCCGCACCTTTCGGAAGTAGTTGCGGTACTGGAACGCTATTTCCATAGCTCTTACGACATCTAATCTAGCGATGAGCTGGCGTGAGGTCGGGATAAGCATGGCATACCCTCTGGATGGTCTCCGTTGACGTGCAAAGCGGGTGTACCTACCGCTTTCCCAATATCAGAGCAGTACATAGATGACCTGGCCGCCGTTGCCGGAGTAGTGTATCCAACGTTATTGTTGACCACAAGATGGACGCTTCCACCGCTAGTGAAATGCGGCAGGTTGCCTACGCGTCATCAATAAAAAAGAAAACAAATTCCAGTTGGGAACACACTCAATCCCAGGCTTTCCATGACTACTCCCTGACCAGCGAAGCTGGCATCGCCGTGCAACTGGACACACATTACTCTGTCGCCCAAATTGCAATCCTCCGGGGAAGTTTTAAGGAGAGAATACTGCTTTGCCCGTGTCTTTCCCAGTGCAACAGGATTGACAGCCTCTGCGCCCGAATCCAGTGAGTACGGGAACGTTTGGTTATACGTTTAATTTACCAAGGTGAGACGGGTTGGGGAGAAGAGAGACCTGTACTGTGTTCGAAGCACCGTCGTATTTCAAGACGGGCGAAGCAACTTGAGGATTCCTGGATCAACTTTTTGCATGGCCAAAAGAAAAATGTATACCCAAATGGCTGATTACATCGCCCTCAGCGCCCAAATCTTCGGGAATTTCAGCTCCACCTTTTATTTTACTAAACAGAGCTGTTGCCGGATACTGGAGGAGATCAGTGAGGAGATTAAGTCGTCCTCTGTGAGGCATCCCGAGTACAATCGTCGATATGCCAGCTTCAGAAACAAATTGTTAAAGTTGTCTAACGTGAAGCTCTGAAGGATACCTTTGGCAGCGGCAGAGAATAGCGAATCCAGAGCAGGGATCATTGATTCCCCGCCCTCAAGCCCATAGCGCTTCAAATTAGGAAACTTGAGTTGCAGAAAATTATCGAACACTTCACTCCTCGCCAGGAGACTGTGAATGCGTTCTTTCAGTGGTACCGACAGGGCACTTCTGGAGAAAGGTGATTGTTTAGATTCCAGGGTGTGAGAAAACCTTCGTGAAACGCGAATAAGAATTATTTGACCGCACGTTCTTTGGGAAAAGGAGCAAACCATAGCCGCTCCGTTTTGGATGGCGAATGCATATATTCATAGGCAATCGGTCCTGTGTATATGTTGCGAAGATGCTCGGTGACTTGACCCAAAGTCCACCATTCATCCTCGTCTTCTCGCTGAGACGTGCTCACTGGGCCAGTCCACACGATTCCATTGACGTTGTATTTCTTGTTGTCATCCATAAGATTATACCTTCGGGGATCCAGCGCCGCGACTTCCTCACGCTGAATCAGATCCAGTGGGTCGATATGTGCTGCACGGTGACCATGCGTCCTAATTAAATCGACGTAGCGAAGAAGCGCGGCATTTTCGGCTCTATAATATCTTTAAGCGTCTGTTGAAGGTGAAGTGAACGAGTATGCACCTGTTTCTCAACTGGGCCGGTGTATCTGGTGTGCTTTTAGCAAGGCTCCGACTCGGTATAGATCCGAACGTACAGTCAGGGAAGATAAATTCTCGCGGTTTCCGGAAGCCAAAAGATTCGTCGTGGTAGAATCTACAGGCGCGTGTCAGCGCCTGCCCAGGCCGAAGCAACCGTGCAGGTCGGAGCATAAGCAGGAAATGGCCAAGAATAACTTGTGCGCTTCGAAGCGAGACTATCCGTGACGCGCCATCATCGTACTGTGATGCAATCACAGTGGCTGTTCACCTACGTATGTCAAAGTCTCGCTCCCGGTTGCTCGACATTTCGTTGACTCTCTCGATGTCTTGACTCGTGTTCATGGCTCCGTACACTGGATTTTTGGCAGCAACTGATATCCTTAAAGGCTCATATTTCCTCTGCGCTACAATCAAATTATTTTCATGACCTCGTTATCTTCACCGAGTTTACGTCTCAACGGTTTGCCGACAGACATCCTCATCCTCATTTTGCACGAGCTGCTCTTGGTTGATTTGTCTGCATTGTCGCTTACTTCCCGGTTCTTTCATGCTCTCGTCAGTTCCAAGACGATTAAGCTACATTTTCACTCATCTTGTCTCGTAGGTCAACGAATTTGGGTGGGCTGGATACCAACGCAAAAACCCCAGGCCCTCCATGAGCTTGCTGAAATCCCGAGCTGCCTGGAGCGCTATGGACAGCGTAAAATACGATGTCCTTGCCGACCGTTCCTGGTCCCAAAACGACTTTGTTGCACGACCTCTAGCTTCACCATGGTCTGGAAAAGAACAACCAATCTTGGCAATCAGCCCTTCTCGTCTCATCGTTGGGGCTGGAAATGTCATCTATTCGTATACTTTTGGACTTTCGACCAACGGCGAAGCTCCTCCAATTGTCATGGAAGGGTCCTGTGCGTTGATCACGCTCCATGACAGACGCAGTTGCATTACTGCTCTCACCTTCATTCCTGATGGAGGGCTGGACCAGACGCTTTGCGTCGGCTTTCAGGATGGAAGTTTCGAGCGTATTCTTATTTCCAGTCGCTCGAAGCACCAGACAAATACCACTTTACATGTGCACCGACAGGCCGCGCATCCCCTGCGTCTCCCCGACAAGGATTTTCTAGAAAGCCTCTCTTCGAGTCGCACCTCGTTACTTTCGTTGTCTGGAAGCGGACAGGCAACATTCTCAGACATCGAGACACCCACATTAACCTCCACCATCGTTCTGGGAGTTCGAAGCTGGGCTTCGCGCCTGTGCATGGAATCCACCTCACCTTATGCCGCCTTCGGCACATCTCTTCGCGCCACTCCTCTGACCATCCATTCGATTACCAGCGACGCATTGTCCCAATTCCCGTCCGCCATACTTGGTCAGGCACAGCCGGGCAGACGCGGCTCCGCTGTATACGGCATCTGTGGAGGACCCCCCTCATCTCTGTGGGGTTCTTCTCCGGAGGTCGTAGTATCAGGATGGTACGATGGAACAGTCTCTATCCACGATCTCCGCTCTTCCTCTCGGGGTTGCGCCACCGACGACGGGTTACCGGCCTTTGCTTCGGCCCGTGCTCACTCTGGATAACTCGTGGTCCATGGAGCCCATTTATTCTGTGTCCTCCGGGGGTGGATCCGGCAGTTATGTCGCAGCAGGCTGGGCCCGTCATAGCCTCGTCTCCATGTGGGATGTCAGATCTCCAATTGGAGGGCTCAGCGTCCACGCACCTTTGAATGACCCCTCGCCGGTGTACTCTTTGATTCTAGAGAGCTCCCGCTTGTTCGGGGTTACACAAAGTCGACCATTCGTCCTCGATTTCGTACGTTCCATTTCTACACCCAATAATAAGAATTCTCACAGCGCTTCCCAGGGTCCGGGCGTCTTAGAAAGTACGTACCCCGCTCTCGAGCCCAGCACTCGCGGGTTCCCAGGTGTCACTGCAGAAAACACCATTTTCCGCGGGTCCACTCAGAAGGGCGTAGACGACATCGGTTACTATGTTACAAAATTCCTGCATCCCTCCTCGCGCACAAAAGTACGAGCCTAACGATTATATGTAACATTGCACTTCCGAAGTCCATGTACCGGTACAAACAGAAAAAACAAAAAAGAAATACATGTAAAAATGCAGTAGAGATATGCGACAGATGAGGTAGTGACCAAAATGGCGAAGCGCCACGAACCCAGTACAACGGTATGTAGATGCAAAGCGAAACCTGACGGAAAAAAAAAAAAGGAAATCGAGATAGGCTATGATGTCGTGGCCTGGGTCTTTGTCGCCCAACTGAACAGTTGCCGCATATCTGCTGCTACTGTGTTATCAGTGGCCTGTCGCGGTTCAACAAGAAGACTGTAGACCATTGTCAGTAAATTCAGAAAACACAGTGACAGCAGGAACAAACCTTCGCCGGTACAGGTCCTGAAGGTCCCCGTGATGCCGTGCTTTCTCAAAGCAACCGTTGAGGTAGAGCTGAACCTCTGGTATGGCCCGGAGCTGATAAGATACTTGGAATCGTTGCATGTCTAGAAGATGCGATCAACACAGGAGAACGATTGTTGAGAAGTATCCTCACCTTGAACGATCCGAGCTAGTTTGTGGTATTTGTTGAAATTGAGCAATTTTTTGTTGGGATTCATCGGTGACGGTCGATGAGAAGGGTTGCCTTCCCGGCAAAACGTGACATCCGTCAAGTACAGGCCTTTAGTACCGTCAGTTTGTCATTTCCAGTGCAATGAGAACCAAAAAACGTACCAAGGAATGGTACCGCAGGCGGAGCAGTATTGCGGAGTTTTGAACGATATTCGTGATAGTTCCGGGAGTGATCAGCTAGTCTCCGAAGTGCGTCCATTTGTAATTTATTTTTTTGAGGAAGACCCTGCAAAGTTTGTCAGAATTAAATGCATGGCAACACTGAAGGCTTGTGCTCACAAGCCAGGTTTGGTGAAGCCTGGAGATCGTAGAGGAATCCAAAGCTGCCAGCATTGACCGAGAGGTACTGTAGTTATGTAACGAGGTACACCGCTGAAATAGCATTAAGCGAGCAAGAAGCAGTTGAGAATGAAGATAAACGTACGTCCGCAACCTTGATGAAGAACTTGACCAGCTGGGTCCGCTTCTTCGTGTCCTGCTCGCTGAGAATGCTCTCTGCAACCCAGCCTGTGATCGCCGTACTTAACGACGAAACAGCCCTGACATTCAGCGGGGGCTTCGCTCCCTCCTGCCCCGTCTCCAAAATCTCCTCCGGCTGTATCGCACAGTACAGGTTACACTCCATAATCGTCATCTGTCTTGCCAATTCCAGAGGATCAAAGTCTGTAATGGTAATCGCCCCAAAGTTCTTGCTGCGCAGATTCGCCAACAGGGCCTTGGTCATCGACGGCCAGGGAATTTCTCCCACCAGTATCGTCGCGGAGGGCGGGTTGATTGACATTCCCGGGTCCCGAGTGCGCTCGCTCTTGGGGCTGATCACCGACCGCGCCGTCCTCCGACGCATGTCTATCAAGTCTTGAATCCGCTGTGCAGGACCGGGGAACATCACCGCCAGCCCGTCTCGCGTGAACACCGCGAGTGGTTCCAACGCAGGATCATCCACGCCCGGTTGCCAATAGATCTCGACCCACATTTTGATGAAATTCGACACTCGTAGCCGTACCGGAATCCCCTTCCGCTGCTGCCAGAGCTGCACATCCTCGCTGGAGATACCGTCCGGTGGAAGAAGGTTGTAGCGCTGGATGATCGTGTCCACAAGCTCAATCGGCGATGAAAAGAGCCGGAAGGTAAGGAAAAAGACTGCAGAAAAGGCGGGGTCGACGATACTGTCGTGTGGTGTCATTTTCTCGACCAGAACGTCCATCGTGGCACCGACAAGATGCCCGTCCGTGTTGTATGCGACATCCTCGAGCGAATAGTCGTGGGACAACATCCACGCGACAGGATCCTGGACGAGTTCTGGTATCGGTTCAAGGTGCTCAACAGGAACGCCGGGAAGATCGCCATGGAGAATCTTAGCCTCCAAGCTTTCTTCCATCGCATGGGCACGACTGCCCTCCCAAGTGGTTCCACCGTCCGTGAAGACCAAGGACGTCGGCGACGCAAGCTCGGCGTCGATCGAGGCTTTGGCGATGTTGAGATACGGAAGCGAGCTGTCTGGCGATGTCACATCCGTATCCTGCGACTGCATAGACGAAGACTTGGACAGCCCACTGCTCTCAGATCCGGAGGACGCCTCCGCGACGAGGCCGACCGGAATGCCCGGACGCTCCGTCACGTCCTCTTCCTCTTCAACAAGGCCGAAATTATTATATCTGTTCAGCGCCCCCATGCTGTTCGACCTAGCGAGCGCAGGTCTTGCAAACTTGCTCGGTGTGAACGACATACGCTCTCCGGCATTCGGCAAGTGTAACACGAAGGGACGCTCCCCGAGTGACCGATTCAGACACATTTTCACAGCCGCGACACAATCCGCGCCCGCCTTCAAAGCTCCTGTCGCCGACCTCAACAGCGTCTGCTTCTCCTCCTCCTCCGATATGCTCGGATTCGCGCTGTCCGTGAGCATCCGGACAGACTCTGCCAACGTGCTGGTGACATTGTAGAGTCCATCCTTTGCTGCCTGGAGGTTCCCGAGCTTGTTCGTCGGCACGTCCGGATGCTGGAGAACCGCATCCACAATCGTGAGCAGCTTGCACACCATTTCCACGATCTCCCGAACTAGCTCGTACATGTGCCCCGTGCTCGACGCATGGGAGGACCGTGAATGTGAGTGTGCGTGGCCAATGAACGCAGCGATTGTCGACAAATACTGATCGTGTGTGGAACGTAGTGCGTCCATGACCTGTGCTGTGGTCGAAGGACCGACAGGGAAGGGCGGTCGAGCAGGGGTGGACGTCGATTCGAGGGAAGAATATGATGAAGATGACGATGTGCTGCTCACAGAGGCCACGCCTGCTCTGTGCTTAGCAACACGCTCCCTAACGAGATACTGTTCTTGCTTAGTCTTTGCAGGAATACTGATCCCATTGGGTAACAGGGGGACGGCATCGTCCTCTATTGACTGCCGCGAAGAGCGACGCAAATCGACCATGCTTCGTGCGCGAAGAGCACTCCCTTGGTTCGCAAGAACCACCTTCCGAGGTGGAGTATCTCGGCCGTTGATACTGTCGAGACCGTACGCGCCAGATGTGCCATGGCCATAAGAAACGGTACGAGCTTCAAATGTGTCTGAATGGCTCCACGAGTGGCCTTCTGTGTCGGTCGAGCCGGCTATTGAACCAACCGACTGCCGCCGTTCCGGTAGCTCTACTCCGCATTGGACCGCGACAGCGAGAAATCTCCTGACGCTGGCAAACACTTGGCCCGCCAATCGCACCATAGCATCCCCTTGAGCCTCCTGATTGTCCTCGTCCGGAGTCTCATCCGACGCCTTTTTAGCCTGTGCTACAAGGGATGCCAAGACGGACAAAATCCGCCGTCGTTCTTGCGCGAGGGCGGGAAATCGATGGAGAATGGGGGCATCACGGACAAGCGTGTCCGTTGCGGAGAGTACAGATCGGACGCAGGAAATGATGCATGCGGTGGACGGCTGAAAGTGGGAAACCCGGTTCGCCCGCACCGCATTCTGCAACAGCGAAAGTCCGTGTAGAAGCGGAACCATGATCGGAGGACAATATGAATCGATGTCTTGGCCCAACGCTTCAGATAATGAGGGTCGTCGAGTATGGTCTGAGAGCTCGCTTGATTGCTTGCTGGTCCATGACGTCGCGGAAGAGGTAGATGAGGAGGAAGCGTGGCCTCGCGCGCGCGACTGAGATTAATCAGCTTTGGGGTCGGTCCTGAAAAAATAATGCAACATACCGACGACGCGACGGGGAGCTCTTCATCCATGAGCGCGTTTACATCCGCATTGACGTAGTTGCTCGGAAACCACCCTCTCCGTCCCTCCAGTTCGCCGTCCCACCACCCGCTCGAATCGCGGTTCAGAACATGGATCACCTGGCCTGCGCGGAACGACAAACACGTCGCGTTCTGAGTTTGAGGGGTGTAATCGTGCATGGCCAGGACATATTCTGGTTCCGGCGCCATGCGGACGGTGTCGTCGTACACGGAACCTGCGGGGCTGGTCGGGCGCGATCGGGCGGTCTCGCTTGGCAGCACCAAGGACGACGTCGAAGCAGAAGCGGAGACATTAGTTGAACCGGACGCGGGGGATACGACCGAGATAGACGACGAAGTGGATGCGTTCGAGGCGCTCCTGAGCCGTGAACGGGAACTGAAGGCACTGGATACTGTGAGCGTGTTTGAAGATGGCCCGCGTTTGCTCGAGGAGGGCCCAGACGCGGTGACAACCGAGGTGTCAATCTGCAGCCGAGACGCAGAGTACATGGCTGAGCGGGATAGCTGCTAGAGACCTCCTGTTGGGCTGAGAACGGCATATCGCGTGTAGGGATAGAAACCACGTACCAGGGTGAACGCGCTAAAGCCCCTCAGAGGAGTTAAACACTGTGTTCGCGAGGTCGTGACGCAATATTAAGCCAATATATGTTTCGGCGGTCCAGTAGCACCGACTCGGAGAGCGAATTATGTCGATGCTGACTGGGAGTTGCTGCGGGCCGGGCAGAGGGTCGGGCCAAGCCTAGGGGAAATGTGAGCGGGTATACCAGGCCTAGTGCAGCCTGTGGACGGCAAAGTGACAGAAAGCAGTCCGTAGGCGAATTTCTGGCAATTTCAAACCACTCCTGATCGGACTTGCGCAACGATGTCAGAATTCAACACAAACAAATCTTCGCCTCTTCTACAGCTACTATTTGAATTCCACAGCTCCGGTCTGCTTCCTCAGTCCCAAACCGTCTCTCGTTGCATCTTACAGCCTCTGTAACCTTCCTCTGGTCCACTGCGTAAATCACGGTGCATCAAATGTTAAATTTGGTGGCGCTTCTGAGCTGCCTTCCATCATTTTGAAAAGCGGACCAGTCTCTACGAGTCTCAGAAAATCCCATGCAACTTCCGATTCTCGGTCGTTCTTGCTGTACTGTCCATTTGGATGTCTTGAACTTTGGGGGGCCCATTGGCAGGTCAGTGGAGAGCATCAGTGGTGCTGTCCATCCAAGAACTCGAACCAATTGAATACTTGACATCTTGGAGACTTGCAATTGGTTCTATGTTCTCTGCTCGACACGACTCCGCGGACTTGGTCCATGGTGCTCACGACGCCCGAAAGACCGTCGACGACATCCCGGCGGCATGTGAAAAACACTAAATAAGCGATAGCGCCGCAATGACCTAGCTGCTATTTCGAGTTAAGCTCTGTCACTTCTCTGAGACTCGGAAGAGCAGAGAACCGAAGGGCAGCCAATTCTGGTTCATATTCTGTGCACAGTTCAAATATGAGTGATCCACGTACAGCAGTGTACAGATTATCTCGAGCTGTCAGTCAAGTTGTACATATACGGCCTAGAATTTGATCAGCGTATAAACACAACGGCCCAAGAATTCGGTAGATTTTCTGAAGACATACCTCTCTACCTACCGCCGACCCGAAGGCCGACGGACGCACCCCTGCATTCATTCACGCATTCATCTTCGTCAACGCCTCCACCACAACCTCCGTCATCCCAATAACAGCCTCCTCTTCCTGCGTTCCCCCAATCAGCTGTAGCGCGACCGGACACCCAGGGAACAAGTCCGAGTTATCTGTACTCTGTCAGTCAAAGGAAAATGAAGACGCCCAGGCGCTAAAGAAAAGGCCTGGGCGCAAAGGAAAACTGACAGAGCTTATAGATATGCTCGTCTTCGTGGTTGTAGAACCGATGCGGCGGGTGGGGATCGTCAATCTCCGGATCCACGACCGTCACCGGGAATACCGAGCACGCGTAGTCAAGCGCGTTGCATAGTGTCGTGTAGAACGAATCCCTGCAAATATTCAGGTGTCAACTCGGCCTTGAAAGTGGAATGCGGATACAGACGTGTTTAATCCCTGTCGAGTCGCTATGTTTCAGCACGCCAATATGAACGTGAAAAAAGTAAAGCAATACGTACGTGGGGTACCGCCGTGTACGCAACGGCCGGAGCTATGATAGCATCGACAGGGCGACCCGTACCTGTCCGACTAACAGTCGCCCTCCAATGGTCGAGATGAGATTTGCGCAACTCCCGCTTCTCGCTATGCAACTGCCACAACTGCCAACCGTTCTCGTCAGCAAACCAAATTCGTAATTTTAGGACAATAACCTTTACCTCGTGCGCGGTACGGTGGTATGGCTCACCGACGAGACCCTTGGCCAAAGGCTGATCCAGCCTTGTATCGAGCGCAAACTCGTGCTTATCCGTCGAGGGACTCATCGTCTCGATTACCGGCTCGAATCCTTCGCACTCTTGTCGGTAGTCGTGCCCGCCATCCGCGACAAATATGGTTTCCTGGGGCCCGATAAGTAATCGTTTGTAGGGAGAATTAAAATAATCGGACAGCGTTTTTGTAGATTTCAAGATGTCGGTGAGGTTCCCAGTCGATCACTACCGCGGCGAGATACAGAACGTTCTATTATTGAAGAGACCAAGAGAAATACCCTTGTGACCAGCAGCCTCCAGCGCTTGCTTGGTGAGAGTCATAGCGCGGTGAAGTGGCGGATGCGGCTTGACTACACCTACACAAAAAATTGTATTCGCCATCAGAGCGTCGAGAAGTGCTCCACAGACTACCCACCGTTATCCCACATAATCGCAAAGCACATCTGCCCACCACTTCCGTGGTTGACCAATCGATACTCGTTCTCGTCCCAGCCTTTCCGAAGAACCAGCGGATCCTTGAGCCACGGCTGCGCATCTAGTATAGCTTTCGTGAAGATTTTGACGCCTGAGAGCGAATTCGTCATAGGCCCGAGCACGGAAGAAATGGATTCTTGGCCTTCCAGCGCATTCATGGCGCCAGAATAGGGAAGCCGGCCGTAACAGGGCCGCAGCGTGTAGAGGCCACAGAAAGAGCTTGGGATGCGAAGGGATCTTTAAATAAAAGCGAGATTATTCAAATAGGCCATGAATGATGTATAAAAACGAACGGACCCTCCGATGTCGGTGCCAACACCGATCGGGCTGCCCTTCATCGCAACCAGGGCGCCCTCACCCCCAGACGAGCCCCCCGGCGTGAATGCAGTATTATAAGGATTCAGTGTTCGTCCGAAGACGTGGTTCATCGTTTCGCCCCACTACGTCGCGTATTGTGAATGCGCACGAAGAAAGCCAAGGGGGAAAAAAGTACCATGAGTGTCTGCGGGACGTTCGTTCGCACGAAAGGAACAGCCCCACATTCATATAAAATTTCAACGAGAACGCAGTCAGAGTCGGCATAGTTGCCAATCCACTTAGCGTAACCCATGATCGTCTCCAAGCCTTTCATGGTGAACTGGTCTTCAGAAATAAAAATATCAACCGTGTATTTTACTGGAGGTGTAGGTTACCTTTCAGAGATATCGGAAGCCCATGCAGCGGCCCAACGGGAGTTCCGGTCCTAGCAAGATGTTCATCGAGCTCCTTAGCCCTCTCCAGCGCGCGCTCCACAAAGATCTCGGTCAAACAATTGGTCTGGAAAGACGATAAACCGAGCATTTCAGATTCGAGCTTGATTGTTTTCCTACAAGCTGTTGCGCTATGATTGCCCGTTTATAAAACGCGGTTGTGACCTGTACAGAGGACCACTCCGCCCGCCGCAGCTTATCCAGTAAGATTTCAACATCGACTGTTTCCGTTATCTCCAGCTCGAGGCTATCGAGGAGTCCACATTCGCGGGGAATGTCCATAACGTTGAGTCTGTCCTTCGGCGGAGGTTCAATTTTCCATTCAGGTGGGATGAGCTCCATCTGAACGCGTTTTCGAGCAGCGCAACGCTCCTTCCAATCGGACGGATACGTGGTTTGTTCCATGTTCTTTATCGCGCGACGTACGAACGAAAATCGATAAAGAAGAGTCTAGTTCCAAGTGGATATTGCCTTATTCGGGTCGTGGTTTGATGGGCACGGCAAAGACAAACATCGGCTCCTATGACATCTGCTTCCGTTGTCTCTCCGTATGCATGAGCCTCCATGAGCACCTTCTGCGCTGACGAGCTGCAACATGTTTTGGCGGAGGAGTCCTCTGCCTCCTCCATTGGGCCCTTTCGGCTCACTTCCTCTGGCTCTCTCAGCGCGACTGCGTCGGTAACTTTACTCGAGGGCCAAACAATTTTGATTAATCTTACCACCGAAGGGTACTCGGTGAGCTATTTTAGCACCTCCATTCTGCCCGGATTTAATCATAGCGCAATGCAGATCATTCCGGGGGGTCAGCAGAAGGATATCAGTGGAGAGACAATAGTCTCACCCACCGGACCAACTTTCGAGAGCATCGAACAGTTACTAACCTCTGTGAGCACAATGTACGAGAAGCGGAGACAAGAAGCCTTGATAAGGGCTTTGGAGAGAATATGTGCAAACTAACCTAATGTACTGGTTAGTGCACTCTCGACAACCTCAGTTTGAACCGCTAACGAGTTTCCTTAGATCTATCTTTATTATGCTACATATTATGCTCTTATCCTATCTAAAGCTCGGCCTTCACGTCCTCGTCCCGGAAGCTGCCCGTCTCAAGACGCTGATCCAACGCGGCCGTGTACATCTCCCTGGTGAACACATACCCATCGTCCTGTCGTACCTTCGCAATAATACCCCTAACCCACTCCCGCTCCTCTTGATTCCGAATACAATTCGCCCACCAGCGATCCATGCTGCTGCAAAGCCCTGGGGTATTGAGCGCGTTTGACTCGCTTTGCTCATTGAGCACATGCAGCAGGAACCCCGCGTTCATTCGTTCAAAGCCAAACTCAGAAAGGCACTTGAGAATGCGCGAGATGCGGAGGTAGTTGTGCGACGAGCCTAAAGTTCCGTCGCATGCATGAGTTCGATTCCGCGCAAGCAGGGGTAGGCACAACTCACGGACGAGATTTTCGTAGCGCGGCGCGTAATTACGAGGCGGCAGCGCACGATCGACCGCGCCGGTCTCTTCAGACACGAGCCGCATACCGTAGAAGTCGAGCATGAGCCTGTACGACGCGAGTAGGCGCTCCAGTGCGCGCGGATCCGCCTTGATCGCGGCTATTTCGTGCGGCTGGAGGGGTTGCGACTCGAAGTTCATTCCGTGCTCGCGGATTGGGAATCTGTAATCGCGCCACGGGTTCAGGCTCTTCCCCGTGAACAACGAGAGCCGACGTACTTACAACCTGTAGTAGCGCGAAAGTTCAATATTTTTGTGGTGAACAGGGGCTGAAAGGCTTACCATTGAATGAAGCCGTGCTTTCGTTCGAGCTTATTGTAATCCCCTTGCCACCTTAAAAGTCTTTCAGAATGGAAGACGAAACGCGTCGCGGAGGACACACTGTTCATGAATCTCCTCCACAAGGTGGTCATCTGGCCGACATCTAAGAGTGTTGGAATAAAAGCCCAAGTTTGCAGATTGTCTTGGGTCGTTTCCGCCGTGGGGGTATCCGTCGAGGAATTCTTGAACGTCGCGGGGAAGAGTCATTGGGCGCATGGCGGGGCGGGAATAATGGCGGAACGGAGAAAGCAATAAGTGCTTGAGTTGAGTCATGTTTGGTTCGTAGCCGCCTCTCTCTTTTCGACTTCCCAAGATACTAATAGTATCGATAGTGATCCGCTCATTCCGTTACCTTCCTCGCTCTCCTCGCTCATTACTTCCATCAGGTTGAATCCCAGAGAACGACGCTGAACTCATGAAGCTCGGGCGATGGACGAGGCTTGCTAGACACCCTCCAAAGGGGTGGTTGGTATAACGGTTCTCAGTCTGCAGGGGGCATTCCCAGGTCGTTAGCTTCTTCGCCTCCTGAAGTCCATCGCGATCTGGTCCCTGTGTGTCTGCGGATAGCTCGACCTCAGGACTTTTCAGGCACATTTTTACTTCCGGGCTCGGTGCTCATCTAGCTGACTAATCGTGGCCGCAGTCAGGTAGGTAGGTAGAGGTAGGTATATTCCGGCAGACAGCATGTCCCATCCACTGATCTCTCAGCGCAGTGTCAGCATGCGCTACGCCTTGCATTCCTCCTGAATAATGATACACGTTCCGACGGATGGACGGATAAAAGAACGATTTTAAGCGCTTTCTCTGACCCTGACTGCAATATCACCACATGATGGCACTATGATGGCCCACCCGAACTTTTTGTTGAACAGTTCGACACTCGTCATTGACGGTTCGTCGGGAATTGGCTTTGCAGCGGCCTCCGCTGTCCTCGCCAACGGATCCAAAGTGCACATCACCTCCGTTACGACCACCAAACTCGTCACCAAAATTGGCCAGCTCCAATCCCTCTATCCTGGCGCACATGTAAGCGGCAGCGCCCGCAGACCTCTCCGACACGGGAGACACTCGAGGCCAACCTCTGTCCTCGATGCCGCTGTGAAGGAGACCGGGGGACCTCTAGACCATATCGTCCACTCCGCGGGCGACGGCTTAAATGACACTCCACTCGCAGAAGTGACCGTAGAGACAACGCTCTCGGGCTTCACGCTGCGCTACCTCGGCTCGTTGCTGATCGGAAAACTCGTCGCCGCGCACCCAGCAAAATACCTGAAGCCTGCCGCGTCGTCCTCCATCACTTTCACGTCGGGAATGATGGCCCACCGTCCGCGCAAATTTATAGTCACACTGGGGGCAGCGGGCGCAGTTGAAGTGCTCACCAGGCAACTTGCGGTCGAGTTGGCGCCGATACGCACGAATGTGATCGTGCCCGGCGCAGTGCGCACGGAGTTCCTGGAGGCGTTGACCAATGGAAACCCGGATGTTCGCAAGGACGCGAGTTTGACGAAACGGGTGGGAACAGCGGCGGAGGCGGCAGAGGCATATCTGTTCTGCATGCGCTCTACGCTTGCGACGGGCCAAAGCTTTACGGTTGACAGTGGATATTCGTTGGTTTAAGCACGTCGTTCAAAGAAATGTTTCGAACAAGTCAGTCACACTCGGCTGGAGTTGCCTCCCTTCTCTTCCTCGCCCTCCGTCGAGTTGAACGCCTCACAGAAGAACGATGAACCCACCGAGCTGGCGATTGCATGACAGGTGAACACGGCTTTCTCAACACCCCGCGTTCCAAACGTCTTAGCCTGCTGAGGTCTAAGGCCCTTATCGCGGTCTGCCTTGAGCTCATCCTGGGTCTGCGGATCGACTGGGACTTTTTTTTGCAATTGGGCTGCCCACTCTGCCTGCATTAAATCCGAACCCAGGCTCTCGCGTCTCGTGCCCCTCCTGCGCTAGTCTTACCAACCTGCAACGTTAGCAAGCAACAAATTGAAACAAATTGACAGAATGCTAGCCTGTACGGGAACGAAACACATCTACTGATTTCTCAGCACACCTTCAGCACCCCTTGGTCTACTGCGTATCTGTTCTTCAATTCTGAAGCTCTGATTCCGAAACCTCAGAACTGGGGATCAGAACATTTTCCGTTGCGGGTAGCTCACTTTTGCTCCATTAAACTTTCTTAGGGCTCTCATCTCGTGTTCCTCTTGAGCTGGTCTTACCAATCTGCAACGTTAGCAAGCAACATCAACGAAGGCTTTGCCTGCGCGTAACGAAAATCACCACCGATTCCTCAGCACACCCGTCAGCACGTGCTGGCAGTCTTCAACTCTGCATCACGTTCCTCCTGAATAATAGCAAAGGTATTCCGACAGACGGAGTCGGATAGACGGGCTAGCAGAAACATATTTAAATGCTTTCTGTGACCCTCAATCGCACCAATCTCACCCCAAGATGACCCACCCAAACTTTCTGTTAAACAACTTGACGCTCGTCATTGGCGGTTCGTCAGGAATGGGCTTTGCAGTCGCCTCCGCTGCACTCTCCAGCGGATCCAAAGTGCACATCACTTCCGTTACGACCACAAAGCTCGCCACCAAAATCTCCCAGCTCCAATCCCTCTATCCCGGCGCGCACGTCAGCGGCAGCGCCGCAGACCTCTCCAACACAGAGACACTAGAGGCCACTATCAAATCCGTCCTCGATGCCGCTGTGACGGAGACCGGCGAACCTCTCGACCACATCGTCTTCACCGCAGGCGACGGCTTAAGCGGCGGTTCATTGGCAGAAGTGACTGTCGAAACAGCACTCAAGCCCTTCACTCTACGCTACCTCGGCTCGTTGCTGATCGGAAAACTCGTCGCCGCGCACCCAGGGAAATACCTGAAGCCCGCCGCGTCGTCCTCCATCACGTTCACGTCGGGAATAATGGCGCATCGTCCACGCCGATTCGCCGTCACGCTTGGGGTGGCGGGGGGCTGTTGAAGTACTCAGCAGGGCGCTTGCGGTCGAATTGGCGCCGATCCGTACGAACGTGATCATCCCTGGCGCAGTGCACACGGAGCTTCTGGAGAGGATGTCGGATGGAAACCCGGAAGCTTTCAAGGGCATGAGTTTGACGAAGCAGGTGGGATCGGCGGCGGACGCGGCAGAGGCATATCTGTTCTGCATGCGCTCAGCGCTTGCGACGGGTCAGAGTTTCAAGATTGACAGTGGGTTTTCGTTGGTTTAAGCACGGACCTGTATATTGCAATATGTCGAGTTCGGATGGCAGTATAATTGAATGCCGAGTCAAGCAAAGCGAGCAGGCAGAGAAGGTGAGAATGATAATTGAAGCATAAGGTATTTGTAAAGGTAACGGGAGAAAGAATACAGGAATTTCATCGACGACATACCGAGTTACAATTTCAGTGTCAACCAGAAACAAAATTTCAGTCCGCACAAGCCACCAGTCGATTACTCAAGCATCTTCTGCGGGACATGAATTCCGTGGAATCCAAAGCCAACGACCCCATCCACAGTAGCCCGGCCCATTTCTTTCATCGTCTCCGCATCCAGTACGAGCAAATAACTCTTCCCCTCCGTCCCATCAAGTACCACCGACAGCAAGCACCCGCCGTCCTCCTTGTCGCTCCGCTCCGGGTCTGGCACAAAGATGGGCTCGCTTGTCGTCTGCCCCGGCTCAGACCACGTCGTGTACGTCCGGTTCCGCACGTCCCACTTCACCAGCCCATCTAGAAAGGTGCTCTGGCCCGAGTCCGTCACGCCGTAGACAAACTGGTAGTCGCGCTTGGCACGCGCAGTGTTGATCGTCTGCAGCTCGGGCGCGTAGCCCTTGGGGCCAGAGAAGACTTCCTCGCCCTTGAGGGGTTTCGGCGGCTTGCCGGTCGTCTTGGGCCCAGAGAGCGACACGCCCGGGAGGCGGTAGCGCCGGTACACAGGACGGGTGGACAGGTCCGCTCCGAATTTCTCTGCGGCGGGCGAGTCGGAGAGGAGGTTGTCGATGTAGAAGCGGGTGAGGATCTCAGTTGAGTCGTACGCGCTCAGATCGGCGACGAGATCGACAGTGTCGCTAGCGCTGCTGGCGCTGGCCTCCTCAAATGCGTTGATGGTGTGGAAGCAGAAGAAGGGTGGCGTCTCGAACGTAGCAACAACGCCGCGCCGCGCCGGTGTGCGGTCGACGACCAACCACGTTGCCGGCTTCGAGCGGTTGTATTGCATGGCGTTGATGAGGTTGCGGTTCCATAGTATAGCGGCGCCGAAGCTCCGGAAAAACGAATTCCACACACAAAGCACCACAAAATGCTCTGTTAAGAACATCGAGTGGATATACGCCGGTGTGTGGTTGAACTTGGCCAGTACGTCCGTCTTCCCCGTCTTTGCGGACACCACGAAGAGGCGGTATGTACCGCCGTGAGGTTGCTCCCCCAAGTAGAGGTTGTAGTTAAAGAAGTCGCCCGTCTCAGGATCGGTGGCCGCGTGCGCTCCGCTGAGCTGACCCTTGAGCGCCGGGTGCAGGACCCTTTGCTCAGCGACGCCGAGGGGTTCAAGCGTACGTGGGTCAAGCGACTGCATCATGTCGTGGTCGGATAGATTGAACAGCGTCGTAAGCTTGCTGTCTACACCTTTCTCACTGCGCTTTGCCTTCGCATCCAGTCCAGGGAGGTTCGGAGCAAAGGCGACACCAATACAGAGGCTGCTCGGCGAGTCTTTAGGCTGAGGGCGGAAGAAGCACTGTGCCTTCTGGAAAAGGGTCTGGCACGGGTCGCGGTCTGGGCCAAACGTGAACTCTGTGCGTCGTGCCTCGCGCTTGATACGCTCTACGACCTTGTCGCACGTTAGACGCGAGTTGTGCGAAACCGTCACATTCGGGTTGGTAGCGCTGGGCGGGTGGATCTCGAAGCGGTGGACCTGAGAAAGGTTATCGAACCAATGCGACACGCGATAGACGCGCCGTCCGTCCTTGTCTGCGTGCACGTCGCGCGGGCCAAGTCCATTGCGGTACAAAACGCCTGCCGCATAGGCGGGGATGGTCCCGGTCATTGGGAGGAAGACAGGCGTTTGGACTTGCTCGCGCACGTCGAACTAGCTGGTATATTAGCGGATAGATAAAAAAGAGTTGAGCTATGCTGCTCACGCCCGCAGAGTTGGGCCAGTTATTCCAATGGTTGGTGGTGGGATCTCCAATGCCCATAATTGAATGCTATCTTGAGAGGTTTCGAGAGTAACGAGCTTGAGAAGGAGAACATCGTCGAGGCCATTTTATATACTGCCCTTGATCTGGATACAGCCTAAGCGAGGCGCGCAGGATAGAGAATGAATGTCAGGTCCAACCGTCCAAGTAGATGTCGCTGAGGGCGACGGAGAGGGCTAGCCGAAGGAATCTTGACAGTTCCGATGGCCCCGACGGCCGCCTTGGCCTCCGTCGGCGTAGCATTGATGTCCAAGACCGCTGTCTTTTCTGTTCATTATGCATTGGCCAACTCTGAATAGTCGATGTGAGTTCCAGCAACCGTGGCCAGCTCACGGAGACGGGTTGAACTCAGTCGACTGTGCGGCCTGACAATGAGCGCTACCTGGAGGTGCTTGAACTAGTCCGCTGTGCTGCGCAAACCCGGGGCCATCAATCCTCACTCTTTGCTTCCAGCCTTCCACAAGCCCGGACAAGCCCGCGCTCTCTCATGCTACTGACTGCGCCGTAGCTACTTGGGCGTCCCGTTCCCGTCAGTCACTAATTTCATGCTGTGAACCGTTTTCCGGATCTCAAGATGACAGAAACATGGCCACAAACACTCAGACAAAGAGTTTCTAGTGGTTTTTACATTTCGTGGCCTGATTCACAAAAGGGGGATTCCATTTCGCCCTGTTGAATTCTCCTTGCAAGTACTTAGGCTCTCCCGCGACTTGAAGCCCGAATTCCGAGGCAATTATGTCCTTCCGCTCCCCGAGCGCTGTACGCGCCTCTCTTGGGATCGAATTACTTCACCGATATCGTTACACAGATTCTGAAGTATAGGACTTTCTAGCGTTTTTTCTAAATCTGCGCACCCCCTCTATCCTCTCACAGAATATCGCAGCCGCGCGTAGCTTCTCACAATGTCCAGGAGCTGCCAACTGCGATACTCAAAAAATTTGACCTGGGGTTTTAGTGGCCGTTACTACTTTCTGAATGATACTCTTTGCATGCCGGTGCAGTCCTGGTCTCGAACGTGCGTTACCCAAATGCAACGATATTACGATTCGACCCGCTTCATGAACCGGACTTGTCATAACCCTGCCGGTTCGAGGAATCCAAGGAAACTGCATGGCATTATTTTTTTCAGCTTCGACCCGGGAACCCCTCGGTCGCCGGATATGAAGTACGACAGACGACGTCGAGTGACGCGCGAAGAAAAGAAAATGTCTAGCCGGGAGCAGAGGTCAGTCTTTTCAACTTTTTTTTGGTTCAGAAGCATCTGTCGACTGAGGCATTTTGCAAACTTCTCGCAGATAGCTCATATTTGATGACAAGGAAGCGCCGAATCCAAGGAAACAGCATGTAAATGGCTTCTCGGAAGAAGTGTTTGCAAACTTTAAATTTTATTCTAGGCGCGTACACGAATTCTTACAATTTCCGAGGCAGCGCACGATCGGAGTTTAAACCACCTGCGTGCTTCTTGGCCACGGTCTGCTTGACCTCGGGGTTCGTTCGCAGAAGCCCAGAAGCGCAGATCATCTCATCTCTGTACCTGTGTGGCGTTGACCCCAGACCCCACAAGTCCTATCGACTTCTATCCCATCGATATCGATCGGCGACAACCCTGGGCTTTGGTCCTTACATCCAATTTCAACCCCGAATCACTCTGTTCGCTTCCCGAACTAAGGCTGAAGGGCCTAGGAGACTACCCAGCCCCCGCTTCGCTTCGCCTCTTGTTCGCCCGCCGAGAACCGGAGCACGCTGCAGTGGGCCGACTCGCGTCTGTTGCAGATTGACCGTGTCGCTCTTCACGACGCACCGATCGCCGGGTCTAACCAAGCAGTCTTTTCATTCACAGCTACTGCAACTACTGCCGGACTTGTTAATGGCGGGAGCGTTCTTCATCTCCGTGGCCTTCCCGGCCCGGGTTCGCTCGCAAACTAGATGTCGGCCGAGTCACCCGAAAACACACCATATCCGAAAGGATTGTCGCCGTCGATTAGCCTTGAGCTCAAAGTGAGGTTATTATAAATATGTAACTCCGGTATCAGACCTCAACAGTACGCGTGCTACATATATGGAAGTCAGTCCAAACCCAATCTAGGATGTGGGCGTGGGTTTGATCGAGCGTGCCGAGTTCCTCGATGCAACCCTCGACCTCAACTCACAAGCCAAAACGCCACCTTGTCATTTTTACTTATGCGGGTGCCCGACGCGCGTCTGCTGACCATGATATTTCTTACTCCCAGCACCCCGGAATCGCTATATGTCGATCCAAGTCTATCACACAATCTCCGGAAGTCAACTGTGGGTGCCTGCGTATTACGGGGCTGGTGCCACACGTGGATCCTAGGTGAATCGTCGGGGCGCCGGCGAACATTCTACGGCGGCTAGCGCGATGATTCCCTCGATTCAGTCCCAGATAACTAATATCGGTATCGGGTAGGTCTCGGGTTGGATATCGAGCTGTGTCAATTTCGCCTAGGGGGTCGCCGGCGCACAGGATTAGCTTGCGGTCATATTCAATGACCTGTGCCAGCCGGCCGACCTTCGAGGCCGAAAGGGATCGCACTGCATTCACAACTCAAATGGTTTCAGCTGAGTTGAACCTACTTACATGAACTGGGACAGTCATCATTCATTGGGTCATCGCTGACTGAATCAACGGTGAAGGCAGGCGTCACTTGCAATTGAGGTAGACTGTATATTTCTCCCCGACAGTATCGCATCGCAAGCCCGAGGTTGCCGACGAGCGACTTGCGGTGTTGAATGCATACTGACTGCGAGGTGATTCGGAATCAGGTTTCTGGTACATAGGACGTTGAGCGCACTCCGAATCAGTCTGTGTAATAGTGCGGAGAAGTATAATGAAATCATTTTGAATTGCTGCAGCTGTCAAGATCCGTGTCCAACGATCGTAAAAGACACGGTAAATACCAAACTCTGCGCCCGAATGCGAGGATTCATGTAACAGGAACAGAAGCACCTTCCACCCGCCCAACGCCTTGGAGGCGTCGCGATGCGCGGTAGCAAAAAAAAATTAATGAGCTTATAGAGTTACTTCCCGTTGTATCGTGGGTAGCTACCTCCGAGTATGATCAACCGTGGCATCAGTGTGCGAGCAATCATGACAGAGAGGTGTTGCCTTGGTAGCTCGATGCGCGTTCACTATAGAATTAGTAGGTATTTGTTACGAGTGTGAGGTCGCCCATTCAGTGCAAGGCTATATAGCTGCATTCTGCCGATCAATTGATACCCCGCATTCACCGAGAATAGATAATTACCAGAAGAAGAGATCTAGTTCGCCAGACACCGGGAGATGGTTTGCAGTCATCATCGGGAACGCATATGCTTCAAGTTCCCAGCATTGGAAAAGATGTCCAGATTAAGGCAAGAGGGGATTCGACTGGAATGATTTATCGGGACCACATCAGTCTGAGTATTCCAACGCCAGCGCCCTGAAATCCCGTCATCTAGAAATGATCATCCGTCGGGATAATGCACGGCGAGACTTTGCTGAATATTCATCCCAAAGCGTGAGCAGGCTAAATGCGCAGAGCTGGCCGGCCTGACACATTGCTCATCCTAAAATAATTAACTATCTGCAGTCTAATTCATAACGAATTGAAAAGTACGGGAATTCATAGTTGGTCGAGGAGAATATAGCGGAAGCATCGGTACCTTTCAGGCAAGGTGAAACTGGCCAAGGAGGAAGAAAAACGCCGAGTCTTCAAGCAACATACAGTATCCACTGCACCCAGCGATTGTAGTCAGCCGCGGGGAATTCTCGGTGCCTGTGGTGCTTTAAAATCCAGTTACAGACCCAAGGACGGCTGACACACTTGCGATCAGGACGCGCCGAGGCGGCACTGGTGGCAAAGAATACAGGCCAATCTTGGATATTTAAGCGGCGAACACTTGGACGTGACGGACGAAAATAGACGGGCTAGAGGTAAGGCAGGAGCTCATGCTTGAAAATATCGACTGGCGGAGGGATGAGTAAGTTGCAACTCTTGGAACCGAATTCCGAGTCGGCAAAAGAGACACAAGCCAACGGTCATCCCCGCGTTGTAGCGTATGAAACTTGATTCTCCAGATACCCCGCACCAACAACTGCGGAGTGGATGTATATTTAACCCAATATCCGAGAGTCCAAGAATTTCCACGCAGATAGAACAAAGATGCTGGACATAGATGCGGGAGAGGCGTCACAAGTCAGCGATCAATGAGCAGAGTGAAGTACAGACTCCTGGTTATAGTTAGGAAACAAGTAGAATAGACCGAGCGGCGGGGATGGATACTCTAGGGAAATGGCTAATTGCGGATCAGAGCGAGACGATTGATTGAGGTTTGAGTATGACGAAGAGAATTAAGACTGGAAGCTGGACTTGGTGAAAAGTCAGAACTACAAATACATGAAATTGCCCCAACTTATGCGCGGCTACGAGTCCGGAGATTAACCAGACGCGTCAACTAGAAAATAGACGCGGCAAGAACTATCGCCGGCGTTCATCCAGCACCCCGCAGTAGGCACATAAGGGGACGGAACAGTTGTAGAACGCGAAAAAAGCTGAAAGGAGTCCAGATGTCGGGGAAATCAACTCGGAGCGCCGCCGCGACTCTGAGATAAGACTAGTCATTGCAGTAGTGCCACGGAAAAACGGAACACAGAGCTGAGAGTATGTTTACAAAACACCAGCAGGCAGAAAGAGAGTCGGTTACTTGACCAGAGGACGGACGCCGAGTCGGCTGTTACTTGAGCGTAATTACATCAAGAAACGTTGCAACGACGAAATCAAACCCACGAACCTCAAGGAACGAGAAGTCGGTCGGGGATCGTAAAATCGCAGCTGGAAAGCCTGAAGTGAAGAGTGCCTCGCCGCGGCAATAGAAAATCAAAGTTCGACTCCAACGCCGTCCTTTGTGGGACAGTCGGAGGGAGGAGAGGCTTCAGGTCCGAACAGATTGAGCTCCCGTTCAAAAAAACAAGGGCTACGTGATTTTTCGAAATTTTCTGGACCAAGATGTAACGCAGAATTAACCAGGAGTTGGCCAAGCAAAGATAGCCAAATTTAAGACACCTTTGTGAGTCGTCACGGTTATTTTTGGCTCGGGAATGGTCACCTTGGCCGAGATACACAAACGATTGTCTTTAGGTTTAATAGCCGGTCTGACGGAGATCTGCACATAATGAATGATCCTGGATCGAATTCATTCAGCGAATTAGTAGTCGTGAAGCAGAGACTTGAAACCTGACTCTGCGGAAAAGTCCGACCCGACCCCAACGGCGCAATCCCTCGACGTGGAGATTAAACACTCGACTCACCGTCGATGTCTGTACCTTTGCCCGTTGAAAGTCAAGTCAAGTCGGAGGCTGGTTGTTCGACCTGGAGGAACAGTCAGGCGGCGGCGCTGCGCCCATGTGCAGTGTGGAGAACCACTGCCACTGGGCCACTGTTGAAGATGATTGCCAGTGCCAACGCCAATCAGGACGCTTAACGCATATTCCTGCAAGACAGACAAGCTGTCGACGCAGCCAATCCACAGATTCCAGAAGGATCAGCGCTGCCAGCGACCGACCGACGCGGATTCGGAGGAAAGGAAGATGGATCAAAGTTACATTGATCAACGATCACTCTGTTCGGAAATTGCCGGGCCCCCGGTGAAAGTTCACCATACAATCGCAATCGCCGCAAAAAAAATTACCGTTCTCATCGTATTCACTTAAAATAGGTCCCCCGGAAAATGCGCCGCGGGTTCAGGAAAGAAAACCGGTCAGGATCAACCGTGACTGAGGCAGCGGTGACGATCAACGACTCATCACCGGCCGTTGGAAGTAAACCTGCGAAGGGGGGAGGAGGCTGTACAGTTACTGTACACATCTGACAGAACTGTGTGCACCGGGAACGACGGAACCAAGGAACACCGCAATGATGCATATACCCCGCAAAGCGATGATACATCTCTGTATAAGGAAGGTATCCTTCCGAGGCACTGACACTTTCAATGAAGAAGATGGAATCAAAATATGAAAGTTTAATATATGTCGAGCCTGACGGATCATTTGAACGAAAAAAGTCGACCTGACTCGAACCCGGGGAAACTTATATTCAAGAGAGGGCCAGCTGAGAGCTCGGACGCACTTCAAACAGCAACAGGAGACAGACTCGGGAAGGAATAGTACCGTGATATAGTACACCTCGAGATAGATGGCTATTCTCTGGGTTTGTCCGTGCTCACCGTCTGTTAAGTGTTCAAATGGAGGAAGAGAGGGAGATCATCAACTCATTGAATCCCAACAGTCCGGGCTCGAGTCGGGGCTCTACGACTGGAAGAATGTACAATGACTCGAAGAATGGTTGACTCGGAAACAGTTGAGTATTTTCTCTTCATTTAATTATCGTCGTACCAAAAGTATTCTGGAGGCAAGAGGAAATCTACCACGGTGAAGCAGAATGGCCGCCGAAATGAAATGATGCATAGCGCCATCCTTGGTTCAAAGGCAGTGTTTCAGCGTAGTCTTGGTTGAAACAGCGCGCAACTCGAAGGTATGCTAGCAAACAATCGTGACCGACGAACTGTCATGTTTGAGAAGAGGGGGTTCAACGCTATGGGAGTTATACTGCAGTAGATGGTTATACCCCACATCTGCGCCCGCAGCCAATGTTCAATGGAGGAGGAGATCATTACCGAATTTAGTTTTGAGAATAGACTTCAGGCACATGAGCGGAAGTAATTGAGTTCTTTTGCCCAGCAAAGTTTGATTCTGAACAGCGGAGGTCATGAGGCTCGGGCGCGAAAGACGCACATACGATAAAACGGGAAGGCCCGTGATGAATTCGGGATGACGAAAGCAAACGCCCCACCAGCGCGAGTTTGTGAAATCACATAGCGCACACAGTGGGTCAAGCTGTACTGTTTTCGTTTTATTATAGCGAATAAAATTCAACCATACGCACACCGAAGACACACTAGATCAGGGAGTCACGTTTGATTGCTGTAGCCAATGGTTGCGGCCAATACCGTCCAGTGCTGTTGGTGATCGCTAATCACAGTGGCAACTCCGAGGAACTTGATTAGCGGGCACTGGACGGGGAGAAAAATTAAATAAATGCATATCTCGCGCCGGCTTGGTACTTATCATGCCGCAAATATACTCCAAGATAGCGCGCGTACCTTTCTCAAAGTTTCTCCGTGTTGACACCGTGTCCGCTCGATACCCGGGACCCAGGTTGTGTCGTGTCACAATCAAGCGGCTGCTGGCAAGAACAAAGATGGACGAGCTGCGGCGTAACTTTCAGAATGTCTCGGAAAGGGAGCGAGGGAGCCCAAGATGCCGCGACTAGTTTCATATCCTGGCTAAATTTATCTATCGAGCAAGGATAATCAAGTTCCTTGCTAGGAAGAACAAAGATGGCTCGAGTAAGTTGAACATGCTGAAAAGGGAGCGTTTCAAGCCATATCTCTGCCCTATCGAAGATGAATTAATTCAATTCCGACGCAACGGTGAACACGCATCCGTGGACAGTGATTTGATGCAGCCGGTCAATTCATCGACATCCCGAGCAACGAGATGTAGGTTTCATCCACCCCGAGCTCTTGATTGGCCAATTGCGCCGCAGGACTGACGATTGATGTGGCCATGTACGAACGGTAGAAAAGGCAACCTCCGGCAAGTCCGCGATCAGTTCAACTGATCTACCATCAGCAGTTTCTCCGAGTCCGTGATTGAACTGAACTCAAACTGAACTCGGCCACACCCGACCCGACTGTTACATCTCAGACTCCTGACCTGCGATTTCAATAATCGTCAGTCGAACAAAGTTGCGTTTCCGGTCGTTCGAAGGATTTACATATGTTTCCTGATCAGCGGAGACTCTCCGAACTCAAACTTCTCGGAATCAGCGGAACCAAATCGTGACGGAACGGATCAGAGGTGGACAAGATAAGAGCCCACCCGACGTCGAGATCACTCACGACAACATGTCTCCATTGACAACTTCACAAGCAACGCCGGCGATAATCATACGCACGCGGCGCACGTTGCGGCACGTTCGATAACAGTGCAGGCGCCTTGTAATCATATGCGTTGCGCAACACGATGTTACGATACAGGAACGACGGAGGGCAGAGGGTTTGTGGCGTGCGGCCCGTTCATTCTTTCTGTGGGATTGACATCGGCGGAGGACGTAAACTAGTGGCGCGTCGATCCCCGACTCGGATATACGAAAATCACACCTAGTCCTCGGATCGATCCTAACGCCTACAGGCTAGTCCATTCGATTCAGGATGCTTGTTGGTTTTGTATGCGTACTAGAATTATCGGAGAATGAGGACGCAGCACAAGACTTCTGGACTAGGCGAGACTCGACCCCCGCGGATTTCCCGCTCCTGCCAGCCACTGCGATAATAGTATCGTTCAAACATTTGCCGTCGCATTATTGCAGTAGCGACCTTCTCGCTTCTCTGTTCCGCGACGTCACAGCCTGCAGCTATAGTATCAGGCTTCCCCGCGAACGTTCATCCCTACCGACACGCGACGTACCTGGGAAGTTCTCTCACGGTTCAAAGCCACACTTCAACTCATCTCATATGCATGAAACTTTCGGTGCACTGTCTTGAAAATGAAAGGGACCTTGTGCAACAGATAGAATGTCGCCGGAAACCAGGTCCACACACGACAAGGCTGGGTGTAGGCTTGTTGGAGAAGAAGAGAATCAAGTCTCCTGATTGGGAGAACTTGTGGCGTCCGGTCCGTTCATCTGGCCACAGGATATCAGCGGAGGCGAAAGGAGTCACTGACGTTTTCTGTGGCGCCCACGCGCCGCCAATGTCTCACAAGAGAACGTGGCCGCCGCAGTAGCTAGGACAGGAAGAATTTGTCGGCCTCCGCGGTTCAACTTCCAGCTGCCTCTACCTCAACCGGTCTCGTCCTATCTTCAAAAGTTCTGGCTAAGGTTCTACCTCCCTATGTTTCATTGTCCGTAGTTCATATCTTCCCGCTCATGTCTTTCCGTCCTGCTGCGTTCATAACCCCGATCATCTTCTCACGGCTGGCCACATCCTCGACTCAAGTAATGCTGAGACACACAACGAAAGCTGTCAGGGTCGATTTTCACGCCATGAATAAGCGCCATGGTGACGCTTTCAGCTTTCTTTCAATCACTAGCACATTTGCCATGCTAGCGCTCGCACTAACCAAATTCGGGAGGATTCATAACGTCTGTCTGCGCAATATTTATTCTTGGTCGGTTGTTTTTCCTCGGCGGCGGCTGGAGAAAACGTTAGTCCGCGGACGCGTTGAGATCAAGCTGGTTGTAAGTAATTGTGAGGGCAAGGTATAACAATACCGTGTCCGCACACAATAAATGCAGCATAACGGCTGATTTATTATTTCTACCATTCCGCTTCAGTGATAACTTGGGACGGGAGTTAGTGGGGTGCCTGGTGTGGCAAAACAGCTTCGTAAGAGATTTATTGCCGGCATAGGCGCCGCACTGCACATACACATTACTTCGGAGGCAATGCGATGTTGTAGGTCCTACCAACCAACCCAATTCGGAAACTACCCCAAGTGGCGGAGAGTCAGATTCATATCCAGCTTTGGTGTGGCGAGGACCGCCTCGATTTGTCTGATTAAATTATAACGACTGGAGTCACACCGATTTGTGGACTGTTGTGGGTGCGAACCGTGGGATGTATCATATCGAGAAACTTTCATTTCCTCATACAGCCTTGCGGGGGTCCGTGACGGGGAATAACATTCCATGTGGAACCCGTCCGAATCTAGCCATCTGGTACGGTGGCCACAAACACCAATCTAAATACAACATGAATAGTTTTACTTTGTGGGTCCACGATTCAGAATAAAATCATGCCGCAAAGTTTAGTAAAGCGACCCCAGCTGACTCGAATACTCTGCCTATTTTGTACTGTTCTGTTCTGCACGACATTACTTCTTCCGACTGGTGCCGTAAGATTTACTGCAGGGATCGGCTCTACCAGAGCGTTTGTTCTGTGGGTCCGCGGCTCTGAATGAGGCTGTTTAATTTTGATGGATTTTAGCGTAGCGTGGCGTTGACTCGGCTCAGACCAGTACACAAGTAACGTACTTCCACCGTGTGCGGGAGCAGCGTCGCGTGTGGCCACCCAACCAGTTTGCTAAATCAGATCCAACCGTGAGAAGTCCATCACCTCCGTCCATAGTCGTAGACGGTAACTGTCGACTCGCGGAATCGCTGCCGCTGTCGGCTAAATTGTCGCGGGGTATTCACATGTAGGGGTTTAGATAAACCGTTTGGATTTGTAATCCTTAGTCCTAGTCGCCGTCGGTACCCTTGGCACGCCGGGACGAGACGGCACGGAAAAATCATGGAGGCTGAGTTCCTCGCCTCAATCGCGTCAATTCTTGCCTCAATTGAGTCAATTCGAAGGTGAAGCGGAGCAGAACGGGGCGAGGACGGTATAACCGCGGATCGCAGCAGTGGAATGTTCGATGCTGACATGGTTCAAGACAGCTTGATCAAAGGAGAAGGTGACGTGCAGTAAGAGGCGGGCAATAAAATCCTGCAGTTACGGTCACAGTGTAAATCCATGGCCAGCAATTCCGAGTTGCTACTCGCTTTTCAGCAACTCGGAGTCGCCGCTCCGGATATTCGGTGAGTCGCTCACTTGAAACCGGAGAAACAAACTCGGGCGGGAAGTAAGTGTGCCCTGCTGTGCCAGAGTAAGCGCTGCTACATGAGCGAGTGAAATCGAAAGAGAAGGCGATGTGCAATAAGTGGCGAGCAATAAAATTCTGCACTTACGGTCACAATGTGAATCTATAGCCAGCGAGTTCCCCGCGACGCGGCATCGGAGTCGCTGCCAGTGCTCGGGGTACTTGGTCACTCACTCAAAACCGGAGACACAAATTCCGGCGGGGAGTAAGCGTGCGCCGCTGTGCCAATATGAGCGAATGAAATTGACAAAGGGAGGTTACGCGGCGGAGTGGTCAATGTCGACTCGATCGGGACCTTCAGCTGAGAATGGGGTTACGAGACCGGTCGACCGCGGGTAAACATGTTGCATCGGGTCCAAGCTGCGTCCGTTCTCCATGTTAGTCAGGTGTGCAATCCGAGACCGAGTACGCATGCCCGGGTTCAATAGGAGCGAGCAGTAACGGGAACGACGGCGTAACCACGGGCCGGCCGTGTAGCAAACGTGCCAATGCGCATGAAGCCAACGAGTCTTGATGTTCACGCGATGCTGTATTATACAACTGAGGCTCTTTTCTCTGGCTAGTATTTAGTCAGGATAGGCGCGGCTGTTCTGTGTTGTGTGGTCCACTCGGAATAAGACCATCTAATTCTCGAGTTGTAGCAATTTCCCGTGGAGCGTGACGAGATATAGCTCGCTCGATTTCAAACACACGATACATACTTGCGTTCCTCACCGAGCTGCAGCTCGTACTCCCAACAACAAAACATGATATGAGTCCCCAAATGGCAGGGTTCAACCGTGGGAATTCCCGGTTGGTAAAAATCACCATTTAATTTTGGACGAACTGAGCTGGAACGCGGGGTGGGTTGTGGATTTGTGGGTATTCGCATGTATGTATACATGCGTGCAGATAGGATTCGTAGGGTACAGATGTAACAATGGATTCAAGCAGGCTGGAACGGAAAGGGACGAGTCGGCGAAACCGCGGATGTTCACCAACTTTTTTTGCAATCGATTCAATCAATCCCAATGCAGTAAAAAAAAAGGCGTGCGGGCGGACCCGGGGTGAACGGAAACGGGGAGAGGGCAGGCCCGGGGTGGAACGGGACAGGACAGGAGCGGTTAAACCACGGATCGGAGCCCTGGCAGTTGAATGTTGAGCTTGAAGGAGAATGAGAACGAGCTCGAGAAGCAGAAAGGAAGGGGGTCAAGTTGCTGGATACGATTGCAATTCAGCGAGTCTAGTTCTCGGAGAAACACGCAAACGCTTTCTTTCTGTGTACGGCACCAGTTTTTGGCAGGAAGTAAGTAGGACTCGCTTGAAGAGAATTTAAAAAGGCTAGAGAGTTATTATATATATACAAACAAGTAACGCGTGTTTTTCCGAGCTACCGAGGCGCCATTCCGGTCCGATACACAGTAACGACGCGACACACCCGACTCCCAGACTAGAGGCTACATAGACAAGATTCTTACCCCGCGTTGATGTGCACTCTCAAGTGTACGGCACCGGGGTATGTATGACCCGCCAATTCATTGGCGGGAAGCGATGTGGGGTAGGCGCTCAGTGCGGGGTAAGTGAATTAAATTGAATTGACAGAAAGCGCCGCGGGTCAGGGCGGGGGGATAGATTACGTACGACGGAGAGGTCCCGTCGACGACCCGGGAAACGTGAGAATGGGGTTGATTACGAGAGCAGGGGTAAAATCTGAAAATCCTCCGGAGATTCTAGTCAATGTCATGCTGGATGACTGAAAGGTATCGAAGTCGGTGAATGTGAATACTGCACAGAAAATCACCGCAGTTACTCACAGTCAAGGCAAACGCAGATGCAAAAAAATTCAACTCAACTAGCTGCGTAAATTCGAATGTCCCGAAACTTGACCTTGACTCGTAGTATTGGTGTTTGAATTGCAAAACGTGTGGCATCTGAAATACCTACCGACGTAAGAGTGCTAAGGAAAAAGCAGCGGTCGCGGGTGTATTCATTCATTCTTTCTGAAAATTTGGTTCACATAACAACGTCACTGCGTCCGCATAGTGATGATGTTGCAGGGTCCGGAAACCCCAATATTTTAAGCCAAAACCGCCACCGGCGTCACAACATTGCCAAGCTGGATCGCCGCTCGCGTGGCTCAACCGTGAGAACATCTCATCAAACGATCTTGAATTCAAGGTTCTGGCCATAGTTCATGGACTTTTGAAGCGACTCTCGACTCAGCGCAAAGATCCGTTGAAGAAGCAATCATTTATAACTCAACGAGCCTCTGCCGCGGCAACTCGGAATCGCAGCGCTGCAGTGCTCGGGCTACTCGGGATCTGAGTTGGACAAGCACACGATAGGTTGACCCTATATTACATTTGTTTAACTTTCTTTTTGAACGAGTACGGCCAACTACGGCATCATCATTTTGAAATTCTCAAATCATTAACGGAAAGGAAGGGCTGAGTGAGTGCGGGGTAATTGAAATTTGACAAAAAGCACCGCGCGGGGAGGGATTACGTATGTACGGGGACGGACCGCAAACTGGGAGTAAGTTACGGGAGAGATCTGCGGGGAGCATAGCTACAAGTGGCAGTGACTGAATGTGAATTACTGCAGTTAATGCAAATCCACAGGAACCCAACTGAACTCCGGGCTGAATTCAGACCTAACACATCCAACATCGTGAATTCGAAGTTTTCAAATGCACCGAAACGTGTTTTGTTTGAACTTACCAAGCAACTTGCGCCGCCGGGAGAATTCATTTTCAGTTTGCATAACGACGCCACTGCGTCCGCATAGCGATAAGAAGTGAGATGACGCAAAACCGCCACCGGCGCCACCCCTTCACTCATATCTTATATATGTGCATGGCAAGCTGGATCGCCGCTCGCGTGGCCGAACGAGCTAGCCCAACCGTGAGAACTTTTCATCAATCCTATATGTTGGCGGTATTACCCTCATAGGTGCTAGGTCCTCCCGTGTGTCGTGAATTCAACAGTTTGATTTAGATGCGGAGTAGAAATTAAATGCAACAACCTAATACAATAGCGTGAACGAGAGGATTGGGACGGGACGGGACGGACCGCAAAACCGCACAAACGGAACCTCAGTGCAAGTGCAAATTCAGTTTCCAACTTTTTTGACTCTGATGCTGAGGTCAGGAAGAACGGGACAAAGCAGCATCACGATCAGAGGACTGGCAGTTCCGCAGATCAACATGACGCAGTCTGAACTTGCTCTAGAATCAAGGTGAACGATAATCCCGCGAGCCTGGATGTAGTCTCGCTCTTCCCTCTTTGACAACTTGTACTCACTTTGCCAGTTCTATATGTAGGCTATACCTTTCCTCCGTCCCTCGGCTTTTCTTATGGTAAAACAAGTAGATGCGCGCGTACGGCACCGTTCGCTATTTTTTATATTCAATTACGCCACAGCACATGTACATCGTGGGCGCGCCTTACCCCACAGCGCTTCCTGCTCCGCATAAAATTTGAATCTATACTGTCTCTCGCATTGATTTTGAAATATTTTTGACATTGACACTGATGAGGCAACGACAGAATGCGCCGCCGAGGCAGGCGGGGGCGGGGTTACGTACGACGGAGAGGTGAGAGGTCCTGTCGACGACGCCGAGTTGGGAAAGGTGGGAATGAGGAATGGACCCGGTTACGAGAGGCGGGCGCCGAGACTGCCGGAGAGGGGAGAGAATCGGAGAATCTGGGGGATCATTGGAAGATAAAGGTAAAGGTGTCAGGCAGGCAATGTGGATGTAAATACGGACCAAGTCAATGCAAAAGCAGAACAAAAATCTAACTAAACTCCGGGCTGGAACCAACGTGAACAAATCTAGAGACGAACTCGAGACTCGAATTCAAATGCACCGAAACGTGTTGCAAACCGCACCTGAAGTACTGCGACGGGTGTATTCATATTCCTTATGTTTGGCCGTTTTATTTAAAACTTGCATAACGACGCCGCTGCGTCTACATGGTGATGGCCACACAACGCAAAACCGCCACCGGCGTCACCAATATGAGTGTGTGTAAGCCAAGGGATCGCCGCTCGCGTGCGCTTTGCAACCGAACGAGTGCAAGAGCTCAACGGAACCGTGGGAAGTTCTCATCAACCCTATATGTTGTCGGTACGTGCTACGCCCTCTCGCCCATCCAAGTTCAGTTACAATTGAACGCGAGGTAGAAATTAATTGATTCCAACAATCCCGAGAGCGGATGGCAATTGAAAGTTGGTTGACCGCGACGGAGACCGGCAGTTACTTCAGTTCAGCATTCGGAATCGAAATCGCAGACCGGGAAAATTTAAAGGCTATGTATATACAGTAGGAAAAGGCGGGCTGGGGTCGGGTTAATTGAACGGGACGCCGAGGAAAGCATACATCACGATCAGCGGTGGCAGCCCAACTGTTCAACAGTCCACATGAAGCGGCGCGCTAGCTTGCTTCAGGCTACAAATTCACAGACGACAATAATAATCCAGCGAACCTCTGTGTATGTATCCTGAATCCTGACTCCTCGGAATCTGCAGCCCCTTGCCAACCCGGAATCTGCAGCTCCTTGTCAACTCAGACGCACCCACGCCAACCCACGCCCCGCCTCACGTCGCCAATTCGCCAACTCTATAACTTTCTTTTTTTGCGCCAGCAAGTGTACGGCACCTTGCCCCACACCAACAAACGCGCCTGCCTGCTTACCCCGCGGCGCTTTTTTTTCCCATCAGTGCGTCATCACTTCTCGTCAGTGTCAAAAATATTTTCAATTTCAAAATCAACTGCGGTTGAATTGTCGGTCCCCCGTAAGCGGTGTGGGGTAAGCGGGTTTACCGTCCCGCGGGGACGCCCTTGCGAGGGGTGTGGGGGGGCGGGGCGGGATTACGTACGATAGACCGTGACGGGGAGGTGTCGGGAAGGTGAGAAGTGGGGATGGATGGGGTTACGCGAGAGAGCGCTGCAGGCCGGAAAGTATCGGAATGTGCTCGTGTTTGATGTGAACATAGTGAATATACCAGAATAGTTCCAAACGCGAAATTCTGTTGTTTTGGAATGTGAATACAGTGAATCACCGCAGATAATCACGGTCGATGTCGTCGATGCGACCCACGAAAGATAGATAGATATCCACAGGTATCCAGATGAACTCCGAGTTTAACACTGTGAGTTCAACGCACTTCGAATTCGATTTCAAACCCCACATACCACCCCGTGAACACAGACGAACTTGATTTCATGATCAAATGCTGGCTCAACTCTCAAGCCGCGCTTGAAATACGCAGATAGATGTGTACAGTATGATGAAGCACGGCGCCGATGCAGATGTTCTGTAGCATTTTAGCATACTCGAATGGGAAATCGATCCCCGGCGCCGGTGTATCACTCATTCACATTCCCCCCTCGTACCCAATTTTGCACAGCGATGTCACTACGCCCGACACCCATACAAGTTATATGGTTCAAAATATTTGCTATAAGCCATTTTCCACTGCTGACAAGGTGTTGGAACCTGCCTCAATTCCTCACAAGATCGTAAGCCAAAACCGATTTTTCCGATACGCACACCGACGCCGCACGCCGCCACGCAAAAATCGAATTCAAAACGTACACCATAAAAAATAAAAACGGAAAGAAAAAAAAGCAAAACGCAAAGAAAATGAAAAATTCGAATCAAATCGGAAAGAGACCGCCACTCAAAACTGAATGCGAGAATAAGCAAAACCGCCACCCCCGCCGCCGCCGCCGCCATCGGCGCCACATGTACAATTGGCACAATTGAGGGGGGTGGCTGGGTAGATCGCCGGTGCTCGCTCGCGTGCGCATCGCGGGGCAGGCAGGGGCGGGGGCGGGTTACGTACGACGGACGGAGAGGTCAAAGTCGGACTCGGGAATGTGGGAAGCGAATGGGATGGATGTAGACGTGTTGAATGAAGTGGATGTGAAGACAACTTTGAACTCTGAGTTGAATTCAACAACCCCTATCTTACCCTATTCCTATCCCAATTCACTGATGCACCATGAATTCGAACACAGAATCAAACTGCTGCGAAATGTCAATGAAATACTCTGTAGCATTTTATCACGCTCAAATTTGGGAAACCGACAAAACGAAAAGAGATCGCCGCAACACCAAAATAAAAGCACAAACCGCCACCCCCGCCGCCGGCGCCACATGTACAATTGACACAATTGAGCGGGGTGGCTGGGTAGATCGCCGGTGCTCGCTCGCGTGCGCATCGCGGGGCAGGTAGGGGCGGGGACGGGGGGCGCAAATGGGGTTCCATGCGACGGACGGGCAGGGTCACGGAAAAATCGACAATGTGTTGGAGAGCGAATGTGAATGCGAATGCTTTGAATAAAGGAACAGCGAATCAGAGCAGATAGTCGCACTCAACACACAACGGGACCCAATTAAACCGGGCACTCAAATCAACTCAACACCCATGAAATCAATCCCAACACACCGTGAAATTAAACCCAATGCATAATATGCGTAGCCATTCCATTCTATCTTGATTTCAAACCTACCACGTCCACGAAGAACACGGGGAATTCGAACACGGACGTCTTGTGCATAGCAGTTTGGCATGTCATATTAAAAGTTGAGAAACCGGACACGGATAATTAATGTTCAAAGTTGAGAAACCGGTCCCGGGTGGGGGGGGTCACGGTTGCAGGTGCGGGTGTATTTGTTTTCATTTTCTGAATTTGCATCACGACGCCGACGTCGGGACGAATGGTCCACAAACGCACACCGCGCCACGCCGCGCCGCACGGCAAATTCGAAACGGAAAGAGACCGTGAAAGAAACCGCCGCCACACTAAAATAAAAAGAGACCGCAAAACGAAGCCAAGCGAAACCGCCACCGGCGCCGCCGCCACAATTGAGCGGCCGCTCGCGTGCGCATTGCGGGGCAGGCAGGGGCGGCGGGGTTACGTACATCCCGGCGGGCTGTGTTCGAATGTAATTGTGTTCAGCGAAGGAAATGTGTTTGTGTTCTGTGTTGAACAGCGAATGTGAGTGTGAGCACGTACAGGGAATCACAGTAGTCAGCTCGCCAGGGCGGTATTGAACACTAAACCAAACTCAACTCCGAGCTGAAATGAAACGAAACCCAACCCAACCTAACCCAGAAAAGCGCGAAAACAGATGAACTTGAATTCGAATACAGAATCAAATGCCCGAAACGGAACGTTTATAGCCCGTGTCATCCGTATTATAGCCCGAGCGCAAGGGCTCGGGGGGAACACCTGCACCTGCAAAACGCATATAGCATTTTAGCATGTTCAAAATCGAGAAACCGGGCCCGGTCCCGGGTGCGGGTGGGTCCGGGTGTATTCGTTTTCATATTCAGCATCCATGGCCAATTTTGCATTTATAACGACGCCACTGCGTCCGGTCCGGTACGTGTGTATGTATACGTATACGCAGGGTCCACTGCAAACAGAACGCAAAAATAAAAAAGAGACCGCAAACCGCCACCGGTACCGGCGCCGCCGCCACAATTGAGCGGCCGCTCGCGTGCGCGTCCGCATCGTGCGGGGACGGGGGTGGGGGTGGGGGCGGGGGGCGGGTTACGTACGACGGAGGGCTCACGGAAGGATCGACAATGTGTTGGAGAGTGAATGCAATGCGAATGCTTTGAATAGAGGAACAGCGAATCGCGAATCGGAGCAGATAGCCAGTTCGCGTTCAATGAGACCCAATTGAACTGGGCACTGGAATCAGCTCAACACACCGTGAAATCAAGCCGTGAAATTAAACCCAATGCATAATATGCGTATGCACTCCATTTCATTCCATTTTGATTTCAAACTCAAAGAACACGATGAATTCGAACACGGATGTCCTGTCCTGTGCATAGCGGTTTAGCATGTCATCTCACGTCGTATTCAAAGTTGAGAAACCGGACACGGACAATTAGTGTTCAAAGTTGACATTTAGTGTAAAGACCGACCCCGGGTGCGGGGGTCGGGCACGGGTGTATTCGTTTTCATATTCATTTTCTGGATGCACCACTCAGCACCCAGCACCCCCCATAGCGACCGTCCGACGTCGGGACGCGCACCAAAATAAAAATAAAAGAGACCGCCGCGCCACGCCGGGCCCAAATCCAAAGCAATCCAAAGCAAGAGGAGGACGAAAAAGAGCCCGCCGCCTTGTAACACTAAAATCAAACAGACCGCCGCAACACCAAACTCGAAACCGAAACCGGCCAAAAACCGCAAACCGCAAAGCGCCACCGCCGCCGCCGCCGCCGTCGGCGCCACTTGTATGCCTGTTCTGGCCACTTGGATGCCAGGTGGATTGGATCGCCGGTCGCGTGCTCGCGTGCGCATCGCCGAGCTTGGCATGAGCTTGAGGTTGAGACGGAAATCGAAAATTGAGTTGGGTGTGCGGCGTTTTTTGACAATTGACAATGCGGCGTGCGGCGCAAAGAGTCATGATCAGGTTTACAGTTGTGCGGCGTGAAAAATGAGGTTCGAGGTGTGCGGCGTGAAAAGTCAGCTGCACAGTTTTGCGGCGTGCGGCGTGAAAAATGAGGTGTACACCTCTGCGGCGTAAAGGGAAAAAAAAAGATTAAACAATCAAATCAGCTGAGCTGTGCGGCGTCTCGAAATCGGATTTACAGTTTCAATTTGGCGGGCTGCGGGGTCACGGTGGATCGACGGACGCGTGTTCAGGTTTGTCGTGCAAGCGACTCAGGAGCGCGGTGATCCATTGATGCTTTCATCTTCGCGTTGATGTTTGCGCCGCGCCGATGCCGATGCGAGTGATGCCTCACTTCGAATTCCTTTGATGTTGGTTTAGCGTTGATGGCCAAGCGAGGCTTGCGCTGATGCCGCAGCGCGCGGGGATAAAGTGGCCGGGGATTAAGTGGGCGTGGTGGGCACCGAGCGTGGCAATTGGCAGAGGCAGAGGTGGGGACGCCCGTCGCGGGTGCGGGGATGTGATGTGGGTGCTGCGGTGCGGGGATGCGATAGTGCGTGCGATTTCGTGTGAGTTTGAGGCGAGTTGGAAGATACGAGACGCGATACGAGACCGCCGGGGAAGGGATAGTGATATGATAGGTAGAGCCAAGTACATGGAAGGCGAGGAGAGGGGGGCCGAGAAGGAAATGTCACGAAAAGAGAGAGGGCCAAGAAATAATTAAAGTGATAGCGAGGCCAAGTGATGCGAAGAGGTCATATCAGAAAAGGAAAGGGACGCGAAAAGAGGTCATATCAGAAAAGGAAAGGGACGCGAAAAGAGGTCATGTCAGAAAAGGAAAAGGGCCAGGACAAAAAAAAGGTTGATGCAAGGGCGTGATTGTTCATGTGGGTGCATGCAGGCGCCGCGAGGTTAGGGCCACAGGAGGTGTATATGCAAACCTGACTAGCTGCGCACACCTGACCTGCACGCATGCACGCACGAGTTGAAATCAAGCCCTCAGCCCTGGCTTGAGTTGCAGGTGAGCACGAAGGAGGGTGGTCCTCCAACAGGCGTCACCCCGGAAAAATTTTGACGTCCCGAGTGGGTGATAAGCACAACCGCGAAATGACAACCTGGGGCTGCAACAATGAAACCCTGGGGTCCAGTGCACGTGTGGACGTCGGCCGAAGGCACAGGCTCAGGCGTCAGGCCCGAATCCGAATCCGAAGCAACATGTATGTACACCAGCCAAGCGGCCGCGGACGGACAAGGGACGCTCGTCCAATTAGAGAAACGCGGAACGCGCTCGTCCAATAAGCGATAGCGGAGACCCAATAAGAAAACGCGAACAGCTAATAACGGACACGGGTGTCCAATAAGAGAAGCGCGGAGCAGGAAGCTCGGGCAGTTGCCCGACGGAGGGACTCGCATATCACAGTCGAAAACGGAATCAGAGGATGCCTAAGCCGGCAAGCCGATATGAAAAAAAGAGAAAGCGAAAACGGAACGCGACAGCGCACGTGGTGATAGGCGGCGGGGGATCAACGATAAGTGGTAGGCGGTGGACGGCGGACCGGCAGGGAGCACGCACGCGGTATAGCCGGCAGGGTGAATTTTTTTGCAGCGGGACAAGTCGGGAGGGGCGGGGGCGGGTGCAGAGGCGGGACATCTGGATGTTCATGTGCCTGGGTGCCTGCAGATAAGCGCCATGCAGGATAGTCAATGCGCGACCTGGACGGGTCGCGGGGGAGGGTGCTCCGCGGGGATGCGTCCTGTGCGGGGAATTGAGCTTTTACTCACGTTGTCCGCGGAGAGTCGCGAGGGGGTGCCGGTGTGACGTGTGACCGGGCCCTCGCCGGGCGTGTCCAATCTGGGACGGTCATCTTCTGAATCTGGGAGTGGCAAGATCTGGATCTGGCGGGTGATCGATACAAAAGGAACGACCTTTTGCGGCTTTGTTGAAACGAACACTCTCAGCTCGCCGCCTTGCTATGGACGACAATGCGTTCTGCGCCGTCTGCGACAGACAAATCGTCCCCAAGCGCATCCTTGTCCCCGTCTACGCCATCCCCGAGCCGTCCCCTGATGCCCCGCGCCAGAAGAAGCTGGGGCGCACAGGGCTTGTTCATGGGACTGGCCGCGTCCGCCCAAATGGCACTTTGAAAGCAGCCACCACCCGTCAAGACCCGCATCGAAATCGACCAGTCGCCCGCGCCGCTGTACTGCAGCGACCAGTGCCGCCAGCGCGACACCGCCTTCTTCCACGGCGCACCAACGCCGTTCCCCGACTCGAGCGACACCTCCGACGAGCAGGGACTACTACGACGACTACCCCGCCTGGCAGCGCACCCACCGCCAGCAGCGCAGCACCCCAAACACCCGCTCCCTCGCCGTCCTCCAGCGCGAGTACAACATGCAGCCCCTCCCCCGCCCACCTGTGCCACCTACGATGAGCTCGCACCCCCGTCTGCACCGCGCGCAGAATACGTGCCCCCGCCGTACACGAGCGGTATCATGATGGCCTCGCGCCGCATCGACGCCGTCCTCCCCAAGGCGCTGAAGCCCGGCGAGCGCCCCCCGCCGTTGGCCCCCGTCCCGGGGTGGACCGACGGCAGCCAGGCGTGGCGCGCCAGCACGTATAGCTTCGCGCCACCGCCCGTCACGCGCGCGGACGTGCTCGATCCCAATACGCGCGCGTACGGCACTTTCAGCGCGAGCCCGCATCGCAGCGCAGGGGGCGTCACGGCCTCTGGCTCTGCCTCTTCCAGTGGCAGCGGGGGGTTGCACTCTCCTACCAGCGCCTCCTCGAGTCTGAACTCGGAGCTGCTATCTAGCTTCGAAGACACTTTTGCGCGTCGAGCGTCTTCGCGCTTGTCACTCGCTTCCTCCTCAACCTCCCCCGCCTCATCGTACACCCCCTCTGCATCCACCTCTGCCTCGCCGCCCCGCCGCTCTAAACTCGCCGCATCGCACTCGCAGCTCCTCCTCCCGGAGGTGCTCCTGCGCCCCTCTCCAAAGCACACCTCCTCGATCTCCTCCCGCTTATCCTCGTCTTCGAGCGATATCCAGGGACAGAGTCAGAAGGGCGAGAAAGCCACGCGGCGACACTCCTCTGGCTCCTTCAACGCACAAAGGCGTACAGTGCGCAGCCCGCTCTCAAACGAGGGGAGCGTCGTCTCGGGGTCTGGCTCTTCCAGCTCACGCTCGGAAGACGAAGAGGCACTCGAGGAGGAAGAAGCAGCGTACGTGAAGACCGTCGGCGATATGGCGCCCCCGCCACCCCGCCCCAATATCGAGAGTGAGTTTCTCCGCTTTTCCTACATCGATCGCAAATGTTTATGGTATCTTTGTGTAGCCCGCTCGTGGTCGTACGATAACGTGCGCACGTATCCAGTAATGGTGCCCACAGAAACGCGCGTCGAGCGCCGGATCGAACTCGTGGATGGCGTGGAGCGGGAGGTCGAAGTGAAGGTGGAGGTGCCCGTGCCCCCCGAACGGAGGCACAGGAAGCGGTTGTTTACGTTTGCGCCGGTGGTGGTGTCGAGGGCGACGCCGTTACAGGCATGAGTCCTCGACGACGACGAGATGATGGATAGGATACCCCACACGAGACGACGCATACCACCAGCACCCGCACCGGCCCCGGCACCCGTACCAGCGCCTGCACCAGCACCCGCATCCAGCACCCGCACCCACACCAGCACCAGCACGAGCAATCATATCATTATCAAAAAGCGCGTAGGCGCAACCATCGCATCCTCATCATCGCACACACGAGCATCGACAACCGCACGCATCGCACGTACGCATAACAACAACAACAACAACATTTTTCCTCGCACTCAGGTTTCACTGGTATCGGTCTCCGGTTCTCTCTTCATCTTCCTTAATCCTTGTGTTTTTTTGGTCTCCGAGTCGACGAACTCTCCTCCCCTCCTCCCGGTGTATTGAAAGGGAGGCAACAGCAAACAAACAATTACCTACGATACGATTCCCCGCCTCCTCAACGGGGGCATACGATACGATACGCTACGAACTACTTACTACTAGCATTACCCTCCGCCTACGAGGCGAGGAGCATTAGCACGAGCACGCACGAGCACTGTACATTACCACTCTAGCACGACGCATACTTGGCATGAAGCATAGCACGAATTGGAATTAAAATTGTACATAGCAATCGGAATTTTTTTTTCCTGAAGGGATTTTTTGCTTTGTGAAATGACTCGAGAGTGGCTTGGGCAACAGAGCGGAGCGACTTGAAATCGCGAGCGGCATGGTAGCTACTAGGAGTGCCTCTGAGGATGACTTAGGTTTTGGAAGAATTGGCTTTGGCTTCGGCCGTGGCTTTATTGGATTTGGATTAGGTGGAAATGGAAGTAGAAGCGATTATTTTGGGCAAGGAGGAATTCGAAATGACTCTGCTGCTAGTGCACTAGTGCTACTACTGTAGAATTTTTTTTTTGAAAAATGTATATGACTCGAGCGCAAAGGCAAAAATAGCGCTTGCGCGGTTATTTTTTTCGTGGAAGATTTGTATATTCCTACGTCGGGGTCGGACACCGGGAGACATAATTTCGGAATCATGAGTCAGTCAGTCAGTGGGGGCGGTGGGGGCGGGGGGTGGGGGACCGGGGTAGGTGGATTTGCATATGCATTTTTTGGCCCGGGGGGAAGACGCCGTGACCGAGGTAGGTGGGACCATATGCATCTACCCGGTGAAGGTGAAATTAATTCACGGTCTCGAACTCGGAGGCGGGACGGTACCTAGGATGGCCATGGGTCAGACGTCATTGACGCATTTTGGTAGGTGGAGGCTTGTAGATTTGCATATTTTCAATATTGAATAATTTTGGAGAGCGAGGGTGGGACCAGCTAACCGATGAAGGTGAAATTGGCGGAGGGGACGGTACCTAGGATGGGTCAGACGTCATTGACGGACGCATTTTGGAGTGGGTCCAGGTGGAGGCTTGTAAATTTGTAAATTCTCATATTTGCAATATTAATTTTGGAGAGGACCGAGGTGGGACCAGCTAGCCGAGAAAGTAGACATGAAATTCACGGGTACGGGCGGGAGGAATTCGGAGCGGGACGCGGACGCAGAGGGGACGTCATTTTGGAGCTCAGCGAAGGCAAGTGCTGCCAGTGGTCATGAGTGCTAGTGAAATCTGAGACACGGAGGCCGGAGGCAAATATGAAAACCCGCGATGGACATTCGCAAATGTATTGAATGCAAATGTGAAGAGACGCCGCTGACGTCGTCGACGAACAACAAACAACTCGAATTCGAATTCAATTCTGTTCTGTCAGTCAGCGGTCACTCGTTTAGCGATTTAATGTTTAATGTTTGGTGGGCGTAGGGCGGTGATGTTTACTTGGCACTTGGCGAAGGAGGCGAGGCAGTATTTGATTCAATTCATGGGCAGGTGAGGAAGGGGAGTATGACGACTCGGAGGCGGGGACGGGTAATTATTTAATTCGTGCACCCATGGCCACAGGTGGAGCTCGCGGCGGGCGGACGGAAGCAAAATGTATTTCCTCAGGTCAGGACGTCATAATCATTCGGCTAACCAGTAGACCCTAGAGTAGACAAAGCAACAAGACAGAGCGAATGACGCGTCCGACGCGTTATTTCGTCAAAACATTTCAGGGCCTGCAGCTGCCGTGACGACCTGACCTGACCTAGGATAACCAAATCCCGAGGCAACGAGGCTTGATTTTGTTTTCGGTAAATGTGAACACCCCCAGACGACGTCGACGTCGACGTCATGGGTGTATGCGTCGAGGTGATTTTCGCGTCGGCGCCCGCGTCGAAACGCAAAACGCGTTACATAGGGGCCGCCTGAAGTCCACGCGACCTGCATGTAATACAGTAACAAAGACGTACGTTGAAATTTCAACTCGAAATGTGAGTGAGCTGAGATTATTGTGCGGTTGGCTATGGACAAGTGGATGAAGGATAGGAATGGAATGAATGAACACAGCTCGGTATGACTTCGGCGAAATAGCTATGATCTAGGAGTCTGGGGAAAGGAGGGATAATACTGTAATTTACTATATAGAATTTAGATAGGAAGGACCCTTGTCATGAAATTCAACTTGAATGAATTCGAGTCGATCAAGAAAATATCGACGCAGAACAAGTCGATGACGCAACGCGTCGCGTCGCGTCGCCGGCGCGTATCTCAGCGTTGCATGGGATAATGCGGGGTTGGCCTTGGTTCAAATCGCAACGTGAACTGATGAACGAACGCTGAACTCAACTGAGATCAACAGAATCCATATATATATTCACGCAGTTGGTCGAATGTGTACGTACGCCGGTACCGCAGCAGGTATCTTGAACGCTGAACGCAACACACACACCGCCGTCAGTGATACAGCTTTCCTTCCTTCCTTCCTTCCACACAGCCTAGGAGGATCCGAAAACTCAACTCAACTCGTCGATCCGGATCGGATCGTGCACCGACGTCGACGACGCGATTGGGCAGGGCATCAATGCGCGATTGGACCCCTTGCTCCCCTCTCCTTCACGATACTTACCTCGCCCCGGATCCAGGAGACGTGATTCGACCTGAGTCGAGATAGCTGATAGATAGATAGTAGATGGACGGGTTGGCTCCGGTTCCCTGTTCGAAAAAAAGGGTGAGTGAGTGGGTGTGAGTCGAGTCGAGTTCGTGCTATTTTCAGCTGCAGGCCGAGCTCGAGGATATATTGGCCGATTTACCATTATTTCACCCATAGCCACTTTATAAAATTGAGCTTCGTTACAGAGCTGCGCGTCGCAGTCCGGATCCAGCGTGCAGGCATCCCAATCCCGGTGCGCATGCTAGCGTCGACGTCATACTTAGCTCGTTCGGACAACTCTGTTGAATAATTCGAAATTCGAGCGCACGAGGGGACCGGTACAATCCATTTGAACTGACGGGACGGGACACGGTGCCGGCGTCACGGTGGCGGTGAACACGTCGGGTTGAGTCGGGACGGGATTGTGGACGGATTGAATACGAAAGACGGAAGGAAGGAAGGAAGGAAGTGTATACCGGCGCGGTCCCATTACGGAAGAAAGGAAAAATATGCGGAAAGGAGCTCGGTTCAAAGGCGGGATGCATATTTTCCGAGGGTTGAGGGTTCGCGATCGAGAGTCAATCACAAGGGCGCGGGGTCTGAGATCTCGGCGAGACACATGCATTGGGCAGACAACCAACCAAGTCGAGCCGCGGAAAAACACTTCAAGTCTGGCTCAGCTAGCCGAGCAAAAATCGCGCATCTGGAACGCTCCAAGTCAGCTCCAAGGTCCAACTTGAAAAAAAAAAAAGTTGAAACCGCTCCGGAAGGAAGGAAGCATATGCGCGCAGATCGTACGTGTTGCAGCGCCTGGCTTGTGATATCGATTATCCAGATTCGAGAATCACGATACTCGCAGCGCAGATCGCACGCGAGAAATCACATGCGCCGGGCTTGCGCATCTGGCGATCGGCCGTGGTCGGGAAGACTCGGGACTGGATTGCATCCGCTGGAGAGGGGATCGGTGTCACGTCCGGAGGAGGGATAGGAGTGGCCTCCGAAGGAGGAGCTTGAATCACACGGAACGGAATAAGAATGGCGGAATTCCGAAAGGACACGCAAGTTACTTGCTGGAAGTCAGCAAAAAATTTAACTGTAGTAGAGGACGATCGCAACAAGGACACAATAAGGCAAATTCCAACGAATCAGTGGCATTTTCCGCTGTTTAGCAGATAGCAGCTGCTCCTGGCCGTCGTTGCGTCGTCGCCACCACAGAAGAAGGATGTTAATTAGTAGGATACCGAACGGGAACGGTGCTGGTATACAATTACCCAATAAATGGTTAGGTCGGTCGTTGCAATTGCTGAATGGTTTCCTTATCCACGGACTGAGACTTGCAGGGTCGCATCGCGGGCAGGATGGCCAGTAGGGAAACAATGAGCACTCTTTGAGACTTGGTAGTGTCGGACGTAGTTGAACAATAAAGTTTGAGTCGGGTTACATATTAGTGGGCGATCCTGTGCTTCCTTGCATATCTCCGCCTCGGTATTTCCGTGGAGCAAGCCATCCAAAGACTGAGACAGCCGACAGATACAGAGAACAAGAGACAAAGCAGGCGCCAGAAAATCGGCGGGTTTCAGCAGCTAGCTATGGAGGTTCAACTGATGATTGCATGGTTGGTTGGACAGAGGACGAGATGCACTGGTGCACAACGAATGGTGCCTGGTCGTCAGTGAATGTTTTGGGGGGTGCAGCGTCGCGTAGTTCAACTTGATTAAGGACGATGTTCCTCTTCCACATGCATACATCTTGCGCCTAAGTATTTTTCCTCGGTATCATCCGTGCCTGATATCGCGTCGCGAGTCGGGTCACACTGTTGCCCAGTCCATATGCACTCCGGACATCCGTCGGTGAACAGCATCGATTTACCCGTTGCGGCACGAACATCGCATCGATAAATGCTGTTAGCTACAGCCAGCCGGCACACGAGGGGGGCAGAGTACACGGTATAGATTGGCAGCACCCTCGAAAATCAAACGTGGACGAAAACCACAGCATACACGCGCCGGCGTCGTTCCGAGGCCCGAAAAGAAATCCAATCGATCGGCGAGAAAAAAATAAGACGGGAATAATAAGAAACGAGTGGCCAACGCGCGCTCTGCACTAACCAGAAGGCCCAAACGCGCTAGGCTTTTTGTCTTGTCCATTCTTCATTTGGGCCCTATTAATTTTTTCCTCGGGCTTGTGTGCAATTTGTGGCGCGACTTATTGTCCCAAGTAAGACTTGCGCTTGCGTAGCCGTGCATGTTTAATCTTCCTCTTGTCTATCGTTCTTGTTGTGAGTCGGCGATCATCGATCACTCGTTTTGTGTCCTCTTGTCTCGTTTTGTGGGTCCCTTTGTCTCGTCCTTGTTTTTTGTTTTTGTTTCAGTCTCGGATTGCTTTTTGCGCATCCCCTCCCCTCGTCGCGTACGCCGTATCCGACTTCCGAATGGGCCTGGTACCTCAGCCACTGAATCCTGTTACTGTACCTGCATACGCAATTTCCTCCCAGTGCCCGGATATCTGAACATCCGTCGGACCGGTCACCGGGTCAGCGTGAAATTGACCACACGAACCACCAGGCACATCTTGCGCATTGAAGATTATCAGCGGGTGATACGTTCAGCCAACCATCGCTAACGCGAGTTCGCATTGGCAACGTCCAGCGTCCACTCACAGGTGCACTGAAAAGATGCGAGCGAGTGAGTGGCCGAAAAATCTCAGGTGGGGTGAGATTCGGGGGAAAATGGACTGAATGAAGGCGGAGTAATTTCAAGTTCACGATTCTCATGAGCGAGCCCTACTCTTAGAGTTGCCGGAATAATTTCCTGGGGTTGCGGGACAGGTTGATCGGAGAAGAGGGGTTCGGAGTAAGAACCAATCAGCGGAAACTGATAGCCGACTCGGACCGGAGTGTCGCACAAGCCTTTCGAATCTATGCTTTCACGAAAAAAGGAAAGGCGCGCAGTTACACCAGTTAGTTTCAGTGCGTATCGTGAATTAAACAAGGCCGCGGATAGCTGGTAGCCCACGGCGCGTAAACCGAGCAGGAAGGATTGGGAAGCACTGAAGGCTGGAACCAGGACTGCACCAGCTTCGCAGTGGACCCACAAGACAACAACACTACCTTGTTTAGATTTGAGTTGGATTTGGGCTATTGCTTTCCAAATATAGAGCAGATGCACGCCTGCGCGCGCACGCCCGCTCCTCGAAGCTCGCGATCCGCTCCGGGTATTTACTATTAAATGCTTCCGCGTACAGTGGCAGATGGGAAGTGCACTGACTGTTACAGCGATAATTGATTATCCCAATCGGCGTCCCCAGACGACCCACATCCCACACGCATCTGCGCAGATAAGAATTATTAATGAATTTAGCGTCGACACCTGCCCGAACATCTGCTGTCCAACTCCGTCCCGGTTACTCAGCTCGAGTCAGCAGGGAGTCCTTCGCTCATAGCAGTTGGATGCGCCCTATAGCTTATCCAGCACGCCGACATTACGCCGCGAGTCGCCACTCCGAGTATCCAGTGAGTCATAGCGGGGAGACAGCTTATTAAAGCAACGGACAGGCGCTGTGGAGGGCGAGACGCATTGCGCCAATAGGCGCTAAGCCGGGCTACGGCCGGGGGTTGTCACACCGCGCCGGATTTTCGGAAGAAATGGTCGCTAACCGTCGCGTAGCGTTACGAACATGGAGAACATGAAGAAGAATCACAGCAGAACGCCGTCGACCCTGCCTCGGACCGGTGCGCCACCTGAATATTTACTGCGCGAATTCTTCTATGTCGCGGCCGACAAAGGATCGCCTTCCCATATTTGGCGGTGTCCTTGCGCAAATTGGGATGCAAGAAATTCGGCCGAGGGGAATGTTTTGACGGGCCGTCCAGTGCTGGGAATCGGTGGGTATTCCGGCGTGAGTGCTGTCCCTCTGTCAGGCCCGCGCAGTTCACGCGTTCGGCATCGCCCGTCGGTGACTGTGGAATACCAATGTAAACTCCGGACTCAGCGCGTTCACATGACGGAGGGAACCGCGAAACCATCTCGGAGGTGGCGTTGTTGACATGAAAGCAGTGCAGTTGTGGGGAAAACTTCAAACAGGATTGGCGCTCACATAGTTGTGTTCGTTGTAAGGATTTTTTGTGCACGGTAGTCGCGAGAGTACTTCATGATGAACAACGGGTGACTATGGGGTTAGAAATCAGTATAACGGGTGCCCGACGGAATATTGAATAGAGTTGTTGTCACCGAGGTCCGCGGCGGGAGGCGCGCCGAGTGATCATCCGGACTTGTTCTGCGTCAAGTAGCCATCGGAGTTGCACGAAAGCCGATGGTTGAATTGTGCGCGGGAAGCCAATTTGTCTGCAGGAACTTTAACGAGATCCGAGCACGAAGGAATACTAGGGCAGTACGACGACGTCATGGCGTGGATATCTGAGAAGGCTCAATAATGCCACGAATGTGCTCTCGGCATCATGTTTTTCTCATTCCAAGCTGACATATGTTCTGGACGACAGCACCGCGGAAACAATGCCGGAGGTAGAGTGTATTTGCGCTGAGGGCATGAACGATGATAAGGGACGTGCAGGAGTTATGGTGTTTCGAGAGATAATTAACGTGGAATTTGAGTGGGTCGGCGTTCATGGAGGCCACATAGGATGATCTGGCCAAGAAACCAGAGATACGCCAGAATGCGGCTTAAAGGATCCTTGGCTCGATGATCCTCGAAAATCGAGTAAATTCTGTAACATCTTGATTCTAGTTTTTTTTTGTCTAGTTTGCAGACTTAATGAGCAGCTGAGGGTGAAACCCACATGTCTTGTATTAGCGCCACCGGGAGACGACCGATCTTGCATGGACGACTATACCTTGTTTTCTGTCGCAAGAAAGGTACACGGCGGTGATACGAATACAAGCAAGCGATCAAGATGCGAAATGGCCGAGGACAGGGCACTTACATACGATCAAGAGAGCGCATGAAAACATACGCCGCAATAGTACTAGTGGCGAATGTGCGATGTATATCTTGGGAATGCAGCACTTGCGCCGCGGCAATGACGGACAGACAGGCTGATATGTTGCTGATTCCCGTTAAAAAGGGTGGAAGCAGTCGGAAGCAGGATGCTGCAATTTTCGAACGCAGACGTTGTCGTCGAGTGCAAGGTAGGATTGAAGTCCTCGGTGGCCACGTGGTAAGCGCAGATCATTGGTTTGATTGCCGATTACAGCACCTGCCTCCTTCCGACTTGCACAACCTCGCCGTCGCATTCTCGGTCCCACGCTCACGCTATACCTAAATTGCTCCATAGACGAAGGCCAACTTGAAGAAAGGGTGAAAGATATTAATTCTCTGCCGGCACCTCCGGAGAAGCTAGCTCTGTTTGCTTCGTGTTGAACCGAAGGGTATCAAGTGGGTTTTGCTTCTGTTGGGCTCACTATCAATATCTTTTCGGAACGCCCTCGGAACTTTGTTTTTCAACTTGTCGTGCGCTTAACCCAGTATCCCGCCCAAATAGTACACAACTTGTTCGATTGATGGTAGTAGCCGTTGCTACTCGCGCAACATGCCAAGGCAGAGACGGTATACGTTCGACTAAGTGGACAAACGGGTTCAGTTGAATCTGATGAACTTGATTTTCTCAATACTTTAATACTGCTTGCTGGAGCCGTTCCCTGGCGATAGATGCTCTTCTCCAGGATTACATCAGCATTCAACCAACCGCGGACAGGTCGGCAACAGAATTTACGACAGCGTCTCAAGATCTCAATACATAGGCGCAGGGTTTTCGCACCTTCCCGCCCTGTGCTCGCTAATCAGTCTCGGAGTTCGCACTGGGTGTTACCGGTTACAGCTAATTTTAATTTTTTGCTTCCTCTTATCTCAGACCATCGTTGCGAATTTTCACGTCCGTACTTCATGAACTACGGGTTCGGAACCAAGTTTTGCTAGCTCAAAGAGGCTCAGCTGCTTTCACTCCTGCTCATGCCAACCAGCCCAACATGCTGGAAATGTAATGTTAAGTAATGATCCCATTACTTAAATATTGACTGTTGGTGCGGATGTAGCGTACCTGGATGGTTGTGGGTAGCTCCCACCGCGATTCCCTCGCTGCAACATTTCAATACTAACGAGACTGAAACGCCGTCCTCAAACCAGAGATGATTCTGAATTCATCAGACCACCGCTCCACTCAAATAATACACGAGCTACGAGGTTTACTGACACTTGGTACGATATCAACTGAATACTTCAAAGGGCCTGCCACGCATCTGCTCCCACCGGTCGCCGTTTTAACCATTCTACGACAAGTTAAACTTGGAGTCGTGATTCAAAATTCTCCGGACACGTACAAACGCAGGGTAATATAGCATCTATTCCGAGGGGTATTATATTACGGTGTTATTTCCCTCCGAATATGTGTCCTTTGGCGGCTGAAGTGCGTCCAAGCCTTCAATCCTCACGAGTCAAGTCAATTAATTTTATTTGACTGATCTGCCACGTTCTCATAATGCTCTAATCTTGACGTTGATATTTTCATTAACATTTCCTCCCCATCCAGGCCCCAGGTACGTCGTATCATTGCACGGTTTGCAGTCTGTCAGTGACTGTACAGCCTCCCACCCCTTTGTGGATCTACTTCCAATGGTTGGCAGTGATGTCGTTGATTCTCACCGCATTTTCACCTGATCTTGACCGGTGTTCTTTCCTGAACCTGTGGCGCACTTTCGTGCCATCTCCGCCCTCATATCAAATGATTAGGATACGGACGGTCATTTTCTTACGGCGATTCGATTATAGTTACGGTGAACTTTCAACACCGGACGGCAACTTCCGAGCGGAATGATCGCTGATCAATGTCACTCTATTCCTTCTTTTCCTTCCAACTCCGCATTGGGCAGCGCTGATCCTTCTGTATATTTCCCCTGCGTATATCGACAACTTGTCTTTCTTGCAGGAATCTGCATGACTGACGCTGACCCCCTGGCACTGTTTCTCACGCGAGAGACGCTAGCTGACTGTTCCTCCGGGCGGTCTCCAGTTGTCTCCGAGGCGCTCCAGGTCTCAAACAGGTGTCGACGTCACGACTTATTGGTTCATCCCGAACTCTAGCAAACTAACCAAGTTACTAACAAGTATCTTTGAACTCGCCGGTAATTTCGTCTCGCTCGTGATAGCCCGGAATCCATGGTCTCCGACTGGCTTCTGGTTCCCTGAATAGAGTATGTCGTTATTCTCAACACGCTATGTTTGTATCACCATTCCGAATGCTTTGATAGCCACATTCTTCTGTGTAACTGCGGTCGAGTCTGACGTCGCCGGCCGCTTTTCTTTCGAAAAGTAACAAGCTAACGAACGTTCATCTCCACCGTCTTCTGTTTTTCCATGCCGCAACTGCAATGACTGATCGCGGCGCTCCGAGTCCATTTCCACCACACCCGGGTCTGGGGCGTTCAACCTGTTGTCCCAGGCTCTTTTCTTTGGAATTCTATTGCTCCTTGCGTCCATCTCCACTCGTTCTTGCGCCTACTGCGGCACCGGGGTGCTGGGTGAACGCCGGTTCTGTTTTTTATTTTCACTTGGAGCTCACCGCAGGACGACCACCCGCTCCGGCGACTCTCTCAGAAATATTTGTACAACTGTCCGACTCTTGGCTCAAATTCACCGTCTATAACTCATTTTTCTAGCCCTTATCGCCTCGATCGTATTCGCATTTGAACTAATCGCATCCTGGCCCAATCCGGCATAATTGGGAAGTTTCTATACCCCGCTGCTTCTCAATCGATCCCATACTCCCAGGTGATCTAACTTTGCCTCTGCTTCTCTCCGCTCCGTGATCGTTGGCTCGCAGGGCGTTGCCGGTATCTCTCTACAATCTCTCTGCTCATCGTTATTTTATCTCGGCGGCTTTCTTGGGTTTTCGGCTTTCGGAATAAATATATGCACACCCATTCCTATTCGGTATCAGCTTTTGAGTTTCTGGTTGATTCATTTCTACGATGTTATAAGCCCCCTCAAGCTCCCACTCCGCAAATTAAGCATTCCCCACTGGGTTTGATTCCAACTCTTTTTCTGAAAGTAGAACAGAAACTCGAGGCTTGTTCCAGACCAGTGCACACAACCCGTGCTGCACATCAACTGCAATTTATCACGCGTCACGCATCGGCGGCGAAGGGCTCCGCCGTACTCGCTGTTTAAATATTCAAGGTTGATGTGTATATGTAGGTATGTGTTCTTCGCATTCTTACTGCTGCGCACTGATCGCAAGCGTGTCAACTTTCGTTGGACTGCGAGGAATCTTTATTTAATCGAAAGCGTCACTAGCACCGAAGATTCCCCACAGCTGTCTATGATTACTGAGTGTACTACTGCATCCTGCGTGGTATGCACGGAAGATTCGCAGTTTTCTTTTCCCCTTTGATTCGTATTTGTTGCTGAAGTTACCGCTGAGCCCTATCCTCCTTGCTGATGACGGTCTCAACTCACCATAGAGCCCAGCCCCTTTCTCTGATGGGCTGTCTCTACAAAATCTGGACTACGCACATGCTACATGTCCTATGTTTAACCATCTCAGCCGGCACCCAATCTTCATGACCGGCATCGTCGCTGACATACAGGCCGGCTCGGCCCATTCATTCTACTGGCCTGCCCCTGACGACGTACTTTGATTATTTCTTGGAATGCGTTTGGGATTCGGAAACTTTCAAGTATGATATGCTCATTGCCTTTGGACACAGCTATTTTTCTGACACATGGAACTTGAATAGTTGGACTTTTCCACGCCAACATGACTGAGAACTATCTCTTGGTGTCTCGCAAACTAAATCCCTTCTTCTCGGTGGATGCGCGGCATCAAATTGATCGGCAGATTAACTACATTTATTTTGGATTGAGTGAGCATTGAGCAACCTTACACTCGTCACAACGCCTAATTCTAATGTCGGGCGTTCATCGAGCTACCAAGGCAACACTGTCAAATTTGTTTGCACGCCCACGACATGGTTGAAAACTCACCCGCAGGTAAGTGCTACCCACGATAATACGGGAAGTAATGTATAGGCTCATTATTTGTTTTGCTGCCGCACATCGCGACGCCTTCAGGGCATTAGGTGCGTGGGGATGCTGCATTGTAACATGAATCGACTCAATCCTCACGTCTGGGTGCAGAGCTCGGTATGTGCCGTGTTTTTATTTCATCAATGTTGCGCGAAGGCCGGAGGCAGCGCGAGGTGTACTGAATCTGGGATGTTACGGTACAGGGAACTAGAAATATGAAATGATCTCTCACACATGTCCGAATTACTTATTAGACGCGAGACAGCCCATCTTCCTTCAAGGCGTCATCTTTGAACAAAAAAACTGATTCCGAGGTACCTTTCATTCGTACGCTCATCGAGCATTCAACACTGCCGTTTGCCTCAAATGACGGAGGAGTTGTAAAGCCGATTCTGAATCAGCGTGTCAAGTTGTCGTATTCAGTCTGACATAGAATATGTATGTCGGTCATTTCCAGCACAGTACGCGCCCAGAATTAATCGGAATGCAGGTAAGTTGAAACTATGCAGGTTGTTAGTGCGGCTCCTTTCACTGTGCCTCTGAATCGATACATGCTCGAAGGTCAGCCGTCCGGCAGAGGCCACGGAATATAATCGCGCAAGCTAACCTTGTTCGCCGGTGACCCCCAGGCGAAGTCACACTGTATAGGACCTGAGACCTACTTATGAATTATCTGGGGCTGGATCGAGGTAAACATCGCGCTAGACGCCTATAATGTTCGCCCCGACGATTTACCTAGGATCCACCTGTGGCGGCGGCCCCGTAATATATAGACACCCCACAGCTATGTGATCCGCATTGACTTCTGGCGATCGTGTTGAAGCCGGCAACATTCCAAGGTGGTGTGAGCGACAAGGGAAGTCAACTGCAGCCAGCAGATACATCCAAGTAGAATCGACAAGGATGAGAATTACGAGATTATCCCTTGTCAGTTAAGAAACTTGAGGGTTGCATCAGGATTCAACACTCGATCAACTTTAACATGTTAAGTTGGCTTTATAGTCTTGACTTACGGTCCTGGCATGTGGGAGAATTCCATAAAGGAGGATAAGTCAATGGCGGTGAGCCGAGAGTTGACCGAGAGACCTATTTCAATGAGCGAGGTTATTAGACTTGGACACCCAAATGACTATCCTTCGGAGGCAGGTACGCTCGGACGATTCGGCCGTCTAACGAGTGCCCTCGTCCGAGAGACCGAGCCAGCGCGCCGGATAAATCAGGATGTGGTTGGAGCCGTTAGTCGATGCACACCGGAAAAAGTGTCGAGTTTCGCAAAGGCGTGTTTGACCCTCACGCTGTTCGGTTTTTAGAATGAGACAGTGGAGGCGAACCCGGAAAAGAACTTGCAGAGAAGCTGGGAAGTCCGAAGAGGAGAGGAGAGATCCGCGGCTCCGTGCGTTTTCCATTGTCGGAAGACCAAGTGGAAGATCACGATCGATATGTAGACAGCGCACGAAGCTGGAATTGGCGATCGAAGAAAGGCAGGAGAGCTGGCAGGAAAAATAGAATTACTTACGCGGTCCCAAATGCGGGGTCTGGGGTCAACGCCACATAGGTACAGGCCGATGTGCGGTTCTGAAACTTCGAAACCCGAGGCTTAAGCAATTTCGTTGCATCGAGAAGGAAACGTTACCTTCTTCGGAAATTGAAAGAATTCAATTTGGAGCTGTTCCGTTTAATATTCGCCAGCGGCACTCGGCATCTAGAATTTCAAGAGGGTCTAGACAGTTCCTTCACCCAATACGCCGTTTAATCGTGGTTCCATTGGAGTCGTGCCGCTTCTCTTTCATTGTACACGCTTCTGCAACCTGGAAAAATGTTTCAGAACTCAACCCGACCGAAGACCTCCAAACCAAAAAAAAGGTAAACCCTGACCGCTGCTCGTAAACGGAACCCTTTCAAAATCCACCAAGGGCTAGGCAATTCCTTCTCTCAGACTCGCTCATGCGTCGCTCAACGTCCTCCGTCGTACTTCATACCCGCTGCACCCGACCGAGGAATTCTCGGGCCGGATGAAAAGAACGAAGCTCACCTTTCTCGATGGAATTGTCATGTGCACGTCCTCCCAGCGATAGAACCAAGTTCGATGGCAGCCGTGACATTTCATATCCGATAACTATTGCAGTTGGCTTGCAGTTGACAGTCCTAATCTAAGGAGCGTGCGTCCAAATTATCCTAAAGAATGAGAAGAGGATTCCGAAGCAGCGTTAACTCCCAAATACATGCCTATACGTGCCCAAGTGTCCTCCAGAACCGTAGGAAGTATATGACGGCACTGAACGGCCAGACGAGGAGATGAATCTGGGATGTCAGTCACCTTCGACAGCAAGCAAGACAAGAGCTGGCGGGGCAAAAGCTAGAGCACATAGAAGCTTCGAATTGGGGAATTGAACCGAGGTGTATCCGGGTCCATCTGGAAGGTAGAATTCGTTCGAGAAGGTAAACTGGTCTTCAAACTGACTAGGAAAAAGGCAAGAGAAGGCGGCGAAAGCCGAAAGCAAAGGAGAGGTCTAAACACGATCATGTGATGAATAAATGGTTCATTGCCGATGAGGTTCAACAGGCAACTACTCAAGTACTCTAGTCTAAATTTTGGAGCTGAGGATCTGTCTTTGCCCCAGAACGTGACGGGATATTCGCCGCCTTTCCTTCCCTCCATGCCAGTAATCTTTGGGAGCGTGTTCTAGTCGCGTACAAAAAATGGACGCCTTCGTGCGCGTCCGAACCATTTTTGAGAATCTGATACATACATTGGTGCTAGCTGTGGCGATAGTCCCGGTCGAAAAACAATGCTAAGTGTTGTTTCTTCTAACACCATACGGACGCAGGCAATTGGGTGACGAACGCATCGTGTCAGGACTTTTGGCGAAGGCGCGATATTTCTATCAACAACTTGGTTCGTTGTTCATGTCGAAATATTGCACAGTCTAGAATTTCGGATGGTCAATTCTGGTCTTGTTCGTCCCATGTCACGAACCGTTAATGAATTTCTGTATCATTTCCATCTGACCGCCATGATTCTCTCGGATAAGTTGGATAGTAAGATCGATATCTTCTGAAGCTGCTTCAAACGATTTTAGCCGCCTGAAATCGGTTTATGCTCACCTCCATCAATTTTTTCTTGCGTTTGGGTTTTCTCCCTTTCATCCACGATTTTTTGTAAACTTTCCCTCACTTGAGCCTCCATCGCGTCCGTTTCTGTGCGGTATTTATCCTCGGCGGCTCGCCTTTCTTCATCATACTTGGCACGCAGCGCACACTCTTCAGCTTGCTCCTGAAGCAAGATTTTAATCCCAGCAAGCTGATCCAAGATATCAGACATGGTGGGACAGAACAAAGCCTCGTGTTGTTGATACGGGATCAGCATTAGCAGCTTAAGTTGGAAATTGAGAACGTGCTGAAAAATGTTCTCAATGTGTTGTTACTGTTGAGATTAAATTCCGCGTCTTCGCAAATAAGTGTAGTGGAACCAGCGAGGGCCTCTCATGGTTGGGAATAATCTCAAAAAAAAAAAAAAAAACCCTTCCAAGGGTCGACGGTCGAACGGCGTTAACCGAAGGAACTGCGGTTATGCACCTCCACACCGATAATGTCCGGAGTAGTCCGATGCTCTCATCCCCAACTAACGCCTCTACTCAGGCACATCGGCGGGGAATTGAGCCTGAAGCTTAACGTAGAAAGTTAACGAACACGGAGGGTGAGCTGGCAGCACGCCGAGGATCCATGGTTATTTTGCTGCCGTGAACTTGGGGGGAAAGTCGGTGACATCGACGCTTCTGGGGGGGGAATCTGCACACGGTTGAAATACACAAATCCGTTCATGGCGAGGGGGTGCGATATTAGATTATTCAGGAGCATCAGTATGACCGCGGCAAAGTCCGGCGACGGCGACTGCATAGGCGATGAAGCGGGCACAGTTAAGCCTTCAGGTTCCCCGACGGATAGAAGGCGGGTTTCTCCAGATTTCTCCCATGTTCCCAGGGCGTAGTCGGTCAAGGCGGGGGCCACCCCAGAGGCACATACATATATCCGAGGGAATCATTCGCGTGAAGAGAACTCTCAGTGTCCGTTGGATTTGGAAAATTCTCCCAGTAACAGTCTACAGGCACCGTTCGTCAGTCAGAGAAGGGGCCGAGTCTGATTGCTTTATCATAAAGATGTTCTCCTCGGCGTAGTCTCGTTGGCCAGACTTTATCGCGCACGTTGAGAAGACAGCACGAGTCGATGAACGATGGTTTGAGGAAAGAACAGAAATGGGGTTGTCACATTCGGTGACAGATCGCATCCTGCCGCAGTTACTGTTGCGCGACCTTGTAGATGAAATCCACGTCCTGAGCTGCTCTGCACGAAATACCGCGGATACGAGAAGGCTTTGGGTCTGACAACAATACTCTTCTCTCGAACTTCTCGCGATGGACGTCGTCAAAGCTGTCGAGACATATGTCTCCAAGCTCGTCTCGACGCCAAACTCGATGAAAGTCCTCCTTCTCGACTCTCACACCGTGCGTCTCTGTTCCCTAATTTTCATGCACTTTTTTCAACATGTTTCAGACACCAATAGTGTCCCTTGCGTCTACGCAGTCTACCCTGCTGTCCCACCAAGTATACCTCACGGACCGTATCGACAACAAGAAACGCGACCGTATGCCACACATGAAATGTGTCTGCTTTCTCCAGAGCAGTGATGACAGTTTGGAGGCGCTGCAGATTGAGCTCAGCGAACCGAAGTATGGAGAGTATTACTTGTGTCAGTGGGTGAATCATTACCTGTCCTTTGCGCTGCCCTGAGCGTGGCTCACACGCATCCAAAGACTTTAGCAACATTCTTACAAAATCCGTAATTGAACGTCTCGCCGAGGTGGATGAATATGAAGTCGTCCGCGAAGTTCAGGTACAACGTCCGCACGCAGCAACATTGAGCTTCATTTGACTGCCATCAGGAATATTTCGCAGATTATTCTCCACTACTCCCGGCACTCTTCTCGTTAAATCACAAACCCACCGCTGCAAAACCACTATATGGGTCAACATTCAATTCCTGGGACCCTGCAGCCCTCGAACGCTCAGTCCAAGGAATCTCCGCAGTCCTTTTGAGCCTCAAAAAGAAGCCTATCATCCGGTATGAAAAGATGAGCGGAATGGCTAAGAAACTTGCTGTGGAAATGCATGTGCGTCAATTTCTAGCCCATCCAGGCTCCAATCTAACCGGACACATCAGCATCGGATTCAATCCGAATCGACACTGTTCGATTTCCGACTAACGCAGGTTTCACCGCTGTTGCTCATTCTGGATCGACGGAACGACCCAGTTACGCCATTGCTTTCGCAATGGACGTACCAGGCGATGGTACACGAGCTGCTTGGCATTCAAAACGGCCGTGTCGACCTGAGCATGGTTCCGGACATACGCCCAGAGCTCGCGGTTAGTTAATGTGCCAGTGTCGCGCCCGCTGGACTAAACACAAAACTTTCGGCAGGAGATCACCCTGACAACCTCGACCGACTCGTTCTTCCAGTCCCACTTCCTCGAGACGTTCGGTGACCTCGGTACATCCCTCAAAGACTATGTACAACAGTACCAATCGCGCTCGCTCTCACAGTCGCCATCGGCCATCAACTCCATATCAGACATGAAGCGCTTTGTCGAGGAATATCCTGAATTTAGGAAGCTCGGCGGCAACGTTAGCAAGCACGTCGCGCTTGTCGGCGAACTCAGCCGACTAGTCAGTCGCGACAAATTGCTGGAAACCGGTGAGGTGGAACAGGGGCTCGCGACTAGCGCTGGGGCCGAATTGCGCGTAAGCCCTGCCTCCGTCGTTCATTTATGTATTAATTTGTGGGCAGAGCGTCCAAGCTTTCATCGCGAACCCAGGGGTGCCTCCGTGGAATAAGCTCCGATTGGTGATTCTGTACGCTCTGCGCTACCAGAAGACACAGACGAGCAATATTGCCTCACTAATAAACCTCTTACTTTCGAACGGGGTCTCCCGGGAAGAGGCCCGGGTACGCCGGCTTCCTTTCTTCAGCAATTTTGCGTTCTTATGATTTATAGTTGGTTTATGTGTTTTTAAACATTGCAGGCGCAGATCAAAGACAGGATGATCTCTTCTCGACCGAGTCGCTTTTTGCAAAGGGGCGGTCCGCATTAAAGGGCCTGAAGGCACGATGCCTCCATTCAACATCTTGGTCCAAACTAATGAGAAATTTTAGGGCGTAGAAAACGTTTACACCCAACATAGACCACATCTATCTCAAACATTGGAAAACCTTTTCAAGGGACGCTTGCGCGAGGCAAGTTATCCTTTCGTGGAAAATCCTGGCCCAAACGCTTCTCTGCAACGGTGCGTCTCTCGATCAACGATATACTACTGCTCACAAGACGCAGACCACAGGATGTGATCATATTCATGATTGGGGGAACGACATACGAAGAAGCGCGGGCCGTGACGCTCTTCAACCAGGACCCCGCCCTTGCTTCGAACGGTGGGATCCCCACCGCCGCAGGCACCCGCTTGCTCCTTGGCGGCACCTGTGTGCACAACTCGTCCTCGTATGTGGAGATGGTGCGCGCTGCAGCGGCCCAGTTCTCTCCCACTGTGTACGAGCCTCCGCCCGAGTCCGCGTCAACTGCACCGGCGCTCAATCTCAATCTCGGGGGTGTCAATGTCAGTCTTGGCGGTTCGAACACTGGCGTCTATCGAACGAGCGGAGAAGCGATAGGTGTACAGGCTGATGGTATTCGGGACGGAGTGATGAATCTGATTGGGAAAGTGAAGCAGGGTGTAGACCGTATTGCTATACCGTAGCGATTGGCATAGAGCTCGATTTGATTTATATTTTTTCTTTGCGCGTGGAAATGGAGTTTTGTCGGATTGTCATGCTGAATTGCCAAGCTGGTCGTTATGCCACGTAGTCCCGATCACGAGAATATTTGCGTTGCATTTGTTTCTGCTTTACTTTCTCAGTCTTCTCTTGTTCTGTTCTTCACCCTCCACATTCGCGGTCTGCGTTCCGCTAGGTTATTATGGCGAAAGGATTATTAGCTGGTCTCAAGGGCGTTGATGCCTTTGGAAAGGTAGGATCCGCTGTTCCGGCTCACAAGTCTCCGCTCATTCGAGAACACGTAGACTACGGACGATGTAAAGGTCAAGACTCGCACTGGCGCATTCTGTGAGTATGCCGGTGCGAATACACAAGGACGTCGAAGGCTAATCTAGTCAAATAGTGACCCTCATCGCTGCTGCCATTATTTTGGCATTTACAACGATGGAATTCTTCGACTACAGACGGGTCACCATTGATACATCTATTGTCGTGGACAAAAGCAGAGGACAGAGGCTCACTGTGAAGATGAACGTTACATTCCCGAGAGTGCCATGCTACCGTGAGTGCTGCGATAATTTTCCTTGTGTGCCACAATTTACCTGGCCCGTCAAGTCCTCAGTCTGGATGTCATGGATATTAGCGGCGAGACGCAGCGTGACCTCACACACAATATTCTGAAAGCGCGGCTGGACGAGAAGGGTGTCCGGATACCGAGCGCCGTCAGTGTGGAACTGAAGAACGAAGTCGACAAGATGAATACTGCTCAAGATCCCAACTACTGCGGGTCGTGCTATGGCGGTCTGGAGCCAGAAAGCGGGTGCTGCAACACTTGTGACGAAGTCCGAACGGCATACACGAACCGTGGCTGGAGTTTCTCGAACCCCGACGCCATCGAGCAGGTCCGTCCGGGTTTTGTCTTTCCTTATCGCTTCGCGCTCAAGTGCGCAACAGTGCAAGAACGAGGGCTGGTCAGACAAGCTCAAGGAACAATCCAACGAAGGCTGCAACATTTCTGGCCGCATTCGCGTCAACAAGGTTATTGGCAATATACATTTCTCGCCTGGCAGGTCCTTCCAGACTGGCTCCCGGAACGTCTATGAGCTTGTACCGTATCTGAGAGACGACGGGAACCGCCACGACTTCTCCCATACCATCCACGAATGGAGCTTCCAGGGTACGTGCTTCCACTGGAGCGTTCCTCATCAGCACTGACTGAGCTGCACAGGCGACGATGAATACGATATTTACAAGGCGAAAATCGGCCAGACGATGCGTGATCGTCTTGGCATCGTGAAAAACCCTCTGGACGGCGCGCGCGCTCGGGTTCGTTCTTTTGCCTTTCAATATTCCCCCTTTCCTTAGACGATGCGTTCTATAGACTGCGAAGTCACAGTACATGTTCCAATACTTCCTCAAGGTCGTGTCCACGCAATTCCGGACACTGGATGGCAAGATTGTAAGGAGCTGATTCACTGTCTGGCCTCATTTATTCACCGAGCCTGTTCTGGCCTGTTCTAGATCAACACCCACCAGTACAGCACAACACAGTTCGAGCGGGACCTCAAGGAGGGCACTCAAGGCGACACCCCTCAGGGCGTCCACATCTCACATGGCGGAAGTGGCATCCCTGGTAATTTTCTTTTGGTCCCTGTATGGCCCCGTATTGACGAAGCTTCGAGGTGCTTTCTTCAACTTCGAAATTTCGCCGATCCTGGTCGTCCACTCTGACACGCGGCAATCGTTTGCTCATTTCGTCACATCGTATGTTTCTCTTCCTTTCAGCCAGTCATTCATTAAACTCGGGGACCTGTAGAACCTGTGCTATCATCGGAGGAGTCTTGACGGTAGCCTCCCTACTAGACAGCATCCTCTTTGCGGCGGGTCGTTCGCTGAAGAAGACGGCGAGCGGTATGACTAACGGTAAACATATGTAGACGGTGTATGTCGGCACATGTAGCAATGTGGAATTATCTATTCTAATTTCTTCTAACTTGGGTTAACGGTCTTAAGTGTTCCTTAAGCCAAGCGAAACTGAGTTTAACTCGCAATGGGTCAATGGGTCCCAGCTTCAGCTCCATCTCGCGCGCTGACATCTCTTGCTAAGATATACTACGAGCAGCCCTCTGACCGCACTACACATAGGTCTGCATCTGGACGGGAATGCCAGATGCGGGTTTTCATGGTGCGCTTCCAGACTTGAGCATGAACCTGAGGTTTCCGGTCACAAATCGTTTTCGGCCAAGAGGTGAGTATATAACGGCTTCAACGAGAACCTAGGTTACCCGAGCCTAGCGGTTGGAGATGGCTGCGTCCTTACAGCCGGCATAATGTACATGTATATGTTAAGCGCTAATAGATACCACCGGGGTTGCCGCCCCAAGTCCATTGGCATACTGGAATTCAGCGGAATTCTCGTGCTGTTGAAGACATGTCAGCGGTCGACCCTACGCCACGTAGGAAGAAAACTTGCCTCCCATAGATCGATGGCAACCTGGCAACTCTGGCGAACAACCACCGGAGCGTCCTCCCGATCCATCCATTTTTGCAGGTGCGGCAGCACCTCGGGCGTCCCAATCCCACCAAGAGCCTCTGCGGCCTCGTGCCGCACCATCTCAGACTCGTTGGCGTTTTCTAAAACTTTCAAAAGCGCGGGGACCGAATGGGCAGAAAGGAGTTGCCCGAAGACGAACGCAATTTCATGCCTGGGTTCGAAATTAGGGAGGGATTGAGGGTTTAATAGACGGTGGCGTACTTGAACAACGCGCTGTCATCCGAGAAACCGGCAGCAAGCGCGTCGACAGCTGCGGGCGTGCCAATGTTTCGGAGTGCGAACATGGCCCGGTATCGCTCGAAGAGCGGTAAGGATGTATCCAAAAGTCTTTCTTTTTGCGCAATGATTGCACCCTCCGATACGTCTTCTGGTTTTGGTGTACCGGCAAGCAGTCCGGATGAGGGTGGGGCGGGATCGATGGACGTGTACAACCTGGAATGATTCATGATCCAGGTGGATATAAACAAAAAACGGAACCTACGGAATGGTAGAGTCCGACAAACTCTCCGCGTGTCGTTTCCCCTCGTCAGAGTTATCCCATTGTATCTTTGCGATTGCAATCTCGCACGTCTCGCGTACCGAGCGATTTGAATCGGTTAGAAATTCTTGGAGTACGGGGAGTGAAGCTGAGGATGAAATCGCGCCCATAGCTTCAGCAGCCTATTTCGTATGCTCGTCTTTTTCGTTGTTTCGCGGATTGGCATAACCCTACCTCATGTCGGACCATTGGATCTTCGGCTTCGTTTCTCAGAACGCCTTCGAGCACCGAAAGCGCTGATGTTTTTTTCATCTGACCGAGACAATAGGCTAATTCATGCTTGAGCAAGGCTGATGAATCCTGGAAACCTAACGCAAAGTCAGCACGGTCTTGAGGAGGGCGAGAATTATGTACCAGCAGAAATGACTCGGACAGCTTCCTCCGTTTTCAAAGATTTGAGGGTAAACAGAGCACGAAATCTGTTGTGCAAGGGGACATCGCCAGACGTGTTGAGGAGAGAATCCTGGAGCGCCTTCAAGTCCGATTCGCTAATGGAGGTCATGATCGCTTGAAAGAAATGTTGCAGTAGCGGGGATTTCCATATCGGGAAGGCTGATTGCAACATTGATGGGATAATTTTTTTTACCTGCTTTCCTCCTCGTGGCAATGCCCAAGTCTAAACGTTCCAAGCTCGGTACGCTTCGCCCTTTTGCCTTCATAGCGAGTGTTGAAAGTGCTTAGTTTCCTTGACAAAGGTCGCCAAAAAGACGAAGGAGCAGAAGGGTGCCCTGATTAAAGATGTATGCTTCCTCTTTCATTGGCTTCGCACTTACCAACGCGTCTCTCAGCTTCAAGAAAACGCGGACAAATGGAAATACTGCTGGTTATTCCAAGTCGGTGCGATGCGCAATACGCATCTTAAAACTGTCCGCAAACTGTGGAAAGAGCAAGTCCAGTCGCGGTTCACATCTTCAACTCCCTGACTTTTGCGCTTCCTTCAGCTCTGCGCGGATATTCTTTGGGCGGAGTGCGGTTATGGCAAAAGCTCTTGGCACTACACCAGAAGAAGAGCATCGTATGGGCCTACATAACCTTGCCAAAGTGTGTAACCAGCTCTTTCATTTCAACCGACGGTCCTGAGCTCTCTGCAGCAAATACAAGGCCAGGTCGGCGTATTATTTACAGACACAGAACCCGACGAGGTCATCGCATGGTTCGCAGACTTCCAACAACCAGATTTCGCACGAGCTGGGAACGCTGCCAGCCGGACCGTAATATTACCTGCTGGTCCTGTTATGCGGACGTACTCGGACCCACCGGAGCCGTTTCCTCATAATGAGGAACCCCAGCTGCGCAAGCTTGGGCTCTCGACTTTTATGAACAAGGGCGTACCGTCTCTGCACAACCCGCATAAATTATGCGAGAAAGGGAAGCCGTTAACGAGCGAACAAGCGCAGCTTCTAAAACTCATTGGCGAAAAAATGGTGGTATTCCGGGTAGCTCTCATCTCTCGGTGGTGTGCGGCCAATGGGGAAGTGGTGCAGATAGAGGGTCAGCAGCTTCCACCTGAGGAGGTGGGAGACGCTGGGGAGGATGATCCGGAAGAGGGCGCGATGGACGAGTAGTTTTTTTTGTACATGGCATATGTAGTTATCACGATTTTTTTCTATACTCCATAAACCCATCCAGCGCCCCGGGTTTTGGTCCAGAGGACGGCCATCCACGCTCCTGCACGCGACCGCTTTGCCATGCGAACCGGAACAAGGCTTCTTCGGCTTACTGTTTCCGGGAGGTTGCTGTCCACACCGAGCATGCGGTTTCCCTTCAGCTTGTTGGGTCTCTCCGCCCAAGTTGCCTTCAAATCCGACGTACCGAGCCCTTCGAGGATGGCGCCGAGCAGGATACAGAACAACAACTTCGCTCTGAAAGAAGGAGCGAACATTTTCGCGCCGAAGGACCTGGTTGAACTCGGGCGACCAGGAGCGGGCGTTGCGAACGCGCCTGGAGACTTGGTTCTCGTTCCCTTCAGCAAGTATTCGTTCAAGGACAAGAAGTGAGTCCAGCTTCGCGCGCTAAGCCGTGCCGTTCAATTCCACTCCAAGGAACAACAAATCCCTTTACCTTGCCCCCGTCGAGTCCAAAGCGCAACCGCTTGAGATTCCTGTGCGTCCGTGTTGCGACCAACGACGTTCTTCTCATATCTATTCAACTTGCAGCTCCCGAAAGGCGGCGAAGCATTTTGGATCGACAGTAGGACCATTGCGCACGCTGTTGAAGATGAAGGTCATCTCGACCTCTTCTCGATTGACCTCAAGTTCGAGACCAACTCGGAGACCGCTGGTGTATGGAGTGCCGACTCTCCCAAATTAATTGGCTCGTTCCCCACGTCGACCGCCTCGAACTTTCAATACTCGGCCCAGACTTCCACGTTGATCTTCTCGGACTACGTTTACGCAGACGGAGACCTGTCAACGGCGAAAGACCAAGATGAAGCATGGGAAAATCGCGGCAATACTGCAATGGTGTATGATGTATGTTTTACGGTGATTCCTTCGTGTCACTTGTGCTGAGGGCCGCCAGGAAACATACGAACGCCACTGGGATACATGGTGCGTGCTATAGTTTACTGGAAGAAATGCCAACCAAGTTATCGACAGGGCAGGACCGAAGACTCCCTCGTTATTCAGCGTCCAACTCGGACGTGGTACTGACGGTAAATGGACCATGGGCACGGAGTTCTCCAACCTCCTCAAAGGCACCGGCCATGTAAGACTTTTTTACGGACAATTTTCTCGATGATTCATTTTTGAGCTAGAACTGCCCTGTCGAACCCTTCGGCGGAACGGACGATTTCTCTGTGGTCGGAGACTCTGTCGTATATACGACCAAGGACCCTATATTACCGCAGGCCTGGCATACAAAGCAGAATGTCAGTCATTTCGACAGCTCACTCATCCTCGACTGATATTTTCTAGGTTTACATCGTCAGCACCCTGGACCCTGGTAATCCCAAGGAATTGACGTCCGGGCACCAAGGAGCAACCCACAGCCCTGTTCTGAACTCTGACGCAACTAAAGCAGCGTGGCTTGAGCTTGCGGAAGATGGATATGAGGCGGATAAGTACGTTTGACCCCCCTCAAAACCCTTCTTCGAGCTCACCCTGACGTCTCCCAGAGCGAATATCGTTGTGTACGATCTAGTAAAAGGAGTTCGCTTCACCCTTATACAAAAATGGGATCGCTCTCCTGATTCCATCGCTGTATGTGGCCAGGTTCGTGTACAGACTCGAGACTTAAGCTTTTGCGCAGTTCTCCACGGACGGGAAACTTTTGTATATGACTGCCGGCGATCACGCTAAAATCAAGGTCTTCGTCTTGCCCATCCCCGCCACGCCAGCAGAATCCACCACGCACCCAGAGCTGCCCCCGAAGTTCAACACTCCCGTAGCTCTAGTTCACAGCGGCGCAGCGTCCAGTGTCCAGCCTCTCTCCAACGGTCGCCTGCTGTTCTCGCGGTCCTCCTTCACTTCGCCCAACGATGTTTACGTTATTCGCAACCTGAAGACCTTCGAAGACGAAATACAAGCGAGCGAGACGACTTTGGAGTTCAAAGGCACCGTGGAACAAATCACACACTTCACGGCCGATGCATTGGACGGCAAGGACCTAGATAAAGGCGAGGAGTTCTGGTTCAAGGGCGCCTTGGATAAGGACATTCAAGGGTGGATCTTGAAGCCGAAAGGATTCAGCTCAAACGATGAGAAGAAATGGCCTATTGTTATGCTCATCCACGGTGGGCCTCAGAGCGCTTGGGAGGACCAGTGGAGTACAAGGTGGAATCCGAACGGTTAGTATCGACTATCTTTGTTTTGACGTTCACTGACTTTTTTGACAGTCTTCGCGCAGCAAGGCTACTTTGTCGTCGCGATCAACCCAACTGGAAGCACAACGTTCGGGCAAGGTGATGCACCTGGCTTTCCCATTCGTCTCGGAACTCATTTCCTCGCAGAACTCACGGACGCCATCGCGGAAGATTGGGGAGGCAAACCATTCGTCGATCTCCAGGCGGGCTGGAAGTATATTTTGGATTCATACCCTCAGGTCTGTCGCTATAGCTTATTCTGTGTGCACGCACCTAATCCAGGGTAGGTTGACCCTGACCGTGCGGTCGCCGCTGGCGCAAGTTGGGGTGGCTATGCTATAAATTGGATCCAAGGCCACCCGGAGTACGGCTTCAATTTCAAAGTAATTTCCACCTTTCCCGCAGCGTGGACGCTTGTTCATCTGCGTTATTAGGCTCTTGTCGGGCATGATGGCGTTTTTGATGCGTCGTATAACGGGTAAGCATTCCCAAGTGGATCGTGGCGCGCATTCCAACCCATTTTTCTCTCTAGGTACAGCACGGACGAGCTCTTCTTCGTAAGTTTCCCAATTTGGTCGAGTCATGTGACATGGACTACACTCCGACTAGTTCAACCACGAGTGGGGAGGCAGGCCCTGGGACGAGAAGACCAAAGCACTCATTGAGGAATTCAGCCCCTCCAACCACGTCGCCAACTGGTCAACGCCTCAACTTCTAATACATGGCAGCAAAGACTACAGACTCCCTGAAACGGAGTCTATCGGAGCCTTCCACGCTCTACTGCAGCTTGGAATCCCGACGCGCCTTGTAGTATTCCCGAACGAGAACCACTGGTTGGCGTTGCGATCTCTTCCCAGTTCGTTGCTGATTCTTTGTCCTAGGGTGCTCAACCACGGGAATAGCTTGAAATGGCATTACGAAGTGTTCAAATGGTTCGACGAATTCGTTGGGACGGGAAGTGAGGCGGCATAATTTTCCGAAGCGCGGATGCCGTTCCCGGTAATTTCTTTTTCGTTGTTTGTGTGATCCATATTGACGACATTTCTCCAAAGGTGTCGAAAACGACTCAAAGAAAACTAAACGGACAATATGTACATCGAGTCCTCCTTGATTGTACTGTGAATAGCACTAAAAATGGCTTGAATTGAATCCCAATGACTGTTTCCATTTATTCCGCAAAGCAAGAAACAGTAAACTACAGAAACAGAGACACTACTTCTTTTTCCCTCCTCCGCTGGATTTCGGTTTATTCCCTTTTCCAAATGACTTCCCTTCGAACCCAGGTCGCGCCTTGCTCTTGCCTTTACCCGCAGCAGTCCCCTTGCGCTTCTCATTCCGCATTGCAATGTTGTCCGCCCGTTTCTTTTGCTTCGCCGCCAACGCCGCGTTGATCTGCTCTTTGCGCTGGTCCCTACAATGTTGCGAATCAGACTTGGAACGCGAGTGCACGGGCGGACACACCATTCGCGCTTGCTTTTCACTTTCTCCTTATCTTTACGCTTCACGGCCTTTTTCAGCCGGGTCTCGTCGTCGCGCACTTTGACTCCTTCCATACGCGCCGCAGCCTTCTCCCACTTCTCTTTGTCCTCGATGGACTTCCGCTTTTCTTCAGGAAGGGCGGCGAGTTTTTCCTTCCGTGAAGCCAGTTGAGAGAGAGCTTGAGTGGGATTAGAATTAGTCTTCAGGTGTGATTTTTTCGAAGAGCCAGCCAGAGTCGAAAAGGCAACATTGGTTATCTTGGACGTAGGATCTCCGTGTGATGGTGGTTTCGAGCGCGAGTTTGCGTTGTCAGGAACGAGAAGTTGGGTCTGTGCAGAGAAATAAACATATTTACCAGGAGAGGGAACAAGGCCTGGACCAACCTGGGTTATATTGCCCTTGTCGCGATTGGCAGCTTTCTCCTTGTCCTTATCTTTTGCTTTGCCTTTCCCCTTCATCTCCTCCTCCCGGCGTATCTTCTCCTTTGTTTCCTTCCGTCGCCTCTCTCTCATTGCCGCCCGCTGCAGTCTCCGTTCATTTAATAATGCGTCCTTGTCCCCTAAAGAGGCCGAGTCAAACCGTGGCCCACCACCGCGCCGCAGAGCCGCCATCCGCGCATGAAGCTTTTCGCGCAGGGCTTCTATTCCGCCGGACTCTGGCATGGGCACAATATCCTTCATAGCGTCGTCGGCCTGCTCGTCATCATCGGAATCGCCTCCTCCAAGATCGACGTCGACGTCCATAGCGATGCCGTCTTCCCCAGACTCGTCCTCGTCTACGGCTTTCCGCTTGCCTTTGGCAGACGCACGCGCAGACTCATTTTGCAAATCAATAACAGTTTTATGGTTTTCTGGGTCGAGCTAGGCGATTTCTTGGGTTAACTGTAAACCATAGAAAAAAGTTGAGAGAGCGCACCTTTTCCCGTTTTGCTTTCTTGGATGCCTCCTTGATAGCTTGTTTCGGTGCCTTTTGCTTCTTGCTGTGTTTTTGATATTTAGAAGCCGCCTGACCCGCAAAGTCAGCGCTTCACAGATACTGAATCGTACAAACGAACGAAGAACCTGTTCTTCCGTTTGCTCGAGAGGAAGATAGTATTTTGCAGGGATGAGCTTCAAAAGGGTTTCAAATGTGACGTTGTGAGCCTCAAGGGAAGCCTCCAGGACGCTGCTTGCAGTAGGCATGTTCCCTGAAATTTTGGCGGTCGTTGCAGAAAAGGAAAGATCGTTGTTTGGATTTGAGGCCGAGGCACAACAACCGCGCTCTTTCCTGAACCAAAACTTGTACGCGATGAATAACGAAGCGGATCCCTTGCTTGCTCTGCGCCAGGCAATAAAGGCCAAGGATACCATCAGCTATGCTCAGAACGGCGAACCATGCAAGAATCTTCTTGAAGCAACACATCTTGTTGTCTCTCCGACTTGCACACTCTCAAAGTCCGCCACGACACGGTATAGAAAGCCTGGCGTCTCAGCGACCGCTGGCCCCGATGATTTTTTCACTGTTGAGGCCGTCTATCTGGCTTGGCTTCTTCAAAGTGCTCCGGGAGCCGACTACATGAAGCAGGCGCGAGAGAACGGGCTGGCTGTGGGTTTCGTGAGCGTTACGGAGAGAAAAAATGTCGTGGATTGGTTGGAGGGCAGGATTGCGGATAACGAGCGTATATTGCCTCTTGCCGGTATGCAGTTTTCCTTTTTGCGCTTGCTCGTTTAATTCACGCTTCAACAGCCGAAAGCACGACGCCACCGGGGACACCACCGTCCGGATCGAAAGCATTACCCACAACGCCTCACAGATCTACAACGGCAGCACAATCGTCCCCTTCCAAACGACGCTATGTTGCTGATTCCCGTGATATTGAAGTTGTTAAGAAAATCAAGCAGAATGAGGTAGAGCTTCGCGATCGCAATTCAGTTCTGCGAGGAACAAAGCCGAATGTACGCATCGTTCCATCCATTGACTCTGCCGCTGTGGTCGCTGACCGACATGAAGAATTTCTCCAACATTCGCTCAATGTATTCCGACAAATTGAAGAAACTCAAGGAGAGTAGATCGGGTAGTGCAAACGCTGGTCCCACCCCACATACGAAGTCACTAGCCCAGAAAGCGAAAAATAACTACCCAATTATCGTCATTTCGTCTTCGCCCACTGCTCTCATCACCATGCACAATGTTAAACGGTTCCTCCAGGACTCCACGTAAGTCCCAAAGTTGTCCATGTACATGCACACTAATTGACCTCAAACAATCAGCTTTGAACCTTCTCAGGAGGCCCGCCAACGCGCTGCAGCCGAAGGGAACCTGCGTCCCGAGGACATGATTCCCATTTACCGCAAGCGCACGTCCATCGATTCCTCCGGGAGAGAGCACGAAACTCAAGCACGATACGGCGTCGTCGACAGTGTGGAGGCTCTCGGCAAATTCGGTCCTGACGCATGGGATCGCGTCGTCTGTGTCATGACCACGGGCCAGGCGTGGCAGTTCCGCCCGTACAAGTGGAATGAGCCGATACAGCTCTTTCACCACGGTGCGTGGACTAGCAGCTGGCATAACTTATCCTAATGCAGTTCACAGTGAAAGGCATATACGTCTGCTGGTCGAATGATCCCCCGAACGCGAAGATCAAGGACTGGAATGTCACCGAGCTCAAAGTAAGAACCTTCTGCGATCATATACTTCATTCAATTCATGCTGGTTAGATCGATCCCATCCGGCGGCATGTCGACAAGTCCGTCGTCGCTCATTTCTGGAAAACCCTGGACACATGGACAGCAGCCAATAAACCATGGTTAATAAAAGGATAGGCGGCTTCGGTTGCTACCGGTTGTACGATCCGTTTATTTTGTTTGAGCGTAACGAGTGTACATATAATCTGTTGGAGCGGCGAACTTACGGTCACTGAAGGTGCTGGAAAAGAATGGATCGGCAAGGATTCGTCGCGTGTCTAGATCAGGCTTGGAACTTGGAGGTCCATGCAAACCCCAACGTTCGCCGAATACTTGTAGAGCGTCTGTGCGCCAAATTGGGGATCGGAACGGCCCGTGGATTGGCATCGCGGGCCGTTCAGCGCTTAACGTCAACCACCATGTCGCTTTCCGATTCCCCCTTCACAAATCGACTGAACACAAATTATGTTCCTTCTCCTTCCGAGATCCTGCAGATACGTTCGCTTCTCGTGGATCCTACGGAAGAGATAACGCGCATAGATGGCCAGATCGAGGAGATGGAGTTGGCCCTCGCCCAGCTGAAAGCGAAGCGAGCATTGCTCCTGGGGCCTATTGACGCGCACAGGGCTCTCATTTCGCCCATGAGGCTCATTCCTCACGATATTCTTCTGGAAATCTTTTCCGCCTGCCTCCCGTCGAAGCACAACGCACTTATCGATCCTACTCAGGCGCCCCTACTCCTAGGGCGCATTTGCAGGCACTGGCGAAGCGTCGCGTACTCCGCGCCGATGCTATGGAGCTCGATACATATCCCCCCACTAGCTGATCTCAGCATGCCACCGAATACTCTTTCAGGCCTGCAGAGGCTCGTCGAGACGTGGTTCGAGCGATCCGGCGCTTGTCCTCTGTCAGTTTCTTTTTTCGAATTTATGAATTATCCCGAATCCAACTCCGACCTTGAAAAACATCTCCTCGCACCACAAATCCTCGCAGCTTCTCAACGCTTGCACTGCCTATCATTGGCTGGGGATGCTCAGCTGCTGCGCCCAATCCTGCAGCTTGGTCCTGGACACTTACCAGCTCTGAAAACCTTCCGAATGAAAACTTCACAGAATCAAGCACTAGGCTCGACGAACATTTTGGAGCTCCCCACTCTCGAGAATGTGGCACTTTCCATATCCACTGATCCGCTTCCACTTCCATTGCCATGGTCAAGACTCAGAATACTCCGCCTTGAATGTTATAGTCGCTGGACACCCAATGGTTCCGAAGGGGGCCTCGATTTCGACGGAGCATTAGATGTGCTTCGAAGGTGTCCAAACCTTGAACGGTGCGAAATGCGGATAACCAAGTATTCGCAACATTCGGATTTCGATCCGTCCCAAATCATCTTGCCCCAACTGCACACTCTTCTGTTCAGTGGCTGGGAGTTCCAGCTTCACAAATGGATCGATCTGGTTGCCCCAAATCTTCGCTCTCTACAGATCGGAGACCTCAATGTACCATCGAGTCCGAGTTGGAGTAGCTACGGCCATCTCAGCGCAGACATCGACTTCACTCGGTTCACATCCATGACCAGCCTCCGGGAATTTTTACAGTCCTTCCCCACGATGGCCCATCTCCACCTGGGAAACTCTTACCAGCCGCCTGGGAACATATTCCCAGTGGACGATGAGTTCATTGCGCTCCTTGGTCCACCTCACAACTTGTGCCCAATGTTGACCGATTTCAGAATTATGATACCTCTCTCTGGTGGGTTTTCCGACGCCGCAGTTTTGGCCTTCATCAAGGCCAGGATGACCCTGCCTATCCCTCTGCGACGATTTGAGGTTTTCTTCAACCGGCCAATGGAGCTTGATGTTATGCCCGAGCTCCAGAGTTTCATCAAGGAAGGACTTCAAGTCAACCTTCAGTATGCTCAGCTTCGAAGACCTTTCAACGCTCGAGAAGGATTAGATGAACCAGGGTCGTTGGATTGACGGTGTCGAAACGAAACACAGCGGTATGTCATAAAGAAGACCGGGCTATTCACGACACTTATGCGCGTATCCCTTGCTTTGATTCGTCTCATTTTTTGTCTTCGGATGGTCATAAACGTTGAGGAGGAGGATATTTTATAATAGCTCAGAGTCGGGTATTTTTTCAATGGAAGTTGTGGAATAATCAGACTCTAGTACTTGTGGAAATTTGTCTTGTCGAGCGCCAGTGAGCGCGTACAATAATGTGTCAGCTGTGTGAATCGACTTCGATTGTCGATGTGGACGTTTGCCTTCTGAATCGACATCGTGAAATGCTCCAGAAGTCCTTGGAAATATCCTTGGACCAGCACCCTGACTCGAGGCTCAGCGTCTGCAGATCCGAGTCATCACAGAACATTTTGATTGACGCTGAGCTCAGCGGCAACCACCATGTCCCTCTCCGATTCTTCCTTCGCAAATCGACTAAACACAAATTATGTCCCTTCTCATTCCGAAATCCTCGAAATACGTGCGCTTCTCGTGGATCCTACGGAAGAAGTAGCACGCGTAGATGCTCAGATTGAGGAGATGGAATTGGTCCTCACTCAGCTGAAAGCGAAGCGTGCAGTGCTCCAACAATCCATTGACGCGCACAAAGCCCTCATCTCGCCCATGAGGCTTATCCCTCAGGACATTCTTCTGGAAATATTCTTCGCCTGTCTCCCGTCGGAGCACAACGCGCTTATCGATCCTACTGAGGCGCCCTTGCTCCTTGGGCGCATTTGCAGGCATTGGCGAAGCGTTGCGTACTCCGCGCCGATGCTATGGAGTTCACTACACATTCCTACACCGGATTATCTCAACACGCCGCCACATATTCGTAGGTGATTCGAGACAATTGTCCAGGGGTGGTTCGACAGATCCGCCACTTGTCCTCTATCAGTTTCTCTTTTCGACTTTACCAATCGCGTCGACTTGAATCCCGATCTCGAGCAACATCCCCTTGCACCTCAAATTCTCGCGGTTTCGCGGCGCTTACGCTGGCTAGCATTGGGCGGGGATGCTGAGCTCATACGCCCAATCCTACAACTTGATTCCAGGAATTTACCACTTTTGAAAACCTTCCGGATGCAGACCATGTCGAATCAAGCCCCAAGTTCCACAAATATTTTCGAGCTCGCCACCCTCGAGGATGTGGCGCTAACGATGTCTACTAATCCGCTTACACTTCCGTTGGAATGGTCGAAGCTCAGAATACTTCACCTTGAATGTCATATTCACTGGACAGAGCATGGTCCTGAAGGGGGCCTCGACTTCGACGGAGCCTTGGATGTACTTCGAAGGTGCCCAAATCTTGAATGGTGCGAAATGCGAGTGACGAAGTATTCGGAACCTTCGGGTTCCAATCCGTCCCCAATCATCTTACCCCGACTGCACACTCTTGTGTTCAGTGGCTGGGAATTCACTCTTCAAAAATGGATCTCAGATTTGGTTGCCCCAAATCTCAGCTTTATCCAGATCGGAGACGTCAATATACCATGGAGTCGGAGTAATGATGAGCAGCATTTTAGCGTAGATGTCGACCTTCATCGGTTCACATCACTGACCAGCCTCCGCGAATTTTTGCAGACCTTCTCCATGATCTCTCATCTCCACCTGGTGGCAAACTCTTACCATCCAAACCACATATCCCTATTGGACGATGAATTCATGACGCTCTTTTGCCCACCGCACAGCTTGTGCCCAAAGTTAATCGATTTCGAAATTATCGTACCCCCCTCTGCCAGGGTTTCCGATGCCGCAGTCCTGGCCTTCATTCAGGCTAGGATGACCATGTCTATCCCTTTGCAACGATTTCACGCTCGCTTCAATCGACCCGTGGATCTTGATCTCATACCTGAGCTTCAGTCTTTCATTTCGGACGGGCTCCAAGTCAACCTTGAGTATCCTCCCCCGCGATGGAGGAGTTTCAAGGCCCGGGACGGACTAGACGAACCGGGGACGTTCCATTGACGGTGTCGAAATTTGAACGAAACACTACGACACGACAAGCACTGGGATATTAATGACACATGGTCCTTGTAGATAACATCATGCCTTGGCTTGTCTTCATGAACTTCGAGGAAATATATATATTTTAATGGCTGAGTATTTTTCTGTTGCGACTGAGTCTCCGTCGCATCCGGTATTGTTTACTGCTTGTTTTGATTCAAGTTCGCCAGGAAGGGCGTGTGACCAGTGAAGACGCGTCGCGGGATAGCAACACAAATACAAAGTTCTCCTGAATTGAAACATATTTTCTGTGCCGGTTTTCTATTTTTTTGAGGAAAGAATCTTCTAAAGAACGATAATACACAGCTCGTCGCAGGTAGATATTCTTAATAACAATCCAAGTCCATGTAAGTCCGTATGAGTAGCGGTTCGATATTCGGGATGCTAGCAAAGGGTGTACAAGAAACATTGAGCGGCACGGTATACATAGAAGTACAAGCGAGTGGGTGCATGTAAAGTGAAGCGGTAAGCGATACAGGATGCGGCGGTTTGATGTTTGAGATGTGTTCAATTACGGGAAAGCCATTTCGAGACACAGGAAAAGAGAGCCGGGGAAAAGACCCACGAGAGATTACGTGCTTGGATTGATCGTTCCGAGAACGAGATTTGCTGCGACTTGGGGTTGAATCGCAGTCGCGAGGAAAACCAGAACGGACTTGACATCGAGAAACGCAGAGCCAGCACACTGGGACTTGATCAAGCGAGGCGAAGGGCGTCGAAAGCTGCAGGAGAACGAGATGTAATTGAGAACAACCAAACATTCGATAGAAGGCAACGTCGATTGTGATAGCCAATGGGGTGAGCAAGAGTTGCTTGCATCTTGCAGACCGGAATTGCACTTGGAAACTTGATACAACAAACAGGGTCGAGAACTGCAAGCGCTGGGCTCAACACGACGGAATGAGGAAAAATAAGCGATGCGTACCATATCTTCGATAACAAGCGACGCCGATAGCCAGGAAGCATGACGAAAACAAGCAAAGACAGAACGCAAGACAGTAAAATAGAGCAGGAGAGCATGGATACGGCGGGGTCGAACTCCTGGGATAGCGATACAGGCTATGAGGGATACCAGCGGCGAAACAGGGCGGCAAGGAGAATAGACGAGTCGGTGGCAGTGGTAGTACAGGTGATAATACATGTAATGGCTCAAGCCAAGAGCATTCATGTTGGGATAGATGGCAGGACTAGCTGAAACGAAACATATAAGGCAAATGCCGGGGTGGGTAGGAAATAAACATATGAGTGTGGCCCGTATGTTCGTGGACAAGGAGCCATGTCGGAGTAGAGGCATGAGCTAGGGCAAGGATCGTAGTGGAAGGAGGTAGAGGCGTGAACTGAAGCAATTACCGTGGTCAAGGGTAGTGCCAAGGTACCGAAACAGGCGTTCGCGGCGGGTAGCGGAGGGAGTAGGAGGGCAAGGGCCACATTATTCTACTCCCAGTTAGCAAGGACTCCGGTGGATGCAAACGACGACGACGTACTGAATCTGGCAAGCACTACGTCTTCGTACCCAGGTAAATCAAGAACCCGGCAGCCCCCAGCGAACATCCGATGAGGACAGCTTTGGAAAAGTTGCGTGGAACGGTAAGCCGTTCGGGCTGGGCAGGCGAGGGAGAAAAACACATCCAGATCGAAGTCAGCACAGACCACGAAAATGCATCCAAATGAGCACGACGAACTCAGTCGAGCACTAGGATGTACTTATCCCGTCGGAACAACGTCTTCGTACTCAAACATCGGGCCCGGCACACCCCCTGAAGCAACGGCACTAAGTAGGCATCAGGAAAACCGCTATCTCCGGTTGCTATGCAGTGCTAGCGAGTGCTATGCAGCACTGTGGAGTGCTATGGAAGTGCTATGGAGGTGTGTCATAGCTACATCCATTTCACATAGTGCTATACGTTGCTGGAGAGGCGCCGACAGCGCTTGATAGCGTCATAGCTACATGTTGTGGTACGAAAGGTCGGACACGCGCAGCTTGCTCAGGTCGGAGCGCAGAGCATCATGATGTACGAGACCAGATCAGTAAGTCTTTATCGCGTGAGGTACGAGCGAGAATCGATAAAGAGTCTGTCAAGAGAGACTAATCAGTAAGCGGTGACTGTACCGATAAGATTCGGCACAGTGATGGGAATCCTACACGATCTAATCTCAATCTAATCTACTCAAAGTTTATCACGGCTCTTTTGCTTGGCTCCCAAAATGTAGGACCTAGGTATATTCGTCAAGTTTCATGGTAAGTATAATGTAATGTATGGGGACTGTCATCAATTTCGGGTAAACCTAAAGATGAACGTGATTGATACTTGAATGCCCCACGCAGAGGGACGACGTCGATTGGGCCCTTGCGAGTTCCTGCCCACTCTAATCCCACCCCCAAGCCCTGAGAAATATAAAATGTGAGCATTGATATGGAAAAAGCAGCTATTTACTTACGAGGAACGTTGTCCACTTGCGCTCGTTCGGGGTCCATGTCAACTTGTGGGTCTTCGCCTTCACTACCTTCGCTGCCAGTATGTCCGCTGCCTCCGTCACCGCCAGTCCCTCCTACGGACAATTTCCGTAGGACAAATCTCAACGATAAAACTTTTATTGACTACTTACCTTGCCCGCCGGTAAGCATACTGTCCCCATTACCGGCAGTTGCTCCTACGGAGAATTGCGTAAGATAAATGTTGTTGTTGGAATTTTATTCCCCACCTTTACCGCCAACATCCCCACTGCTTCCGTCACCGCCAGTTCCTCCTACAGTGAAATGCGTGAGACGGATTTCAACAAAATATTCTCACCTGTGATGTCGGGGTGTGGCTGCTGCAATTTCGAGCTCTGTTACTCCGATGTTAGTTGAACAAAGATAAAACTCAGCGTCTGAGTTCACCTCAAGAGTACGAAGAGATTTGGCAACTTCATGGACAGTTTGAAACTATTGAAATCGAGTCATCACAAAAGAAAGCAAGAAGATCTGGAGTTAGCGTACGGTGTAATCTGCGATCATCTGGTTGAGAGCCCGGTTGTGCAGTTGAAGAATCGATGAGTTGTCGGCACTGTTGAAAAACTGATCGATTTTGCCTCTGGCCTTGGCCGCCTTTAGCTGCTGTGTCATCGATGCCAACTCCCTGCGCGCAAGTCAGCACATTTTGCGGCCAAGGCTGACTCGCTGACTTTCGGAGCTTCTCAACAATACCTTGCCCCTTCAGCGGTTCATCTTCCGCTATTTGAGTGACGATGGATGTGAGGCGCTCTATTCGTGCTGCCAACTGCGCAAGGCTGTGTTCATTGGCCCGATGTTTGCTGGACTCAAAAAATAAGACGGATGGCGAGATAATTTCAACCGGCCTTACCTGGACCTGCCTAACGATATCCAAAAGAGTGGAGATGATACCACTGAGGGATCCAACCACTGGAATATTGTTGGAAATGCTACCAAGCGTCTTGAGTGAGAAAACCAGGACGTTAGCCGCCGTCTGGGCAATCGGACTCTTGGACTTGACAGATTGAGGTTCCTCCTGTGTGATAACACATTCGGATTTGTCGTTACCACCCGCGGTGTAGGAACTTCGCGGAGGTAAACGTCGAAGGAACTGAAGGAAATACATCGTTCAGGAAGGGCTTGGAGGACAAAGAGGGGCAAGACCTTGGATGCGAGCTCAGCCGGGGCGAGCCTGCTGAGCCGGGCTGAGTGGGAGGCAAGGTAGTGGTAGATGAGGAAGACGCGATCACGTCCAAGCGCTGTGTAGATAGCTAGTGATCTGATCAACCACTGCCTCTTGCTCTGCTCGCTCTCCAAGCATCCTCCGCGACTCTCAGCTCTTCTCAGCCCCACCCACCCATTCCCTCTTCTGTTTTTTCGCCCACGCTTGAGTCGCACTAGGTCTCGTCTCAGACCCGTCGTGACATTCCCGTGCAAAAATTTTCTTGCGAGCGGAATGCGTGAGGCGGGACGCTGATCGTGATACCGTGCGGGGATATGAAGTATCATGGTGGGTGAAGTGCACGACACAGGAGGGTTTTTTAAGGTGAACTGGAGGCAGTGCAACGACATTGGAGCAAGTGCAAGTCAAGGCTGAGGTCGTGCCATCCGTCGTTTCGCCGAGGTTCTTCGGAGCGAGAAAGGAACAGTAGGGATCTACTCATGAATCGGATTCCGGTTCTGCTTCTCCAAAACACGAATTCAGGACATCTCGTTCGAGTTTCTGAGTCCGGTACAGCGTCGAGTCAGAGTCCGGCGTATATCAGAGGACAACAGTGTGTAGGCTGAAGGCTGGCGGATGCAGAAATCCGGTAATGACCGCTGAAATCAGTGCGCACTTTGTTGAGGCCGTATACCTTCCGTTAGCCGCCAAGAACATTGTGACCAAGAGAGCTCCAACTCGCTGCCGTGCATCGTGGTGGAGGTTCAAGTTGAACATCGGTATTTACCTTAGCGGGCCGGAATGCCGGAATGTTCCGAGATCTGACTCTTTCTGAACCCACCATGTTCGCTGAAGTGCCTCTGGCACCTGGACTCCTCGGGCTACCCATACGCGATCTACTTGGTCGCCGTCCTCGTCTCCAAAAATGCCGCCAAGGGTAACTCTGTCTGAACAACTAGATGAAAGTGATTTCAACTGCTGGGGTCCTCGAATAATTCTTTTTTTCTTCAAGTCGCTTCTTTTCGCGTTCTACTCGTTACCGCCCTCCTTGTCTTTGAAGTATGGCATGCTGTTACCTGTCTGGAGATTGGTTTTGAAACCGGCATTGCTCGGGAGAAACTCCGCGTGCACGGTCGACGGTTGGCGAGCGCATATGAGCGCGCCTTAATGCAGAGGCCGTTCCATCTCAGAGGCCGTGGGGCCAAGGTCGCTCCTCGTCTGGTCGCAACGAGTGTTCCACGCATGGGGCGTCCACCAGCGTCTTTGCGAATCTCATAGCGTCGCTCATTGAGTCATGGTAAGAAACACTATTGATATGTAACCCAGACATTCGGTTCTACATAACGCGCCACCCCCTCGTCAAGTGAGTATTTTAGCGGCACCAACCCTCCAGGTATGAGTACGTGCACTACCCTGCGGCCATCCTCATCCAACCACACCCGTCCACTATTCAATTGCCCCTCCACCTCGCGGGTTATATCAACACCCGTCCATCGCGTCCACGCGGCAGCGTCTGCCACCACAATCATGCTTCGTGGAGCGACCTTGACGATCCGTGCCCCAAGAGTGACGTGCTTCCGTAGCCACGGGTCGAAGGCCTCGTCACCGAGATGGGAAGTTGGCAGGTCGTCTTTCACATCGCCTGACTTTCTCCAGAGGATGTAGTCGCTCATGTCGACATCCTGATACTTGCTTTTGAGCGTCGGTCTCACGGGAACGACAGGTCCATTTAGCCCGGCCCCACGAGCCGCGTCTTTCATCGTGTTGATCAACAACTCGGCGACACCTTTCCCTCTGTATGCTGGGTCCACGGTGACGCTCAGAGCAGAAAGAGTATTTGGTGTGAACTCGGGTGATGGGTCTAGGTGAAGTGCTACGCCGCGAGAGAGGATTGCGTCCCAACCTGCGTCGGGGAGAGGCTCCAAATCCTCGTCTATCTTGCGCCGATGGAATGGTATCGAGTTCGCTCTGCCAATAACACGTTCCGAGCCATCTGACGACCGGACAACGACGATAAACTGGTATCGCGAGAGCGCCGGAAGATCCGTCAAATTGTTCCAGCACTGGAGAGATGCAGCCGTTTGACCAACAAATGCTGGCCAGCATGACTCGAGTGGGTGGTCAGGACTCTGAATTGCTTTGAACAAATCAGGCCTCTTCTATAAGATTTTCCATTAGCTATCGGCCAGAAAACCAGTGTAGACGGAAGCAGTAATTTTCGTGGCTTATAGAAAGCCACGGTTGCATGGGACGCCACCCACATTCCGATGCCACGACTGCCGACAAGTCTCTCAAATAGAGAAAAGGGACAACTAGCAGGGAAACAGTTACACTTACATTTGCGCTATAAACGCAGCGTGATGACAACTGATCGTCGATGTCTCCTATTGGCCCGACCAACTCTTCCATGGTTCAAAGAGCGCAGAAGCGAGAATCTGGCAGCGAGGACAAAGACGAGAGCGAAAAGTACGTGGCGAGAGCGTAGGCGAAGGCAAGTTGGCTTCAAATGCGAACTGTGCAGTGAAGTGAATTTATTAGAGAAAAACCTACGTATTTATACAAGAATTAAATCTTATGAATGGGGAAAGAAAGGAGAAGAAGGCAAGGAGAAAGCGAGAAGTAGCCGACATGTACGATTAGAACCCACAGATATTTTGGTTTAACGAAAGTATACATAGACAATACTAGTCGCAGAAGGTGATATTGCGGGGAATCAGATTGACAGAGATCGACGTGATTTGATTGGGAGAATGGTTGTAGCTTGTGGGGCATGGCCTCGAGAAACTACGGCGCGTTGGAGGTAAGTAGGAGGAGGCAGTGAGGAAGAGGATTCAAGACGTGTTAAGTATTTGGCTGGGACTCGGAGGTCGTTGACAAACCAATGGTAGATCTAGTGCTGGGGTAGCCTATGCGAAAAGTGAAGACTGACCCATCTAAGTATAGTCTCTCGCAGCCCGACTTCGTACGGGCTGCTCTCGTACCTCGATCGTATGAAGTCTGTCGTAAGTACCTTGATCATATGAAGTCTGTCACCCCGTATGAAGTTTGTTAAGCGATGCTCTTATTACTATATAATGTTCGCTTAGCTACTTTTGAGCCCTTTTCCCGATTCTGATTCGTTTTCTCCGGTTCCTTAGTATGGAACTCACTTTATGAACCTATTAACCAATATGTCGCTTCCAAATTTCCAAAAACGAGCTGGAACTGGCCACAAAATTCGGCTGTTGGGATTGCTACCGATCATGCTACGATCAATGCTGCCATCAATGCTACCGGCAGTCGGCCCATCCATGCGGACTTTGATCCCATCATACTCCTCTTCTCTTGATTCTTTGCTCTTTTGTCCCGCCGCACGGCTCACTGGTTCATGGATTACATTGAGCCTTCTTTGCCTCGCCGTGGTATTTTTTGATGCGATGGCGAGACTAGGGACTTGAGTCAAGTCACCTGGCCCTCATTCACGACAAGCTCTAACTCGGCGCGTCAGGCCCCACTCTTATTTCTTGGTAGTTATTATTTTGCATTATCTGGGTTGCGGTGTGCTTTTTTATGGGATCAGCATGGCTTTATCAGGATTAGGCAGCTAAACTACCACCGTCGCACTCCCCTAATTCAAGGATCTGCACACTACCATGGTTTGCGCTGTATATTGACTTGTATTTCCTATGCAGCTGGCACAATAATAAAATCTTGTCATTCGGAACTGAAAAATGAGTGGGGAATGTGTAGATTCGAGCGGGTGGTGGGGTAAGGGGGCAGCGAGAGCTGAGTGAGAATAGGAGCTTCACTAGTCGGTCGTTGATGCCGGTGATGGCCTTGACCTATTTATTTGGCGAAATGCTGCAATCAATGCCGCCGATCATGCCACCGATCCCATCAATCCCAACTCCCAAATGCTCTCGAACTGGCGTAGTACTTACCCCGCCGGTGACTGTAGTGTGACAACCTGTGACGAAAACTCACTAAAGTGGCTCTTCAGCTGTGTCGCCAAACGGTACTGAAAAAACCTGAAAATATTCAAGCTCAGAAAAAGCACTTCCAGCTTCCTTCTGAAGACTGAATTGAGGCCCGAGAGCTGAGGCAAGGGGCCGAAAGCATAATTATGTAATAAGGTTCTACTCGATCGAACACCTTCGCTTGAAAACGGAGCTCGCAGCGGATATACGCGCCGCCGAGATTACGGGATAAAATAATCAGCGGACCAAGGTAGATGGGTTGGAGCAACGAGGGCGGTTCGATTGAAGCACAAATGCGATTTTTCTGCTACGTACATGTCGCAGATGAAACATTTTTCTGCGGCAGGTCTGCATGAATAGCGGTTCGATATTGGGGATGCGAGCAACGTGCGCTCAGTTGCACGGTAAAGAAGCGAAAACGAGCGAGGCGATGCGAAGTGAAGCCGTAAGCAGTACATGATGGCCTGGTCCGCGTGGTAGGAAGGCCATTTCGAGAGAGAGAACGAGAGCCAGTGGAAGGGCCCGACGCAGACTACGTGCTTGGATTGACCGTTCCGCGAGATTTGCCTCGACTTGCAGAGCAGTTACATCAACGATGACTGAGAGTATGTTTGAAATCGAGAAACGTGAGGGAGCACATTGAGTACTTGATCACGCGAAGAACGTCGAAAGCTGTCAGCGCAAGACTCAGCGCCATGTATTCTGAGAACAAATAAAAGACATAGCAAAAGGCAACGCCGATCGTCATTGAAGAGAGCAAGAGTTGGGTACGAGTTGCAGAGTAGTTGCGTTCATAGAGTAAACACCGACGAAAGTAAAAATTCCCTTCGGCCGAAACAATTAGAATTTCCCATATCGGGTAACTTTAATTGATTCGGCAGCACGTTCGCCCGAGGGGAATTTTCACTGCTGTGGGTGTGAAAGGAAGCGACGAGAGCATGGTTAAAATCAGAACTACGCAGCGAGCGAGCGAATTGCGGAGGGAGAGCTGCAAGCACAAGATTAGATTCAGCATGCGATCCGAGATCGAATTAAAGACGTACTAAATAGTCGAGAATATCACGGGAGCAAAGACGGAAACGAAAGAAAGCAGGCTTGAGGGCAGAAATTGCGGAGCAAGCGAATTACGGAGGAACTGGATCCGGCCGAACGTCGAAAACTGCATGCACAAGTCACATGAATTAATCTGAGAAGAAATGAGTGGCGTACCAATTCGATGACAAGCGATGCCGATGGCCAGGGAGCACGACAAAGTAAAGCACTCAAGACAGAAGCGAACCAGAGCAAGAAAACACAACAGAGCAGGAAAGCACGAATACAACAGAGCTCAAAACTCGAGATAGCGATACATGACTACATAAGGGCGAAGCAAAACAGCAGACGGAGAACATACCGAGTTGACGACATGGCAGGGCGGCGGTAATACAAGGCATAGTACAAACAGTGCTTGGGATAGTACAGGTGGAGCTATAGACAGCGTACAAGTCAAACACCAGCGTGGTTAGGGAAGAAACATACGAGTGGAGCCCGTAGGGACTGCGGGGGATCGATATGTTCATGAGCAGCCAGCGGCATCCGAGTAGAAGCGTGAGGCGGGGTAAGGACCGCGGTGGCGTAGTGCCATGGGGTAGAGCGTGAGCAATGACGGTGGTGGCGGGGGTAGTGCCAAGGTACAAAAACAGGCGTCCGCGGCATAGAAGGAGGACCAGTGGAGGAAAGGAGGGAGTCGGAAAGAAGAGGGGTCACATCAAGCAAATTCTAGCCATATTCAGTAGGCGAGGACGATAGAACGCAAACACGGACGACGTGCCCAGTCAAGAAAATAGGCAACTTCTCCGTGCCCATGTGTATCGAGAACCCGGCACGCCCCCTGTGAAAGTCGAATGAGGTTGGAAATGGAGAAGGTTGCGCAAGATGACGTACCATTGAGCAATTGTATGCAAACCATCGAGCAGATATTTCCCAAAGGAGGGTGGCAGTAGGAATGTTTCTAGATGCAAGTCTGCGACGACTGTGGAATGTAAATGAGCGCGACGCACATGGTCTAAAGCAAGCAAGAGCAACTCCGTCCTCGTGCCCAAGGGTATTCGGAAGCTTGGCGGTTGTCGGCGGAGGTAAAAGGGTACACGTCCCCTGCGGAGATATGAGGTCGGGACAGAGTTGAGTGAAGACGTACCAAGAAGCAATTTTTCTGGTCGAGCTCTAAGTATTTGGACTGACATCAAGCCTAGATACGACGGTAAGTACAGAGGTGGGAACGAGAATCGAAGGCGCACGCACAAAGAAAATGAAGCACCCTATGTTTTCCGACGCTGGGGAATAGTATGACGGGCTAAACCGCGTAAAGGCTGCAGCTAGCTGTGCGGCAGTAGGATAGGAATGCCGCCTCGCAAGCGGTTCGTGGTGGGCGAGCGAGGGAGAGAAAAGAAGCACTATTTCGACTGAAATCAGCACAAATCACGAAACCCAAAGGAGCACGACGCACGCAATCCAGCATTATATATTTATATGTCCAGTCTTTAGCAAGCATTGCCTTCGTACCCAGGCATCCCATTGAGAACGGCCTGTTTCAACCATCCGCCATCGGTGTTCTGGCCCTTGGTACGACCGCGCGCCCCCGTCGTTGCTGATGTCCTTGAACGCGGACGAGCGTAATGTGCTGTCGGTGCTGGAGGCGGAAACGGGACTGGCTACCGGGGACTGGGAGCTCGGTGCGTGTGGACTGAGGCGGAGCGCGCCTGGATGCACCCGGCGTCCCAGTCATCCAGCTCACGCTGCACGCTTGAGAGCGGCGCGGAAGTTGGTGACTACCGTGCGGGCTCTGATCGCCCCAGCACTTGTAATTCCAGTGGTTGAGCGCCCGCTCACCGGGAATGAGAACCTGGATAACAGTTACTGGATCGCGACGCGGAGCGTGCTGGCTCTCTGCTGCGCGCCTTGACGCAAAGAGCGTTCCAGACGAGAAGCTCCTCTTGCTCAGTGGGGGTGAGAACGGGACGCGCGTCGAGCGTGTTGCATCGGGACGCATACATATTATTTTTTACACCTAGTCCGAATGTTTTGCGAGGAATACTTACTATATTTCCTTGAGTTTCATACAAGGTGCATGCTGCGTCAAACTTGAGCCGGTTAATTCCAAAACCACCTTGAAGTACTCTGAGGAAATCTGCGCGTCAAATTGGGTCATTGTGCAGTGAGGGCATGTTGATTGCATCAGCAACTTGACAGATTGCTTGTTCCCCTTTCGGCACTTTCTCGCTTGTAAAAGCTTGTCAACAAGCTTCAACAAGCTCTCAAGCTCGCAAGCCCAACAAGCTGGGCAAGTATTCGGTGAATGTCTTGGTGAATGTGTTCGATATGGACTATTCCTGCAGCGCATACAGAAGCCTTCGGTTTATGATATTTGCCGAAAGAGCGATAAAGAACCATTCGAGTGAGTAAGATTGAAAATGGAATCAAACTTGAGCACTTGCTGGGACTTGTACAGACTTGTGCGCCTTGCGACAGGATCGCCACAAAAAGTTGCCGGAATTTTCGCATGGCTTATTCGCTTGTCTACTTGGCCGCTTAATCGGCTTGTACTTACGAGCTCGCACAAGCACTGCCAAGCAATCTGTCAAAAACACGATGTGACGGTCAGCGCTTAGAGTCCACCACCATGTCCCTCGCAGATTCCCCGTTCACAGATCGATTGAACACAAACTATGCCCCTTCTCATTCCGAAATCCTTCTGATACGTTCCCTTCTTGTGGATCCTCTGGAAGAAATAGCACGCATAGATGCTCAGATCGAGGAGATGGAGCTGGCCCTCGCTGAGCTGAAAGAGAAGCGTGCATCGCTGCAGCGCCCCATTGACGCGCACCGAGCTCTCATATCGCCCATGAGGCTCACTCATCGGGACATTCTTCTGGAAATATTCTTCGCCTGCCTCCCGTCGGTGCACAACGCCCTCATTGATCCTGCCGAGGCGCCGTTGCTCTTGGGGCGGATCTGTAGGCATTGGAGAAGCGTTGCGTACTCTGCGCCGATGCTATGGAGCTCGATACATATTCCTCCACTGGATTATCTCAACACGCCGCCGCATATTCGTAGGCGATTCGAGACAATTATCCAAGCATGGTTCGACCGATCCGCCACTTGTCCCCTATCAGTTTCTCTTTACGACTTTACCAATCGTGTCGAATTGAATCCCAATCTCGAAAAACATCCTCTCGCACTTTTACTCCTGGCAGTTTCTAGGCGCGCGCGCTACCTAACATTGGCTGGGGATGCTGGGCTTTTGAGCCCGCTTCTGCACCTCGGCCCAGCGGATTTACCGCTTCTCAGGAGTATCCGGATACAAACGCCGTCGAATCAAACACCCTCCACAACCATTCTGGAGGTCCCCACTCTTGAGGATGTAGCACTGTCTATAACCGTGCCTACTGATCCTCTTTCATTTCCATTGCCATGGTCAAACCTCAGAATACTGCGTCTTGAATGCTATAGTCACTGGACAGCGCATGGTCATGAAGGCGGTCTTGCCTTCGACGGAGCGTTGGATGTACTGCGAAAATGTCCAAAACTTGAATCGTGCGAAATCCGAGTGAACAAGCACAATACCCCATATTCAGGCTTGGGTTCAGGCCACGATTCGTCCCCAATCATCTTACCCCATCTACACACTCTTGTCTTGAGCGGCTTCGAATTCCAGCTTCAAAAATGGATCCCAGATTTGGTTGCCCCAAATCTTCGCTCTCTACAAATCGGAAACCATAACACATCACTGGGTCGAAGTAACCACGCACGTCTAAGCGTGAATCTCGACTTAACACGCTTCACGACGACTAGCCTTCGCGAATTTTTTGAGTCCTTCCCTATGATCTCCCATCTTCAACTGATGGCAAAATCAAGCTACTTCGAGCCCGTGTTCGCAGAAGACGACGAATTGATTGCGCTCCTTTGTCCACCGCACCACCTGTGCCCGATGTTAACTGATATCGAGATTGTCGTACCCCCCGCCTGCTAGGGTTTCTGATGCCGCAGTCCTGGCCTTCATCAAGGCTAGGATGACCATGCCTGACCCTCTGCAACGATTTCAGGCTCGCTTCGATCGCCCAATGGATTTTGATATCATGCCTGAGCTTCAGGCTTTCATTTCGGGTGGGCTCCATGTTAAACTCGACTATCTTCGGTCGCAGTGGGTGTTCAGAGCGCAGGAAGGACTAGACGAAGCAGGGACGTTCTATTGATAGTGGGTACTTTATTTCCGAGACTTGGAGATTATGCATTGCTGTTCATAAGAATCTGACTCGTCTTCTCCGCATCTTTAATTTCCATCCTCCAAGTTATGAACATTAAATAACTGTGCCTTCAAGTATTCCTTGTTCTGCAAACTCGTCACAAATTCCTGGAGGTGTATGTCTCCTCCTGATAGCCAGTGGCGAAGTAAAGTGACTAAAGTCCCATTGGGATATTCACATTGCACATTGACGCGCCCCCCACTCCGTCGACTAGTACGCTCCACCAGCGGTAGACGCGCTGCATACACATTTTACACCTAACGCGTTGAACGGTCCAAATTTGGTGAAGTTCACATCAGTTAGCTTACATGCGCGCTCTTCTAGATTTGCTTGTCACCGCTGCGCGCTAAATTGACGTTCCATGTGATTGGCGCCCCGGGCCGCTCAGCGCTTATTGAAACACCGTCTGAGCATCCGCGCGCCAAATTGACGTTCAATCAGGCCCACGGCTAGGCTCGCTTCAGCCTCTCTTCTCGACTTCCTGAAGATAGTCGTTCAGGATCACGTCTCGAAGCCCACGGCATATACGCTAAGAGGTCCGATCCGAAAATGCCCGATTTTGGCGTTTCCGTACAGAACTTTTGGTCCAAATTCCGTCCGCACTGGGATCAGGTCGACCTTTTTTTTCTGCAGTCCGTCAGCACTGTGGATCGGACATTCAGACACGAGAGGTCCCATTTCGAGGTCAAATCAGAGGAGCCGTCGCACTTGAAGGGAACTTTCCAGCTGTGCACACCTCCGTTCCTCCGGTTTCGCTGGTTTTTAGCCTGAATCGTACGCATCTTGGATCGGACTTCACACCCCACCGCCAGATCCGTCAGCAGCAGCTCGCGGCTTTTTTCTGCAAAAATGTCCGCATTCGGATGAGACATGGAGGCCATTTTTCGGCTCAAGCCGTCCACATCAGGATCGGACCTCTTACCGTATATGCCGTGGGCCTGTTCAATCGCGGGGTGACGGAACGTTGTTTGGTGCTCAGCGCTCAGCGCTTTGCGTTAACCACCATGTCCCTCTCGAATTCCCCGTTCGCAGATCGACTGAACACCAATTATGTCCCTCCTCCTTCCGAAATCCTCGAAATCCGTGCGCTTCTCGTGGAACCCTCAGAAGAAATAGCCCGCATAGATGCTCAAATCGAGGAGATGGAGTTGGTCCTCGCTCAGCTGAGAGAGAAGCGTGCATTGCTTCAACAGCCGATTGACGCGCACAGAGCCCTCATATCGCCTATGAGGTTCATACCGCACGATGTCCTTCTGGAAATCTTCTTCGCCTGCCTCCCGTTCGAGCACAACGCTCTCATCGATCCTGCTGAGGCGCCGTTGCTCCTTGGGCGCATCTGCAGGCATTGGAGAAGCCTCGCGTACTCCGCACCAACGCTATGGAGCTCGATACATATTCCTCCCCTCGATTATCACAACACGCCGCCCAATATCCTTTTGGGTTTGCAGAGGTTCGTCGAGGCATGGCTCGGACGATCCGCCACTTGTCCTCTATCAGTTTCTCTCTCCGATTTTAGTATCGGGTTCGATTACACTTCAAAAAACCACTCGCTTGTACTTCCAATTCTCGCGGTTTCTCGGCGCTTGCGTTACCTCACATTGGATGCGGATGTCGATTTCCTCCGCCCGATCCTCGAGCTTGGTGCAGAGGGTTTCCCACTTCTAAAAAGCATCCGGATCAACATTCGGAATCAAACGCAAACGATTTCGAGCAATTTTTTCGAGATCCCCACTCTCGAGGATGTCGCGCTGTGTGCAGCTTTGCCTACTGCACCGCTTTCACTGCCATTGCCATGGTCACAGTTGAGGAAACTCCGCCTTTCGTGCTGGACGCAGCATGACGATGCGGAGGGTCTCAACATCGACGGAGCGTTGGAGCTGCTTCGCAGGTGTCCAAATCTTGAATGGTGTGACATCCGGGTGACCCGGCATTCGCAACACTTGGGTTTATCTCACAATCAGTCCTCAATCATCTTGCCCCACTTACACACTCTTGCCTTGAGCGGCTGGAACCTTTATCTCGAAAAATGGATTGACCTGGTTGCACCAAATCTCCGCTTTTTACAGATTGGAGATGTTAGGATACCACCCAACAGCCAAGGATCCTTGAGCGTGGTTCTTGACTTGACTCGGCTCACAAGGATTAGCATTCACCAACTTTTACAGTCCTTCCCCATAATCTCCCATCTCCAACTGTTGGCAAGTGGGCCTGACTATCCTTGGCGCATATCTCTGGACGATGGATTCATGGCTCTCTTGTGTCCCCCGCACAACTTATGCCCAATGTTAACTGATATCAGCTTTTTCCCGCACTCTGCTGAGTTTTCCGACGCCGCTGCCCTAGCTTTCTTGAAGGCGAGGATGGCCATGCACACACCCCTCAAACGATTTCACGCCGAGTTCAGTCGTCCAATGGAGTTCGATGTCATCCCTGAGCTGCTGTCTTTCATTTCGGACGGACTGCAAGTCACTATGCACTATCCTGAGCCACGATGGAGGTTCACAGCTCGTGACGGATTGGAGCAAGTAGGACTGTTTCATTGAAGCGGAGAAAGGCACGACACGGCGAACACCTAATCATTGACGAGACAGTATGAGGCCGGACAAAATACAATTTTTCTGCTGCATGTGGTGAATGAGCATATTCTTCTATGCCAGGTTCGTATGGTAGGTATATAGTAGGCAGGTACACGCTCTTGAAAATGACGATTCAAGCCCGTTCAAGCTTGTATGAGTAGCGGATCGATGTTCGGGATGCGACTGATGGGCGCTCGAGAAACATTGAGTGGCACGGGAAAGCGAGCGGGAGCATATGAAATGAAGCGGTAAGCGGTACAGGATGATGTCTTGGTCGATGTTGGAGATGTATTGAGTTGCTTCAAGATCCATTGACTGGCATGCTAGGAAAGCCATTTCGAAAAGGGACTTGGTGGAGGACCCCAGACATTGCGTACTTGAATCGATCGTTCCGAGAGCGAGATTTGCGGCAACTTGCAGAGTTGGATTACATTTGCAAGGGAAACGAGAGCGTGCTTGACATCGAGAAACGCACAGCGAGTGCATTGGGACTTGATCAGACGAACGAGGCAAGAAATCTGCGAGCGCAAGACTCGGCATACAATGTATTCTGAGAGCAGAACGCACAACGTACCAAACATTTGATGGAAGACAACATCGATCGTGGCAGCCAATGAAGCGAGAGTTGCTTGCGTCTTGCAGAGCAATTGTATTGACGAGTATTGACGAGGGAAACGACAGCATGCTTGAGATCGAGAAACACGGAGCGAGAGCACTGCAGAGGAGACTTGTGTGTAGCGAACGGCGTCGAAAGCTGCAAGGCTAAGACTCCATACATTGTAATCTGAGAAGGAAAAGAAAGGCGCACCAGATAATCGAAAACGGGCAACATTGATGCAACGAAAGCAGAAGTAAAGATCGAAGCGAAAGAAAGCATGCTTGACGTCGAAAAATTGCGCAGCGAGCGAGCACATTGCAGAGAGAACTTGATCCAGCAGCAGGTCGAAAACTGCGAGTACAAGTCAGCATGAAGTAGTCTGAGAACGGACACGGACCGAGTCGATAACAAGCAGCGCCGATAGCCAGGAAGCCAAAGCAAAGCGAAGCAAAGACAGAAACAAAACAAAAAAGCAAGAAAACGGAGTAGAGAAAGAAAATATGGATACAGCAGGGCTGAGAACTTGAGATAGCGATACACAGCTAACATAACTTGAAGGGCCATCAGTGGCGAAGCAGACCGGCAGAAGGAGAACATACCGGGTTGGCGCGAGGCAGACCGGCGGTGGTGGTAATACAGACATAGTTGACGACCCAAGCGAGCGTGTGAGTAGCAATGTAGATGGTGACGGAGCACTCTATAGACGAGACGGTGAGACTCGAATCCATCCGGTGTGAAAAGGAAATAAGCATACATGTAGCCCGTAGAGACTGTGCTCGATAAACATGTTCATGGACGAGGAGTCATGTCGGAGTAGAGGCGGGAGGCGAGGTAAGGACCGTGGTGGCGTGGTGCCAAGGGGGTAGAGGCGTGAACCGAAGTAACGACAGTGATAGCAAGGGTAGTGCCAAAGCAGCAAAACAGACGTCCACGGCAGGGGGAGGAGGACCAGCGGAGGGGGAGAGGGGAATTCGGAAGAGCCACGCCAAGCAAAGTATTCCAGACACGTCCAGTCAGCGAAGACAATAGAACACAAACGCCGACGACGTACCGAATCCAGCAAGCACTACGTCTTCGTACCCAGGTATGGTAAGAACCCGGCACGCCCCCCACGAACGTACGATGAGGACAGTCTCAGAAACGTTGCGTGGAACGTACCGTCGAGCAATTATACAAATCACGAAGCAGATATTTCGGCCGAAGGAGGGTGGGGTAGGAGTGTGTCTAAATGAAAGTCGGCAACGACGGTTGAATGTGAGTGGGCACGGCGTACACGGGCAAGCAAGAGCAACTACATCCTCGTGCCCTGGCGTATTCAATGGCCTGGCAGGTCCTCTGAAGAGATATAAGGTCGGCACAGGGAGAGTGAGTGAGGAAGACGTACCAAGAAACAATTTTTCTGGTCGATGTCTATTTAGAACGAAATGAAGCCTGGATACGACAGTTAGTCGAGAGGAACAATGGTATGTGTACGTACCAAAAAGATGAAGCATTCTATATGTTTTCCGGCGCTGAGGGATAGTATATCGGGCTGGACCGCGGAAACTGGAGCTATGCGGCAGCGGGCATAGGAATGTCGGCTCGCAAGTCGTTCGTGGTGGGCGAGCGAGGGAGAGAAAAAAGCATTATCTAGATCGAAATCAGCAGATTGCAAAAACCAAAACGGGCACGACGCACCCAATCCAGCATGATATCGTCTGTATTCAGTCTTGAGCAAGCATCATTGTTGTATCCAGGCATCGGCCCAGCACGCCCACTGGGACAGCAAAAATGAGTAAAGGTGTCATACGAGATGTTGCGGACGACATACCAGGAAGCGAAGATGCATATACGATAAATGAAGCAAGCGACTGGAGTTGCCGATGTGAGAAGGTAAACGAAAGAAGAGATGAGGTCACGCACGCTGAAAGCACGCTGGTAAATCGTTCCGCGCTTGCGGGAACTTCTAGTCTTGCACCGTTCTACTCCACCGCCCGTCCTTCCGCCACGAATGTGGTGCGTTCCCTTGGAATATGGTGCGTTCCCTTGCCGCGACTGACGCCGATGTCCGCGCTCTTGCTGCGACCGCCGCTGTTGGTGATGTCCTTGAGGGCAGACGAGCCGGAGTACCTCCTGGCGGTAGAGTCGACCACCGGGACGTGGGAGCTCGGTGCATGCACGCCTAAGTCGGAGCGCGCTGTGAGGCAACGTGAATTCCAGTCATGCAGCTCACGCTGCTCGCCCGCAGTGAGAACCGGGCGAGGGTTGACAACAGCCTCCGTGATGGTGACTCTAACTGGACCCCGTCGAGGAGCATGGGGGCTCTCGTCGCCCCGCGCCTGGTTACATTTGAAGTTCCAGGCGTTGAGCGCCCGCCGCTCGCCTTCTACGATGGTGACCGGCCCACGGCGTGGAGCATGCGCGCTCTCCTCGCTCTTCGCTTCGACGCATTGAGCATTCCACGCCTCGAGCTCTTCTTGCTGAGCGGGGTTGAGGACGGGACGCACGGTGACGACGAGCTCCGTGATCGTCACGGTCACCGGCCCACGGGTAGCGGCAGGAACGGCGACTGTGATAGGGATGGAGGGTGGAACGGGAATAGGGACAGAGGGTGGGTCGGCGCGAGTGTGACGAGCCTGAGCGCGACGAGGACGAGAAGGGGACGAATGAACCACAGACGTTTCGTGGAGCGCATGTCGGGATCGTCGTCCTCCTGCTCTTCGCGGGAGGCAAGAATGACGGGGTCGGGGCGTCGGGGAGGGGGTCGTCGACTGAGATCGGAGCAGCTGCGACCTTGGTGCGCCGAGTGCCTCCGCGGGAACGAAGCAGGTGAACGACGCTATTGTGAGGACGGGGACGGGCAGCAACCCTCGACCGCTTGAGGTCGCGGTCGCCAACGTCGACGAAGTCGTCGTTCACGTTCTTCCGGCTCTTCGCGAGCGAGAGCCCGGCAAAGGCGAAGACAAGGGCATCCATGGGGTCAATGGAGAAGAAGGAAGCGAGGGCGAGGGTGAATGCGCAAAGTGTCCATGATGGTGGTGGAAGACAAGATGGAGAGTCTCAACAAACCGAAATTCGGAATTGCGCTTGTTTGGCGCATGCAGTAATCGATTAGTCGCGTCAAGCGTTTGACACCATGTGATCGTGTTTCGCCTACATTCCCACAGTCAATTCCAAGCCAATTCTCCAATTTGTCACAAACCGGCGGGCTGAAAGGAAAGCCAATAGACGTGGTTCGAACGATTGTCCTCCACCAGGCTGGTGTTATATCTTGACGCAGAGCGCTGATTGACGGCCAGCGCTTAGAATCCACCACTATGACCCTCGCAGATTCCCCGTTCACAGATCGATTGAACACAAACTATGTCCCTTCTCACTCCGAAATCCTTCAGATACGAGCGCTTCTCGTGGAACCCTTGGGAGAAATAGCACGCATAGATGCTCAGATCGAGGAGATGGAGTTGGCCCTCACTGAGCTGAAAGCGAAGCGAGCATCGCTCCAGCGTCCCATTGACGCGCACAGAGCCCTCGCATCGCCTATGAGGCTCATTCCGCACGATGTCCTTCTGGAAATCTTCTTCGCCTGCCTCCCGTCGGAGCACAATGCTCTTATCGATCCTGCTGAGGCGCCCTTACTCCTTGGGCGCATCTGCAGGCATTGGAGAAGCGTTGCGTACTCCGCGCCGATGCTTTGGAGCTCAATACATATTCCTTCCCTCGATTATCACAACACGCCGCCCAATATTCTTTTGGGTTTGCAGAAGTTCGTCGAGGCATGGCTCGAACGATCCGCCACTTGTCCTCTATCAGTTTCTCTCTCCGATTCTAGTGTCGAGTTCGATGACACTTTCAAAAACCTCTCGCTTGTACTTCAAATTCTCGGGGTTTCTCGGCGTTTGCGTTACCTCACATTGGATGCGGATGCCGATTTCCTCCGCCCGATCCTCCAGCTTGGTGCAGAGGATTTCCCACTTCTGAAAAGCATTCGGATGAACGTTGAGAATCAACCGATTTCAACAAACTTTTTGGAGATACCCACTCTCGAGGATGTCGCACTGCGGGCACCTTTGTTTACTCAGCCGCTTTCACTGCCATTGCCATGGTCACAGCTGAGGAAACTCCACCTTTCCTGCTGGATGCAGCATGACGATCATGCGGAGGGTCTCACCGTCGACGGAGCGTTAGATTTGCTTCGCAGGTGTCCAAATCTTGAATGGTGTGGCATCCGGGTGACCCAGTATCTCCCGCACTCGGGTTTATCCCATACTCGGTCCCCAATCATCTTGCCCCACTTACACACTCTTGCCTTGAGCGGCTGGAACCTTTATCTCGAAAAATGGATTGACCTGGTTGCACCAAATCTCCGCTTTTTACAGATTGGAGATGATAGGATACCACCCAGCAGCCAAGGATCCTTGAGTGTGGTTCTTGACTTGAGTCGGCTCACAAGTACTAACCTTCACCAACTTTTACAGTCCTTGCCCATAATCTCCCATCTCCGACTGCTGGAAAGCGAGTCTCACGATCTTGGGCGCATATCTTTGGACGATGAATTCATGGCGCTTTTTTGCCCTCCGCACAACCTGTGCCCAATATTAACCGATATCAATTTTTGTGCACCTGCTACTAGGTTTTCCGACGCTGCGGCCTTGGCTTTCATCAAGGCAAGGATGGCCATGCACCCACCCCTCCAACGATTTCATGCCGAGTTCAGTCGTCCAATGGAGTCCGATATCATGCCTGAACTTCAGTCTTTCATTTCGGACGGATTCCAGGTTAACCTCCAGTATCATCGGTCAGAATGGGCGTTCAGGGCTCGTGACGGATTGGAGCAACAAGGACTGTTTCATTGAAGCGGAGAAAGACAGGACACGGCAAATACCTAAATATTGACGAGACGGTATGAGACCGGACAAAATACAAATTTTCTGCCACATCCAATGGATGAAACATTTTTCTATGGTTCGTATGTATGGACTTTCGAAGTGAAGGAAGATAACTGTCTGTTACAAGCGTAGGTATACGCTCCTGAAAATGGCGATTCAAGCCCGTTCAAGTTTGTAAGAGCGAAGTCTGAGGGGAGGATGGCTCGCGTACATCATAATATATACTCGTCGTTCCTCAATGTAAATCTGAATGGATGAGTGTTTTTCGTGTCCGAATAATCCTACAACATGCGTGCATATCGTCTAGCAGCCACACAGATTGCTGTCGCTCCAGGTTGGGGTGCGGCGCCGAATTCTAACCCTCTCCCTCAAGCCGAGCAAAGCCCGAGGGCGGAAGCGAAGTGCTTGACCTTCACCAAGGGCAGCGCTTCGTCAAGGAATCGGCGGCCATATGCTCCGTCGGACAATACACGACGCGGAGCGCACCCTGCCCGATGATAGTGCGAGCATGGTACTGATCGTCCTTCGTGAACATGATGGAAGAATGTGGTCGCGGTGGCAAGCGGGGGCAGCTGCATGAGCATCGAGCAAAGCCAGAGGCGTTTCTTCGCGGCCTCGGCAGCCGCGACGTACTCGCTCTGGTGTTGACAGCGAGACGATGACCTGCTGCTTCGAGCTCCACGAAACAGTACCATCGTTGATCACAAATTTAAAGGCATAGCCCGCGAGGGCCTTGAGATTCCGACGGCGGCGTTGTACGGTTTCACAGCAGACGCACCACGGCCGTGATGAAAACATCGCCGTGCAGTATATTCAGCAAAAAATACTACTATGGGGATTTGGATATGGCGGCTGTCTGAGAGACTAGGCGAGTAGAGCCGCCGCGTATTGCTGGTGTCACTGGTGAGTATAAACTAGTCCCCGCACTATGAGTATGCAGCATCGGAGTATTCGCAAGGTCAGGGCCAGCAGGTTCGAAGAGGTTTCGTCGACCATCAGAAAATGTGCAACTCCCTCGTTTTCTAGCTCATCAGAGCGCGAGATAGTTCCTTGCAACCACTTAGCAGAGGCCGTCCGTTGGATACACCATAGCCGAGGTCTAGAGAGACGATGAATGTACAGCACACATGAATGAATTTGAACGAAAGAGATACGCAAACTGTTACAACAAACAAATCAAAGCTCTTGTCTGCAACCACCAGCGTAGACTCAAGGTGGACTCGTTCACAATGACGCTCTCCGATTCCCCCTTCACAAATCGACTGAACACGAACTATGTCCCTTCTAATTCCGAAATCCTCGAAATACGCTCGCTTCTCGTGGATCCTCTGGAAGAAATAGCACGGATAGATGGTCAGATCGAGGAGATGGAGTTGGCCCTCGCTCAACTGAAAGCGAAGCGAGCATTGCTCCTGAGGCCCATTGACGCGCATAGGGCCCTCATTTCGCCCATGAGGTTCATCCCGCACGATGTTCTTCTGGAAATCTTCTTCGCCTGCCTCCCGTCGGAGCACAATGCTCTTATCGATCCTGCTGAAGCTCCCTTGCTCTTGGGGCGCATCTGCAGGCACTGGCGAAGCGTGGCGTACTCTACGCCGATGCTATGGAGCTCGATACATATTCCTCCATTGGATTATCTCGACACACCGCCGAATATTTTTCGGCGATTCCAGGGAGTTCTCGAGACATGGTTCGAACGATCCGCCACTTGTCCTCTATCAGTTTCTCTTTTCGATTTCACCAATCGTGTCGAGTTCATTCCCGATCTCGAAAGGCACCCCCCTCGCACCCCAAATTCTTGCGGTGTCTTACCGCTTGCGCTACTTAGCATTGGCTGGGGATGCAGAGCTCCTACGCCCAATTCTGCAGCTTGGTCCCGCGGATTTCCCACTTCTCAAAAGTATGCGAATGAAAAGTTTGTCCACTCAAACACCTTGCACAAACATTTTGGAGGTCCCCACTCTCGAGGACGTAACACTCTATATGACTGGGTCTAATGATCCGCTTTCACTTCCACTGCGGTGGTTACAACTAAGAAGACTCCGCCTCGAGTGTTTTATCGAGTGGCCAGAAGCCGAAGGAGGTCTCGGGATCGACGGAGCGCTGCAAGTGCTCCGAATGTGTCCAAATCTTGAATGGTGCGAACTCAGAGTGACTAAACATTCGGAACACTCGGGTTTGGCCTCCAATATGACCCCAATCATCTTGCCCCAACTGCACACTCTCGTCTTGAGTGGCTGGGAATTCCATTTTGATAAATGGATCGATTTAGTTGCCCCAAACCTCCGCTCTTTGCAGATTGGACAGATCAACTCGCCACCAAATCCGAGTCAGAGTAACTCCCGACGCCTAACCGTAGATCTCGACTTCACTCGGTTTACAACGAGAAGCCTTCAGGAAATTTTACGGTCTTTGCCTATGATTTCCCATCTCCAACTGGTGCCAAGCACATACGAGCCTGACTACATGACCCTGGACGATGAATTTATGACGCTTTTTTCCCCACCCCACAACTTGTGCCCCATGTTAATTGACATCGAACTTGTCTTATCCCCCTCTTCCAAGTTCTCCGACGTCGCTCTCCTGGCCTTCATCAAGGCGAGGACGATCATGCCTACACCTCTGCAACGAGTTCAGGCTTACTTCAATCGTTCCATGGAACTTGATCTCATGCCTGAGCTTCAATCTTTCATTTCGGACGGGCTTCAAGTTACCCTTCAGTATCCTCCGTCACAATATGCCTTCAGGGCTCGGGACGGGTTGGAGGGACCGGGGGCGTTCTATTAACTGTGCTTTCAAAGTTATCTTGTTCTGCAAACAAGCCACAAATTCCCAGTAGAACGGTGTCTTTTCTTGACGTGCGGCAAATGGTGAAATAGATTCATCGGAAGATTCGCATTAGGCCTTGCCGTGTCCCCACTCCGCCTACTAGTAAGTACGCCCCACCCGTGGTCGTGTTTACGTTGGTGGTGTCGAGTACAACCCAGTTAAACGTGCAGATGCATCGTCCATGTAGGATCGACTTCGATTCTGAAGGATCCTGAGGTACGGCGTGAGCGATGTAAAGCCTTTGCTTTTTCAATCCTCAAGGGAACCCGACGCTCCGTGAGAAACGCCGTCGTCTTGAACGATGCAATTTCTTATTGTGGGAACACCATAAAGATTTTCTTGCTCCGTCATTGTCAGTCAAACTTTGGCCAAATATATATGTACTTGAGAAACCACCCTGTGTCGGAAATTTATTTTTAGCCTTATAAGAGGATGACGTTATAAGGTTCTCACCAGACCCTTGCAACACACTTGCAAACAAAGCAGCTTCTCACAAGAGACGCGCCGTCTCACAACGCCTTACAATCTCAATAGAATCCCTGTTCTATGGTCTCCTTCTTTACTCCCTCGCTTCCCTGGGCCACCCAATGCACAGATCTTGTCATGCAGCCTGTCTCAGGCCGCCGGAGGGGAGCATCATTGAAATGTCTATAACCGGTGCAAGCATCCTAAGCCCCTTGCACTTGGAATGACACCTGGGATTCCGGGTCCCCAAAGGCTACCAGGGTCGGTAAATAGGTGTGTATTCATGCTCGTACCGCTCTGCATTCGCCCAATACCTGAGCAGTTTATCATGTACGCCGCATCCACGACTCAGATGTACGGGATGCACCTACTCCTCGTGCCACGTGTATGCAGCGGTCCACGACGAGCATAGCCATCGTGCTCCCGTCCCTGTCGCGTGCGCTCACAACGCTCATGCTGAACCAACGTCCACCAGCGCGTCCGAGGGCGACGTAATTCTTGACGGCGTGGACATTGACGACGTTGGAGGGTCCCTGTCTATCCGGCACCGGCCATCGGTGGCACGGACATGATTCCCATTTACCGCAAGCGCACGTCCATCGATTCCTCCGGGAGAGAGCACGAAACTCAAGCACGATACGGCGTCGTCGACAATGTGGAGGCTCTCGGCAAATTCGGTCCTGACGCATGGGATCGCGTCGTCTGTGTCATGACCACGGGCCAGGCGTGGCAATTCCGCCCGTACAAGTGGAATGAGCCGATACAGCTCTTTCACCACGGTGCGTGGACTAGCAGCTGGCATAACTTATCCTAATGCAGTTCACAGTGAAAGGTATATACGTCTGCTGGTCGAATGATCCCCCGAACGCAAAGATCAAGGACTGGAATGTCACCGAGCTCAAAGTAAGAACCTTCTGCGATCATATACTTCATTCAATTCATGCTGGTTAGATCGATCCCATCCGGCGGCATGTCGACAAGTCCGTCGTCGCTCATTTCTGGAAAACCCTGGACACATGGACAGCAGCCAATAAACCGTGGCTAATAAAAGGATAGGCGGCTTCGGTTGCTACCGGTTGTACGATCCGTTTATTTTGTTTGAGCGTAACGAGTGTACATATAATCTGTTGGAGCGGCGAACTTACAGTCACTGAAGGTGCTGGAAAAGAATGGATCGGCAAGGATTCGTCGCGTGTCTAGATCAGGCTTGGAACTTGGAGGTCCACGCAAACCCCAACGTTCGCCGAATACTTGTAAGGCGTCTGTGCGCCAAATTGGGGATCGGAACGGCCCGTGGATTGGCACCGCGGGCCGTTCAGCGCTTAACGTCAACCACCATGTCGCTTTCCGATTCCCCCTTCACAAATCGACTAAACACAAACTATGTTCCTTCTCCTGCCGAAATTCTTCAGATACGCGCGCTTCTCGCAGAACCCTTAGAAGAAATAGCACACATAGATGCTCGGATCGAGGAGTTGGAGTTGGCCCTCGCTCAGCTGAAAGCGAAGCGAGCATCGCTCCAGCGTCCCATTGACGCGCACAGAGCCCTTACATCGCCCATGAGGTTCATTCCGCACGATGTCCTTCTGGAAATCTTCTCCGCCTGCCTCCCGTCGGAGCACAATGCTCTTATCGGTCCTGCTGAGGCGCCGTTGCTCCTTGGGCGCATCTGCAGGCATTGGAGAAGCATCGCGTACTCGGCACCGATGCTATGGAGTTCGATACATATTCCTCCACTGGCTGATCTCAGCATGCCACCGAATATTCTTTCGGGACTGCAGAGGCTCGTCGAGACGTGGTTCGAGCGATCCGGCGCCTGTCCTCTGTCAGTTTCTTTTTTCGAATTTATGAATTATCCCGAGTCCAATCCCAAGTTTGAAAAACATCTCCTCGCACCACAAATCCTCGCAGCTTCTCAACGCTTGCACTGCCTATCATTGACTGGGGATGCTCAGCTGCTACGCCCAATCCTGGAGCTTGATCCAGCGAATTTACCACTTCTGAAGATCTTCCGGATGAAAACTTCGCATAATCAAGTACCAGGCTCGACGAAGATTTTGGAGCTCCCCACCCTCGAGAATGTGGCACTGTCCATATCCATTGATCCGCTTTCACTCCCATTGCCATGGTTAAAGCTCAGAATACTCCGCCTCGAATGTTATAGTCGCTGGACACCCAATGGTTCCGAAGGGGGCCTCGATTTCGATGGAGCATTAGATGTGCTTCGAAGGTGTCCAAACCTTGAACGGTGCGAAATGCGGGTAACCAAGTATTCGCAACATTCGGATTTCGATCCGTCCCAAATCATCTTGCCCCAACTGCACACTCTTCTGTTCAGTGGCTGGGAGTTCCAGCTTCACAAATGGATCGATCTGGTTGCCCCAAATCTTCGCTCTCTACAGATCGGAGACCTCAATGTACCATCGAATCCGAATTGGAGTAGCTACGGACATCTCAGCGCAGACATCGACTTCACTCGGTTCACATCCATGACCAGCCTTCAGGAATTTTTACAGTCCTTCCCCACGATGACCCATCTCCACCTGGGAAACTCTTACCAGCCGCCTGGGAACATATTCCCAGTGGACGATGAGTTCATTGCGCTCCTTGGTCCACCTCACAACTTGTGCCCAATGTTGACCGATTTCAGAATTATGATACCTCTCTCTGGTGGGTTTTCCGACGCCGCAGTTTTGGCCTTCATCAAGGCCAGGATGACCCTGCCTATCCCTCTGCGACGATTTGAGGTTTTCTTCAACCGGCCAATGGAGCTTGATGTTATGCCCGAGCTCCAGAGTTTCATCAAGGAAGGACTTCAAGTCAACCTTCAGTATGCTCAGCTTCGAAGACCTTTCAACGCTCGAGAAGGATTAGATGAACCAGGGTCGTTGGATTGACGGTGTCGAAACGAAACACAGCAGTATGTCATAAAGAAGACCGGGCTATTCACGACACTTATGCGCCGCGTATCCCTTGCTTTGATTCGTCTCATTTTTGTCTTCGGATGGTCATAAACGTCGAGGAGGAGGGATCTTTTATAATAGCTCAGAGTCGGGTATTTTTTCAATGGAAGTTGTGGAATAATTCGACTCTAGTACTTGTGGAAATTCGTCTTGTCGAGCGCCAGTGAGCGTGTACAATAATGTGTCAGCTGTGTGAATCGACTTCAATTGTCGATGTGGACGTTTGCCTTCTGAATCGACATCGTGAAATGCTCCAGAAGTCCTTGGGAATATCCTTGGACCAGCACCCGGCTCGAGGCTGAGCGTCTGTAGATCCGAGTCGTGCGCCGAATTGGCTAAGATCACAGAACATTTTGATTGACGCTGAGCTCAGCGTCAACCACCATGTCCCTCTCCGATTCTTCCTTCGCAAATCGACTGAACACAAATTATATCCCTTCTCATTCCGAAATCCTCGAAATACGGGCGCTTCTGGTGGATCCTACGGAAGAAATAGCACACATAGATGCTCAGATTGAGGAGATGGAATTGGTCCTCACTCAGTTGAAAGCGAAGCGTGCATTGCTCCAACAGCCCATTGACGCGCACAAAGCCCTCATCTCGCCCATGAGGCTTATTCCTCAGGATATTCTTCTGGAAATATTCTTCGCCTGCCTCCCGTCGGAGCACAACGCGCTTATCGATCCCACTGAAGCGCCTTTACTCCTGGGGCGGATCAGCAGGCATTGGAGAAGCGTTGCGTACTCTGTACTCTGCGCCGATGCTATGGAGCTCGATACATATTCCTTCCCTCGATTATCGTAACACGCCGCCCAATATCCTTCTGGGTTTGCAGAGGTTCGTCTCGAACGATCTGCCACTTGTCTTCTATCAGTTTCTCTCTCCGATTTTAGTGTCGGGTTCGATTACACTTCAAAAAACCGCTCGCTTGTATTTCCAATTCTCGCGGTTTCTCGGCGCTTGCGTTACCTCACGTTGGATGCGGATGCCGATTTCCTTGCGTATCGGCGGTACATCATGTTGCTCGTACCACACCTGCGACACCCTCAAATCCGCCTTCCTTCCCGCTGTCCTCGCGACTTCGAGCTCGGTTACGATGTCAAGATTTAGGTTCGTTGCGGTACGCTGAACTACCGGGAGGGTTTGCGTGCCATGTAGTGGGTCTATTTAAGATAAGCCCAATCTTGTAAACGATCTCTTCTCTGATAAGAACATTATAAGATAAATCGTCATTGTGGCCTGATAAGGCCTTACAGGTCCTTATCACAGGTTTCGGAAATTTCCGACATGGGAGGCATCTGTGCGCCCTGTTGTAGACTCGAACCAGACGTTAATTTTGACGGTCGGTAGACACCCCTCCGGTATTTGATCAAACGCCTGCCTTTGAGAAGTTACTTACAAGCCCAATTACGAGCCTGAGTGACGGGCACGTAGACCCGAACCAGTCGTTAGTTTTGACGGTCGATAAACGGGAGGAGGATCAAACGACTGCCAATTTTTGAGAAGTCACATCGGTGGTACTGGCTCGAGTCTAGCTATAGACGGCACGTTGATTGACGCTCAGCGCTTGGCTTCAGCCAACATGTCGCTCTCCAATTCCTCCTTCACGAATCGACTGAACACAAATTATGTCCCTTCTCATTCCGAAATCCTCGAAATACGTTCGCTTCTCGTGGATCCTCTGGAAGAAATTGCCCGCATGGATGCTCAGATCGAGGAGATGGAGTTGGCCCTCGCTGAGTTGAGAGAAGCGAGCATCGCTCCAGCGCCCCGTTGACGCGCACATGGCCCTCATCTCGCCCATGAGGCACATTCCTCAGGATATTCTCCTGGAAATATTCTTCGCCTGCCTCCCTCCAGAGCACGACGCTGTTATTGATCCTGCTGAAGCGCCCTTACTCCTGGGGCGCATTTGCAGGCATTGGCGAAGCGTGGCGTACGCTACGCCGATCCTATGGAGCTCAATACACATTCCTTCACCGGATTATCTCAACACGCCGCCCAATATTCTTCGACAATTGGAGAGGATTATTGAGGCGTGGTTAGAGCGCTCCGCCGCTTGTCCTCTGTCAGTTTCCCTTTTCGACTTCACCAATCGCGTCGAGTCCAATCCCGAAAACCATCCGTTTGTACTTAAAGTTCTCTCGGCTTCTCGGCGCTTGCGCTCCCTAGCATTGGCTGGGGATGCAGAGCTCCTCCTCCCAGTCCTGCAACTTCATCCAGCGGATTTACCACTTCTGAAAAGAATCCGGATGGTAATTCCGTTGGATCAAATACCTTCCACAACTATCTTGGAGGTCCCCACTCTCGAGGATGTAGTACTGCGTATGATGGTGTCCAGTCATCCGCTTTCACTTCCACTACCATGGACACGGCTGAGGCGGCTCCACCTAGAAATCTATTCATTCTGGACAGCGCATGGTAATGGGGGTCTCGACTTCGACGGAGCGTTGGATGTACTGCGAAAGTGTCCAAAACTTGAATCGTGCGAAATCCGAGTGAACAAGCACAATACCCCATATTCAGGCTCGGGTCTAGGCCACGACTCGTCCTCAATCATCTTACCCCATCTACACACTCTTATATTGAGTGGCTTCGAATTCCAGCTTCAAAGATGGATCCCAGATTTGGTTGCCCCAAATCTTCGCTCTCTACAAATTGGAAACCGTTTTGCATCACTGAGTCGAAGTAACGACGCGCATCTCAGTGTAAATATTCACTTGACGTGCTTCACGATGACTAGCCTTCGCGAATTTCTGCAGTCCTTCCCCATGATCTCTCATCTTCAGGTGACGGCTAGCCCATTCCATTTCGACCCCGGGTCCTCAGAGGACGATGGATTCATTGCTCTTCTTTATCCACCACACCACCTGTGCCCAATGTTGACCGATATCGAAATTGTCGTCCCCCCGGATCCGTCTGCTAGGGTTTCTGACGCCGAAGTCTTAGCCCTCATCAAAGCTAGGATGAGCATGCCTAACCCTCTACGACGATTCCAGGCTCGCTTCAACCGCCCAATGGAACTTGATGTCATGCCTGAGCTTCAGTCTTTCATTTCTGACGGGCTGCAAGTCAACCTCCAGTATCCTCCGCAGCGGCAAGGTTTCTGGGCCCGGGAGGGACTGGACGAACCATGGTTGTTCCATTGAGGCCGATGTAACCTTCCAACATCCAGGTTATTGATCAGACGGTCTCGCACATGTACTTCATATATATATGTATATATTTGAGACGTGGGCATCATGGCATGTTCATCCGGTAGTCGCGGGGCAACTATGCAGATAAGAGTTGGCTTCATTTAGCACAATGAGATACTCGAGTACAACTATTCTGCTACGAACGTGGCTGGAAAAGATTCACCTGCCAAATCACGTCGTGTATATTATTGGAGTGCGGGTCCAGGACATCATTCGAGTTCCGTGGATCGTCAGCGACGGGTCTACGGCACAGTGAATCAGCCTTGAACTAAGATCTAGGACGCGTATATCACGGTGGACAGAATTCTTGCAGCGCGTACGACGCGACGCGAGGCAGGGTGGAGCGATGAAGCATCATGGAAGAAAGCGTTGCGCGTACGGAGCGCCGAACCTTCATTTTTGGAACCATGAGGAACTCGACCTTGCAAGTTGGAGTTGTTCGAAACATACGTTGTACGTCCCAATGTGCAGGCGCCTTTCTCATCAGTTATCCGAACTTGCTTTACATCGGGCCAGTTAAAACTGTGTTTTTCCACTAGTCAGGGAAGAAACTTCTCGCGTCGCCCTGTAGAACTTTCTGCCGCAAGCGTACAACTGGGGGCCAAGGCGGTACGCCGCCTCAGCATTATTGTGAAAGCAAAGCGACTCCGATGTGCGTAACGGGGGAGTCAAAGATAGGACGGATTGAATCGGCGCAGACGGTACAGGGTGATTGTGGCTGCGGGGAGCACGCGACCATCGTCCTGGCCCCGAGGTAGGGACTCACGAGGGCGCCGGGGATATAACTTTTGGGACGACATTCTTATGAGCAGGCGCGTCTCCGCGCGAAGTTCGCCCCTCGTCTCGTAAGAATTGATACCAGACTCGAAGGTGCGTACTTCGATGAGTCGACATAGACCACAAGATTGATAAATACGAGTAGTAGAGCTGTGGCAAATTGCTGGCAAGGTAGAACAGACTATGAGCATGCAGTGCAGCAGTTGTAAAATGCACGAGATGTAACAACGACCGGAGTTAGTGTCGGAACCTGTTCCTTTTCATTCAGCTAGGCATAACGGTTCCTAGCAGAGGTGGCTGAAATAATACACGATTGAGATCTAGAGAGACTAACACCGGGGGCAATGAATTGCACTTCCGCCCATCATTTCTTACCTGAGCTGTCAGCATCGTGATGGCGGATCGCGCGGTCCGTTAGGACCGCGAGCGCGCCAGCGCAGGAAGTGCGCCAGAACGTCTGGGCCACCGAGACAGGACATATATAAGGGCCTGATCGGCTGCGCCTGAATTCGCTTAGAATTCCTTAGAATTTGCTTAGAATTTGATCCGCCTGAATTGCTTGTCACGCCTTGTCACTCCACTCTTCTACCGCGTCCAATGGCCCCAAGGTTGACCACAGAGGCCAAGAACCACACCCATTGGTCCGAACCCGAGGTCAACACACTCCTCGACATGCTCACTGAGATGGAAGTCATTCACCAATGCGGCAGCGGATATGCTGGCGCAGTCGTCTCCCTTCCCTGCCGACGAGTCAAAACACCGCGCACGTCGTTGTCCTGGCCCGCAATTCGTCGTTGTCCTGTCAAGATAAGCACGATTCGATAATTTTATCTGGAGGAAGTGACTCACTCACTGGGAATCATCTGCAGCACGCATCTGCATCTTCAACTCACACTTGGGACTGTGCACACTCGTGTCCTACGCATTCATGCGCACTCCCTGTTACACAAGCACATGCACAAGTAGAGGACAGGAATGTGAATGGTGCCGGATCCATTGGGTCTCGCGCTGAAGCATCAACGTAAGTACGATGCTTGGAATTTTGACTCACCCGTGAATTTCAGCACGATTTGTGCACACGTACAGTCAGCGACGAGCTGAAAATAACACGAAGGGAGTACGCCATTTCGCCTATGTAACATGGAAAGAAAAACTCAGCCTGTCTCGCGATGGCGTCATCTTGCAACCTCCCGCACACGCCTACACACGCTCTGTCCTGGGACGAACTTGTCAAGACATCAACTGTGAGCAATGCCGCACCCCATGGTGTCTCATGCCCGCGCTCTGCATGTCCACCCATGGTACGGTGCGAATGTGGGCGCGTGGGCGCAGCTACGGACTTGGGTGGAGGCTGCGCAATGTATTTTTCCCATCTATTGCATTGTACTTCCCGACATACTGTATCCGTTGTATCCTTGCACTCAGTAGACAATTCACACTCAAATTCAAGTATCTTTGTAGCGAAATTCGAGTAATTGAATCATTGCAAGTCCAAGTGAGTGAAAATCACGAGGCGTGACAAGATGTGACAAAATTCTAAGGAAAAGTCTAAGCAATTCTAAGCAAATTCAGGCGCAGCCGATCAGGCCCTAAAGGGAGTCTTTGTGCTTCCTTTGTGCATGCATTGTTCCCCTGGACCAGGGGGAACAAAGATGCACAATCAGTTCAGGGATTTACTGAAAGAAAAGAATCTTCTGAAGAACGGCAATATACAGCTCGTCGCAGGTAGATATTCTTGAAAACAATTCAAGTCTATGCAAGTCCGTATGAGTAGCGGTTCGATATTCTGGATGCGAGCAAAGGGTGCACAAGAGACATTGAGCGGCACGGTATCCGACTCGGGGTATCGCACGAGGAAAACATGTGTATGCACGAGGGTCTTCATTAACCATCCTTGCATCCACACGTCGCCTTTACCCTCCTCCCGTTGTCCCGTACTCGTGAGTCCTACCCATTTCCTTAAGGAGTTTTGCTTCAATACCCATTCCAATCTTTCACCAGCGAGTTGAACATTTCGCACATCATCCGTACGACTGCCTTACCTCTTCCGCAGATGAAACGGTTCAAGTTTTTTTCGGTCTCTGATGTGCTGTCGCGACCAGGCTGAGACGTTGACAAACCCCGTTGAATTTCGACGTGAGCACTCAGAGGCTACAACTCAAGGTAGGTGAAGACGCTTCAGGCACACGCAGATATTTACATCAATACGACCGTGACTCGGGGGCCATCTCTAGATTGTATTGTCGATACAAATCGGCACAAGCAAAACTCAGACGTTACTGCGGCTCCCTCGGGCTCGATTGTTACCAACAGCCCAAACACTCCTCCACCAGAATCACAGCAGCACATTACACTCAAAGTCTCTTCACGAAGCCTGGAACAAACTAAGCACGGACTGGATCCGGGCGCCTGTGCCTCATCAGAAAAGACTACACCGCCAAAGTGCCTGCAGGCCACCCCCCAGGCGAGGTTCTCAGGTAGAGCTCAGAAAACACATCAGCTGTTTCCAGCTGCGATGCGGCTGGACTTCAGCTGACCAACTCGGATGAGATTCCCAGCTGGCGAGAGCGTGAACGGCAGCTGGTAGTTAGCTTTTCATCCCAGGTGTTGCCAGGTGTTTTGGAAATAATTTCACATAGTGTTCAACATACAGATATATATACTAAATCATGGATTCAAAGGTCAGTTAAAACAATGCCCCGGTTGGCTGTGACCCCGACACTGTGGTTGGATTCAAGTGCACAGCCAGGATCCCACATATCGACTCGCCAGTGTATCCACATGAATACTTGCCTCGGCTGACACAGTCAGATAAGAATCGGCATAGAACGGAGTGAATGAGTCGAGGACTTCAAGAACAATTCGACCTCGAGGGAATTGAGAGCAAATACCACAAGTCATTCGAACTCCGCTCGGGGATCATCGATCAGCTCCGGATGTTTTGTTGATCTTTTGATTTGCGTTGCCATCGGGATGGCGTGACTCGGCTACGCTATGTTGGTTTGCTCTCTTCCTCCATCTTCGCCTCCTTCCGCGCCATCGCCCCCGTCTCTTCTCGCAGCCCGTCCTCTGCCGCAAGTTCTGGCTCAACCTCTCGGATCTGCCGCCCTCGTCCTCTGGTACTACTCAAAACAAGCCAAGACCGCTCCTTCCTCAAGCCTCAAGGCCCGTTGGCCCGCTCAAGTTAGCCTGAACCTCAAATAAAAACGTCAGGACTCTATCCTCAAGAACCTCAAGTTTGAACATCTGCTCCTTCAAGTTTGCTTTGAATGTACTCGTACTCGTGACCTTGGTGCCCTTGAGCTCCTCAAGTTACTTCAGCGACCGGCGCAGCCGCCCAAGATCTAATTTATTCAAACAACATACGATGCAAGATGCCGACACGTGTACGGCCTGCCTGTGCAGCACGCACATACCTTCAAACACAAGTTCCCCGCCGTTTGCTCCACTAGGGCCTGCAATCGAACTCTCAAAGCTTTCTCGGCCCACGGGAATTCAAACAAGTGCGTCAGGCGTACCCTCTTTTCCTACTCCTTATTGACTTCAGCTCAGGTATTTGGTAGTTAATGTCCTCCTATTTGACCGCACCCTGCATCTTTCGTCATCGTCGCCTTTGCCAACAGCTTCCAGAGTCGGCTTGCGGTGTAAACGGCAATTTGTATGCATATCACTAGAATCAATATATGTGATTTATTGTGGTATCAACTGTCTGACTGAGAAACTTATTGAGTGACCCAGCCTTTCTGGTAGCTCGCAGCCAGGCCAGCTATCTAGCTGGTCGCCAGCAAAACTGGGTCCATGCTGGACCCATTTACTCCTTCGGCCAATATCCGGCTGGTGGGAGGCCTGGTACCAGCTGAACACCGCACACGGTACACATGACGGTTCCAGCTGACAGCTATGTGGCTGACCGTTGGCGGTGTAGTGATCCGTCAGTAGTCTTGTCTGAGGAGAGTGTCCACGTCCAGGTAAATCAGCCTCTACCTACAGACAAACATTCTCCAAGTCGCTCCATGGTCCCAGAAACAATCACTTCCATGGGATCTACGTCCAATGTTCCAGGCGCTGTCTCATGTGCACCCCAGCCAGAGTTCCCTCCTTCCAACATCGATTTTTCCATCAATGACTTCCCGCATCCTTATTCTCCAACCAACCGTCGCTACGTCATCCCCGAATGTGTCTGGCAGGGCGGAAAGCACGACGGCTTTCCGCTCGTCCCTCTCAAAGACTACAGGAAAGTTCGTTGTGCAGATCTGCGTACCCTATCATGGCCCCAACGGGCGGCCCTCGAACAGTCCCTCCTGACGTTCGGGCTACTGGAGCACGTCATGCAGATGAAGATCCCGGAGTCTTTCCTACTCAAAGCTGGCGGTGGCGGAACTCCGATTATCTCTGGAGAGAACATGTCCGTCCTTCTCCGAGACTGGCGCGTCCGTGTCAAGCACCATGGTACGGGAGAGAAATGCCGCTCTTGGGCTGCAGACGTTGAGGTTGCGCTGCTCGTCGCACACCGCCTTCTCATCGCCGAAGTCACATACCCTCGCCGTAGCCTTTTTCGCCTGGCTAAACTTGAAAACGGGCAGATCTCCGCGATCCTGACCACAATCGCGGCCGTGGCAGACACCATCCACACCCTCCGTGCGAAGCTTTTCCCACCCGAGCACCGTCCACCTCCTGGGGCCCTCTACATCTTCAATTCGCTCACGGCAATCAGCCCGATGAACAAGCAACTCATCTCACGTGGGTGGTACCCTTTCACCACCTCGGTACTCGCAGCACAGGGATTCAGCGTGCTCGGCTATGCCAGCACACAGCACCCGGCCCTCCGCGTGGGCACAGACGAACATGTTCAGTGCTCCACAAGCGGTTGCGCGAAGAACAATATCGATATTTGCACCTATACCAGCAAACACGTTCATCCCCAGTGCTCATGCGCCATCGCTGTCCCGCCTGCAGAACACGTATCGGAACTGCTTTCCCAAGGCGTTGTGCCTGTCATCGTTCCGCAGAACAGCACGCTCACCGTGCGCCCCTGGAACGAACTGCCATATGTCGCCATCTCCCACGTGTGGGTGGACGGCCTCGGGAGCACCACAGAGGAAGGTCTTCCAAGCTGTCAAGTTGAACGGCTCGTCACCCTCACCCAGACACTGCTTCCCGGCGGCGGAATCTGGATGGATTCGATGTGCATCCCCAAAGAAGGGCAGCTAAGGAAAGGAGCGATACGGCTCATGAAAAAGACGTATGCAGAGGCAGCCGCAGTTCTCGTCATCGACTCCGGGATCCAGACCTGTTCTACATCCGCGCCACTTGAAGAGAAACTCATGCGCGTCCTGGCATCCGGATGGATGCAGCGTCTCTGGACGCTCCAGGAGGCTCTGCTGGCATGCAAGCTCTGCTTCCAGTTCTCCGATGGGGTTGTCAACATCGAGGACCTCATCCCGGTAAAAGAGGAGGACAGCGCGGACCCATTGCTCCTCTCTCTAGGCATAGAAGTCTTCCGTTTGACCCATTTTCGCGTCTTCGGGAGCAAGGCCTTCAATGTGGCACAGATCGCACGCGCCCTGAAGTGGAGGACGACAAGTAGAGCGGAAGACGAGACCCTCGCCATTGCGGGTCTAATGGACATAGATGCGGGGAAGCTCGTCGATGTCTCTGGGCACGAGCGAATGAAAACCTTCTTCCTCCTTGTTGGCAAGGTCCCACCGAGCATCATCTTCGCTCCTGTGGAGCGGCTCTCCATACCCGGATTTCGATGGGCCCCTCGTACGCTCATGATACCTGAAGCCGTGGCAACCCTTCTGAACGAAGACAGGCATGCAGAGTGCACCCCTGGGGGCTTACTATCAGAGTATGAGATCCTACGCTTCCCGGAGACGGAGATAGACGAGCACAACACATATGCAATCAAGGACTCTGTGAAGGAGCAGACGTACCAGTGTCGAGCCGTATCGTCGACCTTGGAACCAGCGACATACACATGCAACGCGATTCTGGTGCACGCCCTTCCCTGGCATACGGACTGGGTGGTAGGCGCGGCCGTTTACGTGACGGAGGAGGGCTTGGGAGAGGCAAGCGATGATCAACGGCTGACCTGCGAGTTTCGCAGGAGAGTGCATCTGATTGATGTCTGGGAAGGGAATCAGAAGAAACTTCCAAGTCGTGAGCCGCATGAAGCGGTCATGGAGGGGATGTCGTGTCGCTCTAAGGTTCTCTTGACTTGACATTGTTTTCCATGTACCTGCGAGAATGATTTAGGGTACTATGAATGAGTGTGACAGTTAGCGGTGGCTCCACCACAGGGGCAAACCACCCACGCACCATAAATTCTACTGGTCTAGTGCCTGTGACGCACTAGAAATCTTAGTGCATCCTCAACACGCCGTTTCGTGACCCATTGATCCAGTTTTCACTGACGATGGACAGACAATCGCTCCCGGCCTAATTCTGCTTGGCTGGTGCTGAGCCCTATTTGTTGTACAACCTTTGGCCGCGTCTGATTTATGCCTGCCGTGTGCGCCATTTTGAGTGTGATCATTGGATTCCTAGTCTTCGAGACACGCCCATCATTGTTTCGTTTGACAGTTCGACTCGTCTTGTCTTCATCTTCGGCTCGTATATTATGTTGACAATGTTCAAGTGCTTTACCCAACGTCACTGCCATCCCTTGCCATTTTATTCGACTCGGTTTCCACACGACGTGTCGTGCATTTATCTCCACGTGATCGTGTCCCGCCCCAGCGCAGTCGACCGTCGGAGAAGGCAAGCTCCGTCGGACCACGTCGGTTAGCCCTCTCCGTCGCGCTCATCGCGCTGTACTCGGACCTCGCGTTCATTCTCTAACTGCGCGCGCTCGTGGCCTAGGCTGTATCAAGATCAAGAGCAATGTATAAAATCACCTCGCCGATGTTCTCTACCTTCGCCAAAGGCCGTACCTTTGAAAACCCACCGTGCATTCTCCGCCAACAAGCACAAGCTGCGGCACCATACCATGGGTATTGGAGATCCCACCACCAACCACTGGAATAACTGGCCTAACTCTGCCGGCGTGAGCACCTCAGCCCATTTTCAACTGTGCGCTAATACCAGCTAGTTTGATGTGCGCGAGCAAGTCCACACACCCGTCTCTCTTCCTATAACCGGGACCATCCCGGCCTATGCAGCAGGCATCCTGTACCGCAACGGACTTGGCCCGCGCGACGTGCACGCAAACAAGGACGGGAAGCCCGTCTATCGCGTCTCACATTGGTTCGACAACCTCTCCCAGGTTCACCGCTTCCAAATCCACCCGTCCAGCGCTACCAACCCAAACGTCACAGTTACACACAACTCGCGCCTAACGTGCGACAAGGCCGTGGAGCGCATCAAGCGTGAGGCGCGGCGCACAGAGTTCACGTTTGGCCCCGACCGCGACCCATGCCAGACCATTTTCCAGAAGGCGCAGTGCTTTTTCCGCCCGCAGCCCAAAGACTCGCCGAGCAGCCTGGGCATTGGCGTTGCCTTTGCTGTGAACCTTCCTGGACTGGACAGAAAGGCGAAGCGCAGCGAGAAGGGCGCGGATGGCAAACTCACGACGCTGTTCAACCTTTCCGACCACGACATGGTGCAGTCGCTTGACCCGCGTACATTGGAGCCACTAGGCATCGCCGAGCAAAGGGTCCTGCATCCAGCACTCAAGGGTCCGCTCAGCGGAGCGCACGCCGCTACGGATCCTCAGACCGGCGACGTCTTCAACTACAACCTCGATGTGGGGATGCCGCCTCAGGGCGGCGTATATCGCGTCTTCACGGTCTCGGCGAAGACGGGGAAGACCGATGTGCTAGCTACCTTCAATCATACACCAGCGTACATCCACTCGATGTTCTTAACAGAGCATTTCGCAATCCTTCTGTGTCTGGAATGCGTTCTTCCGGGGCTTCGCCATTCCGCTTCTCTGGACCCGCAACCTCATCGAGGGCATGTCCCAATACGACCGCTCCAAGCCCGCAACATGGTTCGTCATTGACCGCACCCCAGCTCGGCGCGGCGTCGTCGCGGCCTTCGAGACCCCCGCCTTCTTCTGCTTTCACTCCATCAACACCTTCGAGGTGCCTTCCAGTGACAAGCCCGACACCTCGGTCGACCTCGTCGCGGACCTAATCGCATACGACAGCCTCGCGTGTATCAACCGGTTCTACATCGACAACCTCCTCTCCGACTCGCCTTCTGCCCAAGAATTCGCCGGGGACATGTCCACGCGCCCCGTGTACCGGCGGTATCGCCTCCCGGGCGTGCCGCTCTCCGGGCCCAAGAACTCCAAGCCCCCGAAACCCGGCAAGGGCGAGGAGGTCTTCTCTGGCGCGAGGGGCTATGCGCCCGAGCTCCCCACGCTCAACCCCGCGCGCATGATGCGCGAGTACCAATATGTGTACGGCGTGACGGATTCGGGGAAGAGCACCTTCGTCGACGGCCTGGTGAAGTGGGACGTGCAGAATCGAACGTACACGACGTGGTCCGAGGCGGGGCAGACGGCAAGCGAGCCCATCTTTGTGGCGGACCCGGAGCGGAGCGATAAGGAGGACGGCGGGTGTTTGTTGTCGGTGGTGCTGGATGGGACGGAGGGGAAGAGTTATTTGCTGGTGCTGGATGCGGAGACGATGAAGGAGATGGGGCGGGCTAGCGTGGATGGGGTTGTTGGCTTTGGGTTCCATGGAATCCATGTCCCGCAGAAAATGGTTGACTGACTGACTGATGGCTTGTGCGGACTGAAATTTCTGTTCGTGGTTGACACTGAAATTGTAACTCGGTATGTCGTCGATGGAATTCCTGTATACTTTCTCTTGTTGCTAGCTACCGTTAAATACCTTATGCTTAATTATATCGAACGTTCATCTCCTCACTCAATTGAAGTTCAATTTCAACCTGATATGTATTTAAACTCGTTACATCCGTCCACGTATTATAAGGCATGGGTATGTTCTTTCTTCAAACGACACGTCTAAGCCAACAAATATCCACTGTCGATCGTAAAACCCTGACCCGTCGCAAGCGTAGAGCGCATGCAGAATAGATATGCCTCTGCCGCCTCCGCCGCCGTTCCCACCTGTTTCGTCAAACTAGCGTCCTTGTAAGCGTCCGGATTTCCCTTCGTCACCCTGTCCAAGAGCTCCGTGCGCACTGCGCCGGGGATGATCACATTCGTACGGATCGGCGCCAGCTCGACCGCAAACATTGTGCTGAGCGACTCTACAGCGCCCGTCGCCCCGAGCGAGATATAGAAGTTGCGCGGACGGTGGACCATTATTCCCGACGTGAATGTGATGGAGGACGACGCGGTGGGCTTCAGGTATTTCCCTGGGTGCGCTGCGACGAGTTTCCCTATCACTACCGAGCCGAGGTAGCGCACTGTGAAGGGCTGGAGTGCCATCTCGATGGTCACTTCCGCCAGGGGAGTGCTGTTTAAGCCGTCGCCCGCGGAGTGGACAATGTGGTCCAGAGGTCCGCCGGCCTCTTTTACAGCATCGTCAAGGACGGCTTTCATATTGGCCTCTAATGTCTCTGTGTTGGAGAGGTCTGCGGCAGTGCCGCTGACCCGCGCGCCGGGATAGAGGGATTGGAGCTGGTCGATTTTGGCGGCGAGTTTTTGGGGTGTAACGGAAGTGATGTGCACTTTGGATCCATTGGCGAGTGCAGCAGAGGCAACAGCGAAGCCAATTCCAGACGACCCGCCAATGACGAGTGTCGAGCTATTTAACAGAAAGTTCGGGTGGGCCATCTTGTAATGATATTGGGCAAAAGCGGAGGGCCAAAGGAAGCATTTAAACCTATCTTTCTTCAAGCTGTAACCGTCTATCCGAGTTCGACCCGTCTATCCGAGTCCGCTGTCGGAGCCCACACCATAACCTTTTGCTATTATTCAAGGGGAACCTACGTAACGCAGGATTGAGGAATGAACTGTGGAGACGAAGCGTGCTGACGTTGTGCTGAGAAATCGGTGCGTTCTGTGCGGGCAACTCGAAGTACTACCCCCAGGCTGTCGACTCGTTACTTGCTGTGACTTGAAGATTGGTAAGACCAGTCCAAGAAGAACATGAGAACCTACGTGACGTAGGATTGAAGAATGAATTGTGGAGACGAAGCGTGCTGACGTTGTGCTGAGAAATCGGTGCGTTCTGTGCGGGCAACTCGAAGTACTACTCCCCGGGCTGTCGACTCGTTACTTGCTGTGACTTGAAGATTGGTAAGACCGGCCCAATAGGAACATGAGATGAGACCCCGAGCTCAGATGTAATGCGAGCAAAAGCGGTCGGAAAATTTCGATTCCAAGCTCTAGTTCACAAACATAGAACGAGGCGGATCGCAACATCGTGATGGGATACCAGGACCAGGCTAAGACATTTAGAACGGAGGGTGTTGAGCAGGCCGCGTTCGTCATCGACAGCTTCGTGAGTTCAATTATTGTTCATTGGCATTCGGTGAGAGATTACTCGATGATGGATGTAAAAGCGAGTAGGACAAGGAGAAAGCGAGTCATTAGAGCTTATTAGCCTAATAAGCTCTAATGAGTCTGACTCATTGAATTGTCAGGTCGGATTGTCAGACGCACTTTTTTGAGCTCTCGAAAATAATTAATTGTTAGAGCCTGACTGACAATTAGATTGTCAGAATCTGACATCGGACAATGAATGCCAGCGGACCCTATTATTAGCAGATTTTAGCCGAGAATTTGCTCAGCTGCTGATTGATCGAGGGCAGAGGAGCAGCCAACCAGCAGCTGGCTGAGCTAATAAGGTCTATTCGGCCGGGTATGTCCGACTCGGAGCTGGCCGTAGCGAGTGGGCGCCAATGGTTCGTTTGCGAGCGCTTCCGCCAAAATTTCAGGGTGTCTCGATTCGCGAAAAAATACATTACAATACTGGAATGAAACAAGTAACTTATCGATTTAATGTACAACTTGGAGTCGTCAAAGTACCGCCTTGGCACTATCAGTCAGGATTTTGTTCAAACCCTCCCTCTTCTGGCATGCCTCGTATTTGAAGCTTGCCGCAATTGCGTCCAGTTCCTCGAGGCTCTTACCAACGAAATGGTCCGCCCACTCCTTGACCAAAAACTCGCTGACGAGGATATTGCGCGCGAGTCGCGTAACGCGGTCGGACAGCCGCCAGACGGGATGAGGGTAAAGGTCGCGGTACGACGCGGGGATCTCTTCTATGACATGATCGAAGAGAGGCTGGTAAACGGGTTTCACCGCGGTATCGTCGGCGCCCCAGGCGTCCACTGCAAGTCGGTGTTTCTTCGCGAGGAAGTCTTTGAACACCGTCATGTATGGGGTCTCCAAGTCGAGATACACCATCCCTTGGAAGCCGATGTCTTTGTAAAGCCAGATGGACCAGCTCAGGCGATCCTACAGATAAACTATCAGAACACAAGACAGCAAAAAAAAAAAAAAAAGATGATGACCTTATTGTAGATATCCAGCTGGTCCTTGAGCACCCGATACCGTACTTCGTTAATGCTCTCCGTTGCCTCACCCTCATACTGTTTCCGCGCGTAAACGGGCCCCCATTCTCCATTCCACACACACAAACCCCTCTCGTCCATCCACTCTCTCTTCTTCTCGTAGCTGCGCCGCAACCGACGCAGCTGCTGCTCACTAGACTCATAGGGCTCAGGTGCTGCCGGGAATCCGAAGACAGAGTAATCGTGGATGGAGTATGCAGTGTTGTCCCAGCTCTTGTGTGCGTCGCCAAAGTGCGAAAAGTCGGAAGCGAATGTGTTTCCGTCGAAAAAGATGATATGGTCGGGGTCAATGGCGCGGATGGCGGAATGGACACGGCTGTAAAATTGAATCACACGGGTATGTGTGGGATCCGTGGGCTCGTTGAGGGGGTTATATCCTAAGAAAATAGCTTAGGATTGGATAATTCGTGGAGAAGAAGACTGACCTGCGATCCACTTATTGGACTTGTAGTGCTCAGCAAGTTGTTCCCAGAGCCATACGGTGCGGTCCTGGAAATCTTTGTGAACCCAGACTAGAAAAGGTAAGTTTGACATTGGTGTCAGGCTTGGAGCGGCCTACAGTTCGCGATGTGGCCGCCGTGGTCAGAGTGCCAGTCAGTGTTTTGTCCTGGAGACGCGAAGGTTCAGCGGTTCAGCACAAATCAAATGATGAGAATGAGGACAGACCTCCCGGCGCGGTGTGCATGTCAAGGATCGTGTACACGCCATGCGCCGCGCAAAGGTCTATCACTCGATCGAGGTGCTTGAAGCCAGATTCCTTGAGCACCCGAGGGTTCATATCGTCTGGAAAATTGAGGCAGTGTAAGGGCATTGTAAAATCATCGAAAGAGACGTTTGAACCTTCAAAGTGACGGTAATTAAACGGGAGACGGATGCAGTTCAGTCCAAGACTACTGAAAAACTTCGCATCCGAGTCCATGAAGAAATACTCCAGGAACTACATATCATAGCAGTCAGTCTCGCAATGAAGAGAGGAGTTGAAACGCACTTTGTCAAAGAAGAAGTCAGATTTTTCCTGTCCAATTGCTTCACTCAACGCATGCCGGATCTGGAATTCACAGCCAGGGTAGCCTGCACACGACGAAATTTAAACAGAACAAGGTAGCCAAAGGGCAACAGGAATACCTGAAATAAAATTCTCCATGCTGTAAAAATAAGAGCAGAACGCGACTGCCGCGCTAAGCAACTCACTTCATCCAACCACCAAGACCTGCACCGCGCAAAATGATTTCCTTTCCTGCCTCGTCCACAATTTTGGTTCCAGAGACCTTGAGAGACATGGTGGGCGCGTCGAGCGTATTGAGGGGGGATAGCAGGGATTAAGTATTGCCGCTCTCTTTTGAGATGTTGTTGATATTCCGACGAATTTCCGCGCGCCGCGCTCGAGAGATCGCATGCAATCTGGCAATCGGCCCGCAGATACCGGGCCTCGGACGAACCCTGGTGAAACTCGTAAGTACATTCAGGTCGGAGCTTCGGAGTGCGTCAATGCGAAAGCGCTGAGAATCCCTGAGAAGGAAACGTTAGCTATGTAAGCGGGAAATGAGCACGAAAGAACACGCACTTCAAGTTGTAGAGTTACAAAATCTAACGGCTTTCTGGCTCGATTGGATGAAATTCGGGTCTAGATTAGCAGAGAAAAGTCGAAGTCAAAGGTCAGTCTGTTTAGAAATCAAAGCAGCGCGCTTTGAGTGAGGAACTTCCGGGACTTGAATGCTGAGCGAGTGTCGAGCTATGAATTAATTAGCTAGATATTCGGGAGGGAATGAAGTTCGGACGTACCACGCATCCCATGTTTTCCAATTGAAGTGGAAACCAAACTTATTTGGAAGATACTTCTTCGGCCTGTACTCGCATTGCGGATGCTAGACTAGCTGAATTATCGGCAGAAACACTCCGCCTGCGCGCCCAAAGATTTTATCTTTTGTTTGTGGAATGACCTGCTGAGCGACTGAGTGTAGACTTCATGCGTCTTTCTCTGCTCCCAGTCGAATCTGGCGCGCACGCGCTGCTCGTGTACAAGCCGTCTATTCAAATCGTCGAAGAGGAAACAAATCCAAGTAAAAACATCCGGTAACTATTGTCGCGTTCGTCGACGGCCGAAGCTGGTCTAAAGTGCGTGTGGTCAAGTTTCACGACGCGTTCCGTGTGACTGTCACGCGTTTATCGCCCCTCGCGAATACACTCAGCATCGAAGCGAAGGCTTATTCCTATCTCTCTCCTCCCCGACCCAAGTCCGAAGACGCCCCGAGCCTTTCCCTACACATTTCGAAAGTCAATGAAATGTGGACGTTGATCGCAGGTTTCGATGGTCAAGATCCAGAAGCTCTCCCGGCTGACAGTTCGTGTCTTGCTACGCGTCTAGTGTCCTAATTGCAATCTCTCAGAGACCAAGCTTTTGAAACCAAACACAGACTACGTTCTGGGCAGAAAAGATGTCGCTTTGTCTATCGTTTGGAAGAAGATCTCTCGTGCCCATGGAACCTTTAGTGTGGGCAAGTTCACCGGCAAAGACGTCGTAAGCGCCGTTCTCCATGTGGTTCCCATTGCCCGACTGTGGTTCTAGGCAGACCCCACTACTCGCCCCAGTCTCAATTACACCAACACTGCCGCCAATAAGGTCGCCGGCGTTCAGCGCGGAGACGAGCTCCACCCTATCAACTCTGAAGAAACTTTCGAACTGTTAGACGGGGATGTTATGACAGTCGCATCTCACGTCAACATAACGTGCGTTGGTGCTCGTAAATAATCTTCGTGTCTTTGAATGTTATGCAGAGTTCGGTGGCACCCCGTGTGCTGTTACCAGCAGCCTGCTCCCGGGAAATCGAAAGCATTACTAACTTCGTGCGCTTCTTTAGGTAAGTTTTTCATTTTCAAAAGCGCAGCTTCCCATCTCACGCGACACAGGCATTCATCTTGTGCACTTGCCAGGACCAGACATTACTCACCACATCACTCATTCTATTTCTGCCACGACGTTAGAAGTTATTTCTTTGGTCTCTGCTACCGCTTTTGTCACTTCTGAATGGTTAGACGAAGTCATTCGTCTCGGCGGTTTACCGCACAAGTCCGACCCTGTATCGCTGGAAGACAACTTCAGACTCCCTCCGATAGCCAAGTTTCGACCAGAATTTGACGATGCGCTTCCTACTGAACAGAAGACTCACAAAATCTGGGAACCGAACGAGGAGAGGATGAATATGCTCTCGCCTTATCGTTTCATTTGCGTTGGCGAAGCCAAGCATCAGATCGACAGCGAGTACCGCGAGCTCCTCATGCGCGCCAATGCAAAAATCGAGGTTTTCGACGTCACGGGCGGAGCGGAGAAGTGGAGAAAAGCGCTGACCCGTGCGAAAGCGAAATCAGGCCAGAATTTGATTCCCATTGCCAACAACGAGGCTTGCGAAGCTGCCGTTGGGAAAGACAATTGGAAGGAGCTGGTAGAAACGACTCGCGTGTTCGTGCCACGATTCCACCTCGACCCAAACTTGATTTTTTTCCCAGCTTCGGACTGAGGTTTTTCCGTCATGAGGATATTATTCAAGCTGTGATAAAGACCGATGTATCCGTGTTCAGTCACCCTGACGCCGCTGACGCTGGTTCGAACTTGTTTGTCTATTCAATTTTCTTTCGCTCACTCATTGCTCCAGCTCCACCGTCGTCTCCACTTCCCCAGGTCATTCCGAACACTATTCCAGATGAGGGCTCTCTCGTTCTTGAGTCCGAGGCGCCAGAAGAGCCGGAACCCGTTCCTCCTCCACGGAAGCTCACTCGACGCGTGTCTTCTCGACAAGCATCTCAAGAGCCAAAGCCTGACGAGGAAGCGCCGGCCCCGAGACGAGTGAGCCTTCATGATCCAGAGTAATGTGTATATTCACGTATGTATAGCACTTGACGCGACGCGCCCAGCCCACAGGCCTTCCTATCATAACTGGTTTAGACGACCCGTCCATTCTGCTCAATAACCTACCTGATCTTTCCTCCGTTGCTCAGTCGGCACCAGTACCAGCTCCAGTCGATACCACTGGCAGTGTATGTATCGGTTTTCTCTCGAGATCACGCTCAATAACACATTTCATTCCCCAGAAACCTCGTAATTCGAGGCTCAAACGGCGTGTTGGAACGTCTGCACCCGTCGACACTTTGATTTCGAATGCAATCATGTCTGGGATCGAGCCCGAGACGGGAGAAGAGCCTCCACTGAAAAAGTTCAAGGCCCTCTTTGACGCGAGCGATCCTAGGCGTAGCGGTGCCGAAAGTTTTATGCACGGGAGCGGGGCATTCGATGATGATGACCCGATGTCGATAGCTAGCGGGAGTCAGACGCAGCAGACCCAGGACGGAGGGAAAAAGTCGACGCGCAGTGCCATCGCCCCACTCCGCGCTGTGGCGGAGGAGGAAGAGGAAGAGAGCCAAATGCCTGTCGATGCTGCTCCGGCTGATGCTGGAAAGAAACGGAAAGAGAGGAGCTTTGACGAGGATGATGTCGAGATGGCTGGGGTGGAGGATGCTTTGAATGGCTCCAATTCAACGTCGGGGACTGGGCCGGCAGCCAAGAAGAGGGCAGTGCCGGGCAATGCTGTCGAGCACGCGGCCGCCACGCAACCTGCCGCCGTCGCTAAAGCTGCCACCACCTCCGCCTCCAAGGTGTCCGCTACCACGAAGTCCACCGGGAAGAAGGACGCCGCGGGTGCTGCGACTGGGAAACCAGATACGGATGACGCATTCCTCAAGGCCATAGCGTCCACCAAACGCGGAAAGAAGAACGAAGATGACTTCGATCGCGATTTCAACAGGCTGAAAATCTCCAAAACCAATTTGCGCGCAGAGGAGGTTGATCATCGCCCAGAGTGGGAGCTGCTGGAGACCTTCGGCGACGAGACTAACCTGCGCGGAAATTTCATGGTTATTCAGGATATCGAGGTTTTCAAAATCGACAATCACTCCGAAAAGCGAGCGGTTGGTAATGATCCGCGTTGGGAAGGAAAACCCGATTTCAAGAAGTTCAAAAAGGTATGTTGTTGGTGCGATATGATTCCACCGAATCTCATCATTCCTGGGTCCCGCAGATCATGAATACTGTGGCACGAAAGAAGAAGATCGAACTCATCGTCAGTGAGGACAACGACGCCGGTGGCCTTGGACCGAGTAAGGGCCATTTGCTACCATTCCTAAAGTAGTGTCTGATATTCTCGGAAGGTTATTGGAAAGGCGGCAATTCCCCGGCTCATTCTGAGGACGAGTTTGGTCCTGCGCAGAAACGCCAGACGCAGCCAGCTAAGAAGGCAGCCCCAGCGCCAAAATCTAAACCGACAAGTCAGGCTATAATTATAGACGATTCTGAAGACGAAGTTGCTCCTAAAGCAACCTCCAAACGCGGCAAACCTCCATCCAAAGCGGAGCCTCCAAAGAAGCGTGCCACTCGAGGAGCATCCAAAGCCCCAGCGGCGCCTACTCCCCTTTTCTTGGACGACCCCGATTCAGATGTCAAAATCGAAGAAGAGCCCACCGGGATGGACGAAGACGATTTCGATGCAGGTCAAACGCTTCCGTCGAGCGCCGAGGCAGCTCCTACGAAACGCTCGACACGGCCTACAGCCAAGAAGAAAAATGTCATTGTAGATGATGACTCCGATGATGGAGCAGTCTTTACGGGATTTGGAAAGAAGAAGACGAGAAGATGAGGGCTCGTATGTCTTGCCATGTTTACTTACTTGGAATGCGACGCAATTGCTCGCTGTTTGGCTTGAAAAATCGTAACATAACATGTTTTGTCCGAGTCGAGTTTGGTTGATTTGTGAAACAGGGGCAGTAAAATGTCACCGCCCCTTTCTCAAAATATTTAGCCCTTGCTCATTGAAGCAGGCTAACTCATCCTCTGCAAAGCATTGTATGAGCGCCAGGCGGGTCTGGGATTCGAACCCACGCCCCTTTTGATGCCCCTCTTTTCATGAGGTCATCACGTGGGAAGATGGCTGCTCTCACCGCCCCTTTCTCCGTCTTGCTGCCTGTCGATATGGTTGACCTCAAGCAAGTAGGCAAACTGTTCAACGACACCATTGCTGCCATTCGAGATGACACGCCCGACCTCGACGCGCTGGAGCCGCAGGCACTCGAATGGTTAAGAGGTGCTCGGTACAAACTCATGCGCGATCTCGAACAAGTGTATGAATGGCCTCTACAAATCCCATTTTCTGATGAATAATTCACAGTTTCTACGACCTGGAAAAGGCGCGCAATACGCCATTATCGCAGCCTCCGTGGGCTGTAAATCCGGCCGAAAAGCTAGTCATCATGACCAAAAAAGTTCCTGCAGTCCTTGAACCCTATCGCTTGGCGATGTCCGAAAATCTCAACAATCTTCTGAACGACTGCGGCTTCCAATCCCATTTCTCTGGATACGCGAAATTGGGCAGCGAGATTTTTCTCCGCATCCAATTTCCCGCACAATTGTCGACGGGTGCACCCCAAGCATCACGAACCTTGCAAGTCGAGGACGAATTTTCGGGGCATCCGGGAGGTGGGGGCGCCTTCGCAGCGGGTAAATTCGGCCGCCTCATAACCGATGCTCGTGTTGGCGCTGGTACTAGTGCCGACAGCGAGCCAGACTCTAGTGCGTTATGAAGGACGAAGACGAAGAAGATAAAGATAAGCCGAGCTCTGCCGAGTGAATTGGCGGTGAGGGAAGGAGATAGATGCGTTGGGAAATAGGCAGTTTAGACGGTGGTATTGAAGCAGACCGGTCCTCTATATCGATGTTACCAAAGGTATAGAGAACATCATCCAGAGGCTCGAAGCAACCTAAGACTGCACTTTCAGGCCAATAGCGACGGCGTCGCCTGGAACGAGGTTTCTGCAGGTTTCTGACAGTGGGATTTCTGTATTTTGCACTTGCAGGCGTAATTACTGACGCAAATTCAAACCTCTGTTCTTGCGATTTTCACCGGTTCACCTGCCCGGGCTGAAAGCGCCGCAGGTCGCATCTGTATTGCAATGAGACGGGAATAGGCTGGACAGCAAAAAACATACCCCAATCCCGCTTCAGTTGTTGGTGTCAACAAAAGTAAAACCTGTTTTCCCGGGCGCATGACGAGGACCGGAATGGCAGTCTTTGAAACCCACATTTGAGTACTGAGAAGATACGTTTCGATCCCACGTACATTTTCTTTTACAGCAGACTTGATCATGGCCTGGTAGGTGAGAGGCGCCAAAGATCGGACGGGAGTTTCGCCAAAGGATACAATGAGGTCGTCTTCACGCAATCCCTAGTAGCACTTTTCAGGTTTCAAGCGAAAAAAACCAATGCATTGAGATATTACAGCAACGGCAGCTGGTCCTTCGGGGACAACATCCTTCACCAGAAAGAATGGCTTAAAAAAGCCTTTGGGAAGGCCAGCCGTGGACAGCCCAGACCCGCTTGATGTTAATGATTCTGCGCCGTCTAGAGGTGGTATGACCAGGCCTGGAGTTGCCAGCTCTTGCTCTGGTGGAGATAGACGGAAGAAAGCGTCTTTTTGTTTTTGTAGCCACCGTCGGGCCTGAATAAGATACAGAGAGGTCGCCAAGGATGAAACAAGGCAGACAAACCGGCTTCATAACATGTTCACGCTCATCGTCCCAATCCCAGTAAAATGTGGCGTAAATGCCAACGACTGAAGAAACACTGAGCGGCGTATTCGAATGGAGGAGTTGGAACGCACCTGGGATGATTATGAAGTTGGCAACACCCACTGCTTTGAAAAACCATGGATTGCGGAAATCCTTTGGGGGATTTGCTTTGAGATCGGGTATTACCGGTTCAGGCGGAGTTTCATGAGACAACTTGGATTTGGGGAGTTTCCGTGAAGCAAAGGTCCGACGTTGCTGGCGCGAGAACTGTGAACGGAAACGTGCTAACATCTTGTCGCCGGCAACTTGCGAGGGCAAACAAGACCAATCATTGCTACTTCGGAACCTCGATTTGGGAAAAAAGTATGAAACATTCTATTGAACTAACAAGATCACTAATTTCCAGCATTTAACCCCTCATTCAACATCCGTCGTAAACGCTCTGGCCTGTCTATCGTACAACTTGAAATATTCTCCCTCGGGATTCTTCATTAACTCTTCGTGGCTGCCGGTTTCGACGAGACGTCCTTCTTTCATGCACCTGCAAGAGGGTTTCATTTCTATTGGATAAGAGCACTTCAAGCGTCACTCACAGAATTAAGTCGGCGTATTTCGTGAGATGCCCGAACCTATGGGTCACAAATACCAGGGTTTTCCCTTGTCTCTGCAGCATCGTGAATGGACAAACGCAATAATCGAGTGTGTGGGCAGACCTCTTCTCTCAGATTCTTGAACAACTCCCACTCTCCCTGTGGATCTAATGCAGACGATCCTTCGTCCGCGATCACTAGTTTAACTCTCCCTGAAGTGAAACGCATAAATGTTCGAGACCTAATAAATTTTCTTAGCCACCGCTTCGGATACTCAAAAAATACGATTGCTGCTTACGCTACTACCCTCTGTCTTTCGCCGCCTGAAGCTTGAGTTAACCACTTGAATGAACGAGAACTGGGAGAACCCTTACCAGAGATATCGATGGCCTTGGGGAGATCATCTTTGACTTTCGAAAAGAGGTGTCTTGTCTTTGGAGTCTACGTGCACGCTATATTGATCGTCCTTGGAATCAAGCACCGTCGAGAATCCTTCTTTCAATTTGGAAACAAAGCTATCCGCGCCGCCTTTCCGTGCAGCGTCATGAACCAAATTTTCAGTCAACGACTGGCTGGGATGCCCCAGGCCAATGTTTTCGGCAAGTGACAAGGGATAGAGATGGTGGTCCTGTGTAAGTGACGCGGTCGCTCCGCGGAGGTCTATGAGCCTGTAATGTCGGATGTCTTGGCCGTCTATGAGCACTTGACCAGAAGTAGCGTCGTATAACCGAGCAAGGAGCTTCACTAGGCTTGATTTCCCGCTGCCATTTGCGCCGACCAGAACAACTAGTTGACCGGACTTGATTGAAATTGTGACATCGTCCAAAGCTTTCTTCGACGTGCTACCGGGATACGAGAAAGACACGTTTCTGGCAGGAGATCATGAACATTCGCACGAACCATGGAACTTGAAATCATTACCGCAGATCAATCGACATTCCGGCCGTCTCGGACTGGTCATCTGCAGGATACGAAAGAGTTCCGTCTTCGACAACATTGGCGATCTTCGTGATTCCATAAATTCGTTTCATAAAGTTCATGCTTTGTCTAAGTTCGCCGATCTGATTTATACCGTTGGAAAAAGTCCTCCGCAGAATTGACTCGGAATGCTGAAGCATTGCGATCGATGCCAGAGAGAATTTTTCAGGGCCGAACACAGCGTTCCATGCGTAGTACAGCTAGAAAAATAATTGAGGACCAGAAATGGTTTGGGCTCCGAAAATACCATTGTCAAATCACCAGCGAGGTCCTTCATAACCCTCAATCCGAAAGATTGCGTACTTTCGTATATCTGCCACGGGGCACCCATGCTCGTCTCCCCAAGCTCTTCCCGCGCTTGCGCATGCTCTGCAATCAATTAGTCTTGATACCAGTGTAATTTCTGCACATACCACGAAGTATATACTCGCCAATATTCCCACTGATGATGTCTTGCCTGTATTTTTCGACCCCCATCTCCTTGAGTGCCCGCAGACGAATGTAGCTGGAGTCCGTCGCTTCGACTACGTGAGCTGAAAAGGAAGATTGACCATAATGAAACAGCGATATGGGATCCACGATTACCTCGTTCCCACAAGGATCGCCAAAGAAAGACCCGGATGACGGGTTTGCACAGACAGAGCAGTACGAAAACGGGTCCATGCTGGCTGGAAATGGCGAGCTTAAAAATATATGCCAGCAGGCTCACTGCCTGGATGCCTGTCTCAGCCATATCCATGACATTGGTGAAGTGGTCCCAGATGGCGTTCGCAGAGAGCGATTCATCTTCGTTATTATCTGGGAAACAAGTGAGTGACTGAATGACCAGCATAGATTGGATTACTTACCGTGAATTGTGGGCAAATCTGCCCTCAAATTCGCTGTTCAATTGTCAAACCTGAGCACAATAACCGCAGAGACCACGGGGCATACAAGAGAAGATTAAATCTTCGAAATAATGAAAGCAGCGATTTCCCATGATTGAAGTAGCCCGAATGCTGAAATGCTTTGTAAAAACGAACGAACCAAAGAAAATAAAGTACCTCCACCACTGAACGGCAGCAGAGATCGCAACCACAAGGACGCGTGCGATGACAGCGTTGACGATGGCTGCTGTATCGGGCTTCCCCCTCCCTCAGACCTACTTCGATCTGACGACATGTATCCCCCGACCAGGGTGCAAAAAAAATTCAACGTACGACTGAGAGGACCTTATTCGCCAAATGTAAAAGCAACACGTCCTCGACGCTGCGGCCACAAACCAAATCTAATTAAGGGCGAGCAAAGAAGCGACTAAGGAACGTACGCAGACCACACTTTAGACAAGGCTATCAGAAAGAGCAGACCAGGCCCGACCGCGTACACATCAGTCGTAAATCTTTGAATTATGGGGAGCAGGGCCGTAATTTTCTTCCACCGCGCCGCGAATCCACCACCGTGGTGAATCTCCTTTTCGGTCAACACGCGCCATACTCCAAGTTGCATTTCCTCGAGCGAGCGTGCCTCTCTGAGCTCATTCTTCTCATCCATCTTCAAGTTTCAAATCGCCACTGGTGGGAGTTGAATAAAGGAGTGGGCGCGCGTGTTGCAGGCCTTATAAACGCTTCGGACCCAAGTGATGAATGACTCGCACTGCGGTGCAGAATTGGTGAATATGGGCGCGGTGGGCGCCAATCGAAGCTGAGCGCTGATCGCTAACTTAAAATGAAGAAATGACTCGCATGCCGAATACAAGTTCGGGCCCGGTGCGTGCATGGTGCTCGAGCGGGAGCGTTCCCTGACGATGCGTGAGCTCAGCTGAAAGGGAGGCAGGAGACAGAGTCACAGACGCGGTCTCGTCATGCAGTGTAGATTAGATAGCTAGTCATCTAATCTGCACTGCCACGCTTTCCAGCTTCTGCACGATCCTCGACGTCCACCTTGACTCTCAGCTTTCTCGGCCCCACCCGCCCATTCCCTGTTGTTCCGACTTCCCCTCTCCGGTGCATCCCGCTCGAGAGACCAGTCGGCCGTTCCCCCGCACACACACATACCTTCCTCCTGTTCTAGCTATCCAGCGGGTGCGTAGCACCCACACGTCCTCTTCCTTCTCCTCCTCACCATGTCGCCTTGACGACTCCACCTACCTTGCTGGGGCGCTGACTCCAGATGAGGAAATTGAAATCCAGTGCAACGATCCCGAGTGTAAAGAAAGCAAAAACCTGAAATATTCAAAATTCATGAGCACGATCCGCAATTCAATTAAATAACACTCCAGCCATTATCTATAGGAAGGACCGCCCCATTTATGTCCTTGCCAAGATCCGACGCGAGGAACAGCAAAGCATTCGCGATCGATTCCGCAGATATCAGGTTTTCACCGTTCAGCTGTCCTTGTACGGCGAAACTCGGCCTGCCAGCAAATAAGAGCTAAATAACTGCAAATGATTTCGGAGGTGAGACTCACTTCAGCGTTGCGTAACTCTCCGAATCGTACTTGCTTGGATCTATCCCTGCCATGATATTGGTCGCAACTCCTGGGGGTACAGGTTAGACATACGGAGCCGATGGAACCGGCTGTATGGGAATTACCCCCGGGGCAGATTGCATTACAGCGGATGCCGTCGCCTTTGAGAAGGTATGCGGTGTTTTTAGTTGCGCCGATCTGGCGGTGAAGAAGGGGTTATTCGTTCAGAAAACAAGACATGAAATACACGACGATGAACCCACCAGGCCATGTTTGGACACCGTATAAGGAAACCCCGCGGCAGCGCCTGAGGTATAAATGAGAGAATATCGCATCTGGGTATGAGATGGACTTACCGCTTGTTCCTGCCTTGCTGGAAACATTCACAATGACGCCGTGCTTATTGGCCTTCGATTCGGAGCTCCAGCCTCAGTGTCCTCAGCTTGATTCTGGCGCACCTTCATGACTTGCACGACCTCACGCATGAGGCGAACCGGAGCAGTCAAATTCACCGCGATAACCCGTTCAAATTCAGCATCCGTTACGGTTGCGACACTCGTGAAGGTGTCCATGATTCCAGCCACATTGAGGAGAATGTCGATCTTCTCGCCGAATTTCTTCTGGCAGGCTTGGACCAAGACGCGCGGCGAGTCAGTATGCGTGAGATCCATCTGCTCGAACGCAAAGCTGGCGTGTTGGATGTCCGGGGCCTGGGAGATGTCGGCGCCCATTACGCTGCAGTTTGCCGCCAGGAGGGCCTTGACAGTGGCGAGGCCCATTCCACTCGAGGCGCCAGTTACGATTGCCACCTGTTCTCGGAACGAATAGTTAGGCTTGCATAGCAGTAATGCGGTACAGAGATGAACCTGCCTTTCCCTGCAGGTTTATGGTGGCCATCCTGAACGAAAGAGATTTGGGTCAGGAGACGACTGATATATCATCACGGCCGCCTCAAAGGACAGCGGAGGACGGCTCTTCTCTTCTGATCCTCCCTGATTTTGCTCATAGCAGTCAGACGGTTGCAGTTGGATGAGCATTCGGTTCGCGGGACGCCGTGGAATGAGGTCTGGAACGAGTCATGTGTTATTGTGGTTGTCGCAAGTCGCGACGCGACGCGTCCAATGAGGCACATGAATCCGCGAAACAAGCGCCATTCGGTTTGTTGAGGCTCTCACCCCATGGACATCCTGGTTTCGCGCTCGCCGGTCTCTTACGAGGGGCCGGAAGGGGAACCAATCAACATTTGGAATTGTGTGACCTCGTTTTTGGCGGGAACCCATGGCCAGGTCCTGCGCGTGCATGAAAGAGGAGCAGGATGCTCAACTGGAAGCGTCCCGCTGGTGATACCAGACGAGGGAAGTGATACATTGAACAGAACCTAAATATTCAAATTGATGAGCACAACTAGCAATTCAAATGACACTCCAGCCATTGTCTACAGGAAGGACCACCCCATTCATGTCCTTGCTCAGATCCGACGCGAGGAATAGCAAAACGTTCGCGATCGATTCTGCAGATATCATATTTTCGCCATTGAGCTGTTGTTGTATTGCAAACACCGCGCTGCAGGAAATCAGAGTTGTTAGCTAAACGACAAATGATTGAGAAGGAAGGCAGCGGACACTACTTGGAAGGAAGCTGAAAAAGACTCACCCGAGCTGCCCAAGAGCCTGCATATCGTATTTGCTCTGATCCATCCCTACGTGGATATTGGTTTCCACCACTGGGTGTTGTACATGTTAGACGTATCGAGCAGATGGAACTGGGTGTACGCTAATTACTTCCGGGGCAAATTGCGTTGCAGCGGATGCCATCGGCTTTGAGAAGGTAAGCGGTGTTCACAGTTGCGCCGATCTGGCGGTGGGTTGGTCCAGGAAATACATATGGTATATATGAAAAGCACGACGATGAACGCACCAGGCCGTATTTGGACGCTGTATAAGCGAGGCCCAACGACGCGCCTGAGGTATATGTAGATGAGAAAATGTAGCGTCTGTATAGGATAGACTCACCGCTGATTCCTGCGTGGCTGGAAACATTCACAATGACGCCGTGCTTGTTGGCCTTCGATGCGTTCAACCTCAATGTCTTCACAGCCAAGTTTGAATCTGGTCCTGCACCTTCATGACTTGCACGACTTCACGCATAAGGCGAATCGGTGCGGTCAAATTCACCGCGATAACCCGGTCGTATTCCTCATCCATTACGGTCGCGACGCTTGTGATGGAGTCCATGATTCCAGCCACATTGAGGAGAATGTCGATCTTGTCGCCGAATTTCTTCTGGCAGGCTTCGACCAAGACGCGCGGCGAGTCAGTATGCGTGAGATCCATCTGCTCGAAGGCGAAACCGGCGTATTGGATGTCCGGGGCCTGGGAGATGTCGGTGCCCATTACGCTGCAGTTTGCCGCCAGGAGGGCCTTGACAGTGGCAAGACCCATTCCACTCGAAGCGCCAGTTACGATTGCGACCTGTTCTCGGGACGACTAGTTGGGTCTTCACAGCAGTAATGCGGTGAATAGAGATGAGACCTACCTTCTCATGTAGATCTATGGTGGACATACTGAACGAAGTTCAACGAAAGAGACTCGGATTTGAGGGCTGGTTCAACTGATTTACTCCTCAAAGCGGATCACGAACGGAGGACGGCTGTCCTGATCTTCTCTGACCTTGCTCGTAACGGCCGCGGTTGGACGAGCATTAGGTTCATGGGATGTTGTTGTGAAAGCAATGTGAAAGTCTAAGAAGAATCATGTGTCACATGTGACCGTGTCCACTCAGACGCGACGCGCCAAGTGATTTTTCACGTGCGTACGCGCAATTCAGTTCACCATCTGCGCCTCACCCTCCCTTTCGGCCCCGTGGATGCCTTGGTCTTCGCGTTCGCCGGTTCTCTCCCAAGGAAACATGATCAACGTCTGGAATTGTGCGACTCGGACTCCGCTTTCTCGCGGCAACCCAGGTGCTGCCCTTGCAAAGAAGCGGAACAAGGCGCTCGACTGGAAATCTTCCGGCGATACCAGACAAAAGAATTGATGCATCGGAGCAACCAAAACCTGAAATATTCAAAATTCATGAGCACAACTAACAGTTCAAATGACACTCCAGCCGTTGTCTACAGGAAGGACTACCCCATTCATGTCCTTGCTCAGGTCCGACGCGAGAAACAACAAAACATTGGCGATCGATTCTGCAGATATCCGATTTTCGCCATTCAACTTGGTTTGCCCTCGTGCACCGCGCTGTAGCAAATTGGAATGAGAAAGTAGATTGAATGACTTGGGGGCTGGGACGCACCCGAGGTGTGCAAGACTCTGCATATCGCACTTGCTCTGATCTATGCCTGCGAGGATGTTGGTTGCGACGGCTGGGAATTGTACATGTTAATAGACGCATTGAGCAGGTGGACTGTCTGAATACCTCCGGGGCAAATTGCGTTACAGCGGATGCCGTCGGCTTTGAGAAGGTAAGCGGTGTTTACGGTTGCACCGATCTAGTGGTGCAGAGGGGTGAGTGAGCTCATAAAACATGACATGTAAACCACGACAATGAACTGACTAGGCCGTGTTTGGACGTCGTGTAAGCGAGTCCAGCCGCCGCGCCTGAGATATAAATGATAAAAATATAGTACATATCTGCACATGAAGTAGACTCACCGCTCATTCCCGCCTTGCTGGAAACATTTACAATGACGCCGTGCTTGTGGGCCTTCGATGTGAGCTCTCAGCCCCCAGTGTCTCCACAATCAAGTTTGAGTGTGGCGCACCTTCATGACCTGCACGACTTCACGCATAAGGCGGATCGGCGCAGTCAAATTCACCGCGATAACCCGATCATATTCAGCATCCGTTACGGTTGCCACGCTTGCCCAGGTGTCCATAATGCCAGCTACATTGAGGAGGATGTCGATCTTGTCTCCGAATTTCTTCTGGCAGGCTTCGACCAAGGCGCGCGGCGAGTCAGAATGCGTGAGATCAATCTGCGAGAACGCAAAGCCGGCATTCTGGATGTCCGGGGCCTGAGAGATATCGGCGCCCATTACGCTGCAGTTTGCCGCCAGAAGAGCCTTGACTGTTGCCAACCCCATTCCACTCGAGGCGCCAGTTACGATTGCGACCTGTTCTCGGGGCGAATAGTTAGGTTTGCACAGCAGTAATGCGGTAGATAGAGGTGAACCTGCCTTTCCCTGCAGGTTTATGGTGGTCATCCTGAACAAAAGAGATTTGGGTCAGGAGACGACTGATATATCATCACGGCCGCTTCAAAGGACAGCGGAGGACGGCTCTTCTCTTCTGATCCTCTCTGATTTTGCTCATAGGGGTCAGACGGTTGCGGTTGGATGAGCATTCGGTTCGCGGGACGCCGTGGAATGAGGTCTGGAACGAGTCATGTGTTATTGTGGTTGTCGCAAGTCGCGACGCGACGCGTCCAATGAGGCACATGAATCCGCGAAACAAGCGCCATTCGGTTTGTTGAGGCTCTCACCCCATGGACATCCTGGTTTCGCCACGGCCGCTTCAAAGGACAGCGGAGGACGGCTCTTCTCTTCTGATCCTCTCTGATTTTGCTCATAGGGGTCAGACGGTTGCGGTTGGACGAACATTCGGTTCGTGGGACGTTGTGAAAGTCTGAAAAAAATCATGTGTCACATGTGACCGTGTCGCGACGCGACGCGTTGAGTGATTTCACATGCATGCGCCAATTCACTTTGACTCTTCTTCTCGTCCTCTCCACCATCTTGTCTTCTTTCTGTACCCCTCACCTCTGCCTCATTCCCTTCGGGGTTCGCCGGTCTCTCTCTTACGAAGAGCCGGAAGGAAACATAATCAACGTCCGGAATTGTGTGATTTTTTTCGGGCAGCCCGAGTCCTGCACTTCGAGCAAGGTGTTCAACTGGAAGCCTTCCGCTGGCGATACCAGACGAGGGAATTGATGCATTGAACAGAACCTAAATATTGAGCACAACTAGCAATTCAAATGACACTCCAGCCGTTGTCTACAGGAAGGACCACCCCATTCATGTCCTTGCTCAGATCCGACGCGAGGAATAGCAACACATTCGCGATCGATTCTGCAGATATCTGATTTTCGCCATTCAACTTGGTTTGCACCCCGTGCACCGCGCTGCAGCAAATCGCAATGAGAAATTAGAAATGACTTGGAAGCTGGGGCGCACCCGAGCTGCGCAAGACTCTGCATGTCGAATTTGCTCTGATCTATTCCTGCGCCGATGTTGGTCGCGACCGCTGAGAATTACATGTCAGACGTATCGAGCAGGTGAAACTGGCTGTATGGCGATTACCTCCGGGACAGATTGCGTTGCAGCGGATGCCGTCGGCTTTGAGAAGGTAGGCGGTGTTTACGGTTGCGCCAATCTGACGGTGAAGGAAAGAGGGGTTGTTCGTTCAGAAAACATGATATGAAATGTACGGCGATGAACTGACTAGGCCGTGTTTAGACGTCGTATAAGCGACTCCTGACGCCGCGCCTGAGATATAAATGATAAAAATATAGTACATATCTGCACATGAGATATACTCACCGCTCATTCCCGCTTTGCTGGAAACATTCACAATGACGCCGTGCTTATTGGCCTTCGATGTAGACTTTTAGCCCCAATGTTTTCTTGCTCTAATATGAATCTGGACCCGTACCTTCATGACTTGCACCACTTCACGCATAAGCCGAATTGGCGCAGTCAAATTCACCGCAATGACCCGATCATATTCAGCATCGGTTAAGGTCGCCACGCTCGCGAAGGTGTCCATGATTCCAGCGACATTGAGGAGGATGTCGATCTTGTCGCCGAATTTTTTCTGGCAGGCTTCGACCAAGGCGCGCGGCGAGTCAGAATGCGTAAGATCCATCTGCTTGAATTCGAATGCGGTGTTCTGGATGTCCGGGGCCTGAGAGATATCGGCTCCCATTACGCTGCAGTTTGCCGCTAGGAGAGCCTTGACTGTTGCCAGCCCCATTCCACTCGAGGCGCCAGTCACGATTGCGACCTGTTCTCGGAGCAAATGATTAGATTTGCTTGACAGTAACGCGGCAGACAGAGGCGAACTTGCCTTTCCCTGCAGGTTTATGGTGGACATTCCTGAACTAAAGAGATCTGGGGGCGAGGTCAGGAGGCGGCTGATTTATATTATCACGGCCGCCTCAATGGGGATCACGAGTGGAGGAAGGCTGATCCTCCCTGATCTCGCTTGCGGTTACGGTCTGGACGTTGGATGAGCATTCAGTTCGTGGGACGGTGGAAGAAAGTCTTGAGAAGGATCATGTGTCACATGTGACCGTGTCGCGCCTCGACGCGCCGAAAGACGCACGTGAAGGCGCCAAATAAGCGCAATTCAGGCTCTCCATCTTGTCCAAGTCTTCCACCACCATCATGGACACTTTGCGCATTCACCCTCGCCTTCGCTTCCTCCCTCTTCTTCTCCATTGACCCCATGGATGCGTTAGTCTTCGCCTTTTCCGGGCTCTCGCTCACGAAGAGCCGGAAGGACGTGAACGACGACCTCGTCGACGTTGGCGACTGCGACCTCAAGCGGTCGAGGGTTGCTGCCCGTCCTCGTCCTCATCGAGTTCCTCAAGTAGCGTCGTTCACCTGCTTCGTTCCCGCGGAGGCATTCGGCGCACCGAGGTCGCAGCTGCTCCCATCTCAGTCGACGACCTCATCCCCGACGCCCCCGACCCCGTCATTCTTGCCTTCCGCAAAGAGCGGGAGGACGACGACCCCGACGTGCGCTCCACGAAACGTCTGCGGTTCGCCCGTCCCCGTCCCCATCCCCGTCCTCGCGCTCAGATTCGCCACACCCGCGCCGACCCATCCGAGTCCGTCCCTATCGGCGTCCTACCCTTCGTCCCTATTGCAGTGGCTATTCCTGCCCCTACTCTTGGGCCGGTGACCGTGACGATAACGGAAGTGGTGGTCGCTGTGTGTCCCGTCCTCAACCCCGCTCAACAAGAGCTCAGGGCGTGGAATGTTCGATGCGTCAAGGCGAAGAGCGAGGAGAGCCCGCATGCTCCACGCTGTGGGCCGGTCAAAATCATCGAAGGTCTCACTCCGGGCGAACGGCGGGCGCTCAACGCCTGGAATTTCAAATGTAACCAGGCGCGGGGGCCGAGAGCCCCCCACGCTCCTCGACGGGGTCCGGTCATAGTCACCATCACGGAGGCTGTTGTCAACCTCCGCCGGGTACTCACTGCGGGCGAGCAGCGTGAGCTGGACGACTGGAATGCACGTTGCCTCGCTGCGCGCTCCGACTTTTGCCCAAGACTGAACACAGACTATACAATGCTGGATTGGGTGCGCCGTGCTCGTTTTGGTTTTTGCGATCTGTGCTGATTTCGATTTTGATAATATTAATGCCTTTTCTCTCCCTCGCCACGAACACCTTGCGAGCCGACATTCCTACGCCCGCTGCCGCACAGCTCCAATTTACGCGGTCCAGCCCGACATACTATCCCTCAATGCTGGAAAACATATAGAATGCTTCATCTTTTTGTACGTACCCATATCTTTGTTCTACCTCTCTACTGATCGTCGTGTCTAGGCTCGATTCCATACAGAGCTCGACTAGAAAAATTGTTTCTTGGTACATCTTTCTCACTCACCCTGCCACACCCCAGCCTCATATTCCGCAGGGGAACGTGCCAGGCTCTCGAATATGCCTGGGCACAGGATGTAGCTGCTCTTGCTTGCCTTAGACCATGTACGTCGTGCCCAGTCACATTCAACGTTACTGACTTTCATCTAGACACATTCTTACCCCACCCTCCTTCGGCCGAAATATCTGCTTGATGGTTTGTAGAGTTGCTCGACGGTACGTTCCACGCAACGTTTCTGAAACTGTCCTCATCGTACGTTCGCAAGGGACGAGCCGGGTTCTCAATACACCTGCGTACGAAGACGTAATGCTTGCTGGATTCGGTACGTCGTCGGCGTTCGTGTTCTATCATCCTCACTGACTCTATGTGTCTAGAATACTTTGCTTGATGTGGCTCTTCTTTCCGAATTTCCCCCCCCTCCGCTGGTCCTCCCCCTCTCCCCTGCCCCGGACGCCTATTTCGGTACCTTAGCACTACCCTTGCCATCACTATCGTTGCTTCGGTTCACACCTCTACCCCTTGGCACCACGCCACCACGGTCCTTACCTCGCCTCCCGCCTCTACTCTCTACTCCGACATGACTCCTCGTCCATGAACATGTTTATCGACTACAGTCTCTACGGCCTACACGTATGCTTATTTCCTTTTCACACCGGATGCATTCAAATCTCACCGTCTCATCTACAGAGCGCTACCCCGCCACCTGTATTGCTACCCACACGCTCGCTTGGGCCGTCAACTATGTCTGTATTACCACCACCGCCGGCCTGCCTCGCGCCAACACGGTATGTTCTCCTTGTTTGCTTCACCGCTGACGTCTCTTATAGCCTGTATCGCTATCTCAAGTTCTCAGCCCTGCTGTATCCACACTTTCCTTCTCTACTCCGTTTGCTTGCTTTTTTGTTTTGTTTCTGTCTTTGCTTCGCTTTACTTTTGCTTCCTGGCTATCAGTGCTGCTTGTTATTGATTCGATCCGTGTTTCTTCCGTTCTCAGATTACTCCATGCTGACTTGTGCTTGCAGTTTTCGACCTTCCGCTGGATCAAGTTCTCTCTGCAATGTGCTCACTCGCTGCGCAATTTTTCGACGGCAAGCATGCTTTCTTTCGCTTCGATCTTTACTTCTGCTTTCGTTGCATCAATGTTGCCCGTGTTCGATTATCTGGTGCGCCTTTCTTTTCCTTCTCAGATTACAGTGTATTGAGTCTTAGCCTTGCAGCTTCGACCCCGTTCGTTGCACAAGTCTCCTTCGCAGTGCTCTCGCTCCGTGTCCCTCGAAGTCAAGCATGCTCTCGCTTCCCTCGTCAATGCAATTACGCTGCAAGACGCAAGCAACTCTCGCTACCACGATCGATGTTGTCTTCCATCAAATGTTCGGTACGTCTTGTGTTCTACTCTCAGAATACATCCCATGCTTGCTGAGTCTTGCGCTCGCAGTTTTTTGCCTCGTTCGGATCAAATCCTTGCGCTCGCGCCGTATCTCCCGATATCAAGTCCGCTCCCGTTTCCTCGTAAATGCAATTATGCTCTGCAAATTCCTCAAATCTCGCTCTCGGAACGATGAATCCAAGCACGCAATCTCTTGGGTCCTCCTCTCTCTTCCCGTATTTCGACAAGGCTTTCCTACCACGCGACTCAATCCATCTCGAACATCGACCAATCGCAAGTCTGCTTATCGCTCCACTCAACGCGCACCTGCTCGCTTTCGCTTCTCTACCGTGCAACTCAATGTTTCTCGAGCGCCCATGAGTCGCATCCCGAATATCGAACCGCTACTCATACGGACTTGAACGGGCTTAAATCGACATTTTCAGGAGTGTACCTACCTGCTATGTATGTATAATTTTTACTTCGAAAATCCATACAAACCCATAGAAAAATATATTTCATCTATTACATTGTAACTTGATGGAAATTTGTGCTTGTCCGGCCTCATACTGTCTCGTCAATATTTACGCCTTTGCCGTGCCGTGTGTTTCGACGTCTGCTTCGCTTCAGTGGTACAGGCCTGGTTGCTCCAATCCGTAACGAGCTGTGAACCTCCATCGTGGCTCAGGATAGCGCATAGTTACTTGGAGACCGTCCGAAATGAAAGATTGCAGCTCAGGCATGACATCAAACTCCCTTGGGCGATTGAACACAGCGTGAAATCGATGGAGAGGGGTAGGCACAGTCATCCTGGCCTTCATGAAAGCTAGGGCAGCGGCGTCGGAAAACCCAGCAGAGGGCGGGGAAAGGCTGATATCAGTCAACATTGGACATAAATTGTGCGGAGGGCAAAAGAGAGCCATGAATTCATCGTCCAAAACAGAATCGCGAGGCCCATTTGCCAAAAATTGGAGATGAGAGATTATGGGCAAGGACTGTAAAAGTTGGTGAATGCTAGTCCTCGTGAACGGACTCAAGTCGAGAACTACGCTCAAGGATCCATGGCTGTGGAGTGGTATCTTCATCTCTCCCTCTCCAATCTGTAGAAAACGAAGTTTTGGAGCAACCAGATCGATCCATTTTTCGAGACGGAAGCAACTGCCACTCAGGGCAAGGGTGTGCAAGTGGGGCAAGATGATTTGCGGCGGATTGTGCCCCCGAGTATACCGAAGCCCGGGTGACTCGCACTTCGCACCATTCCAGAATTATACATCTGCGAAGCACCTCCAACGCTGTGTCGATCTTGAAACCTCCACCACGACCGTCATGCCGCGTCCAGCAGGAAAGGTGGAGCTTCCTCAGCTGTGACCAAGGCAATGGCAGTGAAAGCGGTTCAGTAGACAAACCTGCACACAGTGCGACATCCTCGAGAGTGGGGATCTCCAAAAAGTTCGTCGAAATCGTTTGGTTCCGAACGTTCATCCGGATGCTTTTTAGAAGTGGGACATCCTCTGCGCCAAGCTCGAGGATCGGGCGGAGGAACTCGGCACCCGCATCCAGTGTGAGATAACGCAAGTGCCGAGAAACCGCGAGGATTTGAAGTGCGAGAGGATGATTTTCGAGATCGGGATTGGCGAAACCGCTGAAACCGGTAAACTCGGTGAGAGAAACTGCTAGAGGACAAGTGGCGGCTCGATCGAACCACGCCTGGATAATTGTCTCGAATCGTCTAAGAATATGCGGCGGTGCGTTGAGATAATCGAGGGAAGGAATATGTATCGAGCTCCATAGCATCGGCGCGGAGTACGCAACGCTTCTCCAGTGCCTGCAGATCCGCCCTAGGAGTAGGGGCGCTTCAGCAGGATCGATAAGAGCATTGTGCTCTGACGGGAGGCAGGCGGAGAAGATTTCCAGAAGAACGTCGTGCGGGATGAGCCTCATGGGCGATATGAGGGCCCTGTGCGCGTCAATAGGCCGCTGGAGCAATGCACGCTTCTCTTTCAGCTGAGTGAGGGCCAACTCCATCTCCTCCATCTGAGCATCTATGCGTGCTATTTCTTCCAGAGAGTCAACGAGAAGCGCACGTATCTCTAGGATTTCAGAATGAGAAGGAACATAGTTTGTGTTCAGTCGATTTGTGAACGGGGAATCGGAGAGGGACATGGTGGTTGACGCCAAGCGCTGAGCGCCAATCAACTTTCCGTTATGGTGTGAACTTGAAAATATGGAAAGAAGAGGAAAGAAGGGAGTATATTAATAATATTCCGGCGCGGTCCCGTTATATTCAACAAAGTAAATAGTACGCGACGCATCTCGCAACGTCTACGACTGGTGAGGGGATACTAGTAGTAACTAGTTGACCGTTGGTTGACGAGATGGGGGCGCCCTAGGCCATATGGTCAAAACATTTTTCCGCACCTTCTTTGATTAGAGAATTTATGACTTGATTGCAGAACGAGGGAAACTCGAGTCTTTACTCGACATTCAGTGACGATACGAAGACGGGTCGAATTATTTAAATGACAGGGTATGTATGACTGCCCACGGCTCGGAAACTAAAGTACTGTCAATAGAACGACCCTGATCCGTCTAATCCATCCCGCGCCCTGAACGCTCGTCGTAATTGTGGATACTCGAGGGTCACTTGAAGCCCGTCGGAAATGAAACATTGGAGCTCAGCCATAACATCAAGCTCCATCGGTCGATTGAAGAAAGCCTGAAATCGTTGGAGAGGTGTAGGCATAGCTATCCTCGCCTTGATGAAGGCCAGGATTGCGGCATCGGAAACCTTGGTAGAGAGAGGCACCATAATTCCAATATCGGTCAACATTGGGCACAAGTTGTGCGGTGGGCAGAAGAGTGTCATGAATTCATCGTCCAGGGACGTGTGCCCAATATTGTATGGGCTTGCTGCCAGTTGAAGATTGGAGATCGAAGGCAAGGACTGTAATAATTCGCAAAGGCTAGTCGTTGTGAAGAGGTCGGACAGATCAAACGGTCGATAATTTTCTCACCAGTCCTCAGGGTTTCTATTTCAATGTTCCGATCTCTTGGAAACGAATTTCCATCTTAGATATCGATGGAAGATGAATAGATACCCAAGACGCTCTTCTATAGTTTCCCACAATTCAGAAATAGTCAAGGATCGGTCGTGGCTTGCCAGGTTTGAAAAACCAACTAGAAGATTAAAGCCAAAATCAAACTAGACATCCGTCATGTTTGTTATCAGCTGCCTGATAATATCGTTTCGAGGAGTAATGCTGCATTTGAATGGTTTCGGACGGCTGCAGAGAAGGTGTATCAAACTCGACAGCACCCAGTTCATAATGATGGCATTTTACCTGGTCGTTCCGTCTGCGAATGCAGGTTTGATTTCAATCTCCTTCCCAGTTTCATCTTTGGCTTTTGCAATGTTGAAGGTGGACAAGACAGAAACGATGGCTGCCCAGACAGTTGCATCACCGGCATGACGACCTACACATACTCGGCGACCGAATCTGTACAGCAATCAGGGAATTCCAATTGTAGGACTGGAGGACCAAACCCGAAACCAAGAATGTGGTCATCAGTGTTGAGCTGACCATCGGCGTTCAAGAATCTTTCAGGATCGAACCTGTCAGGATTTGGATACATGCACTCGTCATGCGCCATAGCCCTAGAACAATCAATTCCTCCTCGAAGCAAGATGCACCCATGCCTACCAGACATTGGGAAGGACCATGGTTCCTAATCAGTTTAAGATCTTGGCAGACTGGACAGTCAAGTAAAACCAACCTTTGGGGATGAAATATCCTTCATAGATGTCGTCGTCGCTGGCCGCATGTGCAGCAGCAAAAGGAAGAATAGGTCTCCAGCAGAAGACTTCTCTGAACACTGCCTCGCAATAAGGCAATGCGCTTCTGTGTTCAAACCCAGGTAGAAAACCGAGGCCAACGACAGCGTTGAGTTCATTCTGTGCCTTTTTTGCGACCTCCGGATTCAGTGCCATGACCATAATGAAAATGATCAACGTCGCGGTTGTCTGGAGGCTCAATCAGTCACGATTTACGCTTGGCTGGTGGCCATTGATGCGCACAGTGTCTACGGCACCTGTATAAGGTCAGCATTCAGACTCAAGTTGGAGATTTGGTCAAGGATTCACCCACGTAAGCGATCCCTGCGACGTCCTTGAAAACCTCTTCCCGCTCCTCGGAACCACCGTGTGCATCATTTCGCTCCAGAAGTTCGCGAAGAACCGAAGATCTCCCAGAACCATTTTGCTGTAATGAGTCAGCATACCTTCCAACAAACAAGATAATTGCTTTCGCACCATATTTTGTTTAACATAATTGAACGGTACATTTTTCATCTCGTCGACCATGTCGCGGGTGTCTTGGAGAGTTCAGAACACATAGTAGGATATGGAACAGATAACAATATACCTTGAGCGAATCTATGGAAACTACATCCCGGAAACCAAGATGGAAAATGGCGAAGAAATGGAAGGGTATTGACAATGCATGCACCGGGTAGCGCACTCTCGTTAATCCTTTTAATGGCTTCTTCCGTCATGTGAACAAACCGATCGTCTATGGATGTGAGGTTATATCCATAGACGGTGTCAAGGATTATCGCGGCTGCGAGACTGCTCGAAAATAAAACCGTCAAACCATGATGAAAGACAGTGGAATGTTTACGTTTTGGTGTGTGTAGCAAACTCCTCCGGAGTAGAAAGCAGGTCACGCAACAAGTCTCGAATTTTCCTGAAGTAAACCGGGTGATACGCAGGGATAGCGTCTCGACGGAAATATTGATGAAACAATCTCCTGCGCTACAATAGCTCATCAACCAACAAAACCGTACTGAAATGAACGAATCTACCTCCCGCCATTTGTCTGAGTATGGTATAGCAGGGATACCGAAATCCCATCCCGTACTGAAAACGTCAGAATGAGAACAAGAATAAGTTGAACCATCTCACAGAGAAACCATAGGAATCCTTGGCCTGTCGGAATAGATGGCTGCGCGCTTTTCGAGCAACTCCGTTGCAACTTTGGTCGAATTGAGAATGAGGATATGCTGGCCGAACACCTGAGCATGCACAATATCACCTAGAGCTATCAGATCACAAGGAAAAAGGCCCGAGAAATTCTCCATCATACCGTACTGCTTTCCCCACTCCGCATAAGTTATCCAGGGCATTTTGGTGGGTATATCGAATAAATTTCCCACTAAGAATCTGGGCTTGGGTCCAGGAGGAAAGGGAAGCCGAGACGTCGCCTTCCGTCGTTGCAGCAAACCAGCCACAGCTAACAGAATTGCGGGCACAGCGACAGCGAGCAGATAATGGGTGGAAGCCATGGATTATTGCCAGTCACGAGAAGCTGCCATTCTATATATTCCAGGAGAACAGACAGCCCTCTGTCAACGGCGACTGATCCAGCCGTCTTGTGACCATGGAACACATTTAGACCAGTCAATCAGTCAAATGATTTTCAAAGAAAAACATACCAACGAGAAAATGGTCAGAGTTCACAGCTAAAAATGCTCAGGGTCTGTGCAGCCTAGTCGAGAGGCCTTGGTGACGGCAGAACGACTGATAATTTAGACCATTCTGGCAAACAAGTTCGCACATTTGCGAATTAGAAGGAGGATGACAGCGCGGGATCCGGAATCATCGTTGAGTTTTGTGTGCCGGGTCTCCGGCGCAGTCGGCTTTGGTGGTGGAGGATATATTCCTTCAAGTACGTGCTGGTGCATCGATTTGCTGGACGCATTCGTCTCGGTTGTGGGCAAACGCAAGAGAGTGTCACGGGGGATTCCGCTTTCTGCAAAAGCGATATCGGTGATGGCCGGACTAGGGTACGTGATACTTATGTGATATTGACCTGATGAGACGCGGTCCCGTTACCGTCGCCATCAAGGAGGTCGCTGCCAACCCGCGCCCTATTACTACGCGCCCTATTCTCACTCCGGACGAGCAGCGAGAGCTCGAGTGGTGGAACCGCCTCCGCATCAAGGCGCGCTCCGGCCTCAGCCCACACGCACCGAGCTCCTACTCCCCGGCAGCCACCCCCCGTTCCCGCCTTCAGTACCGACGCTACCCCTCGCTCGTCCGTGTTCAAGGACATCGGCAACGTCGCGCTCGCGGTCGTAACAAGGGGCCAGAACGTCAGCGGCGGGTGATTGAAACAGGTGAATCTCAACGGGGGCGGTCACGGCAGCAAGAACCCCAACATCGGCGGCGGGAGGAGTGACGGCGGCGTGCGCAGGTCAAAGACAAGAACGACCCGCAGTCGCGTATCGATTTATTAAACAGAGTACGTGGCCTCTTTTTCATTCTGCTTTTTTCTGATGCATTCCTCAACTCTAGTTGCTTCGTCCACGCCGCCGCACAGCTCGAGCCTTTACGCGGTCCAGCCTGACATACTATTCCCCAGCGCAGGAAAACATATAGAATGCTCCATCTTTTTTGTGCGTACATCGTATCTAGGCTTGATTCCATATAGAGCTCTACTAGAAAAATTGCTTCTTGGTACGTCTGTCTTACCCAATCTGCCACATCCCAACCTCATAGTCCGCAGGGGGACGTGCCAGGCTCTCGAATACGCCTGGGCACAGGATGTAGCTGCTCTTGTTTGCTTTAGACCCTGTACGTCGTGCCACTGACATTCAACCGTCGTTGCTGACTTTCATCTAGACACATTCCTACCCACCCTCCGGCCAAAATATCTGCTTGATGATTTGCACAATTGCTCGACGGTATGTTCCACGCAACGTTTCTGAAATTGTCCTCATCGTACGTTCGCAGGGGGCGTGCCGGGTTCTTACCATACCTAGGTACGAAGACGTAGTGCTTGCTAGATTCGGTACGTCGACCGCGTTTGGGTTTCATCGCCCTCGTTCAATGGATGTCTAGAATTGCTTGATGTGCCCTTTCTTTATCCCGAACTCCCCCTCCTTCCTCCGCGGTCCTCCTCCCCTGCCGCGGACGCCTGTTTCGGTACCTTGGCGCCACCCCTGCCACCACGGTCCTTACCCTGCCTCATGCTTCAACTCCGACTTCACCAGCCGGCCATGAACTATTCCCTGCAGTCCTGACAGACTATAATTGTATGTTCATTTCTTTTCACACTGGATGGATTCGAATCTCATCCGTTTCGTCTACAGATTGCCAACCCCATCATCTGCATTGCTACCTACACGCTCGCTTGGCCGTCAACCATCACATGTATTTGTATTACTACTGCCGCCGACTTTCCCCGCCGCCAACTCGGTCTGTTCCCCCTTTCTCCGTCTGCTTCGCCGCCGCTGATGTCTCTTATAGCCTGTATCGCTATCTCAAGTTCTCAACGCCGCTGTATCCGTGCTTTCTTGCTCTACTCTGCTTTCTTGCCTTTTCGTTTTGTTTCTGTCTTTGCTTCGCTTTCTTCCTGCTTCCTGGCTACCGGCATTGCTTATCATCGACCCGGTACATGTTTCATTCATTTCGTTCTCCGATTACTTCCCCTGCTGACTTGGTGCTCGCAGTTTTCAACTTTCCGCTGGATCAAGTTCCCTCTCCGCAATGTGCTCGCTCGCTGCGCAGGTTTTCGGCGGCAAGCACGCTTTCTTTCGCTTCGATCTTTGGCTTTTGGTTTCGTCTTGCTGCCTGGTTAGGGGTGTTGTTTGTTATCAAATTGGTGCGCCTTTCCGGTCTCGGATTACTTTGCATTCTGAGTCTCTTGCTTGTAGTTTTCGGCGTTCTGCTGGTCCAAGTTCTTCGTCCGCAATGTACTCGCTCGCTCCGCAATTTCTGCCGTCAGGCTTGCTTTCTTTTGTTTCCGTCTTTGCTCGTTATGCTGGGTGGTTATGGGCGTTATCTGTTCTTGACTATTTGGTTTGTCTTGCATTTTGTTCTTGGATTGCATGCTGAATCTTGTGCTTGCAGCTCTCGACACCGTTCGCTGGGTCAAGTTCTTTCGATATAGCTCCCTGTTTCTCAATGTCAAGCATGCTCTCCTCCCCGTCAACTCAATAAATGACTCAATTGTTCTGCAAGACACAAGCAACTCTCGTTCGCTCCTTTGGCTCCCACGATCCATGTTGTCTTCTATCAGATGTTTGGTACGTCTTGTGTTCTACTCTCAGAATACATCGTATGCTGAGTCTTGCACTCGCAGTTTTTTGCCCCGTTCGTCGGATCAAGTCCCAATGCGCTCGCTCCGCGTTTCTTGATGTCAAGTCCGTTCCCGTTCCCTTCGTAGATGCAATTCCGCTCTGCAACTTTCGCTCTCGGAACGATTGGTCCCAGCACGCAATCTCTGTCAGGTCCATGCGCCGGCTCTCAGCTCTTGTGTCTTGACATTTGCAACTGTCACGCAACTCAATACATCTCGAACATCAACCAGGCGCACTATCCTGTATCACCTCCCGCTTCACGTCAATGCACCCGCTAGCTTTCACTTCTGCTGTGTCACACTTCTGCTGTGCCACTCAATGTTTCTCGAGCACCCATCAGTCGCATCCCGAATATCGAACTACTCATACGGACTTGAACGGACTTTAATTGGCATTTTCAAGAGTGTACCTACCTGCTACGTATATCGACTTGTAACGGACGATTGATTTTACTTGGAAAATCCACGCGAACCCATAGAAAAATATTCCATACTGTCTCGTCAATAATATTTGGGTGTTTGCCGTTTCGACGTCGTCTGCTTCAATGGAACAGGCCTGGTTGCTAACGAGCTGCGGACCTCCATCGTGGCTCAGGATAGTGCATGGTTACTTAGGACTGTCCGAAATGAAAGACTGCAGCTCAGGCATGACATCGAACTCCCTTGGGCGATTGAACACAACGTGAAATCGATGGAGAGGGGTAGGCACAATCATCCTAGCCTTCATGAAAGCTAGGGCAGCGGCGTCGGAAAACCCAGCAGAGGGCGGGGAAAGGCTGATATCAGTCAACATTGGACATAAGTTGTGCGGAGACAAGAGAGCCATGAATCCGTCGTCATGAGACTTTCAACTTAGATATCGGTGGAAGATGAATAGGCACCCAAGACGCTCTTCTATAGTTTCCCACAATTGAGAAATAATCAAGGATCGGTCATGGTTTGCCAGGTTTGGGAAGAAAAACCAACTAGAAGATTGAAGACAAAACCAAGCTAGACATCCGTCATGTTTGTTATCAGCTGCCTGATAATATCGTTTCGAGGAGTGATGTTGCACTGGAATGGTTTCGGATAGCTGCAGAGAAGGTGTATCAAACTCGATAGTAGGCAGTTCGTAGTGATGACATTTTACCTGATCATTCCGTCTACGAATGGAGGTTCAATTTCAATCTCTTTCCCAGTTTCATCTTTGGCTTTTGAGATATCGAAGGTGGACAAGACAGAAACAATGGTTGCCCAGACAGTCGCATCAGCGGCGTAACGACCTGCACATACTCGACGGCCGAATCTGCAGAGCAATTAGCAAGTCAAATCGCAGAACCAGAACAACAACAAACCCGAAGCCAAGAATTCGGTCATCAGCATTGAGGTGACCGTCGGCATTCAAAAATCTTTCAGGATCGAACCTGTCAGGATTTGCATACATGGACTCGTCATGCGCCATAGCCCTAGAACAATCAATTCCTCCTCATAGCAAGACGCGCGCATTCTTACCAGATATTGGGAAGGACCATGGTTCCTAATCAAGTTGAGATCCTGGAAGAATGGGCAGCCAAGTAAAGCCCACCTTTGGGGATAAAATATCCTTCATAGATGTCGTCGTCGCTGACCGCGTGTGGAAGAGCAAAAGGAAGAATAGGTCTCCAGCGGAAGACTTCTCTGAACACTGCCTCACAATAAGGTAATGCGCTTCTGTGTTCAAACCCAGGTAGAAAACCGAGACCAACGACAGCGTCGAGTTCATTCTGTGCCTTTTTTGCGACCTCCGGATTCAGTGCCATGACCATAATAAAAACGATCAACGTCGCGGTTGTCTGGAGGCTCAATCAGTCATGATTTATACTTGGCAGGTCGCCATTGATGCGCACGGTGTCTACGGCAGCTACACAAGTCAGCATTCAAACTCGAATCGTAGAGTTAGTCAAGAATTTACCCGCGTAAGCTATCCCTGCGACGTCCTCGATAACCTCTTCCTGCTCCCTGGAACTACCATGTGTATCATTTCGCTCAAGAAGCTCGCGAACAACACAAGGTCTTGCAGAACCATTTCGCTGTGATGAATCAGGATACCTTCCGATAAATAAGAGATGATTGCTTTCGCACCATATTTTGTTTAACATAATTGAACGGTGCATTTTTCATCTCATCGACCAAGTCCCGGGTATCTTGGAGGGTTCAGAACACATAGTGGGGTATCAAACAGATAACCACATACCTTGAGCGAATTTATGGAAACTACATCCCGGAAACCAGGAGGGAAAGTGGCGAAGAAATGGAAGGGTGTTGACAATGCATGCACCAGGTAGCGTACTCTCGGTAATCCTTTCAACGGCTTCTTCTGTCAGCTGAACAAACCGATCATCTATGGATGTGAGGTTATATCCATATACGGTGTCAAGGATTATCGCGGCGGCGAGACTACTGGGATATAAAATCATTGAACCATAATGAAACAAAGTGGAATCACGTTTTTGTGTGCGTGGCAAAGTCGTCTGGAGTGGAAAGCAGGCCACGCAACAAGTCTCGAATTTTCCTGAGGTAAACCGGGTGACAGGCAGGGATAACGTCTCGACGGAAATACTGATGAAACAATCTCCTGCGCTACAATAGCCCATCAACTGACAAGACCGTACTGAAGTGAACCAATCTACCTCCCGCCATTTATCTGAGTACGGTATAACACTGAAACTGAAATCCCATCCCGTGCTGAAAACGTCAGAATGAGAGCCACAATAAGTTGAACCATCTCACAGTGAAATCATAGGAATCCTTGGCCTGTCCGAATAGATGGCTGCGCGCTTTTCGAGCAACTCCGTTGCAGCCTTGACCGAGTTGAGAATGAGGATATGCTGGCCGAACACCTGAGCATGCATAATATCACCTAGAGCTATCAGATTACAAGGAAAAAGGCCCGAGAAATTCTCCATCATACCATACTGCTTTCCCCACTCCGCATAAGTTATCCAGGGCATTTTGGTGGGTATATCGAATAAATTTCCCACTAAGAATCTGGGCTTGGGTCCAGGGGGAAAGGGAAGCCGAGACGTCGCCTTCCGTCGTTGCAGCAAACCAGCCACAGCTAACAGAATTACGGGCACAGCGACAGCGAGCAGATAATGGGCGGAAGCCATGGAGTATTGCCAGTCACGAGAAGCTGCCATTCTATATATTCCAAGTACGAGGATCGGAGGGAGAATAGAGAGCCCTCTGTCAACGGCGACTAATCGAACCGTCCTGTGACCATGGAACACATTTAGACCAGTCAACCAGTCAAATGATTTTCAAAAAAAAAACGTACCAACGAGAAAATGGTCAGAGTTCACAGCTAAAAATGGTCAGGGTCTGTGCAGCCTAGTCGAGTTGTCTACATCCTAGAGCAAAAACGGTCTTGGCCGAAAAATAATGTGTTGAACGTGCAAGAATGACGAGACGATATCAACGATTGGAGGCATTGGTGACGGCAGAACGACTGATAATTTAGACCATTCTGGCAAATATTAAATAAGTTCGCACATTTGCGAATTAGGAGGATGACAGCGCGGCGTTGAGTTTTGTGGTGCCAGGTCTCCGGCGCAGTCGGCTTTGGTGGTCGAGGATATATTCCTCTAAGTACGTACTGGTGCATCGATTTTCTGGACGCATTCGTCTCGGTTGTGGGCAAACGCAAGAGAGTGTCACGGGGAATCCGGGCCGGAACCTAGGCCGCAAATCTCGCTCTTGGAACGATCGATTCAAGCACACAATGTCTTACACCAAGTCCCTTTCCGAAATGACTTTCCTAGTATGCAAGTCAATGCAAAGTCAATGCATCCGAGTCTTGAAGCAATTCAACGCATCTCGCTAACCGCTGCATTTTACATGCAACCGCCCGCTTCCGCTTCTCTACCGTGCCCATCAATCGCATCCTGAATATCGAAACGCTAGTCATACGGACGACATTACATGTAGTAGAAAAAATTATCGCCTCGTCAATATTCAGGTGTTTCCATGTCGTATGCTTCGACGACGTCTGCTTCAATGGAACAGTCCTTGTTGCTCCAATCCGTCGCGAGCTGTGAACTTCCACCGCGGCTCGGGATAGTGCATAGTTAATTGGAGTCCGTCCGAAATGAAAGACTGCAGCTGAGGGATGACATCGAACTCCATTGGACGACTGAACTCGGCGTGAAATCGTTGGAGGGGTGTGTGCATGGCCATCCTCGCCTTCACGAAAGCTAGGGCAGCGGCGTCGGAAAACTCAGCAGAGTGCGGGAAAAAGCTGATATCAGTTAACATTGGGCATAAGTTGTGCGGAGGGCACAAGAGCGCCATGAATCCATCATCCAAAGATATGCGCCAAGGATCGTCAGGCCCACTTGCCAACAGTTGGAGATGGGAGATTATGGGGAAGGACTGTAAAAGTTGGTGAATGCTAGTCCTTGTGAGCCGACCCAAGTCAAGAACCACGCTCAAGGATCCTTGGTTGCTGGATGGTATCCTATCATCTCCAATCTGTAAAAAGCGGAGATTTGGTGCAACCAGGTCAATCCATTGTTCGAAATAGAGGCTCCAACCGCTCAAGGTAAGCGTGTGTAAGTGAGGCAAGACGAACGAGGACCGATTGTGGGATAAACCCAAGTGCTCCGAATACCGGGTCACCCGGATTTCACACCATTCAAGATTTGGACACCTGCGAAGCAGCTCCAACGCTCCGTCAATGTCGAGACCCTCCGCATGATCGTGATACTGTGTCCAGCAGGAAAGGCGAAGTCTTCTCAGCTGTGCCCATGGCAATGGCAGTGAGAGCGGTTCAGTAGACAAAGCCGCTTCCAGTGCAACATCCTCGAGAGTGGGAATTTCGAAAAAATTACTCGAAATCGTTTGATTCCGAACGTTCATCCGGATACTTTTTAGAAGTGGTAAATCCTCTGCACCAAGCTCGAGGATCGGGCGGAGGAAATCAGCATCTGCATCCAACGTGAGGTAACGCAAGCGCCGAGAAACCGCTAGAATTTGAAGTACAAGCGAGAGGTTTTTGAAAGTATCATCAAGCTCGACACTAAAATCGGAGAGAGAAACTGATCGAGGACAAGTGGCGGATCGTTCGAGCCATGCCTCGACGAACCTCTGCAAACCCAAAAGGATATTGGGCGGCGTGTTGGGATAATGAGGGGAGGAATATGTATCGAGCTCCATATCGTCGGTGCGGAGTACGCGACGCTTCTCCAATGCCTGCAGATGCGCCCAAGGAGTAGGGGCGCCTCAGCAGGATCGATAAGAGCATTGTGCTCCGACGGGAGGCAGGCGAAGAAGATTTCCAGGAGAATGTCCTGAGGAATGAGCCTCATGGACGATATGAGGGCCTTGTGCGCGTCAACGGGCTGTTGAAGCAATGCACGCTTCTCTCTCAGCTCAGCGAGGGCCAACTCCATCTCCTCGATCTGAGCATCGATGCGTGCTATAGGATCCACAAGAAGCGAACGTATTTCGAGGATTTCGGAGTGAGAAGGGACATAGTTTGTGTTCAGTCGGTTTGTGAAGGAGGAACTGGAGAGGGACATTTCATCAACGAGTCCGGCTTGAAGTTACTTTGATTTGTTTGCCGCAACTTGACCTTTCGTTCAAACTGTCTCTCGAAGTCTTGACCTTTATTCGATAACCTCTGCTAGGAGTTGTAGCGCGCTCTAACTGAATGAAAAGCAACAACACTTACTCCGGCCGTTGTTACGTCTCGCGCATTTTACAACTGCATGCTCAGAATCCGTTCTACCTTGCCAGCAATTTTCGACAGCTCTACTCGTATTTCACTCTTGTCGTCTACTGTATTTCGACTGAGTCTACTCATCGAAGTGCGCACCTTCGAGTCTGGTATGAATTCTCAGTCGAGGGGCGAACTGTACGCGGAGACGCGCCCGCTCATAACAATGTCGTCCCAAAAGTTATATTCACGGCGCTCTCCTGAGTGCCTACCTCGAGGTCAGGACGGTGGTCGTGCGCTCCCCGCAGGCACAATCACCCTGTACTGTCTGCACCGATTCAATCCGTCCTATCTTCGACTCCTCTATTGTGCACATCAGAGTCGGCGCCTATTAAGTTGTGCGCTTGCGGCAGAAAGTTCTACGGGGCGACGCGAAGAAATTTCTTCCCTGACTAGTGGCCCGATGTAAAGCAAGTTCTGATAACTGATGAGCTGGCCTGCTAAAGCACATTGGGACGTATGACGTGTATTTCGAATTCGCATCTACCACATCAACTTCATATCGCAAGGTCGAATTCCTCATGGTTCAAAAAAATGAAGGTTTCAGCACTCCGTGCACGAAACACTTCCTTCCAGCTGATGCTTCATCGCTCCACCCTGCCCCGCGTCGCGTCGTGCGCTGCAAAAACTCTGTCCATCAGGATATACGCGTCCTACATCCCAGTGATTCAAGTCTGATTCGCTATGTCGCAGACCTGATGGCGATCCACAGAACTCGAATAATGCCCTGGACCCGACCCCATCTGGCTGTATGCTGAAATAATATATGCGATGTGACGTTGCTGGCGAACCTTTTTCAGCACTCATAATGAGTCTCATGTCGACCGACACAGATGATGTTCCTCTAGCATTACTTTATGATGCCGCGTCGCAGTAAATCCGAGCGGGTCTTTCTACCACTTTCTCTTTTCCTTTCGCGTCGCGTCTCGAAATGGCCGCTCTACCTCTCGAAAGTCACACCCTGAATATCGAGGCGTTCCTGGCATGTATTCCAAGGAATCCAACGTGATTCTACTTTCGAGGTTGCTACTATTTCCAACGGACGAGCTGTGTATTATCTTCGTTCTTTCCTTGAAACCTTGCATACAACCCGTGGACGGGATATGTTCCATCACACCTAGCAGGAAAGCTGTACTTGAGCGTCTCATTGCACTACATTAAGCCAAATCTTATCTGGATCGTTGCTCCGCGAGTACTATGTAGATGGATCCTAACAAAAGAAACGGTTTTGGTATGAGCTGGGGAAAACTTGTAGACGATGCCCGCATCTCGAAAGTATATGTAAAGTACATGTGCGAGACCGTCTCGTCAATAACCTGGATCCCGGGATGTTAAATCGGCCACAATGGAACTGGTTCGTCCAGCCCCTCCCGGGCCCAGAAACCTCGCCGCCGCGGGAGGATATTCGAGGTTGACTTGCAGCCCATCAGAAATGAAAGACTGAAGCTCAGGCATGACATCAAGTTCCATTGGGCGGTTGAAGCGAGCCTGGAATCGTCGTAGAGGGTTAGGCATACTCATCCTAGCTTTGATGAGGGCCAGGACTTGGGCGTCGGAAACCCTAGCGAAGGGCGGTGCCACAATTTTGATATCGGTTAACATTGGGCACGGATAGTGTGGCGGACAAATGAGAGCAATGAATTCATCGACCTCTGAGGACGCGGGGGTGGGGTGGTGTGTTGCCATCAGTTGAAGATGGGAGATCATAGGGAAGGATTCCAAAAATTCGCGAAGGCTAGTTGTCGTGAAGCGCGTCAAGTCGAGATCCACGCTTAGACGTGCGCGGTTGCTTCGACTCGGTGATGTGTTGAGGTTTCCGATTTGTAGAGAGCGAAGATTCGGGACAACCAAATCTGGAATCCATCTTTGAAGCTGGAATTCGAAGCCACTCAAGATAAGAGTGTGTAGATGGGGCAGGATGATTGAGGACGAATCGTGGCCTAAACCCGAGCCCGAATATCGGGCACTGAACCTGTTCACTCGGATTTCGCATGATTCAAGTCTTGGACACCTTCGCAGTACATCCAACGCTCCATCGAAGTCGAGACCCCCTTCATTACCATGTGCTGTCCGCCATAGATAGAATTCAAGGCGGAGCCGCCTAAGGTTGGACCATGGTAATGGGAGTGAAAGCGGATCAGTAGGCACAGTTATACACAGTGCTACATCCTCGAGGGTGGGGACCTCCAAGATGGTTGTAGAAGGTGTTTGATTCGGCGGAGTTTGCATCCGGATAGTTTCCAGCTGTGGTAAATCCGTTGGACCAAGCTGCAGGATGGGGCGTAGGAGTTCTACATCTCCAGCCAATACTAGGGAGCGCAAGCGGCCAGAAACCGCAGGGATTTGAAGTGCGAGCGGATGTTTTTCGAGGTGACGATTGAAGTCGACACGATTGGCTGAATCGCAAAGAGAAACTGATAGAGGACAAGAGGCGGATCGTCCAAGCCACGCTGCGACGCTCCTCTCCAATCCTAAAAGAATACTGGGTGGCGTGTTGAGATAATCCGGTGTAGGAATGTGTAGTGAACTCCATAGCATCGGTGCGGAGTACACAACGCTTCTCCAATGCCTGCAGATGCGCCCCAAGAGGAAGGGCGCTTCAGCAGGGTCGATAAGAGCGTTGTGCTCCGACGGGAGGCAGGCGAGGAAGATTTCTAAAAGAATGTCCTGCGGAATGAGCCTTATGGGCGATATGAGGGCCCTGTGCGCGTCAATGGGTCCTACGAGCAATGCACGCTTCTCTTTCAGCTTAGCGAGGGCCAACTCCATCTCCTCGATCTGAGCATCTATGCGGGCTATTTCTTCCAGAGGATCCACAAGAAGGGAACGTATCAGGAGGATTTCGGAAGAAGAAGGAACATAATTTGTGTTCAGTCGATTTGCGAACGGGGAATCGGAGAGGGACATGGTGGTTAAGGCTGAGCGCTGAGCGTCGAATGTCAATCAATATCAGGCTGACGTTCTCGCAGCTAATTTGGCGAAAGCACACGTATGTGCTAACCAGAGCTCTTGCAATACCGGTTTGACAGCAAAGAGAGACAAGGTGGTTCTTTCGTGTAAGTATTATGGACATGGTTGAGGAGGTTGAAAAGCAATCCCAGTTCGGTTTAGAGATCATGACAGTTTCCGAAACAATTTTATAAAGGGAGAGATCCTCTCCAACTGGAACACTACAACGTCCCCGATATTTGATACACGCATACTATCTGTTAGTACGACTAAATACGATGGCAGCAAACAATATAAGGATATCACAAAAAATAAAGGAGTGTCATGTTAAATGAGGTAGATGAGACGAGAAAGAGGATACACAGATAGGTAGTTGGTTAAGCAGATGAGAAAAGACAGTGTAGGATAGATGGATGTGGTTTTAGATGATTAGAAAATAAAACGCACAGATAGATGATAGAACAGAACAAACGAACGATAGCTTTTACAGGGTCAATCCCCCTGCGACGCCGCCAAAGATGGCGATCGGCTCGCGAGTCCTGTCTTTCGACTTGGTGGAACTTCGGTCCGCGTCCTCTTTCGCCTTCTTCGACCGCTCTTTCAGCGTCCGCGCAAGCTCCTCCATTTTCGCCTTGCTCGCCTCCTTCTTCCGCCTCTTCTCCTCCGCCTTCGCCGCCTTGGAGTCCTTTGAATCCAGGAAGAACCCGCTCTTGGAAGTCGCAGCAGGCGATAACGGCGTCAGCGGGGACTTGGGCGACGTGGGCGACATCTCTGCCGAGTGCGTGCTCTTCTTCTTCAGCACCTCCCGCGCCGCTGAGAACATGCTCGTACTTGAACGCGGGGAGACCGTTTCCGCATCTGACGGCGCCGGCGACAAAGCCCGTGCACGCGTGGGCGGCGACGCCGGCGTTATCGTCGTCGTCGACCCCCCCGCCGCCGCGACCTTCCGCAACGGCGGTTCCCGTGCCTCCACCACAATCTCGTCCTGCGTCGGGGACGACGGCTTGGCGTTGTCGTGGTTTCTAGGATAGATAAACACCGACGGCGCCGTGGGCGACGTGATCCACTCTACGCGCGACTTCTGCATCGGCCACGGATTCCCATCGCGGGTCGTGCGGCGCACCGGCGGCCGTCCGTACCCGTGAACAGCGTCCGCGTGCGAGTGCATTCCCAGCCCCATCGCGCGGCGCTCAAATTCATCCTCGTCCTCATTCCGTTCGCCGGCGCTGGCGTACTCGTCGTCCCGCGCATACATCTCCTCGATGCTGGGCAGCGAGTCTGGCGATAGCGGTGGGGTGACGGGGTACGACTCGTGCTTGCTGCTGCTGGCCGCGGTCGACGAGCGCGACGACGACGACATGAGCGACGGTGTGTCGAACGACGCATTGCTCCGGCGCGTCTCGAGCGACGACCGACCCGCGCGCGGGTAGAGCGCCGTGGGCACATGCAGATGCGCATGCGTGTCGATGTTCGGCGGGACGCGGCGCGGGAGGTGGTACGCCACGGCGCCAGGGCTCGTCGGCGAGCTCACCGCATCCACGCCCGACTCGAACCCGTCCGCGTCCGACTCGGACTCCTCGTTGCCCGACACGGACGCGGGGTAGTACGACGACTCGTCGTTGTCGGTGTCGCTGCTCAGCACCGAATCGCGCTCACGGTACGCGAATGACGATGACGGCGACAAGTGCTGCTGTGAACCTGGCCCCACTAGAGCCTGGTACATGTCATCCATGATCATCTGGTCCGTGCGCGACTCGCGCAGCGCGGCCGAGGGCGGCCGCGAGATGCTAGGCGAGGACAACCCCGGCGAGATGGGCGCGGACAACCCCGGCGAGACGGGCGCGGACATGAGCTCGACGATCTCATTGATCTCGTTCTCCGTGCCCACCGAGACGACGCTGTCCGTCCGCCCGCGATGGCGCGATTGTTTGTTGTTGAACACGGGGAGGGTGAACAACTCATCGGCGTCCTCACCGAGCTCGTAATACCGGCGCGGGCTCGCATAATCTAGGTGCCCCCGATGAGGAAACGAGAAGGAAACGTGCAGATGCAGACTTACTAGTGTAATTACCATATCCCCTCGGGACAGTATTGTTCGGCAGCGTGAACAAGCTCTCCTCGAGCTCATCCAACGGCTCATACCCACGACGCTGGTTACCTGAGCTCGAGCCGCCTGCACCTACTCCCAATCCAATCAGCCCGAAAAACGCGCGCGCAAGAATCAGACCAACCGTAATTAGTATACCTCCCACTATCATTCGTACTCGTCGCCCACCTCGCGTCAGACGTCCCACGCGGCCTCGTCGACGAGTACTTCCCGTCCGTCCCGCCGCCGCCGCCGCCGTCCCTTCCATTCCCATAATGGTTGTTCGACGGCCCGCCGCCCGAACCCCCGTCCCTCCCGTTCCCCCCGCCGCCGCCTCCATCCTTCTCCGCTCGCGAGCGAGACGGTTTTTTCTGCGTATACGACTAAAGGGGATAGATATATCTATGTTAGCCGACGTAATGAGGGAGAATCACATTGAGATGCGCCGCACCATCACAGTCTTTAGTGCCCTAATTAAATTTGATGCGATTCAGCGAGAGCGCGTGGCGGTGGATATTGAGATGAAACGTACCGTATCTGCAGGCTACGACAGCTGCACAATGTTGCGACCTCGTAAACACCGACCGAAGTGGAGTTGGATAATGCGCGGTGCATGGCGTGCCGTACGAGCGTCTGCAAGTGCTCGATATGGTAGTTCGTCGCGAGGACGAGAAGCTGGCTGAGCACCGCCGGTGCGGTCTGCAGCGGCGTAAGGAGTGCAAGGGAATAAAAGTACTAGAAATGAAAACAAAAGTCACAATAATGAAAAATGCGACGTTGAAAATGTAGCGCACCTGCAATAACGCCATCGTAATCGGGTAAGGCTCACTCAGGTTGAAAGCCCGCGGGGTGAGCCTGGGATCCGGTCTCTGCTCGTCAGGGACGTTCCCAGGCAAATCAGGAAGCGGGATATGCATCGGGCTATTCGGCAGCGCCTCCATTGCATTCATCGCACTCTGCAATAAACGCATGCGTTGCTCCTTGAACCACGGCCACCGCTCCTCGAGCAGCTTGCGCGAACAGGGAATCTTGCGCCCGTCGTCGCACACGAGTTCAAAGTCCGCAAGGACGCCCTCTTCGAGCGCCGCCAGCCCCAGCTCCTGCATCGGGATGTCGAGCCGCAAAGGCGGCGGCTGGTAGATCCCAAACGCCTCGAGGTCGACGACGGCGACGTGGTCCCAAGAGAGCAGGCGCCGGTTGTAGTCGTCTACGAGGTTCCCGTTGCGGTTCCCGAAGATCATGAATTTGTTGGCCTCGGGCCAGAGGCAGCCGCGGAACCAGCTGCCAGACTCGACGGCCTTGCCAGGGTCGATACGCGACCAGACCATGGTTTGGAGATCGAGGACCCAGATGGAGAAGGACTGGTAGGAGTGCGCAAGGTAGATGCCGGCAATGATGAGGTGGGTACCGAGGATGGCGCCGGAGGGGAAGCGCAGGCCCGGGGGGAAGGTCGTCCCGGACATGGCGGCGGAGCGATCTTGGATGGTGAAACCTGTGTCAGGGAGGGGCGAGAAGACCTCGAGCTCGCGTTTGACGTCGGTAAACTGCAGGCGAGTCAGCGAAAATGGAAGAAAATAAAGAGAACGGCGGACGTTATAATTGCTGTAGAGGTAAATATCGCTGGGGTGCTCGTCGTTGGGAGCGGCAGAGTAAGGAAGGTGAGTTAGCGAGTCGGGGGACGTGACATCCTCGTTCGGCGCGTCGGTGAAACGCGTCCCAGACGAGGTGGCGCGCATTTCATCCATGGGGAAGCGAACACATTGGTTAGAAGACACGGCAACACTGCGATAGGAGCCACAATGGCGCGGATAGTCGCGTCGCTCTGACCAGGTCTTTGCGAGGAGATCATACACGCAGACGTCATCGAGCCAAGTGTTAAAAAAGTCCTGTCCACCGATAATGAAAAGCCGGTCGCCGGTGACAGAAGAGAGCTGCGCGTATCGCGCACGCGGTAACAAGTTATCGGGGGTCGGGAGACGCGAGGGGGGGAGCCAATGCCTTGTAGCAATGTCGAAGAAGCGCACATCATTTAAGACACACAATTCGTCGGGATTGGGTGAGTCGGGCTCGTTGCTCATCCCGCCGAAGACGATCAACTGATTGTTCCCTAGATCGCGTTAGCATGGGGAATTCCGAACAACATACTAGATCAGTGCGCATACAGGTGTCGACGCTGTGGAAGTAGCGTGCCCGGGGAACGTCGTCTTCAGGAAAGGGATGGATCTTCTCCCAGTTGTATGTCTCTAGGTCGAAAACATAGAGGTCCGCGACCATCCTTCGCTCAGTCACCAGACGTCCTCCCTACGCACGAATTGCGCTCAATTAACCCGGAAATTGTGGGGGGATATATCACGCACGAAGAGGTACATCTTGGAGCCCACCACGGTGGTGGACGCACCCTATTCCCGTCAGATGAGATATAACAGCAGTATTCGAGAGACATACGACAAGCTTTGCAGGGACATCGCCTGTGGTCTTGCGGCAGAAGGTGGTGAGGTCGTATATAGAATGGAGCTCTGGCATTGCAGAGGATACGCCTCTAGCGGGGGCAAGGGTGAGAGTAGTCGGCAGGAAAGGGTATTTGGTCTTCGATCGCAGGCCCAGAAAGGAAACCTGATGGCATCTGCTCACATGGCTGTCCTTCCACAGAACATCTTCTGGGCTCAATCTTCCACAGAGAATATTTTCTCGGTTTCAAGGCAAACACGCGTGCAATTTCTGCAATTTTTCGTACAGCCCAGCACGGATGCGAAATTCCTCCAGGTCGACAACAGCTCTTGGGGCGACAGAATGCTCGGTGCCTGTGCACATGGAAAAAAATCTAGCACCGAGACCCAATGCGGCACAACGCTTTGCTATTTCGAATTCATCATTACCTTCCTCAAGCTCGCCCCTTTTGCCTCGTTTCCCACTTTGCACCCACTCGTCCCTCCCCCTTGTCCTCGCCTCGTTCTTGTTCTCGTCTTCTCCCTACCGTGCACCCAGCCTCGTTCATTTTGACTAAACAATCCTCGACTTGTGCTTGTTGACCTTGCTTCCCACATTCCGATGTTCTTCTCCCGATCGCGACGTTGGCAGAACTCCCGACCCCGAGTTTATAACACTTGGTATACACTCCCTGCTCATCATCACCCAGGCCCTCCGCACCAATTCACTCACGCTCTGACCGGGCCTCGCAACCCAGCGTTCGGTGGCTGAACCCAGAACCCTCGACCCAGACTTCCTTCGGCGAAGTCACACCTCGGCCTACCCACGGCGAACTCCCCGCGCGTCCTAGAACCGTAACTACTCAAATTCCCATCAACCACACATACAAAACAAATCTGTACTGTATATCTGGATCAAACAATCACCTTCTTTGATACCCAACTGATACTCATTAATTCGGACGACGATGCATTCAGAAATCAGCGAGTGATGCGGAATCTTCTTCCTGGGACTTCCACGAAAAGAAATCTTCCTCCTGGGACTGGCACTGGCACTGACTGTTGGAGGTACGATCGAACATGATTTGCGTCGCGCACTTTTCACTTCAACGCTGGCACTGGCGGCGACAGCAGGCAAGATGGACGGGCGTTCGAATGTTTGCTTCTTCACGGCTTATTCATGTCAAACTCGGACTCGGCGCCGCGCCCACTGGGGTTCAAGTTCAAGTTGGGTATCTGCAAACGCGTACACGATACGTCAACTTCCCACCGGGTCAGGCAGTTACTAGGCCCGCAAAATATCATATCACTGTCGTTGCCCACAAAATATCGTCGTCGTTGGAAGACTCATCAGCATCATCCTCGGTGGGAGACCCTCTCCGTGCGATAGATCCCCGTGTTCGCCTGTCTCTCGTATTTTGTGTACCTTACAAATCCCGCTGTGTTGTACACTTCTCCCGCACGCGCCCACGAAGAAGCTCAGCCGGTTTTCTCTCGGCACGCCTTGCCCGCGTATGTATGTATTCCATCGAACAGCACGGTTCCAAACTCTACTGGGTCCTATAAGTGTCCAGACAGCGCAATCATCAGTCATCTGCACCCGCCTTGTCTTGTCTTGCCGTGTCCGTTTACATCCGTGTCTCGGTTAACGTTGTCCAACTCTAATCTCGTCGTCGCCAACAATTCTCCGACCCCGGCCAACTAGGCGTTCGTTCGGTGGTTGCCATTCTGGCGTTCTGCAATATTCGAAGTTCCTGTCGATTCTGCAATATCCCACAATGTTTCGAAGCACCGTTTTCAAACCCTCGCAATAGAGCTCGTATTTGTTTTCATCTATTATCTTATTCGCCCTTCTCGCATTAATCTCGCTTCGCTACATGGCAAAACTCCGAGTGCGCTAGTATGTACTAAGCAAACTCCGAGTCCCCTGCTGCGGCTGCGCTTTGCCGGCGATTAATTATTCTACTTACGGTACGCGCGTCGGCGGCCGCACATAACGCAGCAGAGCACCACGAAAAATTTTCAGTGTTTCGACTCTCCGTCCCACGCCGATCGTCGCTTTTCTCCTTCACTCCACTGGATCCACGCTTCCCTCCGCTTACTCGAGTCCCCACATCTTCCATCCCAAACGGATCCCCGACGATCCGCATTGGGTATTCGGCGTTTCCTCGACAAGGACTTCGAAGCCAGGGGGTGGGGTCGCGTATGCGCGCATAAATCGAAGCCTTCGGCGCTTCGGTCATCTGGTACGCGTCGCGACGCGTCATCATCGGTGACATACCCACGTCTCGAATTCGGAATCTAGATAAACATATGCATGGTAGTGATACGCCGACGTGTCTAACTGTCTATCAGCTATCATATGCTCTGTAAGTATCACGTTCATCGTCATCGTTCCCAGCTGCAGGCTTCCGTTCCCTCTGCTAGAGCCCAGGTCCCAGGTACATTCCTCTTGCCAATGCGAATGCCATTGCGTACCTAGGCCTCCGCTTGCAAGTTGCCGCGGTGCTACGGTCCGGCGTCGCGTCGGGTTCCTCGAGGGGAATCACAGATATGGTATCGATCTTCGCGTCAGTGCCTGATGATCTTCTCGGAAATTAGCGGAAATTTTACCGCTGATAGACGCGCTTACGACGCGATGAGCCATTCGATATCACGAGCTTGGCGCCTGGCGTTGAGCCAAGTTGCTAATCTTTACGGTACCCCCGCACTAACGCGTGCGCGTTGATAAATTGTGCAGGTACGTATAGCTGTTAGCGAGCGAAGTCTTCATACAGTATTTGGATAAGGGTCCAGGATGTCCGATGTCCTCATAGGTACTAAGTACTAAGTAGCTGATACAGATCCCGCGCACAGAATATTGATGTTATTCGGATGGGCGCTCCTCGGTCTGCAAGCAAAATGAAGCGCGAAATGAAAACAAGTGCTGATAAGTATCCCGGCAACGTTGAACTGCGTAAATTCGATTCGATCCGAATTCTTCCAATAAACCTGCCTCCCAATCGCATGGATACTTCCCAGCTACGGTCAAGTCCAAATCCAATTATTTAACGGATACATACCATATGGAAATCGCGGAATTCGGAATGAGTTCATGATCCTCAACAACTCTAATTAACGCACGATCTGCATCCTTAATGTTTTGGTCGCGCGTCGCGTGGTGACAGTATTAATGAGACAATTCCTTTTGGGGGCACTACGCTTTGGACCCGAAAAGGAAATTTCTCTGGCTCAGGCTTGTTCGGTACTTCCAAGGTACTTCATTTGTACTCGTTATGAAGCTCCTGAACACCCTAGCTCTACATTCAGCCCATTTTTGGTATTTACAACCTCAGGCTGTTGGTGATGCTTTTCATTTCAATTCTGCTGAAAAACAGAGCACAGAGGAAGTTGCATGGGTCTCAAATATCACCAACCGTGTCAGTGCAGCAAGTACTTGACGACTCGGATGATCTTTTTTATTTCTGGTGAACTCGACTCGGACTCCGCCACCGGATGCGGATATCTGCGTTATCGATGCGTTTCCCGATCAGGTCCCTTCGCCCGTCTCTCGCAGCGCGCGCCATGGACGCAATAATCTCGACCCCATCCACAATAAAAGTGCTCCCCACACGCAATACAACACGCCCGACCACATCTCGCCCTCGTCCGTCGTCCCGAACCCGCTAGACCAATTCCACGCCTGGTTCGACGACGCCGTCGCCCGCGGCGTGCACGAGCCCGAGGCCATGTCCCTCTCCACCTGCACGCCTTCTGGTCTCCCCTCCGCGCGCATCGTCCTCTTCAAGGCCCTCGACCCGCGCGGGTTTCTCTTCTACACCAACTACACGTCGCGCAAGTCCAACGAGTTGACCGCGAACCCGCACTGCGCGCTGGTGTTTTACTGGCGCGAGGTTCATCGGAGCGTGCGGGTCGTGGGGAAAGCGGAGAAGGTCGGGAGGGAGGAGAGCGAGGCGTACTTTAAGAGCAGGCCGGTCGGGAGCCGGTTGGGTGCGTGGGCGAGCCGGCAGAGCACCGTGGTGGGCGAGGACAAGGTCCACGAGCGGCTCGAGCGCATCAAGGAGCGGTTCTCCTGGAGACGATATCCCCCTGCCTGAGTTCTGGGGTGGCTGGCGCGTTGTGCCTACGTGCGTGCCTGTTCTTTCTTTCTTTCTCCCATCTGACTCGTTATGGCTACTTCTCATTCGCCGCTTTATGCCCTTGGGTCTTGTCCTACTTCGAATCATCCTCACAACAGAGAAATGGAATTCTGGAGCGGCAAGCCCTCGCGTCTGCACGACCGTGTCCGCTATCTCCGCCTCGATCCCTCCGATCCTTCTTCCACCACCTCCTCTGCCTCTTCCACCGGCCCCGAAACCACAGAACCAGAGTCCGAGTGGAAAATAGAACGCCTCGCCCCCTGAACCCGACAGCACCACGGAAGTCTGACAGCACTCACTGTCACCCTACCTGGCCCTGACGCAGAAGAATCAATATCATCTGTACCAACATAGAGCACATAGCACAACGTTAACACGATTCTTCCTTTGATACACGATCCTCCTGTGCTCGTTGTGCTCCTGTGATACACCATCCTCCTGGGATACTCTCGGCAGCCCTCATTGGCTATCCATTACGGTCAGACCCAAGACCCTCCTAAGTCGATTTATAGCCCCTCCTTCCTTCCTGCGGCCCAAGTCCTGATTCCTGTCTCTGCGTAACGCGTTGACATTGAAGCCTTACAACACTACTGGCTGAACTCAACTCGGCGCGATGCTTATCATTCCTCACCCTTTCCCTACCGTGACTCTCGTTGCCAAATCCAAGCCCGGCGTTCTCAAGCTCTCAACGTCATCCCGTCCCCACAACGGCAGCGGCGCGGTGTTAGAGCGCGCGGAGCCGTGACCGCGACTCAGGCGCACATGGGGTATCGCCGGCGTCCGTCCTGGGCTCGGACTCTGGGTTTCGTACTCGGACTCGGAGTCTCGGTCTCGACTCGTCACGACTTGCTAGGCACCCCTTGCACCACATGGTGTCGCCGACTCGGTGTACCTTGGTCCTGGGTCCTTGGGCCGCCTGAGGACGCGCCATGCGCCCACCGTCACGGGGAGAGCCCAAAGTAAACCGAGTTGTTTTTAGCATTCTCCGTGCGGCGCGTGCTCGCTCTCGTCTGACTCTCTTTCTGAAATTCGGATTCGGAAATTCCGAATCCGGAAGTTGGCGGGCGGGCGGCGGCCGCTCGTGACTCGTCTCATTTTGCGGGCCTGCACCCTACCGTTACGGAGAAAAACTTGATGCGAGTTGTTTTTAGCAGTACCGCGCAAGTCGAGAGTCGGAGAGTTGTCTCTTTCGGAAATTCTGAATTCAGAGGCTGGCGGGCGGCGGCCGCCCACCTCGCTCACCTCGTCTCGGCGACCTCTGGTATGTCACTTGAGGAATATTAGATTCTCGAAATGAGAGATCCTTTCAGGCGTTTCCTTTTTTCCTAGGGCAGATCCACCCATCCCAGTCGCTGGATTTCAAAATGAAATTATTTAAACTCAACGTAGGCTTGCCCGCGCCTAGGGGCACGCGTGTCATTCAGGCCGCCGCGCCAGCCCGACCCGTCGCATCGCACAGCTGGTGAATATTTGAACAGCGCGTCGCGTATATTGACAGCGCGTAGGTACGACGCGGCACGGCGCAGGGTTCCATGGAGGGTTCAAGGAGCATAACGCAGATCAGTATGAGTGCGGGAGGAAGTCTGAGGAGGTTCGCCTGCGGAAATGAAGGGTTTCAGTGCACCAGCTTGAGCGACGCGACGCGTATCTTGGGATGGATTGACACTGATTCACTGCGTACCAGGCGAAACCACGGGTCGCGGGATATTGCGGGGCGATGGAGAACCTGAGTTGTGTGGATCAGCCGCGGTCTCGGGCAGTCTGCGTGCTAGGGGAAAGAAAAGAAGTTGAATGAAGAGTTTCAGTCTTGAACCGGTGATAGCCTGGAGGTGTCGCGTCGCGTACGAGCGATGCGGCGCGGCATCATGGAGCAGTGGAGCATTATCTATGCGTCGGCCGCGGTCTCGCGCACGGCGCGTCGGCCACGCCACAGAAGTACGGTAAATCAATGATGATGAACATGAACACGTCGCGGTCGCGTCGCAGTGGAGCATCATCTGTATCGGCCGAGTATGTGTGCTGGAAGAACTTCAAGAAGGTCAGAGTGAATCAGAGTTTGAAGGAGTGATGGTCTAATAGTAAGGGATAAGTCGGCGTCGCGTATATTCGAGTTCAGCGCGTCCGACGAGAAGCGGTATATCATGGAGCAGTGGAGCATCATGCGACGTCCACGCCGACGTCGGGCCAGAGTAATATAGACGTGTGCTGCAGCAAGTCGATGAAGAGACGTCGGCATCGCGCCGTATATTGTACTGGGCTTAGCAGGAAGGAAGCGCGATAGAGTACGACGTGAGGCATCATGAAGCAGTGGAGCATCCATGATGAGCTAGCTAGGATAGCCTTCTCGCGCCGTAGGGTGAAACTTTGAATCATCCTTCGAACTTGATAGGTCGAGCGAAACGCGAAACGCTCGAGCAGGCTGACAAGTAAGAACTGAGCTATTCGCTGTACGGCCCGATGTACTTTGACACGACCTAGCCTATTCAGATATTTGAAGCCCTGATATCCGCGAAAGCCACTTCAGAGCTTCGGGCTGCTGAGGAGTCGTGGATCGAACCCAGCAGCTGATGAGCACAAAGGTATGGACAGGACCGGGCCGAGGTCATACGCCGGCTTGCAGATGCTAGAAGGTCTGGAAGTTGTTGCGCGAGTTCACCATGGGTAGCCAAGAGATATTTAGCTGTAAAGCTCTCCGAATCACGCAGGATCGAGACCAAGGCAAGCATGATGACGCTTTGTGCTCGGAAAGACTAACGTCTTGAGCCAACTTCCGGCGCGTGCTCTAGTCACATGAAAATGATATAGTGCAGTGCCATGCAGGTGCCTGCCACTGCTAGTGTGCCGTCTCGGCATTACTTTGAAATTTGTTGAAGCGGCGCGCCGGCGTCGACTCGTCGTCGGGCTATGGTAACGCGATGCGTGGACCGACCGGTAGGAAGGCGGAGAAGATGTTGCACACAGTGATTATGGTTGGGACGGGCCGCCTCCGTACAGAGACTTCGGCACGAAGGACTGGTTTCTTACAGGTGATGAATCGAAAGAGAATCCAGGAGTGCTTTGGATACAGTACTTTTTAGCGACAGTAAAATTGTGAGCACGCTAGTCCCCGGCCGCAACTCAGCCACGACTACTTCTGAGGAGCTATAGCCGCGCGAGGATGCAGACCACTGGCAGAGTCGAGGACTCCAGGCCGACAAGTCGAGATGGACGAGATTGCAATGAAGCCGTCGAGGATTGCTGGCGGTTAGAAAGCCAAGTCCCAAACTATGAGCATGCCACTGCGTCGCAAAATGCGACAGACTGCAGTTGTAGCAGCGCTGGTGAAAGGTCAACACCACATTGAGTATGTCGGAGCCTGTTCGTCTTTCTCCCGTTAGAGCGCATCACGGTTCCTACTAGCCTGGAAGAGGTCTGCCGTTGGATACGCATAGGCAGGCCGAGAGAGACGCCCAGATGAGTATTTGAAATGAAATGCGCTTGTTGCGGCGGCCCGGCGCCAAACAAATCAGTTCGACTTGCCGGCGACCGCCACAAGCGTCGATTGACTCGATTCTACTTCACTCTACGCTGAACTCTTTGGCAATGGCAATGTCCCTCTCCGATTCCCCGTTCACAGATCGACTGAACACAAACTATGTCCCTTCTCCTTCCGAAATCCTCGAAATACGTTCGCTTCTCGTCGATCCGCTCGAAGAAATAGCACGAATAGACGCTCAGATCGAGAAGATGGAGTTGACCCTCGCTCAGCTGAGAGAGAAGCGGGCATTGCTCCAGCGGCCTATTGACGCGCACAGGGCCCTCATTTCGCCTATGAGGCTCATTCCTCGGGACATTCTTCTGGAAATCTTCTTCGCATGTCTCCCGTCAGAGCATAACGCCCTCATCGATCTTTCTGAGGCGCCGTTACTCTTTGGGCGCATCTGTAGGCATTGGCGAAGTGTTGCATACTCCACGCCGATGCTATGGAGCTCGATACATATTCCTCCACTGGATTATCTCAACACGCCACCCAATATACTTTCAGGACTGGAGAGGGTCGTCGAGGCATGGCTTGAACGATCCGCCGCTTGTCCTCTATCAATTTCTCTCTACGATCTTACCAATCGTCTCGAGTTCAATCCCAATCTCGGAAAACATCCCCTCGCACTCCAAATCATCGCGGTTTCCCGGCGCCTGCGCTACCTAGCATTGGCTGGGGATGCAGAGCTCCTATGCCCAATCCTACAACTTGGGTCAGAGAAATTACCATCTCTAAAAACCTTCCAGATGATAACTCTGTCCAATCAAACACCTTCCACAAACATTTTGGATATCCCTACCCTCAAGGATGTAGCACTAACCGTGTCTACTGATCTGCTTTCATTTCCGCTACGATGGTCACAGCTTAGAAAACTCCGCCTTCACTCTCAGCCTCGCTGGACAGTGCATGGCCAAGACGGGGGGTCTCGATTTCGAAGCAGCGCTGGATGTGCTTCGGAGGTGCCCCAATCTAGAACAATGCGAAATCCGGGTGACCACGTATTCAGTGCATTCGGGTTCCAATCCATCCCCGATCATGTTGCCCCAACTGCACACTCTTGCCCTCATTGGTTGGGACTTCGATGTTCACAAATGGGTAGATCTGGTTGCCCCAAATCTCCGTTCTCTGCGGATTGGAGCGGTCAGCACACCCAGCACACCGCCGAGTAACGAGGGATATCTGAGCGCGGATATCGACTTCACTCGATTCATAGCGACTAGCCTTCGCGAATTTTTGCAGTCATTGCCCATGATCTCCCATCTGCAACTGGTGGCAAGCTTAGTCCGTCCTGGTTCCGTGTCCCTGAACGATGAATTCATGGCGCTGTTTTGCTCACCGCACAACTTATGCCCAAGGTTAACTCACATCAACATTCCATTTTTCTCTGATTTTTCGGACACCGCCACCTTGGCCTTCATCAGGGCGAGGATGGATATGCCTACCCCTCTGCGACGATTTCAGGCTCGCTTTGACCGCCCCATGGATCTTGATATCATGCCTGAACTTCAGTCTTTCATTTCCGACGGACTCCAAGTGAACCTCGAGTATCCTCGGCTAGAATCGGCGTTCAGTGCTCGCCTGGGGTTGGACGATTTTGGGTCGTTTTATTGACAGTGTACTTGATTTTCCGAGACGCGGACATCATGCATCGCCGTTTAATTTGACTCGTCTTCTCCTCGTCTTTGCATCCCTATGAACGTCGGGTAATGCGTCCAACAATCTGTGGAAACTTGTCACAAATTCCCCCAGAAGAAAGGCAAGGAAAAGTGTCTTTTCCTGACAGCATGTGGTGAAATGAAGTCCTTGGAGTTGCAATGCCTCGGCGCGCCACCACTTCATCTACTCGTACGCCCTACCAGGTCGCGTACATATCATATTGTAGTTGCGCCAGCGAGCCACAATGTGGTATTCCCTGTGAATCGATCTCGATTCTCAATGCCTTCAATGCTTGTTGAATCGACATCATGAAATGTAATGCAAATCCTTGGGAAATGCTTGAATGAGCCAGCCGAGGCTGAACGCTGGACTCTGAGGAGCATCAAGTCCAATGTGCGCCAAATTGGCCAGGATCACCAAACGTCACGGCTGATTGACGCTCAACGCACTGCCCTTAGCGTTAACCTTCATATCGCTCTCCGATTCCCCCTTCACAGATCGATTGAACACAAACTATGTTCCTTCTCCTACCGAAATCCTCGAAATACGTTCCCTTCTCGTGGATCCTCTGGAAGAAATAGCACGCATAGATACTCGGATCATGGAATTGGAGTCGGCCCTTACTCGGCTGAAAGAGAAGCGTGCATTGCTCCTGGGGCCCATTGACGCGCACAGGGCCCTCATATCGCCCATGAGGCTCACTCCTCAGGACATTCTTCTGGAAATCTTCTTCGCCTGCCTCCCTTCGGAGCATGACGCTGTTATTGATCCTGCTGAAGCGCCGTTACTCTTGGGGCGCATCCAGGCATTGGCGAAGCGTTGCGTACTCCGCGCCGATGCTATGGAGCTCGATACACATTCCTTCACGGGATTATTTCGACACGCCGCCCAATATTCATCAACGACCGAAGAGGATCGTCGAAACGTGGCTCGAACGATCTGCCACTTGTCCTCTATCTGTTTCTCTTTTCGATCTTACCAATAGCGCCGAGTCCAATCCCAATCCCGAAAAACATCCGTTCGCATTTGAAATCCTCGCGGCCTCTCGGCGCTTGCGCTCCCTAACATTGGCCGGGGATGCAGAGCTCCTACTCCCGGTCCTGCAGCTTCATCCAGCGGATTTACCTCTTCTCAAAAGTATCCGGATAGTAACTCCGTCGGATCAAATACCTTCCACAACTATCTTGGAGGTCCCCACTCTCGAGGATGTAGCACTGCGTATAACGGTGTCTATTGATCCGCTTTCGCTTCCACTACCATGGTCACAGCTGAGGCGGCTCCGCCTTGAATTCTATCGATTCTGGACAACGCATGGCAATGAAGGGGGTCTCGACTTCGACGGAGCGTTGGATGTATTGCGCAAGTGTCCACGACTTGAGTTGTGCGAAATTCGAGTGAACAAATACAGTGCCCCATATTCGGGCTCGAGTTTAGGCCACGATTCGTCCCCAATCATTTTACCCCAGCTACACACTCTTATCTTGAGTGACCTCGAATTCCAGCTTCAAAGATGGATCCCAGATTTGATTGCCCCAAATCTTCGCTCTCTACAAATCGGAAACCATAATACATCACTGGGTCGAAGTAACCATGCACGTCTAAGCGTGAACCTCGACTTAACGCGCTTCACGATGACTAGCCTTGGCGAATTATTGGAGTCCTTCCCTATGGTCTCCCATCTTCAACTGGTGACAAGCTCAAGCTACTTCGAGCCCCTGTCCTCAGAGGTCGATGAATTCATCCCTCTCCTTTGTCCCCCATACCACCTGTGCCCAATGTTGACCGATATCGAAATTGTTGTTCCCCTGGAGCCGTCTGCTAGGGTTTCTGACGCCGATGTCTTGGCCCTCATCAAGGCTAGGATGAGCATGCCTAACCCTCTACGACGATTCCAGGCTCGCTTCAACCGCCCAATGGAATTTGATGTCATGCCTGAGCTTCAGTCTTTCGTTTCGGACGGGCTGCAAGTCGACCTCGAGTATCCTCCGCGGCGGCGAAGTTACTGGGCCCGGGAGGGACTGGACGAACCATGGTCGTTCCATTGAAGCCGATGTGACATTCCGGTATTCGGGTTATTGAGGTCTCGCACCTGTACTTTGAGACGCGGACATCATCAATCTTTGCCGTTTCTTCTGTCAGGATCTAGTTAGTACTCACGGAGCAACCATTCAGATGAGAGTTAACTTGTTCTTCATTAGTGTAGTGAGACGCACGAATACAACTCTTCTGCTGCCTGCAACTTGAATGGAAATATCGTGTCTCCGGGGTCGTATGAAGTTTCCAAGGAAAGAACGAAGGTAATACACAGCTCGTCCGTTGGAGATAGTAGTGATCTTGAAAGGCGTACAAGCATGTTGGAATACGTGCGAAGAACAGATCGATATTCAGGGTGCGACGTTCGAGAGACATTGAGCTGCATGATAGTGAAACCATTTCAAGACGTGACGACAAAAGAAAAGAGAAGGAAGGATCCGAAACCTGGAACAATGCTAGGGGAGCATCACCTGTGTCAGTTGATATGAGTGCCGGAAAAGGTTCGTCCGCCACGTCGCATCGCGTATATCATGAGAGCTCAACCCACAACGAGACGGGGGGGCGGGTCCAGGGCATCATTTGAGTTCTGCGGATCGTCTGCGACACAGTGAATCGGCCTTGAATCGCTGAGTCGCTGAGATGTTGGACGCGTATGTCATGATAGGCAGAGATCTTGCAGCGTGTAAGACGCGATGCGGGGCATCGTAGAGCTTTCCACGATGAAGCATCAGCTGTAAGGAAGTATTTCGTACACGGAGCGCTGAACTTCCATTTCTGAACCATGAGGAACTCGACCTTGCAAGTTGAAGTTGATGTGGTAGAGGCCTGTTCGAAACATACGCTAGGTGCTGCTGTATGTCCAAATGTACTTTAGCAGGCCGCCTTTCTTATCAGTTGTGAACACTTGCTTTACATCGGGCCACCAGTTGAAAAAGAATTGTCTTCGCATCGCCTCGTAAAACTTTCCGCCGCAAGCGCACAACTGAGCACCGGGCGTTATGCCGCCTCGGCAGTACTGTCAAAGTGAAGCGACACGCCGACGCCGACTCCGGTGTGCGTAATAGATGAGTCGAACATAGGACGGATTGAATCGGCACAGACGGTACAGGGTGATTGTGCCTGCGGGGAGTGTGCGACCGCCGTCCTCGCCCCGAGGTAGGAACTCACGAGGACGCCGTGGATATAACTTTTTGGGACGACATTGTCATGGGCGCGCGCGTCTCCGCGTACAGTTCGCCCCTCGACTGAGAATTCATACCAGACTCGAAGGTGCGCACTTCGATGAGTGGACCCAGTCGAAATACAGTAGACGACAAGAGTGAAATACGAGTAGAGCTGTCGAAAATTGCTGGCAAGGTAGAACGGACTATGAGCATGCAGTTGTAAAATGCACGAGATATCGATATAATCACGGCGGGAGTGTAATGTTCCTTTTCATTCTGTTAGGGCGCGTCACGGTTTCTAGTAGAGGTTATTGAATACACGGTCAAGACCTGGAGAGACTATAGACACAGTAAGATGGGGTTGGACGAAAGGCAAAGTTGCGGCAAACAAATCAAAGTGACTTCAAGTTGGACTCGTTGATGAAATGTCCCTCTCGAATTCCCCCTTCACAAACCGACTGGACACAAACTATGTCCCTTCTCCTTCCGAAATCCTTGAAATACGTTCGCTTCTCGTCGATCCCCTCGAAGAAATAGCACGAATAGATGCTCAGATCGAGGAGATGGAGTTGGCCCTCACTGAGCTGAGAGAGAAGCGTGCATTGCTCCAACAGCCCATTGACGCGCACAAGGCTCTCATATCGCCCATGAGGCTCATTCCGCACGATGTTCTTCTGGAAATCTTCTTCGCCTGCCTCCCGTCGGAGCACAATGCTCTTATCGATCCTGCTGAAGCTCCCTTGCTCTTGGGGCGGATCTGCAGGCATTGGAGAAGCGTCGCGTACTCCGCGCCGATGCTATGGAGCTCGATACATATTCCTCCACTGGATTATTCCAACACGCCACCCGGTATTCTCTTGGGACTGGAGAGGACCGTCAAGGCGTGGCTTGAACGATCCGCCGCTTGTCCTCTATCAGTTTCTTTTTTCGATTTCACCAATTATGTCGAGCCCGATTCCGAATTTGAAAAACATCTCTTCGCGCCCCAAGTCCTCGCGGCTTCTCGGCGCTTGCGCTGCCTAGTATTGTTTGGGGATGCCGAGTTCCTACGTCCAATCCTACAGCTTGGTCCAGAGAATTTACCACTTCTCAAAAGCATCCGAATGAAAACTCTGATTCAAACGTTTTCCACAAAGATTTTGGAGATCCCCACTCTCGAGGATGTCGCACTGTCTTTGACAGTAGCTACCGATCAGCTTTCACTTCCACTGCCATGGTCCCAGCTACGAAGACTCCGCCTTGATTGTCAGCCTCGCTGGACTGGGCAGGGGTACGAAGGAGGTCTCGATTTCGACGGAGCAATAAATGTCCTCCGAATGTCTCCAAATCTTGAGCACTGCGAGATGCGAGTGACCAAGTATTCAGAATACTCGAGTTACAATTCGTCCCCAATCTTCCTGCCGCTATTGCACACTCTTGTGTTCAGTGGCTGGCAATTCTATCTCAGAAATTGGATTCCAGATCTGGTTGCCCCAAATCTCTACTCGCTACAGATTGGAGACGTCATCCCACCACCGGATAATCAGGGACGGCTCAGCGTAGCCATCGATTTCCACTTGTTCACAACGACGAGCCTTCACGAATTTCTCCAGTCCTTGCCTATGATCTCCAGTCTACAACTAGTGGCAGGTTACCATGCTGAGGGCGTGCCGCCGGACGATGAATTCATTGCGCTCCTTTGCCCACCACACAACTCGTGCCCAATGCTCACCGATATCGGAATTATGATGGCTCCTTCTACTGGGATTTCCGACGCCGCAATCCTGGCATTCATCAAGGCGAGGATGGCCATGCCTACACCTCTGCGACGATTTGAGGCTTCCTTCAGCCGGCGGATGGAGCTTGATGTTATGCCGGACCTTCAATGCTTCATTTCGGGCGGACTTCAAGTTACCCTCAAGTATCCACAATCACGACGAGCGTTCAGAGCTCGGGATGGATTAGACGGACCAGGGGCTTTCTATTGATTTTCAAGTATGAACTCCCATGTTTGTAGCCTTTGTTTACGAGACTATCTTCGAGTTGCATTCTTTAGGGACTACCAATCACCTTCCTTATGTTATCTGGACACAGAAGACGCGGCGGTGTGTAACCAAGTCCCCAGATGGAACGTTGCAACGGAGTTGCCTGGTAGTCTCAACAATTGCGGAAATACTGTAGTGACAATGCAGGCACTGCAAATTTCGACAAGATGTTCTTCGTAGATGTACTTTATTTCTGGAAATACGAGCGTCATCCCTTGCCGTTCAACTTGACTCGTTTTGTCTTCGTCTTCTCGTCGTTATTGACGTCCAGCAATGGTTCCAGTAATCCCTCGTCCTGCAAGCATGTCACAAACTCCCGGAAGAAGGGCTCGTAATCGTGGGTGCGCTTGACATGTTCAGTCTGAAATTCATGAGAATAAGTTCCAAGATGGAGCGGGGCGGAGGCTGACATTTGCCCTCGTTGCTTTCGCAACCTCGTCTTCTACCGCAACCTTGGCCTTCACCGCATCCCGGACACACTGCTCCCATGCGGGGACGAGCGCTCGTTCCGGCATCTCCAAAATCTCCAGGTCTCGAGCCATACGGCGAGACCCAAAATCAGGTGCAAATGTCCGACCGGGAGCAGAAGCAGCCACAGGGGAGTCGAACGCAAACTTCGCTTGCTCAAGAAGGTTACTGTCGACCTGAAAGGCCGTAAGTTGGAGTGAAATCGTAAATCATCGAGGAAATCCTGACTAGAGATTCCCAGTCCGGCTTCATTCTGCCCTGGAGCCGTTTCCGGTCGCGCTTCAACATCTCTAGGGTATCGCTAGCTTGCTCGTACAGTCCGTCGACCAGCGCCAGAAGACTGAAACGGATGTTATTCCCGCCTTCAGTACCGCCGTACTTCTGCATCTTTAGGCGCAAGGCCGGCCGTACGACGTCCATCCAATTCTTCTTCACTCCGGGCTCATCGTCGGAGAGCTCGCCCACCTCCAGTGGCCCAGATTTCAGCCCGTCGAGCTCCCACACCTTGCCATATGCGGGAACATAGCCGATGAAATGATAGGCCTCCTCTGTATCGGGCTCTTCTTTCTTCGCTTTCCCTTTGGACGACGCAGGTTTTGAAGTAGATGCTCGGGCTGGGGTGCGCTTGGTAGTCGGAGGTTTCTTTTTCTTCTTTTCGCCATCTAGAGTAGAAGTGGCGATAGTATTGAGAGCGCCTCGAAGATCTGGAGGACTACGACCTTCACATAAATAACTTTGTAGGAAAATAATAACAAGAAACGCACCGCGCGAGAGACCGGTGAGCCTTACGAATAAATGGAGAGTTCGAAATGGCCAAGCCTTTCATCTGTAACATAGTCAACAAAATATCATGCAGTGCGTTCATTTGAAATCCCACCACAGGGGACATACTCTCTGTCTCTTGCTTGAACACGGACAGCTCCTCCCCAATCTCGATGTCTAGGCAATTTAACGCGATGTTGATGATTGCAAGGGTGCCACACGCTTCATCGCTGAGCTGGTTTGCGAACCAAACGCGTTCTGCGGCTGGGTCGTCGAAGTCGCTGGGCTTGTGCGCGTCTTTACGCCACATGAAGCAGAAGACGAGCCCGCGCGGATTGAGATGGTCGACGGCCCAGGGTTCGATGTCATACAACTCCACCAACTCCAGCCCATGAATACCGAGTCTACGCGTCAAAGAGGTGAAGACGCCAGAATTTGGGATTCATAATAAGTTTTGGAGGACGCCGGTTCATTCTTGCATGCATACCTGGGTCTGATTCGAGGACTGCAAACGGTTCACCAACAAGATCTAAAGGTGGAGTAATCTGTGCACTAGAGCCATTCATGACGGTCTAGTACTTGGCTTGCAAGAAGAGAGTGAGCAGAAAGCAAGCAAGGTGGGCTGTGGATTCTTGAGACCGCGGAGTCCGGAAGCGAACATGCGTGAGTCCAAATTTGGAAATTCACCACCATGACCAATTAGAGACTCTTCATTGTGGCTTCGCACAATTTTGACTATTGTTTTTGGGGGCTTCATGCACCATTTCATTGACATCAGTGAATTACAATTCTGAATGCAGCCAGATCTTACGGGTTGCAATAGATCTCCTTTCTCGTTGTGCGTGGCTTGAAAATAATGCATGTTCGAGAAGCACCGGTGGTTGAGGTTTGAATCCCTCGTGTATCACCCGTAAATTCAACGCCATTTATCGCACGCAATCCTTCAGGTTCCAGCTCGACACTTTTCGTTTTATAAATGAAACAAGTGGGAATTTTGTGTGGATTACATCGACATACACACATCTGCCCGCACGCCGGTTAACAAGTGTTCACCGTGAATAATAAAGTTTTGCCCTGTCGCAAGCGCAGAGCGACAGAACAGATACGCCTCCGCCACGCCCGGGGATGATCCTATCTCTTTCGTCAAACTAGCCGCCTTAGTCATGACCGTGTCGCGCACAATACAAAAAAGTTGTATAGAAACATTCGGGTCTCTGAATGCGAGATCCACACACTCAGTGAGATCAGTATCAGTAGCTTTGGCCGAAAGTTCTATAATCCAGTCCAAGGGGTAAAGGAATGGAACCAAGTCTCAGCTTGGACGATTGAGATTTTCAGCCCTTGCGAAATAATAGATTGAATGTGATCCTCCGACAGAATACCGGGGACCTGCGGGTGTTTGAACTCGAGGTGCTGAAAACCCAATTCTACTCGCCCCTGGACGAATGCGTCCAATGTGGATTTCTCCAAACCGCCGCAATAGTTGATTACGAGCTCCTGTAACGCTGGGCAAAGAGCTGTCTCTGCATTCAGCTTTGGAGTGAGGAGATTCAGAAGCTGCGTTGTGCGAGAACCGACGTCAGACACGGCAAGCTTATGCAGAGATGGTAGCGATTGGAGGAGTTCTGAGAGGGACTGGTCTGTGAAAAATGGCAAGTCTACGATTTCAAGGCTCTCTATGAGAGGCGACCTTGTTCCAAGACTGCCGAAAGAAAAACTGCCATGTACTTCCAGTGGTGGGATGCGGAAATTGCGCAGTCGTGGCATCGACACAAGTTCGATGAGATAGCTGAGAGACTGGGCTTGCATGGGACCTTCCATGATCAAGGTTTCGAGGAAAGGGAGCAGCATTGGTTTTGAGGCGAACTCAACAGAGTCCCGAAGCCTGACTTCGAGGAAGACCAGCCGTGTGCATCGTTCGAGAACAACGAGGACATTCCGAAAGAGAAATCCTCTGCGATTTCTGTTGCATTGGAAGGTAAGGTGGGTAAGTTGATCCCAAACCAGTGGCATCGTAAGTACGATATCATCCAGGTGGTCTGAGCTCCATGAATGGACAATCAGATTGCGCAGCGTTGGAACTCTGAGAATGTCGAGCGTAGCGAGCTTTGAACCGCTGACATTGCCGGTTAGCTTTAACGACTCCAGCGCTGGAGATCTCATTCCTGCGAGCTCGTGTGCCCTTAAGGAGGACAGCTGCATGAATTCCACATGGCGCCATCGTGCGGAAAAGTCGGCAAGGGACCTGAGCAACGCAGAGCCGCTGGATGATTCATCGATCGATGATTCATCGGCCCACTCAAGGTCGTCTAATGTGACTGACAGAGAAATGGGACAGGCCCCGGAGCGCTGTAACCATTGAACGACGGCTGGCGCCCGCGATTCGTTGCAAATAACCCAATCGAAGGGGACATGAAGCGACGCCCATAAACGCGGCGAGGATAGAGCGATCGTCCTCCAAGCGCTGCAAATGCGGCACAAAAGTAGCGGTGCCTCCTGCGCGCTCATTACGGCGTTCCTCTCGGTAGGGAGACATGCAACGAAGATTTCGCGCAAAATGTCAGGGGGCAAACGCCGGGGATGCGAAATCAAGGCTTTATGGGAATCGACATAAGCCTGGAGTTGGTCGCGCTGCGCGGTGAGTTCTGATATGCGTGCATCGAGCCGCGCAAGCTCTTGAGCACGCAAAGCGAGATCCATTTGAATGCATTGGAATTCCTCGCTGGAGGGGACATAGTTGGTGTGGAAATAGCTAGAGAATGGCGACTCCATTGGGTTTGACTGTGGCGCAGCTTCCAAGGTTGAGCACAGCCGCACTGCACGCTTGGCCTTTTCCGAACAACTTGCTCCTCCACTTCCCCCAGACCCTCTGCGTGCACAATCTACGACTAGTACTCGCAGCTCTTGATCATTTGAACGACTATCTTCGACGAATAAGTCCGAGTCGCCCCGATCGTTACGGATCGTAGACAAAAACTGGCTCAAAATCTGACCGCAATCTACACTACAAGTTGCAATTCCTTGACCATTTGCACTACGGAAATCACTTTCCAAGCGCGAGGCGCATCTTAGATGTTCAGTTCGGCCTCAACGCTTCCTCGGGCGCGTAATAAATGACACAACTCGGGAATTCGTATGGATTACAGTGCCTATCTTCACCCAGTACATCTGCCTGCACGCCCAAGTCAACAAGTGTTCACCGTCAATAATGATAAAGCTTTGCTCCGTCGCAAGCACAGAGTGGCAGAACAGAAACGCCTCCGTCACGCCCGGGGACCGATCCTATGTCCTTCGTCAAATAGTCACCTTGATCATAGCCGCGTCGTGCGTAACACAGAAAAGGTTGTATAGAAACATTCAGGTCTCTGAATGCAGAATCCACACTCAGCGAGATCATTTCAGCCTCGGTAGCTTTGGCCGAAAGTTCTATAATCCCGTCCAAGGGGTAAAGGGCTGGATCCAAGTCTCGGCTTGGACGATTGAGATTTTCAGCCCTTGCGAAATAATAGATTGGATATGATCCTCCGACAGAATACCGGGGACCTGCGGGTGTTTGAACTCGAGGTGCCGGAAACCCAATTCTGCTCGCCCCTGGACGAATGCGTCCAATGTGGATTTCTCCAAACCGCCGCAATAGTTGATTACGAGCTCCTGTAGCGATGGGCAAAGAGCCGTCTCCGCATTCAGCTTTGGAGTGAGGAGATTCAGAAGCTGCGTTGTGCGAGATTCGCCATCAGACACGACAAGCTTATGCAGAGATTGCAGCGATTGGAGGATTTCGGAGAGAGACTGGTCCGTGAAAGATGGCAAGTCTACAATTTCAAGGCTCTCTATGAGAGGCGACCTTGTTCCAAGACTGGCAAAAGAAAAACTGCCATGTACTTCCAGCGGTGGGATGCGGAACTTGCGCAGACCTGGCATCGACACATGGTCGATGAAATAGCTGAGAGACTGAGCTTGCATGGAACCCTCCACGATCAAGATTTCGAGGCAAGGGAGCAACATCGGATCTGAAGCGAACTCAACGGAGTCCCGAAGCCTGACTTCGAGAGAAACAAGCCGTTTGCATCGTTCGAGAACGACGAGGACATTCCGAAGGAGAAATCCTCTGCGATTTCTGTTGCATTGGAAGGTAAGGTGGGTAAGTTGATCCCAAACCAGTGGCATCGTAAGTACGATATCATCCAGGTGGTCTGAGCTCCATGAATGAACGATCAGATTGCGCAGCGTTGGAACCCTGAGGATGTCGAGCGCAGCGAGCTTTGAACCGCTAACATCGCCGGTTAACTTCAACGACTCCAACGTCGGAGTTCTCATTCCTGCGAGCTCGCGTGCTCTTGAGGAGGACAGCTGCATGAGTTCCACATGGCGCCATCGTGCGGAAAAGTCGGCAAGGGACCTGAGCAACGCAGAGCGACCGAATGATTCATCGGTTGACGATTCATCGGCCCACTCAAAGTCGTCGAATGTGACGGAGAGAGAAATGGGACGGGCTCCGGAGCGCTGTAGCCATTGGACGACGGCAAGCGTTCGAGATTGGTTGAGCAAAACCCATTCGAAAGGGACATGAAGGGATGCCCATAACCGCGGCGTAGATAGAGCGATCGTCCTCCAAGCGCTGCAAATGCGAGACAAGAGCAGCGGTGCCTCCTGTGCACTCATTACGGCGTTCCTCTCGGTAGGGAGACATGCAGCGAAGATTTCGCACACAATGTCAGGGGGCAAACGCCGGGGATGCGAAATCAAGGCTTTGTGGGAATCGACATAAGCCTGGAGTTGGTCGCGCTGCGCGGTGAGGTCGGATATGCGTGCATCGAGCCGCGCAAGCTCTTGAGCACGCAAAGCGAGATCCATTTGAATGCATTGGAATTCCTCGCTGGAGGGGACATAGTTGGTGTGGAAATAGCTAGAGAATGGCGACTCCATTGGGTTTGACTGTGGGCGAAGCTTCCAAGGTTGAGCACAGCCGCACTGTACACCAATCAACCTTGGCCTTTTCTTGAAACTTGCTCTTCCACTTCCCTCAGGCCCTCTGCGTGCACAATCTACGGCTAGGACTAGGAGCTCGTGATCATCTGAACGATCATTTTCGACGAATAAGTCCGAGTCGCCCCGACCGCTGACCCAGATGCCTATGTGACCCGAAAAACTGGCTACAAGTTTCACCGCAATCTACACGACAAGTTGCACTGGATTTCCCAACCATTTACAGCTCTCCAAGCGCGAAACGCATCTCAGATGTTCAGTTCGGCCTCAATGCCTTCTTGGGGCGCATAATAAATGAACCAATTTTGAATTTCGTATGGATTACAGCGCCTATCTTCAACCAGTACATCTGCCCGCACGCTCAAGTCATCAAGTGTCCACCGTCGATGATAAAGCTCTGCCCCGTCGCAAGTGCCGAACGCATGCAAAACAGATACGCCTCCGCCGCCCCCTCCGCCGACCCAATCTCCTTCGTCAAACTGGCCGCCTTGATCATGCCTATCGCCCCGGGGTTCCTTGCCGAAATCCTCTCGATGAGCTCCGTCTGCACCGCACCTGGAACGATTACATTCACGCGTATCGGCGCCAACGCCACGGCAAGCGACCTCGTCAGCACCTCGATCGCGCCGCCCGTCCCGAGCGTGAACACGAACGGCTGCGGCTTGTGCGCCATGATCCCCGACGTGAGCGTGATGGACGAGGACGTCGCGGGCTTCAGGTATTTTCCTGGGTTCGCCGCGACAAGTTTGCCCACCAGGAGCGGGCCGATGTAACGTATGGTGAGCGGCGAGATCGCACCCGCCGCGGTCATCTGCGCCAGCGGGACCGGGTTCACGCCGTCGCCTGCGGTGTACACGATGTGGTCGAGTGGCCCGCCGGTTTCCTTCACAGCCGCGTCGAGGATGGTCTGGAGAGCCACTTCCAGTGTGTCTGTGCAAGAGAGGTCGGCCGCGGTGCCGCTGATATGCGCGTTGGGATAGAGAGACTGCAGCTGCGCGGGTTTTGGCAACGAGCTTGTCGGTGGTAGAGGAAGTGATGTGGACTTTGGATCCGTTGGCGAGGGAGGCGGAGGCGACGGCAAAGCCCATTCCAGAGGACCCGCCGATGACGAGGGTGTGGCTGTTGAGGATGAAGTTGGGGTGCGCCATTGCGATGCTGGCAGACGCTGCGACAGAGTGCAGTACTTATACTCTGCTCCTCGTTGAGCTCGATCACTATGATTTCCGCCGCACCCGACCGGGAGCCGGCGACCAAACCATGCTGACGTATCGCGTCGCGTCACGGATCGACGGATGTCAGGAGGTCGCGTCGCGACGCGTCGTCAGAGTTAGAGGTTGGCTCAAACTTAGGCTAACTTAGCATTATTCCAGTGAAGTGTAATTTTGCTTATGGCCCTGGACCTGAGTGCAAAATCTCTTGAAAATAGAGTACTCTAGTTCCTAGCTTGTATCTAACCCTAGCGAACCTGACCGATTGATTTCGGCCATTCGGTTGGGTTATTCACCCCGAAATCCAAGTCGTACACCCCACACCACCGCCTCTCCGGCGCACGTCTACACCTCCTCGATTGGACTCCGCTCCTTGATCTTCCCCACGTTATCTAGGCAGCAACCTCTACGGCACACCACGAATCGAGGACAACTTTGGAGACCTGAATTTCCATCCAGCCCACCGAGTTTCCAAAACGGAGTCAACGGTCTGGGGCACTTGCGTACTTGAGGATTTCTGGATTTATGACCCAGCGAGCTTTGATTGTGGGCGTGACAGGAAGACACAGTTCGACGCAGCCATTTCAACAATACATTCTCCGATGTTGGATAGTTCGCTCTTCGCTGGGGCACAGAATGACGGATGGGTGGACGGGACCATGGGACAGCTACAGTCAGAAACATGTCAGCAATCGTCTGTGAAGCCAGAAAAAAAGAGAAAAAGAAAAAGGCGCGCGTAGGACACAAAAGCTCAGATACCGTTGTAGAAGGGTATACTCAGGACACGGTTTAACACCAGTGTTCGTAGTATGAATAAAATTGACATCATTGGAGAGACCAAATGAAAGAGTGACTCACCATTCGCGCCAGCGTCAAGGCAGAACATGGTGAAGAGAATATTCATCGACAGAGATGGGTATTTCTGCGAGCGAACAAAGGAGTTCTGGAGGAAAGACGCACTGAACCTGAACAGAGCGAGATGTTTCGAGAAATCTCGGTTCAAGACTGTAAGACGAGGCTGATAATCAAAGGTGCTGCAGTTTCAATCCAAAGTACCGCTTGCGACTATATGTGTCTATATGATCTGGAGGGACAGTTCGCTGTTACTTGGACAGAAAAGGTGAAAGACTCTATGCCAAGGGACCGGCGAGGTGTTTTCCGCGCCACATAAAAACAAAACAAAAAAACACAGTTTATAAAGTCATGGCCATTTCGACAACAAAAAGTAAGTGAGACCGGCTGATAGTGTTCAGATTGATGCCGCAGGGAGGAAGGAATCTGATCCGTCGCCGAAGTGTAAGATGGCTGTTGGTTGGAAGGGGCCATGGGACAGCTATTCCTCGACAGATGGTTATTAGGTCCAAACCGAGTGAGGCATCTCGAAGCCCAAGCTTCGGGCTTACTGTCACTCGGGAAATCCGATGATTCGGTCCTTCCGAAACCGTCCAGAAGACGATGAGTTTGAGGAGCCTTTTCCAGAACCTAGGAAATTTTCGGTTTCTGCGCCGCCAAAACCCAAGGCCTAGTTGGGTTGATGGGTTTTGGGAAAGGATGAAGCAATATAGTACCCCGGTCTCCCAAAATGGTTTCCGAAACTAGTCGTCGTTTCGGGGAACGTTTTTGGGAGCCCTGTTTCTCCGAGTTGTGTGAGACCGGGTTCGTCATCAACGGTAACTCCAGGTGGTGCAGTATTAGCGCAGTATAGGAACTGAAGTACCGCTTGCGACTATGCCTCTTCGATATCGATCCAGATCCGGAGTAGCATCTCGTTGTTACTTGTCTAAAAGGCTTGGGTTTGCTTGAAGCGTATGTAGGTTGTAAAACTCTTTTGGCCTGATAGATGGGTCGGAGAAGAAGAATACAATCGCACATAGAACAACCAGGGTCGCCAAGACGAGACGGGCCTGGGTGCCTTCCGCATTTTGTCCACATCTGACCGCTAGTGACTGTCAGAATTCCACCTTTCACTGCAACCATGTAGACGTCGATTCCAGGGTCAGCGCCTTGACCGTCTTCCCCGTAGCGCTCAAGATGCCAGGCACGGATTCACCCATGGAGAGAGCCGCAGAGTTTCTTGGTGATCGCCGGACGGCGGATTATTGACAGCTGTGTTTCATCTTCTTCTTCGTCATTCCCTCACACCAGGCCTGACCTTACCACAGAACTTGAATATTTATCGGGGGACCGTGGAGGGACAATCGAGAAGTAAAAGGCAATCGCCGGCGTTGCCAGTGATCAACAATCACACGTGTGGACCTTGAGGCTCACTTGGCTGATTCGGTCAAATCATCGGTTACCCGTCTGCCAGCAAGATCTTCGCCCCCGTCGCCGCTACCATGGCTGCGCCGCGACGCACTTTGCATGACAAGGTACCGCGCATTCCTTGTCTTTTGTCTTTACTCGCCGCTCATTGTCCTAGACGAGCTATAATATTCTCCCAACACCCCCCGTCTCCCAGACGCATTAACTCTCCTTCGCCATCGCTTTCGGAGTCAAATTCCAACTCGGCGGGGTCAACTACAGAACCCACAACACCTCCATCGGCCCCCCACGGGCGCGTTCGCAAACTTTATCCAGAAGGCGTTGGGCGTGTGCCGCTGCACAGGCGCGGCACTTCCAAGACTTATGAACGTCTGGAGGACCTATTACGCGAGGCAGGATACAAGGAAACACGTATATTCACTCCCGAGACCGAGCGCATGGCTCCTGCCGAGGAGGTGAAAAGTCCCATCGGCGCGGCGTTTGTCGGTTTCCTCTCCAGCTTCGTCCCGAATCGTTCTTCGAGTATCAAGCGCGACGAAGAGCAGGAAACCGAAGTGCCGGTTTACTCTCCGCCCGTGTCGCCTGTCGTGAACCGCACTCAGCGTGCCTCCGCCTCGCGTGCCACTCGCAGATCCGAGTCCCAACAAACGCTGCGCCTGAACAGTAATGCGGCTTCCGGTATCCCGAGGACCAACAGCCCTAGTCTGAAGACCCATGGGAGCAAGGCCGGTGACCCGAGTGGCACTCTGTCGCCTCGTCGGAGTGTCGCCGACATGCAACAGCAACAGCGCCAGCGCGTCGACTCCGTCGTCGCCCCATTACCTTCAGATAATCTACTACAAGATTTGCCGCCCCTTCGCCACCCTAGACCGGTGAATCGTTACTACCAACACCACCCATCCTTTTCTCGCGGAGGCAGTGATACTCCTTCTCCGCCGCCTCCGCAACACCAACCCACACCCACTCGTGCCTCGACATACCTCCGCCACATGACCTCCTTTGACCGTCCACAAAGTACCCCGCCGACGTACACTCGCATGACGGACGACGCCGAGGAGGAGTCGCTCCTTAGCCCGACAATGGTTCCACGCATGCCGACAAATTGGATGGAGAACGTCAAACGCGCACGGCAATACTTTGGCTCCACGACGTCGATAAATACTACGCCTCTGGCGCCGATTTCCGCCTCCCCTGCACCCACAGTGAAACTCAACCGCAGCGTCTCCGCCAAGACGCGCGGGCGCCTCAGCGATCGCACGAACGCCAACACGACGCCGGCCCCGCCGCTGCTGACAACGCGCCTCTCGACGACGCGCGCCAAGCGCAGCGAGAGCCAGGTGAGCGTCAGCCGCGTCGTGTGTCGCAGCCGTGGGTCGTCGCCCGTGCGGCGCGACAAGGGCAAAGGCCCCGCGCGCACGGCGGACCTCGACCTGCGCGGGCAGCTGGAACTCCCTGGGCCGGACGAGCTCAACTTCGCGGTCTCGCGGTCGCGGTTCCTCAGCGGGTGGGGTACGGGCACGGAGGCGAGCGCGGCACATGCCGGCGCGCAGCTGCTATCGCCGCCGCGGGGACGCGTCGTCGCGAGCTTCGACTCGGGGGAGAGCGATATAAGCTCGGAGGGCGAGGAGGAGCTGACGCTCGAGCGGATACTTGTTCCGTCGAGACATGCGGGGCCGGCGGCGATGGAGCGCAGCCGGAGCGTGCGCAGTTTGAGGAGGTGTCTCGAGCTTGATGGCGGTCACGGGCAGAGCGAGGTGCCGCCTGTGCCACCGTTGCCCGCTGAGGGGAGCAATCGGTGGAGTTTGAGCCTCAGTTGGGGCCGGGCACGCACTGCTCCGCACAGCGACGCGGAGGATGCGGATCCGGACCTTTATGTCCGCCCCGCCGCGAGTGGGCGGAGCACAACACGGCAACGGCCTGTCCTACCCTCATGGGCGAATTAGAGTTCTCCCCACACCTCACGCATCGTCTGTTTCTTCATCTCTCTCTGGGCATCATCATCAACGCAATCATCTGTCCTTTCACTCATTCACTCATCCATGCATGCATCCATCTCGCTCTCTACTATGGAATATTCATATTCATCCATACATCATCACTCACACTCCCCTAATACTCGGTCTCTAGTGGGCTCGCTCTGGCTGCCCCTCCCCTACTTTATCGTCTGCAATAGCTTAAATAAAGTCGAAAACAAGTCAAATCGATTACCGGCTGGTAAATGCAAGATGCGGTCGGCATTTTATTATTGGGGTGCGGCTTGGGCGGCCCCTTGTTAGTACTGAACTTTTGGAGGATTGAGGATGAGGTGGGTGGCTAAGACATCGGTTGCTAAGGACTGGTGGCGCGTGGGGGTGTGGTGCGCTGCTCCCTGTCTTTTCGGTTGCTTTGAGGCCATTGAGAAGTGAATCTTCGACCGAGAGAAGGTAGGCAAGGAAAAAATCATTTGAAATAGTAATATATACCTAGCTAGATAACAAAAAACACGGCTCAATGGATGACTTCCCGTAAGGATAGATTTATTTTTTGGAATATCGGAGGGGTGCCAACGATGCCGGCACATAAGATTTAGTCTGATAATTTAATCTTAGGTGGTTCCCGCAAGAATATCTGGGAATAGATTCTCTATATACTTGGTACACACATCTAGCAACATGAAGTGTTCCCTCGACGTGTCTGAGCACAACTAAGCCAATTGCTGAGCTCAAATCTGGACAACATCAACAGCGAGCAAAGCGAGGGCGTGTTCCCCTTGCGAGCACACTACAAAAAAAGCAGGGTCAGCAACAGACGGGCTCTGGGACATGCCTGAGCAATCATCAGAGTTCAAAATCGTGGCTAAGGTGTAAGTGGAGACAGGAGAGTAGCCCTTGCAGAGTCAGTGCGAGCAATGCTAGGGCTATGGGGAAGCGGCAAGCTCATCGGCAGCCGGAGAACTCACCAAATCTGTCTATTCAGCAAAATCAAGGTCCAAAGAATCAACGGGTCGGTACCCCCGTTCAGATTATAATTTATTTAAGCTTTTTGTGGGGGTCAAAACTGGAAATTCCCAGATCCAAGCCCGATGGGGTCCTGACAGCTGTCTCGGCATCGCTGCCGGAAATTCATAGATATTCAAAATAAAAGATTTATCCTTACGGGAAGTCATCCAATACTGATGGCGGTCATATCTGTTACCAGCGGAGTTTGAAATGCGCATGATCTCGGTCCGTGTTGTCCGAAGCCCCTGACACAGGTTTCCGATGCATCTCTACTCGCTCTACAGCTCACAAATATGTGATTTTGATATAGCGGCATGACTTTACTGTCCAATGGAGTATTATCCAAACCATAATTGAACGAAATATACACATTTGACCAACAGAATAGGTTGATGGAAACAAAGTTTCAATGCATCACATAGCTATTGTGGTGTGTGGATTTTGAGGACTTGCAAAACAAACGTGTATGGTTCAGTCAAGATATAATTCGGACGTGGCTGGGTTCTGCAGGGTCACAAATGTCGGAATTGGCTCAAAACAAGCAACGAATGGAGTGTATGATAAATTTTGGGTAAATTTGTCCACAGAATTGAATTATAGAATATTCCCCAGAATCATAGTTTCATTCAGTTGTTTTGAAGACATGGGCCAGGATTCATTGAAAACATTGAGTCTGATGTTCAAAGGTAGTGAAATCAATTGCTGCTTGCAGGCCAAATTTTTTGTCTTGTTTCAGCCATAAAATGGATAGAAATGCACTGTGGGATTCAAATTTTCAGATTCACTGGTGGTTGGATATAATATGCCAGCGGGGGAGGTCGAATGAAGTGAATTGATGAAGACATCCCAAACGGACCAAACAAAACGAGAGTGTTTCATTACCTGTGTGGGATCCTCTGGACCGATACCAAATTTGAGCCACTAGAAATTTTTGAAATAAACCATTGCACAAATTGAAATTTCTAAAGGGCAGGGAATTGAGTATAAAAGGGAAAAGAGTGATTTGGTGGTCTCAGAATTCAATGCTGAAGTAAGCCTGATGAGCGGCAAGTTGCGGCAATTTTATTGCGATTTATTTTCTTCATTTTCCCTATTCCAACCCACTGCCATTAGTATTGAGCCAAAAACATTGGTTATGAAACTTGAGCATTACCCAATGTTTCGACTTGGACCTCGGGACTGGTCTCAAGTATTTGGCTACGCAGGATTTGGATTGCGGAATAATCTTCGTTGGAATACAAAGAAACAGTTGGAATTTGAAAGAGATCCAGAAACCACCAGCCCGAGACTAGGGACAAATCAGACACTTATGTAGATCTTGACAATGCACACTGGCAGTTCCTAGTGCCCCAGTACTCAGCCCTTGGAACCCACAAGCTCCCCATTTCGTAGGGCGGGCACCGGCATACAAGACATCTAGTGCTGTCAGTGTTCGCCTTAAGGCCTTAAAAATCAGCTTGCTGGCAAGTTAAGGCTTAGCTTAAGGTTCAGGCCTTAAGATAAGGCCCTCGCCGAAGGCCTTAGTTCCCAAAAAGGAAATACTTTCTCGGAAACTTAGAATACCAAAAACTGTGGCAATTACTCTCCGTACCCCTCCGAATCATCAATCTCAACCTCGACATTATTGGAGGTGTTGTCCGCTGCGTCCAACTCGGCCATAACTTGCATATGCATCTGCTCCACTTGCGCACGATGTGCCATTCGCTCGCCACGCCTAGCACGGAGGGACACCTTGGCTGTCTTCGCAGTCCCTGCACATGGCTGGATACCAATGTACCTGTCTGCCAACATATGATAGTATGTATGCAATGCAATTGTACACGTAAGCAAGTCTAAGGCCTTAGGTAAAAATCAGTCCGCAACTTAAGGCTTAACCTAAGCCCTTAATTAAGCCCTTAGGCCTTAATATCATCTTAAGGCCTTAGCCCTTAGGGCGAACACTGAGTGCTGTCGGCCCGCACTCGCACCTGGATCAAATTCAAGAATTCCTGTAGCTAAATAGACAAATAACCGCTCAGTGCTCTGGCTTGAGCGCACGGTGCGCCTTGCCTTGCACTACACATGTATCATCACAGTATTCGGTAGACAGAAATAAGAAAGGAAATTCTCGGAGGTGAACGCGAAGATCGTTGGAGAATTTTTTTCAGCCATCTGAACTGGGGACGTAAGCAGTTCCAGTGAAGAATAAGCCAGTTATTGTCCTGGTTAGTGGGAATTTCAGGTAAAAAAAAAAATAACCCCTCGACATGCTGGTGCAGAACTATATCCCTTCCGCCAATGATCCTCCAGAGAGGACGAAGAGCTTGGAGTTCAGGGGGGTAACGAGAACTTGGAATTCGGAACTTGCTGCGCGCGAAAGGTCACCAAAGATCCGATTTCATTCATACTAGGTTTTGGTGAAGATTACAAAGACCCTATTCTAGAGAAAGACAGAAGTGTATGATGCTATACCTACCGCTACAATACCTATTGAATTAAAGACGGGTGGAAATACATACTTACGGATTACAAGGAGGTCGCAAGAGATGTGTGTATGGGCGTAAAGACGTGAAAGGAATGGAAGGCATACGGATACAAATGATCAACGAGAAAAGGAGGGACGTGGGGTCCAGTTTAAGCTTTGTTCTTCTTGTTGTTCGCGCTCTTGTGCTCCTTGAACAACCTTTCGAAGTCGAAACCCCTGGAAACAATCAACTCAGCGAGCAACGCACACGAAGCACAAAGGACGTACAGCTTTTTATTCATCTTCACCACCGCGTGAGGGTTGCTGTAATCGCACTTCGCCCGCTCATCCAGCACGTCCTGAAGCTTCTCGAAAGTCTTTAGGAACTCCCTCCGTGAGGCCGTGCAGTGATTCCCCTTGCCGCCGCGACCGTCTACGTGACGGTTCAGGGGATCGGCGCGAGCAAACGACTGCGGGCAGCCTGTGCATTTGACCTCGGACTCGGCGCGGTTGTGGACGACGACGTGGCGAGTCATGTCTGGGATGTTCCCGGTTCGGGTCCGAGGCATCAGCGATGGAAAGGGCGGCCAGGGGGCGGGACAAGGAGGTGATATTGTCGGTTTGGCGCTTGGTGCCCCGGCGGCCTTTGGAACGCTTGACAGGAGCGCGACGTTTGGTAGAGCGGCGGGACGAGGTCGCGGCGGAGGCACGCGGTGAGCTGAAAGGTGAGGCCGAAGAGGATGCGCGAGTGACATAGCGTGAAGGCGAGACGGGGGAGGATTGCGAAAGTCCGGGAGAAGGTGGGAGTACACCGTCAACTCGGTCGCAATACGCATTGGGCCCGACCATGTCGTCGTCGCTGTCGCTGTCCGAATCTTCCGATGAGGAGTCATCCGAGTCCTCGATCTCAAGCGACGCGTCACAAGGCTGGGACGCGGCGGCCTGGATGTGAAGACCCTCGGTCATCTTGACATCCGGGGTGTCGGCAACCTCGGCGGGATCGAAGGGGTAGAACGGGCGCTCGGGGAGGACGAGCGGGTGGGTCGGCGCGCGTCTCGAGCAGAGCTCGTGCAAGTCGTCGAAAACACTCTCGACGGACTCGGACTGGTCCCAAGAGTACGAGGGACGCACGTCGCGAGGGGTCTCGGGGGTGGCGTCGTCGAGAGGACCGTCGACAGAAAAGGGGTCGTAGGACATGGGGCCTACGCGAAAAATCAGCTATGAACGGTGCAAAAAACGCGACGCGCCAGTTACATACCAAAGAGGGTGTCATCGAGGTCGGGAATGCCGGAAATCCCGTTGCTGAGTGGCATATTTCCGGGGAGGAAGTGAAAAGCAATGCGAGGGGAATCCATGAGAATACAATAGTCGTAGATGTAAGCGTCAAGTGGTACAGATTGGTTCGTGAAGATACGGTTGTCGCAGACAAATCCGTAAGGGTATTTGGGAGAAAGTGAGGACCAGAAATTGCGCCGTCTTCTTATACCCTCTCCCTGCAACAATGGAAAAGCTCATCAAAGCGACCGCCTTGCGAAGTTCGTCGAAGTAGTTTACCCAAATAGGCTAGCCGACGCTTTGATTCACCTCTGACAATGACACCGGCAAGCCACGCCACGGCTTCGTGTAGACGCATGTGGATCTAACAAAGAGCAAAATGTTGTCACCAATCCGTTTTCTGGAGATTCTCTCCGAGGAGCCCTGAGAGTTGCCGTTTTGGGTAAAAAATACTTTGGGTTGGTCGAGTGGCGCGCAGGAAAGCGGTAGAAAGTCACGAGTGGTTGTTTTATGGCTAGGAGGTCCATGAAAACGCGCCGGGAGAGTCCGTCGGTCAGGCACCAGGGTCCATGATATCGCGTTCTAGCATTGCTTTTGTTGCGCAGTCGTCGTGCATTGAGCAGACGTACAGCTTGCGGTAATGTAGCGTAAAACGGCGCACCAGAATCGATCTCTTCAGCGCGTCTTGGATTTTGGTGGCCGCAAAGGAGACGCGACGAGGATAAGCGCCGTATGCTTGCGCTTGGCATCATCTGGCATCTCACACAAAGGCAAATAACGCACCTCTCGCGTCCCGATTAGGCAATAATTCGAGCACAACAAGCAGATGAATATCTGCGTAGAGGAAGCGTTGCTTTGAGGTTATATATCTTTGGAAATATATAAAGAGCGCTGGTTTCGACATTTTCATTCGCAAGAACTCCAAGATTATTCAAGTCCGGACAGAATCATTTTCATTGCTACAAACTGAAAGGGAGATTGATTACACCACTAAACAATTAAGGACCCATTGTCTATCATGAAACCTTGCCCCGTCGCAAGTGCAGAGCGCATGCTGAACAGATATGCTTCCGCCGCTCCCTCCGGCGTGCCGAGCTCTTTCGTCAAACTAGCCCCTTTGAACATATTCTCCACATCCGCATTACCCCCCCGTCATCATCTGCATGAGCTCTGTGTTCACTATTCCTGGAAGAACGACGTTGACCCTGATTGGGGCGAGATCGACGGCAAGCGCTCTGGTTAGCACCTCGACGGCGCCCATAACACCGACGACGGGGGAGTTTCCCGGTCGGGGACGATGCGTAAGCATTCCCGAGGTGAGCGTAATCGAGGAGGTATGAGCGGCCTTGAGATATTTCCCGGGGTTTGCGGCTACGAGTTTCCCCACCATCAAGGGGCCAAGATAGCGCACAGTAAAGGGCTGGAGCGCCGTCTCAGCGGTGAGTCCCGCCAAAGTGGCGCCCATCGATGCGCCATCGCCGGAGGTGTAGACGATGTGGTCCAGGGGTCCGCCTGTGCGCTTCACGGCGTCATCGAGGACGGCTTTCAAATTCGCCTCGAGTGTCTGTGTGCTGGAGAGGTCTGCGGTGCTGCCGCTGACGCGAGCGTTCGGGTAGAGGGATTGGAGTTGGGTGACTTTGGTTGAGAGCTTTCCGGGAGTAACGGACGTGATGTGAACTTTGGATCCGTTGGCGAGTGCAGCAGATGCAACTGCATAGCCTAATCCAGAAGAGCCGCCAATGACGAGCGTAGAACTGTTCAGGATGAAATTTGGGTGCGCCATTGGAATTTGTGTGAGATTTCCTAAGGTTAGTGTTGGAATTTATCTGGTTGAATGGCCCATAGTGGCCCATGCAAGGCCCATGGTTTGTCAGCAATTAGTATGCTGGGGAATGGCCCATGTCTTGTCAGCGATCTTACACGTTCGGCGCGGCGCGGCCCTGAGCAATATTACAGGACAGGAAAGACTATTGAAGTACCGAAGTTTGAGTTGACGGAGAAAGAAGTAGAAGGACACTTACGGCGGCAACGGCTTCTGCCGGACCAGGTGATGCGCCATCAGTGTTAACCAAATTCGGTCCAAAGCTACTAGTACATCGAGGTTCCTCCCACATTTCATCCCAGTCAGACCCATGCCAGGAGTATTATGCATCAGAGGAACATTTGCTCACACTCCGCACCTCGGAGATCTCAAGATCCTCCAGGACTATCTGCTGGGTCCGTTCATGAGGTTCCAACCATCGATATATATGACCTACTATTTCGCCAGTTACCGACATGTCCGGCGTAATAATCCACTTCCAGCCCGCCCAAAACCCTGAATCGCAGACGGTGCTCCAAAAGTCACCCCCTTGCGTGATTTTGCCATCAGGAACGCTTATCCTGCCCAACTTTGTCGATTTACATCTCCATGCCGCTCAGTTTCTGTACCAGGGGAACGGCCTGGATCTCCCACTTATGGAGTGGCTGAACGAGTATGCTTTCAAGGCAGAGGAAAGACTAGATGGAGATCCCAGACTTGCTCGAACGGTCTATACTCGCTTGGCCCGACGTCTAATCGAGAACGGCACAGGCACTGTTTTACTCTTTGGAACTATCATGGAAGAAACGAAGTGCGCTTTTCAAGTTTCAAATCGTATTCTCCGATAACAGGCGACAGCCTCATCCTTGCCGAAGTCATGCAAGCTGCTGGATTAAGAGCATTCGTCGGAAAGCTGTCCATGGATATCTCTTCCCGACCCTCCTACAAAGAGTCTTCCATGGAAACTTCATATCAAGCGGCACAGTCTTTCGTAGAAAAGTGTCGTGCGCTCACTGCGAACTTGCCATCTCACGAGAGGCTGGTGGAACCTGTTCTGACTCCTCGTTTCGTGCCAACTTGTTCCGACTCGCTCCTGTCTGCCCTTGGGAAACTGTCCACAACGGAAAACCTCAAGATTCAAAGCCACCTCGCAGAGGCATTAGATCAGGTCGAATACGTCAGAAACGAACGCGGGGCAGACGATATGGAGGTGTTCGATCGGGTAAGCCGCTACGAAACTCGCCTCCATAGGAACCTTTTTGAATCAACGTCTACAGAGTGGTTTACTAACCCCACGAACAATTCAAGCACATTGCACATTCCTTGATGTGCCGTCGCTGGAGCACATTCATTTCTGCGGGACAGCCATAGCCCATTGCCCGTTATCCAACTCCTACTTTTCTGCCGAGCCATTCCGACTTCGCGAAGCTCTGGATGAAGGGGTCAAGGTGGGACTGGGCACAGACGTCGCAGGTGGATACAGTCTCGATTTAATGAACTCCATGCGACACGCTGTATCGGTCTCTCGAATGCGCCAAGGCTCCAAACAGCTGAGAGCAGGTTCCGACGGAAAATCGCTGGCAATTGATTGGAAGGAGTCGCTTTATCTCGCAACGAAAGGAGGTGCGACTGCTTTGGGATTGGCTACAGGCGTATTCGGCGTCGGACTACCTTTTGACGCCCAAGAAGGTGAGTTGTACCTCTTCGTCCTATGAGTGGCTGATCACCGATTAGTCCGTTTGTTTGATCTATCTGCACGGATGGGAGTTGGTGCCCTCGATTTCTTCGATCTAGAAGCAGGAGGATCAGAGAATGCGAAAACTCTGACGATTGACATGATCGAGAAATGGTGGTGCCTCGGGGACGCAAGGAATCGAGTAAGCATGTGGGTCCAAGGCGCCAAGTTGGATATCTTCCCTCTTTGAGCGATATGGTTATCGATGCCGACTCGGTATTCACCGCAGCATCTAGTACACGTTGTTTCAACGAGTTGAATATAGCACCTTGTTTTTCGCCTGCACCATGACTGACACCGTCACGAAAATTAGCATCATTCCTGAGCACAACCGAGGGATACCGTGGTTCGAGGATGGGAATTTGATACTGATGACCCCAGACACGGCGTTCAAGGTGTATAAAGGAATGGTTTCGCAGCACAGTTCGGTGCTACGCGAGAAATTCGACAGCGGAGCAGCAGAGATCATCGAAGGATGCCCAGCGATTCACTTGGAGGACTCGACCGCAGATCTATCGAACTTTTTAACGGTCATCCATGGATGCGAAAGGTAAGATAAAAGACAATGTCCCCGCATCCTCGTATACACTCAAAACCGCAGATCTTTCCAAATAAACTCGAAGCAAGAATTCATAACATTGATTGGAATGCTCCGCATTGCGACCAAATACAAAGCGCACGTACTGCGACAACGGGCCTTGCTCCCTCTACAGCGCATATATCCCACCAAACTTTCCGAGTGGGACCATGCATTCGAGAGTGGCTCACTGATGATGTGGGACAGCGTCATGGTCATCAACGTCGCACGGCAGTTGTCCACCTTGTCACTACTGCCAGCAGCGATGGCGTTCCTCGCTAACAGCACACTGGCGCAAGAGGCTTTCGGCCCGTCGATATTCCAGACCCAACCGCTCCGCTTCGCACCCGGGCTTCAAAACGCGGAGGACTTGAAAGCATTCACGTTAATGAAGGAATATAGCCATTTATCCATTGCGAAAACGTTGCGGTTTATCCGCGAACAGGGCAAAGAGCGTTATGCGTCATGCCAGAAACTGCACATGGAGGGCGATTGCGCCTCGAAGTTTACCGCAATGTTCCTGACGCTCTCGATGGTCGTGGCGACATCCGATGCTCCTGCGGGCTATCCCAGTTTCATCATCACGGTGCAAGGAGTGTTGCAACGAGAAGAAGTGTGCGGAAGCTGCCGCGAGAGAGTGGACGTAGGGCTTGACAGGAGACGTCGAGCATGGTGGAGGGGGCTCCCAGAAGTGCTGGGCTTCTCCGGGTGGGAAGATGCTCGGCTGCGGTAGAGCGCAGCGGTGCCGGACAGCCTTTCGTTGTAGTATTATTAGGAGGCTAGTCTTAATACTCGAGTAATAACTTACGACGGCTTCTACAAGTCCATCGCCTCCAGCTCGGTCCAAGATGGCAAGCCCAGAATTGAGGGTAGCTCGCTCCACACTTTTTCTCGCAGCGTAGCAACGTCTTGGGCGAAGGCCCTACGGCAGAGACCACATACACTCCCTCTTGAATCTTCAGCGAGATCGAACACCGCCTGGGACATATAATGTAGAGGTCCAGTCCGCGTGATCCACGAACGGCTGAGTCGAGATGACAGTTTTGCGAATCCATGGCTACACGCAGAAGGACTAGGACATGCCTGTAATGCAGTCCGCTTGCCACAAAAAGCTCGAACAAAGTGAAGGATGGTGTCCAACCGGTGCTGAAACATCAAGGTGTAGTCCCTTAAATCTGCGGGGGAGAGGACAGATGAGGGCCGAGATGGATGTTCAACAATAAGTTTGGGGTGATCTGCGCACAATGAGACTCAAACGTGATTATGGTGCGCCGCTTACCCCCTCGCAAAAGATCCTCCAATGGATACAGCGACAAGAAATAAATAGCGGATGGCAAAATTATGCGCACGTTTACCTCTCTAGCGAGACTGACGACATGGAGGGGATGGACGCGCGGGTACGATAGCCCTCCGACTAAAGGGGCTCGTAAAGCAGCCTCTACCATGTCGTCGTGACCTTTCAAGGTGTGAGACCACGTTTGAGTGAGATGCTGAATACAAAGGTTAGACAAAAGAACGCGTCAAACGAAAGACTAGTCACCTCGATAGCCTGAGTCCGCAGCTTTGCTATGAAATACTTGGTTGCAAGACGGAGAATTCCTGCCCGAACGAAAATTTAACGGAATTATGCCAGAATAATCTGCTTACCTGCCAAATAATAGAAATCCTCCAGTCTCTCGTTCGAAAACTTCCTGGACGAGGGGGTGGAATCAGACGTGCCTTCAACCCAAAACGTTGGAAGTTGCGTACGCTCCGTCGTACAGCGCACCGATAAGATTTGATAATTCGACGGGCTCGTCAAACATTCTGACGACCTGGCAGCCATCCAGAGTTTCAACCATACTTGTCTCTGGCTGAGGAACAAGGAACATAGATTCGAAAACTTCGGAATGCCGAGCCATAACACTGCGATGGACCCGAAAGGTGACCGATGCTGGAGATTCTCCGCACATTAGAATGACGTTTCCATCCTCAAAGTATGGTTCGCCGCGCTCCATTATTTTGCAGAAAATGTGCTCGTTTCAGCCTTTCCGGTGTAGCCCTTGCGATTGAGTTCAGAACCTAGACGGTAGAAGCGAAGAAGAGAACCGATCAGAAGCCAAACCGCAAGCAACGTTGTCGCCTCCTTACCGCCATCTCTAATTGTGAACAGGTCGTTTTTTTATTGGCTTTTCCAAATCTACACCTACGTCTCGGGCAGCTACGCTCCACGCTCGTCTCCATCATGCCTTCTGCTCCTACCCCGAGATCCCTGCGTTCGTGCAATAACCCAAATTGCCCTGATTTCAACAGGGTGAACCGCGATTCACTCCTGAAATGCGGCAAATGTAAGTACGTGTTCCATCTAAGCTTCAAATCCCCTCAAGCAACTGAACGAACATATCGCAGAACGGCTACGTACTGCAACAAGGTAGTATTACTGCTCGGCTGAACCAACGTGTACACGCGCACTCAACGTGCCATGGCGTGCCAGGATTGTCAGCGCGCACACTGGCCCGTGCACAAACAGTTCTGCCAAATTTGGCAGGCTACCGCGGACAGCACCGGCGAAGGCGTGCGCGACATCAAGAAGAAAATGGGAGAATTCCTCTGGCTCATCCGGGGGCTCCCGGATTACACCGCCGACATATTCAAGTTCTTTATCGGCTTCAAACGGGAGGACCCCGCCTCCAATGGTATCATCGAGTTTCTATTCGAAACACTGGCGCAGCTGGACGAGGCGATCCGCGTGTTGCGCGGTCTGCCTGTGATAGGGGAGCACGTTTTCCGTGGAATGCCGAATGCACCAGGACAATATGAGAATTCTGACGGTATGACTCTGACGTTGCGGAAAAGGACGGCCAAGCACCGACGCGCGTTCACGGAGGCTGTCGACAAGAAGATGGCGTTCACGGAGTGCGAGCCCGGGACGCGTCCGAACTTGATCAATTTGTTGAGAATGGTGGGAGAGAGCGAAGAGACGCTGGTGGTTTGTGCGACGATGCGGCTGGAAAGCACATTCAGCACGCATAGCTACGATTTCTTATTCAAGGACATCGATTGGCGTCCGCAGCCGGAGAAACCGAAGGAAAGACTCGCAATTGGAGGACCTGGCGATTCGCTCAATAGTAATGGTATGGTTGAGTTCGACATGGATTAGGACAATGTACATACACTAGCACTGTAAAATAATTTAATCCGCTTGGCCAAATCAGAATACCGGCGCGTCCCGCAAAAACAGACGGCTCTCCTCCTTCTTTACCCACCGAGCAACGGCGTTCGCAGCGCCAACAGCGGCGCTCTTGGGGAGTCGTGGAGACAACGTGACATAGAGTTCGAAAGGCTGAGTGATCTGTCCGAATAGTTAGCGGTGTAAATTGCTACCGGAGTGAAGAACCCACCCAACCCATGACGCTTTCCTTTTCCGACCGAATATACTGCAGCTTGAGCGTCGCTTCTTGCCCCGACTTGGCATGAATCGCATCGTGGATAATTTGATACAAGGTCGTGAGCCTGCCGCAAATGAATACATTCATACGTCGCAGAAAGAACACCAACCTCCTGCGTTCGTCAACATCGTCATACGGGTCCTCGAATGTGGGGCAAGTAATCTGCACCTGAGACCGCGACTTGAATAAGAAATGGCGCAGGCCCGGGATACCCAGCTCCGCGACCGAATATTCGGTCTGTCCCAAACGAAACGCGCTGGCGATCAGGTCGAGCGTGCCCTCGCTCTCCATCTTCTCCGTGGCTGAATCGCACCAACTTCGAATGGTCTCGAAGTCCCCGCCACCGCTGATACATATCAAGCCGATACCTGAATCCAGTGCGTGCTGAGAGTATCGCGGCTTCAGAGTCGCGACGCTGTTCTCCAGCGCCTGCTGCTCTGCCTCAAGGCCGTCGTCTTTGCGGGGGAAGGAAATGTACGCGTTGACGAAGCCTGCGGGGTTGAATTTGGGGAGGCACACTGGTATCCACGACGCTGAGGCTGGGGAGTCGAGGATCGACGGGGCATGGATCGTATTTAGTAGGATGTGGATGTCTGTTGGAGGTGTGAATTTCATTCAGGCCAAGAAACGGATAAATGCAAATGTTACCGGCAGGATGTATGGAGTGCTTTTTCGGTCGGACGATGGTAATAACCCGACCACGGGCAACCAAGATCACGTAGAGGATATCCTGCATTTAAATGAGACTCGGAATAGAATAAATTACAGGCCATCTACCTTCATCTTGGACGGCGGAACAAGCGCCTCGGCTGCACGCTTCCGGATGCTGGCCTCGAGTCGAAGACAGTGCAAGGAGGAAGTAGCCATTGCGAGGTCGAACGCAAGCCGAGACAACATGGAAGTAAGAAAAGTTTCAGCTCCTGCGAAAAACAAATCAGTTCATTGGCCAATAAATGCATCGAGTCTAGAACCATTTAGCAGTCGCCGCAAGTCGAAATTTGTCCGTCTTTCAAATACCCGTCGCAGCTGTGCCGCAGTGACGATACTGAGAATTTGCAAATGCAAGATATTCTAGATGGGATCGTGTCTTCCTTCATGAATATCAATGGAGCGCTGTCGAGGCGATGCAAAATTCTTACGACAGATTCTGGTTCGCCCCAGGAGGAGGCGCATACGTAGTACAACGGTGGCCGCAGCTGAAAGGTGATACGAGTGCTGCCCGCGTTTATGCACCGTATTTTATCCCCGTCGTCGATGAAGACGGAAATAAGTGCCTGCATTATACCAATTGTGGAGGTCATATTTTCCGAATCTTCTCCTCCCGGACGACTGCAAATAGAAAGTTGAAGGAAATCGCGGGAGCAGATCTGAACGGCTCACCTGGTGAATACCGGCTTACCGGCATCCGTCAGAATAAAGTATTCACGAGGGATGTAGCGGGAACCTTGGAGCCGGAATATTCAGTATAGATGGATCTCGAGCGAAAATGCAGTGGTTTCCACCTGACTCGGGAGCAATCTCATGGATAGAGACGTCCTTCCCCTTGCGACGATTTCGGGACGACATCATATCTGGTGGGAGGCAGTGGGAAGCGTGTTTAGAATAAAGATTGTGGCGGAGGCAACCGACTTACCAGGTCTAGACGGTTTGTGGCTCAAGGTTCTTCTAAGTTGATCTCGAAGAGATTTTTTTGAGGCTTCATCGGTAACATGAGCGATACCCATGACCGTTATATCCTCCCCATCGGCGGTGTCAGCTTCGTCCATATCCTGGATGAGGATACCCTCATTTAGATCCAAATTGACGACAGAAGACGCTGTGCTGTCGAGAGCCGGGTTTGAAGGAGGCTGGAATGTTATTGTGGGAGCGGATTCAGATACTGCCACCGTAGATGAGCCAGCACTATAGCTGTGGACCCGGAGATTAGACAGAGAAGGCGAAGGACGTAACACCGGGGGAATAGCCAAGCGCGAAGGACCTGATCTGATGGGTGTGAGCAGTCGATACTGCAATTAGTTTCCTTCTACCTCGACAATGTCCGCGTGGAATTGGTTCGAGACCGCGGTGGTGTATCGGTCATTGTGGTTGGTCCAGAGAAGCTCCTAGTTTCGTGCAAATGTGTTAGTAGACTGGGATCCGCCCTGTCTATCGATGCTGAGTTGGTGAAGTTGTATCGATAGAGACACGACAGAACCTCACCGCACACTATGGATAAGACAGACGGTCACCGGACTATTCTGGGGTTATCGTATTGTGGTTGTGTCAAGGTTTTGTCGAAGTAGCGCTTTGGTCACGTGTAGCTAAATCATTTCTGCTTTCGACTGCACCCGCGATGAACAGTCTCCTTCTCAGCCTGAGCTCTAAGTGCCGTCTGCGCCCTGTTATACCTGTGATACGCTCGCTTTCTACACGAGTACGACCAGTTCCAGCACCCCGAGCTCCCATCACCACTCCCGACGCTTTTCTCAAGTCCATTGGACGGTCTTGTGATACAAAAGTCTCAATAGAGACCTGGGATGATTTTTGGCAACAAGACGGGACCAAGCTAAGGTCCGCTGGTGTGGGTGTACGCGACCGAAGGTCCGTCCGCGTTGGATTTCCGTTCACACGCTACTGATACTCAAGTTTCGCGTAGATACATATTATGGTGCATGGAAAAATTCAGAAGCGGACTTGCTCCTGAAGAGTTCGCCTACGACCCGACGCCGAAAAAAACTATACGAGGGTGAGCGTCGCGTTCGGCGACTTGGAAGTAAATCGCTCACTACGCGCTAGATGGGGCCCGACCGTGCAGGACGGGAAGAAGATACGTTCGCGGCGAGATCGTAACAAGCCGTCGAAAGCATCCGCAAGGAGAGCCTTGCGATTCGAGGCGCGAAGAGCTAAAAGAAAAGCCGAAAAAAGAGTCAAGAAAGGCCTCGCAACAGTATAGCTATTAACAATATAATTTTTTAAATACAGCTATTGAAACAGACATGGCAAGAGACAAGATACAGGCTTGGGACAATTCCCTATTAAAATTATGGGTGGGTGCTGGACGAGTGCGCGGCGACAGGGTAGCGGGGAAGCAACAATAAACAAGGTCATAAGTAGCCAAAAGCGTCATGAGCGGAAGTCGCCAAGATACAAACTGAAAGACAAATCAGCAAAGATAAAAAAGGCTGCAACGCAGGACTAGCTGACCATTGAAAATATATATAGTCTATTTCAGTCATTGGATGGAGCAGTTGGACGTCCAACACAGGTAACATTGCAGTTATCCAGGTGCCGCTTCAGCGCGTCCCGACGGCTGAAAGTCTTCATGCAGCCCCCGACGCGTTCCTGACCCAAGAAAGTGTAAGTCGGCGCGTCGGGGCCGAGCGCCCAGTCAGCCGCCTCGCTGACAAGGACGCCCTTACAGCGCCACCCCTTCTCCGCACCCTCGTCAAATGCGCGCTGGTGGGTCTTGACATGGCGCTTGAAGTCGGGCAGCCGCTGGTTCTTCTGCACCCAGCCGCACACGCGGCAGACAAAGTCGTCGCTCGTGTCTTCAACGCGCTGGATCTCGTCGGCCGTTGTCGCCTGTATGTTGCGCGAGGGCGGGGGGCAGGCGCGGACGCTTGCTGGGGCGCTCGGAGGACGTGCTGGCGGGCGGGGAAGCGGAGGTGCGCTGGTAGGACGCGGGGGAGGTGCTACGACGGCGTTTTCTGGGATTGAGGCGCGGTGAGGGCACATACTCGTCTTCGGACACGTCCGCTGTGCTTTCGCAGTCGGCGTCGCCGTCCGAATCTTCGTCGGCAACCGGTGAGAGAATCCGCTTGGGCTGGCGGCTGTGGAAGGCTGGCGGCGGCGAAACGCGAGGAGAAGGGGGTGTGCGAGAAGCTGGCTTGCGCGCAGACGCAATCTCGAAGGTTTGAGTGATGATCGGGGACTGCTGCCGCGGCGGGATGAATGGAGGGTCGTTGTATATCCTGGATGGATTGTTAGGACAAAGTTGAAAGAGGTTCGACGCGTTCGACTCGCTTACATTACAGAATCGGCTTCGGTCGCGTTCAGGTCCAATGGCTCGACGTCGGAATCCGAGTCAGAGCTGCTATCGCTTTTAGAGTCCGAGTCGGACTCATCGTCGGTTTTGGTGAAAGGCGACGGCGACGGGGAGTAGTTAAACACCTCGGAGGGAGCGACGCAAGTCCTTAGGACTTTCGGTTCGTCCACTGGAAATAGGTGCGCGGCGCTTTCAAGCTCCTCATAAGGATCGATCTGCGCCTTGAGATTGTTGTAAAGCATCGCAAGCGATGGCCGACGACAGGATACGGTGCCGGAAGGAATACTGGACATGGTACTGAGATTGGAGGTGGGGGCGAATGAAGTGGTTGAAGAAATAAAGAGCACTAACCTGCATTTATATACTTTTCCCTCCCTTTGAGCGCGTCTTGCCCTTGATTGTATCACATTTGTGACAGTCTCGTGCTTCTCGTCCCAAAAAGGAGCGAAACAAAGCGATTTTCTGTGACATTCTCTTTTTGTCGAAGGAGGGCCCAAGAGTACAAAGCGTAATCCCATAGATACCGCCGAGCATAAAAGACGAACGTCAAAGCTCACGGAGCCGTGCGGATCCCTCCGCGGTCACCACGCAAATTTTACGCCGAAACATTCAAGAGAACAAAAACTTTGTCTTTGTTCTGAGGATCGACGTTGGCCAAAACGGGACGAAGATAAGATGTGATTTGCAAAAAGTCATCTTATCTCCTGTCATGATTCATTCTTCGGCATTTGCCGGGGCCACGACCTGAATGTTTCCCAAATCCGTTACCCACGACTTCGCCTCATGGCAGAGTGCACAATGGGAGGGATCAGTCGAAGTTCGTTCAAAGGGACGCGAAGTATTAGATGGTGAGATCTATGCAAGATTTACAGCTCGAATGACATCACACAGAGCGAAATACAAAATTTTAAATACTCATGATCAGGCAGCTTCCTCGTGCAGAAGGACGTACTCTCTCGTGGATTGCCCAAATTTAATGACTGCAAGAGGTTCAGAAGGATGTGCAAGCTGTGGTATAAAGGACTTTCCGTCACTGGCCTTCAGCTCATAGTACCGCGAAACCGGAATAGCTTCGTCATTGACGTGTGTCCCGTTGGTAGATTCAAGGTCTATAATAAATGGTCTAGCCGACTGCTGAGTCCAAGAGCCAGTAAAAACGAGAGAAGCAACTGACTTTATAGCGCCTTTTGACACACCGAACTCGTCCTTTTGCTGTATGAACCGGTCTGAGATATGAATAGAGTTAGAACAAAAAAAATAACGACCAAACGAGCTCACATTGAATAACGGCGTGCTGTTTTGAACACGATGGATGATCCAGAGCAACGTCGGCGACGAGGCGGTCTCTGCCAAATAGATATGCACTCTGCCGATGGATGTGAAGGAGTTCTATTGCGAATGAGTCACTTGCGATGCGGTAGCAGGACTGCAGACATCTTACCGACTTGCTCGCTGCCTTTAAAAACATATAGCCTCCAGCCGAGAATGGGCTTCCGTGCTTCAGGAGGCTCATTGTATTTTAGCACGGTGCTGTCGCCGTTAACAGCGCGGACAGTGTTAGTCTCGGCCGCAAGAAGTCCTGACGGTTTATAGTCTGGCTTCGCCTTGCTTGCTGGAGAAAGCGACCGCGAACGAGATGGGTCTCGAGAGGAACGCCGGCGCGGTGAGGCCGACCGTCGAGAGCGAGAATTTCGGTCTCTGGGGCTTTCTCCCTCCCTTCTTTGATCGTATCTCTCCCGGTCCTTTGCACGTTCTTGTTCGCGGTCGCGCTCGGAATATTCGCGCCGACTTCCGCGTCGATCGTCTCTGCTTTCACCGCCATATCTTGAAGAGTATCCTCTGTCCTGGTTGAAACTACTGCTATTTCTTTCATCGTCATGGCGTCTTCCGCTTCCACGACTGTATTCATGTCTGTGGCCAGAATCGCGGTTCCTGTGTGGAGGAGAGGCCGACCTCCTTCCAGACATGACGAACAACTAAATAAAAGAGTCGTTTCACCTTCACCATCGATGCAAGTACGGCGCTAAGGAAACGCACCAGAAAATGTTGAGGAGGAGGTTTGACAGTTCGGAAGTGGCCCGAAACAGGCAAGAGCGAGGTGATCTGTGATTCGGGAGCATTCCGAACCATCACGTGATGCGCTTTGTGTGAACGCGTCGCGTCAGTCGCGTCGAAATCAGAAGCAACAAGCTGCTACTACGTTCGGAAGAAATAGTACTACCAACTTGCGACATACCACATCCTCGGGCCCTCATAATTGACAGCTCCCGGTGGCTAATGCGGCATAATTCCTTTTTTGCTCTGGCTCTGCCAGTGAACAGAGTCGGGCTGGCGCAAGGGATTGAATGACCCTATAGTTCTCATCTCTTTGTTGATTCGTCATGCGCTCGACGTTCACTCCAATCTCGAGGTCAAGACAAATTGTTGTGAGTCAGCTAAAGTTGCGGAAAGCAAAATCAAGACGGGAACAAAAGAGCAATTTCGGAAAGTTAAGCGTACTAGAGGACGACGGAGCAAACGGACTTGATCACTGATAAGCGAGACGGAAGACTTATTTCTCCCTTCCTGTCGTGCAGATCCGCTTGTATTGATCTACCTCCAAAACGCGGATCCAATGCAAGGTCACCAGGAACGGCTGATTTGCCTGGAAGATGGGGCCACCAGTAGGCGGCTAAGAAAATCATCCTAGAAGCTCGACGGTAGAATAGTCCGCAGCGATCCCGACGTACGCCTCTAGTTCAATACAGTGGTCGTCGAGTGAACTTGATGTTCAACGAAGAACTGCAAATCAATAGCACCCGTTTGGCACACGAACATTGTGACTTGGATCCAACGAAGTCTTGCATAGATCCTCCGCTGACCTTCATAGCGGGGAGACCACTGAGTCTGCGGTATTGCGTATTGTTCGAACAATAACCTTGGTAAGAAATCTGACAATTTTGAGACTCACGTTGGACAGAACTAGTTGCATATGTTGAAAATTGTTCGGAGCAGCGATCGTTGAATGGTGGTAGAGATCTCCACGCTAGAATTGTGATCGTTGAACTGAAAGTTTTTTCAGTACTGAATAGTGTCTTGATTCGCCGTGGCCAATGAGCCACATTCGGAGTTTACCACCAGCGAAGTAACATTGTCCTCCATGCACTTACCGCCGCCAGTGGAGAAAATTAAGATCTTCGCATTCGGAGCAAGTACCTCCGGGTCGTTGAATGCCCAAGCGTACAGCAAAAACTTACATCTTAGCAATATGGTCGGCGCGTGAGAATCACGGGCAAATGTCAAAAACAAAAAACGTCGTAGTGATCCCTCCGTTTAATGCAAAACATGATCGTTGAGGACTTTCAGAAATGGAACAGAGGAAAGACAATAACATCCGGGTTTTTCCGTGAGCCAACGGCGTTCGTGGGTGGATCTTGCAAAGTCGCAATGGGAGAAGAACTAGAACTCGAATGAATGAAAGTCATTGGAGGATCCATATCAGTGTGGCGGTAGACGAAGTCATCGAAAATACAGCTCCAAAAGGACCAAAGATGGGCCAAGGATGGGCTTTTTCCCCGACAAGCATGAGGAGCTGCGAGGATTGGCGCAAGAATATTAGTGGTCAGCACTAAGTCGAAACGCTCCACCTTGAAGCCACGAGCAAGAGATGGCCTCCCGGGTCTTCGTAAACCACCAAGGGTGAGGCATCCATGAAACTCTAGAGCTGCCAAAGATCCAGATCATCAATAGATCAACATCCCCAGAAGCCTCCACGCCTTCAAGTAATGCACAGCTCTGCGGCGTCATCGTTACTTCTTTACGATTGGTTTCCGACATGTCGTGCGGCCCGGGGACCTACTTTAGTTCACACTGCGCGGAGATTAATAGCACACCCCCGTGACTGCCTCGGATTATTCGGAGAGTTGGTGTTGTAGGCGAAAGCGGGAAAGTATCTTGGCAGCTTTCAAGTACGTACCTCTCAACCAATACAAGTTGAAGTGAGCCGGAAATTGCCGATTGTGCAGTGCCATTGGTGCGGCCGCCGGCACGAAATAGCCGGAGTCTATATATGGGTTCGTATTTCGTATTGCATCCGTGCCAAGTCTGGGGAAAGCGTATCAGAGAGGAGCGTACTTTGTCCATGAGAACAGAATAATATCGGCTCGTAGCTCTGTCGGCGGAGGACAGGAGGACGAGGAAAGCAGGTTTTGATATTTTTGAGGAGTCAGGGCCGGTCGAACAACTACAAACCGCGCAGACAGAGCATGGGAAGAACATTGACAGGAAACGAGAGACTCTCCTGGACTGGAAATTAAGTAAACGCTGCAGGACAAAAATAAAAGAAGGGAGCCCGGGCATTCAGAGAAAATTCAACACGTTGACGTCGAGGAGCATGCTGTTAATAAGAATCATATTGCGTGGCCCTAGAAACAAGGTTCAAAGACGACAGAGAGGGTGATCTTTCATAATGTTGAGCCTGGAATGGTACCTACCTGTCCCCCACTCGAGATAGTGGGAGCGGCTAGATCTGCCAATTTTCTCCGTCGTTTCCTGGAATAAAAACGTTTCAACATCCAGGGACATCATTGAGAAGAGTCGTGAACCCACGTTTTCCTTGTGGCGTTATGTGCGATGTTCCAGAACCAAACCACGAGTCAGTCTCTCTGTTTCTCGAAAATTTGGATGAAGCACCAACAATATCACCCTGAGAGCCCGAGGGCTGGCTCAGGAACGATGGGGGATGAGTTCTACAGTTGCTGTCAGTGAAGAAGTCCTGATGGTCGCTGGAACTCAAACATACGTTGCAGTTATTTACCCCTTTTACCCGTTTGAAGTCGGTGACCTAATAATGTGAAGATACGAACAGACTTTGCTCTATAATAACCTAAAACACGAACCCACCAGCGAGAGCTGAAGAACTTTAAAGAGTCGGGATACGGAGTGCCGTACGGTACCGTAACACCACCTACACCAATTTTTTCGCAAAAGTGTTGGAACGGAATGAATTGAACGACTCGAACAAGGTCATCGGCAACCAACTAACGCTGCAGCCCCCAACCTGGGAAGCGCGTCAAACCAACCTTGGAGAAGGTGTCACCAAAGCGGTGTCACAGCTTAAGTTACAGCCGCCAGTCAATTTCGAACAATGACTTAACGAGTGTTGTTTTTGCAACTCCCGTTTTGTGCCTACGTTTGCAAATTAATCAGTGCTGTGATTCTTTCCGAAAGTGATGGCGTGTTCACACGGATGCTGCTGTGGATCTTCAGACGACTCCACCGAGGAGACGCGCATTCAAGAGGCGGGTTGAATTCTTCCAGCACTGTATGCACGGAGTATGAACGCATTGATCGAACGCGACATCGTGTCATTGCTTTGGGTCAGCACACCTCGCTGTTGCTGTTTAAAGCAGAACCAACTTCAATGTAACTGTATCCGGCCTTTGATGCGATTCACTTACGCAATGCGCCTTGAGGTAACCAAGAAGTCTGGAGTTGTCAATCTTTGTGTGACTTTCCATTTTCCAACATACGGAACTGGAACTGGATTTCCCACTCGATGGGAGCCTGGGGAGTTAAACGCCTCTGATAAATGGGTTAACCTGGCCAAGGATTAGGGACCTGAATGCCTGGTATGTATTTCTCACCGGCGAGTCACCACAGCAGCGCCAGGACTTTAGTTGGTCGGCCGGGGCTGTACGAATGCGGGCTAGATTCGGAAATAGAGGAAATAATTGTTGCAATAATTACACTGAGTGAAATTTACCACATGACTTTGAGGAGGCGGGATGAGCTGACCTGGATCCCATCGACACTTGGACCGTCAGTCCGTGAGAGCGCCTGGAGGGGCGCTCCGAGGAGAACCAAAAAATAATGAATCATCTAGTGTCCAATTAAACAGCGGAAGTGATCATAGAACGTCGTCAAGACGGAGACTTCGTGTCCAAAAGTTGGAAAAGAGGGTTCGAAGAAAGACAAAGAACCAGTTCTGTGGATCAGCTCTGTGGATCAGCAGTAGTTCGACCTATGCGATCGATGTATATGAGAGGTCGTCAAGCTGAAAATTCCTAGTGGTTTTTGAAAATGCATATTCCAAGGATATGCACGACCCCTAATAAGACTTTCCATCAGCTGATCGTCCTGGCTCGTCATAGCTTGGCGGACCCACGGTTTCAGCGGGGTTTGCAGCTGGGTTTGGAATCAGATGGAAGCCGAGAACGAGAGACGTCGGCGATGAGGTGTGCCTCTCGCCAGTGTTGCCGCCGGCGTCCGTGATGGAAACCCCATGCGAATGAGAAGACACTGCGAAGATGATTGGGAGTCAAAACAATCGGACAGATTGGGCAGCGGTAGCCACGCGAGGCGCAACTTACGAGAGATCCCCCCGATTCGATGCCATTCGATTCCAATTGCGTTCGTTATAAACAAATCAGGTAGCCAATCAGACGCGCACCTATTTATTCCTTTTTAACATAAAGCTCTCATCTTGCCGCAACATACCTCCGCAATGTATTCACTCAGAACTCGAGACGATCCCCAGGACCAGTATCTTTACCGCTCCTCTCTTGCTCATCTCCCCGACGAGTCTAGTAGACTCTATGCTCAGTCGCATGGTATTCCTCGGAATAATCCGTATGGCGGCTCCCCGTCCTCGGAGGATCTCTCTGCACACTATGGGGGGCGTCGGTATGCGTCTGGGAGCCCTGTGAATCGATACCAGGACCACCTCGATTATTCTATCCCTCAGGGTTTGCAAGGCATCTCGACCGGGATATCGCGACTGGACACTCAATTTACACGGCGCGACGCACCTCTCGCAAACAACCAGCCACTCTCCGCCTCTTCTGTCGATGTTAATGCGGACTCAGAAGCCTGGTCTCCCACCCAACCCGCCAAACCTCGCAAAGCGCGCCGCGAAAAACCGCGCATTGAACTCGCACCAGATCAACCGCCCACCACTCAGGGTAAGCCCCGAGCACGAGTTTATGTCGCCTGTCTCCAATGGTACGCATCCCGTAAATAAATCGGCGGATTTGAATTTTTAAAACGTTGTTTCTTGCAGTCGGACGCGCAAAATCCGCTGTGATGGGGCTAAACCCGTTTGTCATAACTGTGGCAAGCGGGCGAGTGGGAACACAGAATGCAATTACGACCCACTGCCTAAACGTCGTGGACCCGACAAGACCCCCGGCGCCCGTCAGCGTGTCGCCAGACGAGACGGCGGCCCCCGGGCCAGACGCCGGACTTCCTCGTCCGATGCCCACGACTACATGCCAAACAAAAACGGAAGCCACCTTCATCAGCCGTTTTCTTTCCCGTCACCGTCGTCTAGCGAACAGTCTCCCGGCGAGGAATATGTCATATCCCCGCACGAAGCGACCCGAGTCGATCCCCCGTTCTTACCGACGTGCTCCTGCCATGGTTTACCGCACTGTCCATCATCCCAGGTTGCCGGCGTGCCTGAGCAGGTGGGTAAAACATCTTCGAGCCTGTCTATAGGTGTGACTGATTAACCCAGATTTCAGTTCCTTTCAACACCAATTCTTTAAACATCTTATTGGCGTCCCCTCTTGAAGCACCGACTTCCCGCGCCTTTATAACCGACTACGAAGATAACGACGATGCGTACCATATAGAAGATATTAATTCGACGATCCCGACGATCGTTGGTCAGCCTACACTCGACTTTTCCCGCAAAACGTGGTGGGATAGCCTGCTATCGCTCTACCTGTCCCCCACCTCCAAACGCCTAGAATCTCTCACTTCCTCTGAACGATCCCTTGCAACTCAAAGCATTTCATCCGACCTGCGGTTCCTCTTTCGCGCTTCCAGTTACTGGTTTTCCTTCCTCCACATCCCCACTTTCTTTTCCAATTTTTACGATCCCTCCAAGAGGGAACGCATCCAGCCTAGCCTCATTTTAGCAGCTCTAGCCCTGGGCATTTTTTTCCAAAGTTCCGAGATCGGCATGGGTCAGCGTGGTCGAGAACGTGCACTCAAGTTTCGGGAAGAGGTCCGTAACTCCTCGCAATCGATTTTAATCAAACTAATCTATTTTGCGACGTTATCAGGCGCAGAGCGCCTTGGAAGCGAGTCTCAACGCCGGATGGGTGGACGAGACTCTGGCGCAAGCGGCATGGGTAAGTTTATCCCCAAACGTCTCGTCCTTCTCGTTAACAGGTACCTCGCAGATTTTGGCCATGTTTGAAATTTGTGCCAACCCCCATCACTCGAGCGAGCGGTCCTCGTCCGCCATGATCACCCTCGACTCCATCATCCGCTCCCTTTCCTTGACCATGGTCGACGCCAATGAACCCTCGACGTCGATTTTCTCGCCCGGCACAGTCCCCGCTGTGGCCGATGGGACGCGCATGGGATACGGCCCCCATCAGCACAACTACCCATACTCTTCGTCGTTGCCGGTGTCTGCCGATCGCGGGTGTTCCTGCAATTCCCTGACGCTGAAGGAGCAGTGGCCGGAAGCCCTCGAGCACACGCCTCTATGGGCGCAGACTCCTGCCTGGAATCCGTCCTGGTCTGACGCCGAAATCAGGAAGGAGTCGATCCGTAGGCTGTGTTGGAGTGCCATTGTTCTTGCTGCAGGGCACAGCTCCTATTCCTCCGCCAACCACGCACATACCGTCAAACTGTTTATCGCCGACCCATCCAACGTAGGTTATCACGATTACTTCTCGTTCTTAATTTCTCATCATTCTTATTGTTACAGTATGCACTTCTATTTTCGGGCGAAGCAATGTCGCACTCGCCGAGTATCGTTCAACCGCCGTCGCCCAAAGACACAATCTGGGCCCTGTACGACCGCGCCTTTCTCCTCTGGCATGCTTGCATCAAGATGCGGAACGATAACTCGGCTCCCGTAACCGACAAAGGCCAGTTCGCCATCAAGGCTTGGCTTGAGGCCGATGGTATTGAAGAGGCGCTGAATCGGCATACGTGCGGAATCGAGCGGGCCTTCATTTTCCTTGGTCGGGAGTATATTTTCAAGTGAGTCGCTACGACGGGAGCTTTTAATTATGGGACTAAACCTGCTTCAGCACCCGGATGTGCATCACCTATGAATTCCAGCGTTTTGTGCCCTTGGTTTCGGCGTACGTTTCCCTCGCCTAATGCCTATTTCTCGTGCTGACCTATTTGTGGGCAGTAATGTCAACGGGCTGTTCCACCGTGGCAAGGCAGAAGAGTGGTGTATGTTCATTCCCTATCCTTCCGTTTCGTGTCCTGACACTCGTATCAGTGAGCCACCAATCCACAGTAGCGCAACAATTCATGAGTGGATTACATACCGTCACCGGTAATTCCAGTAACAATTTGTCCCGGCGACCTTTCTTTGTATTTTGGTTTATGGGCCAAGTGTCCAGGTTCGTACCTGAATCTTTTGTCCAAGACTTCTTGTTGACGTCAAGTCGCAGGGGGCTTACTTTATGGCAATGCGACAACACAATGACCATCGCGCTCGATGTGTGCAAAACCCTTCTCCCACCCATCGACTATCTAACAGCGCTGTGGCCCTGTGCAGGTAGCTAGCACCCATCGTTCCGGTTCCGTTCTTCTACTAAGTTTGTTCCACAGAGCAACGCTATCGGTATGACTCTCTGCGAGAGCGGCTCCGCGAAGCATGCAAGCTTGCCGGCATCCCCCAGCCCCCTCCTTTAAATTTGACATTACCCTCGTCCACTCTGGATGAATTTGTGTAGCCTTTGGGTTTCTTGTTGTCTGGGATCTCTTGCTGTGTACACCATCGTCTGTATTTTTAATTACTTTACATCCAATTGTTGTCGAATATCCAAGTCCTCGGAATTACTCATTACCAAATTTGGACTATTGCGTATCTTCGCCAATTTAGCCACCACCGCCACCGCGCACCGAGTCTTTTTGTTCTTTGTTTCCGTCGTTCATGGAAGACCAGCTTATGTCCACAGATACCTCTACAACATCTGTAGAATCTCAATTCCCGCCGCCTTCGCAACAGACCACACTCAAGCGAAGGGCATCAGCCTCGTTTCCGGAGGATCCGGACGATTCTGTGAGTCGGAAGAGAATGAAGGAGGAACGCGAGGATTCGGATTCGGTGGTTGCTGCGCAGGCTGGCGACACCGTTGCCTTCGCAAAGGACTCTGAACTCGCCGACCAATTGGCACAAGAGCTCCAGTGCGGCTGTTGTTCTGAACTCGTCTACCGTCCCGTGATGGTCCAACCTTGCCAACACTTTTTTTGCGGAAGGTAATTCGATTAGCATAGTCTGTCCACTACTGCTGGCTCATTTCTTTTGGATGCGCACTCAAGTTGCTGCGTGCTTTGGATCCGAGTGAGTGATTTATGCTATCGCGTTTAAGATCGTTGTGGAGTACTTCCGTGCCACCGTTTACGCGTCGTGCGCGGGTTATCGGGTGTCTTATAGACGTCTCTATGCATGCCACTCTACTCCATTCTCTATTTCTCAATAGTTGGAACGCGTCGTAGGATACTGATACGCCTCGTTGCAGAACGGCGGTTCAACCTGTCCGCATTGTCGCAGCGCGTCTACAAACGTTACTCCTTCCCGCGCCCTACAGTCTGTACTTGATGTTTTACTCCGTTCTGCGCCGCACAAAGCACGAACTGAACGAGAGCGCCAACAAGCGGACGAGGTTTATACGGGGACATCACCGATCCGCGTATGTTATATTAATTTGACTGACCCCCTTAGCTACGCGTCTCACGAGAATTTTCCAAGATTCCTTCTCCCCGAGAGCTCTCCCCGGAACCTGATATCAGCCCAGGCGACTTCGTTCGGCCGTGCCCAAACTGTTTGCCGGGGAACCCGTACGGGTGGCGTTGCCCTCAGCCGATCGTCGAAAATTCGTGGCCGTTGGAAGACGGGACTCCGCCGGGGCACGCGCTGTGCGGGAACTGCGAAAATGTGCTCGCGCTGCCGTCGCCGTTGACGACAAAGTGTGATTTCTGCCAAGTCTCGTTTTGCGGTATTGGGATTCAAGGACGCTGCATTGCCTCGCCCATCTCGTCCCAGCATCTGCACAACTTGTCAGACATCGGGGATCTCATACAAACCCCTGCGGTCTACGAATGCTTCAACAGGTTCGTGTCCAGGTTCTTCTCGCTGTCCGTTTCTCATTCTGACCCTCTCTTTTCTACAGTAACACCGTGGAGGTGAGTGTATCTGGAGTGTTGCGCTGCCTGGCGGGCGCTCAAGGTAAAATTGTATTAGGTCGAAATAATGCTCGAATATTTGACTGCTCAGGGAATCACCCCTCGTCACATCTATCGCGAGGTGAATTCCATTTTTTAAGAGATTCGACCAATATTCATCATTCTTAATTTAGATCGTGGCCCACATTCAAGCGCAACCGCAGGGATTTTTACCGTTGATACAGGAAGAATTGTTTGTCGACATTCACGGCGTGCCCGCGGGCCCGGAGCCAGACGCGGATGCACCTCGTAACAAAATATGCCGACAATGTGCCTCTGAGGTGTTTTTATATGGTCTCCGTGATTGGTTCCTTCGGGAGCGTCAGAAAGGCTTCTTAGAGGAATCTGTGCTGAATAGAAAAGATTGCGTAGATGGTGAAGATTGCACACAGCAAACAGATCAAGGTTAGTATCGGGCGCGCTCTCCAGTCGGGCCAGGCTCTGATCATCTTTCCTTTAGCACACGCTAGGAGAATGTAAGTATAACATCTCCTGCTCCTGCTTACTGCTTCACTCACAAATCTTCGTTGCAGTTAATCATCTAATCGCGCATACTCCTCCTGCTCAACCCGAGACGGATGAACAGACCGACGAACAGCCCCAAGAACAGACCCCAGTTGCGCCAGACGTGCTCCTCGGCGTGTTCGACGCTCTCGACTCGCCGCCCGCCCTTCCCCACGTTTCTTCCCCACTGTCTGGTCCCAACCTAACACACGACGTGGTTGGTACCTCCGTGCTCACTACATCTAATGAGATTTCTGCGACGGATGAAGCTCCTGCCATACACGACACTGCTAATGACCTCAATTAAACATACCCCATGCTGACTCTTATTTCCACATCGCATACATACGTTTCTAACTGCATCCACATTTCTACGAATTGCTCCATGCGCATATATTACGGCCGCGGAATTGCCAGGAGGAAGGAGGGCACTAATTATCATCATATGGAGTAGTATATCGTAGAACACCTGTGAACCATTTGAACATGAACTTGACATGAACGTTGACTTCCACTATTACATAATGTATCCAACTCAGTAAGATCCTTCATCAGGTACCTTCACACATCCTCGACGAGTTCTGATACTTCAACACTAGTAAGCTTCTATCCAACTTCTATGGGTGTGAATCTTCCGTCTCAGTCAGCGTTCTTCTTTGCTCTGTCAGCCTGAGGACTGAATAGTGGGAGTAATATCGCTGACAAACCATGGGCCATTCAACAATATAAGCTCTACTAGTTCTGAAGAAATCTCACACTGCAATGGCGCACCCGAATTTCCTTCTAAACAGTTCTACGCTCGTCATCGGCGGCTCTTCTGGTATAGGCTTTGCAGTTGCCTCTGCTGCACTCGCCAACGGATCTAAAGTCCATATCACATCTGTCACCTCCGAAAAGCTCTCCACCAAAGTTACTCAGCTCCAATCTCTCTACCCGAAAGCCCATGTCAAGGGCAGCGTGGCAGACCTCGGCAGCCCCGAGACGCTGGAGGCAAATCTGCAGGCTGTCCTCGATGCCGCTGTGAACGAGGCCGGCGGACCACTGGACCACATTGTCTACACCTCCGGTGATGGCGCGATAGGCGGAGTCACTTTGGCAGAAGTTACCGCTCAGAGAGCGCTTCAACCCTTCACTGTGCGCTATCTCGGCCCCTTGTTGGTGGGGAAACTCGTCGCCGCGAACCCCGGGAAATATCTCAAGGCCGCTCATACTTCCTCGATTACTCTCACCTCGGGAGTGCTCGCGCACCGTCCCCGTCCGGGAAATTCCCCCGTGATCGGTGTTGCGGGCGCAGTCGAGGTGCTGACCAAAGCCCTTGCCGTTGATCTGGCGCCAATCAGGGTGAACGTCGTCATTCCAGGCCTGGTGAACACGGAGCTAGTGCAGAGGTTAACTGGGGGGAATGCAGATGTATTGAATATGTTCAAGGGGGCTAGTTTGACCAAAGAGCTCGGCACGCCGGAGGGATCGGCGGAGGCCTATCTCTTCTGCATGCGCTCCGCACTTGCGACAGGGCAAGGGTTCCACATTGAGAATGGGTCTTTACTGGTGTAGATGGTATCTCAGCTTTGGACATTGTATTTGTATGAATGAATAACTCGCTGAGTCCCTCAACCGCAACCAAGTTGAAGCTGAATAGCCTGGGCCCTCGCCTACTGGTATTCTTTGCTCGCTTCCACGGACTGAGCTCAACTCACTCCAGAGTGGAATGCCGTCTCCGGTAACTCCGCGAGGTGTCTACCTCTGCCGTTCCACGCACTCTCTCTGCCGTCCCACAATCCTATTCATACCCATCCCTATATATTACTTGCATCACGGATGTCATCTGGATAACATCCGAATGAGGTGGGCCACTCTTCAACTTATAGTATATTCGGTGACAAGGGGTGAGCTGTTGCACAATATAAATTCTACGGCCATTCTCAAACCTCACATTGCGATGGCGCACCCGAATTTCCTCCTGAACAGTTCGACACTCGTCGTTGGTGGGTCGTCCGGTATTGGCTTTGGTGTCGCCTCCGGGGCTCTGTCCAATGGATCCAAAGTGCATATTACCTCCAGTTCTACTGGAAAACTTTCTGCAAAATCCTCGCAGCTTCGGTCCCTCTACCCCGGCGCTCATGTTAGCGGCAGTGCCGTAGACCTCTCCAACACAGAGACACTAGAGGCCAACCTCAAAGCTGTCCTCGATGACGCCGTGAAGGAGATGGGTGGGCCATTGGACCACATCGTCTACTCGGCGGGCGAATACCTGAGTATGACTGCGCTCGCGGATATGACCACGGCGGCGGCACTCTCCCCCATTCATCATACGCTACCTTGGCCCGATGCTAATTGGGGAAACACATCGCCGCAAATCCTGGGAAATACGTGAAAGAGGCGCATACTTCCTCGATCACCCTCTCGTCGGGCACACTGACTCGTCACCCGCGCAAAGGTTTCATTTCGCTTCCAGGGGTTCTCGGCGCCGTCGAAGTGTTGTCGAGAACACTTTCCGTCGAGCTCGCGCCAATTCGTGTCAATGTGGTCATCCCTGGTGCTGTACGCACTGAGCTTCTGGATAGGTCAACGGGAGGGAAGTCGGATATGCTCGAGGAGGGCACTCTGACCAAGGAGGTGGGAACACCAGAGGGCGCGGCGGAAGCATATCTCTTCTCTATGCGCTCCGCGCTTGCGACGGGGCAAGGGTATATAGTCGACAATGGAGCTTTGATGTTGTAGACGGTGGTATTAGCTTTGAACCTTATACTGGGTTTGGAGTAAATTAATGAGGCCCTGGTCGCCCTGGAGGAAAACGAGAAAAAAGACACAGAGCATCTAACAGAACAGCCTGCACCCTGGCGGTTCGATGCTGGATAACAACAAGAGGGAATGCGGGGCCTGGGCTACGGCGTCGTTAGATATCATCGCAGCAGAGAGAGCGGGTTGCACCAAAAAGCGCAAGCGTGGAATGGACGGATCCCCGAGGTTTGAGCCGGATTCGTACAAAGCCAGCGGCGGAATGAACGCATGCGACTCAGTAACACAACAAAATCCTACGCGACACCTTGCCTAGCTTCAGGACATAGGAAGGACTTCAACTTGCGGTGACCAAATTCTTGTAGAAAACCAGAACATTCACGGCAAACGACCCAATCCAAGGAGAATGAGTCCTTGACGCGGACAAGACGATGCCAAGCCTGGATGATGGCCCATCATTCGGGAGCACCCGGTCCAGCATTACCCTTGTCTCCCACCGTCATGGTTCTCACTTGCTGTAATTCTTCAGAGCTCCGCCGAACGTGTACGATCGCTAGGCCAGCTGACAAGCCATGGTCAGCGGACAATATAATTTTCACGAGACAATCTCAGAAAATCTCTCACTGCAATGGCGCACCCGAATTTCATCTTGAACACCTCTACGCTCGTCATTGGCGGTTCTTCTGGCATCGGTTTTGCAGTTAGCTCTGCTGCGCTCTCCAACGGATCCAAAGTGCACATCACATCTGTTACTCCCGAAAAGCTCTCCACCAAAGTCACCCTGCTCCGTTCCCTCTATCCTGGCGCGCATGCCAGCGGCAGCGCCGCAGACCTCTCCAACACAGAGACACTTGAGGCGACCCTGCAGGCTGTCCTCGATGCCGCTGTGAACGAGACTGGCGGACCATTGGACCACATCGTTTATACCGCAGGCGATGGCCTGCACAGAACCCCATTGGCCGAAGTCACCGCTGAGACGGCGCTTAAGCCCTTCACGCTGCGCTATCTCGGCCCCTTGTTGGTGGCAAAACTCATCTCAGCAAACCCCGGCAAATACCTGAAGGCCGCCTATACCTCCTCGATTACCCTCACCTCGGGCGTCCTCGCGCACCGTCCGCGTCCAGGACTCTCCAATGCGCTCGGTGTCGCAGGCGCCATCGAGGTGTTAACCAGAGCGCTTGCTGTCGATCTGGCGCCAATCAGGGCGAACGTCGTCATTCCAGGCCTGGTGAACACGGAGCCAGTGCAGAGGATGGCTGGGGGGATCCAGATATGCTGAACATGTTCAAAGCGGCTAGTCTGACGAAACAGTTTGGCACACCGGAGGGAGCGGCGGAGGCCTATCTGTTCTGCATGCGTTCCACACTTGCGACGGGGCAGGGCTTCCACATCGAGAATGGGTCTTTGTTGGTGTAGGTCATGGTATTAGCTCTGAACCTATTCCGGATAAATGCAACTTGGAACAGCAGTCGAAACTGAATGTCTCGTTTACTGTGTGACTATACCTTCTTGCTTGCTTCCGCGGACTTCTATTGAACCTATTTCATCCTCATTCGACTGGGATACCGTTTCCTCGACTTCTCTGCCGTTCCGCACACTCTCTGCCGTTCAATCATGGGAAGGACATCGGCTGATATGGCAACACTGGCAGCGTGTGTTTCCCGGGCGATTATGAGGCTCGGGCCGCTTATAGCGTCATTGGCTGAGTAACAAGAACTCGGATGAACTTCGACGGACGATTGGGCGATAATGGTAGCTGGAGGGGCCACATAAGTACCCCGGTGCGCCCCACGAGTTACAATCTCGCAAATGGCCCATCCAAATTTTCTCCTGAACAGTTCTACGCTCGTTGTTGGCGGGTCATCCGGCATAGGCTTCGGGGTCGCCTCTGCCGCGCTCTCCAACGGATCCAAAGTCCACATCACATCTGTTACGACGGAAAAACTCTCTACCAAAGTCATCCAGCTCCGTTCCCTCTATCCCAGCGCACATGTCAGCGGCAGCGCCGCAGATCTCTCCAACACAGAGACACTGGAGGCCAACATGAAGGCCGTTCTCGATGACGCCGTGAGGGAGACTGGTGGACCACTGGACCACATCGTCTACTCGGCGGGCGAAGACCCGAGCCTGACTTCACTGGCAGACATGACCGCGGATGCCGCCCTCTCCCCCTTCGCCGTACGCTACCTCGGCCCCATGCTGATCGCGAAACACATCGCCGCAAATCCTGGGAAATACATGAAAGTGGCACATACTGCTTCAATCACCCTCTCGTCGGGCACACTGACCCGTCATCCGCGCAAAGGCTTCGTTTCGGTTCCAGGGGTTCTCGGCGCCGTCGAGGTGCTCTCTAGAACGCTTTCCGTCGAGCTTGCGCCGATCCGTGTCAATGTGGTCATCCCAGGCGTGGTGCGCACGGAGCTTCTGGAGAGGTTGACGGGAGGGGATTCGGATAAGCTCAAGGAGGGCACTCTGACCAAAGAGCTAGGAACACCCGAGGGCGTAGCAGAAGCTTATTTGTTCTGCATGCGCTCCACGCTTGCGACGGGGCAAGGATTCATCGTTGACAATGGGTCCTTGAGGGTTTAGTGGTGTAAACGATCCGACTTGCAGTTTCAGTTTGTAAAATGAAAATGGAGTATTTAGGTACCGAATTGAAATGTCAAGGCTAGCTTTCGCGGATCATTAATCGATCATTGGTCCCTAAAAAACTAGGAAACCACGCGGCCGCCAAATTATTGCCTAATTGGGACGCAGGAGGTGTATTGTTTGCGTTGGTGTGAGATGGAGGACGACGCCAAGCACGAACATACGGCGCTTGTCCTCGTCGCGTCTCCTTTTCGACCAGCAAAATCCAAGACGCGTTGAAGAGATTGATTCTGGTGCGGCATTTCACGCTACACTCAGCACAAATTGTACGCCTGCTCAATGCACGACGACTACGCAAGAAAAGCAATGCTGGAACGCGTTATCATAACCCTCGTGCCTGACCAACCGACTCTCCCGGCGCGTTTTCAGGGTCTGCCTAGCCATTACCCAACTACTCGTGACTTCCTACCGCTTTGCTGCGCGCCACTCGACCAATCCAAAGTATTTTTTTACCCAAAACGGCAACTGTTAGGGCTCCTCGGGGAGAATCTCCAGAAAACGGATTGCTGCCAACATTTTGCTCTTTGTTGGATCCACATGTGCCTACAGGAAGCCGTGGCGTGGCCTGCCGATGTCATTGTCCGGATGTCAAATGTAAACTTCAAAGCGTCGGCTAGCCTATTTGGGTAAACTACTTCGACGACCTTCGCAAGGCGGTCGCTTTGATGAGCTTTTCCATTGTTGCAAGGAGAGGATACAAGAGAACGGTGCAATTTCTGGTGGTCCTCACTTTTCTCCCCAATACCCTTGCGGATTTGTCTGCGACAACCGTATCTTCACGAACTAATCTGTACCACTTGACGCCTCCATCTACGACTATTGTATTCTCATGGATTCCCCTCGCATTGCTTTTCACTTCCTCCCCGGAAATATGCCACTCAGCAACGGGATTTCCGGCATTCCCGACCTCGATGACACACTCTTTGGTACGTGACTGGCGCGTCGCGTTTTTTGCGCCGTTCATAGCTGATTTTTCGCCCAGGCCCCATGTCCTACGACCCCTTATCTGTCGACGGTCCTGTCGACGACGCCACCCCCGAGACGCCTCGCGACGCGCGTCCCTCGTACTCCTGGAACCAGTCCGAGTCCGTCGAGAGTATTTTCGGCGACTTGCACGAGCTCTGTTCGAGACGCGCGCCGTCCCACCCACTCGTCCTCCCCGAGCGCCCTTTCTACCCCTTCGATCCCGCCGAGGTTGCTGACACCCCGGATGTCGCCATGAGCGAGGGTCTTCACACCCAGGCCGCCGCGTCCCAGCCTTGCGGCGCGTCGCTTGAGGTCGAGGACTCGGATGACTCCTCATCGGAAGACTCGGACAGCGACAGCGACGACGACATGGTCGGGCCCAATGCGTATTGCGACCGAGTTGACGGTATACTCCCACCTTCTCCCGGGCTTTCGCAATCCTCCCCCGTCTCGCCTTCACGCTACATCACTCGCGCATCCTCTTCCGCCTCACCTTTCAGCTCACCGCGTGCCCCCGCCGCGACCCCGTCCCGCCGCTCTACCAAGCGTCGCGCTCCTGTCAAGCGTTCCAAAGGCCGCCGGGGCACCAAGCGCCAAACCGACAATATCACCTCCTTGTCCCGCCCCCTGGCCGCCCTTTCCATCGCTGATGCCTCGGACCCGAACCTCCCTCCGCCTCTCGGCAGCGAGAACGTTCCGCGCGCTTACTGGTACCTCCTTCGTCTCGGTTGCGTCCTCAGTGGTTCCGGTATGCAATGCTACAAATGCGACCACATCTCGGGGAACATCCCAGACATGACTCGCCACGTCGTCGTCCACAACCGTGCCGAGTCCGAGGTCAAATGCGCAGGCTGCCCGCAGTCGTTTGCTCGCGCCGATCCCCTGAACCGTCACGTAAACGCTCGCGGCGGGAAGGGGAGCCACTGCACGGCCTCACGGAGGGCGTTCCTAAAGACTTTCGAGAAGCGTCAAGAGGTGCTGGACGAGCGGGCGAAGTGCGACTACAGCAGCGCTTGGGCGGTGAAGACTATGAATAAAACGCTGTACGTTCATTTGTTTCCTGTGCGTTTCTCGTTGAGTTGATCGTTTTCCAGGAGTTTCGAGTTCGAAATCTTGTACAAGAAGCACAAGAGCGCGAACAACAAGAACAAGGCTTAAACTGGACCCCACTCTATTTTCCTCCCACGTCCCTCCTTTTCTCGTTGATCATTTGTATCCGTATGCCTTCCATTCCTTTCACGTCTTTACACCCATACACACATCTGTACATGCTCCCTGTAATCCGTAAGTATGTATTTCCACCTGTCTTTAATTCAATAGGTATTGTAGCGGTAGGTATAGCATCGTCTGTCTTTCTAGAATAGGGTCTTGTAATCTCACCAAAACCTAGTATGAATGAAATCGGATCTTTGGTGACCTTTCGCGCGCAGCAGATCTTATTTGCCCTCGTGAACTCCACGCCTTTCGGTGCCGCATCATATGGTTCTGCACCGTCATGTAGGGGAGCGAAAGGTGTCCGTTATTTTCTGCGATGAAATCTCCGCCAGCCAGCGCGGTAACTGAGTTCCTCCGTCCACAAGTTCAGATGGAATTGTCCAACGATTCGCGTTCACCGTTGGAGACACTCTAGCGAAGTTCCGCGGACACTCCAACGACTCGGGGTGGAAGGCATCGACAAAATCAGGGTTCTGTTAGAGAGCCCTGGCCACGTTATGCACTATCCTCTCGTGCGCACGACAAAATAATTGATTGAAAGGAGCGATACTGAAGTGCAAAAAGCGCCGAGAACGGGTGGAGGAAGCTGACTTTGGGCTTTATAGCAGACGGCCTGCTTTGTACAACCATGAAATACAATAACTACTCTAGGTCCGAGACCTCAACGCCAAAGCACTCGTTTCCTGGTCTTCCCTGCCGTCCTGCCAGCTCGTGCAGAAAGCACAACGGTCGGCCTAAAATCGCTGCATCATCAATATCCAGAATTCAAGAATTATTCACCATTCAGTACGCACGATCTCGGGAATGAATTTCTTGCAGTATTGGCATTTCACGGAATGCTTAATGACCTTATCTTTTGACACAATGGAATAGGCTTGAACAACCGCATACAGCGTAACACCAATGAAGAAGAAACTCGAAACAGCATGGACGAAGTTGCCATAGTTGAGAGTTATGGTGCTGTCACTGTAAGCTTGAGCTACGGTGCTGCACGGCGCATTGGGGTCGTTTAGCACGATCTTGGATGCCATGTTGTGTCCGATGAAAGGAATAAGTGAGATAAAAGGGATGAGGACATCCGACACCAAAGAATTGACAATGCGTATGGAGGCGTTGGAGATGATGAGGCCGACGGACACCTCCAGGACATTGTCCCGCAGGATAAAATCTACACGGGAACGAGGAATATGAGTACTTGGAAGATAATGCACTTTAGAGCGCTCACCTTTGAAGTTTTGCCAGGCAGACCTGAGCTCGCGACTGAAAACAGGCTCTCCCTGGGTACTACTCATGGCTGGCGTGAGATTGGGCTGCTGGTAGATTATGCAAAGAGACCCGAGCAGTAAGAGGAAGAGAGCAGGGTCACTTTGATTGGCGCGCTGCCGCTGTGCTCAAGCTTGGAATTGGAAGCAGACCCAAGCCGAAACGAACTCGAGGCGAAGTTCATCCGAGTACGGACTTCGGTACGCGGAAAGGAGTAATTCCGAAAGTCGTCGGACAGCTCGCATGCAAGGAATACGGTTTATTGGTCGCTGAAAAAGATGAGGGACAACATAGATCGTGAGGAAGCTGCTTCATACAACCACGAAACACAATACCCTAAGTCTGAGACCTCCTCAACGCTGACTTGGAGCTAAAGCGCTCGTTTCCTGGTCTTCCCTCCCGTCCCGCCAGCTCGTGCAGAAAGCACAACGCTTAGCCTAAAGATCACCACAGCATGGATCAACATTCAAGGTTCAAGAATTATTTATCATTCGATACGCACCACCTCGGGAATATATTTCCTGCAATACTCGCATTTCACGGAATGTTTAATGACGGTATCTTTTGACGCAGCGGAATAGGCTTGGACAACCGCATACAGCGTAACACCGATGAAGAAGAAATTCGAGACGGCATCGATGAAGCTGCCGTAGTTGAGAGTGACGGCTCCATCGTCGTCAGCTTGAGCTACGGTGTTGTACGGCGGATTGGGGCCGTTTCGTAGCACCACAAACTTGGATGCCATGTTGCGATCGATGAAAGGAAGAAGCGATAGAAAAGGGAGGAGGATATCCGACACCAAAGAATTGACAATGCGCGTGAAGGCACTGGAGATAATGAGACCAAGAGACACCTCCAGGACATTGTCCCGCCCGATGAAGTCTACACAGAAGCGAAAAAAAAGTGAGTACTTGGACAAGAATACACTTTGGAGCGCTCACCCTTGAAACTTTGCCAGGCAGACCTGAACTTGCGACTGAAAACAGGTTCTCCCTGGGGGTCACTCATGACTGATGCAAGATTGGGTTGCTGGTAGATTATCCAAAAGAACCAGAACAGTAAGAGGAAGAGAGCAGGGAGCTTGTGAGCGAGCTGTGGAGGCTGAGGTCAGGCGCCGACTTACCTCCGCCACCGATTCGGATGGGCCAAGTGATACCGGGCTGTGGCGCGATCACGCAGGATCAAGCGAGGAGACACAGGCACGACGCGCCTATAGGCCTTAAGTCACCGTAGTATCAACGAGCAAGGTCACTTTGATTGGCGCGCTGCGGCTGTGCTCGGGCTTGGAAGCTGCGCTCATGGTCAATTCCACGGATTCGCCGTTTTCTCACCATTTCAACACCAACTATGCCCCATCCAACGAAGAGATCCAAATCATTCAAAAGGATCTTGTTTCGCGTGCTCAAGAGCTTGCGCAAATCGACGCTCGCATCAGCGAACTCTCCGCACAGCGGGACAAAATCCAGGCTTATATCGACTCCCACAAAGCTCTGGTTTCTCATCCCCGTCGTCTACCTCCTGACATTGTGCGCGAAATCTTCGTGGCGTGTCTTCCTACCACCAGGAACGCCGTAATGAGCGCACAAGAGGCGCCGCTGCTTTTGTGCCGCATTTGCAGCGCTTGGAGGACGATTGCTCTATCCTCACCGCGGTTATGGGCGTCAATTCACGTTCCATTCGACTATGTCCTTCGCAACGAAGCGCGGATGCCGGCTGTCGCCCAATGGTTACAGCGCTCCGGAGCCTGTCCCCTTTCTCTGTCCGTCGTTTTCGAGGACCTTCAGTGGGCAGATGGATCCTCGAGCGGATCAGCGTTGCTCGCTTCCCTTGCCGACTTTTCCGCCCGATGGTGGCATGTGGAATTCATGGAGTTGTCTCCCGCACGGACACGCGAGCTCGCAAGAATCCGACCTCCAGCATTGGAATCGTTAAAATTAACTGGCCATGTCGGCGGTTCATTGCTCGCTGCGCTCGAACTTGTTAAAGTATCAACCCTGCGTGCCGTGGCTCTTCATTCGCGAAGTGCTGAGCACCTCGACGACATCGTACTCGCGATGCCCCTGCTTTGGGATCAGCTTACCCACCTTACCTTCCAATGCAACGGAGACCACAGAGGATTTCTCTTTGAGAATGTCCTCGTTGTTCTGGAACGATGCACGCGGCTCATTTCCTTTCAAGTCACCCTGAGGAGTTCTATCGACTCCTCCTCAGAATCAATGTCGCTCCCTTCCCTCGAAATTTTAATTCTGGAGGGCACCATGCAGACTAGGTCTCTCAGTCATCTCGTCGAACGTGTGTCCATGCCGCAACTGCGCCAGTTTCGCTTCCCAACGCTCGGAGGACATCGCAGGTTTTCCCTTGCTGACCTCGGAACGAGGTCGCCTCTAATAGCGTACCTTGACAATATATCCCTGAGCTCTTTCTCGGACCAATCCCTTCTTGAAGCCCTTCGGTCACTCCCCTCTCTTCGCAAGCTTGTCGTGTTGGACGGCGATTCTCGCACAACCCAGCTTCTCACTCTCCTCACCCCAAAGCCGAATGTCAACGCGATCCTCTGCCCCACATTACAGGAGCTCGTAATAATTTATTGCAGTAGCCTGGAGGAAACTACATTGGACGCATTCATTCGGGGGCGGATAGAACTTGGTTTTAGGCGTCTTGAGTTTAAAAACTCGATGGATTCCGACATGCTATCAAAGGATCAAATTCAATCCATTCTTTCGCAAGGTCTTGATATATCCATCGTTCAAGACAATACTTGGACCGAGCCCACTACTCCTTGGCTGGGCTTGCCGGATTCCTAGTACACAAAATCGAGAATTCCAGCTGGAATTCTTGGTGAAGCGCAGAAAGAGAGAACGTGCATGTTTACTGACGCTTAGAAATAGCAAGTTGATAGACAATGCTGTAACAACATATAAGTAGTAAGTAGAAGGAATAGTGTTAACGTTTCCAACTTGGCCGTCGAATGGTCCAGGAATGGTGTTGTGGCTGTGTTCTAGCTTGCAACCACGTTCACAGTTGATTCAATGGAGTCACCATTTTCTGGCCATTTCAACACCAACTACGTCCCCTCCAGCGAAGAAATTCAATGCATTCAAAACGATCTCGTTTTGTACGCTGAAGAGCTTGCGCGGCTCGATGCACGCATCTCCGAACTCACCACACAGCGAGACCAACTCCAGGCTTATGTCGATTCCCACAAAGCTTTAATTTCTCATCCCCGTCGTTTACCTCCTGACATTGTACGGGAGATTTTCGTTGCGTGTCTTCCTACCGACAGAAACGCCGTAATAAGCGCGGAGGAAGCACCGCTGCTCTTGTGTCGCATTTGCAGCGCTTGGAGGACGATCGCTCTATCTACGCCGCGGTTATGGGCATCCCTTCATGTTCCTTTCGAATGGGTTTTGCTCAACCAATCTCGAACGCTTGCCGTCGTCCAATGGCTACAGCGCTCCGGAGCCTGTCCCATTTCTCTCTCTCGGTCGTCTTCGGTACCCTCTGGCACTGGCCCGACCCATCATTGAACGGACCAGGATTGCTCAGGTCTCTTGCCGACTTTTCCGCTCGGTGGCGCCATCTGGAATTCACGAACTTTTCCTCGCATGAACTCGAGTTCGCAGAAATCACATCTCCGGCATTAGAATCGATAAAATTAGCTGGAGCTGGTGGTCCTGCATTATTCGCTGTTCTCGAGATCCTCAAAGCTTCGACCTTGCGTTCTGTGGTTTTTCATTCGTGGATTGCAGAACGTTTGGATGACATTGTACTCGCAATGCCACTCGTTTGGAATCAACTCACGCACCTTTCCTTCCAAGCCGGCACCACAGCATTTCGCTTTGACAACGTCCTGATCATTCTGGGACGATGTCCACGGCTCATTTCCTTCCAAGTGAGCCTTCAGGACTCTTCTGTGTCCCCCTCGGAATCAATTTTACTTCCTTGCCTCGAAATCTTGACTATGAATGGCGCATTACATGCCCAGTCTCTCGGCCATTTCATCGAGCATGTTTCAATGCCACGATTGCGCGAGTTCCGCATCCCAATGGTGGAAGGAAATGGCATCTTTCCCCTTGCCGATCTTGGAACGCGATCGCCGCTTATCGAGTGCATTGACTACACTATACACCTGGAGTCTTTCACAGCCCCAGGCCAGTCCCTCTTTGAAGCCCTTCAGTCACTTCCTTCCCTTCACAAGCTTGTCGTGTCTGACGGCGTCCTGCTGCCTGCTCACCACTCGCTCGACGACTGTTATTCTCTCACAACACAACTTCTGAAACTCCTCACCCCAGGATCGAATGTCGAGGTAACCCTTTGCCCCGCATTACAGGAGCTCGTAATCTGGAATTGCGAGGGCCTAGAGGGATCCACATTGGACGCTTTCATCCGAAGGCGAGCTCAACTTGGCTTTCGGCGCCTCAAGTTCGAAGACTTGATATACCCCGACATGTTATCTGAGGATCAAATACAATTTATTCGCTCCCAAGGCGTGCAAGTATCCATCGTCGATAATGGTTGGAAGGTGTTCTCGTCCCCTTGGCACGGCTTGCCGAGCCTCCAGTCATACAATTAATACCGACCGTTCTTCGTTCACCTCAGAGTTCGAAGTTCCTTCCGTCTTACTCGTGCTACCACGCCATAGGGAACGATTTTTTTGGTCTTGGAAATATCTTCCAGAGGAATCTTGGTGGCGAGTAAACTAATCCAGTCAAACCAGAATTTTCGAACCAGGCTCGAATATACCGAACGTTAAAACGTACATGTTGCGAAATTTAAATGTCAGAGGGTATACAGGGAGTGTTTCGTAGCCAGTCTACACAGCAAATGAGAGCAAATTGCATCAGCGAGCGGTTAACCGACCTATTGTTACATCTTCTAGATGGTCATCGAAGTCCCCGAACTTTTGGTGAAGTTCCTGGTCGCGGACCAATTCGATTGCGCGACGCGGGATGCCTGGCGAGGAGAGCTGGAAGATAGATCCCGTTGTAAATGCAGCCGCTTCGCCAGTGTAAGGCCGCCAACTGGTGCCTTGCGAAATAAACGGCTGAAAGAGTCGATAGAATCAAGAAATAAGATAAGTATTGTGGGGCTTACTATCAATGCGGGCTCTCCAGAACCAATTTTTTCACCGTCGATCTGCGATACTCCTCAGGATGGAAAAGCTGACATCGTGAAATAAGGCGCACCACCAGTGCGATCGCGTCCTTGAAGCCATCCTTCAGTTTCCCAGCCACTCGCTCACCCACCGGGGCCAGGGCCGTGTCGTTGAGCCGCTCGCACGCCTGGTAGTAGCCCACTAACTTCAAACCCATCGACTCGGCATGTCGCCCCGCCTTTCTAAGGCCGTCGGCGCAAAATTCGGTCGAGCTGAAGCAAATTTCTCACAAGGTCTAGACCGATTTCCATCATTGGGCTCAGACTAGTCCAGTGGTGAAGCAGAGGAATGGCGTCTACAATGCTGATTGTCCCAGAGGGCTCTTCCTTGCCCGCGAGCACACCATTGACAGAGCTATGAGGATGTTTCGCAGCGTGAAAGAAGATTTTGAAGTAGGCTTGAGCAGATACAGAGTACTGCGACATGGAGGAACGCGTTAAGGAGCCGTTATTTGCAGTGATTTGGCAAACGCGATTTCCATCTCTCCGTCTTCCATGAAGCTCTCGCTTGATTTTGGCGTGGTTTTCCCTGTGCTAGTGGCCGGACGCTTACTGGTGGCCCTCACAAATATTTCTGACGCGTTGAAACACGACCACCAGCTTTCAACGCCTCTCACATCATACCTCAATTGTGCGCAATAAGTCTGTCACCGACTATTTGGGCTCACTCAGCGGCACAGTACAGGAGGGCATCTACTTATTCAAGAACGGCATTGACCCATATTCTGGCGGTGTTTTCCGACATGTAAGAGATGCGGAGCGGATCCGCCGTTCAAATCAATTGACACCACGTAGTCGCCGCTTTTCCTTGCACTATTCACCACCGTTCTTCCGACATCGAGGACTGTTTCTTCGATTGTATGGACGTTATCTGATGCCATTGGCGCTTGGGCCCTGGTACAGATCTGGAGAGCTCGTCAACGTGTAGCACAAACTTCAAGAGACGGCTTAATTGCCGCAATGTTCGTGCTATAGATTCATACGCGGCGCGAGACTCATGGAGTCATTCAGATACCTCTTGAATCCGTACATCTTCATGTCGACGCTCTCTCTGTCAACGTCGCCATTCGAAAACACGCTCGCTCTTGTCTCGTTCATGTTCGCAACACAAGGTTTGTGGTACAGGGTTCCTTTCGGCTGCTTTTTAACCACTCCCGCGCAGGCCTGGTGTCCCCCTCGCTTTTAGCAGCAGCACTGTTACTGCAACTCTCGTTATCTTCGATCCTACTCTTAGCGCCGCTAATTATGCTGCTAGCCAGCAGCCCGGTGTCCCAGCTAGCTTCGCCGAGAGCATTTTCAGGAAATGGCAAGAAGATGGCACCTCTTGTGGCTGAATTTGCGGCTTATACCGCTGTTCTCACCTTGGCGTCCGCCTTGGTCTCCGGTGGATGGGCCTGGGTTCCGCAAACATGGGGCGCGAGGTTTAAAGATCGCTTTTCCACTGTCCAACTCTGACCATTTTCCAGTCTGACTCTGCCCGATCTCACGCCCAACTGTGGATTGTGGTGGTACTTCTTCACCGAGATGTTCGATTATTTTCGACCATTCTTCCTGATGGTGTTTTCGGTACTTTCTCATTTGCTTGGATTTGCAGTCATGTTCACAAGAATATAGATCCATTTGCTCATTTATATCGTGCCGGTCTGCATCAAATTCCAGTGAGTACTCGTAGAGTTCAAGGCCAAATACTGACCGTTGAACGCAGATACGACCCGCTATACGCCGGATTCATCCTCCTCGGCATCCTCAGCAGCTTCAAGTCGTATCCGACCATGGCAGACCAAGGCCTCTTTTTGAGCATGATCGCCCTCTTCCCCGAAACATACCCTTGTGCGTCCCGTTCCCTCTACACTCAAAATTACGACCAATTGCCATTCAGACCTAAGATACCCCATCGTCACCACACTGCTGCATCTACACGCCGCGCTCCTGATGCCCTTATTCCACCACCTATGGCTCAACCAAGGCACCGCCAACGCAAACTTCTTCTACGCGTCGACGCTGGTGTATGCGTGTGCGAACGGGGCAGCGCTGACAGATTGCCTATGGGCAGGTCTGCGGATAGCTATCGGAGAGCCGCAAGAGGGCTTTGTCGTTGCACAAGAATAACCATCTTAAAAATATCTGTGTAAAGTGGGTTGCGTCGACATATATTAAGAGAATGCGCGAAAAATGTGCAAGCCTGGGTGAATAAGTATAATATGTACAAATGAGTGTTGCTGTGTCCCAATATGATGCTATTGAATATCCTATAAAACCCCAAACCTTACCCAAGTCATCCACCGAATCTAAGTTTCCGGTCCTGAGCTTCCCCCGTTCAAATATCACTAATCACCACAATAAACTCGCCCCAAACGCGGCTGCAAGGAGCGTAACTCCGCCCAAGCCGCACATTTTACTGAGTTGGGTCGCTCCTACTCGGACGGCACTGTTCCCTGTCGCGAATGCGGGCGTCGCACCGGTGTCCGACGCGGCGTAGACGGTGGTGTAGCCGCCCATCGGCATGCCCTCGGAAGGCGTCCCCGTGCCGGTGGGATTAGGGAGGGCGTTAACGACCGTCGCGGCGGCGTCGACGTAGACTTGGCCCGCAGCATTAAGATTGCCGTTGACATCCAAAAGATCTGACGTGTGACATTGCCATGAGCGCGCTTATCAAGACAGTCTGAATATGTACTCACTCCAGTGTGAACCGTCTGTGGGTCGCTGGAATGGACATGAGTGTTTGAAATAAAATCGCGCAGAAGTATTTTGGACGTACGTAGAACGCAAACCAGGCATATCGTTCCACCCAATCCAAGCCATCGAGCGTCGTGGTCGTCTGGTTGAGGAAGTCCAGCACGACGCTGTCATTCGTGGACGTCTCGGCAAATTCGGTAACCCAGAGAGTCTGATTAGGGAACTGGCCATGGAGCGAATAAAGATAGTCATAAAACCCGCCGGTGCCGTCTCCGTACCTAAGCCCAGCTTAGCTGCAAGGAATCAGAAACAGGGGGAGGAATGCGTACCAGTGGAAGGGAATGAAATCAATGGTGCATTGCGAGCAGGCAGCCATGAAAGCCTGCAGCCACGGCAGACCAGTAGCACCCGACGATACCGCGGGTCCTCCGAGTCGAACACCGGACTGCTTCAGAGGCTCGATGTACTGCATCCACAGCTGGGCGGCATACGAGGCGTTGATGTTGGATTGTTGCTCAAAATCAGGTTCGTTGAACGTCTGTATTGTAGATGATCGATCAATTTTCGAAACCTTTGAGGAAAAATTATGGGTACCAGAATGGTCGTTGCGTTGAGGCCCTTGACGGTGACAGCAAGGTTTTCGATTCCATCAGCTCCCCACTGCATAGGGATGTATTCGATGCCAGAATCCGCAATGTTCGAAGGGGAATAAGTCCCCAGTTGTAAATCCAAGTGGCGACGCTGGCAGTCGAGTTGGCTTGCACGATGTCCGTCCCATTGGTCGCGGCGTAGGCGATCCCGCGTTTGTTATTCTTCTTCCCCGGACCAGTGGAACTCGAGACAGGAGCCGACGCAGTTGACGCTGAACTCTGGCTCGCCGAGGTTGGCGCTACCGAGGTTGGAGATGCCGATGTCGGCGATGCCGAGGTTGGAGATGCCGAGGTTGGCGGCGCTGGGGTTGGCGACGCCGAGGTTGGCGACGCTGAGGTTGTTGGCGACGCTGAGGTTGGTGACGCCGAGGTTGGCGATGCCGAGGTCGACAATGGGGCTGAAGGCTTGCTCGAGCTCGAGTTAGCAGCGGCCGACAGAACAAGAGCGAACGAGGTTAAAACGAGGGGCAGGCGGACAAGCATCCTAAAACGCGGAAGGCGAAGGAGGGAGTCGGAGGAAAAGAAACCTGAATGTTATCCGCGCCTACGCTATTTGAAGGGTTGGGAGATAACAAGTCCATAAGAATAACTGACATCTGCTATGGAGGCTTCAGGGCAGATCTGCCTTCCATGAACACCTCGACAGTCGACATCGCAAGAATGTGGCTATGGCCGCCAGCATGACAAGAATTCCACACGTTCGGAGAGCCGGTAATGAAACAAAAAATACAGGGCTCGAAGATAAGCTCTTGCATTAAAGCGGTGATTATTGAGTAGTTCGCTCGAATACGCCAGAAAATTGAAGGTGACACAGAAGATCAAGGGCCCGGTGCTTGTCGGTTCCTGCGTCTGCCGGCACAAAAGACGATCCGAGCGTACTCCGAACTACCAGCGCATGCATCTCCGGTCGCACGTCAAGCAAGACAGGAAGACAGGAAGCTCCTTGTCTCAACACTGCGGAAATAATTGAATGATTTGAAGGTGTGGACTGCATCATGAGGAACGGAGCAAAGCGCTAACAAGTGGCTGTGTCAGGTACCTTTTTTTTAGCCCCTGATGTCGCGGTGTCATTCTGATGTGAAATTTTCGTTCATCCCAGGCGCAATTCCGGCTCTCTTCCTCTAGTAAAAATCTGAGACAAGTACATAGAGGCTGGCTGATCTATCTGTCCAATTTTGGCTTTGATAGAACGCCTACAACACACAAAATAAATGAAGAGGACAATTTTGTGACAGTTTACGACACTGCCAAACGCACGCCAAAATTGATTCCGCTTCCTGTCACCAGCTCGGGAGGTTCATATCTTCGACAATCTTGCCTGCATTAAATTTGAAAATATTCTTGAGGGTGTAAAAAATGACCTCAATGAACTCAACTTCCCACTGCCGAGCGCAATCCAGCTAGAGAATAGAAACCTATGGCACGCGATCAGCGCCGTGGACACATGGGCTAAAATATGTACGCCACGGTCACCTGAAGTACCTCTCACAGAAATCGGACGATAATTCTTGGAATTGAACGTCCACCATGGCCACTGAGCATACCATTTTCACGGCCACCTCGTTCTTCTCTCTCTTAGGAGTGCTCTCAATAGGAATTATTGCCTATATTGCAGCCAATTTGTTGCTCCCCAAAAACGCCTCATGGATCAACCGCTGTGGGTCTTGTCTTAGCTTTCATTTTGTCCCTAACCACCAATATAACATAGTCACCTTCATCTGGCTTGCCTTCGACGCAATGATCCACTTTTCATTTGAAGGATCCTTCCTCTACCTGTCGGTCTTTGGACGAACAGTAAACTCTAGCGTCGGCCCGTTTGCAGAGCTTTGTGCGTGATCCGTCCTAGCTTCCGCGTTCCATAGCACCGAAACAGCTCTTCTGGACTCATTTCAAAGGGAAGGAGTATGCCGCTGCTGATTTTCGCTGGGGCACGGCGGACCCGACCGTCGTCTCGCTTGAAATTCTGACGGTCCTCGGAGCTGGGCCGATGTGCTGCTACATCATTTACCAGCTTATCAACGATGACCCTGCAAGACACTACTGGATTGTTGTGCTTTCAACGGCGGAGCTTTATGGCGGCTGGATGACATTCTGCCCCGAGTGGTTGACCGGAAGTCCAAATCTTGATACATCCAACGCTCTCTTTCTCTGGGTGTACTTGTTCGTACGTGAATTTTCCTTGTTTGACATGTTTCCGTATATTGAAGTCGCTCCAGTTCATGAATATGATGTTAGTAAAAATTCACCATGCGCAGCCGGACCGCTGATAACACGTTTTCTAGCTGGGTTGTCATCCCGCTCGGTCTTATGGTCGATTCTTACGGGCAAATCGCAAAAGCCATGCGCTCCGCACAAGCGACGGCGCGAGCGAAAAGGGCATAAGTCCTTACCTCCGGATCCCCGCCTGTTGCTGCTCTTATCTCTGTATTTATTCGGTTCGGTTCACGACAATGCGATGCGATGCTTGACCAAAATACATTCAGCCGAATCATTAAGGGGTCCGGGTGGTAGGTACATTATATGACAAGTGATGCGAGTCTCATACAAAGCGAATGGATGGCTGGGTATCGAGGGTCACGTAAAGAAGAGACAAGTTTCCCAGCAAAAGTTACGGCGCGTAGGTGAGATGTGGTGAGGTGTTATTTATTTTATGATTTTGAAACTCGGAGAGCGGTTGCCACTGTAGATATGGTCAGTAGGGCAGGAGAGCAGAAGAAAGGCGCGTGCCTATCGCCTAGAGGACGCGACACAATCAGTACAATAAACTCTCGTCTAGTGTGAGTTTGGACGCACCGAAAAGCACGACGAAATAATCGTCTCGAGGTGGGATGTTGTATGGGATTATCCCTGTCCAATGGCCTTGGCCGATAGTGAAGTTGTTGGCGAGAGGATTCCCTGCCGCTACGATTAGCACGCTGCATGAACGACGGTCGAAGACTAACTGTAGTCAAGGTTTTCGCTGACTTGTTGCCGCCCGGTGCTGTCGTTATACACAGTGAGGTAGCCCAGCATGAGCATTCCTTTGTTCCCAGTGAATGCCGGAGGGATTTTGGTGGTGTCTGGGTGTCGAATGAGCATTCTTTCTCGCTGGTATCGCAATCGACGAGTAGCTTACCCCAGGTAACTCGCTGAACCGAACCGAGGGTCCAGCAGTCGCTTGCGTTGGGCGAGGTGATAGTGGGCGAGATAACGTCGAGCTGCTGGGGCTGGAGCGGCGCGCCAATGGCAAAGGCGGCGGCGGCGATGAGAGAAATGAGGGTGGTGAGGATCATCGTGATTGGGATTGGCGGGAATAAAGAAAATATTAGGTGGGAGGACAAGAAAGTGCGGGCGAGAAATCCAGAAAGCTGCGGTGGTGGTTGAAAGAGAAACGCAAGCGGGCACTTTATAAGCTTGGTGTTTGGCCGTGACCGTGCTTCGACTTCGAATTGTCAAAAGTTTCGGGGTGCGTTCTCTTCGTTTCACGTCCAATACACGATTGTGTAAAATTTCATGGTATCAGCGCAGACAGGCGCACCACGCCCGGCGAGTAGCCTAGGCCTTCAGACTACCTCTTACGATTCTCAGATCTGTGTGACCTATATTGAACTTGGATTACCATATTGAGCCAATATATGATTGGTCGGCTCCGTATAGACCAGCAGGCATGAAATCACAGGAAAAATAAATGGGCAATTGAAGGAAAATTAGTGAAATGAATTACAGTACACCGTATCTCATACAATCTTGAACTCCGGGCTGCGATTCCCACTCGACCCAATCAACACTACAATGTAATTGTCGCGCGGAGGAACGTTCGGGACACGGATGGTACGATTGCCGTCTCGAATATCGAACCCTTCTGCAAGTGGGTGATCTGAAACGGCGGGCGATGGTCAAAATCAGCCTGGACACGAACTGGAATGGTATTACCAAGGTCTAGGTGTTCGTTGGAGCTGCCTGGGTTAAGGTACCCCAGGAGAAGCCTTCCCGTCGGATTCGTGATGCTTTTGGGTATGTCGGATGTGGACCTGGAGAGGACGAGAACGATCAGTCAAGCCAATGCCAAGGTACCGAGCGGGACGGCACGCACCACGTAACAGTGACCATATTTTGTCGTGTCCAGGTGGTGGAAGCACCCGGACTGGTAATTGGTGGGGCGTAGCCACCGCGGCGGGACGTCTTGAGACTGAGCGGGACCTGGCCGAGTGTCGGGAGTCCGACTTGGCAGGGGAGACATAATGCGTTGGCGACGGCAAGAGAAGACATAACGGCGGGCACGACGCCAGGAGAAGTGAGGAAGGAGAACATCAGGACCGGCTTGAGTTCTTTGAAGTCGAGAAGAGAATTATAAAGAAGAGTTGAAGAAGCTGATAGATGAGGGTGGTAGGCAAGGAGAGAAATGAGGCTGACGGTCGGGGCGCATTTATTATTTGGTTGCGGCTGACATGTTCGCGACAGGAGGTGCTTATTTTTGAGTAGCAAATGAAGTTGCAGATCTGATTAGTGCCACTTTACAGTAGATTGTTGAGGCTTGAATAGGCTTGAGGAAAGAAGACTGCACTGACTTGGCCCAGACGACGGAAGCAGTGGTATTGATCGAATTGCAAAAAGTGGTAATGACATGGATTTCGCCCCAGATTAATATCGAGTCTAGATGTCCAGCTGGGAGATAGGTGTACCGGTGAGCGCCGCATGAGTCGAAGAGAGTCGAAGTAAGTGCAGAGGAATGAGTCACAGCAGGTCACAGCTGCCAGTCACAAACGCGTTACGCGCCGTGACCGTGTTTATTCCTGACCACCACCTTGTACATAGTCGTCCAGGAATACCAGCCTAACGTACGTGTTCCTGAGGACTTTTTTGCCACAGAAGTCATTAACCGGACTGTTTCCATGTTTACAGGCTCCCAACATCCTCCAGTCGTTCGATTGGCCTGTATAAGCTGCAAGCATATTGCTCGGTTTACGACATTATTAGCTTCGGCACGTTCAAGTCGCATTCACTAAAACCCGTCTTATCTTGTCCGGAGGTCGCCCTGTGCCCCGCAGCACCGTTTGAAAATACTTCAAGATCCACGCGACGTTATTCTTTGCCATAGGTCCATGCGCCACAGTGTTGGGTGTCTGTGGTCATGAAACCGGCCGTTCAGAAGGAGAATCTTCCATCCAAGGAAGAACCTCGCACGCAGTGTATACTAGAAGCGAAACCTTCTCTCCGGCAGACTAAAGTCGCGTCGGCACCGCTCAAATCAATCCTTAAAAACACTCTTCCTTCCTCCATGCCACCTGCCATCTCGGAAAACCCCCTGGAGTACCCCTCGTACTTTATGTCGCCAGCGGCAACGTTGCTGGAATCCACCGGCCCACATTCTGATGACATTTCGCTGCACGACCTCATCGAAGCGTACAATACGTTTTCCATCCGCATTCATTCTCAAATTCGCGTCATCTTGAAGGCAACATCAACCCCGCCCGCGCTCGTTTCGCTCAGAGAATGTTCTCGTCAATTGAGCGAGGCACTCCGGCGGGACCTGAAACGTGCACGAGAGGAAACCGCGATGTCCCGTCGTACGTCGTTTGTGCGGAACACCTTCCAAACTCCCGAGCTGGATGAGGACGAGATACGCGCTGCTCGGGACGTAGCGCTGCTGAGCCATCAAGTCCTTCGCTTTGTTTCCAATATTTTCAGCTTTTCCCCCGCTTCACTCGATATTTTCAAGTACGTCAGCTTTTCACCCATGTCCGCTCGTCGTATTTAATTTTTAATTCAATTCTAGCTAATGAGCTTAAATCTATTTTAAAAGAACTCCTCGCTCTCGGTTCGGCCCCTTGCATTCCAGGCCCCACGTCGCGACGTATCTGGACGCTTGTTGTATGGATCATATCCGTCCAGAATTTGCCCTCGGAGGTTCTATCGCCGGCCAAACGCGAAGTCGTCTGCGTTTTGAAGCGTGCACTCGAAGGTGAAATAGGCAAGGATCAGGCCAAGTTGGATGCCCTGCAGGTGGCGGATTTGCTCGATGCGTCTTCATTTGAACTCAAACTCTTGCTCACAGGCTTCGACTCAGCTTTTGAAGCAGTATCCAATATTGTTCATCTCGCCCCTATTATCCATCTTCTCTTCCATACTGCAGGATCTAATTGACGACTCGGCCGACGTTCGCCTGCAAGCCATTAACGCTTTGGGCAGGTTCGCTCTCGCCAAAATTAATACACTCTCTACGACAGTAAAAAGCTGTCACACCTCCATTTCTACGACTCTCACGGACTTCATTGACACTCAAACATCCAAGTTGAAGTCGCTTCAGTCCCAGCTTCGGCTCCGCAATCTCGTCACTGAAGCATTGACGGTCCGGACTCCTTCTCATCCCGCAAACAGCCCATTCTGGGTCGTCCAGCTCCTAGCGTCCTTTGTGATTCTTCTGGGCGATTCAGTCTTCTCGAATCCCCGTGCGATTAAGCTGATTATTCAGTCGCTTCAACAAATCGCTGTCCACAAGCAGAAGGTGGTGATGGCCCTCCATCCATATGTGTGGAAATGCCTTGTTTGGGTATTTTCTCGCCTCCCCGCTCCCACTGGCAACGAAGAAGATATCAGAGATCGTGTGTTCCAAACCCTCAAGCAGGATCTCCATGGTGGCATTGGATTGGCTTTGATTCTCGCCCTCCTTGGATCCGCGTCGAACGGGGGGAGCTACGATACAACAGATACAGTATCCAAGGTTCTCGATGTTGTGAAGGATATGCTGTCCCACAGCGAACAACGCATTCAAGCGGAGGGCATAGCACTCTTGACCCGGCTCCTATACGCGCCCAGTCCCTCGGCCAACGTGCAGACCTACAATGTCTGGGTCCCACAGCTCTTTGACGGTAGTATTGTTCAGCTGAAGGCCGACAATGTTATCGCCGCGATACGCGCTCTCCCCCGTCTCGATCCTAGCCACGTCCGACAGCTCGCAGATTCAGAGATCCTCGGCCACTGGGAGGTTCTCGCGCACCTCTGGGTCCAAGCTACGAACATTTCGCTCGGCTCGGAGTTCGACAAAGTTCGGCTGGGCACGCCGTACTTGTCCGTGCCCGAATACAAGCAGAACCTCCTTCGCGGGTGGCAGTCGCTCCTCCTCATGCCATCCGACCTGACCCAAGGCTTTTCACATCTAACGACGGAGGAACGGTACACCAGTGAAATAGCGGCGCTCATCTGTTCTTTCATTGTGCCCACCGAAACCGTCGACGCGCAAGTCCAGCGCTTGACCCTCGTTCGCAAGATGTGGCATACGATGACGAACGTTTTTCAACGCGACTGGCTCTCGTTGGCTGCGGAGAGGGTGCTCGTGGCGGTGCTGAAGCACAGATACGATCTTGCACAAGAGCAAATTAGGAATGCATGGGCCGACCTCTGCTCCGACTTGCTGTCGTTGGGCATTCCTAGCGCTGTTGGAGTTGTCCGGGAGCAAGACGAAAGGCGAATGCCCGCGGAATTGCAGAAACAGCTTTGGACGTTGGCTGTCAAGTCCGTCCAGAAAGCTGACACTCCGGCTCCGTGGATGGATTTAGCATACCTCCTTGGCATCCCTTTTGGGTCAGCGTTCTATAATATCTCGTAAATGATGTACTCACGAAAAATGTAGGGCTTGGAGGATGACGAAGACGGAAGTGGAGATTTGGAATGCACTCCTACGTGCATCTGTCTCGCAGAACGACGTTTCGCCTACAGTATTCGTAGAGCAGGTCCTAGAGGATGTCGAGGACGCGTCAAGGCATCATACTGTTTTCTTTTCTGTCTCAATCGCCTCATATCCTCTTTTCAGGCTCTCGGAATCACCCGAGGAGTTCTTGACGCTCTTATGCCTTGTCGATTTGACCGACACGGATCAACTACCTCACGCATTAACAAGCACAGTCGACAAGGTTATTTGTGACTTGTATCCTCAACAAGCCCTGGCCTTCGAATCCACTTCGCTCCAAATAATTCGGCAGCTTCGAGATGTCATCCTCTCCGCTCCGTCGAGCCTCGCTCTTCCCCTCCTGCTTGCGTTGCAGGATAGCATCTGCAAGTGGCTTGAGGACGATGATAGTGTTCTCGATGGAGATGTTCGGACAGAAGTGGTGTGTGCTGTTCTTTTTCATTATTAGCTCATACTCAGAGTGTTAATAGACGCGGTGCTTGTTTGTGACCCCTCTGTCGACCATTTCTGACCTGCAACCCACTGGTCAAAACCTCATCTCTCTCTCGCGATTCCTGGGGACGATCGCGGACGCCAACGCGTTTGAGAGTTTTTGGCGCGTAACATATCACGGCCGAGAGGAATTTTACCATCTTTACCCTGAAAGCATCAAAACCAGCCTGAAAGCTTTTGCTGATGTTTACGGCGGCAGCTTGGCGGCCGATCTCTCGATGGAGAATCACTCGCAAATGGTATGTGTATTGTGCGCACTCTGTGCTTTTCAACTCAAATTTTCTCCAGGAAGGTTCTGTTGTTCTTGATTCCCAGCCGTCACAACCCATGCCTTCCAGCTCATATGATTACGATGCGGACGACTCCAAGTATCTTTTCGAAACTGATACAATCGGCATGGGTACTACACACTTTATGGACGTAGACGAGCAAGAAAACAGCGCGTCAACTGTTCGACCCTCCTCGCCCTCGATACACTTACTTCGAGCCCCGCCCCGAACTGTAGCATCTGCTGCACTTGACCAGCTGCAGGAGTATTCAAGCCGCTTTGAAGAGTCGAGTGTACCACTTTCTATGAATAGTAGCCGCTCCTCCCATTCCTCTGCTACTGTTCAACGCCGCAGCCCTCGAGTGCTCTCACAGGCGAGCTATATCAGGTCCGGAAGTTCGAAGCGTCGAGCTGAGTTGGACGGTAAATAGCTATTCAGAATCAACGAAACATCTACTGACGTAGTTGCTTAGATTCGCCTTCAAGTAGCAAGCGGCTCAAAACCAGTTCTCACTCCAGCTTTCGGTGGACGGAATCATCGAATGCGATCGCGGGCCCTTCCCGTCTTCCTGCTCAATCAATTTCGGAACCGGTAACCAGGAGAGAGTCTCCTGTTCTCTCAAATCATGCGGTGTCTCAACCTGTTCCGCACGGGAAGCGGAAAGAAATACGGCGACTTATCCTCGATTACGTCGAAATTCCGATTCATGAACGGTCTCCGGGGCGACATCAAAAATTCTCGCTGCCCACACCTTCCCCTTCTCTCCGTCCGCGAGCTCCGCGCCATTCCAGAGCCGTTGATCATGAGGAAGAGGAGGATTATGCCAGCTGGGAGAATGGGCTGTCCATCTCCGAGGTGAAGGAGGCCCAGCATGCCTTTGCAGGGCATCGTGAGTCATTTTCGTCGTCGTCATTGCTTGGGTTATTAAATCAGGACTCAGCTTTGTCTCACAAGGGAAACCTGGAGCCGCGTTCAAGTGCGTAGCCCCTTGGTTGGTTTTCGTACCACCCTATCGCTCACAGCAAAATCAGACAACCCTAGTTCCTCAGGCAGCCGTCGCTCTCAAACGGCGCCCGTTCCACTTCGAGAGAAGCACCCGCCGCCATTAAGAAGAACCAAGACATCTGCGCGTTTGCATGCCCTAGAGCACGCGTATGCCGTCGTTGCAGACGATGCCTCTCAGACTCCTGTCCAGGACCTCGTGCAAGCGACGCGTTTGGTGCACAAGATTGGGGCGGCGCTGAACGAGCAGATGAGTCGGACGCTGGACAGGTCGTAAACTTGATTATTCCTCGCACTGTATTTGCAGTAGCTGTATTTTGATTGATCCAATTCTTGTAGTACTACTCAGAATGAGATGAATTCATCCTCAGATTATCCCACTGCGTTTTCGAACAAAATGAAACTATAAACGAAAAAAACGAGAGAATTCTTGAGGAAGGTACCGATATGAGACATCTTATACATAAAAACATGCGGATCCCCAATCGGCGATGATGGACGCCAAAGGTAACTCAGCGTCAGTATTTTAGCCGAAAGTTCTATAATCCCGTCCAAGGGGTAAAGAGCTGGATCCCAGTCTCAGCTTGGACGATTGAGATTTTTAGCCCTTGCGAAATAATAGATTGAATGTGATCCTCCGACAGCATACCGGGGACCTGCGGATGTTTCAACTCGAGGTGCCGGAAACCCAATTCCACGCGCGCGCGGACGAATGTGTCCAATGTGGATTTCTCCAAGCCGCCGCAATAGTTGATTACGAGCTCCTGTAACGCTGGACAAAGAACCGTCTCTGCATCTAGCTTTGGAGTGAGGAGATCCAGAAGCTGCGTTGTGCGAGAATCGCCGTCAGACACGACAAGCTTATGCAGAGATGGCAGTGATTGGAGGATATTTGAGAGGGACTGGTCCGTGCAAAATGGCAGGTCTACAATTTCAAGGCACTCTATCAGAGGTGTCCTTGTTCCAAGACTGGCAAAAGAAAAACTCCCATATCCTTCTAGTGGCGGGATACAGAACTTGCGCAGTCGTGGCATCGACACATGTTCGATGAAATAGCTGAGAGACTGGGCTTGCATGGGACCTTCTATGATCAAGGTTTCGAGGAAAGGGAGCAACATTGGTTCTGAGGCGAACTCAGCCGAGTCCCGAAGGCTGACTTCGAGGGAGACAAGCCGTGTGCATCGTTCGAGAATGACGAGGACATTCCGAAAGAGAAATCCTCTACGGTTTACAATGGACTGGAAGGTGAGGTGGGTAAGTTGATCCCAAACCACTGGCATCGCAAGGGCAATATCATCCAGATGACCTGCACTCCACGAATAAAGAGTCAAATCACGAAGGGTTGGAACTCTGAGGATGTCGAGCGCAGCGAGCTTTGAAGGGCCGCTGACATTGCCGGTTAACTTTAACGACTCCAACGCTGGAGTTCTCATTCCTGCGAGCTCGTGTGCCCTTAAGGGATACAGATGCATGAATTCCACATGGCGCCATCGTGCGGAAAAGTCGGCAAGGGACATTAACAACGCAGAGCCGCCGGATGATTCATCGGTCGATGATTCCTCGGCCCACTGATGATCCTCGAATGTGACTGACAGAGAAATGGGACAGGTTCCGGAGCGCTGTAACCATTGAACGACGGCTGGCGCTCGCGCTTCGTTGCGAAGGACATAGTCGAATGGAACGTGAATTGACGCCCATAAACGCGGCGTGGATAGAGCGATCGTCCTCCAAGCGCTGCTGATGCGGGACAAGAGTAGCGGCGCCTCCTGCGCGCTCATTACGGCGTTCCTCTCGGTAGGGAGACATGCAACGAAGATTTCGCGCACAATGTCAGGGGGCAAACGCCGGGGATGCGAAATCAAGGCATTGTGGGAATCGACATAAGCCCGAATTTGGTCTCGCTGCGCAGAGAGCTCGCGAATACGGGCCTCGATTCGTGCAAGCTCTTCAGCATGCGAAGCAAGGTCCTTTTGAATAATTCGGATCTCTTCGTTGGATGGGACATAGTTGGTGTTGAAATGGTGAGAAAATGGCGACTCCATTGAGTGCAGCAAGCAGGAGCACAGCTGCTGTCAGCCTACCAGTGACCTGTTAGCGTAGTAGCCTCAGTTACGGAGCAAAGTAGGATGTAACTTTATGAAAGCACCTGTTAGTGTAGTACTACAATCAGTAAAGTAAGACACTGAAAATAAGTATCTGGACACACGCCTCAGTTACGGAGCAAAGCACTGGGGGGAAACCAACAGAATTCTTCGGGGTGACTTGCAAAGAGATAGCCGCGGGCATCGTTCAGAAAAGACGAGGACATTTTGAAAGAGAAAGCCCTGAAATCTCTGCAGGATTGGACGGCAAGGTGGTTAAGTTGATTTCAAACCAGAGGCATTGCGAGTACAAGGTCATCGAGGCGCTCAGCACTTCACGAACAAAGAGCCACAATACGCAGAGTTGCGGCTCTGAGAATGTGGAGCTCGGCGAACGACGGCGGACCACCAGTTCCAGCTAGTTTCGTCGATTCTAATGTTGGGGATATGATTCCTGCGAGCTCGAGTGGCGATAAGTTTGCGAATTCCACGTGGAACCAACGGACGGAGAAGTCGGCAGGGGACCTCAGCAATGCTATTCCCTTCGATGATGGATCGGACGATCCAAGAGACGACCGCCAAAAGTTCTGAAGTGCGACTGATAGGGAATTGGGACAGGCGCCGGAGCGTTGGGACCATTCAACGACGGTCAGCTTTCGGGAGTTTCTGAGAAGAACATGCATAATCGAAACGAACGCGAAAGGGCACCAATAACCGTGGCGTTGAACCATCCTCCAAGCACTGCAAACGCAACAGAAAACACGGCGTTGCGCTTGATAGGGAGATCCGCAACGAAGACTTCTCGCACAACGTAAGGAAGCTGACGCCGGGGAATGAGACACCAGGGATTTGTGGGACTCTCTTGGTTTCGGTTCCGTTGCCCACTGAGTTCGCTGATGCGAGCATCGAGCAAGCTCTTGGACGCGGGAAACAAGATCCACTTGAATACTTTCAATCTCTTCGTTGGATGAGATATAATTGGTGTTAAAATGGCCAGAAAACGGCGACTTCTTGAATCGACTGCAGTGCGACTTTCAAGCCATCATCAGCCATGCCCTTCCATTTTGGGCATTTTGGGTATTAGTCTACTGTCATATACTTACTAGCTTAATACTAGCTTGAGTGTGGCGCCGACGGCCCAAAATTCTCGGGGGACTTTTCCAACAGAAACTTTCATTCCGGATCGCTGGAAGGAAGGAAGGGAACAAGAGGCTAAAAACTCTTCGTAGCGTACGAGAGCAATGAAGAGCATACTTGAAGAATCAGCGTCAATTGTCTCACTCGGAGTCTGGCAAGCCTTGCCAAGGGGACGGGACCTCCTTCCAAGTACTCTCCACGATGGATATGTCCACACCTTGCGAAAGAATGGTTTGAATTTGATCCTCCGATAGCATATGTGGATTTTTCACGTTTTCGAACTCGAGCCGCCAAAACCAAGTTGTACCCGCCTTCGGATGAAGGTGTCCAATATGGATTCTTCGAGGTCCTCACAATCCCAGATTACCAGCTCCTGTAATACCGGGCAAAGGGGTGCCTCGATATTCGGCCAGGGGTGAGGAGTTCCAAAAGTTCCGTTGTGCGAGATTCGCTGTCCAACTGGTCGTCATCGAACATCGGGCTTGCCACGACGCCCTCAGATACGACAAGCTTGTGAAGAGATGGAAAGGACCGAAGGGATTCAGAGAGGGACTGGTCCGAGTCTATGAAATATGCCAAATCTATAGTAGAGTCAAGACATTCTATCAGAGGCGACTTCGTTCCAAGATCGACAAGGGAAAAGCTGCCATGGCCTTCCAATGATGGGACGCCGAATTCGCGTAGTCGTGGTATTGAGACATGCTCAATGAAATGGCTGAGAGATTGGGCTTGCACGCTGCCCTTCATACTCAGGATTTCGAGAAAGGGGAGTAACATGAATCCTGAGGAGAACCACACGGAGTCCGATAGGTTGACTCGGAAAGATACGAGCCGTTTGCACCGTTCCAAAACCACGAGGACGTTTTGGAAGCTGAATCCTCTCCAACCGGATTGGAAGGAAAGGTGAGTCAATTGATCCCAAACCAGTGGCATCGGGAGTACGATGTCATCCAGGTGCTCATCATGATTCGAATGAAGAGCCACGGCGCGCAGGGTTGGGGCTGTGAAGATGTCGAGCCCAGCGAATAATGAAAACTCGCCAGTGAATTTTAATGATTCCAACACTGGGGGCCTGATTCCGGCGAGCTCGAGTGTGCGTGCTGTCAAATCCATAAATTCGACATCGCGTGCCACCGAGCGGAAAAGTCAACAAGGGATCTGAGCAATGCTGATGCGCTTATGGATGGGTTGGGCCAGTGCCAAACGTAATCGAAAGTGACCGACAAGGAAATGGGACAGGCGCCGGAGCGCTGTAGCCATTGGACGATCGCCGGTTTTCGCAATTCGTTGCAAAGAACCCAATCAAAAGCAACATTAAGGGACGCCCACAGCCACGGTGTGGAGAGTGCGATCGCCCTCCAGTCGCTGCAAGTGCGGCACAAAAGCAACGGGGGCCTCTCGCGGACTCATCACGGCGTTCCTGTCCGTAGGGAGACATGCAACGAAGATCTCCCTGACAATATCGGGAGGCAAACGCCGGGGATGAGAAATCAGAGCTTTGTGGGAGTCGATGTAAGCCTGGATCCGGTCCCGCTGCGCGGAGAGCTCGCAGATGCGAGCGTCGATCTGCGCAAGCTCTTGAGCGCGCGAAACGAGATCATTTTGAATACATTGGATCTCTTCACTAGAGGGGATGTAGTTGGTGTTAAAATGACCAGAAAACGGCGATTCCATGGACTTGGCTGTGGTAGTCTGGCTCTGTGGGCGCGCGAGTTTGGGATAACTGTGACAGCATACATACACTTGCCTTTTTTAGGAAGTCTAAGGAAGGTTAGAACACAAAAAATACAGCACTATTCTTTTTGCATGTTACACGTCCACATCGCTATTCGTAAACCGTACAACCATAATCTGTACAGCCCTCCCTCGTGAAGGTGATAATATGATCTGAAGGCACGGTGAGCTCTGAACCGCCGCATTAAATCAACTGACCTCCAAGCGTTCGCGAGGTGAATCCCACCTCGCAGTAGCAGCTAGAATGCAGTCAATAATCGGGTTTTGCCGTAATCCACGGAGGAGCTCACTAATAATCTGTTGGGCAATCGACATATTAGAAAGGCCGAAAAAGAAAAGAAAACGCGACACACATGTCCACTTGCGCTTGAAGACTTCGATCTCTTGTTTTCCCCGAGGACCGTTCATCACGTCCGGATACTCCCGCTTCAGCGCCGGGACGATAACGCTGTCGAACCGGTACAGGAACCGCCGACGCCATTCGCGCAGGGTGCGCGCGTAGTCTGACCCGCGTTCAGTGTCAACCTAGCCATAGCTCTGCGTCACTTACGAGGGCCAATGTTGGAAACGCTATCGACAATGAGTTTGCCCGACGACCCTTCCTGCAGCGATTGCAGAAGCAGCGTCAGAGTGGGCAGGAACCCGCCGGGGAAAACTGCGAAAGAGTCAGCGATGTTGTCTTGTATCGCAAAAGTTATTTTTACTCTGTGAACGAGAAATCAGGTTCGCGCGCGTAAGCTCTCGTCATACAGCTGTCGACTTGCCCATTTCCGTATGAAATCGATCTCTCGTATGTACCGCTCGAAGCCTGGATGCCGTTGAGCGAAAAGCGGGAACATCATGAGACACGCACGAGCTTCAGGGATCGTGATGACCTGCACACATCCCACGCCGCCGACGGGCTTCATGGCCCAATCGACTATTTTCCAGTATCCCACAAGAAATTCGGAGCCAACTGCTTCGATCATCTCAATGCTCACCACACGGTCGAACGCGCCTTCCCATTCTGCAGGCATATTCCTGTAGTCCATCAGGTGGACCGTAATGCGGTCTGTAAGCCCTGCTGCTGCTATGCGTTCTTGGGCAAGACTTTGCTGCTGGCTGGAGAGCGTCAGGGTATCGACTGTCGTCCCCTCGATCGACTGTGCAATGAGTATGGCCATTGATCCCCATCCCTAGGCGAATTTGAGAATTAAGTTCTGGAGAATGCGTGAATGCGCACAGAACCGATTTCCAAAACGCGGTGTCCAGGGAGTATCTTCGCCTTTTTGATTATGTGGCTGAGTTTGCGGAGCTGCGCCTCGTATAGTTCATCCACTTCCGGCTCGGTCCTGGTAGGCACCGTAGCAATCGCAGAAGCGGGCTGACCTAAACGGCGAAGGCCCTGTCCACCGCTCCACTCGCTACGGATGACACCATCCTTCATATCGCCGTCTAGATCCTCGAATATTGCACATGAATAGCTGCATAGCAGAAATCTGAGCGGAAGATCATAGAACGGAGCGCTAATCGTACGTCATGTCTTGAGATAGAAATCCTGGATACAGTTAGACCGTTTCTGATCCCTGACTAGTCTGAGTTACCGGCAAACATTTCGTTTGAGATATCATAGTGGGCTGAATCAAGACAAGCTCAATGGATGCCGGTCCGAGGAATAGCAGTAACAAACCAGAAATGTTCGATCTTGAGTTGCCAATGGTATTCAGAAAGCGGTAGGACGTGAGCTTCTGGGGCAGCGTGAACAAGTAGGAAGCCTTGGAACTCAGATTTGAGAGCCTTTTACGGTTGTCAAGAAAAATCTGCCGGGAGGTCAGCTGTAGCGCCACAAGTACGGAAAGGAACTAACATTGAAAAGCGACACCAGGTCATCACATTCCACATCTCCATACATATAAGCCTCTGCGAAACCGAGATCGCCCATGAGGCATAGCCGTATCCAGAACGCGTCGTTTGAGACCCTCAGTTCGGCCTTGTATTCCTGGGGGTCGTCGGGAGCTCCAGGCGTCGGAAACGCGTAGATGTGCGAGTAAGTTAGTACTCGAACTTGGCCCTTGTTGATGTTTTGCATAAGACTGAGCGCAGCGCGTGTCATTATTTGCCCTCCTCAAAGACACTATGAACGCACGCAACGACAGCAGCTTCAGATAATCTTGCCACAGGAGCCCAGCCTGTCTTGAGCGCTGCCTCTGAAATCCGGTTCCATGCCGTGTCAAAGAGGCCAAAGATCGAGAAAGGGTGCTTCGAGTCGGTGTCTAGCAATTGGTCCATGTTGGAGAGAAGAGAGGGGCACTCACAGTCCGTCAATGAATGTACATACACGCTTCCTTTAAGTACCCGTTGACGACGAGCTGCTTGGCTGCAGATCGTCGGAAATTTTTGATGATCGATCAAGCTCGGACCCCATGGATCAATGCGAGGCCCGAAAACTCCGAAACGATATTCTCTCTCCAATCCAAAACCTTGCAAAACGCACGCGTGCTTGGAGAAACATAATGGATCCTTATAAGTCTAGGATGATAGACGCACTACCAACAAGGGTGCTTACCTTTTTCGTGGCTCCACCCTTCATCGTGGCTGTCTGCCAATGTGTCCGAATCAGTGGTATTGAAACACTGTACAACCAGAGATAACGACGTACAAAATATAGGTCGACGACGGCCCGTGATGCAACGGCTGCAATGGCCGGTCCCGTGAAGAAACAACCGATATGTTGCAGCACGAATGTTGCTGTCATGGCAGGCGATGGCGAGCCTCAGCTTGAAATCGTATTCATTCCGGTTCAGATCTCAACAAAACTTGGCGTTGACCGCAGTTGGGCCGTTCAAATCTATCCACCATAGAATGTGGACGCGATTCGATGCAGAGCAGACTATGGCGAGCGTCAAGTGCAACGTCACAACAACGTCATTCATGCCTCAAGGATTGGCGAGCAGTTCAAACAAAGGAGAGATCAAGATGAATATATTGTTACAAACGTATTCGTGCGGGATACAAATCAAATGAGCATTGGTGAAAATAAAGAAAAAAGAAACACTACTGAATGGGAACGGACACGGCTGGTAAGCGCGGATTCGAGCCCAGTTTTTGCAGTCGACGCGACACTACAGCCTTCAGAGGGCTCATCGACATATTCGAGTCGTCACTGCTCGGCGGATCGTCGTCCCGGGGACGAGGTGCAGGGGAGAAGAAATGGAACGGGTGGATTTGGGAGTACAGATGGTCGTCCGACGACGACTCGCGGCCGCTGGTGACAGAATCGTCTGCAGCACGTTAAAATGACGCTTTATGAACGAGCGAAAAAAAACATACCGCTGAACGGGTCCTCCGATCCCTCGTCGCTGTCACGCCTCCGTTTTCTTGACATCGAACTGCGCGCCGCGTTGGAAGTCAACCGCGTCTCTGTCGGGCTTTGCTTCGATGACGCAGCGAAAGTCAAAGGGACGGTGTCTTTGGTCGGCGAATACACCGCTCGAACGGTGGGAACCTCGACGCCATCGAAGACTGCCCTCTTACGCTTCTTTGAAAGAGGAGTCGCTCCCTCGCCGACGTTGAAGAATGCTGTGGGGCTTGGTGTGCTCTCCTTATGCTCCACGAGGCTAAACTCGACGAGACGTTCCTCTTCCGCGTCCTCGCCGTCGCTGACACCAGGGCGGAAAGACAGTGCGTCTCCACTTAGCAAAGACACATCCGTCTTGCTTCTCTTCCTCGGGCGTTCTTCCTCCCTGTGATTGGGCGACACGTACTTCTTGCTCGTAGCCAAATCATGGCCGGGCTTCGGCGAAGCGACGATGCGTTCCATGACAGAGGCAATGTGCACGCGAGGGGACTCGTTCTCCTTGTTGTCGAGTTTCCTACGCTTGTTTGGGGAAGCCTTGGACGGGCTCACTATCCGCTGCGGTGTACGTTTAGGCGTAGAGGGTGTAGAAGGGGGATAGGGCGCATAGGACGGTGAGCCAAGGGACGTCGGAGAAGGCTGCGTCGAAGGTAGTTTATGTGGACGAGGCGGAGTCGAAGCGCGGGATCGTACAGTAACAGGGGTGGTGGGTGTAACGGGACGGCAGGGTTGAGCAACCGGTGCGACTTCTTGAGAGGCTGGGCTACCTGTTTCACCTGCAGGCTCAAGGGATGGGGAGCGGAAGCGTGCGCGGCTGAGTTTGAAGGGGGAGCCAATTGGAACCATCTTCCCTTCAGGCGACATCTTTTGTGCTCCACGAAAGGGTGGGGATAGCGTCAGTTTGCCCCAAGGATCGGTATCGTCGAGCTGGTCATCCTGGGTTGGAATACCCAAGCACGTCTGGATCTCAGCGGGCCATCCTTTCTTCGGAACGGGATATTCGGAGTAGGTTTCGCTCCAGAATTCGGCAAATGCAGTGGATATCCCAGTTGAAGTATTTTCGCGCCCCACAAAGGCCGATTCTATGATAGTGCCTAGAGATTCGAGAACCGAGATGTGGAGAGGAAGATATCTGATTTTCATCAAGATTACTTGGTAGAGATTTACGACCTAAAATTCAAGTCAGCGATCATGGTCAAACGAAAGGTTTCACAACCTACGTCGTAGTCGTACTCTTCTTGACTTAGCGCTTGGTGCTCGTCCGAAAGCCATGTACCCAAACCGTCCTCGATAGAACACAGCATATCGACGAGCAATTCAGGGGGACAGTTCTCTATGTTGCGCTGCAGTGAGCGCAGGGTCCACAGAGAACGCTGCTTGTTTCGAGGCGCCGGGGGATAGCTTGAGCGAAGGGTGTCGTTGACGAGCTCGAACAAGCTCTCGGGTAGCTCTCGGAGATCCTCCTTTTCCAAGGTCTCCAAAAGTGATTCCACAATGCGAGGCGCCGTGGTTGATGTCGGGTTGTATGCCTTGACGATGGCCGAGGCGACATGATCAAGAATAGCGACTGCGTCGAGACCACAGTCGAGGCCTTTGTCGACTCCATGCCCGAGGAACGCTTCCCAATGCTCGTAGTCGGGATCGGTGAGCTCCCAGCTTTTCTTTGCACTACAAGAGAGAAATCAATATCTAGACAAACTGAGTCAAAAAAAAAATAAAAGAACGAACGTGAATGGAACAGCAAGGAGAGTAACGATTTCTCGCCAAGCACCCTCGTTCTCGTCTCTCCACTTCTCCACGAAACACCTCCAGACAGTGCTACGAACGGCATCTGTCCAATCCCATTTGTCGTGATTCCAGAAGTCCGCGAGGTCGTCCGGGTCACAGACAATGAGAACCTCCGCACAGAACATCGCCCACTCCGTACGCGAGACATTCCCAGAATCCGTGAACTCATCCTCCGCCTTCACGAGCTCGCAGATTAGCTTCTCCCCGGCAGCTGTGAGCTGCGCGTTGGAGATTGCTTTGCGCATAATAGCCCAGAGTGCGCGGACGACCTTGAGCTTCAACGCCGCATTGGATAGGTTCGTCTGGCCGTCGGTGCAGAAATGCACTTCACCAGCCTTCAAGGTTACGTCGATGTGGCTGTCGAGCAGAATATCGATTAAAATGCCTGTCGCCTCGGTAGCAAATTCTGCGGTCTCCGCGTCGGGATTTTCGCCATCTGGTTATTCGAAATGTAAGGATAATCCGAGCACGGATGAAATACACATACCCTCCAGGACTGTGACGCTCGCTTGAACCAGATGCTCCCAAACTAGCAGTATATTCGACTATCGCTCAGGTCAGATCAAGTTCATCGAAGGACAGAAACAACGCACTGGAATAGGATCGTCGTCTTGGAGCCCAACGGAGCCGAGACACTCTTTCCATAACTCAACAAGCTTGCTGAAGATCGTAGGCTGCACTACCTCTTCCCGGGTCAAGGACCGTACATCGTGCAAGCCAGGACACTGCGCAATAATCGCTCTGACGGGCGTTTCGAGAGCATTGAATTCGGCCGTCAGCAGCCCAGGCGATGCAGAGAATAGGCCCCGAGGCAGGAGTTTGTTCCAGTTCCACTCGGTCTCCGGAGGCTCGAACGAAACTATCCGCGCGAGGATGTCGACGGCGCTCACGTAGGTGGGACCTCCCCTGCTCGTCATGAGTTTCATGACCGTCTCGATACGGGAGAGGGCATCTTCGATGCTGTTATCGGCTTCTTCAAGGAGAGACGCGACGGTGGAAACTCCTACACCCATGTCGACAACCGTCGAAACGATTTCAGTCCAAAACTTTTCGCGTCCTAGTTCGATCTTTCTGAGCTTGCATCTTGAGGTCTCGTCTTCGTCGACTTCTGACTCGTCGTCGCCGTTGGCCGGAAGAAGAGGCTGGCAGTACGCCCATGTGGCAGCACGCCACACGGCGCTGCCGAGGCTCCTGACTGTACTCTTCTTGTGGTTCATGGAGCACGACAGCAACGCGATGAATAGCCGACGTCCGTCCTCGTGCGCATAAACGGCCGAGTTGCACAGAACAAGGAGAGCTGCCATGACGCTCAGGCCCCAAACAGGACCTTGGGACACATTTTGGACTTCGGTGGCGTTGAGAGTGGTGCGAAGAGTCCGGACGAGGGGCGATTCATTAGGCTTTGTCGGGGACTTTCGGGGAGACGAGGAAGAGGACGGGGTGGTTATGATTGACACAGTAGTGGCGGATATGCGGGTGTGGAGAGCAGATACAGGGAGCGTCGCGAGTCCGCGAGCAAAGCCTCCAAGGGCATGGCATGCTTGCGCACGGATGCCGGCCGTCAGAGCCAGGAGGTTGGTCAACACCGATGGAAGGAGAGCCTCGAATCTGGGGACAAAGATCGAGGGTTGGTAAATCGAAAGATCGTGTATTGCCTGGTGCAAGCATAAGTTGACGTTCGATTTGATCGAGGAAGTCTCACCTTTAAGCCATCGCTCGCTGAGCCCTTTTTCCCTTCTTTGCCCAACTCTAAACAAGGAAGCGTGAGTAAGAGAATATAAGTCAACCGAAGAGATGACATTACCTCCTTCGATCCCACGTCGGAGAGCGAAAACAATCCTGTCGGCGGCGTTCTCAAGAACGGCGGAGGGGAGACGCTGGGTTTGCAACAGCCAGATGGACAGGGCATACGTCTTGCGCGCATTGGGCGTCGGTAGCTCATCGGAGAGAGGGATCGCGAGAACTTGCGTGAGGATCGAACGCAGTTGCGGAACTGGAAAAGAAGAAAAAAAATTAGCCTTGGATCGTCAGAGTTGTACATGCGACGCACCAGTGAATACGCGGCACACCGCAGGAAGAGTAAATACAACGGCGAGAAGCTTGATGACGGAATGGCAAGTCGTGCAAAGATCCCTGCCGTACTTTGCTTTTTTCGCTGTCGTCCCTTTCTTCTTCTTCTTTGGGCTGCTTTGGGGCGACGGGAGGAGTACTGGCTGTTCCTTCAAAGATGCTTCTTCCTCCTGGTCCTCCGGGGTCTGGTCATGAGCCATGGTCTCTGGGTCGATCAAGCACCGTCCTAGGTCACGGACAATGGCCTCTTCTAACGCGCCTCGGTTCTTGCGGAGCGGTTCAAGAAGTGGATATGACGCGTTGCAATCGGTGGTTAACGTGATGTGTGCTCTAATGCGCGCGGCGAGCACCGAGTAAGCGCGGATGAGATCGTCGAGCGACGCGGATGCGTCAATGATTGTCTTCACCGGCGTCGTGAGATATGTCGGGTCGAACTTGGGTCTGGATGGCTCTGGCGTCTCCTCTCTTTCGAAATTCACAAAGGGGAGGGGCTCCGACCGCCGCTTGAGAATCGACTTTTTGGGGAGCATTTTTCGCCGCGCTCGTGGTACCAGGCACCTGTGGCACGAGTTTGATGGTACGATATTCGTTGTGCGGCGACCATATGACGCGGGCTTTGAGAGGAACGCGGTTTTCCTTCTCTCGATGACCGGTATTGGGGGGAGTGAGGAGACTCATGGCGGGTGGCAAATACGATGGATGAGAAAGAGAAGACGCGGCGAGATGAGAGTAGGAGGAGAATAGGGCGGGGGGTAGCACTGATAATACCCTTTAGCTTTGCAAAACGCAAGGGCAAATCTCGGAGAGGACGAAGCGCGTCAGTCACACTCGCGTCTTGTCACAATGTTATAAAAATGATGGGATCACGGAACAAAGTTCAACAAATAACACGTCTTGTTTGCATTTGTGGACGTACCCTACTTATCGGCCGAACTTGGGCCGAATGATCACCATGTCCGAAAGGCTCACTCCAGGCACTGCTCTTCAACTTGAGGCCGTTCAGTTACACTTCGTGGCTCCTGTTTCGATTTGCAGTTCGAGTGGACGGCTGTGGCGCTTATCTAACTGCAAGTGGGTCTTCAGCGCCGCCATTTACCACTCCCGTATGAGAAGCCCAAGGAAATGTTCAAATAAGATTCGTCCTGTGAGAGAGGTAAATGCACCAACAGAGGGAATTGGGTTCAGAACCGCCGCCGGGCAACTGCTGGTCCAAGGGACGACTCACTGACGACAAGGCTTGCACTGGGTTCCGCTCCATGAATTACCTTCTGGACAGCACAAGAGGCAAGTCCTGCATCACGATCATGCATCGTAAGATAACCACTGCCACCCTTTTGTGCATCCTATAGCGATCCGAGTTTGACGTACCCGAATACGGAAGGTTTGAAGGCGCGCAAGCGGCATATTGGCCTCCCAATTTCCTGAACCCACATAAGAAATTTCAGGTTGTGCCTAGGCGAACTGCGTCTCTCCATCTTTACGGTACCGCCATCGAACAGCGGAAACGCCTCGCCGGCCGTCAGCTTTCCGACCCGGTCATACATTTCCGGAAGACGTTGATATCCGCCTTGTGGACGTACACTAACTGCAATAGAAGCAGCTCATAACCGTCGTCCCCAATATTCAAGGATATTTCAGCAAACGGTGGGCCATCCGTATTCGCCATCATATCCTGAAAACTTACTTCGTCAGGCGATCGATTCCTAAACAGCGGGAAGATTATTGCGACCATGGTTCTGTTGAAAAAACTACCAGCGGCATTCTCCGAGAACCCCAAAATCGTCGGCATTATTCAAGCTCTACCTCGTGTCCGTCTTTATTAACTGAAAGAAGGGGCCGTGCTGCCAAAGCTGAAGCACTCAAACTTCAAACTCATCGAATGCAGCGGATAGCCGCGTCTTGTCACCGACGCATTGGACATCGACATAGCCGTCAAACCGCTAATCCAGGTCTATAAAGGCACTGCCAACTATCCACCATCCTCATCCCCTTTTCTCTCCCATTTCGTTCCTCATCGTATAATTTCTCTCACTCACCTCCATCATGCCCTCGACCTCAATCCTCACATATTTCTTCGTCGCATTCTTCGCCATCTTCGTTGCCTCTGCACCACTGGCGGTCCCATTGCCACGCGACGTATTCTCCCCGCCTGTCATATATCCCGGAAAGGGCACAGTCTGGCATGTGGGCGAGCGCCACAACGTTACCTGGAACTTGCACAATGCTCCGAAACAAATAACAAACAGCAAGGGCATGATAGTCCTGGTCAAAAACCACACAATGGTTGACTTGGGTGCGCACTACTTTATCTTGGCGCGCGGGAATTGGTCTGATTTTTCGCCCCAGACACGCCTCTGGCCGAAGGCTTTGATATTCGCACCCCATACCACGAAATAACCGTTCCCCAAGTCGAAGCCGGCCACGATTATCAGATTTTGGGTGCGTTTTGGTTCCCACGCGTCGAATATAACAGCTCATATTTCTGCACAGTGTTCGGCGACTCAGGAAACGTTGGCGAAAAGTTCACGATCCTGCCATGAACTGGAACACCTGGCTATCAATGTATCACAAAATCTTCAACAAAACTAATCTCTACACGGACACTGTAATTGTTCACAGAAGTCGCGTTCTTGTTGGACAGACCTACTCGCCTTCATTGTATTACCGCTCCTACTCTAATAATATCTCCTAATTTTATGTGCCATTTTCGTCCCAGGCACTTCGTGGACACTGGACAGTTCGAAGCCTCGTGATGCAGATGATGCAGATCAACGATTGCACCTGTCTTCCTCTTTAAGCGATGTTCTCCAAACAGCCCTGAGGTGACTCTCTTGTCCTCCCCCACGGTCGGTTGGTCCGGAGCATCCTCCATTATGTTCCGTTTCACGATTCTATGCCTTTTCCTGTTCTTCTCAGCTATCCTTGCTGCTCCTTTGGATAGCCGGACGGCTTTCGCACCTCCTATCACTTCTCCAACCGCGCAGTCAGTATGGAAAGTTGGGCAGGTCCAAACTGTTACGTGGCAAGTCGACTTGGTCTTCCAACTAGTTTCTCGTCTCATTCGTGTTCAGGAATGCTTCAGGAATACCAGCAGGTATAACGCAGTCTCGACACGTTGTGCGCCATGTTCAAGTCTGACGAAAATATGCAGGTGTAACGGGGATGATCCAGCTGGGTTATCTAGACCCAAACTCGGAAGGCGAACACCTCTGTGAGTTAATGCGACATATATTCTGCCTGCATTCAGTCTGATTGTAGCCGCTCAGCCACTATTTTGGCCTCTGGATTTAACCTTACGGATGAGAAAGCCAACATAACAGTGCCCTCTGTCGTGACCCGCAGCACATATATAATTGTGCTGTTCGGTGATAGCGGTATTTAGAGCTCTTTTCTTACGACTTACTCAATCTCAACGAACTATTTGTAGGCAACATTAGCCCGGAATTCACGATTGAAGGGACGAGCGCCTCGTCTGGCTCAGAATCCAGCGCTTCAACCAATGCTGCGTCGACTTCGTCTGGGTCAGCTGGCTCTCCGGGATCAGAACTCTCAGCGACTCCTAGCCCGCCAATTACGACCGGTTCATTCTCGCTCCCATTCTCGACCGCCACGGCTCCATCCTCGGCACCTACGACCCAGTCGATCCAGTCCCAGTCCCAGTCCCAGTCGTCTTCATTGTCGACGTCGGCGTCGGCGTCTGCTTCTGTGACATCCAGATCCCCATTCCCTTCACCCAGTACTAACGCTGGGTGGAGCACGACATTAAATACCTACCAGGTTATCATGACTCCTGCTCTGGCCCTCTTGCTTTTTATTTGAGCGAGTGACGGGTTTATCGAGGCGCGAAGACTAATCCCTTTGCGCCCATGGACGGCACCATATTCGAACATCTACTCATACTTCAGTAACGCCACGTTTCATGTATTACAAGACAATTTATTTCATTGCCCGATCAAAACAAGCTCAAGCGTCCGGTACAGTTATTTGGGAGCGGAAATCAGCCTCCTCTCAAGTCGTCGGGTCAGGAGCCACTAACATGAACGTTCCTGCAATTGGATTCCCTAGGTCGACAGCAGCCGCAAATTGACTGATGTTAAAAAGCTGAACAGGGGTCGTCGAATTCACCAGAGTTTGGGTTACAAATTCGGCAGATTGCCTGAAAAGTAAGAACGTGTAACTAAGTACACACTCTCAGCATACAAAACGCAACTGTGCGAAGATCAACGACCTACCGATGCGGATCAGACCCCGCGGGAGGCGCTGGTTGGCGGAATTCCGATATCGCAGGCGTGGTGTTGACGAGAAGCCCGTTGTGGTTGAAAAAGTTCCCGCCAAGAAAGTGCCGAATTTGGGCGCTTGTGGGAGCCTGTGGCGTTGGAGCGTCTGGATCCACGGTTGCCACAAAGGGCCCTCTTCCCAGGTCTGGTCCTACCGCGTGAAAAGTAGGAGGGCCGGCAGTGTCTGCGTCGTCTCGTCTCGTCTTCCTCAAACGCATAAAGGATGGAGGATGCTGCACGCACCATTGCGGGGGACGTGTATTCCCGCGTGGAGGGTAATGGGCGGACCGGTTGCTTGCGGGAGGGAGACTTCGAGCAGGGCGGTGGGCTTGAAGACAATGTCCAAGTTGGCTGGAAGCTGGGTACCGAGACTGGGTCAGCGCTGCAGATCGTCATTGGTGCTGTGTGCCTGGCATACGTTTGCGTCAGAAAAGGCTTTCTCTACGGCTCTGATGGAGACATCTTGGCCAGCGGCGACCAGGGCGAGTGCCCAGAGGGATGCAAGGCACAAGATATACATAGTGGGCTGGAACATCTTCACGGCCCACCGATTTTATACGCAAACTAAGATAGTCATGGGATGAACCAAAATAAGTTGCAACCCTCGCGTGAGATCGAGCTCGAGGCGACCCGCAAGTATGAGAGAATGCCAAGAGCAAAGCAAGACCTTTGGGCCAACGAGAACTCCAAGTTCACATGTCCCAGTTTCCAGGAAAGGAGCAGCCTTGGACTCGAGTCGCAGGTACGAGAACTTGCATGACTGCTCGGGAGATGTAACTGCAATGGTTAGGACCTTGAAATTCAACATCACAGTCAAGAGATACAAAAGAGTGAATACGGCTGAATAACCCGGTCTTGAATGAGACAACCGTCCCAGCAGCTCAACGGAGTGAAGCTTGGCCGCCAGAGCCGCGACTCAGAAGAGCCAAAAGAGTGACGCAAACTTCAAAGTGTGAAGCTTTCAGAAGAAAACATCAAGTTTCTGGATTGTTCCAGAGGAGATGGTTCGGGGGAATGCCAACGCATTTGCCCAGGTCTCCAGTCCAGAAAGCAGAAAGCAGAGGTCAATGATCTCCAGAAGTAATTATAGTTGCAAGATGAAGTCATGAAATGAGATGTAAAGTCGAGTTCGGAGCCGGAGTATCCGATGGGAGTGCCCAAGACATTGTCGAGAGGGCGGCAACGAAAGCAGATCCATTAACAGGGTAGTAACTTCAAACGAGAGGCCGGTGGTGCTTGACGCGAATATCTACACGGAACTACTCGGAATGCAGTCCAGACAGCCAGACGACGATAGCGACAATAGACCGGGAGGGGAGCTGGAAGGAGGAAGGATGCAGAAATAAGCGCTGAAGCGCTACGCGCTGCTTACCAATCCCAATCGGCTATTTCCTGTCACTCCCCGCATTGTCTGCGGCCGTGGTCGCACCTGTATGGCGCGGATACGAGAAGTATGGGCCCCAAATCTCGAGGCAGAGATGCGGCTTATTCGAGACTACATCGACAACTATCCCTATGTTGCAATGGTAGGCCCTGCGCGCTTTGCGTGGCGTGTTCTTACTCGCGTGCCAGGACACAGAATTTCCCGGGGTCGTAGCACGGCCAATGGGCACTTTCAAGACGTCCTCTGACTACCACTACCAGACGATGCGCTGCAACGTCGACCTCCTCAAGATCATCCAAGTTGGAATCACCCTCGCAGATGAGAACGGAAACTTTCCGCAAGAGGCTTCCACCTGGCAGTTCAACTTTCGTTTCAGTATAAAGTACGAGTCTAGTGGACTATTCTTTCGTCTCTTGCTTATTTATTTCTGTTCCAGCGACGATATGTACGCGCCAGATTCAATAGACCTACTCCAAAAGTCCGGAATCGACTTCCAGCGCCACGACGAGATTGGCATCGCTCCCAATGACTTTGCGGAGCTCATGATCACGTCCGGGTTGGTCCTGTCGGACGACATAAAGTGGTTATCATTCCACAGGCGCGTCGTTCTTACAATGTGCGCACTGTCTGTTCTAAGTTTTTTATGTACAGTGGCTACGACTTCGGCTACTTTGTCAAACTCCTCACCGCCGCATCTCTCCCCACGACCGAGGAAGCTTTCTTTGAGCTTTTTCAGATGTGGTTCCCAACAGTGTACGACATAAAGTACATGATGCGCGCGTCGAACAATCTCAAAGGTGGCTTGCAGCAGCTCGCAGATGACCTCGGGGTATGTCCGCAACGTCTTTGTGTCCTCGAAAGTAAATGTCTGACGGTTAACCGGCGTGATTTTCCAGGTCATGCGAATCGGTACATCACATCAAGCCGGGTCGGACTCGCTCTTGACTGCCTCAACATTTTTCAAGATGCGGGAGATATATTTCCACGACCACATCGACGACGCGGAGTACTCCGGGAAGCTCTACGGGCTGGGTCAGACCGTGACGAACGGCATGATGGGCGACCCCGCACGAGGAGGTGCCACGATTGCAGAGCGGGAGGATCGTAGCGTGGCACGCGAGACCCACAACCAAACGCCAGGTCCGGGGTCGAACCAAAATGGTGTTAACATGGGGATGGCAAACGGCATACCGACAGCGCTGCCTACAGCATCCTACCAGGTGATGAACACCGCGCCGTATCTCCGACCGACACTAGTAGGCGGGCGATAGTCCACATTGTTTAGGATGTAATGCATTTGTACGATTCTGGATTGGGTGGTGGTTGGTACAAGCGGTGTAAGAATAAATTATCAGTACTGTATTATGTTCAAGCCATCTCCACCTAGCCGCATGAAGTGAATACGAAGCGCTGGAAATGGGACAAGAACGTTGACGCACGTAGTTACTCGGGAATATGCCCTTCTGGCCGGTCGAGTTGATGCCTGCGTATCGTGTTAAAGGGTGTGTCCCCACAACGTTTCCCGACGTACCTTCCCACCAGCCATCCCCATAGTGCTGTCCGCCGTTAGGCCCGCTGGTCAGCTCAATGAGCTCCCCCCTGTTCAAGGCCGAGCTCGTCGGGACCACGCGACTCGTACGCATAAATCCCTCGCACTGCATAGCAGTAAACCTCCAATTCGGCTGTTCATCGACTGAGCCAAGAGGAACACATACCGTACTGCCCAGAACCTTCCTCAGAACCACCTCCGCCGGCCAGGGCGGGCGTGGCGTCCTCGTACTCGACGTATGAAGCGGGAACGAGCCCTGCATTTTGCCCATCGGATACTTTGACCCACCCTGACCCATCGTTGGGTTCAATTACCTGAACCACAGTCCCCTCTGCAAAAAACGGCATAAATGTTTGAACCCTCGGTACAAATTGCAGCATGAACGGACCGGCGACTTGCAGCTCAAACTCCGACGTTGGTGTAAAGTCGAACAGCACGCGGGCAGACTGATATGACTCTTCGTACGTCTCCTCCGCTACCGATTGCGCGAATGCGGACGGCGTCGGGGCCACTACGAGGAAAGATGAGTGCCAGAGACTGGAGCACCAGGGCCAGCGCTTACCGCGATCGATTCGGGACGCCGTAGTAGAGGTCCGAGAAACGGCGGAGGTCTTCTGCTCCCCATGTTGACAATCGGCGGGGACCTGGGGTCAGATTAGTCGGGACACGGAAACGATACCGCCGATTTCGTTGAACCTTCAGTTCGCATTTGGAATGGACGGACAGATTGCACGCTTTGCAGGTCTTGCCCTGTTTACTCAGCCCCCAGATCGACGTCTAGCGCCTAATCAATAATAGGATAGTCGCTGATCTCAGGACGAAGTACCTTGCAGTAACCACATTGGGTCGGAATGGAAAATGACGAGCTCTTGAAAGAGTGCGGGCGTTGGGCGCCCTCGTCGTCTATCAAATGAGCAACGTTTCAATTGAACCGAATTCACGCACAACTGTACTTACCTCCAATGGCATTCGAAATGACCTCCATCTCTGTCTTGAGTATGCACTCTGACGTGGCGTATGAAATCACTTGATGGTTGGCGTCGAGGTAATTCTGAAGACCGCCGATTAGTTTCATGCACATCGAGGGCGAACATCACTTGCCTCAGATATTTCATCATTGCTCCCTAGCGAGTGGTCGGCGTCGTATGCCAAGAACAGATCCCTCAGTTTATCCTGCTCTCTGCCTGTTCAAACAATATTCATGTCCGTCCAAATTCCATGGCAGGCTGTTACGTACGTTTCCCATCCATTAAAGGGCCCAACTCTTGCAGCTTAACCCGTGACCTGCTCAGCTTATTCTGCAGGAATACTTTTGGAGCAGGCTCGACGCTCATCGCATCCTGATTAATCGAAGAGTTCAGGTCTGTCCGCGAGAAGAGTCGGGACTGAAAACTTGCCGTGTCGTAGTGATTGACGCAAGGCTCGAATTTCCAATCGCTAGGCGCCTTGAATGGGCGGATATTATGCTCGATGAAGAGGTCTTGGTCCCGAATTGGATCAACCTGGGCTAAAGCCGCTTCGACCCTATCCAGTTGGACCTTCAAAGCATCCATGTGACCCGTCTGCAGAGCTACCGAGTGGCCGAGAATCTTTGCAAATCGTGTTACGAGCCGACGCTGGATTATTTCTAAATCCTTATAGTTGAAAAGCGAGGGGTGTATAGAAATTGAACTACTCACGGAATTGCTTGAAAAAAATGCAGTGTCAGTTCCGAAAGATATCAACGCGGGAATGAGTTAAGACGCACGTCTTCAAGTGCAGGTAAATCTTCGTTGTAGAACTTGGCCTTTACGTTATTTGCAATGGCGGTCGAGATCAGATATACACTAGCGAAAAGTCCATAAGTGTTTTGGAAGACAAGCGGAGGCTAACTTTTTGCTGTTAAGCATATCGATCCGCTGCTGTTCCGCCTGTTTTGCTGCTCGATCTGCGTGGCGATCGTCGCTAGCGCGGACCTAATTCTGACATGAAGCTTTTGTTGCACAGAAATGAATTTTGACGCCACCTGCTTTTGGCGAACAGACTCAACCTCAGAACATTCCTCGTCATACTGAGAAAATAGATTAAACCTTTTGAAAATTTACAGGGTATGGCTGATTACCTTTTGCTTTGCCTGGTTCACCCGATCAGATAGCGAAGGAAGAAGAAGAACAGACGACCTTGAGGCGGTCACCATATGCACGATCCCTCTCGGTGAGTAGCCTTTGGAAGAACGTCATTTCCTGGGCGCCATCTGAGATAACATGGTGTGAGCGTATGGTGAATGTACCTTCTTCTTCAATTCTTCTTGTTTCCGCTCAACCGCCTTGAGAACGTCTACGACCTGAGTGTTCAGAGAATCCGCAAGATTTACGTGAGCCTGGGCTGAGTCGCCCATGGACGAGATTAATTCGTTGAATGCAGCATTCAGAGTGCTGTTGATGTCCATGAGAATGAGGTAACTGTTTGCGGGTCAAGGTTACTTTTGTCCCAGAGTAGTTTCGGTGTAAGCTTTCGTGGGTTCGTCTCCAACAACAAACGCAGCGACCAGTTTAGCTCTCCTCTCGGCGGCTCGTTTGGTCAAAGCGTGTAGCTTCGCCGCATATTCACGTTCTATAGCAGTTCGTTCACGGTAGACCTCGCGAACCTGGCATTTGGGCGAATCGATGTGCTGCGCGCGAAGAAGAACTTGACATATTTACCTCAACGAGCAGATGGAGGTGCGCATCGAACAGAGACGATATGCGCTCTATTTGGTCCTGAAATCACCCATATGAGCGTTGGCAGCATCGATTATGAACAATTACTGGTAATGTCTCCCCAAATCTCTGGCCTTGCATAATAGCAAGCGGGACTGTGGGGATCGGGCTGGACGGGCAGAATGAGAGGAGGATGCGTTACGTCATCGGCCGCCCATCCGATTGCAGCCAGTCGCGCACTTAACCAAAACTCCGTTCCTTCAAAATTATTTCTTTAATCGTGGCTTTTCTCGGCAAAGGACATGTAAAACATGTACTACGGCAGGCCGCCGGTCCCAATATAACACGAAATTTACTGAAAACCGATCAAGATAAAGACAGAAAGCAAGGCAGCAATGAGGCTCAAATGAGGTGCTGGTCTCACGGAATGCAGGCCCTGGGCCTGAATGCACTGTTGAGTATCTTGGTTACGACGCCGAATGAACAAATATGACACAGTTGGACGACTCCGGTAATACGCGCACAGCACTGAGGACATTTCACTTGATTATAACGCCGAGGAGATCTTAAGTGGCTTATTCTGAGCTAGAAGGCGAAGCATAGAGCACTAGTTTGTGCCATAAAAAATGTCTTCTTCCCTTAGAGGTCGGAACGCGTTCAGAACAGCAAGGTGCAAATTGGGTCGGAAGTCCCATTAGCAGAGCATAGCCACGCACTAAATCGGGTAATTTCTTGGCAAAATGTTCCAAGCTACCTCCCGACCGGCGTTTCGGACTTCGTCGGCGTTTGCCTCCAAACTTGTCGGAAAGGCGCAGAGTACGTACAGGCGGATATCCGCAAAGATAATCATCAACGCGAACAACAGTCCCTTCGACAAATGAAGCCGAGAATTTTTGGAAACGGAAACCACGAGGCGACCGCCGACCAGTCGACAGACAGGAGGAAACCTCCATGCATACGAAATTAGGACAACAATTGGAACGGAGACAAAGGTGTGCGACCATGTTGCCAAATCCCTCCATCAGGTTTTGGCTCCATCATCTGCTTCCGGTCGTTGTGGCTTTAAAGAATTTTGGGGGTCGAATTTCAACTGTTTTTCCGGAAAAGATTTGATAAGCCGCGTGCCTTGCAGAACGGTATAAAAGCACGACCGAGAAAGGACTCTTCCCCATCGCCAGTGCCCACTGACATCGCCCTCCCCCCTCTCACTCGCGCTACAAGTCTCAACGTCATGTCACGCTTCGCGATGTTCATCGTCCTCTTCTTCTGCATCGCCCTGGCATTTGCTGTACCTCTGCAAGGCAACGCCACCGTGGAAGCACTCGACAAGCGCATCACTCACGTTGGCCGGGTACGCGTTACGTCGCTCGACCCCAAATAAATCAATTGACGCGTCTTCTTTGTGCAGGGAACGTGGTACAACCCCAGCGAAGGGGAAGGCAATTGCGGTTACTGGGATAGCGACTCGGAACCCGTGGTCGCGATATCCCTGGGACGGTACGACGCTAATAACGGTGCCAACTGCAATCAGGCAAGCGGTGCCTCCTTTCGCGCGTTGCATGGTTATGCTGACCGGATCCTTGTTAATTAGTGGATCCAAATCACAAACACGGCGAATGGCAAGACCGCGTACGGCAAAACGCGCGATAGTTGCGTATCCTGCGGCACTTCTGATCTTGGTAAATCGCTCTTTGCCGAAGATGCGTAAATTTACTGATGCCGTACCTATTAGATATGTCGCCCGCTTTGTTCAAGGAAATCTCGACGCTGGCCACCGGTGAAATCACGATTTCTTGGCACTTCATGGCCATGGGTTGGTCGCCATAATCGCGCACCTCCACCCAACTACCAATTAGAATTTTCATTGCGCGGGTTTTATGAAGTATTTAGACGACTCACAAAGAAATATTATGTATCACTATACGACCGTTTTGTGTTGGTTTAACATCCGCAGTCGACTCGGGCAGTCCTTTATGTTGCTTCGGCCGTATCCACTTTTGTATCTCCTGGTTACGACCATTGAAATCGTAGATGTCACTTGGTTTTGGAAAAGCCATCTTCGATATGCTCAAGGAAATCCCAAGTTGTCTTGGTGATGCCTCCATTTCATTTTAAACGCTGGTACAAGACGTAAAGCTTCAATGGATTGAGGAATCGTTTTCCGAGGATTCTGCGCAAGTTGGAGAGCTTGGGAGAATTCAGGTCTGACTTTGAGGGCCAAAAACAGCACGAGAAAACTGTCCTCGCGGGTATGAGCCTTGTGGCTGGTGAACGCTGATCTGTCGATGGTATCGAAAAACCAATTTATTTCGTGTATTGTTCGATACATCAGCAGCGACCAGAGTCCCAAAATTCGACAGCGAGTGCCAGTTTAGAGACCCGAGTATGTAGCGCACCGTAGAGTGCAGAGCGCAAAAAGCGAGATGAGGTAGGTCACGGTTGGTTGAGTGACAATGAGTGATGGCCTCGGTCACCCGGGATCACCCGGGCCGCCCTCCCTATTAAGGCTTGAACCCTCTGCTGGCCGAGGCCATCTACCCAAAGCTCTGGGTAGACCTGGGGCAGACGCCCTGAAACATTGATTCAGTCCACGACCAGCCTTCTCATTTTTTCCAAGCTTGCTGCACAATTTCTACCAGCTTTCTGTGGCCGTAGTACCAGTCAAGTACCATTGACACGAGGATCCACCTCGTATTCTCGAGATGATCTCTCTCGGGCCTATTTCATAGACAGCAGTATGAATGAAACAACGTTTACAGACATGCTTCTAAAGCTGCTGGAAACACGATTCGATTGTGCCGAAATAAGTCCTCAAAATCCGTATGTTTAAAAATACCGTCAAGGTCCAGCAGCGTCAAACCTCCCCACAGCAGCATTTCAAAGTGGCCACGGCTCCCCCCTTATACTTGCCGACCAGCTGCGCGACAGCTCAGTGAACGCATGCTCCAGCTCGCCCATGGTCACCCTCAACTCGGACGAGGACCACAGATCTCGAGCTTCGTCAGCGCATCCGTTATGTTCTCCCTCGGCGTGCTGAAGTCCAAACTCTTTGGGAAAAAGTCGCAGAGCTCTCTGGCCATTGGCACGACGTATCAGCCTTCTTCCAGCCCGCTGGCGGTCGTTGCCGATAGAACCTCGACTTTTTCGCCTTCATCCACCTGCTCGTACGATGTTAAGGTTGTCCCTCTGAATCAGCGTGAACTACCTCCAATTCAAACACCAGGATTCGCAGCCTTGCGACTTTCCTGACTTATTCCCGGGGTTAAAATGCTTTAGATGAGATCTACTTAGAGGGCATAAGAGCACGACTGAAGAAGGCTCTTGACTTCACACCTTCACTGCATCATCTTTACTACCTTCGGAGCGCAAACACTTCCCCTCGCAGTTGTATCAGCGGCAGCAAAGAATGCTCCCGCGGAACGCCAAGCCACCTCTGTTCGTCAAGAGTGATCACACACCACTGTCCACGTCCACGGTTCACCTGGGATCTTTGTACTGGATTTATCTAGATTGTCCACAGTCGCTTGATTGTCCAGAGTCGAATCGAACAGCCCATGTTCATTCGATCTGTAATGAGTGAGGAACGACCTGGTAACTACAGCGTCGAGGCCAGGTAACACCGTATGCACGCTTTTGTGTCTCCTGTTTCCGATCGTGCGACTGATGTTTCACAATCCTTGGTTGTCTTCGATCTTGTGCCTCCGTTGCACGAAGAACTGAGAGTTTCAAGTGGCTTGAGTAACCATTTTGAACGCCAAGAATAAGGAAAGTGACGGTAGGACCCGACTCGATTCGAAAAAAATGCGACTTCCATGAATTTATAGAGTCTGAACGAGTCGAAGCCTAATTTTTCGCCAGCGTCGAGCGAGATATCCGTTTGAAGCCATCAAGGATTTCTTTGTGGGGTGTGGGGGCTGCACTTCGCATCGGCGGACACTAGAAATCGCACAAATCGGCAGCGGGAATAAAAGCTGAAGGACCAGAGACTAGAGCGCGCCAGAGTATCCGAATCGGTGCGAGAAAGCAATTGAGTATACAGTCAAAAGGTTGGTTGAACTGCAGTTCATTGTGATCCCCGATCATTTCTGGGTCTAGGCCTTGCTAGCGCACGTCTTGCTTTCCAACTCCACGTACCATTGGCCAAGTACACACGATGTCCGTGCCAGTGTTTCTCAAGACCTTGTCAGTCTTTGATACGCCATCTTGATACCACCTATCTGGAGCTCTACCCCGTCCCTGGCGCGGGAAGGCCATCAACGATCGACTCGGAGGCTCAAGCTGTCTCGGATTCCGGTCCGAAAATGGCATTTTGACGAACTTTTTTAGCTATGCGGGGACCCAGGAGCCTTCACTAGCCCAGCAATAAGCCTCCTCTCCTCTTTGGCGACTGTATCGTCCGAGTCTTCCGGGCAAACATGAGTCGAGAACTCTGCGGACAAGACTTTGTGTTTTTCGGCCTCAAGAATCCTATTCTTGGACAAAGAAACTTTCTTCCTCAAGATATTTCTCCGACAATCCCTCCCAGACCTCTCGTCGCCCACAAACCTCCCGGGTATCATCGAGGTGGCCGACTCTAAATAGTATCTTGCGTGCTTGATGAAAGTGTGGCGCTGAGGACCGAGTTTGTCCGACTCCTCGAGAATTCGGGTAGATGATGTTCACGGAGGCTGCGAAACCCCGCCTTGCATCACCGTCCTGATCGTGGGCAACTTACGGCGCTCTTTCCTCCAAAAAAAACCTCGCTCTTCGAGTTGGTTCTTTTGATTTTCTGGACCAAGGTAACTTGACCGGTGATCACTTGTGCGTGGTGGCAGTCTCGTCTCGGAAAGCTTCAAGCTGCCATGCTTTCGGAGGCTTCACCTCGACCCCATCCGCTGTAAATCGACTAGACTGCTTTGTACCAGCTCACTGGAAGATCAGCGACTGCACTGCGACATCTCTTCTTCAATCATTCCTGCAGCATACATAGTGCAAGACGGAGTCTGATCGGGATGTCTACCAAGGCTCTGGAAATAAAGATGTGTGCGCTCTGGACCAATTACGGCTGCTGGGTATTGAATCGAATCTTGAATATTGAATACCCGGCAGTGGTCTGATTTCTGATTCAGGCTACATATACACATAATGCATATTTTTCCAAGGCGACCGCATTGCTGGAGCTATCTTTTGGAGCGCACTTGGTAGGACACCGAGGCGTCTATGTCGCGTCCCAGGGCATGTATCAAGTGGCCTCTGCATTCCTCCCGACATGACTCCCGTGTTGATAGGACCAAGGAGAGGACTGCGTGGGAAGGGTCTATAAGGATATGTCGTCCGAGTCGTCTTTTTAGGAAATAGAAAATTTGTACGAACGGTATTCCCACCTCAATAATGTGCGAACGCGAGGGTGACCGTTTCCTCGGGGATTTGAATTGCGAGCTATACGAAAGAGATTTCTGACCTCGGGACCCCTAGAGGATGGATTTTGAAGGCCAATTTTGCCGCCCGGTCGGATTCCGACAACAGCGGCTATTCTCGATGAGCTTATAGATGCTGAACGTCTGTGCCTGATAACCCTCGCCGGACGCAGACGCAAACAACGATACTTTGCTTCCTGCCCCAACAATGCTAGGCAGCGCACTCAGCTTTTCGACCCACGACGTCCTCGATGACCGGCCACAGAAGCGTCCCCGTAATGCGGAGCCTATGCCGTCTCCAGACAAGGATACTTTGAAGAGCACAAAACGTCTATCGTGTCGCGAATGCCGCCGGTGCGTGTTCCATGTCTTTCCGTCTAGTTTTGAGCTCATTTGCGTCAGATTGAAGCTCAAGGTATGGTTGTGCTTTCGGTGTTGTTTCGTGTCAATTGACGCGTCTTCAGTGTGACCGCGTGTTTCCGTGCCAGGTCGGTTGTTATATGCAGAAAGAGACCGCGCTGACATGCTTCTAGAGCTGCTGCAAACGCGGTTGTGCCGAAATATGTCCAGAGGGTCAGTATTTATGCGAAAGATGCCGTCAGGTCTTAGTAAAGTGAATATTCACCACAGGTGCACTTCAAAGTGGTCGCGGCTCGCGCTTTATACTGGCCAATACTGAACAGCTGCATGAAAAAATCACCCAGCTAAGCGAACGCGTGCGTCAACTGGAAGACGGCCTCGAATCTGTTTCCGCCGAGCACCCGCTATTGGCGCCAGACCTTCGTCGGATCAAGACCTCTCAAGAGCTCTACGTCCCGCCGAATGCTGCCTTGACCACCGATGCGGATTCTACGCCTGTAGTCTCGCCCGATATCCTACAACTAAGCGTTACCTTTCCCTTTCCGTGGACGATGGACCTCAAGATCCGTCAGCGCATCCGTGACGCTCTCCCTCCCCGTGCTGAAGCCCAAGCTCTGTGCGAAGAGGCGCGCAGAAATGCTCTTTGGCAGTACGTATCAGCCCTTCATTGCTGGCAATCGCTAACCTTGTGTCAGATACAACCTCGACCCGTCGCGGACCTTTATCGACTTGCTCATACACAGTGTCTACACGATGCCCATCCAAGAGCTCTCTCCGCGGCGTCTCGCGCTGCTTCTCATGGTTCTGTCTATTGGTTCGCTCGTCGACCTCTCACGACCGCTCGGCTCGCTTTACGGCGAGGCGTACCACCACCTCGCGCGCGCCGCCGTTTGCGAAATCCCGCTCATGGAGGAGCCTGATTTCGACGAGCTACACGCGCTTTTCTTCATGATCTGGTACCACCTTGTCTTCTCTGACAACCGCAAGGCCGTCGGGTATGTCCTCCTTCGTCGAGATCGCAAATTGTGACGGTTTTTTTCAATTCAAGCTACGCTTGGAATCTCATGGGATTTGTTGCAAAACTCGCGCAGGGGGTAAGTACTCTTTGCAGTCACCGTCGAATGATCCTTATTATGCGGATCGACAGCTTGGCCTTCGTGGGTCCTATTTTTTTTACTTGAAACCCCGCCTCTCAGACCACATACATAGATCGCGACGGCTCCCGCCTCAAAGTAATTCCCGAAGAGTATGAGCGACGGCGCGCAATATTTTGGGTCAGTTGATATGTCGCGACGCGGATATTGACTCACAATCTCCCAGGAGCTACTCAACTTGGATTGCCGTATGGTCAGTGGTCCCACGACATTTGTAACCCGTCTCTGATGATGGCACGATGTACAGAGTCTGTCCCTCGGCCGGCCGCCGTCCCTCTCGCTCTCTCATGTCGACACCAATCCACCCGCGTACACGGAAAGCACGCATGTCCCCAAGGACGAGATACTGTGTACGATTTCCTGGACGGGCATAACTTATTCTAACATTATTTTCAGACCACGAGTGGAAGAACGCTTTCTTCATCAAGTGTCTGTCACCAATAGTACGCCACTTTTTTTCTCCATCTTCGCTGTCTGACCTTGTCTAGTTGGAGGCGGTGGCGGTGGTGACACCACCTGAGTATAAGCATTTGTTGGAGCTTGACGCCCGCACCCGGGATTTCCATCCGCCGGCGGCACTTACTGACTCAGGTGCGACAGCACGTTACTTGGTCATGCAGCGCGCCATTGTGGCATCTGGGCGTGATATAGGTACGTCGTTCTTGAAGCTACCATATCCAAAGCTCAGTTGGTGGACAGCAATTCTGCAGCTGCACCGACGGTGTTTCACCGAAGCACTGAGTGGGACGTTCGTCGATCTGCACCATCCCTACGCACCGTCTGTCCTCGCAACGTACATCGGCGCTTCGTCGCTTATCGCAACCCTCGAGACACTATTTGACCGCGAACCACAACTCAGTGCGCGCTTCCTGCACTTTTGGTTTAATGCGTTCTCTGCTACGGTGCGCTGCCTTCACTTCCATCAAAGTCTAGTGTACTTAAGCGTGCACTGCGTTAGGTAACGTTGTCGCTGTTCGTTTCCCGCGCGCCTGCAACGTCCCTTGCTCCATATGCGCTGCAAGATCTAGACCGCGTCTGCCGCCTCTTCCGGCGCGTAGCAACGCTACTGCCGTTTAGTGCCAAGTCTCTCGTACGTGTTTTCTTTTTCCTCGTGCCTTTCATCTATCTAAATACATTTTCGCTGCAGCCTATCATGGAGAAGCTCGCAGAAAAGGCACGGCGCGCGTGCTCACAATGGCACTCTGCGGTCCCTCCGCCCTCGTCGGTGTCAGGCGCGCAGCTCCCGCCGGCATTCCACCACGCGCACCCGACCCTGGCGCGGTATGCGGAGGAGATGACCTTTGCGCGCGGTCCCATGCCGGGCGCCCCGCCGCTGAAGGACGCGTTGGACACAGATGCAGAGACGTGGCTGCCCGACGTGTATCGGTTTTCCAGCCACGGCGTAGGGATCGACGAGCGATATCGCATCGGCGGGAGCGGCGGAGACGAGGGTTTTGCGTCAGCACAGCCCACGCCGTTCGTTCCTGGCGAGCCTCGTATTGCGGCGAACGACACTTTCAGCTTCGAACACGGCGCTCTCACAGCTGAGCTCGCCGAGACGAGCTACATGGCCTGGTTCTAGCACCTGGATTTTGATCTGTCACTGTTCCTGCTTTTTTCTTCTGCCGCATGATACATAGTTTGTTCTTGGTTCTCCTCGCATTTGTAACTTGTATAATGGCACTTCATAGGGTAGTACATATATAAACTGTTTTGGTAATCTGTAAAACCGTATGCTTTTGAGTGCGTCGCAACGTCTGCAGGTCTGCAGCAGGCCTTCACGTCGAGTTATGTGAATTGACTCGAGCCAGTGAGATATAGAAGCAAAGAAGCAATCGAGTCCTGGCCTAAAACTCGCTATGTCTGTCCCAAAACTACGGGTATCGTCTAGAAAGATGGAGGTCATGACAACACCCAACTCTGAAGGAACGATCCAAGCAAGAATCTTTGTGAGTCCGCCCAACTTCAAAACGAAGCTGAGCGGCAAAAACGTCTGGCTGGTTCAATCTTCCACGAGCGTAACAGGCCCCAAGCGTCGGTGAGGGCTGGGGCCTTGACTATGCTCGTGGGGTATGGCGAAGTACTCGAGCGTTGAAAATATGGAGACGGAGGAGCTTGGTCGGCCGGGGAAGCACACAGTAAACAAGAAATGAATCTGCATTCGAGGTCGTTTGGTTGTTGTGGTCAAGAGCAAAGAAAAAAATTGCCGCGATCAGAATCTCAAATAGGCCGATCAGTTCCCACGCCCCGTTCGGAGACTCGCCCGTTGCGGATTGCAAGATTTGAAATTCTATGGTTCATGAAGCAACAAAAAAAAAATCGTATTCACATGTATACATATATTTCATTTGGCCGTGTGGGGACAGGTGCGTTAGATTCGGCCGTAAGCATGAACACAGTCAGCTAGGTGGCCTTGCACCTGTCCGCACTCAAGTTTGCCGGATTTCCTGGAAAGCATGTCAGTGGGAGCTCAAGGGAACTCACAGACGAGTACTACTTACCCCACCTGAAGGAAAGAGCATAAAATCAGCAACGAAAAACAAATCGGCGGGCTGCTTACCAGGATGGGAAAGGTATAGCGTTGCCACTTGCGCCGAAGACCGCAAAGCTGAGAATGAACAGAATAACTTGACTGTGAACGTGATACAGCTGATATTCATTCAGGAGAGCGTGTAAATCAAGCGAACCTTCCCCCGTCCAACGCGGCAGATAGGATGTAATTGTACTGATGCACATATGAGGTTTCTTTTTATTTTGTTAAACAAGTAGACCGACCTTGGCAAACCAGTTGGGGCGTCTGGTTCTGAGCCACCATTGCGAGTAGGTACCGATAATCATGCAACTAGTCCATTGACCTGACAGCGCCGCGTGTTAAATAGAAGGAACATGGGCGAACTTCTAATCTTACCATTGACGGAGTACGGCAGGAAACCGATATAGAGTAATATGATGGGGAGATTCAAATACTTCATGAACCTATCATCCCTGTGAATACAACTCGAGCATTTTTAAAAATATCTCACGAACTTTGCGAGCCTGGATTTGGGATCGGAGATTTTCCAAACAAACCAAAACGGCAGCGGCATGAAAAGACCCAAAAACCTAGACAACAGTAAGTTCAGGTGAAGTAGGAAATGCCTGAGCATACATGGCGAACGGAATAAGCCAGTACGGCTTTCCAAAAGCGAAGAGTTCTTTTCCTAAAGCACCCATAGCGATTGAGGCCTCAAGATTTCTCAATCAAGCGAAAATTGAGAAAGCTCATCACCAAACTTACACCTGGAGCACAGTAAGTATGCACATTCTAAGCTGCAGCGATTAAGGGCTCTGCCAAGGTTCCCAAATGTTTGCCGGGTAGCTCGGCTGATTTCGGCGAAATAAAAAAACCGGGCCGGCAGCACGGCAAGCACTAGGAAACCTCGGCAGGCTCAAGAAAACGAAGAAGATACTCAGCTATTATACTGTTGTTCAATCCACCTGAGCTGTGCATTAGCTTAATCGAACACATGAGTGGTGTTTATCTCTTACCCCGACCAAAGCCGGTTTCCAATGGGGTCCTTGAGAATCGCGCGGTTGTTTGCAACGATAGTTTCCATCACTGCGTCGAAGTCAACTTTCATAAACCCGATGAATAGAAATTTCTATTCACTGGTGTAATTGAAGATGGCTCCGACAATCGATCCAGCCTATGCAACACCGATGAGCTCACGAATACAAAGGAGTACCTTATACTTACCATCTGTGTTGCGAACGTAATCCGCGGTGGAAGCTTTGTGTACTATGAAAGCTTGAAGAACCGAAACGTATGAGGAAATATGGCATTATCTACCTGGCCAAGCTTCAAATCTGGGCGGATGAGTGATCAAAATGAGGTTGTTGATTTGGGTTGGAAACGCGCCTTGCAGTAGGTACAGTGTCTGCATAAGAAACGTATTAGCGAGTTCCATAGGTCGAGCATCGCAGAGACTAACCTGAAAACTTGTACTGTTACCGTAAAGGTTTGCATACATGACCGGACTGTCTGGTATTAGCTTCCGGCTGCCATCGAAGTGGATAGCAGATTTACATGGGTTGCCCTAATGGACCGAAGTAAGAGCTGCATGAATAAATAGTAGACAACCACAAATTACCAGGGTGGATGAACGCGGCCATAATTTGAATGGCGTATTTGATGCTAACATTAAATCTAGTTGAATGCGAGTCAGCATGTAGCGTCCCGGCCGGTAACTCGGTTATACCCAGTGGTAGCAGTGACTGCGAGTGGAGAGGTGAGCGGTGAGTGAACACACAGAGTTATCAGGGAAGAGAATCTTACTGAAACCAAGAACGATGGAAATGATAGCGCTGAAGACTAGATGTTATTGTGAATTAGGCTCTCATATCGGAGTGCACGCCCTTACAGGTGAAGTAGATGATACTCCAAGCAGGCATGAGAACCGTTCCATGAGGTCCAGCATAACTACAGCCGATACCAACCCCGAGAGAGACCAAGAACAGTGCGGCGCTAGATAGTGTTCGAACGCGATCGGTGCGAGAAGCTGAAAAGCAAGCTCATACTCACTATACCCATTGAGGAACCTCAGCTAGAATACGAGTACCTGTTATCCTGGACGGAATGAGAAATTGAAGAGGAGTACATACGATATTTCTGCATCTCTGTTCTCATGAAAATTGAATTCAAGTCGATGAATAGTAAATGATGCACCTTTATAATGTGGGTCGTCGATCTCTGCATGGCCTCGTTTCAGGAATCGTAGCCCCCCAAATGCTGAGGGGGATGTCAGTTGGACTATATACCAGCTGAAAAGTGTGACCCATACCAGAACGCATTTCCGGCCAATGCCACAAGAACAAGTATGTTACGGCCGCGCCAAGAGACAGATTATAACACAGTTGACTGATAGCGTAGGTCGTTGTGTACCGAGGCAACCCGACGGCCTCGAGAGCGGTCGCGTTGAGTTTATAATCCGCGGTAATGACTTCTGTCTGATTATATGCATCGCCATCCTTTCCAAAAAGGGAGGTTGACATGAATGGAAGGTCGCGGCCGTTGAATACGTTTGCGTAGTAGCAACTCGTGAGAACGATGTATCCCAGACCCATTCCAACTGCAGACAGGTCAGAGGACCGACAATCGGGAAATTCGGCGCGTACTGAAGGAGTTGATCTCTGAGAGCTGTATTAATCGAAGGTTTGAGAATTGGGATGTAAAGCTTACGTGTTTGAAGCGGCCAGACCAACGGTGTTCCCTGCGTGATGAGCGTCCAGCTTGTAGATACTGACAGAAGCCCAATGCCCTCGTTACTAGACCCTGCTCCAAAGAGATTGCGAACAAAGTCATGACGGCCATTGTCCGCCAAGCAAATTACAGAAAAGGCCGTCAATAAAGGGAAAGGATATTGCGGGATCCCTAGAAACGAGCTCAGCACTATGACCTTGATGAAATTCGCATAGCAAGCATACATTCCCAGAAGAAGATGGCGGCAAACTGTATAGCGCGATCAGGCAAGCTGGAATTGAAGCTGTGTCGGCTTACCACAATCCAAAAGAACCGTCGCTTCTTAGCATTGAGTGCGCCTCTCCAATGCAAACTTTGAAGCAGGTTCACAACTGAAATGTAGTTTGGATAGAATGCGCTGTTAATTTCGAGTCAAACTATGTTGGATAGATCTTGATTGGTGGCCCACTAGGTAGGATACACCAAAAATGTTCTCACTGTGTACTTTCAGTTTTCTTCAAGACCCTGAGTGAATTGCTCACGAATACCGGCTATACCGTAGCCAACCATCTGGGTTGCAAAGATCTGAAAGATTGCAACGCACCGCAGCGTTGAGTCTGAGATCGTAGAAAAGATCCAAAGCAGCAATAATCTCCATCCCGACCGCGACGTTGGAGGCCGTGCCGGACATGATCGTGATAACCGCATGTTCCCTGGAACCCCAGAGGATTACCGGATGAACTCGGAGCGAAGGAAATGTGAGATTACTTGAGATTGAATGGGCCAGGATTAAAATAACGCCAAAGGCCGTGGGTGGGCATAGTACCTAAGGTTTTCAGACGGATTCAAAAAATTCCGAAGAAAAAGAGCGCCTCACTGTGCATTGCAGTCCCCAACACGTATGCGACGATTAGACAGAACAGTTGCGAGACTGAGGCATTTTGAGGCTGCTTTAAGGTTAGTAAGAGTCCAAGAAGCACAGCTCTCGAACCTTGAATGTATAGATTGTCGCTGCATCCAAGACCGTCAGCATACAGCTACAAATCTAGAACAGGTGGAAAATTCACCCAGAACCTATGGAAGACCTGTAGAAGAGCTTTAGAGGAGTAAAAATTCACTCACCGACGAGAAAGCACTCAAACCAACACCGAGAAAGATCGACCGGAAGGTGATGCAGGGCAGGGTTGGGTCATCGTACGTTGAGAGAATCTAAAACCCTGAATACCTTTGCAAAAGAAATGGGCAAAGACTCGTACAGCTATAGCTACATCTTCCGCTTTTTCAATCACACCACAATTTTCCTCTTCGCCCACCTCGGTAACATCGACTTTCTCCGAGACGGGGTCTAGCTTCTTGTCGATTGAGCCTGTGCTGTGAGACTTAGAGTCAGCCAACAACTCTGGCAAAGTACCAGCCGTGAGAGTCGCAGACATGGCGAGCAGGAAGCCAACATTCGAAGAAGCTGGCTTAAGCGGCCCTACCTTATCTGAGAGCTTCGAGATAAGAGTGGGGATTTGAATTCTTTTTACGTCCCAAAGGGAAGAAAGGTACTGATAAGTAAAGGCCTGATACACAAATATTGGGTGGTGTGCTATTGTTGGCCGCGGTAAACGATAGGATTGCAATAGCGATACATTTTGGGTTTTCCATGAATTGGATGGAGCTCGGTGACAAGAAGTAGAAAGGGATGGGAGTCGCATCAAGGCAGGTTAATATTGAGGTGGTACGCGAGAACTGCTGATAACGGAGTCAAGAGGTGTGGATATTGGGCCGGCACTGCAGCGTAAAAGTGCAAGCAGCAGCAAATGCACTCAACCATGAGAAAGCATGCGCAGTTGTCAATCAGAACGCGGCTATCCATATTTGGGAACCAGTCCACCAAGGGCCGAGGAAGCCAAGATAACAAGCGCGCATCCAAAAATAACAGGCGGGCCTGCATTGGTTAGACTCAAAACAGGAAAGCAAGTCGAGAGTAAGGTCAGTTCTAGGGAATTATTTATTAGCACGTAGGCAGCAAGTAACAATGGGATGGTGAACTTGTACAATGCGGGAGAGTTGCAAATGAAGAAATAAAACAAACATGGCAGCTATCATCTTATCCGCATGGCTCTGCCTGTCGGTGGCGCCTTCCTGTGTCGAGGGGGTACCGCCGGCGTCGTCTCGACGATATCAACATCGTCGTCTGAGGACTCGGGCACGGACTCCTCCTTCTTCGTCTTCTTCAGTTCCTTCTGGTTCTTCCACTCGAGTGATAGCTCCTTAATGCGATCGGCCAGTGATTGTCGGAGTGTCTTGGTTTGGTCGTTTTTCCACTCCTTCTCACGCTCCACAGAGTTGACGGTGCCCTTCTTCTTCTACAGAGAATTATAAGTCAAGAATGAATGGTAGAACATGATACGCACGTTGATAAGGGCAAAGTAGTGCTCCGGGTCGCTGATGAAGGTTTGAGCGAGGTGTAGGAGATAGATCCCGCAATCACAAAAGTTCGGTTGTTGAGGAACCTGAAATGAGAATCAATTTATATAATCAACCGGTGTCCCCGACATCGGCTTAACGAACTAACCTGCGCTTGCTTTCCAACCGATTTGCGGCTATTTTCTATAGCTATTCCTTGCTTTTCGCGGGCCTCGAGTTGGAGGTATTGGCCGAGCACATTGCATACCCTGAGATGCCGACCACCTAACGAATCCAAAATAAACACGTGGGTTCTACGCAGCATTAGATTGTCGACATTGATAGCAAGAAATAAGACATACAAAGGTTGGCCATCGATAACCTCGACTTCGGGTTCATCAGCCTCAGCCTCCTCTACGGGCAAGGAGTCTTGGGTGAGAGAGATCGTTTCACGAGCAGGGGACTGCGCCTTCCGCTTCCCTCGTGATTTCGCTGAACCGTAGAAGTCGCCCGTCTTCACCACACTAGCAGCGGGAGGCGATTCGACTTCGTTACCAGTAAGCAGCAGTGGGTCCATGGATTCATCAGGGTCGATATCTGCATCGATATCCATGATATCCCGTTCCACTGGCTCTTCACTGGCTGTATGCGAGCCGCCATCATTCAGTGGCGCCTCTGGCGGCGGCGGCGATAGCTGTTCTGCAGCTGCATCCACCCCGTCAACATCCATGCGCTCGTCCTCGTCATCGAACAAGGAATCGCCATCGAATAATGAATTCTTCTCTCCGTCAGTATCGCGAGCTTCTGGTTCTTCCGCGGTTGTTTCAGGCAAGGGAGCGTCATCAGCGTCATCGGTAATCGAACACGCCGTAACCAATTGGTCAACAACCTCTGCCTCCGCCTGCAGATTGCTGATGGGGGAAAGCGTCCCAGAACGACCGCCTTCCACAGAGACAGTCGTGTCTATGGGACTCGGGGTGCGACGCGTCACACTGCTTGCCCTGGATTCTACAGGCCTGAGCATGCGAGATACCGGTACCTGGCCAAGCTCGGGGGACCGTTCAGCCTCGATGCGAGTTTTCTGTCGAGTCGCTGGGGATTTCGTTGGTTGTTTCGGTGGCAGCGGCGGCTTCAGCGTATGTTCGGGCTGGTATATGATGGCAAGATACCAATGGAGGCTATGGAAGCGTGCGTTAGCGGCGTTCGTTAATCGTTGGAGGGGAATCACTTCTCATTGATGGGGACGATAACGTATTTCTTGTCGAACAGGTTGAATTTAGCCGTCCATTTGCGGACGCTCTCATACCCTTTCTCGGGACTCCTTCGAAAGTGTGAGCGACGCACGAGCATGAAAGACAGGGACAATTACTTGTTTTTCTTGTCCTTGACATCCTTGTTGTCGAGCTTCTTGTAGAAAAAAGAACTGAAGACATGGATCTGTTTAACCAGTTCCGGATTCTCCTTCTCGAGGTCATGCAGCCAGAGTCTAATACCAATCGATTAGGTATTTTTATCGAGAAATCGGTGACAGCTTACTTGAGGCCAAACTCGATGAGAGTGTCGTTCAGGAATTCGCCTGGCGCCAGTCGGGAGAGATCACCGTTAGTGATGTTCACAGCTCCCGTTTGACCCTGAGGATACACGAGTATGCTGGGCAGAACCATCAGTAAACTCCCGTTACTTTTATGGTCGAGACATACACCTCATCGGGATCTACCTGCGGCCGCTGCGGTGCAACCGACTGCCTCGCAGAGCGACGTAAACCTCCGCCACCGGTATAATCGGTGTATTTGCTGTGATAACGCATGAATTGATGGTCAACAGTTGCATGAAATATTTATACAGACTTTTGGGGCGTGGGCGATCCGACCTCTATTGGCTCGTCAGGACTGCCTTCATGCTGAGCACGCGAAGCGGTCTTCGTAGTGTTGGCGATCGCAAGGGTTGAGGGCGGAGACCAGGTATCGAGCGCAGGAATTCCTGCGACTGCTGGGGTTTTCGCTCGAGCCTCAGGAGCGGTAGAGGAATTGGCGCTGCCTGATTCTCTTCTGGCACGAGTTGCAAACATATCAGCCACTCGACCCGCCAGCTCCCACTTCGATTTTCCTGCTGCTTTGCCGCTACAATGGATGATGAGATGGTCGCTCGAAACAAATAACAAGGTCCCACATCAGCTTCTCCCGCGCTTCAACATGTCTCTGTAGGAATTCGATAAACTCCGCATAGGCAGTATCCGCCCATGCAGACGATGCACTATCGAATTTGAGCACGATGTTACCCTCTCCGTGCGTGCCGCCTGCGGCCACCATTAGCGTCCACGCACGGATAATTAGTTACAAACAGACCTCGCTTGAAATACGCAGAAAATTGGGTACCGAAATCTTTGGTTTTGTTCTTCGGTAACTTCTCGAACGTTTGAATACCAAAAATCTTGTCTGCGGAATCGTTCGGTGGAACATACTACGGTGTATGAAATCAGTCTCAACGTGTTACATTAGCTGAAAAAAGTGGATCTTACAGAGACCTGCTTGGCGTTGAATCGGAGATCTATCTCCTCAGTGTGTTTGACCTTAGCGCCAGGGTCGTCGCCTGACCGGATGATGATCTTGCCAACAGGATCCCAGAGAAGGTGATACGGTTCATCGAAAAACTTGCGACCGAGATACCAGGCCTTTATGGGCAAGAAATTGGGTTTCTTCTGAGGCTTGGTTGTATGATTGGGTTTCAGCAGAGGATTATTTGCTGGAGCCACCATCGGAATGGGATTCGAAGGAGGCTGAAGGCCAGGAGCGATTTAAAATAAATGATAAAATTTCGGAGTAGCATATACCTTGTTCTTGCCCTTCATGCGTTCCTTCGCACTTATTTTGGGCTTGTCCTTCAACTCCGTAAAATCTATGTGGGGAAGTTTTTCTTTCGCAGCGGCTTTGCCCTCGAAAACATTGATTTTCGCTTTGACATTTCCAGGCCCGGGGTAAGATTTTGCAGGCTCGGGGTCAGATTCGATTGGATCACTGTCGTCCTCGGGAGCCAACGGTACGTGCTTGCGTTGTTCTCGGAGCAGCGTCGTAGCTGCACCATCCGGAACTGGACGAAGAGGATTAGAATCCCGGCGCGAAGATCCAGAGGGTCCGGGACGAATATTGAGGTCGTCCGGCTCGATAGTGCGCAAAATTGGTTGTCCCACATCCTCGTATTCGTCGTCAACGATGATCACGTCCGTATTGTCCGGGTCTCCAAGTCTCTGACGCGACCGCGAAGGTCCTACAAAATGTCAAGACTTGAGATATATCGCGAAGATTTTTGCGCACCGGCATTTGAAGGCTGCTGCGAAACCTTCTTCCTGCTGCTCCTTGGCACCGGCGGACTGTCCGTTCTTGCTTTCTTGCTAGGGGGTGGACCGTTTCGCAAATCCGTTGCATACCCTACAACAGTTTTTTGCGCGGTCGGGTTTCCTGATCTAGTAGCGTGCAAGTTGTCCCTAACGCGGCCGCTCGAGAAAGGATTATGACCGCTGGGTGTCTGCTAGCAGCTTAGGTGGCAATTGTAATACGAAAGCAACCTACGCACACGGGAGGGATTAGATGGAGGTGATATCTTAGTGGGGTTCCTCTTCCAAAGAGGGCTGCTCAATGTTAATTAATGGGAGATTTCGGGTAAGAACGCAGTGGACGTGCTTAGACGCGTCGCGTAGTTGCGCCGGTGTACCTAGACTACCTCTCCCCAGACCATGGATCGTATTAATCGCGGCGCGGTCGTCCAGAGAAATGCTCGACATGAATGGGCCACCGGCGCGGACAGCCTGAGGAGAGCGTAGGACGAAGCGTGACAGGTGACGGCAGCTGCCGTTTCCTCCTATGGCAAACCTACGGTTCATCGAAAATTGCTGCTCGTTTGTTCTAAATTTTTTTTCTGCTACCAAAAAAACGCTCCTCTGAAGAAGAGCTATCCATCTTGCTATTTGGGTTTTTTTCGATTTTGTGACAAATAATCTTACTGCTACAAAATCTCATTTTGCACGAGGTTGGCACGAGGGACCACATTCAGGGTCGCTCATTCAGAGTATAGCTAACGGAACTCCAAATGCGAACGAAATTATCACCTTGAGGCTTGAGTATTATCGAGGGTGCACTTGAGTTTGCGGAATTCAGATCTATCCGCTACCAAGTTGTCAAATAGTAATTCATGTTACAAGTCTATAAAAATCAGCAACAAGATACAAGCTCCCCGCAAGCACGATCAGAGAGTCCCTGTCTCCCCGTTGTCCAGCCGCCCAGTACAGCGCGCGTCCCAGTCCTCCCGGCGTCTCTGCGGCATCAAGCCACGTTTTTGCTCCGGGTGCCAGACTCTTCACGACCTCTTGCAGCTCCGCCGGTGGCACGGACTTGACCCATGGCATCCCTTCCGGCGGCGTGAAGGTTAGCAGCGCCACACTAACGTCGAGCTGCACGCCCTCCGGTGCATCTACCGGCAGGAGCGGTGCGAGCGTCTCCTGCGGCGTCTTCGGCGGGGAGTGCGAGAGCGCTAAGATGAATGTAATGGACAATGGGCGCGACGGCGTGTTTTCGTGATGCATTGACACCAAAGAAGATACATACGCCGCCAGAGTCTTCGCCGACGCCGGGTTATGCGCGCCGTCCGCGAGCACAAGCAGCGGCGGCGAATTCAGGGTATGGAAGGACAGCCGGCCGGGCCACTGCACGCTCCTGATCCCCCGCGCGATCGCATCGTTCGTAAACCGAGGGCGAATGGCAGCCCATGCAGTGTTCATCAGCACTGCAGAGACAACAGACACCGCAATCGCGAGGTTGTCGAGCTGATGCTCGCCGTGCAACGGTAGCAGCGCGAACACCGGGTGCTCGAAGCAGGGCATGGAAAACCGCACGGGGAGCGGCGGTGGGGGTACAAACGGCATAGCAGATATCGAGAACGGCGCCGGCGCGGGCCCGTCGATCGCCGCATCCCACGCGCGCTCAAGCACCGGCAACGCGTAAAGCAGTTCCGCACCCGCCACATTGACGGCATCTGCGACAACGGTTTCGACTTCAGGGTGCGTCTGGCCGCCCATTACGAACGGTTTCCCCTTCCGTGCGATCGCCGCTTTCTGCGCTGCGATTGCGGAGACAGAGGTGCCCAAAAAGGCTTGGTGGTCCAAGTCTACCGCGGTTAGGGCCGATACAAGCACACAGTCGTCCGAGATGATGTTCGTGGCGTCCAGCCGGCCGCCCATTCCCACTTCGAGAACGACCACACCAAGTTGGGCACGCTCGAAGATCAAGAGTGCGGTAAGCGTGAGGATCTCGAAACTGCTCACGCCGATGCCTTGTTCTTTATCGACGCGTTCGACCTCGGCGCGAGCTTCTTGATAGACCTCAAGTGATACGGTCTGATTGTTTATCGAAATGCAGTCGTTGACTGAGACTAGATGGGGACTATTGAAACGCCCAACTGAGAGCGGGGGTGTTGACGCAGATAACATGGAGGTCACCATGGCAGACACACTGCCTTTCCCATTTGTACCGGCAATGTGGCAAGTTGGACGCGTATACGTGGGGAGATGACGGGCAAGACGTTGGATGCGGTCCAGCGTTAGATCGATGGACATGGTGGTCAAGTTTAGGAGGTGTCACGCTGTCATAGATCACGAGCGTGTGACGTGTGGCGTTGAGAAAGAAGCGACGAGACGCGTTTGGACACAACTCAGCAAAAAAAAAAAACCCAAATAAATTATATTAAGGCTAGCATTATAAGTTATGGACCTCAAAGTTTCACCTTCCCCTCCATGCCCATGTCTTTCTTAGCCTCTACCCCCGCCCGCTCCATCATGTCCCGCAGCTCCGTCGCGGCTTCGGCTAAATAATGCTTCAGCTGCGCGGCATCTCCACGCGTGCTGGTTATCGTCCACCGGATGTACCTATGGATCGTCAGCACTTGAGTAATACCTACCAATCGTTTTAGCTCACCTGTCCCCAATCCCATACGACAGCCCGTAGCCATCAGGAACTACTTCTCCGTAGCCCCATCCATCGAAATACGGACTACTGAGCTGCGACGTGCTCAGCTCCCAATGGTTCGTCCTGCTGAATGCACGGTCCAAATACAGCTCCGGCACATCCTCTCCCTCCTTCAGCATCTTCTTTAACCCAAACAAGTGCCGGTCCACGCCCTGGCCATCCGCCGCCCAGGCAGCATACTGCAGGTGCCGCGTCACCGCCTTCCGGAACAGTGACGCACGCCGCGAATCCGTCTCACTCGGGTCCAGCATCGCCTCCGCCCACGCCTTCGACTCGTTCGACGCGCTCCGGATCACCTCCGTGCGGCCCAGCTGGTACTTTCGCGTCTGCGCGCTCTCGTACGTGACGCCCGGCCGGCCGAACATCTTGTGGAACGCAAGCTGCTTGACGAGCTGCGCCCACGCGTCGGGCGACGCGCCGAAGTGCTTCACGGCGTCCTTGCCGTAGGCCTCGTAGTGCAGAACGTGCAGCTCGTGCTCGCCAACCAGCTTGTCGAAGCGCGACTCGGCACCCTTGATGAGGTCACGGGTGGTCGTGTTGAGCTCAAACGAAAGCTCCGTCGGCGCGGGGAGAGCCTCGCCCGTCGGTGTGCCAAGATCGGCTTTCCCGAGGGCAAGGGGTGGCGAGAACGAATTCGTTCATGCGCAGAGTGGGCGTGCCGTCCATGCACGAGTGCTCACCCAGGAAGCCGGAGCGCCCATTGTCGAATACGATCACTGCAGAAAATGAGTGAAAGAGTAGTTTGAGGAAAGAAGGCACGCACACTGGTGCTTGTCATAGAACCGATTACGGCCGTCACCGACCCAGCAAGCCGTCGAAATCTCCTCACGAGTGATAGGTTTGGTATCGTCGAGACAGACAACAATCATCGCGCTCTCAATCGCCTCAAGGCTGGCGGCGTTAGCTGGGTTGGCGGCAATAAGTGCGGCGCGGGCATCAGTCCAGTTGTCGCGGCTGTCCGAGGTCAAAACGCCAACTGGAGTTGCGGGCGTATCGCCTGCGAGCTCGATGACGCGTTCGATCTGTCTGCAAGCACTCAGCCTCCGCTCCCAATAATCATTACAAGGACGTACGTTTCCAGCTCGGCAGCAGAAAGCTCCTTGCCAGATGGATGGACCAGCGGTACTGAGTAGAATTTATTTTTTCGGACGAATATGACATGGTTGTGAGTTGCAGGGTCAAATTTGCGAGCGGTATCGGAGGGCTTGGTGGGGTAACGACAGGAGTGGAAGCTAAGAGAGACTGAGCTGAGGAACGGAAATTTACGAAGAACTTACAGCCACTTGTACGAAGCCATGCAAAGAGGCGCACCGCGGACCTTCTCTGGTTCTAGTTCTTTAGTCTCCGTCATATGCCTAAAGGGAAGCATAGCCTTGAGAAGGCTGGCGGCGCGCTGAGCTGGCTTGGTGCGTAGACGATCATCGACGTGGACGTAAAAGTAGCTGACGAAAACAACGACAGGGTCGCGGTAGCCCATATAAGCTACGTCGTTCCACCAGTCGCTCAGCCAGTTGAGCATGCCCGGTTCTGCTGCTCGAGCCTCCAGCCGCTTCTGGAGCTCCGCGGACTGTGGTGACGCCATGAAAGCATGGACAGCGGCCTCCGTTTGAGCATATTCTGCTGGCGTAAGATGAGGGCGAGCAGACTCTAGATATTTGTGCGCGGTAGATGAGATTGTCGGGACTGGTAAGTGAGGTAGCGATGCTTGGTAGCGGAGCATAGGACCAGCAGACGGGTCAATTGCATAGCCTTTTGGGGGGACCTCTGTGGAGGATTTGCGTGCTGGAGGCATGGTAAGAGAGCGTCTTGCGAGACGGCCAGTCAGCCTGAGCATGCCAACGCGGTAGTCAACGCCGAAAGCAAGCCAAGCTCCTTTAAATAATTCTCAAATCCCCATCATTTGGTGATCCGGCTATCTGCTGCCCGACAATCACCCTCGTTCCACACTCTATCATAGTCCGCTTTCAATTCCTGCCAGGAATCGCTGGGAAATTTCAACAGTATTGCTCCCGCTCTGGGACACTGGCAGCTACATGAAGGCAAGACATAACCATGTACTGGCCCAATTTTATTTCTCTCCGCTAAGTTTGGAACGGAGCATTCACTTGTGGCACAGGACAGCTTGAAGTGGTATAGCTCTGGAGGCGGCGCTCGTGTCCTAGCAGCAACATGCCGTTCAAATCCGAGAAGTCTCCGAAGCTTTAATATTTCATTCGGGACCACAGTACCCCTCCCAACCAGTACGCCAGCACCATAGTCATCATTGTAAAGGTATAGTCTCGCTGAGGCAGAAACTGAGACCAGATGAACCCCATGATTGCCCTATATAACAGAATTGTCAGCCTGAGATCTGAGGACGGAACGGAAAGGAATAAAGGCATACTAGGCATACAGTGACCTCAAGTTTGATCTTTGACTGTCTGTCTTGCTCATATATTCTCATCGCTCTCTTAAAAATCTGCCTGCGTGCTCGTGACTGGTGCGTTGCGTCCTGGTTTGGTCCTGGTCGATCTTTCTATGGAGCCTTGCCGCTGTCTCCTTCGTCGCCTGATCTCTGAGTCTGAGGCGTCGACCTATGTGTCCGTCTATGTCTTGAGGTGATATCTTTCAAGCTCGTGCAATTCACCAAGAAGTCTGGGAGGAACAGACGCCGATGTCGCTGTGCTCATCTACGCACGAACTTCGGGCACCCAAAATTGCTTCAGCAGCAGTGCGTCGGCCTCCAGCTCCTGTCGATAAGTTTCTTCGTCGCCAGGGAAAACCTTCGATATCCATCGCCTCCAACCCAAACGAACACCCTCCTTCTCCCAGTTGGTCGTCTTGCAGATTTCTCAGTGCGCCGGAAACCAACCCGCGCATTCCCAATCAATAATAGCGAGTATTTTGGAAGTGGAGTGATCCAGGATGATATTGCGGGGGGCGAGGTCGTTGTGGGTAAAGACAAGAGGGTGCGTCTTCGAGTGCGCAGCGACGACGATAGGGTCGCATGAGTCGAGCGTGTTCAGGTGCCGGAGTTGCAGATTCATGGTCTTCTCGGACTCGAACGGTCCTGTTGGCGGTGCCGGTACCACAGGCCCAGATTCTGGGTCCGAGAACAGGCGAGAGCGAGAGTACTTGACGGGGCCGCCAATAACAGAGTAGTGAATTGAGGTGAAGTTAAGTGGCGGAGCCAGCAACCGAAGCTGCGACATATAACGGGCCAATTGCCGAGTTAGAAGGTCCTTCTGGTCACTGCCTTCTTGTATGTAGTCCAATTCTAACGCTTCAAAAAGCGCAATGCCCGTGATGCGGTCCATAACAATGTGTCAATGTGTGCTCCCACCTAAAGGAGAACCACACTCGCGGGACAGGTATGTCGGTATGCTGCGCGACATAGCGCGCTGTAGAAATCTCGGTCTCGGCAAATGTGAACGCTTGATCCATAGCCAACGTCCGAGGGTAGCTGCAAAATTTTGTCACACAGTGAGCGACACGAGATGGAGACCACCATTCCAAAGCATTGCTAGGATAGCACTGGTCCTACGAGGAATTGTGTAATGGAGGACCCTATACCGCCTTGTAATTCGTCCATAAGGTGTACGCAACTCGCGCTGACGCGCTTCCAGCCATAATTCCGTCGGGCTCATCGTGGACCGATCTGCAGCAGGATCTGGAAGGGCAAAAAACCAGCGGATTTTTTCCATAACGCCCCCGACGTTTCTCAGAGGTAGATCGTGGTTTCAGGAAGAACGATACTTGCAATGTCTTTGCGACATCGATGTTTGATGCAAGCCAAAAAAGGCAGTTTGTGGCTGTGCACTGTTGTTTACAACAACCCACTATGACCCCTTCACCGACCTCCATCCGCGCGGCCCTCCGTGCGCAGACTGAGCGAACCAGATACTGCTCAAAGGCAGAAATCGAGCGATGTATCGAAGAATCTGAACAAAATATCATCTCCCTCGAATCACAGATCAGCAGCCTCATCGAATTGCGCGATTCCGAGCACGCATATGTCCTCGCGCTCAAAATACATCGTGTCGCCCATCCGCACCCTGCCAGCAGAATTGCTGGCCGAGATTTTCGAGTACACGATTGGGGACTCGCACGTCAAGGACGCGCACCGAGTATCGCAAGTGTGCTCAAATTGGAGGCAGGTCGCACACAGCACGCCGCGGCTTTGGACCCAGATGCTGGACGTAGCGTTGTGCAAGAAGGGCGATACGTTTTCGCACTGCTTGAAAGCGTGGTTGGCGCGCTCTGCGCCGCTGCCCGTCCACATTTCCTTCACGTCGGTAGACCATGGTGACATCAACCCCGGTATTCTGGAGGAGGTGCTGAAGGTTGCGCTCCGGTGGGGTTCGTTGAAGATGCCCAAAGTAGCCACGATGCCGCTTTCGTTGGTCAGACGACTGGCCCAATGCAGGCTAGACTGCCTTGAAGAGCTGGACCTGGGGACAATCGCAGAGTACGAGGATGCCACACCGGTCGTTTTTACCGCCGTTCCTCGCCTCCGAAAATTTAGCGTCGTCAATCCGGGGACAACACCGATTGTCGTGCCCTGGGCTCAACTCACCGAGCTTACTCTCGATTGGGACTCTCCAGTTGGGGTCTTTCAGGCTCTCACCCAGTGTACGAATCTCATCACGGTATCCATACAGATGTATGGATGGTCTCGGCTTCCCGAGATTGGACAAGATCTCCCCGTCGAATTCAGCCAGCTGAACACCTTTTGCCTCGATTTATCGATGAAACGCCCCGCCTTTTTAGACTATCTCTCAACTCCTGTGCTGCAGAAGTTACAGCTGTTTTTGAACGGTGTGTCCTGGTCACAAACCCACTTAACAGCATTTCAGTTGCGAGCACCGAATATTACCTTCCTGGAATTCACCCATGCCTGGCTTACTTCGGACGATTTAGTGGCTGCAGTTCGCCATGCACCATTGCTCACGCACCTGAAATTAACTGGATGTCGAAAGTGCTTCAAGGATGAATTTATCCACGCCCTGCACTACCACGACGATGCGACTCCCCTAGCGCCCTGCCTGCAAAGTTTGGAAGTCTTAGGCAGTGTCATGAATTTCACCGAAGATGTCCTGGCGGGTATGATTGCCTCGCGATGGTGGACGGACATTGAACTCGCTACTAATACGGTCCGGCCGGCGGCTGCTCGTTGGACATCTGTGGTATTACAATTTGGCGGCTTCGGGCATAACCAGTATCACTTCAGTCCACGTTTCGCAGATATTGTAAAGGATATGCCTTCCGATGTTCTCAAATATCGGAAGGACACTACGTAGTTTTGAAACCGAATCGGATTCGGAATATGTACATCCCAAGTAAAGAAAGCGTCTTGTTTCTTGGTAATGACATCAGACTACAGCGCATGTGCGGCGCTACGCGCTGAATTTGAAGTCTTCATGATCAAGGTTATGCACTTCGAAGGCGTGGACGTGGGTGGAGGCGCTGCTCGACTCAATGGGACGGTGGGGAGGTCGAGCGATGTAAATTTGACGCCAAATTTTGACTATTGAATAGCTTTTGCTGATGGACGATGATCAGCCCACGACGGGGCGGAAGGATTGTTTGGCGGAGGCGGCGACAGCGCACGGCGCTACGGGATTTGATGGTGCGTTCAGCGAAGGAGCGCCTGGACTGAGCTGATTTATTTGAGTCAGACTCACATCACGACGAAAAACAGAGAAAGTCGCTGTGCTTTCTTGGCCAGAATTGTAATATTATCTCTAGTCGCATGTTCGCGCACGTTTTTCCCTTCTCTCCTCCCCAAGGGTCGCTATTTCCTTGATACTGATCGCCTTGAAGGGCCACGTGAAAATATTTCCGCCTGAGCGCATGCTACACAATCCCATCTCCTCAAGAAGCTGATCAGCGTATTGCGGCCACCTTGCACAGCAATCAATCACTAAAGAAGGAAGGTGGAAAAACAGGCGGCCTACGTCCAAAGCGGGATAAAGGCGCTGTATGATTCGTTCACCCTGCAAGACGATTTACCAGTCGCCAGTCGGCCATGCATCGCCCAGTATGAGAAAGACTTACGAGAGGAGTGTACCGGGATATCGTTTGCGGATCCACGCCGCATTGCGTTCTGTGTGTTTGTACGCTTCCTCCGGTGTTCTGGGGATGTTCATCTTATCTCCAAGGAAGTAGGAAGATATCCAATGCGCGACCACTTCCCATGTATAAGCGGCATTGGTGGTAAACTAATAAGTTCCTTCAATCAGCGAGTGCGATCATGAGCAAGTAAAGACCCATACGACGGCTCCGTTTATAGCGAAATCTCGGTGCGCAATGTTTTTGGCGGGAACGATACCATTGTAGATACTGGATGCCCATTGGTCCGATTCCGGACGGCTCGAAGGTGGGTTCGCCAGGGAGAGATAATTTTCCCAGTCCAAAGAAGAGAGAAGTCCGGGGGGATGTCTGTTTATACCCAAGCGCTCTGCAGTATCTTCTGCAATCCTGTGTAAGTGCAATTCAAAGAGGGAGTGGACGTCCTCACCATCGAAGACATTAGTCCAGGATGACCTGTACCCCGTAGCGAGCAGAACTAGATTAGCCTTGACTAGTCGACCGTCGTCTAGAAGAACAGATTTTCCATCTGGCCCGAATCCGTGTACTCGAGTGAGCGCAATGACCTTTATGTTCCCAGTCTCAACAAGCGCGGGGAACTTGTTGGATCGAGCTACTCCGTCTTCAGTGACTCTAATGCTCCAAAATAACGAGTGGGTGTTTCGCAGCGGGGAGTCTTTCCTGACCGAGAATGCTGCCAACTACAGCGCCTCAAGTGGGTGAGCGTATTTGTCAGAACAGCAAATGAAATCACCGAAGCGCGGCGGAGCGCCGACCAGAACAAGTGCGTTATAGTAGAGCCTATGCGCGTAGTGTGTAGAAAACGTTCCAGTCGACTTCGAAGAAAAATGTGTGGGGACATGATGGACAGAAGCCTAGATGATTAGTGAGCACCTATGAACGAACTCTCCAATGACAGATATGCCTGCTTTTTCGGATGAATTCTGGCAATGGCTTCGAACTGGCAACAAAGCCGTCCGTAGTCTTGAAGACCATAGTAACCTCCTTTCCTGAATTGGCCAAGTAAGCAGCCACGCTAAATAAGCCAGGAATTAATAACGGTAGGACTGATTGTAAGCGACTTGCTCTTGCGCAGACCTCCCGCCGCCAGCTATGACTATTGAATTGTGATTGGGCTCCAGAATAGTGTCCAGCTGAGAAGCGAAATGTTTGGAGTGGATTACAGACCCTTGAAAGCCTGCCTTCTTGGCGGCATCCATGGAAAGAGTCCCTGGGATGTTCGGCTCGTGGCAGCCCTGTAGTCAGCGTCAGTCTGGCAAAAAAGCAATAGAAAGACGGCTCGCCCCAGTGCAAAGAACAACGCGCGAGAACTCTAGGACTTCGCGGGAGGACTTTGCCTTATCCTCCACCGTTACAAACCAGGTAGAAATGGTTTCATCGCGTCGGATGTTGATCACCTCGGTGTTGAATCGGATTATATGCTTGAATTTGTTCCCGAACGCCTCCATGTACCGACACAAATTATGGCCCAATATTTGTTCGCCCTGAGCCTTGGGCATCTCCATCGCAGAAAAGGAATACTCTCCTTGAACACTGCATTCTGATCAGCAAAACCCAACTTCAGCAAAAGATCCCTGACTTGTTGGTTTCGAGACTGGGATACACGCGCGCCGTTGACCACACACCCCCGGCGGTCGAGTCTTTCGTCAAGATCTCTACTTGAGAGAAACCGTCCTGTAGCAATGTGTATGCAGTGATGAGTCCGGCTGGTCCAGATCCAATGATAGCAATAGAGCTGCTGCGGGGGTCTCGAGACATGGTAGACGCAAAAACGCCAGCGCGTCGCATCACCTAAAAATATATAGCTAACTCGGGCCAAAGAAGTTTTTTGGGGGTCGGGTTTAAGCGAGTGGAACGTATATGGGGCGGCCTTGCTATTCTTTGATTATTGAGTAGACGTATCAGAACTTGCTGTTGATATGAGCCTTTGAGGCATAACCTCTTCGGGTGTGGCAGCCGATTGAACTGTAGGGCATAAAACCGTGCGTAATACGCCCGGCCTACGGGACGGCCCGACCCGTGCGTAAGCTACGGGGACGGTTTGATGCCCTAGATTGAAGGTCCTCGCCTAGAGTGGGTTGTGCCACAAAACCTAGTTCTGTAAAATGGCAACGCAAACCCACCAACTCCAGAGTAATGAGTTTCCGTGCTTCCTGGGCGAATGGATTCATGAGGGTTCATGATGACGGACATTGCAGTAGAAGAAGCCGAAGAAAGCCAGTCGACGCATTGACAACGCACTGACAAAAGATAACCATCCTGGTTGAGTTGTGAATACCAGTAGCGGGCCGCTCCTCACCGCACAAGTAGGTCAAAAAAGACGGATCTAAAGCTAAAAGGGAGTAAGCAAGAGTGTGGCTGTGCCACTGCCTCGCTTCTCCAGGCTCCAAGTTTTCGGGAAATTCGGCGTTCGAAATTGAACACGAACTTGGGTCGCGTTCACCCGGAAATTTGAGCAGTTCGACTCGTAATGTCAGCCTGAATTGATTTCTGCGAGTTGGATGCAAGCCGTCCACAATCATGGCCCAAGAGCACGAAATAAAAATCATTGCGCTTTTGGCCAGAGTTATAACATTTACTTGCGGCTACGATCACGCTTTTCCCTTCTCTCCTCCGCAAGGGTCGCTATTTCCTTGAGATTTATCACCTTGAAAGGCCAAGTCAGCCAATTTCCGCCTGAACGCATGCTACGCAGGCCCATCTCCTCCAGAAGTTGGTCGGTGTATTGTGGCCACCTTGCACAACAATCAATTAATGAAGGGAGGGAGAAAAACAGTCTTACGTCCAAAGTGCGATAAAGGCGCTATACGATTCATTTACCCTGCAGGACAATGATCCATCGATCGCTCATACACCACGGAGCTGAGGATAACTTACGAGAGAAGTGTATCGGGATGTCGTTTGCGAATCCACCCCGAATTGCGTTCCGTGTGTTCGTGCGCTTCCTTGGGTGTTTTGGGGATATCCATCTTGTCTTCAAGGAAGTAGGAGGATATCCAATGCGCTACGACTTCCCATGTGTAACCCACATTGGTCGTGAACTGGTGCAAGTATGTACTTCCGATCAGCGACGTCATAAGGAAGGAAAGAGGCGTACGACGGCTCCGTTTACAGCGAAATCTCGACGGGTAATATTTTTTGCAGGAACGATGCCGTTGTACATGCTGGATGCCCATTGGTCCGACTCTGGACGGCTTGGGGGCGGGTTCGCCAAAGAAAGATAATTTTCCCAGTTGAAAGAGGAGGGAGCACTAGGAGGATGTCTGTTTATGCCCAACCGCTCTGCAGTACCTTCTGCAATCTTGTGTGAGTGAAATTCAGAAAAGGGGAGCAGAGGTTCTTACCCTCGAAGATATTGGTCCAGGACGACATGTATCCCGTCGCGAGCAGAACCAGATCAGCCTTGACTGCTCGACCGTCGGACAGACAGACGGATGCTCCATCCAACCCGAAGCCTTGTACCCGCGCAGGCGCGATGACCTCTATTTTCCCAGCATTCACAAGTGCGTGAAACCTATTAGGACGAGGTACTCCGTCGTCGTTGACGCTGATAGTCCAAAACAACGGGTGGATATTGCGCAGTGGCGAGTTTTTTCCTACTGAGAGTGCTGCAAGCTACGCCATAAGTCGGTGGGCTCAATTGTCAAAATCATAATGAAATCACCGAAGCGTGGCTAAGCGCCGACCAAAAAGAAGCGGTTTATTGCGGAGCCTATGCGCGTAGTATGCAAAAAACGTTCCAGTGGGGTTCGAAGAACAATGTGTCCGGCGAGAATGGACAACACTCTAACTAATCATTGAGCACTTCCGGAAGCACACTTCAATGAAAGACATACCTGCTTTTCCGGATGAAGTCTGGTAATGGCATCGGACTCGCAAGGAAAGCGTCCGCAGTCTTGAAGACCACAGTTACCTTCTTTCCTGCATTCGCCAAGTAGGCGGCGATGCTAAGGACTCCAGAATTAATACTAAATCAGGGTTCAATTACAAGGGAAACTTGCTCTTGCGCAGACTTCCCCCCCACCAACTATGACTATTGATTTGTATTTGGGCTCCAGAACAGTGTGCAGGTGAGAAGCGAAATGTTTGGAGTGGATTACAGGCCCTGGAAAGCCTGCCTTCTTGGCAGCATCCGTGGAAAGAGTCTGTGGAATTTTCGGTACGTGGCATCCCTGTAGTCCTCGTAAGCTTTGTCAAAAAGACTATGAAAAGTAACCTCACCCCAGTGCAAAGAACAATGCGCGAGAACTCTAGCACTTGACGAGAGGACTTTGCCTTGTCTTCCACAGTTATGAACCAGACAGAAGTGATTTCATCGCGGCGGATGCTGATCACCTCGGTGTCAAATCGGATGATATGCTTGAATTTGTTCCCAAATGCCTCCATGTATCGGCACAAGTCATGACCCTTGATGTGTGCGCCCTGACCGCCGGGCATCTCCATCGCAGAGAAAGAATACTCTCCTTGGACACTGCATTTTCGATGAGCAAAAATAATTTTAGCACAAAACTACACACTTGTTGAGTTCGAGGCTGGGATACACTCGCGCCCTTGACCATACGCCCCCGATAGTCGAATCTGTCGTCAAAATCTGTACTTGAGAAAAGCCGTCCTGTAGCAGTGTATGTGCTGTGATGAGTCCGGCTGGCCCAGATCCAATGATAGCAATAGAGCCACTGCGGGGGTCTCGAGACATGGTAGACGCAAAAACGCCAGCGCGTCGCATCACCTAAAATATATGTAATTCCGCCAAAAGAACTTTTTCGGCCCGGGTCCCCAAGTTGTCCGCCACCCCAGAGATATTCGGCTCATCGACAGCCAGTTCTGATACGTCTGGTCAGTAACCACAAAATGGCAGCCCTCAAGTCCCGTGCTTGGTACCTCAGAAAAATCCAGTCCGCCGCAAAAATGGCCAAATCCTTCGCCACAAACGCATTAACTTTGGAGTTACCGTGCGCTTCCTACGGGAATTACAGGAGAAATCGATTAATTGAAGCCCGTTGACCGCATTGACACCGCAAGCGAGAATAAGTAGCCCCGTTATAGTCGGTAGAGGGCATATGATGGATTGCTTCATACAAAAACAAACTGAATCGAGCACTTGGAGGTGAACGGAGTCATACGAAGTGAATTGCGAACGTGCATATGTGTTAGAGGCACGAGCAGCTTGATTTTGCCAAATGATTCCACAGCTGCTCAATGCTTGCTTGGATGGTTCGAAAGTTTTCGAGTGGCTCAACTCGATGTTCCTCGGCTGTTTTCACTAAGTTTCCACTGGGGTGGAGGATTAAGCACTGTGTGAATAAAGGATATACCTTTGGGACTTCAAAGGATACAATCGGTGGCTACGAGGAAGTTGTGAGCTCGACAGGCCCGGATCAAAATGGCTGCACAGTGGCTGTGCCACAAGACTCGCCAGGACGCGCCGCCATGTATCGACATGGTCGGCGTTTGCTGCTACTGGGAAATGGGATAGCGGAGATGCGGCGCGCCCCCCTCGTCTGGACAGTCCCGCTTCCAGGCTACTACTCCTCCCCGGCCGCAAAAGGCAGATCTGCAGAGTATTATACCCACTCTACGCGAACTCCTTCCTGTATTTCCCAAAAGCGACGACTCAAACCCCAGCCCTAATGCATCCACAAGAAAAAGAAGAGGGCCATTTTTATATCTAGCATTAAGTGCGGCTCAGCTGATGGCGACGACTCTGGCTGAGCTCTTTCGCAGTATCGCCCCTCTTCATCTGGATCGAAGTAGAAAAATACTTTGACCCACAGCCTCTGCTCGAGAAAAAACGGAAACGTATACTCCAAGAGCGACTTGCGCGACTGCGGGATGGAAACCGCAGTGCGAAGCCCACCCGAGTGTCAGACGTGAAGGCTACACTGGCGTACCTGCGTCTCCTGCTCAGCACGATGCTACCTGAAGAGACGCTTCGAAATCTATCCTTCGACCAAGCTTGTGATCTTGTAGAGGAAGATTGCCCGGAGAACGTGCTTGAGTGGCTGCGGGAGATATGTGTTTTATCCTATGATCTCTCGCAGCAACCAGGAGACGAAACGGCGGAGGTCAAGGCTGCAGAACAAATCCAGGATGTTGCGGAGGAGGTTCTGCGCAAGATGTGGCTGTCTGTTCATCATCGTATCCGAGACTCCCCGCTCGTTGATACCTCCTCCGATCCTTGAAGCTTCAACAGAAAAGTTCGGGTTGCACAGAGGTGGGTCAGTCATCGATATTTCCGGCAGAGTAGACCATGTCTTGAAAGCGATCCAGGACGCTTCCGAGTTGTCAAGCCGCATGTTTGACCGGGAAGAATAATAGCGTCGAATTAATTAAAAAACCATCTGCTCGCTCCGAGTCGCACGAGCGGCAGGATGGTTGTATGTCGCTAGAGGATAACTCACGAATCCTGCTCCGACCCGCTGCCTTCAGAATATCGTTGCTTCGCGAACAAAGCAAGATGCGGAGCAGAAATTAATAAAACAATCTCCTCCTCAGTGCGATTCCTCAAGGGAATGATCCAGCACGTTCGCGATGCGGATTTTTTCAATGAAGACCGCGTTTCGCAGCATGCACGGACCGGAATCCCTGCATCCTTAAATAGCTATTTCGCCGTTTACCCGAAGGCACTAAGACTCCGTTGGTCCAGCTTCTTGCGCTCATCCCATCGATCACCTCAACTCAGCAACAACTAAATCCTGTCCGTCCTTCGCGTGCGTATATTTTCTTCAGGACATCAGAACACGGCAGCAAGTGTCGCTAGTGAATGTAAATTTCACTAGAAACGGTGCGCGTGGAGACTTGAGAGAAAGAAAGAAGCGCCCGAAGGTCGAGTCGACTCAGAGACCAGCGCTGAACTTGAAGGGGCAGGCAGGAGCAGTCGCTCGCAGCCGGGGTTACATATAGCCAGCCCTCGCACAAAACCCAGGTGGAGCACGGTGCCAGACAGAAGACAGTAGAATATGAGCCGTGGGAAAGAGAATCAGACAGATTACCTTTCTTACCACCACGACCTCTGCTGGTTGGCCCGCTCGTCGAAATCTACGATGACCCACCTAATCCCACCCGGTTTATTAGAGCGTCCTGCGCCGCTGATTCGGACTACAACGACCTGCTGAAGAGCACTAGCAGGCGCACCTCGTGCGCCCTGTGTTGCCCGACGGAGAACTCCTACTAGTTGTATAGCCTTTGGCTTATCGCGTCCAGAAATCCCGGAGGCCCGACCGGCACTCCCCGTCGAGCTTGCGCGTCAAATCGTCGGCGCCTTCATAGTTCCGGACCGCGAGCAGACACATCGCGCGAGACGGAGGGTGTTGAATGTTCGTGCAAGTCACGATCCGGGGCACCAAACATGTGGCGTCGCGGGCGTAGTTTTGGACGAAGCCGTTGTGCGTCGTGAATATCGCGGCGGTTCAGCTGGTGACTGTGTCCCACGACCACTGCTGGGTGAACCCAGTGACGGACGTGTGTCATAGTTGGCTAGAATGGGGATCTTCAGCGGAGATATTCCTTCCGAGCAAGGCTTTGACTGGGAGCGAGAGGACGTGGACTTGGGCTCCGACATCATCCACATCTTCGTCGCACCGCTATGGGAGCACACCATGGCGTCGATGAGTCCCGTTACTCTCGTACGTGTTACTCTTTTATATATCTTTCTTTGTGCAAGTCTGAGTACAATGAAGAACTAGGATCGGATTTACGCTGTATTGGTCCCGGGCAAAGGGGTCGACAGCAGGCAGTTATAAGTCCCAATGAGGTGAATAACCAGTTACAAGATATAAGTATCGTAAGTCCTTAGAACCGGAGATAACGCCTTTCTGACCTTTATGCTATAGGCCACGGAAGAACTATACACGCTATATAGGTCTATATACCCGCTTTCGGCCTTTTGCGACATGATGGTGGAAAATTTTATCTTTGCTAGCACCCACCTTGACTCACCTTGCGCACATCGCCTCTGAAGAATGGACCCAATAACTGCCACTACCACTATCATCACACTCGCGACCTTCATCAAAGATCTCATCGAGGTAGGGCAAAACATTCAGCGCTCTATTGAAATGGCGAGTGATTTCCTCTGTCTTCGTGAACGTCAGCCCATGCTTGCGCAGGTCTCCGAGAATCGACGACGCATCCGCGACCTCACAAATGATATCGTTCGCACGCTTGTCGAGATAGCCAACCTTACTCGAGGGAAGGAGGACACCTTTCAAGCACCTGCTCTCTTGAGTGCCCTAGGAAACCTCAAACAGTACGCGTTTGTTGTCGTCACTGCTGTTTCTTTCTCATAAACCGTTGTAATCAGAGACATGCTCTATGTTCTTTCGGCATGCAACAGAATTGCTCCCTCAGAGCGCCCTGGATTTCGAGGCTTTCGGTCACAAATCAAAGCCTGGATGAAGCGTGAGGACATCGAGGCAGAAATTCGCCGCCTTAAAGAACATGTGAACAAGTGCCACGTCCAATTCACAGTGAGTTTCATTCCCCGTCGAATACATGTTCTCAAGCGTAATAGGCAATTTCTGTTGCGAGGATTGAACGATCCACTACTCGGATCGAGGACATAGCCCTCGACTCCATAAATACGCATCTACGCGTTGAACAGAGATTGATTGGGCATCATGTCGAAAATCGTGCTATGCTGCAGCGGGTCCAAGGCATGATGGCTCAAGTTCTCATTGAGACTTCATATGGTCAAAATGTGATGACCCGAACCGCGCAAGTCATATCATCGGTACGTATTATTTTATTAGGTGAAACTGAGCTGACGTTCATCAAGGATCCGAGCCATAGAAAACTCGAATCTCGATACTTCGCCATCGAGACCATGCGCCTCATCGAGTCTCTCCAACAATTGGTGGTAACGGGGAAGTTGGTCCTGGATTTGCCTCAATGGAATCATGCCGCCCCATTTTCCCTGGTCTTATTTAGACCCAAACCCATTCGCCATATCTTACATTCGGTTCTCGGACTCATCCTCGAGATCAGCACAACCAGCACCCTGTCAGTGCAGTCATTGCTTTCGCTGGAGTTAGGACAAAATCTGAGGAGCTTGAGAATGTACCCAGAAGCTGTGGCATTGGAGGGGCTCGTCACACAGATTCTTCGGCAAGCTATCGTCATCGGCCACGGAGAGGGAGGTCTAGCGGAGCTTGCCTTTTCGTTTGATGTGCTCTCACGGGCGCACGAAGACCAACTACAATATAACCTTGCTGCCCGTGCCAGCAAGCAGTCACTGGAACTTTGGCGTCGCGTATCAATTATTTTCCCGGATATCGACAATTCCCAGGGACATCTAGCGTCGTCTCTTTCGCATGCACGGCATCTCTTCGAGGCTGGTCAACTGGTGGCCGCCATTGCAGTCGCCGAAGAAGCCGTCGCCCTAACTTCCACAATACTAAAGCGATTAGTCGTATCTGACGCTCTCTGGACTGATTCAGATATCCACAAAGCGGTCACCTGTCGAGCTACTTACTTTTTGCTCGCGAAAAGCCCTCTCGGCGGCTGGGCGACCCATCGAGGCTTATAATGTCTCCAAGCAGGCTTTCGAAATCGCTCTCAGACTGGAAATTCCCTATCGACTAGAAATTCCCTATCCTCCGATAAACACAGATATCGACTCCTTTCTTGATCAATTATGCCAAATAGCGGAGGGTGGAGACTTTTCCCTCGACATGCTTGAAGATTGCGTGGTTTTATTCCGCGATCTTGCCTGGAAACGCTTGACGTCACTATCACATCAATTTCTGTGGTTCTTCTATGCCTATATCTATCTAGCTCCCCCGCTCAGATTTTAGTTCTTCGGTCCAGAATCTACGGATTTTTCTCGAGCCGAACTCGCGATCTCCTCCACCCGTCCTGGACATATTCAGCACCTTTGCGCCGTATATTGAAAAAATCAATCAGTCTGGCGGAATTATCCGAGAAACCATATATATGTTTTATCTCCGCCCATGGTCAACCCATACCCGCATCCCCCTCTTGATAAAAAATATTTTCATCACGCATTTCGACGAAGCCACTCTCGTACTGCGAGAACTGGTAGCAGAGTCGTATTGCATCAAAGATCATTACATGCACGTCTTGATGTGGGTCCTGGACGATATTACAGACCTCCTCCCATTGCTCCGCCGACCGGACCAACTCAAGCTCCTGGAGATCATGACAGACATCACAGGATACTTCCGTGAAACTGCCAAATCGACTTCATCCTCGCGAAACGATCGCAATTTATTCATTGACGCGCTGTCTTGGGTCTTTTCTGGTTTCTGGATGGCTGGATTGCTCGATGAGGCATTGATGGCCGCCGAGGAATCAATTGATTATCTCCAGTCGCCCGTGGCAGACGATGTGGATGACGAGGAGAAACTCCATTGGTTCCGATTGCGTCGCATTTTCGTCCTTTCGGACATGGGACGGATTTCCCAGGCAATCGAAATAATACAACAGACGAAACTGAGGATCCCTGATCTCAGTGAAATCGATATTGCGAGCGAAGATGATTTCTGGCTCCACTGTGTGGCCAGAGCACGGATTCTTCGACACGTCGGGGAGAAATCGAGAGGCGCAACAAATGCTAGAAGGCCTCGTGTCCGAGTGCTGGCGGAAATATTGGTTAGGAAAGGGACAGGCGCTGCGATTTGTCTTTCTCCTTGCGGAATACGCAGCGGTGGAGGGCCGTGATGCAGGAGAAGCTCTCAGAAACGCAGAACGAGCGGTGCTCGCCTGCCGAAACGAAGTCCGTGGCAAGATAGAGGACCAGGAACATGCGCTGGCGCACTTTCTCCCAATTCTCTCGAATTGCCTGGCGGCGGTCGGAAGGAATGACGAAGCCCTCGCAGTTGCAAGAGAAGCTGCTTCGATCTACGCTCGCAACACGTCCGACCCGCAGGTGTGGAAATATGTCCTGTACACAGTCAGGAGACAGGAATTGGGAGCAGTCGTTTTCCATACGCTTTCAATTCGACTCCAAACCTCGGGTAACGTGGAAGACTCTCTCACGAATGCTCGGAAATCTGTCGAGTTATACCGAGAGTTGGTCTCAATCGCACCACGGCATCTCCCCGCTCTCGCGAGGAGTCTCCAAAACTTGGCTTCAATACTATGGGATTTCGGAGCCGATGGTCGTGCTGAATGTATTACCTTCTGCGACAAGGCAGTAGGTATCATTCGGCAGGTCGCAGACAAAGAGTCATACTTTCTTCCGTTCCTGGGAGAAGCTTTGTCCCAACTGGCAGGATATCTCGCCGATGAAGATCGACCCACCGAAGCCTCTGCTGCTCTCGCCGAATATGCAGAGGTTCGGAAGAAAGTTGCATTGTTGCCTGCTCGGACAGACTTTATTTCCCCGGTAACGGATCTCGACGCAGGTTTACAAACGCCAGGCGACGAGGACGACACCGAGACTTTGATCGAGGTCGAGGAAATACCTACGAAAGGTGTGCTAGCCATCAAGACGCTCCGGAGTTGGCACAAAGATGGTCACTGTGCCAGGGGCCATGAATGTCGTATTGGCAGCGGAGGACCAGGAGCAGTCGAATGTCAAAAACTCGACCAAAATTGAGGAGGACTGGAGCGTCGGGTCCAGCTCAATTGAAATAAGATTCAAGCTGAGTGCCTCGCAGACGGATATTCTATGGTTGGCGTTGGTCGGGATATCAGGGATATTGGTCGGAATCTTGATTACAGTTGTGTGGAATCGCGGGAGGACGCTGTATGAAATTCACTGAATCGATGGCGACATTCCTGTCTTAAGTGTTTGCGAGATAGCCGCAAGCGAAGGCCAAGTTCGAATGCCCAACAGGGTCGGGCGAAGCTGGGAGATTCTGCAGTTGCAGTTCATCACCGATGTACATTGTTGGGGCTTGCACAAGACATGCGAAATCCCAAATGTAGAATCTGAATGCCGTTACTTAGAATGAGCTGTGGGAAATAAAATCAAAAAGACGCGCGCCTCGTACTTCAATACTTCCGTACTTCTATCTTCGATCATGATCACCGCGCAATGCGCATGTCTCCCCCGTATACCCCCCACCACCTCCCCTCCTTGTTGGGCGGCTCGTCGAAATCTACGACGACCCAACCAATCCCACCAGGTTGATTGGCGTGTCCTGCGCTGCTGATTCCGGACCACAACGACCCTGCTGAGGAGCACTGGAAAACACACCTCGCGCGCCCTGTGCTGCCCGACGGAGAGCTCCTATTGTATCACCAATTATGGCGCGCATTTCTGCGAGGATCACAGCCCCACCCCTCGACCTCATCGCGTCCGGACCACTATACCCGGCCGGCGCTCCCCGTCGAGCTTGTGCGTCTAATCATCCGCGCGGCAGGGTTGATGGTTCCGGACCGCGAGCAAACACATCGCACAAGACGGAGAGTGTTCGTACAAGTCACGATCAGGGACACAAACCTTATCGCATCGCGGGTGTGGTTCTGGACGAAGCCATTGCGTATAGTGAATATCGCAGCGGTGCAGCTGGTGACTGTATCCCGCGACCAAGGCTGGGTGAAGTCAGTGACGGACGTGTGTCATAGTTGGTTTGAATGGGGGATCTTCAGCGGAGATATTCCCTCCGAGGAAAGGGGTTTGACCGGGAACGAGAGGACGTGGTCCAAGGCGAAGGGCAAGCAAGCCTTATGGCGAGAATCTCACGGGAATCGAGTCGCGGTTCGGTCGTACGAACAGCACAATGGACCGCGGGTGGGAATCGACGACGAGATGTGGAATGGTGCACATGAAGGGTCGGTCATTGCAGTGCGGGCGTGTGCAAAGCAGAAAACATGGGAGAATGATGCGGCGTACGGCGAAATTTTGGTGTGGAAATGGTTCGAACCTGTTGTTTGTGTAGCTTGAAGGAGGCATCGGGCATCACCCAGTTGTATTTCTGTGTACTCCGAATTCAATCGAATGCATGGCAACGGTAGAATGAGCCGTGGAAAGATAGTAAAACAGGAGCGCGCCTTGAAGTTATGCTTCCACCATCGTCACTGTGCAATGCGAATGTCTTACCGCACATCTCCACCGCCCTCTTTTGCTGCGGGCTCACTCGTCGGCATCTACGACCCAAGCAATCCGACCAGGTTGATTGGAGTGTCCTGCGCTGCGGATTCCAAGAAGAACGACCCCGCTGAGAAGCACTGGCAGGCGCACCTCGCGCGCCCTGTGCTGCCTGACGAAGAACTGCTATTGTACCACCAACTGTGGCGCGCATTTCTGCGAGGATCACAACCCCAGCCCTCGACCTCATCGCATCCCGGCCACCATGCCCGACCGGCGCTCCCCGTCGAGCTTGTGCGTTTAATCGTCCGCGAGGCCGGGCTAATGGTCCCAGACCGCGAGCAAACACACCGCGCAAGGCGGAGTGTGTTCGTGCAGGTCACGCGTACGACCAGGGACACGGAGCCTCAGCCTGTTGTATCGCGGGTCTGGTTCTGGACGAAGCCGTTGCACATAGCAAATATCGCGGCGGTGCAGTTGGTGACTGTGTCTCACGACCAGGGATGGGCGAACGAGACAGATGTGTGCAATAGCTGGTTTGAATGGGGGATCTTCAATCGAGAGATTCCCAGCGGCGAAGGAGCTTTCACTGGGAACGAGAAGGAGTGGTACATGGCGAAGGGCAAACAAGTTGTGTGGCGAGAATCTCACGGGAATCGGGTCGCAGTTCTTTCATACGGACAACATAGTGGACCGCGGGTGGAGACCGACGACGAAATGTGGAATGATGCGCAAGAGGGCTCGGTCATTGCAGTGCGGGCGTGTGCACAGCAGATGGCATCCGAGAACGATGCGGGGTATGGCGAAATTTTGGTATGGAAATGGTTCGAGCCTGTCGTACGCGTTCGTGTAGCCCCCAGTCTTGTTCCAAGAAGGCGTAGGTTAAAAATGCGCTTCAACCTATTACTGGGCACTTTTAGGTTGAAGGCTAACCTACGTTAGGGTGGGATTCTCCTATTGTATTTTTGTGTACGGCGAATTGAATGATAGATACCCAGTTGATTTTTCTGACTTCGAATGCATGGCGGAGACCCACTGTGAGTGGTAAGCATGGTACCAGTCCAAAACCCGACCAGTAGGTGCCAGGAGATTTTTAGGTCCAGGAACGGGGTTTTCGACGCCTCATTCCAAAGTTCACCATTTTTCAACATCCGACAGAATTGTGTTCGCCACGAAATTTCAAGGTCACAGAACTATAGCCAGAAGTCTTGGGTACTGCGCTTATCCAAGAGGTCTGAAAGCACGAATACCGCTGGGGGATGGAGCGAAGTGAGCAAGGTTCAAATAGGGGTTGGATTTCCTATCAGTGTTCGCATCAACGGACCTCTTCTTTTCATCGCATCGCACACGACCATCTTTGGAACTCGATCGGCCTCAACGGAATGTCTGAGTGAACCTTCACACATTTCGAGGTTCAAACCTCGGGAAAAATACCTCTTCTTCACTTTCTCCAGGCATCGGTTCACTTGCCATCCTTCAAGTGTCCAAGTCGCTCTTAGTCGCGTCGACGGCTTATCTCCCACAGTGCCCGACTGGACAGATTGCCTTGGCGTGTGTTTCCCAGACGTACGCGCCGAAGCATGTGGAACTTGTGATGCGAACGATAGTGATACACCAGCTATAAATAGCAGCGCGCTCCGTCTGCTCGTTTGCTTTCCGCCATGGCCAGTCCCACTCATTCCTATGAGGACAAGGAGAAGAACCCCACGACCTACGAGACCGCACGGGACGAAGATGTTATCAACAAGTTCTCCGGATCCGTAATGGGGGGATTCATGACCAGGCTCTTTGCCAGTGGTGTGGAAGCGCGGGGCGTAGAACGAGTGTATGTCGAATCTCGTGTTGGATATTTGCGACGATTCAAGTCGTACTCAACTCCTATTTTTTTTAGCCCGGAGGACCAGCGGGAAACCAAAAACATGTGGAATAAGTGAGATTGAAGAATATATTCTCCTACGCGTATACACGCTAAACGAAGAAAAATAGCCTGCTAATGTGGTGGTGAGTTTGACTTTTGTTTCCGATTCTTTAGCAGTCTCAACACTGGATTCAGGTCTGTCAATACCGTGTTGACCACTCTTCCTATCGGTGTGCTTGCCCAGGAATTCTTCACTCTCACATTCCCGTGAGTGCGATCGTGTCCAATATTCCGTTGTATTCTGAGAGGCCTATTGTCCAGCCATGCGGTGGCGACGATTATCTGCTTCACTGTACTTGGAGCAACTCTAACCTCTACGATCGCAACCCTTGGCCCGAAAACTGGACTCCGCACTATGATTATCACGAGATTCAGCTCCGGCTACGTTGGATGTACGATTTACTCGATTCTGAATATCCTCACACAGTATGAATTTTTTCCTTTTTCTTACTGTTATCGTGACCCACCTGTATTTCAAGACTGGGTTTCTCCGTCACTGCTGTGATTCTGGGAGGACAGACTCTCGCGTCCATTAATCCTGGGACGCTTCCCCTAGTGGCTGGCGTAGTTATCGTTGGAATTGGCAGTCTAATCCCCTGCTTCATTGGTATTGTCCCTCGCTATAATGATATCAATCGACTAACCACAATCCCAGGATATAACATGGTCCATCACTACGAGCGCTACGCATGGATGGTTCTCTTCATCGTCATGCTTTTCCTCTTGGGCTTGGGTGGCCATGCGGGTTTCAACATCAATGCCCAAAAAGACTTTGAAGACACGGGCAAAGCTCTCTCCTCGGATGTATTGAGCTTTGGCGGTATCGTCTTTGGTTCCGTTGCTGGCTGGGTTGATTTCTCTTTCTCTGCTTCATTCTTGTTTCTCATAGAGCGTGAATAGGCACCAGTCGCGGCTGACTACAACTGCCGCCTCCCCGCCGACACCCCGTCCATCAAAATCTTCACCCTGACTTTCTTCGGCCTATTCATTCCGATTTCCTTCGTTGAAATAGTAGGCGCGCTGCTGATGACGATAACGAAACCGGAGTACACGGACGCTTTCGAGAATGGCGGCACTGGGGCCCTGCTTGGCCAAATTCTCTCCCCGTGGAAAGGCGGGGGAAGTTCATCCTCTTCCTCCTTGCCTTCTCTGTCATGTACGTCGTCGACTCCTATTCCTTTATTTACTGTGTCCCTCATGATCTTTCCCACAGCGCCAACAACGTCCCCAACACATACTCCGCGGCGCTCTCCATCCAGTCCCTCGGCCGCCCCTTCGCGAAAGTCCCTCGCTTCCTCTGGACGTTTGTGATTTTCATCGCGTATACGGTCGCCGGTGTCGCCGGCCGCGAGCACTTTGCCACGATCCTCTCCAACTTCCTCTCGATCCTGAGCTACTGGACCGCGTTCTTCATCATCATCGTCATCGAGGAGCACTTCATCTTCCGGCGGCCGGGTGGGCGCCTCGGCGGGTATAACCTGGATGACTGGGACACGCCGTCGCGGCTGCCGCTTGGTATCGCTGGCATTCTGGCGGGGTGCTTCGGCGTCGCTGGTGCTGTGGTCGGGATGGCCGAGGTACGCGTCGTGTCATCAATACCCTCGCGCTATGCTAATTTCCCGCGTAGGAATGGTATATTGGGCCGCTCGGCGTCAAAGCCGGAGCGGCATTCGGTGCTGACCTGGGTTTCGAGGTGCGTCTCTTTTCGAGTGCTTTGCATGTTACTTATCGTGTTTTCAGCTCGCTGCTGCCTTCTCCGGAATCACTTACCCCATCTTCCGGTCGCTGGAAATTCACTATACAGGCCGGTAGCCGTCGACTAGTACTTATACCCCAGAAACTTGTTACGACGAGTTGTAATAGCAGACATGTAGGTTACAGCTCGGCTTGGAGCACCGACTAATTATACACTTTGGTCGCCGCCACTTCTTTGTGCCTCCGAGAATCTCTTCTGCAGGCGATGGGTCGTACACTTCGATGGGCGGCCCAGACCGAACTGCCGTGAGAAGATACCCAGAAATAGACGGACGGACCCATATTTGCAAAGACGCGCAAATACTGAAGATAATGTTTAGTTGACGAAGTAAGGGTCTTGTTAATGAAGTCGAGATAAGGCTCCAATAAAAGAGGCCCAGACCATGAGGTACTGCGCTTTGAAAGCTTTCACATACTCACCCGCGGGCCGTCGGGCTGGCGGGGAAACTTTCACAGCGTTGCTAGATGGCGCTGGCAATTAAATCAGGCGAGGGAGCAATACGCAGCAGACACAGTAAGAAGCAGGTGAATGAAAAAGTTACGACGACCATGACTCGGAGAAAGGTTCTCTTTGCTTGTAATTAGCCTGGATATATAAGTATTGAACGTTGACGAGTGGAGGTAGTGGGTCAAATGAGTCATTGCGCTGTTGGCTGGCTGCTGAGGGAGCATTTCACAGTAGATGAGGAGGTTACGACGACCGCGAGTCGGAGCCTTTCCTGGTGGGGGGACGTAAACGTACAACTATCGGATTCGTTATAGCCATATCGCATTATGCATCATCCCAGGTCTGGATAAGTATTGAAGGTGATGAGTGGTAGTATTAGGTCAACTGAGTTATCTCGTTCGTAGCTGCTGCCGGCGATCGGAAGAGGAGGGTGCACTGCGCAGCAGGTGGACTGAAGTTTAAAGACCGTGATTCGGATGGCAACGACGTAAGCGGGCAGCTTGATTAGTTCTTTTTTTGACTATACTGTCCGGGGAGCACTCATTGCCTAGATTCGAGCCGTTGGATCCATCCGGAATGAAGATTAGGGTTGTAATTGTGGGAAGACAATTATCTGAAGCGCATTTACTTCATTTCCGGTTCAGTGATAGTAAAGTATCGTGCGAGTTGAGACAAAAAACGAGCAACGCAAATCTTGTGAATATGCCGTCGTCCAACATCAGGAGAATGCTTGATGTTTATAAATGTCGTCGGTTAGCCCAGTAGCAGCCAACTACCGTGCGAGTCGAGAAATTAGACGCAAGATTCTGCCTGCAAGTCTCCGTCATTCAACATCACGGAACGACGGTTGAATGCTTGACGTTTCACGGTGAGACCGCGTCAGCATGATATATCCGCCTCCATCTGTTCGCTCTTGAGTCGGCTCTCCAGATGATGTATAGAATAGTGACGAGGGCGCAGCCTGAGTGAGCTTCCAGAAAGGGACCAAGGTTGCGTGATGACAGAGAATAAATTTCAAGAGCTCCACACTATCCCGGAAAACAATTAGCACAAGAACAATGAGCACGGATCTTGAGCAGCTCAGAGACTAGGGGACGAAAGGAGACCAGAAAAACCACGGAGATCGCTCGTCGCCATCCTACAGCAACTAAATATACTTGCTGGCAGTGACTTGATGCGGTCGGAATCACAGAGACCCTAAACGGGAACAGTTATCACTTGTTCTCTCCCTTCGCCTTCGACTTCGTTGTCCCGTTCGTGGACCGTCTTTTGCGCGTTTCTTGACCAGCAAAAGGCACTTGAAGTGTCTGGTTCTGGGCCTGAAATAGCCGTAACTGTGACACGGCCGTGACGCTGCGCTTGCAGAAACCGATCACTTCGTCAACGGTACTACATGCAAAGTAGCATCGCAGCTTTGGACCCGGAGTCCCGCCTCTCTCTTCCACAACGTCCACTATGAATAGGAATCCTCCAAGGCCGTCTATGGTGCAGCTTATTCTGTGCTTTTTCTTGCTCATTAGCACCTGAAACGCTCAATTTCACAGGATAACGAGAATAGTTACGAGCAGCGTCCACCTCGGCAATATCAGCAAGTAAGGGCAGCTCCGCGTGAAGGCGTTCGGCAACCCCCCCAAACAGATCAAAGGAGGCCTGACCCGTACTACCAGAGCCAGCCAGAGCCAGTGCTCCAGCGTCAGCCCTCGCGGCCAGAGCTTCCAGCAGCACTCCAACGGCAGCCGCAGCCACAAGCAGCACTTCAGCGGCAGCCTTCGCGGCCAGAGCAGTCATATCCTGAGCCCGTGCTCCAGCGGCAGCCTTCGCGGCCTGACCAGACATATCAGCCTCGTTCCGACGGCCAGTACCTGCAGCGTCAACCTTCTCGTCCCGATCAATCATACCAGCAATCCCCACAGCTAAGGCAGCCCCAGCCTTCTCGACCCGACATCAACCCCGACCAACTGAACCAACCCATGGCCATGGCACAACCACAATACCAGCAGGTTCCCCTGCAGCCCGTAACACCCGTGCTCATGCGGAATCCCTCCGCTCCTGGATCTGCCTACACCGCATTCGATTCCCGCTCAACACTCACCGCCCCGACACGCCCCTTTGCCAATTCCGACACTATGCTCATCCGCAATAACTCCGACGACGAGTTAGACAAAACCGACGTCTTCTGGCGCCGCTTTAACGCAAGCGCGGCCAATGAGCAGCGTCCCGATGCCGAGAAGAGGTGTGTGGCGCGCTACCTGCCGGCACATGTGCTAACCTCCTTCCAGCTCATGGCTCGAGAAAACCGAAGGCAAACGCTCACACCACTCCCGCATCCTATGGATCGTCGGCATGATCTTCGTTCTCGTACGTTGTCCTCGTCAAAGTTACGTATATCTCGCTAACTAGCTATTCGCGCAACGTCTAGCTGGCAGCGGCCGGGATCGGCATTGGAATCTATGTGTCGTTCAAGGACAATTCCAATCAGTCGCGGCCAAGTACATTAGGCGGCGCGGAGGACATCACCTCTGCTGGCGCCGTAGCTGCTACAATAGCCGGCGGCGGCGGGAACACCGGTGATGGATCGACGAGCACATCGGGTCTGCACGTCAGCCCCACAAACACCATCAACGATAGATGAGGCTGGTCGCGGCACAGGCTGCTTTGACCCCTCCCTCCCCCCTCGCGCTTCCTCTAATACGACTCCACCCCAGACCTCCTCATTCTCGCTTTCACGCTTTCACGCCCCTCGCGTCTCTGACATATAATACGAATTATTTATTACACCATGGGACACTTCCCCGACCACATTCGTTTCGTTCGTCATTCACTCCCAAGCGTCGCATTTTACACACAATTCGTTTTTGGTTACTTACATGTAGCACTAACTGCATCATACACCACTCCAGTCGGCATACCAATCAAAAAAGTAAAACCATTCTTGCAGTCAGAACAAAACGCCGTTCTCTCCGCCGAAGACGCCGCTTCGATCCCGCGTCATCATCCATCTCTCAAGATCTCAAGTTTGAACGTTCGGTGATTAGGCGGACCGATGTGTGACGTGACGTCAGGTTTGCGCGTCGCATTGGACTTGTGTGTCGTCGCGCGGCCGTCATGCGGGGTGGCCATCCCGACCAACGTTTCGCATGGCTCCGCAATACTTTTTTCCCTTGATGCGTTCTTTTTCCCGCTGATTTCCTTGGCTGTTTCCATCCACACCGATCCTTGATGCGGTGATCGATGACCGGAGATCTCGCGGGCATCCAAGTGTCCGCGCGGTGCCGCCGATGCGCAAGAGGACTAATACAGGGGAGGAAATTCTTTGGTGGGCGATAGGACGGAGGGCGACGCCGAAAAAAAAGTATCTTGTGTGTTTGTAGACACTGCCATGCGATGCCTACTCGGACTGCATGAGCGGTCTACGGCGTTTGCTGCGTCGCGAAACCTGATGGGTACAAAAATCTCTGTTCGCTGTATTTGTGCTTGGCGGAATGTAGCCATCTATGCGCCCGCGCCCAGTGATTCCTTGGGCCGTGCATGAGATTGGCGTTGACAGTGGTTCCTGGCAGGAACAAGTCTCCATGATTCGGGTCAAGTGGAACCATCCAGCGCTAGCAGGTCTCTCCGAAGAGTGCGCAATGGTGTCTGGCGAGCAACTGGGGAGTTTTATTTGTCCCTCCTCCGATACAGAATGTTTCTACTTCAAACCGAAAGGAACTGCGACAGTAGCTCGACAGCGGCCACGGAGAGCTAGAAAATAATCGAGAGTCCAAAAATCTTGCGGAAGTAACAGATTTCACTAGTTCATTCGTGCTTGGACAGATTGTACTGTTTTTGCGGTCCCTGATGCTCGCGTTGAATATTGACGGGGTAAGTCTCTATAGGTAGACAGGTCGAGGGGAAACATGTAGAACTAGCAGGGCCGTTCGGGGAGCGCCAACTTGAAGTAATCTCTGGTGAGTTTATGCCATACTGCAGGGTTGGTCTTTCAGTCAAGACTGTTTTCTGCGCGAGTCAGAGGGGCCGTGTCAGCTAGTAGGCTAACTTGAAGATCGGAGCAGAAGATGATCCACACAAAGAGTGGCGACAGTCCAGAGTCACAGAAAGCGGGCCAGAAATCATGCACGTTGGGACCGATGGCGGTCATTCAATTGGGAGCCATAAATTTGTCTCAAACGTTGCGCTGCTGGAGTGACAAAAATGCCAGGAGCCTGTGGCAGGTTCTTCATGGTGGATAGCGAAGAGTCTCTTGCCAAGGGCTACTTACAATTCTTTTGGACGTTCAGATAGGTTCAGATGAGAGGCATTTCAAACTCCGATGGGCCGTGCCATCAATTTGGTCGCCGAAACTTTCACTTTCCCTTCGACCAGCTGCAGTCTGCATAATCTCTCAACTTGCAGTCCTACATTTCAGACAGCCTCTTCGAAGTCCGAATCAGACGTTCACTTGGGCCTATGTCTATCGCAAGACAAGCATATCATCGTGGATTTAGATGTCATGATGTCCTCTCACGATTCCACACAATTGTGCTCAATATTCCGACTAATATCCCTAAAATCCCGACCAGCGCCCACCATAGAATATCCGTCTGCGAGGCACTCAGCTTCAATTTTATTTCGATTGAGCCGGACCCGGCGCTCCGGTTTTCCTCGATTTGGGTCGAGTTTTTGGCATTCGACAACTCCTGGTCCTCCGCTGCTGATATCACAGTCATGACCCTGGGTCCTGTGACCGTCTGCGAACCGACTCCGATCGTCTCGATGGCTAGAATCTTTTCGTTGGGGATTTCTTCGACCTCGATCAGAGTGTCGGTGTCGTCGCTTGACAATTGTGGACCTCCGTGCAGATCCATTACCGAAAAAATGAAGTCTGTCTGGGGAGGTAACAATGTGATCTTCCTCTGAACCTCTGCACATTCGGCGAGAGCAGCAGAGGCTTCAGTGGGTCGATCTTGGTCGGCGAGATATCCTGCCAATTGGGACAAAGCTTCTCCCAAGAGCGGAAGGAAGTATGGCTCTTTGTCTGCGACCTGCCGAATGATACCGACTGCTTCGTCGCAGAAGGTAATACATTCAGCACGACCAGCGGCTCCGATATCCCATAGTATTGAAGCCAAGTTTTGGAGACTCTTCGCAAGAGCCGGGAGATGCCGTGGTGCGATTGAGACCAACTCTCGGTATAATTCGACAGATTTCCGAGCATTCGCGAGAGAGTCTTCTACGGTACCCGAGGGTTGGAGTCGAATTGAAAGCGTATGGAAAACGACTGCTCCCAATTCCTGTCTCCTGACTGTGTACAGGATATATTTCCACACCTGCGCGTCGGATGTGTTGCGAGCGTAGATCGAAGCAGCTTCCTTTGCAGCTGCAAGAGCCTCGTCATTCCTTCCGACCGCTGCCAGGCAATTCGAGAGAATGGGGAGAAAATGCACCAGCGCATGCTCCTGGTCCTCTATCTTGACACGGACTTCGTTTCGGCAGGCAAACACCGCTCGTTCTGCGTCTCTGAGAGCTTCTCCTGCATCGCGGCCCTCCACCGCTGCGTATTCCGCAAGGAGAAAGCCAAATCGAAACACCTGCCCCTTTCCTGTCCAATATTTTCGCCAGGCCTCAGACATGAGACTTCTGAGCATTTGTTGCGCCTCTCTGTTTCTCCCGACGCGCTGGAGAATCCGTGCTCTGACAACACAGTGGAGCCAAAAATCATTTTCGCTCGCCACCTCGATTCTGTTGAAGTCGGGGTTCATCGGCTTCACCTGCCGTATCATTTCAACTGCCTGGGAAGTCCGGCCCATGTCCGAAAGGACGAAAATGCGACGCAGTTGAAACCAATGCAGTTTCTCCTCGTCATCTACGTCGTCTGCGAAAGGCGACTGGAGATAATCGATTGATTCTTCGGCGGCCATTAATGCCTCATCAAGCAATCCAGCCATCCAAAAACCAGAGAAGGACCAAGACAGCGCATCAATGAATAGATTGCGGTCATTTCGCGAAGGTGAGGCCGATTTGGCATTTCCACGGAAGTGTCCTGTAATGTCTGTCATGAGCCCCAGGAGGTCGAGTTGGTTCGGTCGAGAAAGGAGTGGGATGAGATCTACAATGTCGTCCAGGACCCACATCAAGACGTGCGCCATGTAGTCTTCAGAATTTACATATGAGCTTGCTACCAGTTTGCGCAGTACGAAAGTGGCTTCGTCGAAATGCGTGAAGAAAATATTTTTTATCAAAAGGGGGATGCGGGTATTAGTTGGCCATGGGCGGAGATAGAACATGTAGATGGTTTGCCAGATGATCCCGCCAGATTGATTAATTTTTTCAATATACGCCGCAAAGTTGCTGCATATATCCAGGACCGGTGGAGGAGATCGCGAGTTCGGCTCGAGGAAAACACGTAGATTCTGGACCGAAGCACCAAAATCCGAGTGTGGAGCCAGATAGATATAGGCATAGAAAAACCACAAAAATTGATGTGAAAGCGAATAGAGATATGTCCATGCAAGATCGCGGAATAAAATCACGCAATCTTCAAGCATGCTGAGGGAAAGGGCTCCACTCTCCGCTACTTGACACACTTGATCAAGAAACGAATCGACGTCTTTGTTCGCTGGAGAATAGCCCGGAATTTCCAGTCTGAGAGCAATTTCGAAAGCCTGCTTTGAGACATTGTAAGCCTCAATATGTCGCCCAGCAGCCGAAAGGGCTTTCGCAAGCAAAAAGTAAGTGCTTTGACAAATGACGGCTTTGTGGATATCTGGATCAGTCCAAAAACCGTCAGATGCGACTAATTGCTCTAATATTGTGGAAGCTAGCGTGATGGCTTCTTCAGCTGCTGAAATGGCGGCTACCGGCTGGCCAGCCTCCAAGAGATGGCGTGCATGCGAAAGAGACGACGATAGAAGTCCTTGGGAATTGTCGACGTCTGGTAAAATGGCGGATATATGCCGCCAAAGATCCAATGACTGCCTGCTGACACGAACAGCGTGCCCATATTGCAGTTGATTTTCGTGCGCCTGCGACAGCGTATGAAGCGAAAGGGCGAGCTCTGCTAGACCTCCCTCTCCATTGCCAGCGACGGTGGCTTGGCGAAGGATCTGTGAGACTAGCTCACCCCATGCCACAGCTTCTGGGTACATCCCCAAGCCCACCAGATTTTGCACGAGCCCCAGCGTAAGCAATGATTCCACCGGCAGGGTGCTGGTTTCGCTGATCTCGAGGATAAGCCCAAGAATTGAATGTAGAATGTGACGAGTAGGTTTAGGTCTAAAGAAGACCAAGGAAAGCGGGGTACTAGGATCCCATTGTGGTACGTCCAGGACCAACTTCCCCGCTACCACCAATTGTTGGACAGACTCGATGAGGTGCATGGTCTCCACGGCGAGGTATCGAGACTCGAGCTTTCTATGGCTCGGATCCTTGGTGAACGTCAGCTCAGCTCCGCAAATGACGTGATACGTACAAGTGATATGACTTCCATGGTTCGAGCCATCACATTTTGACCGTATGGAGTCTCAATGAGAACTTGAGCAATCAGTCCATGGACCTGCTGTAGCATAGCACGATTTTCGACATGGTGCCCAATCAATCTCTGTTCAACTCGTAGATTCATATTGACGGAGTCGAGGGCCATGTCCTCAATCCGAGTAGTGGATTGTTCAATCCTCGCAACAGAAATTGCCTGATACTCGTGAGAACATGTACTTCGACGGAGAATAGAACTCACTGTGAATTGGATGTAGCACTTGTTCACATGTTCTTTAAGACGTCGAATTTCTGCCTCGATGTCCTCACGCTTCATCCAGGCTTTGATTTGAGACCGAAAGCCTCGGAATCCAGGGCGCTCTGCGGGAGTAATTCTGTTGCAAGCCGAAAGAACATAGAGCATGTTTCTGATCACAGCGGTTTGTGAGAAAGAAATAACAGGAACGACGACAAACGCGTACTCCTTGAGGTTCCCTAAGGCACTCAAGATAGCAGGTGTTTGAAAGGCATCCTCTTTCCCCCATGTGAGGTTGGCTATATCAATAAGCGAGCGAAGAATATCATTTGTGAGATCCCGGATGCGCCGTCGATTCTCCGAAACCTGGGCAAATTCGGTGGGCATTCACGAAGCCAAGGGAATCACTCACCATCTCAATGGAGCGCTGAATGCCTCGCCCTACCTCAATGAGATCTTTGATAAAGGTCGCGAGTGTGACGATAGTTGTGGTGGCAGTTATTGGGTCCATTCTTCAGAGGCGATGTGTGAAGTGAGTGCCAGGAAGGCGAAATTTTCTATCACCGTTCGCGTTATAGATACCGACGGACTGAACAGCTTCTTCAAGGCGCTAGCGCTTGTCAACCATCTGTTCCAAATTAAGTTGTACCAAGGTTCACCTTCTGCTTGGCTCCAAGTTGAATCACTGACAAGAGCTTGGCAGGTAAATTGATTCGCAGATTAATCATGGCCCGGTTTTCCTGTGGATTCGTGGTCATCCAAAAATTCTGGCAGCATATCAGATACGCTGTCGAACTCGTCGGAAGCATCTTGATCATCGGAACTTGATGGGAACAAAGAGCGCCCAGCACTTGCCGCGATGGCGCTGGCACCACACATAAAATATGCCGATTCCCGCTTGACGACCCCAACGAATCTATTTCCCTGGAACAGTTAATATTTATTCGAGTCCATGCGTGCCGGATTGCAGTCACCACAGTGCGGTAGAGTGCGGTCTTGAGTGCGGTAGCGATTCCTGATGGCGCAAGGCATTTTTTCCCATGAGGTTTTTGCTTTGCGTTCGTCAGCCCGGTGTTCGTCCGGCCGAGCGGGAAATTACTACTGGTGCTGTGTGGTCCCCGCCCCTCGAAGGTAGTATGTTGCGCTCTAAGGATATTTTGCAGCTCGGATAGGTATGTAAATTGCTAAGTATCTGTTCTTTGTAAACTGGTTGTTCCAATTGTGGGACCGCGCCAGTATAATTGATCCTCCTCCTCTGGCATCATGATGGCCTGCCAGGCCAACTTGACGAAGTGTTAGAAGATTCAGGCCCGCCGCGGTTGGTAGACGGGTATGGTGCCGCACTGCCACGCGACCATTACGTACTCTGACCGCAGCGTTCTTTGAGCCTCTTTCAAACTTTCATCGTCAATCAACCTCATTATTGTGTTACGCCGACATAAGATCTGGGACGAGATTGCCACAGAATTGTGGGATGAGATGCTAGGCTTCCTCTCACCGGAGGATGGGCTATGATCGCCGAACTCCAGCATCTGAACCTCACTACATAATCGACGCTTTCATCACCTCGCTCGCTCCTGCTCGCTCCGGGTGCTCCCGCCTTTTTGCCCTCTTCGCTCGCTCCAAGTTTTATCCATATTCCGTTGCTAACAATTCATTCGGCCTGACTGCGGAGGGTTCGATCCCTCGGTTGGTTCCAATCCCCAACATATTCGCATACGTCTGGAACTCTGAGCGTCGGAGGATATCGCGTCCCTTGTGCGCAACTGCACGGTGCAGCCTCTAGAGTTTGAAGACTTGGTACGGCCAAATCCAGGCGACGACACATACGGCTTATTAAAACCACTTCGCCAGTACGCCTCGTTTCGCAATCTCGAACTTGTGACCTTCTTCACGATGCATTTCACCAACGTGGCAATGACCAATTTGTGTCTTTTACTGAAGCCCCGCGCTGTAACTATCGATATGTGCGCCGCGGTTGAGGGGCCCTTCATTCCAAGTTAAAATTGCAGTCCTTCAGATTCGCCAACTCGCTGAATCTGGAAGAGTGGTGGCTCTATTCTATCTGTCCAGATACTCTCGTATGCTGGTTTTGGACTTGGCTCGCGTGCACCGCCCGCCTTTTTTTCATGGCTTGCAACCAACCGTTCCCTGTTTTCGCAATGTACAGGTTCTCGACGTCGCCATAGCGTGGCCCTTCGCATATCGCCACGTCATGAGCCTTGCGAAGTTCCCTGCGGTCAACGATTTGACCTTGCTCACATGGCGTGTACTGCCTGGTATTGCCATGGATCTGGCCATCGACCTTTCTGAACTGGGCAGCATCATGTATTGTCCCCTCCATGCTTCCAGGATCCCTTCGTCTCACTTGAGTGTAGGTCGAGTCATTATTCGAAAGCCCATGGACCTCCCTTCCCCAGCCAATCCTAAAATTCGCGATTGACTATTTCGTGGATCCAGTGGACCTCCCTGACGTGAAGATATTGAAGAGTCACATTCTGGCCCAGCGTCCCTCGCTGAAAACACTCTGAATCCACTTGTGTAGGCTGAGATGCCTGATGGAACACAAAGCAGTACGTCTGAAGTATCGTCGACTAATAGCGTTATTCAAAGCTCTATTTCAGTGGTATCGGGTGAAGGGGAATTCGCCAGAGCTCACCATCTCGATGTAACGCTGAATGCTTTTCCCTAGCTGCGGTAGCAGTTGACGGGTTCATTCTTGAAGGGCGACTTGTGTACAGCGAGTGCTAGAGATTCCCGCTACCTATAGCGTGGCGAGCGCCCTCCGCAAACTCAATATTGTAGGCTACCACATTTCCGGTTCTCCGGCCAAACGGTTGTTCAAGCTCGCAAAAGCCCTTGTGAACCAGCGAAAACCCAAAAGTGAAAGTGTGCGTGATGAACGTTGTCTCATGACCCGGAGGCACTGAAAACTGCAAGAAGTCTAGCATTGAAACACAAGGCCGATAAACCGCGATATTACATAATGTACCCACTTCAAGTCCTCACCTAACTTCAACCTTTGTCATCTTCGTCGTCTTCCACTTTCCTAAGTATGGATGTGAGTCAACAATCTGTCTCAGTCAGCGCTTTTCTTTTGCTCTGTCAGCTCGATGCTGGATATATTTCGAGACACTGACAAGCTATGGACCAACAACAATATAAATACCACGGCCAATCTCGAAGAGAAATCTCATTGCAATGGCACACCCGAATTTCCTTCTAAACAGCTCTACGCTCGTCATTGGCGGCTCTTCTGGTATTGGCTTTGCAGTTGCCTCTGCTGCTCTCTCCAACGGATCCAAAGTCCACATTACATCTGTTACGCCCGAAAAGCTCACCGCCAAAGTTTCCCAGCTCCAGTCTCTCTACACGAACGCCCATGTAAAGGGTAGTGTAGCAGATCTTAGCAGCACCGAGACGCTGGAGATTATTCTGCAGGCCGTCCTCGATGCCGCTGTGACCGAGACCGGCGGACCATTGGATCACATCGTCTATACCGCCGGTGAAGCTGTCATAGGCAAAACCACGTTGGCAGAACTCACTGCTGAGACGGCCCTCCAACCCCTCACCGTGCGCTATCTCGGGCCTTTGTTGGTGGGGAAACTCGTCAGCGTAAATCCCGGGAAATACCTGAAGGCCGCTCATACTTCTTCCATTACCCTCACTTCGGGGTCACTGGCGCACCGTCCCCGTCCGGGACTCTCCCCCGTGATCGGTGTTGCGGGCGCAGTTGAGGTGCTCACCAGGGCGCTTGCCGTCGATCTGGCGCCAATCAGGGTCAACGTGGTTATTCCAGGCGTAGTGAACACGGAACTCGTGCAGAAGTTGATTGAGGAGAATGCAGATGTGTTGAATGTATTCAAGAGGGCTAGTTTGACGAAAGAGCTTGGCACGCCGGAGGGAACGGCGGAGGCCTATCTCTTCTGCATGCGCTCCACGCTTGCGACGGGGCAAGGCTTCGAGATTGACAATGGGTCTTCACTGGTGTACCATTAGCTTCGGACCCTGTACTTTGTATGAATATGAATGACTTCAACCACAACCCAGTGAAAACTGAACAACTATCGTCTGGTTTGTTCTTTTGCTCAGTATTTTTGGCCCTCAATCGTTCTCAAAGTATTTACATCTTGACATTGCTACAATATTACAAAAGTGCACAGAGGTTGCTAATGAGCCAATTAGCTATGGTTAGTAGATTTAGAGAGTCAGGCCTGCGTCAAATCCTTCCCACCATTCTTGAACTTGCTCAGCTCCGTCCGCCACGGCTCCCAAGTCTTCCCGTACTTCTTCAGCAGCCCCACCAGCTCATTCCGCTGCTCCCTCTGCGCATCGTCAGTTTTGCTTATCAAAATGAATGGAACAGCACTGACGATATTCCACGGCTCCTCGCCCGCATACACGTCCGTGAACAGCTCGCCAAGCTCGCACCGCGGCAGCGCCTCCGCGCGCTTAAACGCCTTCATCACGTCGGCCTTCAGTCGCGCCTTGAGCGCCTCTTCCTCCTCCGCGTTCCACCACCCCTGCGCCTCCATGAACAGCCGGAACCGCGCAATGGGGTTGTCAATACGCTTGCGGTCCTCGACCTCGGAGCGCTGCCGGTACGCGAACGAGTCGTCCGACGTGCTGTGGTGCCCAACGCGGTAGCTCATCGCCTCGACAAGCACCGCGCGGCCCTGCTCGAGCGTGCGCCGGCGCGCCTCGCGCACGGCGACGAGCACCGCAAGGACATCGTTCCCATCGACGCGCACCGTGTCGATGCCGTACCCCGGCCCCCGGCTCGCGATGCCGTCGCCGTAGTACTGCTCCGAACTCGGCGTGCTGATCGCGAACCCGTTGTTGCGCGCGATGAAAAGCGTCGGGGACGGAATCGTCGACGCGAGGAGCAGGCCCGCGTGGAAGTCTCCCTCGGACGCCGCGCCCTCGCCGAAATAGCACGCCGCGATGGAGCGAGAGCGCCGATCAGGTGTTCGGCGCAGCGCGTAGCCCACGCCGGCGGCTTGCGGGATCTGCGTCGCCAGTGGAGACGAGATGGTGTGGAAGTGATGTTGCGGAGACCCAAAGTGCTGCCAAGGCGGAATTAGCATTTGTTGTGCGCTTGCGCAGAGACTTACGACGGGCATTTGCCTGCCTTTGCCTGAGATGTCGTCTTGGTTCCCGAAGCACTGGGCCATGACAGAATCGATGCCGAAACCCCGCCACAGGAGAACGCCCATTTCGCGATATTGGCCTATGTGTGTACGTCAGCGTCATAATTTACGAGTCGAGTTGGGGTCGGGTTTCAAATTCGAGAATAGCTGGAAAGGGCCGGATGCATTGGGCATTCGTTAGGTTCATTATTTGTGTGGGTACCCGGTGCAGGGACGGTCTGGCCTGAGGCAAAAAAAGGCATGGGTACCAAGGCCAAGCCAAGGTTTAGTTAACCGATGGGCTGGCTAGAAATTCCGTCGGGCCCCAACATCCGGCCAAAGGTCAAGGCTTTGGCCTCTGTTTTCAAAAAGCCAAAGCCTCCAGGCCAAGCCAAGGCCAAACCGCTACTACCCTAAAGGCTCGGTAATTTTGGTGTGGCACTAACCTAACACTCTGGAATTCATTTCAGTACCGTGCCCCCTGTTCTCAGAACTATGCTTACTCGTCATCCAACTCCAAAGCAGCGGCTGATCCGATGATGGTAGCTTCTTCTCCGTGCTGCACACGACCTCAAGATCTGAGGGATATTTTTGACAAAGAACTTACGGATGTCATCTACTTATCAGACCGTGAGCATTGACACAGGCACTTGACAAGACAAGGAACGAGACCAACATGGAAACTGATTTTACCCTGGTTGCCCCGTGAGTACTGGATGGATTCTAACAGAAGAAAGACTCGCCTGTCGTTGAACATTATATAGAACAACGTCCAGCGTAGGTAGCAACTGCATATTTTCATAGAGTTTCCGCGCGAAAGCTTCATCAATCTGCATAGAAATTGGTTCACAGCAACCACAGAACACAGGAAACACGGTGCCTCTGGGAGTTGCGCTCCGTCTACCGGTTTGCCGACGCCATCGAGTACACGGAAGGTGGGAATCTTCTCGTCAGAAGCAGTGACAGAATTGAAGAAAGAGAGAGTCGGAACTATAGGAGAACGAGAGTTTGGCAGATGCCCCAGATGGACCGAGCGATTGAGAGGACGGAGAGACCGAAGACGAGGCGTGAATTTGCAGAGCATTATGGGGGATCTAGAGGCAAGAGTAGCTGCCAAGCTTGCGCCTGGACGGATCTCGGTCAAAGCTGGTGACCGCGGTTTCCAAGGAAGTTGTTGGCCCAATTGGGATAACAGTATTGATCGCCCTCCTTTTCCTCCACCATATTCCTCCGTGGCCAGTCCACTGTTTGCGGGCTTCAAGATTCACGAGGTACGCGCGAAATTTAATAACGAGTCTGCCTAGAGAGACTATTCAATTTTTTAGTTCATGATCTAGCCTGTTCTTCGCTGGTTCATGTTCTCGCTCGCGTATCTCTCGGTGCTGGGCGTCGTCGCTCTTGGACCGCAGGTCGTCCTTGGCTCTTTTAAATTCACTCTTTCTCCGGTGGTTCAGTGCGAGCCAGTGAATATCACCTTTTCGGGGAGCGGCGCCAACAATCATTCTGTTCCAACTACCTTCACAATCTTTCCCTTACAAGGTGCGTCGGAGGTGAGATGCAGGGCTCTCATCGTGCTCAAAGACAGCGCCATAGATAATGCCGAGCCAATTGAAATCCCAATTCCAAACGGAGCCACTAACTCGACCGGGATTCAGCTCACGTTCATCCCTTTGCCAGCGGATACTCTCTTTATTGCGTCCCTGGATAACATAAATGGTCCAAAACCTACGGTGTCGGATGTGACCAGAGTGCAGAATTCGACAACAGGTGGCTGTTTTCAAACTAATCCATCCCCGGTCACCTTTTACCAGCCGGATGAGGAGCTAAGCCAATGCGAGGATTTCACCGTAACTTACAACACATCTGTCGCCCCCAACATCACGGCCTTTGTTCCACTGGTGGGCGCATTCCCAGTCTTCCCGAGTAATGTTTCGACTATATCAAGCACGTTGGAAACGACCGTCGCATCTTACACAGCGGACATTGTCCGGGAGGTTAGCGTCATGTTATTACTGGACGACCAGCAGGGACATCGTCAGACGACGAAGCTTATCACCGGTGGGTTCCATGAATTTTATCCATCTCCATCCAATATCTCATCCCACAATAGTCAGCGGCGATTCTTCTAGTCCCAAAACCTGCTTCAATACGACGTCGTCGAAGGATTCTACTCCTAAAGCCAGTGCGACCCCAGTCTCGAAACTCCCCCAGTAAGGTTTTCATGCTTCGAAGCAAAGTAAAAATACTCATCTATAGCCAGGTCCGCCATCATTGGAATATCAGTTGGCGCAGCCGTTGTCGGTCTGTTGGCCATTTTCCTTCTGATTTATATGCTGTTGGCAAGAAGACGCAATCGGCGTGTTTCCCACATGGACTTCGACCCTGCCCTTCTTAACCAGAAATGGCCCCCGGATCTGGAGGAGAAGAAAATCGAGTCGTACCAGGCTTCGCCTCTCACCGCGCCCAGTTTTTCCACGCCGCCCTTCACCGCCCAAGGCTTCGTCCGGGATCCTATATACACCAGGGAGAAATACGCCTCCTCCATTGTTTCGGATGGACGTTCGAGCATTTCGTCGTGGAACGAGTTCGCTCCCAAGCACCGAGGGGTTCGTTCGCAGAGCATTAGCTCTAGCAGGCTGTCGATGGGCACTGTCGAGATCCAGGATATTTTGCAGATAGCCACGGTGCACCGGACTCCCTCCGCCTCCACGACGAACCTCCAGGGCCGCCCAACGCCGCAGCCTTCGACAGCTGGCACTGCCATGACGTTCGACATCGCTAAACCTGCAATAGCACGGCTCGTTTCAACGCGCCGGAGCCGTCGCGCCAGCGATACACCGTCTGTGCCAGATGTTCCGGTGACAGTTTCGAGAAATAACTCGACCGATGCGGCTACAGCGCTTGCGGGCGTTCCCACTAAATACAGGACCTCGTACGCGTCTTTCGACGATGACGACGTGGATGAGGGTGAAGTCCCTCGGCCGGATGACAGAGACATTGGCGGATATCCAATACCTTCATTCAAAACAGGTGTACTGCGGAATAGGGATACCTCGGAGAGTTGGGGCAATGTAATGGTGCGATAGATTTACCAAGGCTTTGTGCAGGATGATGGGACGCTTTCGGAAACGACCTACACGCTGCAGCTTCTGCTTTTTGCAGCTCAAGTGGTATTAGGATTCTGGCTTGACGCCTCTTTGTTCGCTTCAATAGTGCTTCAATGTGCATAGTTAAAATCTTTGTATCACTTGTAAACCAGGGTGTATGAATTAAAAGAGTTGGATAGCCTGCTGGTGTGGTGGAACTATCTAAGACCCGGCCCACCGACCAAGACCAATCATTGACTCTTGGGCATTTTGGCTGCCTCTTCCCGAACCTTCTTGCGGCTGCCCATCATCAGGCTCACATAGTCGGCGCTTCTCAAAACATCGCCTGTGCCCGTGCTCGCCGCTTTCTGCTTCAACCCAGCCTTCTTCTTCGCACTCTGTGCTTGCACTTTCGGCCCTCCCACAACAGCAGCGGCTGCGCTGGACGAAGCACTGGTGCTCGGCTTTTTCGAACTTTTAGGCTGTATTCCCGCTGGAGTCAATGAAAGTATCTTGTCCTGCACTGGTCCCTTACTGTCCGCTTGTGCAACTTGGCGCTCTTGCCCATGGCGCGTTGCCCGAGTCCAAGTCGACTGCAGAAATCGACGAAGAAAACGTGGGAAATGGCTTTTACTGGCACGTGTCGCACCCGAAATGGCAATTACATATCCATTTTCGGACCTGTTTCTCTCCGATCTCTACTAATTCCCGGTGGCGCAAAATTGTCATGTCTTGCTCCGCTCAATTAGCCGCATTATGCCGTATTAACGTGTGAGACTCAATCGAGACTCGGTGGACAGTCGATTTGGAGGCTGAAACTCTATTACTCTAACTTCTAAGCTTTTTTTGTAGGTGCCGTCAACTGTAATCAAGAAAATGCTCCTCTATAAGTGCTGGATTGGCGTCGTGCCTGCTCAAAGACATTTATCAAGGGACTATCATCTCTCCTGTCTCAAAACGAACTAAATGTCTCGATCACTGTACCGGACTATTTAACGGTCCGGTCCTTCAATGTCCCTTCCTGCGAGGGGCCACCCACCACCCACTCGCTGAAATATACCCGCGCGCGATGACAGTGTCTAGCTCGTTGTCCTACACCCCAACTCGGACGACCGGGCGGAATCTCACACTTCAGGATTACGACGCCTTGCCAGATGCGACGTATCGAGAGAAGATTGAGGACGTCGTAGTACGCGCAACGAACTCCGAACAGTGAGCACGCATCGGAACCGGACTTGTGATATGATTAATTAAGAATCAAATTTGCAGCGTCCAAGCCCTACTTGCTCCGCGCGGCCCCCTATGGCCGATGGATATATTCTCAGCAGCGTGTGCCGCACTTGACCGCGACCCAGACACCTCTGCCCAGTCGCTGTATTTTTCTGCCGTCTCAGCGGTGCTCTGTAGCGCTATAGGATCCCTAGTAAGTCGAGTCTTGCGTTTCTCCAAGTCAAGGTTCACATATAAGCATCTTCAGCGCTCCCCGTCTTCTACTCCACCCCCACCACCTATGGCTCCCACCCAAGCAGAGCGCCGCGAAATGCAGAAGCGCGTGGTTGCGAGTGTGCACCGATGCCCGGCTCACCCGCTCCGTGTGCAGGTCCTGCGGCACATGCACCTCAAGTGGACACTCGCCATGAATGCGGCTCGGTCTGGATCAGGATACGCGAGCGATGAGACGGAGGAGAGCGTCAGTGACGAAGACGAGCTCGAGCTGGTATTGACACGGAGGGAATAAATGAAGTTGATTCAAACATCCTAGCCATCTGTATGGATCTTTCCTGTACCCACGCCGATTTTGGAGCCTTGTCATGGAATGCGAGCCTTGCCAATATTCTTCCGAACGCGCTGAAGAGAGAACAAATATTCTGGCCAAGATGGAAACAATCAGCCTATATCATCGCAATGATGGTGATACCCCGTACTTATATTTCAGCGGAACTAATAGTTCTCTTGGGAGCGCCAAAGAACGTATCAAATTGTGGAGAAATGGTCCTGGCGAATTCCATTTCACCCGATACCACTGAAATATAGCTTTGAATAATGCGAGTCGAAAGAATCCTGCGAGCACATACAACACACGGCATATTGTCTGAGCCATCAAGAAACCATGGTCTCGCAACTCCTACTCTGAGAATCTCGACATTCGGGAAGACATCTGCTATGTCGCGAAAGGATGACAGATAGCCCGGAAATAATGCTTCAAGATACCGCACACTTGTGAGTTGAGACCCGACAGTGCGTACCTTAGCAAGAAAGTCAGCCGATTCGCAGGGGTCGACAACGAGTCTTGTGAAAGATCACACAGGCAGTAAGGCAGCTGGGCCATGGTACGTCTGGAGCAGGGGACGATACACGATGTTCCCCAGTTCAGAAAGGTCTAGAGCCAGATCCATGGCAACACCAGGCAGCACACCATGCAAGGCTCATGTTATGGCGATAGGTCGCGCTATGGCGACGTCGAGAACCTGTGTATCGCGAAAACACGGAGCACTTGGCTGCAAGCTGTGAATAAAGCGCTGGTGGTACAAGCGAGAAAAGTCCAAACCCAGCGTACGAAGGGTGTCTGGACAGATGGAATAGAGCCACCATTCTTCCAGATCAGGCGATTTGGCAAATCTGAAGGACTCCGGTTCCAACTAGGAAGGAGTGATCAAGGCTTCCCTTCGACCGCCGCGCACATATTGATGGTTGCAGCACGAAGCTTCAGTAAAAGACACAAATTGGTCACTGCCATATTGGTGAAATGTACCGTGGAGAAGACGACAAGCTCGAGATTGACGAAACAAGGAAGGCACTCGTAAAATAGTTTTGATAAGCTGTATGGGTCCTCGCCTGGATCTGGCCGCGCCGAGTCTTCAAACTCTAGAGACTGCATTATGCAGTTGCGCACGAGGAGCGCAATATCCTCTGACGGCCGGAATTCTAGGCGGATGTTGGGGTCAGCAAACAGGTGAGGGCGAGCGAGGCGACGAAAGCGTCGAATAACGATGCTGGAGAGTTCGGTGGTCATTCTCTGGTGAGAGAAAGCCAAGCATCTCATTCCACAATTCTGTCGCAATCTCGCCCCCAGGGCTCATGTTGGCGTAACAGCACGAACTTTAGGAAGTTCGAGACTAGAGTCGATAAGTGGCAGTGCATGACATCACAAGTCCGAGTCTGTCGGCCGACCACAGCCGACCACAACGCGTCTCTGGTACTTCACCCAGACCATTTTAATATTCCTGTTTCCAGTTTGCTCTGCTTTGATATGCTTGTGACGGCCTGTCTCGTACTATGCAAGTATTTTCGTCCGACAAATCAAAGTCACGAATCCACAGGACATTTACAGCCTGAGTCTGACCATTCTTTCTGGGCGGTTGACGACGGCCATGGGAGCTATTGGTATCCGTAATGGAAGATGATGGGAAGGTTATTCTTCTACTAGGTCTAGTACTCACCTCCCTCACCTTGCGCACGCGCTCCTCACGTATGGACCCAATAACTGCTGCTACGACTATCATCACATTCGCGGCCTTCATCAAAGATCTCATTGAAATAGCGCAAAGTATTCAGCGTTCCATCGAGATGGTGGGAGATTCCTCTGCTTCATGAACTTCCACCCATGCTTGTGCAGGTCTCCGAGAATCGACGACGCATCTGCGACCTTACAAATGACATCGTCTGCACGCTTGTCGAACTGGCCAACCTCACCCGAGGCAAGGAGGAAGCTTTTCAAGCACCTGCTCTCTTGAGTGCTCTGGGGAACCTCAAGGAGTACGCGTTTGTCGTCATATATGCTTTTTTCTTTCTCATAAACCGTTATAATTAGAGACATGCTCTATGTTCTTTCAATGTGCAACAAAATTTCTTCTGTGCAGCGCCCTGGATTCCGAGGCGTTCGGTCTCAACTTAAAGCCTGGATGAAGCGGGAGGACATCGAGGCAGAAATCCGACGCCTTGAAGGACATGTGAACAAGTGCTACATCCAATTCACTGTGAGAAGCTTCTTCATTCTTGGTCGAAATGCCTGTCCTCAAGATTAAGTACTAGGCAATATCTGTCGCGAGAATCGAGCAATCCACTGCTCGGATCGAGCATAGAGCCCTCAACGCCGTGAATACCGGTCTACGACTTGAACAGAGATTGATTGGAAACCATTTTGAAAATCGTATTACGCTACAGCGTGTCCAAGGACTGATTTCTCAAATGCTCATCGAGACTCCATACGGTCAGAATGTGATGACTCGAACCGTGGAAGTCATATCGTCCGTAAGTGGCCATCATTTTAAATGGCGAACCTGACGATAGCTTCCATCAAGGATCCCAGTCATAGAAAGCTCGAGTCTCGATACCTTTCTGTGGAGACCATGCACCTTGTCGAGTCTCTCCGACAATTGATGGTGGTGGGGGATTTGGTCCTCGACTTACCTCAATCCTGGGATCCTTCGACCCCACTTTCCCTGGTCTCATCTAAACCTAGCTCAACTCGCCACATTTTACATTCGATCCTCGGGCTCGGCCTAGAGATCAGAAACCAAAAAAAACAGGTGCTTGTCGGTTGGATTAATGGTTAACCTGGAACTCGTACAACGTCTAAGGAGGTTGGGAATGTACCCAGAAGCTGTGGCCTGGGGCACGCTGCTCACGCAGATTCTTCGCCAAGTCACAATCATTGGCCATAGGGCGGGAGCTCTCGCAGAGCTTGCTTTTTCGCTTGATGCGCTCTCATTGGCGCACGAAGATCGGCTACAATATGAGCACGCTGCCCGTGCCAGTAGGCAGGCATTGGATCTTTGGCGGCATATATCCGCCATTTTGCCAGAGGTCGACAATTCCCAGGGACTTCTAGCGTCATCTGTTGCGCATACCCGACATCTCCTAAAGACTGGCCAACCAGTGGCCGCAATTTCAGCTGCCGAAGAAGCTGTCCCCCAAGCCTCTGCCGTGATACAGCGCCTAATCATATCTGGTACTCCTCGGACTACGCCAGATATCCACAAAGCAGTCTTTTCTCGCAACACTTACTTTTTGCTTGCGAAAGCCCTAGGGGCTGCTGGGCGATCCATGGAGGCCTACCATGTCTCAAAGCAAGCTTTTGAAATTGCTCTCAGGCTCAGGATTCCTCAGCCTTATGCTCCTCCAGGGGCAGATGTCGACTTTTTCCTCGATCAATTGTGTCAGGTAGCAGAGGGCGGGAATTTTTCGCTCACCATGCTCGAACATTGCGTAGTTCTATTTCGCAATCTTTCCCGGACATACTTCGCTTCGCTTTCACATCAATTTCTCTGGCTCTTCTATGCCTATGCCTATCTAGCTCCACAGGAAAATACCCCAGATTTTCCTCGTTTGGTCCAGAATCTCCGGGTTTTCCTCGAACCCAATACATGGTCACCTCCACCAGCGCTCAATATCTTCGGCAATTATACAGCGTATATTGGAAAATTCAATCATTACGGGGGAATCATCAGACAAGCCATATACATGTTCTATCTCCGCCCATGGTCAACCAACACACGGATCCCCCTCTTGATAAAGAATATTTTCTTGACACACTTCGACGAAGTCATTCTCGTACTGCGACAACTGGTTGCAGAAACATATTCCGTCAAAGATCAGCACTATGCGCACGTGTTAATGTGGGTCCTGGACGACATTACAGATCTCCTCCCACTCCTCCCCCGACCGCACCAACTGGGTCTCTTTGGGCTCATGGCAGACATTACAGGACACTTCCGTGAAAAAGCCAAACCGACTTCTTCCCGAAACGATCGCAATTTGTTCATTGACGCGCTATCGTGGTCCTTCACTGGTTTCTGGATGGCTGGATTGCTCGTTGAGGCATTAACCGCGGCCGAAGAATCAATCAAATACCTTCAGTCGGTCCTCGCAGACGACGTAGATGACGAGGAGAAGCTGCATTGGTTTCGGTTGCGTCGCATTTTCGTCCTGTTGGACATGGGCCGGACCTCCCGGGCAATTGAAATGATACAGCAGACCAAGCTGATGAACCCTGACTTCAATGGAGTCGACGTGCCGAGCGAAAATGATTTTTGGCTCCACTGTGTTGTCAGAGCACGGACTCTCCAGTGCGTCGGGAGAAACCGAGAGGCGCAGCAAATGCTCAGAAGCCTCGTGACTGAGGACTGGCGAAGATATTGGACAAGGAAGGAACAGGTGTTGCGATCTGACTTTCTCCTTGCGGAATATGCAGCGGTGGAGGGCCGCGATGCAGGAGAAGCTCTCAGAGACGCAGAACGAGCGGTGTTTGCCTGCCGAAACGAAGTCCGTGTCAAGATAGAGGACCAGGAGCATGCGCTGGTGCATTTTCTCCCCATTCTCTCGAATTGCCTGGCAGCGGTCGGAAGGAATGACGAAGCTCTCGCAGCTGCAAAGGAAGCTGCTTCGATCTACGCTCGCAACACATCCGACCCGCAGGTGTGGAAATATATCCTGTACACAGTCAGGAGACAGGAATTGGGAGCAGTCGTTTTCCATACGCTTTCAATTCGATTCCAGACCTCCGGGTACCTGCAAGATTCTCTCGCGAATGCTCGGAAATCCGTTGATTTATACCGAGAATTGGTCTCGATCGCACCACGGCATCTCCCAGCTCTCGCGAGGAGTCTCCAAAACTTGGCTTCAATACTATGGGATATCGGGAGTCGATGGTCGTGCTGAATGTATTACCTTCTGCGACGAAGCAGCCGGTATCATTCGGCAGGTCGCAGACAAAGAAGCATATTTTCTCCGGTTCTTGGGAGAAACTTTGTCCCAATTGGCAGGATATCTCGCCGATCAAGATCGACCTACCGAAGCCTCTGCTGCCCTCGCCGAATACGCAGAGGTTCAGAGGAAGATCGCACTGTTACCTCCCCAGACAGACTTCATTTTTTTCGGTAATGGAGCCGGACGCAGGTCCACAAACGCCAGTCGATGAGGCCTGGACTTCGGTCGAGGTCGAAGAAATACCTCAAAAAGGTATCCCAGCCGTCAAGACGCACGGAGTTGGCTCAAAGATGGTCACAATACCAAGCACCATGCCTGTCGCATTACCAGCGGAGCATCAGCAGCTGTCGAATGCCAAGAACTCGGCCAAAATTGAGGAAAGCTGGAGCGCCAAGACGAGGTCAATTGAAGTAAGATTCAAGCTGACTGGCTCGCACATCGACATTCTGTGGTGGACATTGGTCGGGATTTTAGGGATATTGGTTGGAATAGCGAGCACAGTTGTGTGGAATCGCGAGAGGACATTGAATAAGATCCACTGAATCGATGGCGAAATATTACTGTCTTGCGTTTTTTTGGGATATGGCAGTTGTCAAGTTCCGATCCAAATACGTCCATATAGCAGCGAGACCTGTGGTTCAACTTGAACCGCGAGCGTCCTTGGACGCGTAGTCCTCGGCCGCCGATTTGCATTTGCCACAGACTGTGACAGCAGGAAAATAAGGCGCTCAAAGTCGCGCTCGACGTGGTTCCTGAAACCTGATTGTCCTACTTCGAGGAACTTAACATCTCCGACGACCAGACTTCATATTCGACCAAATTCATGCTACTGTTACTGTATTGCCATGCTGTATGTATATACCAATCCAATGCAGCCAATCCGGTACGATGAGGAAGGTAAATACAAAATAAACAAAAAAGGGTAAAGCAAAGCACTGATTAGAAGAGAGAAGTATGTACGTGCAAAGCCTGACCATTAGGTGGGATCAGGAAACAAGGAAGCGCTGTCGTTCGTGAAGGGCGTGCGCCCGCTGGTAAATGTGTAGCGGGCGCGCGAGTGACGGAGCCAAGCTATAGCAGGGCGAGAAAAGGGGGTAGTACTAGTTCAGTGGACACGGTAAGGGTAACTGGTGTGCATGAAGTACGTGCGGGGGCGGGTATTCGGGGTAAAGAGCGGACGGGGCGGGATGTGCGTCCCAGTGTAGTGTAGGGTGGTGCGAATGTACGTTGTTTGTTAGCGCCAGTTGCGGGTGAGTTTTGTAATGCGTGCGTCTAATAAATAGCGGCTCGGGATGCGGAATCGGGGTCGTGCGAAAGGTGCTCTACAGTAACTCAGCTTCCAAGCGCGCAACATTATGCCGTTTCCGCGAGGCGTGCCCGTGCCCGTGCCCGACAGCGGCAGTGACATACTCGAACGCTTCAGGTTCACGGCGTGCGACCGTGTTCGTCGGGGAGACGTGCGGGGAGCTGCTTGTGGCGATCGCGCCCTTGGCGCCGTTGCTCGTGCTGGTGGTGACCGGGAGGGACGCCGTGCCCTCGTCCGCGCTGCCGCCAATGGCATCCGGGCGGTAGTGCGCGTTGGCCTGCTCGGACAAGTATACACCGAGGCCGATACCGCCCGCCGCACAGACGACGAGGATGATGCCGACGATCCAGACCCAGCGGGTGAAGTTATTGTTGGAGCCCTGCGCTTTGGAGAGCCAGCGCGAGGGGTGCTTCTCATCGGGGTCTTTGGCGACCATGCTGAAGCGGCGCCAGAACTGGTCGCCGCCTTTCTGGCCGCGCGGGCGGGGCATAGTTCCCTCGCCGTCGCCGCGCATGATGAGGCCCTTGGTCTCCGAGAAAGTCACCGAGTTGGCAGAATCCGTGGTATTGGAGCGCTGTGGGCGGGCGAAGACGGGGGTGATCGGAGTGAGGGGAGCGCCGAGCGGGTGCGGAGAGCCGGAGGGAGAAGGTGTGCCATCTGCATAAGGTGAGCCGGGACCGTAGGGAGACCCTGGCGCTGGGGGCTCTATCCGGAGGTTCGGGGGACCTCCAGAAGGTGGTGTCCGTCCCCCAGGCGCAGCAGCTGGCGCCGGGCGGGCAAGACTACCGTTTGCACTCTGATTCAAGGCAGCAATCGGAGTGGGATACCCCGGACGCGGGGCAGCAATACCCGGTGAACCCGGTCCGCGAGGCGGGGGTGAGACAGCCTGAGGAGAACCACGCTGCTGATTGAGATACTGTGGTGGAGGCATTTCACCCTTTGAAGGAGAAACGCCAGTAGCAGCGGCGAGAGCAGCATGTTTTGAAGGGGTCGAAGGGACAGATGAGTTGCCTCCACGTCGCATATCCTCCTCGTCGTCGTCGTCCGAGTCGTCATCCATATTAGAATTCATAAAGCCCATCCCGAGGGCGTCGATCCCGCTGTTGCGGTTCCCTGCACCCTCCCCGGGGGCCAGATAGTTATCATACCTGCGGCATGCGTCAGAAAAATATTAAAAAGGCTAATAAAACGTCGACGTACACATCATGGGCCGAGGTGCGCTTGGCCGGCGGCTGCTGAGGTCCCCTTGTTCGAGGCTGAGGGCTACTAGGTTCAGTGGCAAAAGGGGGTCTTCCAGCGAGCGAGGCCATTGAAAAAGAGAGTGGATGCCGTCGAGCACGGCGAGAAGAAGGGAGAAGGATACAAGAGTGGCGAAACGGGAAACTCTGATCTTGTTTGGCTATAGCGTGTATGCCATCTATCATCCCCATGTGCTCCATATTCTAAAATAACATGCTGTAAGCAGCTTGCAGATCTCGCAACAGAAATCTCTATCTGCAGAAGCAACCTTGATTTGTTTTCCAGCAGAGCCTCCGCCTTCAACGATTTACTCTCAGAATATTTGGTTCATTCCGTTTTGCAACAGGTTCAGACACAAGTTTCAGTCGTCCATCTGTCGAATCTGAAAGGGGATTTGCGCACTTGATCGAATTCGCAAAGAGATTCCGAACCAACGCCCGGAGAGGCGCTTCTTGATGGAGTCGCTGAGATTCATACTTGAATGTCGTGGAGACTTGGAGTACTAGTACCGAGGAGGGCTGGCACCTTGGCACGAGAGCGCTCAGCTGCGGTCATCCGATCCGATGTTCAACCACATAGGAGTGTGGGGAACAGGAACTCGGAACGGGAGTAAATCTCGCGGAATGACGATTGAACGATCGCCTTGTGCGTAATTCCCTCTCAATAGAAAGGAGAGTGTTGCTGGAAAGCGCTCGAGAAAGCTCCAAGAATGCTGGGACTTGGGCACAGAATGGTTAAAACTTCCAACGAGACGGTTCCTTGGAATTCATGGCAGCAAGTAGTGTGCGAGAAATTATAAACAAGCCGTTGTTGTACCGAGAATTTGTTAAATTGGCATCAGCCGGCAGCCCTGGTCCCTGCACTCGAGTCATTGCGCTGTAGCGCAGCAGACCGGGGAAATATTGCAGCAAAAGAATGGGATTTTGCCACTAGGGTTCGGCCCTCGGGCTTGGGGAACGTTCGTAGCAGTACTATCCAACATGATTAGCCGTTCATTGAACTAAAAAAAAGAGCTACCAAGACTTTGATACCTCCAGTCTTTCGAGTCCACGATATGTATCCGCAGTGGGTTCGCTTGTACACACTCACCATTTTAGAAAAAATCTAGCGGGATTTCAAACTTTTGGTGATGGAGAAGGCTGCATCCTCGCCAGAATGAGTAAAAGTCGACTCCGCCCTCCACAACGCAGGCTAAGCGAACATCTCCGTCGCCGCGGATGAATCTAGCTCCTCCGCCGTTAGCGTGGTTGCGGTTTCCACCTGCCGAATGTATTGGATCCTAGTGGATCCCCGCGTCAAGGAAGACGTGTAGTAGCCAGTTCGGCGTTGTCATTGACATGTGCATGTTCGTCGCCGCTCTGGCCGTCTGACAGCCGTAACTGGAAGGGTTCGGAACAATTGAAGTGGATTGAGGGCCAAAACACATATACACCCATGGAATGGCAGCAATGCGCATGAAGGAATCAAGCTCAAGCGCAATAAAACTTGAAGAAAGTGGTTGAAAGCAAGTTGGAATGAATCCGAAAATGGCAATAAACTTGGAATCGAAACAAGACACGCGTTTCCGACACGTCTTCACCGCCCAACATGTTCGCGCTGCTTGTAATGTCAGCTCTGCTAGGAGCGTCTTCATTCTTATTCGGAATGTTACCTCTTTCATTCGTCCTCTCAAGTATGTCTACCAGCGCGGGGAACTCAACTCCGCAAATTTGCTTAAATTACCTTTAGAACAGCACATTACGCGTTTCTCTACTCTCGGCTCAGGTATTCACTCGTTGCTAATGCTGGAAAAATGCTTGTTTGCGCTTTGCAAGCCGGCCTGACTTGTCTTTCAGGCATATTGATCGGAACCGCGCTTGGGGTGATTATTCCAGAGGGAATAGAGACACTTGCGCATGCCTCCGAGAAGCTCCAGTCCTCGCAAATCGCCTTATCCCTGATCGCCGGCTTCTGCTTCATGATGGTGGTTGAGCAACTAGTCGCGCCGCACTCTCATTCGCATGGACACGGTTCCCTTGCCCTGCATTCAGTCGGACCAGCATCGAGCTTGCCAACTGTCGAATTTGACGCAGAAATGGGCGACCTTGAGCAGCCTGACGCGCCCACGACCGGCGGCTTTATGCAAGCCGACGCGTCCAGTTCCTTGTCCGAAATGAAAAACAGCCGCGCGAAAGCATACCCTCTGACGTTGGGGTTGATTCTGCACGGGCTGGCGGATGGCTTGTCTCTTGGCGTGTCGTCTCTCTCTACCTCAGGCGCCTCTTCCGAAGCCCATCGCGACTTGTCTTTCATCGTCTTCCTCGCTCTTATAATTCACAAGGGTACGCGTGAACCCCTCCCATAGGCTTACATTCTGAATTTTCCCCAGCTCCTACATCATTAGCACTGACTACCTCTCTTCTGAATACCTCCCTCCCGCGGCCAGAGTGTCGCAAACATTTGGCGTTCTTCAGCGCATCAACCCCATTTGGTGCGATTGTATCCTATGCTCTACTTTCCTTCTTCTCCACTGGCGCGCGTGGTAACTGGACTGGCATTGCGCTTCTCGTCTCTGTAAGTTTTCCCTTCCTTCTATTCGCTCGAATTTCTTTCCCTAATAGACCCATTTAGGGCGGTACCTTTCTGTATGTTGCAACGGTACTTCAAACCGTCTCTCATCCCGAGGATGACCCCAATGCTGGTGACATGTCGCCCAGTGTCCGCGTTTCCCTGATTGCGACGGGAATGATCCTGCCGTATATGATCAGCTATCTGCTATTCCCAGATGTAGATGTACATTAATATTAGAAATTTCAGAGGACCCTGTACTTATTAAGCATAACATGGACGAAATTGGAGTCGTCACAGCTGAGCAGTGTACTCTGCCATATCATATCTAATGCAAGCTTAAGTACGGGAATAAAAACACTGGATTGAGGCAGGAAAGCTTCATGGTATATAATGCATTTCTTGTTCTGGATCAAAGGAAATATTTTGGAACTCAAGTCGCGTCTGTTCTATCCCATGCGGATCGAATAACGGGTCGCGCTCCATGCGCTCTTGAATCAGCCAAAACAGCGCGACGTCGTCGAAAGCAGTCCAGATCTCGCCATCGAGTTCGGCCGGTTCACGCGGTGGCACTGGAGGGAACGGAGCATCTAAAGGCAGAGTAACCACCGGAGTGTAGAATTTGGGTGTCACCACCGCCGCCCGCCAGTCGTTCCGTTCCCAATTTCGAAAGTGCAGAATACGAAGAGAGGGGGTCGTCAGACGCAGCTCGACAGGGAGCTGCACGCGAGATGCGACGAGGTCTGCCCTGGTTGCAAAATACCATCCATCAATGCCGAGCATTTCGAGGTGACTGGACCGCGACAAGAACGCAAAAAAATCGGGAGGAAGGATGGACACCGTGGGCACCGTGATGCTCAGCGAGAGCAGGTGCGGGAACGTGTGCGCGACAATGGCTTCCTGGCAGTAGTGGCCGTGTACAACTAGTTTGCGTAAACAGCCATGATTTAGTGGGAATCTAAGCCGACACAGGGACCTGCCTTTTTGGGAAGGCACGGCAATCAAGAGAAGCTGATCGCGGGAGGCTCCGATATCCGAATGCGGCCAATACGACCAAGTGGCAAGTCGAAGTTGGCGACGTTACGGAGATATTCACACAAAGTTAAATCTACAGAAATTCCTTCCTTATCACAGTAGTATTCTGGATTTTAAATAATACTGGAGTAACAAAAAGGGATACGAAAGGATTAGTGAGGCGCCTGTATTATCTGGGCGCGCGCACACTGTTACCAAAGGTGGCAAATTGTTTCCATCGGTGTATTTCTAGACAGGAATAACATGGGCAGTGTGTTGGGATGCTGCTGTGGAATGCTAGCGCGAAATGCGGGAAAGTGTGGTGGGTGGCAGTCATCGACAACAAAGCCGATAAGGTGACAGTTCTTTCTGCGTGAGTTCAGGAGCTCTGAGGAGGGGGACGGCAGGGTGGCAGCATGAGAGGCAGTGGTGTATGCACTGAAAGCGAATCTTGGGGGCATGGCACGGTGGTGGTAGGAGAAGGGGTGAGCAGTTGATGAAGGACAATGGCGCGGCGCGTCCCGTCGAACTTTGATGCGTGATAGGCGAGATTCTCAAAAAGGAAGGAGCCTGTGTTGGCTTCAATTCCGATTTAGTGCCACCTGCTGCGCCAGATCTTCGACTTGGAAACTGATCCGGACCTGAAAATACAACAGCTGAGGACATGCCCGGAGACATTGCGAGAATACGGAGAATGCAATTGAGTTGAGCTTGAGTGAGGTGACCTAACGCCAAGGCAAAATGAAACGGAATGGCCAGATGCTGTTCTGGGATACGGTGAATGTTACGCGGCGAAGGGAAGGTGCATCCTCAAAGGCGTTGATTGTGCGCCTATTGACATGCTCGCACATGTAAATATTGAGGGACTTGAGCAAAGAAATCCTATGACGAACGGCATCGAGTTCCTTGAAGTCGGCCTCGGAATCAATCATGAGTCTCACTGTGCGCCAGCGATGGCTTAGACGCGCCAGTCTCCTCAACATCCGCCATTCAGCCCATCCGTAGCTAAGGATGGTGAGCGGAGCCAGCTTGGCATGTGAGACATGAAAGTTGAATTGAGTGATTCCGGAGCGGTCATATGGCGGCAGCCTGAGCAAAATGGTTGCCCAAAGTTGGCCGGTGTTCAGAGCAGCGGTTCGCCAGTAGCTGCAGACGTGCGCCAGCCGAATGGCGCCGACGGCTTTCGGGAAGGTCGCACCGGAGGAGGCATACACCGCAAAGGTGTCGGATATGACAGCGAACAGGAACACTTCTTGCAATAGTTCCAGAGGCAAGCGACGGATGGGGGCCGAAAGATATCGCTTTGCACTTAGATATTGGGATAGGTCTCGGCACCTAAGCTGAAGCAGCTGGATTATGCGACGTAGCCGGCGCCATTCCGGCGAAGCACGCGAAGGCGAATAGAAACTCGGATAGCAGCATGGGTGTATGCACAGGTTAGATTTCGCTGTGGAGCACAGGTAAGCGAAAGAGAATATGAAGGCCGTTGTTTGCTCACTTGGCCCTAGAGGTGCCTCGTTGGGGTTGGGCGCGGTGAGTATGCATTTTAACCTGGCACACTCCTTCTCATACGACGCATACAGCACCTGAGCCTCGGATATTTCGTCCATGACGCGAGCGACTTCTGAAGGGTCGATATAATATTTCGTGCGCAACTCTGCCATTGCATCGCAGCGCATTTGCCCGAATTTACGAGTCTGAGGTTGCATGAGGGTGTCGCGACATAAATTGAGGCATTTTTCCGGATCCTGAGAGTCAACAACTATGACTAGGCTTGAGCGCTAAGCGGGTTTGAGGGACATTCTTGAGTACCTGCTCCATTTCCTAGTGATCCAGTGGAAGCATTCGCGTGCTTCTTGGCTTGACGTTCTCATTTAGAGGCATACCATTCAGTGAACCCATTGCACTTGCCGTTTGGACGCGGCGCGACCACCCTCCGCGGCTTCACTGTTGCTGCAGATGACTTCCTTGTGACAGCTGCGGGCGATGATTCTGACGAAGGACGCGAACTGTTCAATCGCGCATCGTGGATACTACGGGAATCGGCCCGCAAAGACTGTATCCACAGGTCCATGGCACACCCAGTTCTTGGTCCAAGTCAACGAAAGGCTCCAAGTCGTCGTGGCCGCGCACGACAGTTGACTATAGACAGGTATGTCGTGACTGCCAGGTTCTGCTTGATATGCATTTAGACGCTCGTGGAATCCCAGCATGTGAGGAGGCCGTTGAGAAGGAGTAGCTTATTCAAGGCTGGCACCTGTCAATTTGGCCAGCAGTGTGGCATAGGACTCTGGACCATTCCCGTCGGTCGTCCGACTCTGGAGCCTCGTCGAGCACAAATACTTCCCGCTTTAGCGCTGAAGAAAAGTTTTCTCAGTCACGCGTCCAATTTGCATGCGGCGTCGAAACCGACTGTCAACAGCTCTCAAGGAGTCTCAACGTTCTCTACAGTAGTTTCTATGTACTTGGTTTGCTGAGACAATATTTTCTAGGAATACATGGATTTCGGTTACTGGATCGTTCGAGTACTACCGCCCGGGTACATAGGGGCGTGTCGCCGCGAATTTGAACGAACCATCTCTGTGCTTGTCGCTCCCAGCGAGTCCATATCACCGAAGCAACCGGAACATGGTGTTTAAATGGTGCTTACTGATTTGCGCTAGAGTCTGGAGGGCTCCAACGACCATAGAAGAACATCTCGAAGCGGGGAATAATGTCGGCCGCGAATTCTGGCCCACCCCATGCCGCTAACGCGAAGTTGTGAATTCTACGAGTCGACAGTGCTAGGAAAGGAACATACTGTTTTGCGTTCCGTCCGGGCTTTTTGCTCCAGAGAAATGCGGAGCGACCACAGTTGACCCAGAGCGTTTTCAGCTTCGGGCACTGACGAAGGACGTCGTCTTTCATTTTCTTGAAGTCGGGAAGTCCCGCCACCTCCGAGTCTCTGAATTTCCAGTCGATCGCAAGTCTTGAGAGTTGTGGAGGTAAGGATAACGGTAGACTTTCAAAGAATTGCACTGCCTACGCCCGGGTCAGACACTGTCAACCACCGATATAATGTTACTGGCCTTCTGCGGATCGTCCTCAGGCGCAGTGGATATCCTTGGGCGGCCTTCAATCGCCACCCGAAGGAACACGACATTGGAGAAGACGTTGGAGACGCCGAGCCTAAGCGATCAGTGGCGATGACGCCGGCAGAGACTCTCTGAAGATGCGGCAAGCAAAAGAGATGCAATGCTGTGCTACGGACAGGCCTGCTAGACTACACCAAACACCATGCACTGCCACTGATGGCGGCAGCCGCCGCTGCCACATGCGCCAACAACTCTCGAGGCGCCGTCCCGGCGCCAAAACCACCAAGAAGCCCCCCTCCCAGCCAACCACTACCTACTACCTACGCCTACACTACGCGCTACCTACGATGACCACCTACTCGCACTAGCACGAAGCCGGCGCTCCAAGAAGCCACACCAAGAAGTCCTCCACCACCGTGAGCTTACCCACTTCCGACCGTCGTACCCGCTCTCTCCGCCTCCACCGCTGCCCGCTCTGCCTCCGCCTCCGCCTCAACAACTGGCTTCAGCCTCTCCTCGAACGCCCTCTGCGCTGCTTCCAGCCGTCCACCCCGTTTCGGAACGAATGCGCGCAAGCGCCGCGCGTTGTGTACACCGTCGACGAGTTCTCCCCGTATTGTCTCGAGTACGTAGGAGTTGACAATCCTCTCCCGTACACGATATGGCGCCGACCAATAATATATGAGTTTTCTCTCGTTTCTGAATGTGTAGTCCCAAATGCTGTTGGCGAATTGGACCAGTTGACCCCGCTCGAAGGTAACTTCTCCCGTCTTCGATGCGATCAGTTTACGGTCGAACGCCGCCTTCCTTCCGACCGCATATTTGACGCGTTCAGCGTATCCGTCGAGGTTCTGCTGTGCCGCCAGTGCCATCCGCACCTCCGCCTCCTCTTCTGTGACCCCACCTTCCACGTCTTGCGTCCGCTCCGTCGCCTCCCTCTCCAACTGTCCGAACATCAGCTCCTTCGGAGAAAACCCGATCGACGGGAGTATCCGTTTGTTCAGCACGCCGTATCGCCTTGTCAAAGTGCTCGGGCCAATTGTACGGCAGCTTATCCCACGTCACCGCGTTGAACTCTTCCTCTCCGATGTCCGGCGCGCATAGCCTCGCAAGTATACGGCATAAGATCTTGACTGTCCCCTCTACCAGACCATTGATCCACGGGGAGTACTTCGGGACGACGTGGTGCTTGGTCCCTCGGCCGTCGCAGAACTCGTCCACCTCTCTGCAGTCGAAGTGGGGGCCTCCATCGGTCATGAAGGTCTCTGGATCGTCAAAGTCTCGACCAATTCGGTATAGCGTCTGCGTCGTCGTCCTCCCCGTGCCTGCCGTCTTGAATTTGTCGCCCCAGACGAACTGCGAATAGACATCGATGTATAGCCCGACCGTCTTGTATCCGCCCTTCCCTTTTTGGGAGCAATGCGTAATCCCCCGCCAAGAGTTCCAGCGGTCGCCGTCGCGTCACCGGGTTCAGGAGTGCGTGTATGTGTTTTGGGCCGAACGCTTTGCACTGACCGCAGTCCCGTATCGCCTCCAGGATCGAGGCGTCCAAGCCCGGACTGCAGATGGTGTCCATCATCCCCATCTTCAGAACATCGCGCCCAAGGTGTCCGCCGTCGGCGTGAGCTTTCGCTGCCATCACCACCGCCTCCTTCCTCGTTATACACTCCCTCCTCGACCTCGCGCGTATCGGCCTCCCACCTCCCAACCTCCATAGCTTCCCATCCTCGACAAAGTATCCCTCCGCCCTGTGCTTCGCCTTCTCGCGCTCCCTCCGCGTCGTCCCCGTATCGAGCTCCAATATCGCGTCAATCACCTCGACGTACACAGGCTCGCTGCTCAGGCGTTCCCTCAGCGCCATCGCCCCTTCCGGGAGCGGAGCGTCTCCCGCCGCACTTGCGCCTTCGGCTGCATCGATGCGTGGGGCGTCTCTCGCCGCGTCTGCGCCTTCGGCTGCATCGACACGCGGAGCGGTTCTCGGTACGCCTGCGCCTTCGGCTGCATTGGCATGTACCACGAACACGTCGTTCGCCAAGCCCTTCTCCTCCTCCCAGTCCGGTGACACCGCCCACTCGTGCCCATCTCCCGCCTCCTCGTCCGCGTCGTCGTACATGCGACTCAGAGCGTCTGCCCCTGCGTTCGTCGACCCCTTGATATGTTTTGCCCCCACAATACGGTACTGCAGGACGCCGTTCCTCCACCTCTCGTGCGCAACGTTCAGCCTGTCATTAGTCAGAACATCGCGCAGTGCGCTACAGTCCGTCTCCACTAGGACTGGCTGGCCCCAAATCACATTGGCAAATTTATCGAGGCCGAATTTGAGTGCCGCGAACTCCAGCAGATGCGGCGGGTATCGCCTCTCCGCCGCTGACGTCCGCTTCGATGCGTACCCGATGGGGTGTCTCTGTAACACGATCTTCCCTCCAGGTAAGGTCGTTCGCATCTTCTGTGACAGTATCGCTGCATAGCCGTTTTGACAGCCATCGGTCGTTATTATGAATGGAAACTCATCAAGAGCTTCGTAACGCGGGGCTCGCAGTACCGGCTCGGACGTCAGTATTCTCTTGAGTTTCAGAAAGCAGCGCGTGTGTTCGGGCGTCCAGTGCGGCGCCAGGGTGAATTCGCGCATGATCCGCCTGTAGGATCGCCTCCCGTCCGACTCGCTCGTGTCGACCTTCGCTAGCAAGTCGCGTAGCGGCCTCTCCTCGCCTGCGTAATTGTTGATGAGGTCCCTGAAATACGCCGTCAGTCCCAGGAAAGATTCGAGGTCAAGTGCTTGAGTTGGTTGCTTCCACTGCACAATCGCTGACAACTTCTTCAGGTCTGGCGACACGCCCTTCGGTCCCACCGTCGAGCCCGCGAATACGTCCTCCGTCATGAATAGCCGTGTCTTCTTCGCCGAGATCGATAGCTTGGCCTCCCTCACCCGTGTAAAAATCACTCGTAGCTTCCTCATCATCTCCTCGAAGTCATCCGCCGCTGTCGCCCCGTCGTCAACGAGCAACTCGAGCACCTCATCCATCAATAAGTCCCAGAACTTTTGCGCTATCACGTCGCCGAAGGCTGTGGGTGCGTCCGAAAGTCCAAACGGCATGCACATATACGCAAAGTATCCTTTCCCTGGGATCCAGACACACAGATACGGCTGGACATCGTCTGCGACTCGCAATGCGAAAAAGCCGGAGGCGAAGTCGAAAATGGAAATGTATCTGTGGCCCGATAGCCGCTGCTGCTTGTCTCGAATATCGCCCTGGGGGACTGGAACGACTTTCAGCAATTTGTTCAGCTCGCCGAATGTACCACAGATCCTCCAACTTGGCGTGGCCGGCGTTTTCGGTGCTGCTGGGGGATCTCGCGGCAGCAGGTCCATCCTTGGTTCCATGCCATTGCGCACGCACTCGTCCTCCACCATATGTATCAGCTCGTTGCGCGGCAATCCGGCATTCTGGTCCTTTTCCGCAAGCACGATTGGGTTAACGCACTTGACATCTTTCGGGTCGATGCGCCTTAACACTCCCGCTGCGACCATCTCGTCCACTTGTCGGTAGACGTCCGACGTTTGCGGCCTCGTCCACGGGCGTTGAGGAACTGACCCTGTGCGAAACTCTGCATCCTTCGGTATCCGTGGCTCATACACCGCTCCTTCTGCTACGCAGACTTCTCCCACCGACATTGCGAAGACGTCTGCGTGTTCCCGTATAAACGCTTCGCACGATCTCCCGCTGCTCCTCACTGAGGTCGGGCCCAAGCTGTATCAGTTCTAGCAACTTCTCTATCCGCGCCGGGTTGAAAGGATCCGTTGCCCTCGTGTGTATTGCGTCGGTCGGCTCCAGTTTCATGAATAGGACTCGCGATTCCTGGTCAGCCGCCATCCATGTGGGCAGGATATCAAATAGTACTCGCCTCGCGGGGGGAGTTTCGCAAAACTTCGCCCCTGGATCGCCCTCGCGCGGCGCCGTGTCGCGGCCGTCGTCCCCGTCCCTAAGCAATTCACCCTCATCAACCTCCTCCATCACCCCTGTCACCTCCTCCGCCCACATCTCCTCACTGCCCGTGAACTCTTCCTCCGTCATCGCATCATACCACATGTCTCCCTCCGTCTTCACGTCGCGCTTGGCCATCGTTTCGGGTCCTGCTGTCCTCGCTGCATCATCATCCTCAACATCGTCTGCGAATCTAACTCGCCTGGTGGTGGAAGTTCCTGAGGACTTCACCCCCGAGGCGCTATCGCGCGTCTCCGCTGCATGGAGCTCTTCCTCACCTTCGCCTTCGTCTCCATCCTCTTCGCTTTCTCCCCCGACTTCGTCCCTGGCGTTGTCTATGATCTCTGTCACGTAGGCTGCATCAACGTCCTCTGATATAGGGAATGGTTCGACTCGCCTCGCGGGGGGAGTTTCGCAAAACTTCGCCCCCGGTGCGCGTCCGTGCGACGCTGTCTTCACGGCAGCTTGTACGGCGTTCAGCCATACCTTCGGGTTCTGGTTATGGAGGATCGCTGAGCGCCCGTTCGCGCTGATCGTCACGATATCACGCTTCATGTCTTGTATCGCTCCCAAGGCCGCCATGATCGGCTTTCCAACCAGTATGTCCCATCCGCCTCCACTGTCGAGCACGTCCCATGTCCCAGTCATTCGCACGCCGTCGACCTCAACCTCTCCAGTCCACTGGCCGAAAGTTTTGACGCGCGATCCATCGGCCATCTTCAATATTCTTTTCGGCACTCCCAATTCTCCCATCCTCTTCGCCCTCTTCAAGTACCACCCCTTGTCTATACCTCCCACCTCCGCCCCCGTGTCCCATGTTCCCCTCCCTCGTACGTTCTCCCCTCTCGGGCCTTGAAACCCCATCCACCGTATAAATGGTCCTCCTTTGCTCACTGTCTCGCAGGGAAGCACCGAGTACATGTCAACAACTTCTAGTTCTGAAGCGCTATCAACTGTACAAGATGCTTCGCCCGCGCCCCCAACTGGGCCGGGACTTTGGGCTGCGCCTTGGCCGTCGGTCACAACCCTCGTCAAAAATCCCCCTGCGCGCCTCCCCCTTCCTCCTCCTCGTACCACGGGACTCCTGCCACTTCCTCCACCTCCACTCTGTTCACTATAAAAGTATTTTTCGCTGAAAAATATAAGGTTGAAGTGTGCATGGTAAGGTCATGAACAAGCATGTTAAGGTTGTGACCAAGTACCAGGTTAAGCACAAAGGTTGAGGACGAGTACCAGGTTGAGTATGCAGGTTGAGGTTCAGAACGAGACATGTGACATTCAGGACGAAACTGGTCAAGTTGCGTTCTGAGGACAACAACTCACATGTTATATAATTTTTGATGAAAATGCTATCATTTCTCCTTTTTGGGCAACTTTCCCATTGGGAATACTAACACTTTTCTTCAAAAAAGGAAATTTTGCAGAAATATCACTATCTTATTTAATATTTGGCCATTTTACATGATCTAACTTTACAGAGCCAATGTCCAATGTGCTTTCAGAATTATAAGAGTGTTCTTAAGCCCAAACTATACATTGATACAGCGATAAATACCTGAGCTGCTGGAGTACCTATTAAAACATGATATCTTAGCTATAGTGTTATATCTACGTGTTCCAAACACATCATATTGTCTATCATAGTATTTAGAATATTCTCAAAATCCTGTACCAAGGGTAGCAGCAATCTTTTGACTACATCAGAAACTTATACCTATTCCTATTACTAGCTATTCAAGTATCTAAAGAGATGTATTAAAACTCTTGTAGCATATTTAATTCTATATCAATCTTTTCTGAGCAGTTTGGAACATATTTTTCATTATAGTAGTGAGTAAAGTGTCAGCTTTAAGTCAGTTAAACTATGGACTCCACTCAGTAAAGGATTGACCCCATGTCAGTAGTATTGTCTGCATTGACGTAAGTCAGTAACATTGATGTATTGACTTCAAGTTAATAGTATTGACTCCAAGTCAGTACAGTATTGACTTCAAATCAGTGAAGTATTGGGTTCAAGTCAATAGAAATGGTCCATTGACTTCATGTCAAGTTCAGCTAACAACTAACCTGATTGACTAAAGTCAGATTTCACTGACCTCAAGTCAATAGTCCCAACTTTGAGCCACTACCAACTTGAAGTCAGCAAACACTGACTGAAGCCTTCTGTGAAGGATTGATTTACTCCATTGACTTCAAGTCAATACAGTGTTGGCTTTACTATCAATCTGGTACAATAGTCAGTAATATAATGTTTTATTGCTAACAACTGATATCTGATATTAGACCAGACTGAAGAAGTGTCAGCAAAGATGTTAGGTTGTATAGACCAAGTAAGCTTCATTCAGCTGATAGTTAGTCAGTGTTCTGTATTGATTCATAACAAGGTTAGGCTTTATTACTAGGTCAAATTGACTTGCAGTCAAGAAGATAAGGATTTCTTACTGATCGCAGTCATATTAACTTGCAGTATATGGATAAAATATAACAGATCACATCTAATGCTGAGACTGTTTCTAGTTTATGGTGCTTGTTTCAGTCATGATTAAATTTCCATCTCACTCATACAGACAGGTATGGTAATAAAGATTTTTAAATCACTAACAACTGGCAGCAATAATTTCTGGCTGATATTAGATTGGATTGATTTGTGGCACATAGCAAGCTAGTTATATATAGTTTCCATGTTGATAGTAGGCCAGCTTCACTGATTGCTTTCATAATCAACTTTTTCTGCTTTAAGGAGAGTATTTTGTGTTTTACAGCTCAACAAAATATCCAATAACAAAACTCTCTATACAATGGGATTCATACTGAAGTGGGCTACAACTTGGATTTCAAGTCTATTTGTAACCAAAAAGTTCTTCAGTAATCAAATTTGCATTTGTACAAATACTTTTCATTTTGTGATATAACAAAGCATCTGATAGAAAAACCTTTCTAGACAGTGAGATTCATTTCAAGAAGAGGTACAACTTTGGTTTGGGATCTATTTCAGCCAATTATCTTCTCTAAAAACCTGGGCCAAATTAGTAGTCTAGTATAACACAACTTTCTATACAGCCAGTATCATCTTGATATGCTCTAGAACATTGGTTTGTCCATTTTAAAACCTATTCTCTATTTTGGGTCACCACAGTGTGCAGGGGTTCACCAAGTGCCAAAGCTATAGAAAGTTATTCAACAAGTAGTGAGACTTGGCCCTTTGTCTTAGAATTTGAAAAATATACGAAAAGTATCATAACACTGTATCAGGTGCTGTAAAATATGGTATAGTGCTGTAAACATTTTGAAAGGACATTGAATGCACGCCTTAGCAAGTTAGATTATTGAAAATAGCCAAATACTAAGGAAGATACTGAAATATTGATAAAATTTCCTTTTTTAGATAGAAGTGTTAGTGTCCCAAAAAGAAATAGCCATCAACCATCAACTCAAGACACTTGTGAGAAATAATGCCTTCCAAATTGGGACATCTGCTGTCAATTATCAGGACTTTCGTCCTCAACCTCAGTAAATCATGTGATCTCGTTCTTCAACCTCAACCTCAGACTTCAACCTCAACTTGAAAATAATGCTAAAACCTGCAACTTCAACCTGGAAAAATATGACAAACTAGGACCTCAGCTATGCAAAACCTCGTTCTCAACCTTCATTCTCAACCTTATATTTTTCAGCGATAAATAAGGTCATAGTTCACCACCAGCGGCGCATTGAGTCTCCCGAACCACGTTCCGCAATACGCGCGATATTTGCGCTCCAGTGGCGGAAGGAGCGGCGTCGGGCACGTCTGGTGTACCGCTGGCGTCGTGCACATGCCACACTTCCAACACTCGCCGGAACACGGGAGTGCTGTCCCTGGAGTATAAAAGTATTTTTCGCTGAAAAATATAAGGTTGAAGTGTGCATGGTAAGGTCATGAACAAGCATGTTAAGGTTGTGAACAAGTACCAGGTTGAGCACAAAGGTTGAGGACGAGTACCAGGTTGAGTATGCAGGTTGAGGTTCAGAACGAGACATGTGACATTCAGGACGAAACTGGTCAAGTTGCGTTCTGAGGACGACAACTCACATGTTATATAATTTTTGATGAAAATGCTATCATTTCTCCTTTTTAGGCAACTTTCCCATTGGGAATACTAACACTTTTCTTCAAAAAAGGAAATTTTGCAGAAATATCGCTATCTTATTTAATATTTGGCCATTTTACATGATCTAACTTTACAGAGCCAATGTCCAATGTGCTTTCAGAATTATAAGAGTGTTTTTAAGCCCAAACTATACATTGATACAGCGATAAATACCTGAGCTGCTGGAGTACCTATTAAAACATGATATCTTAGCTATAGTGTTATATCTACATGTTCCAAACACATCATATTGTCTATCATAGTATTTAGAATATTCTCAAAATCCTGTACCAAGGGTAGCAGCAATCTTTTGACTACATCAGAAACTTATACCTATTCCTATTACTAGCTATTCAAGTATCTAAAGAGATGTATTAAAACTCTTGTAGCATATTTAATTCTATATCAATCTTTTCTGAGCAGTTTGGAACATATTTTTCATTATAGTAGTGAGTAAAGTGTCAGCTTTAAGTCAGTTAAACTATGGACTCCACTCAGTAAAGGATTGACCCCATGTCAGTAGTATTGTCTGCATTGACGTAAGTCAGTAACATTGATGTACTGACTTCAAGTTAATAGTATTGACTCCAAGTCAGTACAGTATTGACTTCAAATCAGTGAAGTTTGGGTTCAAGTCAATAGAAATGGTCCATTGACTTCATGTCAAGTTCAGCTAACAACTAACCTGATTGACTAAAGTCAGATTTCACTGACCTCAAGTCAATAGTCCCAACTTTGAGCCACTACCAACTTGAAGTCAGCAAACACTGACTGAAGCCTTCTGTGAAGGATTGATTTACTCCATTGACTTCAAGTCAATACAGTGTTGGCTTTACTATCAATCTGGTACAATAGTCAGTAATATAATGTTTTATTGCTAACAACTGATATCTGATATTAGACCAGACTGAAGAAGTGTCAGCAAAGATGTTAGGTTGTATAGACCAAGTAAGCTTCATTCAGCTGATAGTTGGTCAGTGTTCTGTATTGATTCATAACAAGGTTAGGCTTTATTACTAGGTCAAATTGACTTGCAGTCAAGAAGATAAGGATTTCTTACTGATCGCAGTCATATTAACTTGCAGTATATGGATAAAATATAATAGATCACATCTAATGCTGAGACTGTTTCTAGTTTATGGTGTTTGTTTCAGTCATGATTAAATTTCCATCTCACTCATACAGACAGGTATGGTAATAAAGATTTTTAAATCACTAACAACTGGCAGCAATAATTTCTGGCTGATATTAGATTGGATTGATTTGTGGCACATAGCAAGCTAGTTATATCTAGTTTCCATGTTGATAGTAGGCCAGCTTCACTGATTGCTTTCATAATCAACTTTTTCTGCTTTAAGGAGAGTATTTTGTGTTTTACAGCTCAACAAAATATCCAATAACAAAACTCTCTATACAATGGGATTCATACTGAAGTGGGCTACAACTTGGATTTCAAGTCTATTTGTAGCCAAAAAGTTCTTCAGTAATCAAATTTGCATTTGTACAAATACTTTTCATTTTGTGATATAACAAAGCATCTGATAGAAAAACCTTTCTAGACAGTGAGATTCATTTCAAGAAGGGGTACAACTTTGGTTTGGGGTCTATTTCAGCCAATTATCTTCCCTAAAAACCTGGGCCAAATTAGTAGTCTAGTATAACACAACTTTCTATACAGCTAATATCATCTTGATATGCTCTAGAACATTGGTTTGTCCATTTTAAAACCTATTCTCTATTTTGGGTCACCACAGTGTGCAGGGGTTCACCAAGTGCCAAAGCTATAGAAAGTTATTCAACAAGTAGTGAGACGTGGCCCTTTGTCTTAGAATTTGAAAAATATACGAAAAGTATCATAACACTGTATCAGGTGCTGTAAAATATGGTATAGTGCTGTAAACATTTTGAAAGGACATTGAATGCACGCCTTAGCAAGTTAGATTATTGAAAATAGCCAAATACTAAGGAAGATACTGAAATATTGATAAAATTTCCTTTTTTAGATAGAAGTGTTAGTGTCCCAAAAAGAAATAACCATCAACCATCAACTCAAGACACTTGTGAGAAATAATGCCTTCCAAATTGGGACATCTGCTGTCAATTATCAGGACTTTCGTCCTCAACCTCAGTAAATCATGTGATCTCGTTCTTCAACCTCAACCTCAGACTTCAACCTCAACTTGAAAATAATGCTAAAACCTGCAACTTCAACCTGGAAAAATATGACAAACTAGGACCTCAGCTATGCAAAACCTCGTTCTCAACCTTCATTCTCAACCTTATATTTTTCAGCGATAAATAAGGTCATACTGGAGAGATCGGCTATCCGGTCGACCAGATTGAGATGGCGTCGGGTGCGATGTGACCGTTGAGGCGGTTCCACGTCGCTATCTGCTCGTCATAACGTGTGCGTCCCTCCGCTGTATTTGGCGGCTGTTGAGCGTTCGTGCGCATCATAATCTGGCGCAGCTGCGCGCGTTGCTCGTCGGTCCCCGCCGGTATCGGTGCCCTCGGCTGCCGTCTTCCTCCTCCTCCAGCTGCTCCCCCTCCTCCCGCTGCTCCCGCTCCTCCTCTCGCTCCTCCACCATTCTGTGCGGGTGCTGCGTTGTTCTGGGCCGGAGGTGGGTTGTTCTGTGCTGGTGCAGCGTTACGACTGGGTGCGGCGACGCGCAGACCAGCGACTTCGCGCGTAAGCCCTCTGATCTGGGAGTCAAGGTCAGCTGCACGCTTGTGTTCATTCGCGGCGAGCTCGATTGTGACTTGAGATATTGCCGCTAGTGAGTCCATGACCTCGGTCCACGTTGTCGGAGTCGTCGCCATCGCGTTCCGTATCATGGGCGGTAGTGCGTTGAAGAATCCCCACACCCCGTCCGTACTTGCCCCCGCTGTCGCCCCCATTACCGCCTCCTTCAGCCGTGCACGAAATGCCACCATTGGCGCGACTCTCTCCCCTCTGATCATCACATATTCCGACGCCATTTCCCCCATATCCATTCGCATACCCGATAACTCAGCTATCAGTTGAGCTCGAGGTTTGGATACGGGGTCGATGCTTGCGAAGCGCGTCTCGAAGTCGGCCACGAAGCGCGCCCAGGTCGTTGGACGTGCCACTTGGAACCAGACATCCACTGGGGAGCCCGAGCGGAACCTGTTCCCCACCTCGTTAAGTTTTTCAGTCTCGTCCGTCACCCCGCGCATTCCGAACCCGAGCTGCACGTCCTTCAGGAAGTCTCGCGCCGCCGCCGAGGATGTGCCCGCTCCCGTGAAGGTGGGCCCGACGCTCATCTCGTGTATCGCTCTTCTGACCTTTACAGGTGCTGCTTTTGGCCTCGGTGTCGAGACGATGATCGCTGCCAGCGCGAGCTGGATGTGCGACGGTGGTGACGACAACAAGGATGATTCTACAGTGGTATCGCCTGGGGACGCTGAGCATGGAGGTTCGCGTGCGTGCAAGCGATAGAAATGAGATGGGGAGACGTTTGGGGCGAAGGTCGCCGGGCGTCTGTCGTGCGGAAACCTGCCTAGAGGTGTGGTGATAGGCTCCCACGGTGTGGATGTAGTGCCGGTTCGTGGTCTCCTCGGCGGTGTTACCAGCGGAGGTGACGTCTGCTGAGCGTGCTCGTATTCCGCACGGGTGTTTGGTACGCTGCTGTTGCGTCGTTGTTTTCGCGCCTTCCGTGCGCCACTGGTCGACGCTCCCGTGTAGTCAACGGCCTTGCTTCTCGGGCGTAGGACCCGCTCCAGCTTCTATACTTCTGTCTGTCTGTCTGTCTGTGCGGCGCAGAGCCGCGTCTGGAACGGCGCAGAGCCGTGCGTCGAGTGAGTCTGAGCAAAAAGTCTATCAGCTGCGATCAGGGCGGATCTGGGCCGATCGGAGGCGTGGGTGCGAATCGCACTCTCAGCACCAAGATGGAGACGCCGAGCCTAAGCGATCAGTGGCGATGACGCCGGCAGAGACTCTCTGAGGATGCGGCAAGCAAAAGAGATGCAATGCTGTGCTACGGACAGGCCTGCTAGACTACACCAAACACCATGCACTGCCACTGATGGCGGCAGCCGCCGCTGCCACAACGTCGGTCAAGCCGCGAAGTGAGGACAGATAGCCCTTGAAAGATATCCTGAGATACTTTACGTTGGTGGGCTTCGAATTTACTGTTCGCATCTTGGCGAGGAAGTCGCCTGGTTCGCAATCTTCAACGGTGAGTTGCTCCAATGCATCGATATGAAGAGAAGGCAGTATCGCAGCTGGGCCACAGTATGTCTCGAGCGAGGGGCAATATTTAGTGTGGCCGAGATTATCGAGGTTCATCCCACCCGGTATTACACCGCTCCCGATCACAACCAAGTTCCTGACTCCAGGAAATTTGCCCAGGGGGGAGACGTTGTAAGATCCTAGGGTTATTCGGAGATTCCGTACATTGGGAAAACAAGGAGGAATGCTGAGCTGCGAGTCGATAAACGAGCTGGCGTAGCGCACGCGAGACACGTCTAAATGTAGAGTACGCAAGGTGTCTGGACACAGAGTACGGAGCCACCATTCCTCCAGGCTACGGTCGGAGTTGCCGAACCTGAAAAAATCCAACTCCAACATGGACGGAGCGTCTGGGGATTCCCTTTGAGCATGCAGGGATTCTCCTCGGACCGCCATACACCTGTCGATGGCCACTGAATGGAGCTTTGGCAGAAGGCACAAATTGGTGATCGCGATATTGGTGAAGTGCAAAGTGAAGGCGGCGAAATACTCGAGATTGACGAACCGGGGGAGGAGCTCGTAAAACGGCTTTAATAAAATGTACGGGTCCTTTGTATCCGGAAGGCCTGAAAGCGGGTCGTGAAATTCCAGAGGAGGCAGCACCGCGCAATTTCGCACAAGCGGTGCAATATCCTCTGACGCCCAGAATGCCAGGCGTTGAAGGTGTAGCCAGTGGGGGGACAGCGGGATGATCAAGTCCTCATCGCTTCTGTCATATGAATAGCTGGTGAAAGAATATGGGTGGAATTCGAGGTCGGCGAAGATGTGTGGGCGGACAAGGTCATGGAAGCGACGATTGGTGCGATTCAAGTTCAGCAGAGTTTGGCGCTCCTCTTTTGTCAAGAAAACGCGTTTTTTTGGCGGTAAGAAGACCTGCACTATCTCCTGCCACAGTTCTGTTGGAATACTGTCCATAAACACCGTGTTCGCAGAATGAAGACGAGAGGTTTAGTTTTAACTTAGGGTTAGGGTTAGTACCAGTAAAACATTGCGTAATGATGAGAATCGCTCCATGTCTTCGACGCGTTTTGCTACGCGTTAATCTCTTGTCTTCCCTGCCATCCATGGCTTCTCTCAAGCGAACCTGGGGGACAATGCGCATCGTCGCGCTCCCCCTTACGCGTGCGCCTTCTCCACAGCGCATAATAACGTACTATAGCTTTAGAGTCGTACCCCCACCAATACAACCGCCTCCGAAAGACTCCCAGCCGCCTGGATGGCTTCCGAAAGAGGGTGTAGTAAAGTGGGCTGCATACACGCTTGACACGATGTGGTCTGGGTGGGGGAAAGCAAAAACGGGATCTTGGCGGGTGCGCATGGTCTAAATTTCGATGCTGCATTAACGATGTACATTTAGCTGCGCGTCTTCGAGTTCGGGGAGCGTTTCTTGGATAGACTGGACTTTGAAGAGGGCGCATTGAAGCGGATCGACGTTAAGAAGGCTCCACCGGCGCATGTACCGAAAGATTTAACTGGACTCGATCTGGAGGAGGCAGAGGCGGCGTGGGCAATGCTCGAGGTTTGTTGCCCTCAAGCCTCGCGCACGCAGTATCTCAAAGCTGTTTCTATAGGTTCCACTGGTCTACCCGCCCAGCATATCGTCAGCTCCGTCCGCGATTTCAGACCTTCAAGCCTTCCTCCAGGAACGAATACCACAACACAACAAAGGGTTCTGGACATTTCTTCTCATCGCACCGTTAACAGCGCCATTCATGATTATTCGTACGTCGTTTTCCTTCACAACATTTCAGGGGCAAAAAGATTGCACTGAAATTACTCGACGTTTGCCTCTTGAGATTACCTCTTTGAACTAACCCTAAACATTCCAGCTGTAATTCCGAATTTACCATTCTTCTTCTGCGCCTGGCGCGCATGGTCGCACTACCAAGGTACGTTCCCCTTTCTTGGAAGAAAAATCAATTGACCTCCTTGACCAGCGCTTCGCGGAGCTCGTCACGTTGATGCGCTTTTACAGCACGGGAAGATCGTGCCTACGCCCGAGGCAACGCTAGATGCAGTGTATTCTGAGGCTGCTGTGGTTTCAAAGGAGGAAGGGGTGTCCAGTGCCAACGCCGCAAATTCTGACAATACGTCCACAAGCCAGCCAGCACTTATCGTCACTCGCGACTCGCTGCAATACGCGATGCGCGCGCTCGAGATGAAGCCTGATGAGGCGAAGGACGTGCTGCGCGCATACGAGCAGGCGATGAGCCGGATAAGGTAGCCTTTGCCAGCCCCATCTCACGAGTTCAGCGGGCTTGAAACTAGATGAGGTCGAGTCTTGTTTCATTCCTCTGTTGCATGTCTGAGCCAACGACGCACAGGTGTCATAGAATCCGGACGCGGGACTGGTTGTAATTATTGTAAACGATAATAGGTCGAATCTCCTTGTTGTGCGAGGATGTTATACACACGAGGCCGCCTGCAAAAAATATCATCTGTCAAACATACAATCGTCTCGCCACTCCGCTATCGGTGACAGCAACTCCGCCTCAACGCGTACAACGCTCTTGAACAAGAATCCTCGACCATGTCTCGCACTCCGTGGAACAACGACACAGCCGTGGAACAACGAGAACGGCCGTTTTAGCGCCGTGGTCTGTGTTGGCGTAAATTTGGATTTCCGGCAGTCCTGCTGGGTCCGTTTCATGGAGACCGTACACGCCGCGGACACAAAGTCAAGAAGCTTTGCTTTAGGTATGTGGCTATTAGCTTATTACCTAAATAGCGTGCAAAGTTGGGCATCGGCGACTCCGGTCGGACGCGCAGGGCTGTCAATCGCACTTAGAAGGCTGCGTGGCTGGTGCCTGAAGTGGGTCTGGTGGTGCGGTGGAGAGCAGGATGGCCGTTTTGAAGCCGGGCATACTCAACAGGTATGTATGTCAATGTGGCGGAGAATTTTCCATGTTGGTCAATGCGATTCGAGTCAGGTGTATGAATGGGTGTGTACGGCAGCAGCCCAGGACCAAAGCAAACTTGAGCTTGGAGCAAGTCCAATGAACCCGCGAGGGGATGGGTGCATGAGCGACGGAGTCGGAGCAGGAGGCAGGGGAATAGAGCGCAATGTAGGTGTCTCTAGGCGAATATTTTTTTCCTGGCAAGGTGAGGACCCGGCGTGGGCGGTTGTTTTTTGCAGCTGAGATGAAGGAGCTAAAACAAGGTTGCGAGCCTAATGTTTTGGGACACGGGCTGGATTTTGCTTGGAATACAAGGGCGGCGGTATGGCGGCGGGCGAGTCCGACGAGGAGGGGGGACAAATGAGCCAGATTGGGACGTGGGATCGGGAAGGGGATCGCAAGTAACTTTAAGTAACAGGAAACACCACTGGCACTCATCCTCCGAACACGCCCCATGGCTCTTCCTACTGGTGTCTATACTCTCCCTGTCGAGCTGCTTTCCAGGGTATTCGTGCTCGGGGCTGCTGACCAGGTCATCGACTCGCCATTTCTGCTGCGTCCCGACGAGCATCATTATGTTGCGTCGGTCACAGATTTTCAGCTTCTCATCTCCCATGTCTGCAAACACTGGAGAGAAGTGGCTTTGCGTATCTCTTCCCTTTGGACGTCTCTTCACTTCCGGGAGCTGGGACACATCGCGAGGGCACAAGCATTCTTGGCTCGTGCGGCAGTAAAGTAAGCCTAGTGAATCAAGAATTCGTCCGTGTTGTTTATTGGGTCCAGCCATCCACTCGATATTCTGGTCGACACTGTCTCGGTTGATGATCATATCCCAGGGTAAGCGCAGGCTTTTACTGTTCTGCAGGCGGTCATGGGTCTTTTGCAGTGTCACTCTGTGCCGCGATGAGATGCGCTCAATTTTTGCGCTCATTACCCCACATGTCGCCCGGTGGCGAGCTTTCTACCTCAAGGTACGTTTCTCGGAAACCCAATGACGAGTGTATACTTCATTGGCGGTCTCAATGTGATCTCTAGGTTCGCACAAATGAATGTAAGCTCGTTGCCCGAGAAGCTTTGTCTACCTGTGGCCCGGCCCCGCGTTTGGAGACACTCCAGCTCTATCACTTTGAGGATTATCGCACTACACAGAACCTCTATATCGCCACCTACCGTCCGCCAGTGCAGATTTTCGACAACGTCTTGCCCGCGCTCAAGAACGTTTCCCTTATCGGCGTGAACCTCCCATGGGCGCATGCTCCCTACCTCCAGCAGCTCCACGCTCTCGAGCTCGCACTGCATCCCGACAACATCCGCCCGCCGTTCACGGCCTGGGACGCCATGCTGCGTCGCTCCCCCGCGCCTCCGCCGGCTGCGGCTGCACTACTCGGGCCCTCGCGCGGCAGACGAGCACAGCACGCGGATCTGCGTCCCCGCACTTGAGGAGCTGTCCCTGACGGACCTCGACCCGGACCATCTCTCACGTCTACTGCACACGCTCGAGCTTCCCCGGCTCACGACCCTCGCGCTCGATCTTCCCGAACAGGACTTCGCGGCCGTGCCCGAGCAGGATTTCACCGGCGTGGTGGAGATGATTGCGGGGGTCTCACCTACTACGGCACTGGCGCCCCCGCTCACCATCGCCGCGCTCCACACCCTCCGCATCATTGCGCTCGAATGTGCGCCGACCGCCCTGGCAGCACTTCTACGTGCTCTCGTGTCTCTATCCGTCCTCGAGCTTGACTTTGGCCGCATCCGCGATCCAGAGGTTATCTTCAGGGTGCTGCTAGAGACCATCCCGCTTCCTCTTCCCACGGACTCGGAAGAGACCCAAACTACGTGCAATTGCGACGAGAGCCAGCGAACACCTGTCCTCCCGCGACTCAAGGAGGCGCGCCTCTTTGGCCTCTCGGGCGAACGCATGCGGGCGCTGATGGCGTTCCGCAGAAAGTTTGCCGAGGGGTGTGGCAGCGGGTGTGCTGTGGACGACACTGAGCACGAATCCCCGCCGTCATCGGCGTCCTCGTCGTGCTCTTCCTCTTCGCTGCCGGGGTCCCCCGAGGATTCGACGGCAATTTCCGGTGCTGATATTATCAGCTCTGAAGTTAATTCCAATACCGCATGCTGCCGACGCCTGGCGATGCCGCGCTTTGTTATTCGTTGGGATCATCGGAGGCGGGGGCGGGACACGGTGCTGGAACAACTCGTGCGGCAAGGGCGGGTCGAATGCGCGGACGAGGAAGAAGGGGACGATATCGAAGAGTATGACGAAGATTCTAGCGAGTATGAGGAGGATGAGCGGCATGGGGATTCAGATGGGGAAGGAGGAAGCGCAGACTCCATTGCAGGAGGATCTACTAGGCAGTGAGCGCCGCTGAGCGGGGCGCAGTTCCGAGTCGTTCGCTCGTTATACTTAGTTGAATCCAGTAGTAGTTGGGACAATGCCCGGATCACTTACAACTTAGTAAGTACTTACTTACATTATTTTGGAGTGTCATTTTGGTGAAGATTGGGTGAACTTGAAGGCAGCGACTCCTGCATTGCACCTCCTGCGGATTATTATTGTGTGGTAGTGCAAGTGGCAGCGGCAGTTTTGGGTCTTCCGGATGTCTCATCTGAGGACGAAATTCCTACATGCAGTTCTTCTTACCTTCAACAAATCATGTTTTCATCCCAGCAGTCAACCGCCAGCGGCCAAACTCTCTTGTATCTACATTGCACCGATTTTGGCACTTCATGACCTCGTCCGCCCATACATCTTCGCCGACTTCCATTTCTACTCGTCCACCATAACAAATCTAGACATGGTCGCCCCGTTGAGCCCCGCAGCATCTCCAGCGTCTAGAATTCTGGGCATCGGAGAACATCGCACCACTTGTCACTGTGCGCAATTGCGTGGTCACTCGGGGAATTCGATGTATGAGTGGCCCCGAAAAAAATTCTCAAAACAATTAGTTTTAGGAACCGGTTCAGAATACAGGAAACTTGGTTTCTTCGCTCCCCAAACCCAATTGAGTTGATGGGTTTCAGGAAAGGATTTGGCAAGTAACAGTTCCCGGTCTACCAAAGGTGGTTCTCAAAATCAATTGTTTTGGGAACGTTGGAGCCCTCATACAACGGAATTCCCCGAGTGGGTGCTGCCTCGTCTGAAATTGGAAGCAGCAAAACCGGAGGACGGGCCGTACAGATTTTCGAAGCGGTTTTACGAGCTTCTCCCCGTTTCGCCAATCTCAACCAATTTGTTGCCTTCAAGTTACAATTTACCCCATGTCACAATCGCCAATTTGTGCCCTCTGCAGCATTGCTAAAGCTTCGCGTCATGGCCCTCGATAATTGTGTTACGTTCCGAGGAGAAACCCAGGACGCTGCTTCATTCAGGTTGAAGTTAGTCATTCGAGTTTAACTACTGCATGAGAACTCGGAGGAATAGTGGGTCGGTGCCACCTCTCTCGAGTCCATTCGTACTCTGCAGTTGGACATGTATCGAGTATTGTTCCCCCGCTTTTTTGCCGACTTCCAGCCCAGCATTCCGCGTTTTCCGTACAAAAACTTCAAATATCCCTGGGGTCTCGGCTGAATTATAGGCGGGCTGCGGACGGCGTGCAGCACAGACGACTTGGATAGTGGACACGCAAGTGATGTCAAGAAGGCACTAAAATAAATTGGACGGCATAATTTAGGATTAACATGAAGTATGGGAGATTTATTAGTCCTGTCTTTAGTATCCTCACTGCCCAAACCCAAGAACGCCTTGCCCGCGCTCGGGGTCGGTCATGCGATGGACACGAACGGTCGGTCCAATAACAACATTGTTCATGTCCTGCGGCGTGATGAGCACGTACTGCTTCTTGTCCGACGTGTTGGCGGTTTCGATCTGAAGCACAACAGCATCAGCTCCACTTGCCCTCCAGCCAGCATGAACTCAAACGCACCATCATCTTCATGCTAATGCGGCGATTAACGGCGTCCATGAAGACGTCGAACTCATCTAAGTGGCATCGGTAAGGGATGCGCAGCATCAGCGGACGTGAAACGCACCGAGACACCTGAGGGGACAACCGATAGACTCCCAGAGCGATAAGAGCAGGCAAATGGTCGAAAATGACTTTTCGCCTCCGCTCAGGGACCGAGGATCCTTGTCTCGGCCGCCTTTGGTGGCAACTTGATCGTCCGTTTTAACCTAACACCGAGTCAGTTGCGTACACCGTACAAATCATCTTGCACACCCTGAGTTGCAAGGTGCCTTTTTCATGGTCGAAGAGGACCTTGCCAAAGTACCCTCGGTTCGAAAGATGATATCCGAACACGAGCTTGCAGCGAAGAGCGATATGACGACGGAATTCTTGCCACCGCGAAAGTCGGACGATTAGAGAAGCCTTGAGAGCCTGAAAACAGCCATCAGACCGAAGAGCAAACAACGTTAGTAGTGGACAGACCTTGTTCAGGCTCGTCATTTGCTTTAGATCGTTTTCCGCTTTCTCCAGCTTCTCCCGGGCTTTGTTCATCTCGACAGTCATGTCCTCGACCGATGCTCCATGTCTGAATGTGAGGGGTTAGCGCGTACGTATCATTGAAACCGACTGTACACACCTTTTCTCGCGTTCTCTCAAAGCCGCCTGCGTCGCCTCCAAATTGCGTTTGACCTCATCCACCGTCCGATTAGCTGGCACTTCTTCGCAGTACTCCTCTGCTTGTTTCGTCCAGTTCTGCATACGGGTTATTTTTAGGATCAACGAGACGGAGGGGAAACCAACCTCAAATTCTTGCTCCACCACACTTACAGCCTCCTTGGCCTTTTCCCAGGCTTCCTTGCCCTCGGTCAGTTTGCCCTTGTAGTGGTTGATAGCGCCCTGATGCTCTGTCCGCTGCCCAACGGCCTTGTCGATTTTCACCTGACGCGAAGAAAAAAAGAGTTACCGTCAGCATCGAGTTCAGGAATGAGACACGTTGAAAGCCACCTTGACCTCCTCCTTGCGTGCCTGGAAGTCGTTGATTTCAGCCGTAAGTCTGTCCCTCTCCGCGACGTGACCCTTCTGGGTTTCATCGAGCTCGTTCAATTGCTTCGTAAGCTCTTGAAGCTGCTTCATGTGGAACTCCCTCTCATCTTCAGTCTCCTGTCGTCGCACGATGAGCGAACTATGATGTCCGATAAATCGGAAGGCTCACCCTCTTGGCCTCTTGAATTGCCGCGAGTGAAGCAGGCGTTTCCTCATTGACCTCATTCTGAAGATTTCGGACGATCGAAGTCGCTTGATGCAAAGCCTGATTAGCTGCTTGCTCCTCGCGCTATCATGATCGTCAGTACGAACAGGGCATATGTTCGATGAAAGACGTACCGTCAAACGGTCCTGTTGCCTTTTGGCTGCATTGTACTGCTCTTGTTCGGTCCTCAGTGCTGCGTTAGCGTCCTGAAGCTCCTTTTCTTTCACCACTTTCTCGTCACGCCATCGTCTGGAGAGCATCTCAGTGTGGTTGGGCGTAATGCAAGCTGTGACTTACTGTAACTGCGCGGTGGCACTTCCACCGACGAGAAGCATAGGGTGAAATTTCCTGATGTTGAGGGGAAGAGACGACTCTCCTCCTTCTCTGAAGTATGCGGTTCCGTTAGCGCAGCGCGACGGATGCAGGAGAAACGTACGGATAGCGCGTCACGGTGAAATTGTCGAGGGTCCAGGCAGTCCCACTCCTCATCTTAGCCAGGATAGGTCCCGCATCCACACGTCTATGAGCAAGAACGCGGGATTCGATGCTCGCCTTGTTGATCATGATACGAAGAACATGAGGATCGGATATCTGGAGCGTATATCAACGAGGAGCTGGAAACTGGAAAATCACACTTGCCTCGAGGGCGCGGAGGACAGTGAGTATTTCAGCTGGCGGTTCCCCTCGACTGTAGTCGAACAGATCGGGCTGGAACTTGTGGATAGAGATGTTCGGGCTGATTGCTTTGTGTCAGATCCAGAACCAGAAGACGCGCGAAAAGGAGACTGCTGACTTGTTGCTTTCCGTAAGAATCTTTTTCAGCACAGGGATGTCCCTCGTGTCTGTGACCGCAAACGAACACAGCAACGGCGCGAGTTGGGACCGCAAGAGATCCGCCCATTTGTTGTCGCGAACCCGGACGTGAGTGCCGAAAGGCCCAAGCGGTGTTTGGCCCTGCCAGCGCGTCTGCTTGATCTTTGCAACAACACCCTGGATATTGTTCCCGTACGCAGCGTATCGGTCCTGGTCAGCTTTGATGCAGTTCTGTATCGCGGTGTCGCAGTCTATGACCTCTTTACGAAGCTCCTTCTGCCGATTCTCCACAGCCATACCCGCTTCCCTGTAGCGTCTAGAATCATTATCGAGTGCGGCGATCTTGTCTCGGATATCCTTCACAGCTGCCTCCGCTGCTGTGACGTCGTCGCGCGCGCCAGTTAGCTTAGCTTGAGTTTCCTGGCGCTTGGATTCGGTATCCTTCTCGAGCCGCTCATTTTCTTTTGCGATGGCCGCTTTATATTGAGCAATCTGACTGTCAACAGTCTTGACCTGAGAGGCAACATGCTTGATGCTATCCTGAGTCGCGCAATCAGTCTCAATAAATAGATTAATAAAGAGAAGAGATACTTTTTTTAGCGGATATGTCACTCTTATTCGATTTGATTGTGTTGGAGATTTTGGTCCTCTCGTCGACAAGAGCCTTTTGGTCCCCAAGAGCATCCACCTCACGTTCCAACTCTCTGACCCCATCGTCGACAGCGGCCAATTTGTCCTACAAATGGTAAATAAGCACTCAGCCGTTCTCATATATCTCGACCTACCTCCGCTTTCTTGATGTTCTCCTCAATCTTGGGGAGCCGCTTTTCCTGCTTCGCAGCCTCTTCGACTTTCGCGAGCATCTCCTTCTTCTTCTGGCTGACATGCGTCCAAGCTAATTCTTTTTCAGCTCGTCTACCTTCTTCTTCTGCTCCCTAGCCTTGGATGCTTCGGCATATCGATTATTCGCTTCGCGGTAGGCTGCCTTGAGATCAGGAATGGCTTCCTTCTTCTGGGTGAGGACTTTGGTGGTGGCTGTGATATTGGCGAAACAGGTGTCGTACTCTTCGGAAAGTTGGGAAAGCTGAGTACCGCGAAGAAAGAACTGCGAGAAAGAATTAGGACAAGGCGTCTCGGCGGGTAATGTCTTGCGTACCTTGTACTTTTCTGTGGGAGCAGATGCGCTCAGGAACTGGCGGGCAGCGTCTGGACATGAAATGAGGATGGATACTGAAAGATCATGAACAGGACATACCTTGCGTAAGAACATTCATAGGATTATCAACTTGGATGTTCATATGATCGCAGATCGCAGCAAGTTCGTCTTTCTTAGTACTGATGACTCTGCCGTCCTTGCTCTTGATTTTCCACGAACTGTTGCCCTCCTTGGTGAACCGACGCGTAATGACGATGGACTTTCCATATTCCTTGGGTTTGTACGCCTCCTCGCCTTGATTCTTCAACGAAATGGTCACTTCGGCGGCTCTGAAATGCGATTGATCAGCGTCATAGTCAGAAACTGAACGGGCAATTGCGCGTACGTCTGGCCTTCGCGAATGAAAGACTTGAGTCCGTTACCGCGACCGGTAGAGTTTGCTTTACCGCCAAGAGCGACGGTAATGGCCGATAATACGGCGCTCTTGCCACCTGCAAACGTGAGTTGTGTGAACATGAAAATGCCAGGTATAACATACTTCCGTTATGTCCTGAACTGACTGTGAGTACATTGGGCCCTTAATAGACGCGAATTAAAAGCGCACCAATAATAAAGTTGATCTGGGGCCCGAAAGAGAATGTAAGATACTTGTGGCACATGAATTGGTGCATCTCAATGGCCTCGATGATGCCGTGTTCAGCGATCCCCTATAGTTCGAGTGAGTATAGGTCCAACAGACATTGAGAGAAAAAACTGACGCCCTGAACTTTCCTCCTGTTTTCAAGAGCGGCGCGAATGTTTTCCTCGTGTTCTTCCTCGAATTTACGGTCCTCTTCGGCATCATTTGCTTCGTTTGCACCATCCGATTCCTCGTCGTCCTCGTCGTCATCCTCGTCTCTGCGACGCGCTTTTCCTTTGGACGCGCGCCGACTAGAGGTGGGTGGCGCGGGCTCGTCGTCGTCGCTATCTGCACCGCGTGCACGCTTGGATGCGGGTGTTCCATTGACCGAGGTATTCTCGTCGTCGCTATCGACGGCGGCAGCGCGACGTTTGGCCATGGTAGTTTTGTGAAAGGGGCGCGTTGCTTGTAATTGTTGACTTGCTTCTCACGTGCTCGCCACGCGGTTCCGCAAGTTCCCACGGCCTCGCCTGCTGCTCGAAATTTCCGCCTTTCCTTCTTATTTTTTTTACTTCTCTTGCCCGGTTACCCGTAACGATATTATTTCCAGCTAGTTAAAGGGCTGGAAATTTGCGTTCATGGCACCTCCAGTAAGTATGTTCGAGCTCCGAGTCGCTTAATAATATCAAAACTTGGGGTGCCAACTAGCACAATTTCTTTGAGCAGACGTTCGCCTTTGCTCATACGTGCTGCCGGCACAGTTTCCAGCATTCAAAGGAGATAACAAGGACAAAACTTGAATTTTGAACACTACAAGTATGTCTTGTACGGTACAATGTGACAACCTCCCAATCAGATATGTTTACTTGAGATGTCTCTTAATGAACGCCAGAGAGGTATCAAACGCTCCTTGCTTGGCAGCAACCGCTACCGGATCCGACTTCACAGTTCATGGATGAGCCACTTGCTGGTTAATCAATGCTGGTGTGCTTACCGCATTCGCTCGGACCTGCCGTGGTTTTCTTTATTATCAAGTCAAAATAGATCAACTGGGTACTTACAGCAAAACCGTGTCCTACACCGTCGAACTCTCGCCTGAAGTAGCCAGGCGGGTATTGACCATCGCCTAGCACGTCATCCGCTTCGGCGGCGAGGGCCGGAGTAAATACCGTATCGAGCTCTCCGTTGTTGATTTCGATAGGGACGTGCGACTGCGCTTTTACGAGCTCAAAATCGGCTGGGACGGTCAGACTGGACGGATGGGCCGTTGTCCCAACTGCTATGGTGTTGTTTTGCACCAGACGGATTGTGTACAGCCCTGAGAATATGGCTTGAATTTACTTCCGAATTGACCAGCGTGCTGCAAGAACTGACCGCCGAAGCAGTATCCGGTTGTGGCGATTTGTTTAACGCCACGAGCTTTGAGCGCGCTAACAACAGCAAGGAGCGGGGGTGTCGTCTGCGCTTCGCCGTGGTTAACTATCCATGTAGTGATATTGCCATCCGTTGGAAGCGCGTCGCCGTTGAGATAATCTGGCGCATACGTCTGATGCAATGGTCATGAACTTGAACATCACTTCTCTCTGTAGTATTAGACCCACCGCAAATCCTGCCGCAGCCCATTGGTCCGCCTGAATTCACTCGGAGTATGCAGGTTGAAATAGATTATGTTCATTTAAACCCACCAGTACCTTTGAACGATTGGTTGAAAGGCAAAATTTCAGTGAACCAGAGAGTTACGCACGAGATTGTCGGGAGAAGGTAGACCGAACACGTCTGACACGAAGGTTACTGCAGCTACCATGGAACTGTGGAGACAACCCACCCGTAAGCAAAAGGACGGCGATGGTTGGATCGAAATTTTCCTTGGGCAACGTCACGTAGGTCAAGACCCCGTTGATGGTGATATTTTTCCCTTGAGGTACAGCATCAAGAGGGACCGGGGAGTGAAAATGCTGTGAAGCGGCGGCGAGAGGGACCACCGCAGCGCGGACGGCGGTCAGCAGGGAGAGGAATGCAAAGAGGTTCATGGGTTGCTCTCTTGGTGGGAGGGAGATGCACGAATTTCGTCTCCCCTAGAAAGTATTTTATGCCGCAACGGCAATCCGGTGGCAGCCCGAGCGGCGTGCTACGCTTTCGCTTTAGATCTCCCTTCTTGGCAATCTTTTCAGAGATTCATGGCGGCGTGGGCGGGAGAACCAATAAATCAAAAACGACAAACCTGAGTCGGGCGCCGTCCCGTCCATTCTCGTGCGGGTTGAACCAACGACTGTTTCTTGGCGTCAAAGTCTTCAGGCTTTCGCAGGGAACTGACGTGAAAATGGTTTATAAGGGTGTCAATGTGAACAGAGAGCCAGGAACCTCTGTTATTGTGTCAGGACGCTCGTCATAATCCGGCCCGCCGCGTCGTCCGCGTGTTGGTCACCTGCGTCGACTTGAGAGCAGTTGAGGCGACCAATTTGAGCTTGAATCTGATCCAGTGAATGCGCCTCATAGGACTCCCTGCCCGACCCAGGAGAAAATTAGGGCGCGTGCAATATGGAGCCGGTTAATGTCTTCTGTGCGTCTCGCGAGTCGTATGGCAGGCGCCGGGAAATTGGTTTCCCTCGCTGTGCCAAATTTACAGTACTGGTTTGGCGTATTCTTGACAGTCGCGGTTTGCATCCACGTAGATGGCATTCTCAAGCCCATGTTGAAGTTGACATATCGCAATACCGCGTACGAAGAGGCAGTCGCTATCGCGAATGTCATACGAATGTCCACGTCGCCCAGTGGTGAACAAGTTACAAGTCCGTCGAGAATCGATTGCACGACCTGGGTCCCTATGATGGCCCAGCCACGGAAAAAGGGTATGTTTTTGAGCCCCTAGTGGGATTCCGCCGTCCGGGGTCACTGTGAGGAGTATATTTTTGGGGAAACACCTCGGGCGATGTAGGGTCGACCATCTGAGACGGTCAGACAGGAGGAAATGCTACACACAAGCTCTATGGTTCAGTCCGCAATCCATGGAAGAAAGTAAATTCTAAGAAAGCAAGCAGGGGATATGTATAGCCGCGGTGACAGGAGCAGGGGAAAAGATCGACGCTTGATTGACGTGAGTATGCGGGGATTCCGGGCTTTCGGCCTGCTGCGGACGGCAAGTGCCGTGTCCCCAAATCTCTTCTCCTCCGCCTCCTCCTCCGGTCCTCCTCCTCCGTAACATGGACTCTCCTCGTCGCCTCTCGACGGCGAGCTCCTCCGGGGAGAATACGCCCATTCTCTCTAATTTCAACTCTTCGACATCCCTCATCCTCGTGCACGACGATGAGGAACCGTCCTCCCCCGTTCGGGTGCAACCAATTTTTTTCCCTGAGGTTTCGGCTTGCTCATACAATTGTAGCATCGGTTTCCCGGATGACGAGGACGAGGAGGACATTCCTAATAGCCCCGACTTCGAAATTCGGCGGCCGTTCTGTCCACCTATGGCCCCGTCACTCGTCTTTCTTTACCTGCTTTCTCCGTACCTCAAACTCGGCGCACTCTTCCTCCCAAACAGCCAACTTCCGCTGAAGTACGGCTTACCGCCGCTCATTATATTCTCTGTGCTCTCCGCATTTGCTCGGCAGATATGGTACATGATGGCTCGGTACACGCGCAAGGCGGACCTCGAGGACATTATCTTGGACACCTTTGCTCGCGGCCGAGGAAAAGAGCGCCAGCGTGCTTGGCTTCGCACCGTTGTTCGTGGCGGGACGGGCACCCTGCGAGTCCTGTTGGCTTTCATCTACCTCCGTGGTAAGCCGCTTTTTGTTACTCTATGGGGCCGCTGTTCATTTCGGTAGAATCCGTTCACATAATCCTCCCGCTCCTCCCGGAAGATCTGGAGTTCCCCCCGCGTCCAGTTTTAACTGTGCTATTTGCACTTGCGCTGCTTCCGCTGGTGTCGGCACCATCCCTGGCGTCCAAGCGCATTGTCTACGCAACCTGGGCCTCGATCGCGACCTACATCATCTGGTTCATTTGTGTGACCGTTGCCCATGCACAGGGCACCCTTGAAATCAATCCCGGCTGGCTTAGAATGGGAACCTTCTGGCAGGGTATAAGTGCGTATTGTTGCCATATCCCGCTGTTTCTTTTTTTGACAGACATGCAGCTACGACGGCATTCGCCTTCACTTCCTCCTCCACACTCCCCCCTCTATGCCTCCCTCAAGGCCGGCTCGTCGCACGGTGGGCTCTCCAAGTCCGTTGCCCACTCCTTCCGAACGCTCTCGACCATCTCGGTTGCCGTCGCCGTTGCATTCACACTGCCGCTAATCTTTTACACCGCACATATGAAATCCGTTATTGTGCGCATCTTTATTCGGTCCGTTTCCTGATCTCATTCAATTGACGCAGATGCAGGACCCCCCGCCGTTGCGGCTCCAGCCTGCAATTGCGCTGCTCAACGCACTCCACCCTCCTACTTGCTATCCCCTCAGTCCTCATCACCACGCCCTCTCTCCCCCTCTCCGAACGCATCCGCCGCGCCACCTCGGCCATCCCACTCTCAACGTATCTCGTCCTGACGCTCGTTGCGGGCCTCTCGCTCGTCCCCACGCGCGTCGCGCGTGTCCTGAGTGACGCTCTCCTCGTGTGTGCCTGCGGGGGGACGTTCTTCCTCCCAGCGCTAGTACATATCACGAGCCACTTCTTCAAGCGCCCACTCGCCATCGTCGTCCCCGCGGGGCGTTCCGAGATGCCCATGGCTCCGCCCACGCCGTCCGGGGAGCCATCCACGTCGTCGACGGACGAGTTGTTGCAGCGCAAGGAACGCGCGCTGCAGCGGACGCAGTGGCGCAAGCGCGTGGTGTGGGATATTGGTGTGTGGGTGCTGCTGCTACCCGTTGGCGGCGGCGGCGTAGTGTGGGGCATCGGCCGACTTGCGGGCAAGTGGTAGGCTGATGCTGCGACGCCAAAGAACTAATATACAGAGCGGGGATCTCACTGCTACTACTGATCGTGTGTATGATTATGGCAGGATGGGGTGGATAGATTCACAGGGCGAGCTATCTCGCTGCGTGGCTACATTAATCTTTTGCAAAATGTACCTTCAGACGCTGTATACATACGTAGCTACCTAGTGCGAGCGGAGCCGCACACTACAGACTATCCTTACTTCTACTATGGACGAGGAACTTGTACGATACGGTGTATATTGCGGAGTGGGGTGTCAGACCCAGATGAGGAAACACTCAGAACACACAATTCAGACTTGAGATTAGCGTCTCACCCCAGCGAAGGAGCGGAGAATAATATGCACCGCAGAACCCAAAATACAACAATTCCCTACGGAATATACAGAAAACACGTCGTATGTACAGAGAAAAAAAGGGCTACAGTCCGACTACATCCACCGTGTCCCCGTCGTCGAGGTCCATGTCCCCTATCGGAACATGCGCCGCCATTTTGTCGCCGTCGATGACCAGCTGCGGCTCCGGAAGACCCTGTTGCGCCTGCTTTCCCTTCTTGCCGATACTCTTCCTTGGCCCTTTTGCGCTCAGGTTGTACTTGTCCGCTAGCCCCGCCTTCTTCAGGAACGCCTGCACGATCGCACCGCACGTCGTCGTGGGGCGTACTGTAAGCGTGATGCTCTTCGTGGCCTTGGACTGTAGTACGAGCTTGAACGTCTCGCCCCCCGCGTCCGATTCAGCGTCGGACTCGAGGATGGTGGGTTCGTCGTCCGAGTCGTCCGAGATTTCCGTCGCTTGGATGGGGTTTGTGGACCCGGTGGGGTGTGCGCGGATGTAGTCCCATGTCGTTTTATCGCATGCCTCTGTAAAAACAATTATTCCGCCGCTTTGTGAGAGGAACACCACCACGAACGTAATTCTGCCTCTCCCCACAAGTCGAGTGCCGCTGGCGTGACGGCCGGGATGAGTTCCCTGCCTTTGTAACTCATCACCAAGCTCTCCACGAGCACGGATTCGTCCTCCGCCACCGCTTCGAACAGGTCGCGGAAGTTATCGGTCTACTCAATTCAGTACAACAGCTGGGTGCAGACTGATATTCTTACTCGGTTAAGCTTGAATATTGATTCGTTCTTCTGGCCGGACTCATTCAGCGGATGCGGGATCCACTTCACAGTGATCTCGAGTGTTTCGGGGGCCAATTCAGAGTCCACAGGCTCGGAATGCGACCGTTGTGCGCGTGCAGCGGCCTGGTGCATGATTTCCTGCAGCTCCGGGTCGAGGAGGATGGTATCCGTAGAATCATCGGCGTCTGGTGGCGGAGATGGTGTCCGTTCGGCCGTCTGTCCAGCGAGCATTTTCCCTGGGAAAATAAATATTCGGTCATGGCTGCTGCTTAACGAACACACACCCGAACGAGGTCCTTGGCCATTTGGACCTGTTGCTTTGGTACCGGAGGCGGAGGAGTGATAGACCGCGACCGGCTGCGTTTTTTCCGTTTATTCTTTGGAGTTAACGCGTCCCCGACCATTACAACGTCGGAATTGGAGTCAGAGTCATCTGACAAGGTCTCAGACATCAAACTACGCGTATATGAGAGCCATTAATGTCGTCGAGGAGCTTGTATACCGGTTGATCTTTGCTTGTGCGGTATCGCCGCCACCGCTCTTTTTCTTCTGTTTCCGTGGTCGAGGTGAGTCGCTATCATGCTCACTGTCGGAATCTGCAGCTTTTGGCTTCGGAGCTAGTTCTATACTGAGTATTACATCTCCCAGCCGCGCGATTAGGACTTACCGTAACTCTCCTCTTGGAATCTCTTCCACGCCACCGGGTTTCGCTTTCGTATGAACATCGCGTCGTCGTCGACGACAATGACATCTTTCTGGGGTTTAGAGGACGCATCTGTCGACGACGAGGCTTCCTTTGCGCGCGGACGTGGGCGTGGTCGTGGTCGCGCGTTTGAGGCCATTTTGCGGTCACGTGAGTTTGATGCCAACGCGGCTGCCGACTCGATGCGCAATTTGCTAACATCCCGAAATCACCCGCTGCGGCACGGCAGAACTCAGCATTGCGGACTGCGGCCGAGGCAATTCATCACCCACGGCAGCCTTTTAAAAACGAAGGAATTTTGGAAGGAGCCCCCATTCTCAACTTGCATCTCAATCTACTACCAACCCACTACTAAATACTTTCTGTTTCCCCATGGCTCCTGGCTTTCTCTGGTTGTTAGTTGGCGCTGGTCTTGGTAGCTGGTTAGTACCTTCTCCTCCCCACGGCCTGCTGCATACTTAATTTTGGTCTCTTTTTCAAAGGTGGACGTCACACAAGCGGTTTGGCGACTGTCCTTTCCAACAACATCGCGCTCTCGGCGCTCCGCCGGCACCCAATAATTCAGATAAAGCGCCACTTCCCAATAATTCAGAATCTAACAGGGGAGCGGGGAATTATCCGGCGTCTTATGGTCATAGCCGTGACTGGGAGCAGGAGCGTGCGCGTGTCAGACAATTCAGCCGAACCGCCGAAGACACAGTACGTTTTTGTTCTGTGCTTATTGTAATTAACTTTCTCACCGCTTCATCCAGGTTATCGACTTGTCAGAGAGCACGTTGACCACAATTTTGCAGGCCACTGAGACGTTGAAAGCGGTATGTATTCCACGGTCCCTTTTCCCTTCGCGGTGATTGATTTCTGTTGCAGAAAATGGCAGAGCATCGAGCGCTGAGAGAAGAGGAGAGGCGCTTGGAAGAAGAGAGAAGAAGAAACCCCTCCTCGCTATGTTTGATCACCGCCTTATAAACTAGTCCCTCACCTCATTTATTTTCCGAGTCTAAAGCACAATCTGTGCCATATCTCCATCTTGATATTTCACTATTTTAGCTCTTGTAGATCGTCCATGTGTCATAATCCAATCCTCTTATCATCTGACATGACCTGCCAATGTAAATCAGCCTGATCCTCGCAGTACTCCACGGACAACGTGCAAATTGTTTCCAAATCGAGACAAAAACGCCTTGCCGCCAGAAAAGGCAAATTAAGTTGTGATGGGACGACGATGGCCTCTGATTCCAACATGTACAAACACCTTGTATGTCTGATTCAACGCCTCTGATCTTCAAGCGCAAGTCGAAACCCACGGCCAGAGCACGCCAGTCTTCCCCGGAACCAGAAAGCAATGATACTGCCAATGAATCACCGAGCACACTGGCCACCAGGTTAAAGAATAAAGCTAAACGCTCAAAGCCAAAGTCAAGACTCAGTTTCGGGGCCGACGAGGATGAGGTTTGCGTCCTAAATGCCCCAACAACTTCATGCTGACTGGGGAGGAGGAGTCTGGGGGGTGAGATTTTCAAGGTAAAGAAGTCTAACCTCAGCCAGAGGCTATCGCTTGGCACGCATCCTTCGTACGCCGAATTGATCTTTTTCGTTGTGCAACGGTTTACAGAACGCGTCTTTTTGCAGAAATATTGTACCTTCAAATCTGGATCAAGCGTCTATATCACCTCATCGCGGCCCGACGTACGACAAGGCGTATCTAAACGAGCTCAAAGCCAGCACGCCGTCTGCTCGTGCCCCCGTTCCTGTTAGCGACCCGTACGATGCAGACATGTCTATGGATATGGGAGACATGTCTGTGGACATCTCCATGAAAATAGAGAGCGAGAATGCGGATCTGCTCGGTGCGCATTCCAACAACCGCTTGTTACCTGACGCGTACTGAAAGTCGCGTCACAGAATCAGAGACGTTCATCCCGGCAGAATCATCGATAAAGCTTGCCAAGGAGCGACGGGAACGACTTCGAAAGACTGGCGTCTCTCGCGAAGACGACTTTATCTCGCTGTCTGTCGTCAGACGGTCCGACGAGCCTAAAGGTCCACATCCGGAGAGTCGGTTAATGAGAGAGGAAGATGAGCTTGGAGAAGGCGATGATGGTACGGCTCTAGCACGATCGTGCTGTCCAGTACTCAAATTATCTATGCAGAGTACGCGGAGTACACCAGTGCTCAAGAGCGAATTGCTCTGGGGAAAAAATCGCGTAAACTGGAGGCTAGCAAGCGCCGAGATGCTATGCAGGAGATGATTGCTGACGCGTGAGTTCAAAGTATCGCTACTTCGAAACCTCTGACTTTCGAAAAGGGCGGAAACCGATGAAGAAACCGACGAGTGGGAGCAGGAACAAATTCGACGAGGTGCCCAAGCACCTGCAGATGCCTCCCCTGCTCCGAAAATAAAGGGAGACCTACAAAGCGGTACCAAGTAGGTGTCTTGTCCCCCTCAATGTATGCGTTTACCCAATTCCTCCTAGTCCCCCCGGCCACGCCTCTACCGTCTCTAGGACCAGCCATTGCTCGGCTAAGTCAACAGCTGACGCAATTGACCACCTCTCATGCTTCGAATACCGCTGCTCTCACAAGTCTCGGTCAAGAGCGCACGGAGGTGGACGACCGGGAGAAAGAAATGCGACAGATGGTAGAAAAAGCAGAGGCTAAGCGGGCATGGTTCGGCCAATTCAAAGAATGGGTTGAAGGGGTCGCCGGCTTTCTGGATGAAAAGGTTTTTATTTCTTCCGGCTCTGATGCGTGACTTGCGGTTAATCATGAGCTATCTAGTATCCTCTCCTTGAAAAGCTGGAGGAAGAGCATGTTTCCCTGTTGCGGGAAAGATTCGACATGATCAAAGAACGACGGAATGCCGACGACGAGGACGACTTGTGTACATTCATGGGCATCAGGCGAGAACCCGAGGTGGAAGAAACCGACGAGCTTGGCCGCGTCATCCCCAAACCCACACCAGCGCTCCGAAGAGCAGCGTCTCGCTCGTCGTCAGCGACGACATCATGCTGAATGGGCGCAGAAGGAGTATGACGAAGAAGAAGGCTATTCCACAGACTCGTCATTACCTCCATCCGACCTTCAGTCGTACCGGAAGGCCATGGCGTCGCTGGAGGAGCGCGCGGGGCAGGTTCTTTCTGATGTTCGCGCTGAAGAATTTCGAGATCCCGGCAAAGGACCGTGGTGGAGTGCTTGGCGTGAAAAAATATGCTGACAGCTACGTTGGTGCGTGGGGTGGCCTCGGCGTAGTGAGTGTCTGGGAATTCTGGGTTCGCTTGGAGATAGTCGGATGGGACTTGATCAAGGTTTGTCGCACGCGACTATTGTGCGGGCTATCCCTGACCCAACCGCGACAATCCAGGAACCCAAGAGCTTAGACAGTTTCAAATGGTATGAAGGCCTGTATGCGTACTCTCGGCCAGACGGCGACGACCTGGGCCCAGACGGAGATCTCGTGGCCTCTATGGTATCCACCGCCGTCATTCCACGGATATGTAAACTCGTGGAAGGAGGCGTATTCGATGCGTACTCTGACGCGGATCTCCGGCGCATAGTGGATCTGTCAGAAGAAGTGGAAGCCAGCGTCGAGCCCGGGAATGCCAAAGTTCTGGTCAGTCGACCCACTGTCTTCCGCGTCAATCCAAAATTAACACATGGATATATAGGTGCTTCTCAAAACGGTACTAGCGTCTTTCCAGGCCGCAATCGCGGACACCACAAGACTGGTTGAAAAATACAAATTGGCCTCATCAGCTGGCGCGGCCGCCTTCGATCCCGCCTCCATTCCTGCACCGGACGCGGTTCCTTAACCGTCGAACGAAACTATTGCGGAATCTGATCAAATGGAGGAAGTATGCAGGTGAACGTTTTGGTATTGACGAGAGTGTCAGCAGACTCGTGGATAGCATCTCCGAAACTGCGCAAGGTGGCTGGGATGGCGGTCAGATGTTTATAGACCAGGTTCGTCAGCGCTATGTAATTTCGAAGAACCTCCCGCTGATACCTATAAATGCCAACTAGGCACGGACTATTGTTGCCTCCGTCTCTCCGGTTAAGCACAGCCGGTAGCCCGAGTACTGTACGTTTGTATCAATCTAGGTTCAAACAACTTTTCTGGAAAATACAAGAGCTGTGTCGCATTTCAATTTGACACATTCTTTCAAAATGAATTAATTTTGACGGGCCAAGCCAGGGACTGCGCCGTTGCAGCTGCCGTTTGGGCGCTCCATGCAAAACCTATTAACCTCGGACTTCGGACCTGAGCAATATCAGTCTATCAATGATCGGGCCATCATTTACCCCGCACTCGATTAGGGAAGTCGCCGTTCGAACTTTCTCTCCTTGGGAAGCAAAACCAAAGGTACTATGTTCAGTTTTACCCACAGGTCCAGCAAAATTGGTGGTTGGTTGCTTATCAGTGCTTGCAGCCGAAGAACGACGCTGAGAAGCAGCATTCCTTGACAGGCCGCATAAGAGACCTCGTTCCCTCAATCGCTTCCTTCTAGATCTATTGTTGATGCTAGCATGGCGCTCCTGTGGATCATGGGGTCTGCCTGTTTGCGGCCGTTTTATGACCATTTGTGGTCATTTCAAACGTTATTTTGCTGACAATTTGTGACGCGGCTCTCCAGGGTCCCTTCTCGGGGTATAAAGGAGCACCGGTCCGTTCTTAATCACCCTTCTGGAGCTTGACAATTTTTCCATGTCCATGTCCAAAGCGCCTGACGGCATGTCTACCAACGACTCCTCATCCAAGGAAGAGCACCACTACGTTGAACACATCGAGAACTATGAGGGCCATGACAGTCCCACCGTTCATCCTAATGCGTGGTTCAAGTACCGGTTTGTCTTGTTGTTGACTGCATAACTGCACAATACTCATACTTTTTGTTAGCTTGGCGCTCAGGGAATATGTTGCAGAATTCATGGGCGAGTACCGTTTAAAATTCATCCATCCCTGAGGAAGGTCTGATCCATATCCAGGGGTTGCTGTTCTCATCATATTCGGAACTGGTGTCGACTGCCAAGTCGTGCTTTCCTCGGTCACCGGTGTCGCTCCTTCCGCAAAAGGGTGTAAGTGGCTATTCGCTTCAAACTTCCTAGGCGTTCACTGAGAGCCGTTTCCAGGATTATCTCTCGATCAACGTAAGTATTCGGTCATACAGCTTCTTGGTAAGTTAACTGAGGCGGTCACAGTTCGGATGGGCGGTAGGCACGGCAATGGGGTCTGGGTTTCTGGCGGGATCTCTGGTGGCCACATCAACCCTGCGGTGACGCTAGCGCTTGCCACTTTCCGTGGATTCCCTTGGAGAAAGGTTCCTGTACGCTATAACTTGACTTGCACCATCCTTGCTCTCACAAAGGCTAGGGCTATATCCTTGCACAGGTTTTAGGCGGTCTATGTGGAGCTGGTATTATATACGCTAACTACTTCCACGCCATCGTTCGTGTTGTTCTTTCTTCGATCCCCAACCTCGACTCATTCTTCGTAGACTATCTTTGAAGGTGGACGGGATGTCCGAACCCTCGCAACTGCCAGTTTGTAAGTGTGCCATCGTCTGCGCTCCATTGTTCATCATTGACCTCGACCGTAGATTTTCGACTTACGCTGTTCGTATCTTTGCTCGGCAACTCGATATCTCGTACCAAACTCGTTTTCCAGCTGGACTACATGACCTCGGTTTCAGCCTTCTTTGGATGAATTCCTCGGTACCGCCGTTCTGGTACATCGATCTTTCGTCTTCGGGAACGAGTGCTGATATTTACCAGATGGTTATGGTGCTCGCGATCAACGACAAGAAAACCTTCCTCTCCCGCCGGCCTCGCCCCCCCTCGTGAAGCTATCCTTTCCATTTAATCGTTCTATCGCGCTGAGACCCACTCAAGTTCCTTTTCTTGCTCGTTCTGGGCATCGGTAACTCCCTGGGCATGCAAAACCGGCTACGCCATTAATCCTGCGCGGATTCGGCCCTCGGTGCGTTTCTTTCCCCATGCATCTGCGCACGCGTCCGAACGGATGAACCAGGCTACTTACCTCCATGGTCGGGTACGGTCGGCAAGTGTACACTTTCCGCAGGTCACTTCTTTCCCCTTTTCGCCTAGGCGCTTCTGAGGCTGATTCGTTATCTGCAGCCAATACTGGCTTTGGTGCCCAATCATCGCCCCTCCATCTGCGGCGCGCAGGTCGGAGCTTTGTTTTACGACACGTTCATTTAGTACAGGCGATGAAAGTCCACTGAATAAGCCGTACGTCTCCATCCCGTAGATGTCGACGGGAAATTAACGAGGGCTCGCAGGAACGCGGCCGCCCCGTGCCACCACGCCGCCTTGCAAAAAACATGCCCTTGCGACCCGGTGCGGGAGGACAGGGTATGATATACAATAACCGGTGCGCGCTGTGCAATGTATGTAGACGATTCCGGGAATTTGTTGTCGGGCAATTGTCTGGTTGTTCCTACGATTTGTACAGTCTTAGTTTTATGGTACATACCTTTTGAATAAAGTACAAAATCGATTGCTGCGATTGATTATCTCGCGTGCCAAGGAAGAGGTAGAGGAAGTTCTCATGCAGGCACGCGAGGGCGGACCCCGCGAATCACGGAGAAAGACGTCGGTAGCATGCAGTGAACTCGTTTCGCTCTCGGACTTCGTCCCCAAATCATTTAAATAAATACGCGACGGCCACCGGTGCGTCTGTCCGTCTGAAGAGCGTCCAAGCACATGCACCTACTACCGCGATCCTCTCGTCTAAAGAGCGCAAGCAGCGTTTTTAAAACCTGAGGAGCCCCTCGTCCGGACCTTGCCCAGGCGCGAAGCGCGTGTGTCAAGTCAATGAGGCGGACGTCGTAAGGTGTATACCGTTTCGAGGGTTTGTTGGGATCGTCTTCCTCGTCTTCATCGTCATCCGAGTCTTCCTCCTCTTCCTCCTCGTCCTGGAGCAGCCACTTGAGGCCCTCCTCCGCCCTCACTGCGTCGCTCTCGTAAAGAATCAGGCAGACTCGCGCCGACCATGTGGATTTCCAGGCGGCGGAGCCGTCCCGGATGTCTTCCACATCCCCGCGTAAAAATTCCAGAATCTCTGCAGCAGGGAGGCCGCGGGCAGGCCCTGCTCAGGCGCGCCATGACCCGCGATCGGGAAAAAGCGTGAGGCCCTCGGGAAGCTGTTCGGCGGAGATGGACTTTGCCGTACACTTTCGATGTATAGAACGCCTCATCCTGGTCGTGTTGTTATATACCTGCGTAGTGACCATTCTCTGCGTTCAAATACAGCAGCAACAGCAATACCCGAAAGCCGTAGAGCCGCATACCGTTCTTGAGCGATGTTTGCTGGTCTCTGCGGTCTTGATCATCCGTGCAACTTTGTTCTGGCAAGCGCGTCCTGAGTCATGAGAATCGCCCGCTTGATGTTCGGGAATGTTGGGCTTCGAACGGATGCGCGAGGTTTCCAACACTATGGACTGTGCACAGACTATCAGCGACTGCTATCGGCCACAAAGTCTCGTGGCTACTACATCATCTTTCTTGGCGCCTTGGATCGGGCTTCACGTTGTTGTTGCCTTCGCTTCGGAGGGTTTGTCCGTTGTCAAGCTCGCCTCCAGCGGCAGTGTTGAAATGGCACCCTTTGAATAAACGGACGCGCAGCGCGTCGGACTTCTTTGTCTCCGCCGACGAGGCGACCGCCTGGTAAAAATTGGAGTTCCCACCTGAAGAGCTGCCTGCCCTGAAAGTCGCTCTTGCAGGCAGCCAATGACGCTGTTCCGGATGACGCCCCCCGACCTGGGAGGCGCTGGGCTTTCTTGCGTCTCAAGATCTGGATTGGGTGTGTCAGACATCGAGGATGGCGGGAGCAGAACGTAGCCGTAATTGCGGCTTCACATGTACACACTTCAGCACCGGACGTCGCGCCAAATTCTTCGGCGCATCTTGATCTCCTTATTCTGCTGCTCTGGATGCCCACTTGCCGCGTACTAGCAGGATCGAGAGAGTTCTAAGACGCTGTGTAATGTCGTGATGTGGCTCGAGCTCTATCTTGGCTTCAAACTGGCCTGTCGTTTCTCAAAAATTCGAGTAAAATATCACGGTTCATCGCTTGGGAAAGCGCGCGCAAGCATTGATTTTGACGCTGTGGTACAGTGAAAATTGGGGAAAGACCAGCGGAAAGCGAGTGTTAGGTCTCAAGGCCGATGTGACCTCAATTCAAACAATGCTTGGTTCCTCTTTTGGCAACTTACCAGATGGCGCTGAATCTCAACTACGCTGCGAACACCTACTTGGCTGTGACACTTCCTCCTTCATCTTCGTATCTTCAAGCGCCCGCTTCTCTAGCACTTTTGCACCCCGCAGTGGCGCAACGTCGGCCAGGTTGGCGCAATGCCCGACGTACAGATCGTCCAGCATCCCAAAGGACGAATGGGAACTCTCGGAAGACAAGCGTGCTGAGATATTAGCTGCTTTCAGAGCTGTGGGAAAGGTGGATGTCCAGGAGCCAAAGCAACGTGCGAAACGAGGAGGTGACGAGCTTTAA